>OY720644.1:63537890-64942537 GCA_963169105.1 Ceriagrion tenellum
CATTGGTCGTTCAATCCTAAGGTTGGTTGACTGCAGCCCTCCACCCTTCCCTTTCTAATGCTAGTTCCCCCTACCTCTTGGTATCTCTATCTATGTACTTTCCTCTTTATTTGGTCCATGAACTTATTCCTGGGTCTTCATCTGGGGACTTTTCCCTTTAATTATTTTCTTCACAAACCCATCGTGTCTCAAGGTATGTCCAATCCATCTTGTTCTTTTTTCTTTGGTGTTCCATATGGTCTTCTACTCTTTTGTACACTTCATCATTTCTTATTCTGTCCATCCATTTTATCTTCAGCATCCTCCTCAAGCACCAGGTTTCGAAGGCTTCAAGTCTTTTCTTGAAATAGACTTGAAACCTTCAACAAAGACTTACAGCATGAAGAAAGGGCATCCGATGGTTTATCTATTGCTGATATCCTTGCTCTCCCCCCTTAACTTGGCACTCCCCACTTCTACATCCTCCCCAATTCAATCCTCTCCAACCTATTTTTTCTTCCCCTTGTTCTCCTATGAAGAGAGGTAATGCATATGTTATTAACCACTTCCAAACTTACTGTGCATGCTTTACCATCTCATGTGAAAGATACCTGCCATTTCCTAAAACTTTCGTTTAACCTCCTTCCTTCGGAACACCCTTATTACAATGGCCATGATTAATGTCACCTCTCTTTACTTCAGCATTCCTCACCCTAAAGGTCTGTATTCTCTCTGATTTTTCCTTTCCAAATGCCAAGAACTAAATATCCCCAGCACTGATTTCGTTCAACCCAAATGTCCCCAGCACTGATTTCATACAACCCAAATATCCCCAGCACTGATTTCATTCAACCCAAATATCCCCAGCACTGATCATTCACCATGGTAAGTAGGTTGTTTTTACTGATCTAACCTCTACCTTGGCAGCCTAGAACAATTAGGGGGCCACAGACCAAAAATTATGAAACTCTTACCCATGAAAATATCCATTCTATTACATGTTATAATGGCATGCAAGAATTCAAGCACATCGCATTAACTTGGACATAGGCTGGGGCAGCTGAATGCACTGAACTAGACGTTTCATTCATAATCTGCTGTATAGAGTCAGACAGGTTGATGACTTGCCCCCACCATCTCTAACATAAATCTACTGTTATAGATGGCTGTTCTTCCCCCTAGTATAAATCCTGGCTACGTGCATGGTAGTCAACACATACTGATCTCTAATTGAAGTTATACCATATTTCTCTGGGCAGTGTGAGTATTCTAGTTTCATTCAGTGGTGTGCCGTTACTTTCATTATTATGTTGGTGAGTGGTTTCTAAGACACATGGACAAGCGAAGGTAATGAGGGAAGGGAGGGTATGTGCCCTCTGAGGGCTTTTGGAAGGGGGTTTGAAGGAATACTCTGTTTTTGAAATGCATACATTAATTGCAGGATACTTATTGTTGGGAAATCAAGCAAAATAATACCCTTGGAAGGAAGAGAAATATAATTTGGCAGCAATTGGTGGAATAAAATCCAGGAAACTGGTTGAAAATGTCATTTTTCCCAAGATTAATAAGAGACAATAAGGTATAGGTTCAACTGATACTTTGGACTGGTTTGCGAAGGTGCATCCACTGCCTTTTCGGGAACGACTGCTGCCGTGAGCACAGTGGGAGCCTGATAAGGTCAGCCTGTATCACCCGCCATCCCTTCCTTGTCGTGTCGCAAACCCTTGATTCTGGAGAAGGCTTTCAGTGCTTTGTCACTTCCCCGAATGGGGTCGTGCCTGGATCAGAGTGCCGCTTTCCCAGTGACCAATGGGGCTCTGGCTTCCTGTTTAAGGGGCCAAAAAGTCACTCACTCTTTTTAATAGGTTTGACTGAATGCCCCTTGACTCATCAAATACCGGTTCCTTACGGTTGCCTTTTCTCCTTTCCTTCTTCCCAGCAAGGTAATCTGGTTGCATTTTTACTAGAAACCGACTTGCTGGTTTTCCTAGCGTGAGTAGACTCCTCCTTTTTGATACTTTGTACTAACGTATGTCAATACAGTATTATGTCTGCATGTGGCAGGCAGGTTAAAAATGGAGTTGGCACAATGGACCACTCAAGGTCTAGGTGCCCAAGCTCCTGTCCAAGGCTCCCCCAAATAACAATCTATCTAACAGTTCACCTTCATTCTTATTGCATCTTGGTGAATTAACGTAGTGGTAAAATACAGTAATACTCAAAATTTATGTTACGTAGGTGGCATAGCTTCAGTGTAGTACATGCTATTGACCCTATACCTCCCTGGCGATTTTTTCAGGTTGTTGTTAATGCTGGAATTATTGTAGTTACATTAAAGTTTGTAGAATAAAGTGAAGTTTACAAGTCCATATTGGTTAAAACTCTCCCTCTACCAAACATCCTTAAGGTGGCTTGTAGGATAATTTAGATTTATAAGTAAAATGTGGTTTCTCATGTGGCACTTTCCTGCACAGTCCTATGTATGGATGAATTTACAGTAAAAATTGCCTTGTATGATGTGGGGAATTGCTAGAATAACTGCGTAAATGTATGAACAAGAGATAGGAAAATAGCCCCTGCCATGGGCAATGCCAGGATTTATATAAAGGGGGGCAGGACATCATCCTGCCTCTCCCTGGCTATGCCCATAGGCTAATTCTGAGCCCATGTGTATCATTATCATTGGTCGTTCAATCGTATGATTGGTGTTCTGCAGCTCTCCACCCTTCCCTATTGGCTGCTAGGTCCCTAACTTTCTGGTAGCTCCTCCAGCGTACTTTCCTCTTTATTTGGTCCGTGAATACATTCCTGGGTCTTCCTCTGGGGTCTTTTCCTTCTCTTTTCCCTTTTATTATTGTATACGTAAACCCTTGGTGCCTCAGGGCGTGCCCTATCCTTCTGATTCTTCTTTTCTGTAGAGTGTTCTATATTGTCCTTTCCTCTTCTACTCTTCTGTAAACTTAATCATGTCTTATTTGCATCAAACTGTGCAAGAATGTGCATTAACACCTATTAAATATGCATTTACACTAAGGTTTTAATTACTGTGATATGTTTATTTCATGCCGTGTTTGCTTAGATGGATTCAGTTAATCTGAATTCCATTATGAATGTGGTACATTTTATGAGCGTTAATGAAGTGGTTCACTGTTCTATAGGTCTGAGTTATGTGGTAACTGATAAGTCTGTACCTATTCTTCAATGGATTCGACTCACAATGACGATGGAAAACGTCTGTGGTGAGTTGTGCTGAAATTGAGGTAAGACCATCTATTGCTAAATAAATTTGTGGTTAGGTAGCTGTTAAGGATTTTAAATTGCTAAAATTATTGGAATTAAAAGGAAAAGCTTATGATTTTAATTATGACTGACTCAGGTAAGTTTTTTCTCCTCGCAGAACTACTTAGAGCAAATTGCAAAAATCCCCGAGAAATAAATAAATTGCCTTGACCGAGATTTAAGCTGCTGCTCTGTTACAGCTTGTTTCATTTTTATGGCAAATCTCTGATGATAACTCAAGGAACTTAAATTTCACTTGCCAGAAAAATGTTTACTAAGGTCACGTACATGGGTGTAGTCAGTGGGGACAGCTGCCCACCAGTACGAGACATTTCATACCAAAACTGGTATACTGAGTCAGACAGGGCAATTTCCTGCCCTCCCCCTAATATAAGTCAACAGCTATGGATGGGTGTTCAACCTTCCCCTCCCCCCAAACAATTCCTGACTATGCTCATGGTCATGTATATACAAAGATTAAATCCGATTTCATACTTTTAAAAGGTGAAACATTTAATCCATGCATTCATATTTGCCCCACAATATCTTGCCAAGTTCTTGTAAATATCAGCATTGTATGCTAAATAAATTTATATCATATCTTGCACGACATTCATCAGCTAAAAGTACTAAACTTAAAGTATGTAACACAATCAAAATCAAAACGTGTGCACCAATTTCAGTATTAAGTTCATAAGAATATATTCAATTTAAAAAGTTATTGGGCCCAATTTACATACCACTATACATACATGTATACATATATAACCCAAGCTCAACTCTAATACTTGTTCAGCGTGCACCAAGCTTCATGCGGTCCCATTAACCAAAGTTTTCTTTCACTTATCCCACACTGCGCCAAGGTCACCCTCCTCTCTCTCAGGCACACCGCACTCCGGATCTCTGGCCTCTCATCCTTCCTGTCGTTCACGCTAACCTCTCCTTGCTCATGGCGGCCCACAAATTATAAGGTCCTCTGCTTCCACAACCACAGTCCGCTCCTCACGGCCAATCCCTCCTTACTCTCGGTACGGGATATAATAACTCTCTTTTCCTCTAGCACACGCCACGTGCATCCACTCCCAACGGCAGGTTCCTTCTTACCTCCCATTTCCTATTGTTAACCCCGTACCTTTCATTGGCGTCCCTAGCGACGGCCCTTGTTACCTTCTCGCATCCCGCTTTTCCCTATTGTTAATTGTTTACATTGGATTGGTGTCCCTAGCTACGGCCCCCCATGTCGATATTTGTATGACCCAGAGTTGACCTTGAGTCTATATTTACAACGTTACAAGTACTAAACTAAAAGTTGCACCACGCAAGGATTTCACCTATGCGATTCTTTGGACTATGATGGCACTGCAGTATTAGCTGTGATTTAGCAAGTTTTCATTTTTCTATGGCTTTTCATCCTAATTTATCTAGCCAACAGCAGAAGTCCTCAACCTTAACCCTGAGAGTGTGGCATGACGTGATATCACATCAAGGGTACAGTGAGTGTTCCAGCTTTAACTAGGCCCCCTAGTGAAAGTTGGAACACTCACGATACTCATGATGTGATATCACATCATCGGCACTAACGTCAAGACAACCATGGCATGATGTTACGTCATGGCGCACTCAAAGGGTTTAAAACTTTGTATTTGGTGTGTAAACTATTTGAACAGGATCAATCACCTGTAGTACCTTTATTTGCCCCAAGACAACAGTCATGCAGTTGTTCACAAAGATTATTAAAATAGAGATATTATATTCAGTTCTGTTAAAAAAAAACAAGTTTTCCAGCAAACGTGGGTTTAATAGATAAACTTAAAATGAAACACAATTAGAAAAAAATTGGTTTTATGAGCCAATTCAGAGGTTCTTGTATGTGATTTTATTATGGCTGGCATTACTGAGGATGGATAGTGAGTGTTGTGATTTTTCGTATCAGTGAAAATGACACACAGACAAGAACTTAGTGAATAGCATCAGATAATCACTACTTCACCTTCTTGCAGAGTTGAACACATCAGTGTCTGATTTTGCAGTAATGGCAGGGAGGATGGTTATCATTATTCACCAACACATAACAAAGAACAAGTCGAGGCTTCAATACAGCAATCCAGAGAGAGGATAGGACTTTTTGACCTACTACAGAATCTGTTTAAGTTGTATTATTGTGTTCTATTCATTCTTCTAGTGTTTACCCTCTGAAAACAGGCGATTGAGTTGGTATAGAGGTTTGAGTATAGGCATCCTGTAGATAGATATAGATAGATATTTATTTGATCAATGTACAAAAGGACTCTCAGTCCTACGAGAGTACAATACAAACATTGAAAGATGTAAAAAAATAAAGTAAGTTCAGTTCCATTTGCATTTAAGAAAAATTAGTCGAAAAAATTAATTGCACCATAAATGAAAACAGAAAAAATCGAAAACAGTATAACAACATAATCAACAGGAATCGAGAGACAAAATATTTTCGAGCATAGAATTGGAAGGTTTTAACAGAGATGCAGTTATTGACTGTGGATGGTAAACTGTTCCACAAAATGACCGAGAATATCCAGAAAGCACCTCTTTCTTTATCAGTTTGGTGTTGAGGGACTCTTAGCATATCTGGATTCCTGAGAGGGCGACTGTGAATGGTGCGAACAAAAGAAAGCTTTTTGTACAGATAGGAAGGTGTCTTAGTATACATTATCTTTTTTAAGAGTAATACAGCCTGATAATCACGCCTGGGGTTGATTTTCATCCAATTTAAGGAAGCAAGGTGTCCAGAAATGTGGCAGTCACGAGGCAGGTCGAGGACAAATCGAGCACAGGCATTTTGGAGACCATGGATACGATTTACACATACAACTAACATTCCATCACAGACCAAAGCCCCATAATCAATAATAGGAAAGACGAGACTCTCAATCAGATGTTTTCTGACATTATTTGTTAACAAGTGTTTATGGCGTCGCAGCTGTTGGAGTACGGACAACCCCTTTTTACAAATAACATTTGCATATGGCTCCCAAGTTAAGTGCTTGTCGAATACAATACCCAGGTTAGTAACAGTATCAAGATAAGGAAGAGTAATATTATTGACTGTTGCAGTAGGTAGATTATGAGGCAGTTTCTTGAAAAGCTTAGGATTCCCTATAAGAATCACCTGGGTTTTACTACAGTTTATTTCAAGATAGTGGGTGGCTAAAGATTGTATCCTGGTGATGGCAAATTTTTGGCAAAAAATATAATCCTGATTGAATGCCATAAGGTGTGAATGTAAGGTACTGTACTCAGTCTGTCAAATTTGATATTACGCCATGGTCCCTTTGATGTCTTTTGTTCACAGCTGGCTAAGACTTACTCAAATCCCCAATGATCTCCAAAGTGACCTACTTACCCTATCTTTCTATGTTGCTTATATGAACCTAATTATCGGTCGCTTCCCCAAATAAACGGGCTAACCAATCAGGCAGCTGTTGTCTGTTAGGTTTGTAATATTTTTCCATTGCTCAGCATTTAATGATTAATTTTTTTAGATGTCCTTTTTTAAAGTGCTGTGTGATGTTATGTATAATATTAAAGATGAGGGAAACCACCATTATTCGGGAGGATTGCAAAGGGTGTATCCTTTTCCAGAGATGACAGCCTGATGCCTACACAATAATTGAATAAGCTTGTGACCGTGAATAAGATGGTGGCCATTTTGCTGGAGGAATTGGACAAGATTGTCATGCATCAAACTCATGGGTGTTTTTGGTAAGAACTCATAAATCTGTTATTTTAAATGGTATTTTTTTCATCTTTAAAAATACCAAAATCAAATTGAATTTATGACTAAAATTGATAAAGCTTAACTTGATCATGAACTTAATTATTAATAGACTTTGAAACTTTTAAAAGGTGAAAATAAGTGCTTGATATGATTACAAAGATCATAATTTTTCTGCCTTTGCAACCTTCATCACTTGATAGAAGAGTAGCAATTTTAAATACGGGTGATAACAATATCACTTTATGTCAATCCACTGGTTTTGCTTATTCTATTTCTATTTAAGATCTTGCTAGATTTTTAGTTGAAGTTTTACTGATTTCGAAATTTACTTATTTTATAGATGTCATTAGTATGAACAGACACTATGCAATGCATGAAAAACATAGGTATCTTTTATTGCATGGCAAGGACTGCATCCTTATCCAGGAACAAGATGCTGATTCTGTCACAAATTGACCCCAGGGAGGTAATTGAGACTAGTTTCTCTGCAACAATTATGGGGAGATTTCTGCATTTCACAGAAGGGTGACATATTTCCTGTTGAGTACTTACAGGAGTTTGGGTATGTGGTGTTTTAATAATAGAGTACCTTCACAGTTTCCAAGCATTATGCCATCTCATCTTTAATCCAGTCTCCTTTGCAGTCTCTTAATTCAGCATCCTGTGAGGTCAAGTGCCTGATTATTCCATGATCAAAGTCCTTTAGTGTACATTGTTCCTTCCCTTGTTCGTGAGGTTGTGACAATAAGAAAATGTATGCTTGTGATTCTATACATTGATTGACAGATATAGATTATTAGAAAACTTTTCTGTCTTTTTAGTAAATGCTAGTGGACTTATTAATTTCTCATTTAGTTGTTTGCATATTAATTTGATATTATTATGACTTGTATTTAAGGCTATGTTTTTATGTTTTCTTATGACTATATTCCATACTTCACTGGTTTTTTTCTCTTTTGGAATGTATTTTAAACATACTTTTTGTGAAATTAATCAACGATTCCATAATCAATGTTAGTGGTGACAGAAGTATTTTTAAAAATCGAGAATAAAATCTTAACATCCATAAATTATTCACTAAAATTCTCATTTTTCTGAGCATTTTATTATTTTGAAATGGTTTAGGTACATACTGTATATTTTGTTCAATTGTCGCAATCATATTGCTATTTTTCACATTCATTTAGCAATAAATCAGACCGCCTTAATTGAGTGAATCCTCTTGTTTTAAAAGTTTGCCTTGTCATGGGCCAATTAGTAATGGCCAACCCTGCTTGGAATGATCAGTCTTGCACGTGCATTCTCACTTAACTTCCTTAGGATTTAATGAAAGATTCTTGTTCATATCCATCAATTTTTGTGCAACGATAATCAAAATATTTTTGCTTTTATAAAACAAACAAGTACTGAAAGTTTTTCAGATACCTGGTAATGTGAGAGATATTTGTGTATATTGTTAGTTACTTTTCCACACTCATAATTAGGGATGGGCAGATCCAGGTTTTTTTTTCGGATCCAAATCTGGTTCCTTCATTTCTCAGTTCTTATTTTCGGATCCTTGGATGTATTCAAGGGTATATACAATTCACAAATGATAACAGAATTTAAGCCTCGGAGACTTTATTGAAAATAAACAACATCAAGTTTTAAAATGTTACACTTAAATATTAAAATAAAGACAATGTTGATGCCACAATAATACTAATCCTTGATTGTTGTCACGTTTATGCAATGACTGCTGTCATACCACATCTTGAGATTTGATTCTTGAGAATAATGAGATGGATAATAAAGGGTGAATTTGATTTACATTCAGCAAAAGCTGGTTGTCGAATGAAGTACATCAACAGCATTCTATTTGTTCGGCAGAAGGCCAGCGATAGCCGACGACAGCCGGCACTTCAATCGCTTAAAACTCTCTGATGCATATCTGATTTACTGTAGTATTTGGATCCAATATCAGTATCTCATCCCATGTAAAGATCTGCAGATCTTTGAATCCGCAGATCTGATCCGACCATCCCTACTCATAATGTTTGGTTGTTTTGTAATGTCGCTAGATGTTGTGACAAGACCAGCATTCTTTCCAAGGAGGAAGGAAAAGAAGGTACCAGGGAAGCGGTGGTGAATGATGGTACTGATGGAGTGCGCAATCAAGGGAAGAAAACACAGTTTTGTTTTTCTTTATCTTTTACAACTTAAAGGCTTACATCGTAAGTCCAATTCCATTTCTTAGTATTTCAAATTTAAATTTTGAGAGTGGCTTCATCAGTGCATCAGCAAGCATATCCTCACTCCTGCAATAAACAAATTGAATAACATTGTTTTTCAATAAATCTATAATATAATGGTGGCAGACAACTATGTGCTTGGTTCTTGAACTTAATTTTTCATTTGAAGCAACCTTTATGCATCCCTGGTTATCTTCAAATATTGTTATGGGTTCATCCTGCAGCTCCCCCATGTCTTGCAGCAGCTATCGTAGCCATTCACCTTCCTGACTTGCACATGCTGCTGAAATAGATTCAGCCTCTGTCGAGGACAGAGCAACTGAAGACTGCTTTCTGCTGCACCAGGAAATTGTACTTTTTCCCAATTTAAAAATGTATCCACTGGTAGACTTTCTGTCTTGCATATCTCCTCCCCATTCAGCATGTACGTAGCCAGTTAGTTTCAGACCCCCACTGGCATAAATATTCAATGCCATATCGCGGGTCATCTTGAGATAATGCATTAGTTTCTTTAAAGCCTCCCAATCTTGTTTTCTCGGATTACCAACCCGTCTGCATATGATACTCATTGCTCCGGAAATATCTGGTGTAGTAGTTGTTGAAATATACAGAAGTGCCACCACTGCTTCCCTATGTTTTCCATTATTTGGCAGAGCATCATCCTCTCCCTGCAATTTAGGGCATTCAGGTTCCATGGGTATAGATACACATTTCGCATCTTCCATCCCAAACTTTTTCAGTATCCCATCTATTTTCATTCTTTGATTCAATTGAAAACTTCCATCCTTATTTCTCTGAATTTGTATCCCTAAGTAGTTGGTTGCATTCCCCAAATCCTTTACTTCAAAGTGATGGTTTAACATTTCTCTAAGTTCCTTAATTTTATCTTCATTCTCATGTACAATAATCAAGTCATCTACATATATGAGAATATACATTCTTTTGTCCTTGTCATTCTTCGTGTATAGACATGGATCTGCCTTGCTTCATTGAAATCCTTTTTCAAGTAAAACTTCATTTATTTTCATATTCCAAGCCCTTACTGACTGTTTCAGTCCATATATTGATTTTTGAAGCTTACAGACTAACTTTTCTTCAGTTTTCTTGGTGTAGCCTGGCGGTTCTATGTATAATTCTTTTTCAATGTCACCATTAAGAAATGCTGTTTTTACATCTAAGTGTCAGACAATCATCCTCCACACTGCTCCTATGCTCATAAGGACTCTAAAAGTGCTCTGTCTTACAACTGGTGCAAATGTTGAATCATAATCTTCTCCATATTTTTTAGAGTAACCTTTTGCAACAAGTCTTCCCTTTTGTCAAAAAATATTTCCATTCGAATAATATTTGGTTTTAAACACCCATTTGCATCCAATGGCATGTTTTCCTTCGGGCAATTTTGTTAGAATCCACATTTTATTTTCTTAAAGGGATTTTATTTCTTCATCAGCAGCTTTTATCCACTCTTCCCTTTCATTCAAAGGCAATTCCATTATCTCTTCTAATGACTCTGGATCAGGCCTTAAGTTAACTTTAACAGTGTATGACAATCTTTTAGGTGGTATCCCTTTGCATTCTCTTGAGGATCTTCGAGCCGGTTGACTTATTTTGTCCATCTCCAGGTTGGTTGTATCAACGCTCTTGTTGACTGGTGTTTCCCTTTCTCTTAAAAATCTATCGTCATGGCCTGCGTGTTGCTCAGATGACTCCAAATCAATATCCTCAATTGCCTCGGTTTCTCTGGAATATACATAGAATTTTATGGTTCTGCTGATGATGATTCTATTGGTATTTGGTTGCAGGATCCGGTAACCTTTCGAAGTTTCACTGTACCCTACCATGATGCCTTCTCCAGCATGTGAATCCTACTTTCTCCGTTTTTTGTTGGGAATGTAGTAATAGGCTTTGCTTTCAAATACTTGTACATATTGAAGATTAGGTTTCACGCCAGTCCATAGCTCATATGGGCTTTGATCAATGGCTCTACTGGGCAAGCAGTTTTGCAAATAACATGCAGTCATGACAGCTTCCCCCAATACTGTTTTGGCAAATTTGCATCTAGTAGTATGCACCTAACTGATTCAGCTAAAGAGCGATTCTTTAAGGGAAGAAAACACAGTTTTGTTTTTCTTTATCTTTTACAGCTTAACCTTCTTTAATGTCTTTTTACTCCAAGCCTCAGAACAACAACAATGACAACAACAACTACATAAATAAAAGCTGTTACTTACTCCAACAGGTACTTGGCAGGGAGGAGACAAAGAAGAGAGCAGAAAGAGGGCAAGACACTTCAGCTCTGAGCACGAGAGGAGGCTGCGGACTGGCAACCAGAGAGGAATAAGTGGCCGACTGTCTTCACTTGGTTGTTCTCAATTTTGTATAAAGCCTGTAATCTGGGAGTGGAAATATATTTACTCTTTACATTTATCAATTGTGCTGTAATAATTGTGCGAGACCTGCCGGAGGTGATACAGATAAGGAGAGAGAGATCAGCTACAATATGCAGCTTGGAAAAATAATGAAACGGAGTAGACTTATGAAATATAATTCAAGGTTTGCTGTTCTATGAAGGAAATGTATTCCATAAATTTTCTAATAAAGAAGATGCTGTGGGTAATTTATATTTTAAATGGATATATTAAAACTCCTCCATCTTGCAGGCACAAATTAAATGTTTTATGAGATTATCAATAAATTACGGCCTTATTGAAAACATGGGATGATCCATGGCTTCAGCAGTTTCAGATTGCTTAAAATTTTTATACATCCAAGAATTAACAGAATTTTAAATGGTAAGAATCCTCCAAACTCCCGTTAAATAAAAAGCATTTGGAAAACTGATATTCAACGTTTTATATCAATGTAATGAACATTGTAGGAAAGAGCGTAGCATCCTGGTGTTTATTAACTAAATGGGATTATAAGTCTGGAGGTATTAAATAATTAGAAATACTACATCGGGTGAAACCATAATAAATGGTACTAGAAAAGCGATTCATTTATTTACTGATCCAATCCCTCGGGAATTTTTATTTATACTTGGCAATTATATTTTTCAAGTTTCAACATCCTCTATAATGAGAAAAACAGTTGAGGAACGAAAATCAGTGGAATAGTCCTCGGTCGAGGGGTACAGTTCCATGAATTCCCGTTTTAAAGCTACCGCCTAGCACGCCCGCTACCGCAGCGCCATAAAACAGCCAATGGCGGAGATAGCGCTGTGGCGAAAAGCGTCCCTAATTTCCCCGCGAAACCTTAATCCTTCGGGCACTTTTAACCCTTTTTAACTCTTCACCTAAAAACCACTAAATCTCAAACTTTTTTGGAGAACGAAAATTTTCCATTTCCACGCGGAAATCGGCCGTTCAAGGTCAAAATCGGGAAGGGTGTGGGGAATCTGCCGAGCGAAAAGTCGGTCAAGGTCGCTGCAAGGGCACGGCGAGGACGCTGAGGAAAGTCAAGTGGGCCAACGGGGATAGTTCCATACTACCGAAGAGGGTAAAACAAGTGACGTGAGAGAATACAGAATAATAATATTCTCAGCGTAATAACTCAGCAACCAGGGATCGTGGAGGCGAAATGTATACCTCGTTGGAGAGGTAAAAAAAATTGCTCTCATTTGAAAGGTTGCAGGACTTGACTCACGGACCCTTTCAAAAGGAGTACATTTATTTCAATTTCAATAATTGCGCATGGATTTCTATTCCGATTCCCAGCGCCTGGCTATGTGCGGAGTCGCCGCGCCGGCCGGAGTAGGGACGAAAGAGAAAGTGAAAGTATCGGCCGCAGCCTTCGTTCGCACATATGTGACTATTATTTTCAATTATTTAACGTGTTTTAATAAACTGACTGTTAACAAAATAACTGTTTCACTTATGCGAGGAGTTTTACGCTGCATTATAGAGCTGTTGAAACACTTCCTCCTAAAAAAACTTTTACATAGAGGTCATGAGATTAGGGCTATGCTTAAAGGCAATATTGAATAGCAAATTTTATCAGTTTTTTTCTTGGAGGCTGCTTTCATCGAGTGTAGGTGCACGCGCGGTCGAAGTAAATACGAAAGGAAAACCTGCTCGCGGCCACGGCATTCAATACGGCTTACCAAGCTCCAATTCACAAGTAATCTGTTCCGCATATTGTTTAAGTCGATGATGACTGCAATATATTTCTCATGCCTGAGAACTTTGAAGAATCGGAATCATCACGGAATTTGCAGGAATATGGGCATGAGAAAGTTCCGTTGTTTTTATTTAGCTCTGTGCCTATGTTCTACACGCGCTTATATACTACACGCTCACAGTTATCGTCCACAGTACCATAGCTTGATGTTTGTTGTTCTATTAAATACGTGGCAGGAGCTGCCAGAGAATTAGGGACTGCTATATCATTCTTGAAGAGTAAGATCTACTTAAATGCATACTTAAATTAGAGGGCAGCTTTCTTATAACTTATCGCAGGATTCCGTTTAAAAGTCGACCAAAGTCCTCATGTTGAGTAGATTCCGACTACGAATGAAGAAGAGAATGAATTAGCGTAGTAAAAATTATAGCATTTTGTCGCCGCTTGACGAGACGGCTGCCAAGCAGCAACTACGGTAGCGGTATTGATCGTCGCCAGCACCGTGATTCACTACAGCCCAGCGCGCTTAGAATAATTAATTGTTATTTTTACGGCGATTCACCATCATCTACACTCACAGTCGTGATGTTCTTAATTCCAGGTTTACGATCGTCTTTGAATTGGCATTCTGCGGTCAGTATTAAGGAAGTTATGTATTTTCGGCCGCATCCTTGTTGTATGTGACGGTGAATCTTGCTAAACTGCGGACTAATACCTGTCAGAGGATTAAGGACTGCTTGGGATTATTCTTGATTGAGTGTGATGAATTTTTCGATTAACTATTTTGAACCCGAACTTAGAATTCTAGGTCATATACGAGAGTTAACCTCTATATATAAAGCATAGTATGACTACGATGTTAGGAGAAACTGAATACGCGTTGTAAATATTATGAAATATTCTCAGCGCGCTGAGAAAATGTAAATTAGCTGACGAATAGGCGATAAGTACGAGAGTCGTGACGAGCAGCAATGCTGTAAAGATGGTAAAGCGTGCTTGCTCTCCGTGAAATGTCTGGCTAAGCGTGAAATGTTTTTTTTTCTGAAGAGAGCCAAGTAAAACCTGAGCCCGTTTTGAGAATAATACTGCTATTTTTTAGCGTCGTGGCAGAGAATAATTTATATCACAGAGAAAAAAGTCTGCAAGACTTAACTTTGTTATTTCTGACCGTAGAATTACAGTTCAAAGACGTCTGCAAACTTCATATTAAGGGGATAACAAGTACTTGACAAGAGAGCAGTATAACCTCGTATTTAAACTTTTCATTTTTTATCGGCACGCTGAGTAGCCGTGAATCAACTTCGATCGCTGGCGTGGAGACCGAGCAAAGGCCTAGCGCACGAGTAAATGTCTTAATGACATAAGCATTTGTATTCCGACCCTTTGACAAAATGTAGGTAGCATATTGAGATTTACATGAAGCCATCAGTGACAGTTATTAGTTCGCAGTTTGGCACGGAGGATTTACCGTCACCAACGACAAGGATGTGGTCGAAAATACGTAACGTCCTTAATGCTGACCGCAGAATGCCAATTCAAAGACGATCGTAAACCTGGAATTAAGAACATCACGACTGTGAGTGTAGATGATGGTGAATCGCCGTAAAAATAACAATTAATTATTCTAAGCGCGCTGGGCTGTAGTGAATCACGGTGCTGGCGACGATCAATACCGCTACCGTAGTTGCTGCTTGGCAGCCGTCTCGTCAAGCGGCGACAAAATGCTATAATTTTTACTACGCTAATTCATTCTCTTCTTCATTCGTAGTCGGAATCTACTCAACATGAGGACTTTGGTCGACTTTTAAACGGAATCCTGCGATAAGTTATAAGAAAGCTGCCCTCTAATTTAAGTATGCATTTAAGTAGATCTTACTCTTCAAGAATGATATAGCAGTCCCTAATTCTCTGGCAGCTCCTGCCACGTATTTAATAGAACAACAAACATCAAGCTATGGTACTGTGGACGATAACTGTGAGCGTGTAGTATATAAGCGCGTGTAGAACATAGGCACAGAGCTAAATAAAAACAACGGAACTTTCTCATGCCCATATTCCTGCAAATTCCGTGATGATTCCGATTCTTCAAAGTTCTCAGGCATGAGAAATATATTGCAGTCATCATCGACTTAAACAATATGCGGAACAGATTACTTGTGAATTGGAGCTTGGTAAGCCGTATTGAATGCCGTGGCCGCGAGCAGGTTTTCCTTTCGTATTTACTTCGACCGCGCGTGCACCTACACTCGATGAAAGCAGCCTCCAAGAAAAAAACTGATAAAATTTGCTATTCAATATTGCCTTTAAGCATAGCCCTAATCTCATGACCTCTATGTAAAAGTTTTTTTAGGAGGAAGTGTTTCAACAGCTCTATAATGCAGCGTAAAACTCCTCGCATAAGTGAAACAGTTATTTTGTTAACAGTCAGTTTATTAAAACACGTTAAATAATTGAAAATAATAGTCACATATGTGCGAACGAAGGCTGCGGCCGATACTTTCACTTTCTCTTTCGTCCCTACTCCGGCCGGCGCGGCGACTCCGCACATAGCCAGGCGCTGGGAATCGGAATAGAAATCCATGCGCAATTATTGAAATTGAAATAAATGTACTCCTTTTGAAAGGGTCCGTGAGTCAAGTCCTGCAACCTTTCAAATGAGAGCAATTTTTTTTTACCTCTCCAACGAGGTATACATTTCGCCTCCACGATCCCTGGTTGCTGAGTTATTACGCTGAAAATATTATTTTACTGTATTCTCTCACGTCACTTGTTTTACCCTCTTCGGTAGTATGGAACTATCCTCGTTGTCCCACTTGACTTTCCTCAGCGTCCTCGCCATGCCCTTGCAGCGACCTTGACCGACTTTTCGCTCGGCAGATTCCCCACACCCTTCCCGATTTTGACCTTGAACGGCCGATTTCCGCGTGGAAATGGAAAATTTTCGTTCTCCAAAAAAGTTTGTGATTTAGCGGTTTTGGGGTGAAGAGTTAAAAAGGGTTAAAAGTGCCCGAAGGATTAAGGTTTCGCGGGGAAATTAGGGACGCTTTTCGCCACAGCGCTATCTCCGCCATTGGCTGTTTTATGGCGCTGCGGTAGCGGGTGTGCTAGGCGGAGGATTTAAAAATGGAATTTATCGGTACGTCGTTCTTTTCCCGACAGGAATAGTCCAAACAACTGCCAATCGATATTTAGCGCAGATAATTACCCATTTTATATTAAATTACCTATTATCCATACAACAATAAATTACCTTTTAGGAATCTCTAACTATAATTTGAACTTTTCACTGTTCAACTCGAGGGTAGACTAATCATCCTCTTCCCGTCATTCATTATTTATTTTCACTCCAAGTGCTTTTATCGACTGCTTCAGCTGTGGATATACATTTATTTATTCGTAAAAATGTAATCCATGTAAAAATGTTTTATAACACAAATATGGTTCATTATAGTTTTGAGGTTTGGGATTATTGAAGATCTTCAATATCTATTAACTAAGGTTCCGTTTTAATATAATGCTCTGGGTGTTGAGCTATGTCCTACCCTGTACAAGGATTTGAATTGAAAGGTGGAATGCTTTTCCCCATATAATTTTATTTTGCTTGTTCTGCATTCTTAGCGTAAGAATTATGGCAGGGCCAATATAATAAATGGATTTTTATTTTAATAGGCAATTGTACCATAGTGAATGATATAACAGTCTTTATATCTAATTATGCTACTACAGGTAAGAATATCATGAGCGTATTTCTGATATAGTTCTTTAGTAGTTTGTTTTCTTCATAGGTAGCTGGGTACTTACCATGGTTATGGCTGTAAAAAGACTGTCATTTCAGATTTGCTTGGGGATGGTTAGGTTGAGGATTTTTTATTGTCCACAGAAAATAAAAGTTAGTCGCATCATTTTTTATTAGAAATCTTATCAAATACATTTCATGCATAGCAGAGTAAATGAAGAAATGAATTTCATAGGACTGCTCATATCAGTTTCAACACTTCTTCAGTAACATTCCTTGCTACATTGCAAAACAACTAAACATAATAGAAATCCATATGTATCTGTCAATGCACAGAATTATCTATGAAGGCACCTAATCATTAAAAAAGTTTCATGTTGTACTTGGTAAAACTACACTAGATAAAATTAGTTCAAGTTTCATAGACTACACAATCTCTGGAAATGAGCAAGAATGCTTGCTATAATATCCAGTGATCTTGAGTGAATATTACATTCCTATTAGGCTAGGTCATTGCTTGGGTCCAAGCCAAGGCAAACTTGAAAGATGGGGTGATCCATTCCGTAATGGCCAGTCTTTTCTTCTCTTGCTATAAGAAAATTTAAGATAGCATAATGATTTTGGTGCTGGAATAAAATATTTAACTTGCCCTTAATTAAAAAAATTAAAAATCTCTAAAATTGAAAATTTTATTGCATAAATTATAAATGTTATATTCCCATTCTGGGCTATTCAAAGCGATTATTCACCACTCAGATCCATCTTTAAATCCTTGATCTTTCTACAAAAATTTGTTTCAAATATGATCATTAGGTGGCATCAATAAGTATCCAATGAAAGTAAGAATAAAATCAATTCAGTACTTATGAACCATTGCCAGATGTTGAACTGATGAAATTAAATCCAGCTCAAAAAGAATGTTCATTGAAATAGATAGCATTTCATGGAAGTAAAACTTATTATTTTGTCACACAGAGCTAGTTTTTGAAAAGTATTAATTCATTTTGTATTTATTTTCATTACCCTGTTAACAGCACAGTTGGCCTTCTATACCAGGTGAATTAAAAATAACTGCTATGTCTTCCTTGGGGAAGAACTCACCCAGGTGGATCAGGAACCTGCAAACTCTAACTTGGGCATACTATTTCTTGATAACAATATGTATCCTTGGACATAATCTGGGTGCTCTGTTGAAAGAATGAATTCAGAGGACTCTTTACTCTCCACATCAGGGCTGGCAGCACTACTCACAAATGCTGGAGTTGAACGTCTGTCTCCCTGAACTCCTCCAGCAACGTCATACAGTTTTACAGGACCTGTGCTCACACCATCTAAGCTGAAAATAAAAGTAATGGAAGAAGGAAAAAAGTCATGATTTGAAAAAACTGTAATACTAGGTACATGGTATGCTAGTGGTGACAATTTAAATTTTTTTTATCCCACGTCAATTGGTCCATAGCAATAATTATCACTTGATTATATTATTCCCCTCCATTTACTTTCTTTAACCAACAAAAATACCTATATCTTAGAAAATTCTTTCCACGGCAGTCAACAGGATTCTTTTGAAATTTTTATTGTGACTGCAACCATGGAGGGAATAGGGGGGCAGCTGCCCTCCCCAGAGAAGACATTTCATACCAAATCTGTTATAAAGAGCCTGGCAGAATGATATAGGCAGTATTTTTTTGGGTTTTCACAGCAGCTGAGAAGAAGGCACTACAGGAGTTAAAGAAAGATGAAAACCTCATCATCATCCCAGCTGACAAGGGAAACACTACAGTGCTCATGTCAAGGATGCTCTACCAAAAGAAGATCAACTCTTTACTCGCCGATGCCACATACAAAGAGCTGAAATCTGACCCTACCTCCAAACTTGAACGCTTGTTCAGGAACATCATCAAGGAATCATCCAACACTAAAGAAGAACAACGAAGACTCCATCCATCGGCATCCAAACCACCGAAACTCTACAGGCTTCCTAAAATTCACAAAGATGGAGTTCCTCTCAGGCCGATTGTAAGCACTCTTGACTGCCCTACCTACAACCTGTCATGGAACTTGGCGAGGGTGCTTCAGGATTATACCGGAAAAACACCCTCCTATGTCAAGATCTTGACACACTTCATTGAGATCCTTCAGGGGATCTCTTTGAAAAACGATGACTTACTAGTCAGCTTTGATATTGTGTCTCTTTTCACGAACATTCCCATGCAGGAGTCCATCAAACTGGTCAAGGGTCTTACCGAGGATGGAGTACCAAAGGACCTCCCAGATCTAATGGAGCTCTGCCTCAAGACTTCTCACATTTTTTGGGATGGACGCTTCTATGGGCAGATCGAGGGAACTGCCATGTGGTCACCCCTGCGCCCGTGATTGTTAACCTATTCATGGAGGATTTTGAGAAAAAAGCTCTGGAAAACTTCATGAAGAAACCCACCCTCTGGCTCAGATATGTGGATGACACCTTTGTTGTCTGGCCACATGGAAAACAAGAACTCTCCTTGTTCCTCCAGTACCTCAATAACCTCCACCATGCTATCCAGTTTACTATGGAAATAGAAAAGGAAGGCCAACTTCCATTTCTTGATGTCATGGTCACCAAGAAATTTGATGGCAAGATCGGGCACAGAGTCTACAGGAAAGCGACTCATACTGACTGCTACTTACATGCATCCTCCCACCACCACCCAAGCCAAAAGGCAGCCACATCTCCACTCTGACTCACAGGGCATTTGCTATTTCTGACATGGAATCACTACCCCCTGAGAAACAGCACCTGATGACCACTTTAAGGAAGAATAGATACCGTGAAGATGGAAAAACAAGCCATGGATAAACCATCAGATGCAGCAGATGAACCAAAGCCTGCAGCCTACGCTACAATTCTCTACATGGCAGGGACCACAGACTAAATTGCCCAGCTTTTGAAAAAGTATGGTGTGGTTACTCACTTTTGCTGCATAAAAAAGATGGATGACATACTGCCAAGACCCAAAATTGGATCTATCCTCACTCATACGAGACAGTATACAAGATTAACTGCCGCTGTGGCATGGCTCACATCAGGCAGATAGGGAGAGCTGTAAAGTGCCGACTACAAGACTACAAGAACACAGTCAGGCAATGAAGAACAAACAATTCCACCTCTCCGCCATGGCAGAACACATCCACTCCAAACCGGGACATGGAGGAGGCCACCGTGATCACCAGGGAATCTCAATACTTCCCGAGAATTATTTGGGAGGCTATCGGGATATCAAAGCACCCACAGAATTTCAACTGCGTGGAAGGATATCACCTCTACAGCCTTTGGAAGAGACTGTTCAAACGAACGGACCAATCACAACAAAGGGAAAAAATTGGTGCCAAAAAGTGAAAGGTCGCCAGGACTATATAAAGCCGTCCAATCTCTGGCATCATCACTTCGACCTGAAGACACCTGCTGGAACGCAGGCAAAACTGTTGTCACTAAAAACAACAATGCAGTGAAAACCCCAACAAAAAAAATGCTGCCTATATTATCGGAGCACTGAAGAAGCCTTTGCACCAGCCAGACAGAATGATGTCCAGCCTCCCCAAACTGATATCTACAGCTATGGATGAGTCTCCTGCTCCCCCCCAAACATAAATCCTACCTAGGCCCATGACTGAAATCCTATTACTGAACATGGCCAGTGAAAAGAAGAATTGTAAATAGAAGCTCTGAGAGTATCCAGATTAAATCTATGGTATATACTCATGACACATAATCCAAGTAGTTGCTGTTCATCTTAGAAAGCATATCATTCACATCTATTGGACGAAGTACAGAGGCATTTGAGAAATACCTCTTCATGTGCTGTGGTTTCATTACTGAGACAGTTACATGATTAAGAAGAGCTTTCACTCTTCCTGATTACTCTTAGAGTATAAGTAATTTTTTTATATTTATGCTTCCTCAAGCATGTGTCTCATCATCCACCATGAGGGTGCTTAATCATCTGAAAGCAATGAGAACCAAGACACGAATTTTATGCCTTCAAACTTGCTAAATGCTCCCCAGGGTGATAGCAGAGATACCTGAGTCTGACTCGCCTCCCTTGGGGGAGTTCGGTGCCTCTTTTAATGTAGACTCAGATGAGTCTGATGGAATTCCCTCTTCTTCGGCCTGTAGGGGTTTGAAGGTCCCCAAAGGGCCCTTCACTAAACCAGTGGCGGAGGGTTCCCCCTTGGGAGCCCCACCAGGGCTCTCCAGGAGTAGCTTCTCCTCCATAGATGTTGGACTGTTTAGGACCATAAAAGGAGTGCGCTGTTCAGTGCCCTCCGAAGAAGTTTGTTTTAATGAAAGATCCATAAATGGTCCCACGAGAAGCTAGGGAAATAAAGGTCTGCCCATGTAGAGCCCCGCATGCATGGGTAAGGCTGAAATACTACCGGAGGTCGCCTGGTATCCAGAGTGTCTCTGTTATCGACTTCTAGCCCTCTGCCCCGCAGACCATCCTTAGCACAGAGAAGAACCGTGATGAAGGGAGCTGTTTATCGACTGGCCAAGACTAGATCCATCATGTTCAGCGGAAACCAGGGGCACCTCGTGGAGGATGTGGCGCTTCACAACATATGGTAGTCTTGGAGGGCATGAGTATGCCCTTTCCCCAGCCTGGAATTGCACATCCCTTGCCCCCTATTGAACGGGCAATAGATAGAGGGAAAATGGATGCCTTGGTGCTGTGTGAGGTGAGATGGAAGGACAGCGGGGACTACTGGAGTGATAGTTACTGGGTAATCTATAGTGGTGGGATTGAGAGTCATCGTGGGGTAGCTATGGTATTGAATACAAAATTGGGGAGGAAGGTAGTAACATTGAACAGGTTAGCGACAGGATACCAATGTTAGAAATAAAAGTATGCCCTACAAATTTCATATTGGTCTAGGTGTACATGCCGACAATCAATCATAGGGAGAAAGAGGTGGAAATCTAATAGTAAGAGGTGACTGGAATACAGAAGTGGAGGAAACCTAGCTTTACCGTAGGAATTCCTTTTTTTTAATCGTACCTCCCCTCCCTAACAAAAATCCTGGCTATGCCCATACATATTAATGCTAGCACACAATTCAGTGATAATGGTAGGAATTAAAATAAAATACTTAAAACATAAATCGCTAAGCTAAAGCTAAAAGAATGAGCTATTAAGGTTGGGGTCCATTATCAAATTGTATTGGCTGCTGTACCACTAGTGTGTACTTGGACTAAGATTGAAAAGGAGGATTTTATATTTTATTTTTTTTGTTCTAGGTGTCTTACTTACACAACTTTATCTAGCTCCCTTTTTGAGGACTGTTAATCATACTTACTCTGACTACAACCTTGTCGTGGTGGAAGAGCTTGTGTACTCTGATGACCTCTAGAGCTGAACTGGTGGGTGCAGTGCTCCTGGTAGGGCCACTGATGCCGGAGAGGTCAAACATTTGGAGACAAATCAATGGTAATCAGTGCAGAGTCTGTTCCTCAGTGAGGTGGCTGTGAAAAGCATCTGACCCCTGTGGGGCAGCCTGTTATGCGATGGTATTTTGTAAAAACACTATCAAGAAGGCCGAGGAATATGTACCACTCAATTAAAAAGAAACCTTGAAATCATGGATGGCACTTTTACAGAAATGAACTTTGGTGCTATAGGACTCAGCCCAGTGGCCAGGTGTTGTAACTGGTAGCAGAGAGATCAAGGCCTCTTCAGTCATCATCACATGAAATCCTTGCACTGAAGGAGAGGCAAATGCTGATGCAGAGGAAGAAAAGAAGATGCAGAAGAGGAATGCAACAATTAGATCGTGCACATGGAATATTAGAACTATGCTAAGGGAAGGCAAGTTGGGGAACATAAAGAAAGAAATGGAGAAAGTAGGGGTAGACATGTGGGTCTAAGCAAAGTAAGATGAAAAGATGGCAGAAACTATTGGAGCCATGACTTTTGAGTGATAAATGGAAGAGGGTATGAGAGCCAGGATGGGGCTGTATTTGTAATGAACAGGAAACTTGGTAGAAAAGTATTCTATGCAGAACACGTGAGTGGTAGGATTATTTTTGTTCAGCTAAAGGCAGATCCAACATACTTAGTTATAATCCAGGTCAATATGCTAAACTCATCAAAGAGAAGAAGAGGTAGATGGGGTGTATGATCAATTGGAGGAAATAATTGATAGAATTCCTAGGAAGAAGCAGATGGTAGCAATGGGAAATTGGAATGCAGTGGTGGGTGAAGGAAGAGATGGGAAGAAAGTGGGCGATTAATTACTAGGAGGGAGAAATGTCTGGGGCGAAAAAGCTGTAGAGTTTTGCCAAAAAAATAATTTTGTAGACATGAATACATGGTTGAGGCATCACCCTAGACACAGGTCCATGTGGAGGAAGCCAGAAGACATGGATAGGTTCTAGATTCATAGTATGTATTATTGTTAATCAAAGATGCAGGAATAGTACTAAAAACTGTCATATATATACACAGGATGATGCAAACACAGACCACAGGTAATAGTTGAAGAAATGTCATGTTAAACTCAAAAGAATAAGAAGGCATAGAAGGATACCACAGTAGAATACAGAGGCAGTGACCCGGTCGATGAAAAAGAGGTGTCCTGAGCATGTTGATAAAATCTGGAGCTTAGATTATGTAGCGAGATCAGTGGAAGATGATTAGAGAAGTAAGAAAAAAGGGATTGTACAGGCAGTGATTGCACGAGTAGGCATTGTAAATGCAACAAAAATTAGAAAACTGTGGGAAATGGAGGGAATGATAATGGAGATGCAGGAGAGAAGGAAATTGAAGAGCATTAACACTTTATGGACAACAATTTTTCTACTTAAGAAAAAATTTTTTTCCTTCCAACTCCCATCAAGGGAGATAATTTAAAGCATGCCAATCCATTTTTGAAACGTTTTTCTCAAAATTGCCTAGAATTTAGGTATGGGCGTGCCGAAAACGTCCCAATGGGCTATAGTGGAATAACTTACATGGTTACTGAGGCACAACAATTCTGGAGGTATGTGCCCAATTCGGCACATCTGACGTTAAAGAGTTAACTCAGAGCCTTGCAAAAGGAAATACAGGGAAATCTACAACAGGCTCTGAAGAAAAACAAAGAAACCAAGAGAAGGAGAATCAGATGTTCTGTGTAGGATTGTAAAGCAATTGACAGGTGATAGTAAGGGAAGGAGAATTCCAAAAATGATAGACGGGACAGGAAAGTTGATGGTAGAGCCAAAAGAGATCTGAGAGAAGTGGAAGGAATGCATCTAAGAGCTCTAGAGCAAGGAAATAAGGTCCAGAAGGTTAGATATAGAAAAGGACGATGATATCAACAGATATGGCATTGGACCAGGTATCCTTGAGAGTGAAATAGAAAGAGTACTATGATACATGAAAATGAATGAGGTAGTGGGAATAGATAACATACTGGCAGAGTTTCAATAAAGTATGGGCCAGAATGGAAGAGGTCAACTTTTTGCACCAATTCACAGAATCGATGACGATGGAGGGTGGCAAGAGGACTTCAAGAAGACATCTAACTCTGATACCTATGGAAGAAGAGCAAGGAAAAAGCTTGCCAGGACTATAGGGCAATAAGCTTAATATCCCACACAGCCAAAGTGACCTTTAAAATTATAAAATAGAAGGCTGGAGAGCAAGGCTAATGAGCACATATGTGACAACCAGTTTCAATTTAGGAGAGACTGGAATGTGGGACACCAAAGGAGTGATGAGGACATTATTAGAAAGAAAGCCAAAATACTTTTGCTTGCTTTGTGGATTTTGAGAGGGTGTTAGGGTGGCGTGGGCAAAATTAATGAAAATACCGAAGATATAAGGGGTTGATAGAGGGTCAGATGACTCATTCGAAATCTTTACATGAATCAGTGGGCCCAAGTTAACATGGTGTTAACATTTAGCATGAGAAATTTAAATACCTGATTACTGATGGAGAATTGGGATGGGCAGTGATAAGACATGGAGTGTGACAGGGGTACCCTCTATCACTGTTGATTTTTAACATGTATTCAGAAGAAATGGTAAGGGAGGAATGGTGAGAGATGGTGTTAGGGATAAATAGAGATGAGTAAATTATCATAATTTTCATTTGAGGTAAATTACCGTGGTATATTAACCCTCTTAGTGCTGACCCCTGCCAGCGGTTCTAGTGAGAAATGCGGAGGGTAACTAGAATGAAATGTATCACTCTAGGAAAATAAATATTATAAAGTTATTATTTAAAATATCCATATGCAGTTTTTCTTATTGCGTATGCATTGAATTAGGTAATAATAAAAAAATGCTTATACTTCGTACAAAAAATAATTTTAATTATACTTGTATGCAAAAGTTAAACAATATTTTGCCTATCAGCCGATATATTGGCCCTCCGCACTTTACGGCTGAGATGCCAAAGCCGATATATCGGCCCGCCGCACTAAAAGGGTTAAGGTAATTCTAAAAAATTACTAAAATTTTCCTGTCATTTTTAGTTTTACACAATCGGCACTCTTTTGTTCGGTATGAGAAATTTTCATTCAAACCCTTAAAAATGTTAGTCCCACAATTATTCCGCAAGCAAAAATATTCCACAAATGAATTGTATGTGCCAACATTTACAATGAATATTGTATTATAAATATATAGACTTGGCTAAAAATAATAAGTTTGGAATATATCAGTACTATGAAAGTTATCTGAGGCAGGGGTGATAATTGCCAAAAATTACAACAATTTTAAGGGGCTGTGGTAAATTACATAAAATAACATGGTAATTAATTTTAATTACCACAGTTACTTTCAGAATGGCCCATCTTCAGGGATAAAGGTAGGAGGGGATCTGATATAGTCGACGAGATTTGCAGATGATCAAGCATTGGTTTGCCAGTAAGCCAAGTGGTTACAGTCAATGATGAAAGCATTAGGAATTTTGTGTGCAGCGGCGATGCCAGGAATTTATTTTGGGGGGGGGGGACTGAGACTGCCTCAGTGATCAGAGTGTTCAGTTTTGTATTTGATAACTACATCTAATTGTTAAAACTGTTTTGAAAAACCCTAAATTTTTGGGGGTGGGCGGGGAGGGGGGAGTATCCCCATATCCACCCTGGGATCCTCCCCCCCTAGGATCGCCCCTGGATGTGTGAGATATATGGGATGATAAACCATAAAGTAAAGCCATTAGAAGATGAAGTGATGAGATTCTCAGGAAGCAAGAATGCAGGTCTAAATAAAAAGGTGGGAAGATACAATAAAAGAGCAAGTCGAGCAGCTTATGTATCTGGGTAGCATTATTGAGGAGAATGGATTTGGAGGTTAGGATGTTCGATATAGAATTGTCATAGCTAAAGAAACATATAGAAAGAGGAGAGAATTGATATGGGGGATCTGAGTAGATGAGAAAAGAAAAGTCTGGTGAAAACTCCAATATGGAGCATAATGCTGTATGGGTTGGAGAAGTGGTCATTGCAAAGGGAGGATGTGCGTTTGCTTGAGGCATTTGAGATGTGGATGTGGAGAGGGACGGAGAGTGTGAGCTGAAAAGAAAGTCTGGTGAAAACTCCAATATGGAGCATAATGCTGTATGGGTCGGAGAAGTGGTCGTTGCAAAGGGAGGATGTGCGTTTGCTTGAGGCATCTGAGATGTGGATGTGGAGAAGGACGGAGAGTGTGAGCTGAAAAGAAAAGTCTGGTGAAAACTCCAATATGGAGCATAATGCTCTATGGGTCGGATAAGTGGTCATTGCAAAGGGAGGACGTGCGTTGGTTTGAGGCATTTGAGATGTGGATGTGGAGAAGGACAGAGAGTGTGAGCTGGGTGGTGAAAAGAACAAATAAGGAGGTATTGGATATTGTTGTAGAGGAGAGGAAGCTAGTAGCAGAGGTTTGGAGGAGGCAGAAGAGATGGATGGGTGATAATAGAAGAGGAAAGTTTGAAAAGAGTAATAGAGGGGAGAACTGTGGAGAAGAGAGGAAGAGGATAAGGATTCTGAATGAAATAAAGAAGAGGGAGATGATATAAGGGATTCAAATGAGATATGGTGGTAGGTCTTCCATAGGAGTGAAAATAGAAGGATATGTCAGAAATTAGGGTGTTAGGATAAGTACTGTCACAAAACCTAACAATCAGCCAGAGAATGCAGAAGAAAATTGATACCTATGTTTAATTTTGCACAGCACTTAACATTTCCTTAAATTATAGAGTTTGCAATTTCAGTTCTTTCATTTATTTGAGAATTCTACCAGCTGATTGGTAAGCTTTAATACAATCCTTATCCAAACTACCCAATTTCTGGTACATCGTCCCATTTTCTCTCCTATGGTTGGCCTACTATTAAATCCCCCTTGAATTCCTCATATCCTTTACCACTTCTTATTTCAACTAAAACTTATATTCTCTCCCTTCCTATTCTTATACTTCCTCTGTGTTCTCCACTCTGTAACCCTATTTAACATTCCCTCTCCTTTCAAAACATCCTATATCCATGCCTCTGCCTTCTCTGAACATCTATCATCAGTACTCGAACCGAGAAAACTTCCTCAATTTAACATCAACTTTCTCTCCTCTCCAACTGTATTCAGTACCTCCTTGTTTGTCCTTCTCAGCACCCAGCTCACCCTTTCCATCCGTCTCTAATCCCATAAACACCTCAAGTCTACGTACATCATCCCCTCGTGTTGACCAAGTTTCTCACCTGCACAGTGCCTCATACATTTTTAAAGTTTCTACCAGTCTTTTCTGAATGTCTCACCTTGGACCCTCAGCCCTCATCATCATTCGTAGGCCTCGGTGGTGCTGGTGTAAAGTCCTCGCCAGCTACACCGAGGGCTGTGGGTTCGATTCCCGCCTGGTTGGAGATATCACCACTCAGGGCATGGGTGTTTGTATTTCGTCTGTTGTTATTTTTATTCTCACCATATAAATTGGCCAAGTGGGCTGTATTCGGGGTAAGTAGTGAAGATATAACAAAATATAAAATAAAATGATATCATTTCCTTCCTCTGTGAAAATACTTCTTTAGTCATAGAAATTATTTATCTACTGTCTCTACCACTGAACCCATTACCCTCCAAAATACTTCCTAGATATGTAAACTGCTCGACCTGCTCTATTTTGTGTCCTAAAACCTTATATTCTCTTATATTACATACATACATACATACATACCCATCACACCGTTCCCTTCTGGGGTAGGCACAGTCAAAATGTTTCACTCGTTGATACATAATTGTACACCTAACTCTGCTTCAATAATTTCCTCCATTCTGACTTATCCTTGCAAAACTCTTTTGCCTCATTCACCCCCATACACTGTTTCATACACGCCCTCCTGTTTTTAAGACTCCTAATATTCCTCCTCCTAAGAATTTCCTCAATCACATTCAACCACATTCTCGGCCTACCTCTACCTCTCACACCATTCATTCTACTCTCATATATCTGTTTCGTTATTCTACTCTCATCCATTCTCTCAATATGGCCAAACCAAAGAAGCACACTCCTTTCATACACGTCCATTACTGGAGCATTTAACCCACATTCATTCATGACCCACTCATTCCTGACCCTATCCATCCTACTTTTGCCACAAATACTCCTCAGGTAACTCATACCCACGGCGTTTAGTCTAATCTTATGTCTATCCTGACATACCCATGTTTCACTACCATATAGCAAAGTGGGAAGAAGTACACTTTTGTACACGGCAATTTTCGCTTCCTAAGACAAGCACTCATTCCTTGATATGCTCCACATGCTACCTACCACCTTCCTTCCAGCATTCACACGTCTCTTTATCTCCTCTTCAATTCTTCCATCTTTTGCATACACCTTACCTAAGTAAACAAAATCATCCACTTGATCAATTACTTCACCATTCGCCCTCATCATACAGTTATCCTCCCCATTCTCTTTATCAAAAACTACTACTTTAGTCTTGCACGCATTTACCTTCAATTCCATTCTCTCCGTTGCTTCACAAAACTTATCTAGGAGCTTCTGTAATCCCTTTTGACTGTCTGAGATCAAAACAGCATCATCCGCATATAGAAGAACTCGCACGTTTACATTTCCAATCAAAACACCGTCGTTTGCACTACAAGCGTCTCTAACACATCTGTCCATAAATACATTAAACAGCCATGGAGACATTACACATCCTTGCTTTACACCCCGATTTATTACAAACCAATCACTCAGAGCCCCGTTAACTCTTACACTTGCTTTACTATTGTCATACATCGCCATCATAACATTCAATAACTGCCCATTCACTCCACAGTCCCTCAGAACCTTCCACAACTTCTTTCTATTTACTCTGTCATATGCCTTCTCTAAATCGACAAATGCACAGTACACTTTCTTTTGGACACTCATACATTTTTCTATCACTTGCTGAAGTGCAAAAAGCTGGTCACTACATACTCTCCCAGGCATAAACCCACACTGCACACCCAATATTTTGTCAGAAGTAATATTCCTTACTCTTTCGATTAATATTTTACTGAACACTTTTCCCGGGATACTCAATAAACTAATTGCCCGATTATTACATTCGGTCTTTCCTCCTTTCCCTTTGTACAACGGAACGATGATAGCATTCTTCCAATCCTCTGGAACAACAGAAACCTGTAAGCATAAATTGTATAGTTCACTCAGACTACAGATTAGTAATTTACACCCACACTTCAACATTTCACTGGATATCCCATCTATGCCTGCAGCCTTCCCATTTTTCAATATTCTCACAGCCGTTATGACCTCCTTCTCACTGATATCCTTTTCAATCATCACATTGTCACACACCACTTAACAAGGCTCATCCTCAACGCCTGCAATATAATTGTACAATTCTTCAAAATACTCCCTCCAGCAGTCCCTGATATTGCTCTCGTCCCACAAAATCTCTCCACTTTTGATTTTTACCGCATTCATTCCCCTACCTTCACCAATCTTTGCCCTTTTTATCCACTTCCAAAACAGCTTTTTATTACCTTCAAAATCGCTCCTCATCTTGCTAGCTTCATCCGCACGCATTCTTTCTTTGCTCTCTTTCACAACGATTTTGCATTCATTCTTTTTCTTTCTGTAAATCTCACATGCCTTAGTACGCTCTTCCTCAGATTTGGCAGCAATCATATCCTTGTACGCCTCTTTCTTTTCCCTGACAGCAATTTTCACTTCTTCATTCCACCAAGCATCACCTTTCGTTCTTCCTACCACTCCTTTTCCACATACACTTTCAGCACATTTCACAATCACTCCTTTTAAACACTCCCACGCATCATTTACGTTCTCGTTTCTGATACGATCATCCCATTCTCTCTGCTTCAACAATAGAGCATCCTCAAGCATGCATCCATACCGCATTCTTACCTCACTGTCTAGCAACTTTTCTACTTTGACTCTCAACTGCTTACGCGCAACATTCTTCCTTGGCACCCACTTTCTGCCCAGATTCACTTTGGAGAGTACCAAATAGTGGTCTGTTCCACATTCAGCACCCCTCATCACTCGCGTGTCCCACACTAACTCTCTCAATCTCTCATCATACACAATAAAATCAATCATTCTTTTACAATCACCCCTTTGCCAAGTATACATATGTATTCTCTTATGCATAAACCATGTATTCGACACAAACAATCCTTTTTCCAAGCACACACTCACCAAATTTTCACCATTATCATTCACTCGGGGGTCACCAAAAGGCCCAACCACTCTCTCAGATGCATCCCGCCTCACACCAACCCACCCATTCATGTCACCTAGTAAAATTATTCTCTCACCAGGATCACATTCATTTAAAACCTCTCTCAGTTTTTCCCAAAACCCATCTTTCACACTCTCACTCTCTCCATCTACTGGTGCATAGCACGCCACAGTCACAACTCTCCTAATACCTACTTTCATGCGAACCCAGAGCAGTCTAGGGGATACTAACTCGTACTTCCTTACTAGCAACTTAGCTCTCTTATTAAGAATGAGTCCTACACCTTGACTGCCGTGTACATTATCTTCAACTCCTGACCACAATGCCAGACTACCGCCATCTAATGTAACAGCATCCCGCCCTTTACGCTTAGTTTCGCATACACACAAAACATCCATTCGTCTCACTTTCATTTCATTCAGCAACTCATGCTCCTTTCCATACACTCCTCTCACATTCCAAGTACCGAGAGTCCAGTTCGTTTCCAGTCCGTATCTTGATGGGCCAACCTTATTCAGCTTCCGCCGCCCATCGTGGCTTCAGCTGTCCGAGGCAACATTTTGACGTTTAGCAGTAAGTTGTGATAGAGTATGCAAGGTTACCAGCCTTTGCAGTACCCGCACCACATGCAGCTTTCCCTGCTAACGGTTACGGAGCTCTACCGGTCAGTTTTGGCACATTTTCGCCAGTATGCCACAAGAGAAACCAAAGCATAGTAATACCCTAGGCCCGCTTTCCCTATTCTGCTCAAGCTAGGATCCCTTCTGAAAGGACTACCTTGAGAGCCAGCATACTGTTGCCCGCGACCCACCACTAGGAGGTATATGCGGTGTACTGACACACCGGGTGACTATTCTCTTATATTAACCTTATATATAACTCTGCATTCTTATTTCTAGAAGATCTAAAAGTAATATGAGAAACTCATCATTTTGTACAAAATATTTTTGTTCACAATGACCTGTCATCATCTTTCCACTTTTTCAGGCAGAATGATGCAACCCATGGGTCCCTCCAAGCACAGTACATTGGGCTGTACCAAGTTCTGCTGCTGAATGTGAAGATCTTCAGGGTCCAATTGCCAAGCAGAGAGGCCAACATTTCCGTGGACCACCTGAAACCACCTTTTGGCACCACAGATGCACCACCACCTCATGATACTTCCATGCAGCTGTTGAGACTATCACCACCTCCACCCAATGAGTAGCCAGCCATGTACATACGTGGGTATGCCGTTGCCAGCCAAACCTCGTGTTCCTGATGGTGGACCATAATATGCTATGGCATTTGGTGTTATATGTAGAACTGCCCAGCCACCCCAAGGGATGTATCTGTTTTCCTGCCCACCTCAATGACTACTATGTCAACCCTTAATTTTTTTCTTTTGCCTTGATGGATGGGCTTTACTACTGCAAGGGGGGTGCTGTGGCAGAGCAGCTTGCAACCAAGTACAGCACGGAAACTTGTCACATAGGCTCCACCTGGCTGATGTCTTCTGCTGGGTGTGAAGGTGGCCCTCGTGGTACAACAGAGTAAGAAGGCGAGACTCTGTGGGACCAGAGGAACCCTGACTGCAGTCAGTGACTTATAAGCCTCCACTGAGAGGGAACCACTCAGTCATCACTTCTTTGACCTTACTATGTACCTAGAGGCTATAATAAATGTGGTCTTCAGTAGCATTTGAGTTTGATTTAAAAAAAACAACCCATCCAATATCTCTTCATGGATAGAAGGAGAAACCAAATCATAGTCCCCAGTAACTGTCTATCACTGACATTTTTCCTCTTAAATTTTTAATGAGGCAAAGCTATTTATGGATCCCCGATCCAGTGAGGAATTCAGGCTCGATGCTAAAGTTAAACAGGGCATTGGGCTTTTGTTAATACTCTTCAACCTGGGTCTACATAAGGCTGTCTAAGTCATTGACCAAAAGGAATGCTGTTCAAGAAGTCGACTCAGATATGCACCAATGCAAATGATATTGTGATTGCTCCAAGGAGTCTGGCAGACCTAAAGAAAAATTGTGAATTTTTTGAAAAGGGAATCTGTCAAATAGGCCTAAAAATAAATTTAAGAAAAACCAAACACATGGTTATGTCAGTGACGAAAGCCTGAGGAGAACCCCATGATGCAATAATTGATGGAGACACCTTCCAAAGTGAATACAGCTTCTATTACATTGGCACACAACTGACCTGTGACCTCAATCTTAAGAAATGCAGCCGGAACAGAGTTGAGATCAGAACCAGGGCCTACTCTGCCAATTAAAAACTATTCAAGCATAGACTTATTAGAAGAGCCCTGAAAGTTAAGCTATTTCTGATATTAGTACAACCATTTGTGATATATATAGCTCTGAAACCTGGACAATGACCCTGGCAGACAAGAGATTGCTCAGCATCTTCGAGAGGTGTATCCTCCATAGAATATACAGTCCAGTGTACAATCAAGGAAAATGGCGGTTAGGATATAACGAGAAAATTAATAGGAAGGCTGGTCAAAGGAAAAAACATAGTAAGGTTTATAAATTTCCAGAGAGTCCGCTGCTTGGGACACGTGGAAAGGTGGACAGGTGGAAAGGAAATGGTTGGACCAGGTGCAGAGTGACCTGGAGAGGATGGGAGAAGGAAGATGGCAAGCCAGGACTGATGACTGAGATGCCTGGAGAGCAATGATTGAGGAGACCCTGGCTGTAGTGCCTTCGGATGATGATATATTCTTGTGATGTGGAGGTTCAGGAATAAGAATGATAAAAATAAGTACATAATTCTGCAGTTAAGACTACTTAATGATGATGGAATATCAAGAAACTGAAGAAAACTAGGAGAATGTACGGAAACAGAAAAACTAAAAGGAACACAGCCTGATATGACCATCAAAAATTTTTGGGGAGTTTTTGAAGCAGCACTCCAATCAGACCAATGGATGAAAGATAGCTACAAACTGATCAATAAAGGACTGGCATAGGCCACAAAAATAACTGCAGACAGAATAGAACTCATCATGAGGAAGCTACATGACATGGAGGAAGTCCTTGAGCTAACTGGCTGGAGAAGGAAAGGCAAGAATACAAGAACTGAAGATGAAATGCAGTATAATACAATAAGGTGTGATATTAGCCAGAAGACAAGAAAAGCTTGAAAAATGCAATTGAAAATTACATATGAATATGTGCAGAACTATTTGATGCATGGGATGATGTAAGATCCCATCAGAGGAGTGAGAAACCTCTTCAAGGAACAGATGACAAGAAGTTGTGCCGTTTAGTATGAGGAAGGGGACCAACTTTGCATAAGAGGAGGAAGACTGAGTTTGCAGGTAGCTTTATAGATCGGTGCTGTAGGAGTTCTTTCCAACAAAATTTATTTAAAAGGAAATGAATACAAAAAGGACAATGAATATGATTTGTGTCTTAGATCAAAATCCAATCCCTTGGGTAAAGTCTAGGTTATGAGAAGGCTCCTGAACCAACAAGATTACTTCTAAGCCTGTTTTAATACTGAAGATAAGACTTAAATCAAGCATAAATTATCTAAAACTTGATATATATGCAGCAGATTCATACAAAAATGCTATCCCATGAGTCTAATGATACATGCATCAAAGATATTTAAAAGAATCACTCAGAAAAGGACTAAATGTTAAGGAGAGAAATTCTAGAATGAAGATCAGTTTGGTTGTAAGAAAAGTAGGAGGACATGAGAAATTATTCAGGAATTTGACATGAAGGTGGGAATGAAATTCTTTGAATTCTGAAGAACACAGGAGTAACTTACAATGGCAGTGGAGACATCTACAGTCTTTATGAAGGTGAGAGGGAAGAGATGAAATGAAGACCTAAATGTTAGAAAGTTAGAGTAGGGAAGGAGCCAGACAAGGATGTATGCTCATTGCCCTAATATTAATTTCTACATCATGAAAGTGGCAGAGAAATTCAAAGAAAAGGGTATAGGAAGCCATATATGCAGAGAAAAATGCAGCATGCCGCATTTTAACCAATGTCAATGCTGTGGCAGTAGAGAGGAAAGATCTTCAGAAAACTCTTCCTCGGTTCCATCCAAAAAGATAGAAAATACAAAACTAAGGTGATGGTCTGAGGAAGAAGACATGGAGTAGACTAGTGTAAGTGGGAGTATAAAAATTTGGAAGTAATGGAAGAATTCTGACATTTGGGAGAGAGAATCACCAGTCACGGAGGTGAAAAAAAGAAAATTAAGAGGTAGAGAGCACAGGCAAAAATAATATTTAAATATTGACACTGGAATGCCATTGTCACACACAGGGGTGCCCATTCCCCCCAATGCTGTGGTGCAAACCAAACCCAAATCCCCCCAAAACCAGCAACACCCTCGCCCCCTCCCCTCCTCCGTGGGTATTTAGCTACTTATTATATAGGGTTATGCTGATGGTCGCCAACCAACCAGGGGCTAGTTTAATTCGCATTACATTGCTCTCTTATAAAAGAGAATTGCGATAAATGAAAAAATGTGAATAATATGATTACTGACATCAATCATATCTTTACCACACAGCATAACCGAGTCACGGAACTCAAAAGGAATATTTGAATTTTAAGATGGAGGCGCCATGTTTTTGTGGCAAAATCATCATGGACCATGTCAGGTGTACAGGGAATGTCCGAGTGAACGTACAGGAGAGTATGAGAATTAAGTATGTTATGCGTACAGCACGTTCTTATATAATTCTTCATATATCTGAGAGTTTGAAAAGATCATTCTGCTGTTGCAATTGTCACAGGCAGGACACACAAAATCTCCAGCATCTGTTGCACTACTTGGAAGATGCCTTTACGACAAACATACAGAACTGAAGGACCGAGAGCGAGAAAGAACGCAGAAATAATATGCAGTCAGCGAATGAAGGGACATAAAATAACTATGACAAAAGCCAATGAGCGAACATTTTGACAAAATCGCTAGTGCTTAAGAATATGTAGCAATATGCTCTCGGAAAAAAAGAAGATTACCAACAGGGTCAACAGCATTTCTTGGTGGGTCTGCCTATTTTGAAAAATGCTGATAACACTCTGTCATTTCACCAAGAAAGTCATCTTTTCCACAATCAAGGTAATCTCAATAAGTTGCAAGCAGGATTTTGGCCTGCTTCAAGGCATCAGAATTAAAGCCCTAACTGCAGGCGGCCTAATTAAGTAAAATACAACTTAAGCACGTAAGGAGATTACGATTTGTCAGCAGTCTTTCATCAATTCGAAGAAGGAAGAAGTCCAATAAAGGAATAAATACAGCCTGACTGAAATATTCCTCAGGGATTGAGGCAGGGGTATCAATCCTGTATTGTTGACAGACACATTGGCGAGTGACTTCCAGTTCAAATCCTATCAAAGCAGTGGCATGGCAATGGATGTTACGTGCTATCAGGGACAAAAGAAACCAGCCTGGCATGCCAGATGACGAGTGTTGTCCAAATTCGTTTCTCTTACGGCAGCCAAGGAAGCAAATGGAGAGACGCGACGGAACTAAAAGAAGCTTTTGGCTGGCTGAATGACTCTCCAAAACAGCATGATACTTTACTATGCTACACTTAACGCTTAACATTCATTTATCGTTATAACCTTTCGATACCTATACAAATTACTGCAAACGGGTAAGGATATTTACATTTTGTGAATTTCTTTATGCATTTTAAAAATCCCCCCCAAATTTTTTATTCCCCCCAAAAATTTTTTCTGTGGCGCAACTTGCGCCATACATCCCTCATGTGGGCAGCGGGCAGAAGAACTAAGGGTAATTATGGGTTAGGACAATGGAATGAATTAGGAAAACCACTTTTTGGGTTTCAAACTGTGGCAAGTAAACTGAGTAAAAATTCACCCCTGGACAATGAATACATAGAAGACCATATGAGACAGAAAAAAACATGAATAGGTATATCATATCCTTGGGGGGGAATATTGGTATAATGCAGTCTTGCTGAGGCTAAAGTTGCCAAGCCTGAATGCCACAATAAATATTGAGAAAAGCCACTTGTCTTCTAAAGGCTATGCCAGGAAATCCAGCCACAGTGTCCTCCTTTTGCTTCCAAAAAGAGGCATTCTATCAGAAGAAAAATCTTAGAGTCAGGAACCCAATCCTTTTAGCAAGGAAGCACTTCATCAGGACACACATATTTCACTGCCTTTGACAAGTATGTGGTTTTATCGATATATTTCTCAAAGCAGTGAAATATAGGCAATAAATTCAGTAGAATAGAATTTGATATTTTGTATGGCAGATGGAAGATGACATGATATAGATTGATCTATCAATTTACGAAGTGGTTCATTCAGAGAAGAGTAGGAGAAGAAAGGAATCTAATCAGAACTCTAAAGAAAAAGAGGGATTAGGTACCTAATTGGGTATATTTTAAGGCAGGAGTGACGAATGAAGACAATCTCTAAAGGAAGAGCACATAAGGAGAACAGCAGAGTAAGACTATGGATGGTATACATTGGGGCAATTCTGACAGATGAGGAAACAAATAAACATGTAAGCATGAAAATGTATGCAGGCAGAAGCACTCAGAAGAAAACTTAATCAAACCAACCAGTGATGATGATGACAAAGACACAATTGTGGTTTATCAGAAGTAGTTCATATGCCCTACATAACATCTTGAAATCAGACCTTTGTAGCAAAAATCATGGTTCATCGGAAAAACTGAGAAATACAATCTGAAACAAGGGGAAACAAATCCATCTCCCTCGGAATTACTCTGGACAGGACTAGGACCTGAAAGATTGTATCTGGACATGATTGTATGATTGTCAGAGAAAAAATAAGAGCTCCTGTACTTCATTCAGGCAAAGTTATAAAAGCCTAGAGACAACAAATCAACAGGAAATCCCTAAATTGGCCCTGGTAAAAATATTTGGTTGGTAACTGTTCTGTAAGACTGATATCTGATCAGGAATTGGTCAGTAATTGGACTGAATTGGACTGGATTTATGAGATTTTTCAAGATCATTTAATTCCAGACCAGTAGCAGACCACTTGCAGATCTGATATGCGTCTTTCAGAGAAGTTACAGGTCAGTCTCATAGCAGTTACAAACCAGTTTCTGAGAAGTAACCAAATATTTTAGCCTGGGAGTACTTTTCATTCATGAAAAACAAACATTTTGATGAGGAAAAGGAAATTTCCTGGTTATATTGTCATTTCTCTCACTTTTCCAGGTCTAGAGCAACCGTGAGGAATCCATGCTGTCAAAATATCAATTAAAAACCCCTTTAGTGGTTCTGCTACGTAGATGACATTTTTCTCCTTTTGCCTCATGATACTGATTCCCTAAATACTTTCATTTTCCCCCTCGATTCCTCATCCTCCGTCTCCTTTCATTCATTGGTTGTTCAATCCTATGATTGGTTGACTGCAGCCCTACACCCTTCCCTATCTAATGCTAGTTCCATTACCTCCTGGTATCTCTTCCTATGTACTTTTCTCTTTATTTGGTCCATGAACTTATTCCTGGGTCTTCCTCTGGGGACTTTACCCTCTATTTTGCCGTTTATTACATTCTTCATAAGCCCATTGTGTTTCAGGGTGCATCCAATCCATCTTGTTCTCCTTTTTTCTATGGTGTTCCATATGGTCCTCTGCTATTCTACTCCTCTGTATACTGCATCATTTTTTCTGTCCATTTTATCTTCAACATCCTCCTCCAGCACCAGGTTCATACGAATGCTCCATACGAATGTTTTCACATACTGTTTCATGGTTTGTAGTCCTATCTTCTTTGAGCACAGCAGTTGCCTTTTTCCCATGAATGCCTTCTTGGGGCATCTCCTTTACCTCCACAGTTTCCAATTCCCATTTTTCCTTCCTTGGCATCAAAATTTTATCAGACTCGAAATTCCACACCTATTTTTACATCAAACCCACAAATAAGCAGCAATATGGCAATACCTTAACCACAGCAGGAGCCATCTCTCCCATGACAAACATTCCCTTTCCATCTCCAAGTCAATCTATGCCCACAGCATCTGCAGTAACCCAGATTCCCTCAATACATTCCTCACCACCACTCGCCATTCCCTCTTCAAGTGTGGTTTCCCAGAATCCCTCATTGATAACAAAAATGCAGAAAAATTCCTCCTACTCCAAACCGATTAATGCCGATCTGATGGATGACCTTGTAGAAAAAACGATCGCAGGAAAATTCGGTAGACAGCGAAAATATTCCCGTGGATAAAGTACGAGGCAAGGTGACGCGATAGAGAAAGAATAACTTACGTTGAACATTTCAGGTGGTTAATTAATTTCCCCGCATCAGATGACAGTCTCTCACGAGGGGGTACTACGTACCCTGACTCGCCGATTTGAATGCGGTATTTCATATGTCATGCATGAGGTTATAGGCAACGCTAATTCGCCTTGGACTTCGTCAAACGTGTCCTAGTTTTATTGTAATTATCAATTTATAATCTGCAATATCCGCCCTTACTATAAAAACGCAGGGTTTGGTTTTGATATGCATAATTAATTGTAGGCACAAAAAACTTAGCTATATTTTTTTGCGAGAAGATTGTTCTTTACGTTAATTTCATTTAAACACAACTCTGTTAATTTTTGCTAGTTATCACCTAATTAGATATCCGCCGTCTCCTCATAATGACGGAGATGTTGGTAAAGGAAATAGCTGGTGTATGTGTAAGTTAGATTACGGCCTTTAAACAGAGATTGACGTATATCATAAGCGTTCCATCACCAGCCCCCAAAGAAGCCATTTGACATTAAGGGTTCAAACTGGAGTACGAATTTTGTGGAAAGTGGCATGAGAAAAAAAGCGAGGCGGAGTCCTATGATAGGATACTTAACTCTGAAGAAACATTTCTTTCTGATCGGGCATATGAATAAGGAGAAAAAAGTCCAATGCCCGCAGGCTCGAACCACCAACCTTGTCCGCAACAAACCGCGACGCTAACCACAACACCAAATGTACTAGCTTTCAGTCGTTGTTTTCCCTGCTTTTTCTCAATAGGGACAATGAGAATAAAGACTTGGAGAGATAGGATCCAATGCTTTCACTGACTAGGGGAGACTGCAGAAATGTAAAAATATAATCCTAAAACTAACTTAACGGCTAAATGACATAGAATCAAACAGCAAAAGATAATCTAAACCGGCACGGATGAAAATTAAACAAAAACACATAACAGATCTTTCCCGTTGACAGTAATCTTAGATTGCTTTTGCTAAGATTGTTCCTGCATTTCCTATCGGAACTAAATTGATGTCCCATTTTAAGCGCGGAGTTATAGTGAAAAAATCGGGGTCTAGGACATTTCGGTGCAGCTGTTTGGGCGCGGCCGTTAGGGGCACAGCCGTTTGGGCGCGAGCCGTTTGGCGCAGGGTCGTTTGGCGTAGTTCGAGCGATATATCATTTCTTCTAGATATCAATGAATTTTGTATTATTTTAAAGAAAAATATCTCACCATTCCAAAACTATTAGGTGTTAGGTCACCAGCCGTGTAAAAATGTAAGTTTTTGGGAGATGAAATGGTGACAGGTAATATAGGAGTGTATTTAGTGGAACTCAAATTTTATTGAGGTGGTTTATTGTTCGCGGAAAGAACAAGTTTTTGTACCTATCTGTTCGGCAGTGCATCTCCCTTATTTTATCGCATCTATCAGATCTAGAGTATCGGTATTTGTGTGACTTTCGCAGGAAATTAACTGTGGTGCATTTACTAAGATTTAATTCTAGCCTCCACTCCTTACTGTTGGTTCTCAGGTTTCCGCGGAGCTGGAATGTAGATCTCTCCATATTTCACTGGCTGGTTTGTGGGACAACAGTTTCGCTGGCAGTCCTGCCAGCGAAACTGTTGTCCCAAAAAAAACTGACGCGGAAGAAATCCCGGAAAACATGGAGAGATCTCCACTCCTTACTTACCCATTGGAGACTTCCTTGGTGGAGTTATTGGCGTCCATAGGAGGTGGCTGCGGACTGCTTATGGCTCTCGACTTCAAAGACCACGGACCAACTGGAACTTGTTGGGGACGTTTGACTGGCATCGTGACTGGTATGGGTCAGCTGGCGTGGCTTCTATTTCTTCCCTATTCGCGACGGACTCCTGTCGCCTGGCCAGACTCCTTCCATATTAACTTTGATCATTGTCAATTCTTTATGCTTCTCTCTCTAGCATAGCAAACAACATTATCCTCCTCCTCCGCGGATAAGCCCTCCACTTATATATCGCTCAGGGAGGAGGTGGGCGGATAGGGAGGGGGGGGGGGTCTGGTTGGAGTGCTGAACATTTACTAGTGAACACTCGCCACCTTTCTTTTTTGAGAGGGTAATTCTAATGCCACCATTTTGGGGTCATTCTACTTCTTCAAATTTATTGAGAGAATGTGGAGGGATGGAGGCGGGATAGCTATTTTCTGTCGTGAAATCTTGTCTTGAACGAAGTTATTTTTCTCGGGTTCCTCACAATGGGGAAGGGAACAGCATAAAACTCTCCCACATTCACTGGTATATAATCCCACAAGGTCTTAAACTCATACACGTCAAAAGTTTTCTTAAAGCCATGGGTGGATTAAACATAAAATCTTCAAATACAGTCAAATATCTTATATTATATTGGAATTGCCTTAACTTTAGATAAATAGTGAGGAACACACATACAAAACATACGCGGCACAGCATGAGAGAAATTTGGTTTTGTTAAGCGTATAATAGGAAGGTCCTCGGATGAAAAAGTCAAAGAGAGATGCTACTTCGCTCTGGTTAGGTCACACCTCGAATACGCCGCGAGCATTTGGGACCCTGGTCATAAAGATTGGACCAAAAAAATTAACAAAATACAAAGGAAAGCAGCGCGTTTCGTTAAAAACTGCTACGAGCGTACATGTAGTTTCTCACAACTTTAGGAGGGATTAAGGTGGGAGCCCCTAGAGACTCGGAGGCTGCATGTTATGCTTAGGTTGCTTGAGAAATTCAGAACTGGTGTGTTTCAGAGCGACAGAGAGAATATTATCATGACACCTCACTACATCTCTAGGTCAATCGGAAACGATAAAATAAGAGAGATACATTGCCGAACAGATTCGCTCAAGGTTGTCCCAGACTCGTTCTTTCCGCGCACAATAAGCGACCACAATAATAACTGAGCTCCTCTCAATGCACTCCCAAAGTACGCGTCACAATTTCACCCCCAAAAATTTTACATCTTTACACGGCTGGTAATCTACCACCCCCTGCCACACGCTCATGCGGTGGCTCGCGGGGCAGTATGTAGATTTAGATGAAAGCATGGTTTCACGATACATTAACCCCTACTTGCTTATGTGTAAGTTCACGTATGAATGCATGAATAGAAAAAGAGCAGGTTCTATTTTACTGTTCACACATTCATGCATTCGCACAAGTTTGTGTGGTTACACGGTGATTTTTGGCGTTCATTCAAGCGTTCATGAAACAAAGTTTCGCGATACATTAATCCGTACGTGTTCATGCAAAGGTTCATGCATGAACCTAACAGAGCAGGTTCTATTTTCCCGTTAAAGCATTCGTACAATTTGGTGTGGTCACACGATGAATTTTTGGCGTTCGTTCATGCGTTGATGCATTTGCACATTAATCCGTACGGATTCGTGTAACCTGGTCTTTACACCCATCATGAAAATATGGGACTTCTCTCCTACTCTCACAACCGTTTTTTACATGCATAGGGTCCCAATCGAGATGGGTTACAATCCGGTTACATTCATTCACTCTCAAAAACCACTCAGAGGCGTAAGCACTTCGTAATAGATTCACTTAAGTTTACCTTGACAGAAGAAATTCGCGCTTTTGTGAAGTTCATGGTGAAAAAAATCAGTCGACTGGACTGGGGTTCGCAGCTAGACCCCTCGATTCCGTTTGATTACCTATAATCTCAGTCATATTCAAGTATATTATTGCACTATTAATAATGCAGTACTTAATTCGTGCTTCCCACTGCTGCTAAATATAAACGTATAATTCGAGTATGGCCTCTGTTATGACTAGGGAACTATCTCGCTCAAACTCTCTTAAGCTTAAAATTCCGAGTCGAGTGCTCCAACCAATTGAGGTAGTTTCGAGCGAAATAGCATTTCAACTAGAAATCAATGGATTTGGTCTCATTTTAAAGACAAATATCTTACTCTTTCAAATACACCAAAATATGAGCCTCTTACTGAGCTACTTTTGGAGATTTTGGACGAAAGATACCAGCTCTTTTACAGGGAAATGGTTCGTGTATGCACTCCAGAGAGATCTCATTTAAAAAATGAGTAATTTTGAACACCTAGATCTCGTCAAAAAATTAAGTATTAATATTGTATATTTTATCGACTATTTTTTAAAAATAAATCATTTGGTCGACGGGGTAATTTTTTCAGAATCGCAAAAAGCTTTCCAGTGTGAGTTTTAAAATTACCACATGAAAAAATAAGTCAAATTAAAGACTTATGTAAATATTTTAATTTAATTACCTTTCATCTCAGTCATATTCAAGTATATCACTGCACTATTAATAATGTATCTAGTATTTAATTCGTGCTTCCTTCTGCTGCTAAATTTAAGCGTATAATTCGAGAATGGTCTCCATTATGACTAGGGAAGTATCTCGCTCAAACTCCCTTAAGCTACCCTAGTGTTCTCTTTCATGGTATATCCCATGGAGGCGTGAAGGAGCGTGTTATTCTCACTCGGCGCAACCTCTCATACGCGGCCAATTCTTCAGTTTTTTTAACAAGTATTTTATTTAGACAGAAGGTGAAAGATAGAGGAAAAATTAGCGGATGTAAAGCAAGAATACCTTCCATCTCTTTGATATTTAAGGTAGCTTGAGCGAGATAGTCATAACGGAGAAGACCGTACTCGAATTATACGCTTTCATTGCATCAGCTGTAGGAAGCATTATTATTCGCGCAATAACATGCATTTATATGGATGAAATTCTAAGTAATTACTTAAATTTAAATCTCTATATAAGTCTTTAACTTGACTCATTATCTTCACGCGGTACGTTTATAACTCCTTCACAACGAAATATTTTTTTGTAATTCTGAAAACATTTCTGCGGTAACTATGAGGTTCATTATGAACAAATAGTTGAGAAAAATATAAAATATGCACTGTAAATGTTTTGAAGAGATCTAGGAGTTATAAATTCCTCATTAAAAAAAATAAGGTTTCGCTGGAGTGCATGCAAGTACCAATTCCTATGTAAACAAGCTATTATCTTCTTCAAAAATCTCAGAAAGTAGTTCGGTAATGGGCTGTTATTTTGGTACTTTTGGAAGGGTGAGATAATTTTCTTTGAAATGAGACCAAGTTCATTGATTTCTAGGTGAAATGATATTTCGCTCGAACTACCTTAAGACAAGTAACTCTTGAAACATATACTGGCTACTTAGTTTTACGGATTCTACTTTACATAAACAGTTTTCACCGGGAATGTAATTGATAATTACTTTAAATAAGTGATAGCCTACGTGAACGGGCTATCTATATTAAATAAGTGAATTCATGCTGATATTATGTAATTTATCCATAGAAAAGTTTTCTGTAAAATTGGAATGGATTTTCTGGAAAAGTAAAATTGCAAAATTAGTGCGTCAGCCTGTAACCGTTAAAGGGAAATCTGGGTTGACAAAGGTGGAATAAAGGCTACACCCATAGACATCTTCTAGCATTGGCCTCCATAGCAAGTACCTCTATCTACCTCAGCTATTCTATAGTATTCATGATTTACATGATCTAAGTAATAATAGATACCAGCTGAGGATACTATATAACTTTATTTACATTAAGTACACGATGTGCTGTATTTATTTTCTTACAGGCAATATTATTTTCCATACAAGTTTATAGTACATTTTTACATGTATTTTTTTAATGTTAGCAGTCCAGTTTATTAAATAATTTTAATGCACTCCATTAATGGCCGGTTACAGGAACATTTAGTTATGGAATCAATAGTTATGAAAACCATGAAGCTAAGTATTTCATGATAATATTCGCGTTATAGGAACAAAGCGACCAATTTCATAAATTTTCTACCAATAATTACTTGTTTAAAATGTTTGATCTAATAATCTACCGCCGGATAAAATACATGGATGTTCATCCATCATTATTGCGAATGCACATAATAATATTTCAGTAAGAGTACTGGTCATTCTTCTCAAAACAATACTTTTATCAAATAATTAGGTCTCCAAGCGGTTCATCGCGCTTCCGCCATATTGGCATCTTTTCGAACTCATTACCCCATGCCATAACTAATGAAACCAATGAATTTATTGAATATTTCAGAAACAGTTGTTGATTGGTTGCCATGACATGTGGGTCCCATAACTTTATTAAATGCATATGTGTCGTTCCTACAACTGGCCATAAATCTTATAAACTGTAGTGGATAGTAGCATATTTTCTCTTGTGTTTACGCAATAGGTTTGAAAATTACCCAGAAATGATGTTTAGTGATGGGGCAAGTTTGGCGTTTATTTAGGGAAATCGCTGAAAGTACGTCATTATGCGTGTCTTGGGGAGCAGGAACAGAGAAATTTGTAAACGTGTTCCGCAGAGTTCACTAGGTCAATCATCTTTTCACCCACTCTGAACTTGGTAGCAGAGTGTGCATTTTTTTTACATTTTTGGGGGATTTTATTCAAAGTCCATTCTTTGGCGTACATTTTGGGGGAGCAGTATATCTTCATAGGTGTATGTGTACTCCATAACTCACTAGGTCAGGTGTCTTCATCACCCACTATAACCTTGGTAGTAAAGAAAAAATGTATTTACATATTCATAGGATTTCCATTACAGTCTATCCTTTGGCGTACTCGCCTTCTATTCATTTACATCCAGCACATAATATTTGTTTTATTTACCATGTCACAAGATTATTTTTTTCAGTTTCATGTAGAAAAAATATTTCGTGCACCAACCCAGTATCTGGCCTGTATCCTAATGACGATATTGGACAGGCCTTAAGTGAAAACGATGAAGAACACTTGTGCTACTCATCATTTTGTGCTGCCCCACATGTATTGACAACCCTGGTGGGGGCGAACCCCATCACCCATTAGGTACACCAGTGATTGCAAGTTACAATATTTTCATATTTATTTCTGCATAAATATAATTAACATTAATAATTCAAATTCTCTACAAGTATTGTACCGTTGAAATTCCTATTTACATGTATTTGGCTGCTGTGCTATTGGACAAAACTTAGTTCGCATAAGCTAAATTAGTAACTTTGAGGCCAGATTAACCCTTAGTGTTTCTTAGTAGGTTCTTCATTACAGTACTTCCAACTCCTCATATCTGTTATTAGTTCGCTCTTAATTTTGCCGATAAATATTACACCATATTGCACCAGGAGGCTAGACTCTATTGACATGTGTCCTTGCAATGATGGTCCGATGGTATATATCCCGTAACAACACTGATCTGAAGTGATGCGAAGAATCGCTGTCATAAAACTGCTATTTAGAGACTAACCCAAATGATTTGTACTCTTTCTGTATCTCGTCTTTGGCTATTGAAGCAATGGTTACATCTTCCTTTGAAAGTCAAAGATGCATCCTAAACGCAACAAGAAATACCACTGCCTAAGCACTTGTATTCATGTATGAGTCAGCCTTTTCTTGAATGCAGTTAAACTTTGAAGTTTCCACAAACTGATAAGTTTTTTCACTCAAGTCACGGCTGGAGGTGTCACGTTCAAGGCTGGCCTTGACATCAACCACTTGCGGGACAAGTTCCGCGGCACCGGTGAGATGAACGCTCTTGGAAAAAAGAGAACGATGAGACGCGCCGATAAAAATAAACATTTACACAGGCTCCCGGCGCGCGCATTTTCGTGGACGATGACCTAACAATCGATGGTCTTGTGGGCGTTCGTCTCACTCCTCTTTGCCCTTGGAGGCCTCAACAATGTCACCCGACGCTCCGTTGACCGTCGCGGTCGCCGTCTTCTCATTGTTGTTGGATGATTTGTTGTCTCCGGATTCCTTTACGGGAAAAGGGAAGGCCGTGCCGTTCGCAGGTATCAGCAATTCCTCCGTGTCACGTCTTTCGGGCAGGGGCATCGACACGGCGTGCTTCAAAGTGTACCTCTTCTTGCTGATGTATGGATTCTGCAAGTTCCTCCTCTCGGAAGAAGCGCTCACTAGAGAAGAAAACAAATGTCAGAGTTAACACAAAATATACATAGTCTCGGTGTGTGCTAAGTTAGAGTGCTATTATAAGTTTCGCACACTTCCTGAGAAATACCACGGGCCGACCTATCGACCATTTTAAAAAATTAATTTTAATAAATATAAATATTTTTCCATACTTCAAAAATTCTGTAGAAACAGCGTAATTATACCGTTAAACATATCTATGGAGATGGAGTACACTACATTAAAATTAGATCTTCGAATATAATTATTTATTTTTTATAAACATTTAACTAAAGAGGGATATTTTCATAAAAATACCAGAAATTTTTCGCCTGTAGCCTCGTCCTCTCATGGAGACTGGCACCATAAGAATTGAAAGTAGATAAAGGTAGAGTTTTAAAATTAACTTCGTGAAAGTGTTCGTTCAATACATTCATACATACGAACCCAAAACGCTCTTCTATTTCGGAGTGCGTACAGTCAAAGACGTTGGCTACCGAGGTTGGCCCAGTAAAATAGCTCTCTTTTAATGATTTTCACCGTAATGCCATGTACTTTCACATTGGCAAATGATTAAGAATTACTTAAGAACTATAGTTAGTGAGGCTGATAATGGGACTAATCATAAGTTTAAATACTTTAAAGGTGACTGTTTAACTTAGGTATAGTTTTTAATTCGATGAAGAGACGAGCGAGTGATGGAAGAAAAGTGGTAGGTAGCATGTGGAGCATATCAAGGAATGAGTTCCTGTCTAAGGAAGCGAAAATCGCCGAGTACAAAAGTGTACTTCTCCCCACTTTGTTATAACTATTATATGCTCTGTACACATGCCCACAACTATTATATGCACTATAATTTTACATGATAGTGACGTTAATGATATTGGTTATAATTACATGGCTGTTCCCTATCGCCGCTTTCAAAAATTGGGGTCACGTTTGCTATCTTCCATTCTTTGGGAACCGCGTGTTCTTCGAGGGATTTGTTAAATACTACTTTAAGACACGGAGCCATTTCGAGAGCTAATTCTTTATACACACGAGCTACGAGCTGGAATTTCATCAGGACCTGAAGATTTGTTCGGGCTAATGTTATTTAGTAAGGATACGATTCCGCTACAAGATATATCGATCGGGGGCATTGGTTGCTGAAATCGGTCTGGTATGGTATCGTGCCAACTACGCTTAGATTGATTAAAGACGCTCTGAAAAAAGTAATTCAACAAATTAGCCTAATCTAAACTGGAAGTTGCTATTTCTCCTCTATCGTTTTTCAAGGAATTAACCGGTGACCTTTTAGTTCCCTGTACTTCCCTAACATATGACCAAAATGCTTTCGAATTTCCCTCTAGTTGTTCTCGGAGTACTTTTCTCTTGAATTCACTAAACGCTTTTCTAAGGGCTTTTTCTAAGGGCTTAAGACTCATTGTGATTTCATTGTCCCATCGCCAGTCACCAAGCGAGGAAAAAAGTTGCTAGATTTGTAAACAAAACGTTACGATAGGACGGCAAGTAGGACATTTCCCGTGAACTGATGAGTTTTAACAAACCTGCGAAAGACTTAATGAGCTGGAAATTTGTGTTCATGCAAGACGGCAGAGAAGACTGAGCGTGTGGACGCGCGGAAATTTAATCGGTTTAACTTACTTCCGCAGGCAGCCTGTTCTCGACGTGGCTTGAAATTACAACAGCTATTTTTTGTGAACTTATAGAGCTGTACCAGAATCTTTCTGACAATGAAATTACAGTGTATTTCATGGTGATTTCATTGGTCGCTCAATCCTAATATTGGTTGAATGCAGCCCTCTACACTTCCCTATCTAATGTTAGTTCCCTTACTTCCTTCCCTTACAGCTATTTTGTTGACTTATAGAGCTGTACCAGAATCTTTCTGGCTTCTGGCAATTTTGGAATGACTGAACGAAAGACATCTATATCATCATCTCACCTACTTATTACCCTGCAAGCCACCAAAAGGGTGTTTGGCAGGGGGTGACTTATCACCAACATGGGCTACAGTGAAGAAATTTACTTTCACCAACATGCACAACATAATAAGTATGCTACAAATGCTACAGAAACTATTAAAATAATATAAAATACAACTACGCTAACGTGACACAAGAGTCATGCCGGGAACATGAAAAACATGGCCTTAACACTACTCGGCAGATTTAGAAACATGCATTTGGGTGCATGTGAATTAATCAGCTACACTACCTATGAACTAACCTAATTCAAAGTCTAAACTCAGCCATTATGGCCTCTTATCGATCACGGGAAATACGGCATTTTAAAACTTTCTGTTCTGCAATATATTTCCTTATTTTTTTCTCATGATCTGATCTACTGTAGTATGTTGAAGTTTTCACGATATTGAAAATTTCGTCTGAAAATAAGTCGGTTTTAAATTTACATAAAAGATTGAGTCTAATTTTCAATCAACGGTCTGCAGGGGATTCCCATCCCATTTGCTGCAAGAGGTCAGTGACGCTAACGAGACTATCACATCGGACTTTCACGTATCTTGACTTTTCACGAAGACTGTGAGGAAGTCCGTGTGGCCGCACAATTTGTGACACTCTTAAGGCCGCATTACGCGGTACATTTTATTGTGCAAACGAATGTATGAACTCTTGCATGAGGAAAATTGTACCGTTTAAAGCGGCAAAATGTATGATTGTCTGAATGACTTTACGGGAAATAGAACCTGCTCCATTTCCATTCAGTTTCTTGTACATTCTATGATACATTAGTTTGTACAATAAAATGTAGCGTGTAAAGCGGCCTTTATGGGCAAGTCTTTCCAGATCCTGCAACACTGACGACAAAACATTTACGTGTGGAACAGGCTTAACATACTTATCTAAAGCTGTTTACGCGCGACCTCGAGACATGTCCCAACCTGCATCCGCCAAGTTGAACCGGGATAATTTGACTCTTCAATCTGAGGTTTACATATAATTAAACGCTCCTTATCAGTTTCTCTTTTTCTGACAGACAAATTTGGTCACTCCACCTCTTAGTAAAGGAGTTCGTGGAACCATTCGCCACGATAATAAAGAAGAATATTGATGTCATTACGATGCGCAATCGGTCATATTGAATGGATCAGCCATGCATCTTATATGCAAAAAAAAACAAAGTACTTCCTGCGGACCTGTCGCATGCACGTAACGATTTATCGGTAAAAAAATACTGGAGGGCAATAATTGAAAATAACACAAATTTTCGATGTATTTGTCATTGTATTAAATACAAATATTACGCGCGTTAGCCGCGCAAGATGTATATTTTTTTAGTAATAATACTCGTTCCATTTTTGCGCGTGAAGGCGCCATCTCTTATTCGATACTGTCATCGTCGACATATGCGTAAATCGATATAATGAACGTACCAGCGGCTGGTGGCGTCTTGGGTTGCGCCAAGCAGAGGATGTAGTCCAGGAGATCTCCGGGTAGGGCTGTCAGGATTCTGGCTCGAAGTTGTACCGACACGCTGGGAACATAGCGCCTCTGATTAAGAAATAAGAGAAAATATTTTATCATCAATCTTAAACAAGATAAAGAAGGAAACAATGCCACTAAAATGAGGTTGCGTTGTCAAAAATACATTTATTCATTTTTTAAAATCAAAAGTTTTGGCTGGAACACAAATTTTAATTATAAATTGAGGTTATATTTAAAATACGATTTATTTAATTACTAAAATGTGTATTAAATGAACAAAGGGGAAACGGTGCACCAATTAAGCTATTACGTCAATATAAATTTCAGTCTGATTATGCCGATTTTCAAATGTCATTATCGGCATTTAAAGTTCGATGACCATTTCAATCATTTTGTCCAAGAATGAGGAAAGAGTGATTTCCCCCATAGTATATGTAATAATTGGGGAATATTATCGATGGTACCTATTTTACAATACATAAATGTAACCTACCAGTAGTCCATTGGATAACATTACTATATTGCATCTTTGGAACAATCCCAATCGAACAAAAATAGACAAAATAGGACTGTGTATGGTGGTTAAATAAATGCCGACTGTGTTTATGAGATTTGCCGTGGTAATCATGGAAATATAAGACACCGCATGTACTGATTAAGACAAGTTTTTTAGTAATTATGAACATGTGCTATTCTTATGAATCTGTGATACTTAAGTATTCACTTATGCATTTATTGTGCATATATAACCACTATAATCTGTTATTTATATTAGATTATATTGATTATAAGATATTTTCTCTTTTTTCCTTTTTTCCTTATTTCCGCTTTACAAGTTTGGTAACTTTTTCAATGTCATTATATTGATTTTTTTGTCTTACATTTAAACATGTATAAATTATAATATAACTCTTCTACTGTGTTTTTAACATGCCGCTTTGGGTGAATATTATGGAAATATTATGGAACCTTCAGACAAGCCATGTGGCTTAGAAGGACCAAGAATTCCCATGTGCAATAAAGGCATTTTCATTTTTAAACATATTTAATATCCATCGGTTTTGCCATTATCACTACATTTAAAGTCTTATGTCTGCATAAGAACTACGTCAGATTTGCATAATCACTTCAGAAATTGGAATCGTCACATTAAATGACCTTTTATGACGATGATCATTAATCAAAATCCATTAATGCAAAATAAAAATATCATTTGCTTATTTTATCCTCACTACCCGGAATGCAGCGCATTTGGTTAATGTATTCCGGGTAAATAACAAAAAAAAAACATTTGAACACAAAAAATCATGACCTGAGTGGTGATAATTCCACCCAGGCGGATTTCGAACCCTCGACCCTCGGTTTAACAGGTGAGGACTTCACCCCGTCGCCACCGGGGCCGAAATAAGGTCAAAGTTCGAAAATAAAATATTGTAATATAATTTCGCCTAAATCGTTATACGAAACTATGATGAAGGAATGCAAATTATATTCTTGTATCATTTTCATTACTGCATGTTCACTGAGCTTACATTACTACATTGTTCAGTGAGCTTAACCGAATAAACGAATGTACTTAAAGGTGATTTTAGAATTTTTTTCGATTTACTTGAAATCAATGTTATCATGTTCACTCAACGACCCCCGATTACCGTTCCAGCCACCTTAATGCCTAATATGTCCTAATAAGGAGGAGAAAAGAATAGGAAATATCCATATGTACTAAACCCTTACCGGTGAAATGCCTTCCGAAGACCACATACCTTTGGGTTTTCTCCAATAACAGCGTCCAACATGTCATCCACGACCTCTGATATCTTGGATGGCGGACGAGCCTTGCTCAGGAACTTCCCGACAGTGTTCTGTTCGGAAGAAATAGAGATCCGTTAGATCCATCGCTTACGCTATTGTGATTCAACGACCCATTTCATTGCGATAGCGCTGCCTTCCTGATGCTCTTCTGCTGGTCTTAAGTGCTAATTCGTTAGCGCCCAAGTGTCAAGCGAGGATTGCGTACCGTAGCCTTCAAGTGAGCAAACGATGAGGGGGACTAGGGATCTCTTAGGCTGAATTACGGTTACGGTTGCAAGAACATTTTGTTGTGGAATGAATAGTTATGAGATCCGTAAAGCTATAGATCTCATAAGTATATTCAGATTGCAGGTACATATCTTCTAGTCACTTAACGTCTTTACCAATAGTTAATAGCATCGAATATGTGATCTAATCTTCCATCGCCGGATAAAATTGACAGAAGTTAAGTCTACGAATAGTGGCTAATGCAGATACAATAGATTTAAAATGTCATTTTTGTCCACGTACAATAAGGGACCGTAATAGTTGCGATGGATCAGTTCTAGGATACTGACTAGGTGAAATAGGTTTTTTCAGTGGTGCAAAATATTTTAAATTTAACATGATTATTAGCTACTAACCTCGCATGCAATCTCCGGCATGATATACTCCTGCATGTCTTAGTACCTTTTAGTGCTATTTATCCGTCGCATTAATAATACTAGCTAGTATTGGTAACCTGAGAAGTGTACTGCTTGGTAGCATGTTCTTCTACGTATCACTCTCCTAGTTTCTGGTCTGACCGCGCACTGTTGTTCTGACTACTTTTGGCCTGCGCCTGGCATTCCGGGGGAACGCGCGCAGTTCAGATTTCGGTTGGGATGAGGGCTTCATGCCTGGTGCGGAATGAATCACCAGGGTATGGTATACTCCTATTTTAAAACTTATTTTGAATGTAATGTAGCTTCAATAGTGGTATGTTTCTCATGTATATTATATATTTCATTCCTATCGTATATTATGTGACTTACATCTTGTAATCTTTGTTTTTCTGATTCTTATGAACAAATTGCTCATTGATTTAATGCAGCAGGTGATTGAAATGAGCAGTAGTCTGAACCTATTTTTTCATGCTCCAAGGATGCTCCCCAAAGCAACTAAATATTATCTGATCTTAAATCCGGTAAAGTCCTCGCCTGCTAAACCGAGGGTCGCGGGTTCGAGTCCCGCCTGGGTGGGTTTTTCACCACCCACGGCATGGATGTATGTCAAACTCTGTTGGTCCGGTCCCTGGGAAAACCTGATGACAGACTCAGCAGCCTATCGGGATTCCCGGGACATACGGGCCAACAGAATCGTCCGGCAGAAAAAAAAATATATGGAATGTTTGCACTCATGTTCTGTCGCGAAATAATACGTGATTATTGAAGAATATGGCCCAGGAAAGGTACCCAAAATAATTGAGAGGTGGTTATCACTTTGTAAGAAGGTGCCATGTATGTATCCAAATCCAAATTTTCTATTAACGTTCTTCCCCTCTTGTGGCAATCTGGACCTGAATCACGGGACGGGGAAATGAATTTAACACAAACTGGCTTCAAAACAAATAAATATTATAAGTATCCACGTGTTGGATCCTTTAAAAGTTTTTCTGATAGTATTCGAGCCTTCATATCTGATCGAAAAATATGTCAATAATGCAGAGTTAAATTCTGAGATATTGAAAAAAGAAAAGCCGGTATTTTAATTCCACAATATCGTAACTTTGGCTTGAATAATTAATATTTAAAACTGACCCTCGATGGGTATTGGTCCAGTAATATCCAATATTCACAATTGGTATGATCATGATATTAAATTGGAGCTCCAATTTGTTGGAAACATGTTTATCTGGGGACCATTTCAGCGTTGCAACTGTACAACAACTAGAACGATGACTCTGGAATAACTGCACAGAGAAGGCACTGATGATCCACGTACATATATAAGCAATGGCCTTCTCGAAGCTTCTAGAAATTCCAGAACGAACATATCATTCTCGAACAAAACAAAAGAAAAACGTCATGCGCTCTTAAATGTTAACAAACCAATTTAAACAACATCAATAAATGTACTGTAAGACACAATAGTACTGGAAGACACTTTGTATATTCAGTTTAACACATAATAGTCAATACATATGAATAATGGTTATTGAGTATTGATTTGAAATACCACTTATATCTGGTCGCGCGCTACCACCGAGCGTCGGAATCCGTCAGCAGAGGAAGGGACTGGGTGGCGGAACTGACCTACTCTCAGACAATTTGAAGTAGGCGGTCGAGCCCGTTTTCAAATCCTACACGTAAATAAGTCTCCGTGTGGGACACGAATACCCGTGGGAGGATATAGGCTTGGCTTTCGACCATGATTATTCAGAGCACTGTACCCAAATATTACAACCTACACGGAAAAAGAACACTAGCATACATAGTTCCTAAGCTACTAAACCATTTACCGCAATCGATACAAATAATTGAAAAAATATCAGAATTAAAAGAAAAGGTTAAACATTGGCTTAATGAAAACTTGTTCACAGATTTATAAATAACATGCCTCATAAATTTATAATTTTAACTCATAGAACTTATATTAACGGAGATATTGTTTCATATTGATGTATCAAATTGTCAAAATTGCGATTTTATGATGAAAACGCTACTAAATCACCTTGGGTTTATATTTTCTACTATCATTGCACCATTCAGTACCATGAAAATTGTGAATCTCTTTGAGTATACATATATGCACTTAAGTGCGTATGAATATATGTATGTATGGGTAGATTTGCGTATGTAGGTTTATGTATATATGCGTATGTTTGTGTATATATGTATGTATATATGTGTGTATGCATTTGTGTGTGCATGCATTCCATTTTTGTCCGTTTTAAAATATTTACAAATAGATGCGTCCCGGTTTGCGAACATTGAAATATCGCAACCTGAGGTTTTTTAGAGCACGGAAAATAGTTAATATTTATCGTATAACAGCGATTAAAACACCGTTTCCGTCAGCGTGACTAGTGCAGTACAAATACAAGTTTAAGTTTTAGATTGATTCTTAACTTTAAAAAGTCATAAACCATTGTGCGGCTGATCAGTTGGTGCCATTACCCACCAGCGGTGAGGGCTGAGCGGTATTGGCATTTGGTATCGAATGTATCATTTGGTATGGAATGCTACCTCCAATTTGGCAATTTTGTTCACTCGGAATGCGACAGAAAGCGCTCAGTTATGCACTCGTTTACACACCGTGTCAACCGTGCTTCAACTAATAGATTCGATTGTTCAATATCGATATTCCCGGCTAAAAAATTCCTTAGAAGCTGTTCTGAAGAACGTAAGGCATTCTACAGAAATTGACTAATTTTCTTCAGATCTGGTTCCTTTTCTAAGGATCTGTTCGGAACATGAGAGCCTGACTTTACAGAACAAATGTTCAGTAGAGTTATTGTCTGCAGAGCAAAATAACTCCTTGCAAGCTGTTCTGTAGAACATCAGCTACTTTACGGAAATATGTGAGGTTTTCTTGAGCTTGAAAGGAGTTCTACAGAGCGTCAAAGGGCTTCTGTAGAACGTCCTAAGGAATTCCGCAGAACCTCGTAAGGAATTCCGCAGAACGTCCAAAGGTATTCTGCAGAACGCCGTAGGGAATTCCGTAAAATGGCGTTTCAATACTTTGAGGAATATCTACAGAACTTTTGAAGAAATTCTGTAGAAGAATTCATACGGAAACTATACAGAATGTTTTAGCAGTTTTCAGTCCGTGTTGGTGAACCAGGCGATCTGAGTCGTCTCGCTTGGAATTTTCAGAACGGTCCGAGTTCAGATCGATCTGAGATAGATTGTTAAGCGTAGTATATATCTCTTGTTTACAAAAAGGGAAGTTCAGCGACCTTCCCTAAGAGAAAGCGTTATCACCCTTTACGCTCTTGAGAAACCAAAGTGAGGCGGAGGATATCGAGTACGTCACTCCCTACGAGGCCGGATGGAGTGGAATGCTGAGTGTCTCCGTAGGAATGGAGCATTTGTTGAGAAATCTTAGATATCCCGGAAACATACGGACTCAAAGTCAAGGTGACGGTCACGACTTCAAAGATTATGAATGTACTAGAGGAATATGCATACTCCGTCTTTTTATTACTGTAAATCAAATAACAAGAATACTTCAAATGTAAAAAATTTTAAGATGTCAACTTTTACTAAAACCACTCGATTCATTAAACAACGACCCAGGTTTCGATGTGCATTCACATCATCTTCAGGTAAATGGAGGCCGATGTGCAGGCCTTATATAGTAAACATTACCAGGTGGGGAAAGGGGGGGGGGGAAAGAGAACAATGCAGGAAGAGGGTGGTCACGGGAGGGTAGAGAGGGGGGCTATGAGGACGTAGTGAAGGGGATTAAAGCTTTGAGGATGGGGGAATAGGCAGGGAGCAAACATTCATTAACAAGAAATTTATCACTGTAAGCTTGGTTTTTAAAAATTTCCAGTTGTTCTAAAGTATGCAGCTTACGTCTGTCAGTTGCAAAATGGAGAGTTGTCATAGTAAAATCACTTTTATGTCCGTGGGTTAAAAGATGTCGGGCGAATGTGGCGAAGATGGTGATGAAAGTGGTGGACAGTATGTTGGACAGACCTGTAGAAATTTTGAAATTAGACAAAAGGAGCATAAAAGGGATTTTAGAAATTTTAATTTTAACGGAAGCAACTTCGCTCGACATCTTTTAATCCACGGACATAAAAGCGATTTTACCATGACACCTCTCCATTTTGCAACTGACAGACGTAAGCTAAATGCTTTAGAACAATTAGAAATTTTTAAAAACCAAGTTGACTGTGATAAATTTCTTGTTAATGAATGTATGCTCCCTGCCTATTCCCCCATCCTCAAAGCTTTAATCCCCTCCACTTCGTCCTTCTAGCCCCCCTCCCTACCCTCCCGTGACCACCCTACCCCTGCATTGTTCTTTCCCCCCCCCTTTCCCCACCTGGTATTGTTTACTATATAAGGCCTGCACATCGGCCTCCATTTACCTGAAGATGAGGTGAATGCACATCGAAACCTGGGTCGTTGTTTAATAAATCGAGTGGTTTTAGTAAAAGTTGACATCTTAAAATTTTTAATGATGGAATATCACCAACAGAAACTGACGAAAGTGAGTGACTTCAAATGTAATAATGCATTGAAATCGCAATGTTTAGCTAACACTAATACATGAAGCGCAAGAATCACAAAAAAGGTGAAATAAATTTTAAGGTAGTTTGATCGAAATATCATTTCACCTCGAAATCGATGAATTTCGTCTCATTTTAAAGAAAAATATCTCACCCTTCCAAAGATACCAAAATATCAGCCCATTACTAAACTATTATCCAAAATTATTGGCGAAAAATACCAGCCTCATTATGTGGGAAATGGTACGTGCGTGCATTCCAGATAAACCTAACTTAATATTAAATTAATGAATTCCAGATAAACCTAACTTAATATTAAATAGGAAATATTAAATTTCAGACTCCTATATCTCATTAAAAAATTACCATAGTGTATTTTCTATGTTTCATCAATTATTTTTAAAAATAAATTGCTTAGTCACCGCAGTAATGTTTTCTGTATATCTAAAAAATCTACCGATGTGAAGGAATATTCAACGTCCCGCGTGAAAAAAATGCGTCAAGTTAAAGATTTGTATGCATGTATTTATTTAATTGTCTCTCCCCCACCCTTCTTAATAGATCCGTCGAAGATATGTAACGGATATGTTGGATGAATGATAAAGGGGTTGCAATCGGAGGAAGGAAGACTGTGTGCATTAGGTTTGCGGACGACATGATATTGTTTGCGGAAAGTGAGAAAGAACTGAAGATCATGTTATAACACCTCAATCACATGAAAGAAGAACTTGGACTAACGATAAATAAAAACAAGACTAAAGTAATGACAGCACAGCTACATCTACGTGATACCCTGCGAGCCACCACGAGGATGTGTGGCAGGGGGTGAAGATCACCAAACATGCACTATTGACATGCAACTAGGATATTTAAGGGATATATGCTAGATAATAGGGTCACATGGAGCTAGATGGTTAGTATCTACATAATAATAAAGGGATTAGGTATTGGTTGTTATTACATGCATCATGCACCACAGACTACTCTATATTTCACCTACCTATCCCTTTGCTACGCTGCCTATTGTTCTCTCTTATAGTACGCGGGAAAAATGACATTTTAAATCTTTCGGTACGACAATCTATCTCTCTAATCTTGATAATCAGATCAAACCTAGCATAATACGCAGAGGTTCTCAATATATATCTAACGTCATCTGTGAACAACTCTGTTTCGAATTTACTTAAAAGGTTTAACCTAAATTTTAACCTGCGTTCTGATAGTAATTCCCATCCTAGTTCTTCTATTAAGCTCGTAACACTTATACAATTATCATAACGGCCTTTAACAAACCTAGCAGATCTCCTTTGCACGCGCTCTAATTCTTTTATCATACCTTCCTCGTACGGATCCCATATACTAGCGGCATATTCTAAATGAGGCCTGACAAGACAGTAGGTACAGAAGAAGAGACAAGAGTTACCATGGGAGGGGAAAGACTGGGACAAGTGACAAGATATAAGTATATAGGGACGGAAATTACACAGGACTGAAAATGTGACAAAGAGATTAAAAGTAGAATTTAAATGGCCAGAGACGCTTTAGTCAAAAAGAAAAAAAGGTTGGCAAAGTGTTATGTTCGGAGCGTCTTACTGTATGGTTGTGAGGCATGGACGGCTTTGAAAAAGGATGAAAAACAGATTGAGGCATTGGAGATGTTGATATGGAGAAGAGTGTTGAATATTAGCTGGGCAAGCAGAGTGAGAAATGAAGAGGTGTTGATCAGAGTGGGGGAAGATAGAGGAATGATAAAGACAATTGAAACAAGGAAGCAAAACTGGCTGGGACATATATTGAGAAGAGATTGTTTGATGAAGGGAGTATCAGAAGGGATGGTGGAAGGAAAAAGGTAAATGAGGAAGAAGCAGAAAGAAAATGACGGATGGTTTGGAAGAGGAGACAGGCTACGCGGAAGAGGAAGGCACAAGACAGTTATCTGGAGGAGAGGCTATTGAGGACCTACTAAAGCTACAGCAAACTACCTATGATGATGGTGATGTTATTTAATTACTGAGGATTTCAGTCGTATGATAGTATATTATTGCAACATTATTATATTATAAAATTTTCAATGCATGCTTCCTCCAAATGCGTAGATTACAACATAATATTCGAATATGGTCTCCATTTTGACTAGGGAACTATCTCGCTCAAGACTACGAAACTACCTTCCATGAGTTAAGCCAAACGTATCAGCAGGCGTCCTATTAATTTCATTATGAGCTACACCGAAGCAAATATTTTGTATTAATTCAAAGTCACGTGAACCTTATATGAAATACCAAAATATAAGCCCCTGTGGACCAAATTGAAAAAAAATGAGGAATTTCATAGCGCTATAGAGGGAAATGTTAAGCAGCTCATTACGGTGGATGGAGTGTTTGTATTTTTGTTCATTTTTTAACCGTAAAAGTGAGAAATTATGAATGGCAACGCTGGAATACTTATGAGCTGTGGTAGTATCCAATGCTTCAGGCAATTAATTTCATCCGCTTAACGTATTTAACGCATATTTTGTATGTCATCCACCCATAATTGTCCACGGAAAGAGCGATCGGCGTGCTCGCTCATTCAAAGAATATCAATTTTTATTTTAAATAAAGTACGAACCTCAGAGGAATATTAAGATCCGTATCGCTATGGAAAGATAAAAAGAATACAAAAAGCGCTTTAAATTGAGCGGGGTAATATTTGCGTGTAGGTTAATGTTGTCAAAGCCAGCGGTTTTGGTTTCAAAAAAGAGCCTATTCAAAGAAAAAGTACGTTACAATGGAAATCTTAAGTAAAGTTATAATTACTATCAATCTTTCGCACTCTATTTCTTTGAATATATGCGTATTGGTGGAGCATTACTGCTTCACGTCAAGCAGGCTTCATTTTGGCGGACCAGTAGCTTCTTTAAGTAGGATATAAAACAGGATTCCTCGTTATTAAAAAATCAATCTGTATAGGTATATATCGGTCGGCTCGCTCACTATTTCAAAGAATATCAATATTGACTTTAAACAAGATGCGAACTTTAGAGGAATATTAATATCCATATCCCTATGGAAAAATAAAGAGAAAGACCACAGAATTTGGTCTCATGAAACTTGGACGCATGGTTGTCCAGATAAACAGTTTCATCAGTGTGACTGTTGATGGTTAAGTACGGAAGTCAAAGATCAAAATATAATTCAAAGATTAATAAAACTTTCAGTAATATTGTACTATAATATTGCATACATATAATGTTCTGCTTCGCGATTATTGGGCGTACTACTAGTAAGTTCCGCATGGCGCCGTTACGATATTTTTTAAATTTAGCCTTATTTCTTTTTTTCTTGCGCAAATAACGTCTAGATTTTCTTTTGTTTTTCTTTTTAGTCTTCACTTGGAATAAATAGAAAAAACATTATTTTTTAAATAATATGAATACACAACGTGAAGATCCAATGAGCTTTCACGGGATTATCATGTTTTTTTATTCGAATCTGCGAGATTTTGGCACTAAAAGTAAAGGTCAAATTCTTATTTCAACGACGTTGGGTCGTAAACTGAATGTAAGTTTACTTCTTGCTTGCAGAACTATTGAAAAACTTCTCTGGCTGAAAAACTGGTTGTGCCCATAATGTAGATGCATTCTTGGAATCACTTATACACGTATTGCATATTAGCACAGCTGATCTTTGAAACATAGTCACAAGAAACAAGCGATGTATGAATTCGGATGGGTAAAATAATAGTTGAAAGGAGTATTGCGAGCGACTTTATTCTCCGTGCACTCTACTCACTATATTTTGTAAGGAGAAGAATTAAATTGGTGGATCAGGTGAAGAACATCAGCTATGATGAAGCAAAGAAGGAAGCTCGGGACAGAAGCGGATGAAGACAGCAGTGGTGTACGGGACCTGCCAGCAGGCAGAACACCAGATTATGATGATTTAGTAAAATAATAAATAACTGTATTACGTACATTTCAAGGTTGATTCATGCCCGTTAACCCCTGACACAATATTTGTGGTGACTTTCAGGGTAATACGTGGATGTCGGCCAATTGTTATTTATTTATTGCTTATTTGATATTAAGTAGAATACACTGCAATAGTTACCGCCAAAAGTATAAAATAGAAAAACACACATAAAACACACAAACAGGAAGTGAAAATTGAAGTCAGAGATATCACTCTCGACAAAACTTTTGAAAGTCTCAATGTTATCAAAGACAGCAATATTACAGATATCGGCATTATAAAACAGGTAGAATATATACTGAGGCGAATCAGCCTTCTGATGAAGCGTAAGGTTGAGAATATTCAACATGTAACCACAAGCTATCGCTTTCAAACGCGCATACTTTATGGTTCTCAGAAGAAGCATGTTTTTACTGCTGTCGATACAATTTTAATGGCCATAGTGGCGTTTATACTGCCATAAAAGTGAAAAATTATGAATGGCAACGCTGGAATATTTATGAGCTGCGGTGGTTTCTAATGCTTCCGGCAATGAATGTCATCCGCAAATGCAAATTAACGTTTTAAAAGCATATTTTGTAAGCCATTCTCCTATAATTATCTCTTGAGTGGCTTCCTTCATGTTTAACAGCACCTGCATTCATCCTGTATCTAATATTTTTCCTGAGAACCGTGTTTTTAAACTTAGACCACCATTTAAAGAATAATTTTCTTACTTTTTTGGTGGTGGAATGGCTAGGGGTGATGGAAACCCTTATCAAAGTGTTGGTCCTTCTGTTCAAGCAAGGGTTACATCTACATCTACTTATTACCCTGAAAGCCAACACAAGGGTATTTGGAAGAGGGTGATTTGTCACCAGCATGAACTAAAGTGAAGAAATTAACTTTCACTAACATGCATAACATAATGGGTATGATACAAATGCTACAGAAACTACTAAAAAATCTATGATATAGCTATGTATACGAGACACAAGAGTCATGCAGGGAACACGCAAAACAATGCGTTAGCACTGCTCGGCAGATTTAGAAACATGTATCAGGGGCCATATGAATAAATCAGCTACACTACCTGTCAACTGACCCACTTCAAAGTCTTCACGCAGCCATTATGGTCTCTTATCGATCGCGGGAAATACGACGATTTAAACCTTTCTTTTATACCATATATTTCCCTTACTTTATTCTCATGAACTGATCTGCCGTAGTATGTTGGAGTTCGTAAGTTACTGATAACTTCTTCTGAAAATAAATCTGTTTTGAATTAATATAAAAGATTGAGTCTAATTTTCAATCGATGGTCTGAACGTGAATCCCATGCAAGTTGTTGTAAGAGGTCAGTAACACAAACGAGACTATCATAACGGTCTTTCAAGTACCTTCCTGATCTTCTTTGCACGCGTTCTAACTCTGTTTTTAAACCTACCTCATGTGGATCCCTAACACGGGCAGCAAATTATAAGTGGGATGGTTGCTCCACGAGAGATCATTGTTCAGTTTAACTCCGAGGTATTTTACAGATTCTACAAAATCTAATTGGGTATTTTGTACGTAAAAATTTGTAACGAGGAAATTTTTTTCGTTTCCAGAAGTCCATTACCACATTTTTTTTTCAAATTTAATTCTAGCTGCCACGTGTCACACCATGCTTGCTTGTCAAGCTTGAATTTTGGTTAAACCGGAAATGTAGTCTTTCATCATCCTCAGTACCGACGTAATCGAAATGAATTGCTTTCTTAATACTGTCTTAACGACCTAAACCTATGAAGAATGGATGTGAGTCTCAAGAGGTGCTGTTTTCGCATATCACACTAAAAATATTATGGAATAAGAAATAAAATTGCTATGCAAATACTGCTCTCTACACAATTGCTGTAAACGGTTGATTACAAATACTGGGTTCTCGATCTATGAGTAATTTCGATTCACTCCGCTGAGTTTCGAGTGAAATCGAAAGTGTTTGCAATCGTGTGAGCGTGAGAATTGAACTGCCAAATGTGCGGAAATATTCAAACTACATCCTTTCTCACTTCTAAGGAGATGTATTGGGGGATATTACGGCGTGAGTTGTCCCGAAGGGGCAAATGTCACGGCAAAACAATGCATTGAGTCACAATGAGTTTGCGTCCGTGCCTCGCGCGTCAGTAGGCCTTGCTGTGTCATGGAATTAGGGAGGTGATAGCAACTTTCTCAAGTCTAGCAGTTTTATTCCCGGAAGCAACCACTAAGTCCGAACAGAATGTGGTCACAGAAGAACTTTGAATAAATACGAACTGCTTCCGGAACCAAATAAGGAGAGTTATAGGACAGAGAGCGTAAGACAAACAGGGACAATAAGAAAGATGTGAGGGCAAAAATCGCAAACGAAATGAACTGCCAAATGGGCGGAAATATTCAAACCATATCCTTTCTCACTTCTAAGGAGATGCATTGTCGCATAAGGGGGATATTACGGCGTGAGTTGTCCCTAAGGGGCAAATGTCACGATATCAGAATGCAAGACCTTACATGATACCCCAGAAACCACCCTAAAGGCTCGTTCACACGATGCATGTGACCGCGCAAGTACGTGGCTGGACAGATTTACATATACATCTACTACTACTACCCTGAAAGCCACCACAAGGGTCTTTGGCATGGAGTGACTTACCACCAATATGAACCACAGTGAAGAAATTTACTTCCACCAACAAACACTACACTATCGGTATACGACATATGCTTCAGAAACTACTAAAGTGATCCATTATGTAACTATGAAAACGTGACACAAGAGTCATACAGGGAACATGCAAAACGTGATATTAGCACCACTCGACAGATTTAGAAACATGCATTTGGATGTATACGAATTAATCAGCTGTTCTACCTGTCAACTAACCTTATTCAACGTCTTAACCTCTAAAGGAAAAAACAAGTTCAAAACATTAAACAGAAATGTCTGAGTATCCTTCATCAACCATATAGAAACAAGAGCATCATACCGCCCAAAGTTCGCACCACCCTGGTGCAATGATTAATCTTTCCACATTTAGACAACTGCTCCTCTTTATTTACAAATATCGACGAGGATAGTAATAACAAATTACAAGTGACAATGAACTCTTCAATACGCTTCATCTTTGGCCTCAAAAAAGGGATAGAATTTCAATCACTTACGCCCGCCTAAACTGGTTAAAATTGAAACAGCGTCGCTTGTATCATGTTATCATGCTCACCTATAAAATCTTATCCACCGGGAATCCCCCCCACCTGTCGAATAGGTTCACTTGGAGAAATGACATACACACATTACACACTAGGAACCACTCCGTCGATCTTCATATCCCACAACATAGCACGCGTCAGCAAATCATTCCTCGTAACTACTCGTAGATCATGGGATTCATTGCCATCTAAAGTTAGAAATCTGAAATCTATTCATAGTTTTAAGGCCAAGGTTTACGATATGCTATTAAATAATCCCGAACAGCTGCTTAGGTAACAGTGACAATGAGTAAACCTTGACAAATTTTAATGGCGTCAGGTGTCATTTAGTACATTTTTTCTGTCATTCATTCGCAGTGGTATGAAAATGTATTTTAAGTTTTATAATTTAGAATATGTTAAAGAGTGACACTTTATTGTTACCATGTTATTACGTTGAACAATGTCATGTCCGAGTCTGTAGGTACATCTTTATTATTGTTTTTTAAAATTATGTTGTAAACTATTGTTTAATTCTGAAATCAAAGATAAAAAATAGAAATTAAAATTTATATTCTTATGGCCAAGGTTTATGATACCCCATCAAATAAACCAGAACAGCTGTCTAGGTAGCAGTGACAATGAGTAAACCTTGACAAATGTTAATGGAGTCAAGTGCAACTCAGTACTCAATTTTTTTTGTCATTTATTCGCAGTGGATTGAAAACGTACTTAAAGTTTTATAATTTAGAATATGTTAAATTGTAAGGCTTTATTATTACCATTCAACTATTTTGAACAACGTCATTCCCATGTCCGGTCGTAAATAAATCTTTTACAATGTGGAATTGCAAAGTTAATCCTTCTATCCCTTGAACAGTGGTAATTTATGGCCACGCGTTCTTGCATTTGCGCAATTTTGAGCGTTGACACATTTTGATTTTCATAATGAATGTGTTTTCATGCATCTACTCACGCGGGTACGTGCATCGTGTAAACACGGCTTGAGGGTGTGGGGCTGGGTGTGAATTTTGACCGACATGCACTACACTAATTTTACTAAAATCAACGAAACCATGGCTATTAATGGATTGGAAAAAACCTGAAAATACCTACCTCGTGGTGAAATATTACTACGCCACGGGTGTGCTACCAATTTTTCAGAGATATTGACTATTACAGTATTTTGCCACTGCGTTTATTCAAAGGGTTTACGAGAGTTTTATAAGACTCATGCCGCACCTGCAGTTAATAGTAATTGGCAGATTGAGAGGCAATCATTAGAGGGCTAATTACATAATTAGCTATACAACCAATTTAAAAAGGTAATTATGAAGTCTAAATGGCAGCAAGATAAATTGTGAGAAAACTAAAGAAGAAAGTAATGAGGTTCTCTTGGACAAAGAAAGCGAGGCTTGTGATTAAACTTGGATGACACAAACTCGAGCAAGTAGAACATTTTATTACTTAGATTGTACGCTTGAATAAAACGGGCATAGTAGCAAAGACAAACGAAAGAGAATAGCGTTAGCTAAGGAGGCGTTCAGTAATAGAAGGGAGCTGATGACGGGGACATTGGGTAAGGATGAGAAGAAGTGGCTGGTGAAGAGCTTGATACGGAGCACAGCGTTGTATGGGGCAGAAACGTGGACCCTAAGAAAGGAGGACGAGAATAGGCTGCAGGTATTTGAGATGTGGGTGTGGAGAAGGGTGGAGAAGGCGAGGTGGACGGAGAGGAAGACGAACGTGGAAGCGCTTGAAATAGTGAGCGAGGAAAATTCTGAATGAAATACGGGAGAAGCAGAGTAGGTGATTGGAGGATTTAATAAATGGTAAGGGGTTGCGCAAGAGTGTGATAGAGGGAAGGATGTTGGGCAAGCGAGGAAGGGGAAGAAAGAGAACAGGTTTCATGGACAGGATGAAGAAGGATAGATTGTATGCTGAGGCGGGAAAGGAAATACTAGAGGTTGATGGGACCCTGAATGAGTAGAAAACTTGGAGGAGATGCTCTGACATTCAATAAAACCCAACTTTACCGGTAGAATAATTAAAAAAATTGGACGACTCCCAGATGTAAAGTTGATACAATCATTGAGATGTGCGATAATTTTCCTGCTGCTTTGGTAACAATGCACCGACGGCTTGATGGATATTTACGCAGTAAACGAATCTCTACAAGAGCCCTAGTACTGTTAACTTTATGTGGAACACGATACACCTCCTCTTAGGGCAGAATACGGAGCCTCTCTATGAGGTAATGATACCTCGACTTATCCTTACGTTCTAAAGCTATAGAAGAAAAAGAGCGTGTTATAAAATATGCCAATATTTTGGGTCTAAGGATGAAGATATAAATGTCTTTCAGTTGCGCACCTGTGATTTAGAAATAGTGGAACTGCAATAGTTGGGCGGTTGGGCGTTGGGCGGGCAGTTTAGGTTGTCATTATGCTCGTCCACCTTAGCATAAAAAAGTAAAAAGCTTGCAATTCTCCGAAGTAATGGGCCTTAGATTGTCATTATACTCGTCCATCTTAGCATAAAAAAGTAAAAAGCATGCAATTCTCCGAAGTAATGGTCCTTAGATTGTCATTATACTCGTCCATCTTAGCATAAAAAAGTAAAAAGCATGTAATTCTCCGAAATACCGCTCGGTAGAATAATAAAACAAATGGCAGAAATCAGGGTCTCCCATACTTATGGAGGAAAAAAGGAGGGAAGTTTGGTGTGTGCAGTATAGAAAAGAAGGTAAGGGCATGGAGAGAACTAAGAAATGAAGGGAAAACACCAAACTATAAGAGAAAAGAATGTGCTCCTCTCCCATGCGAAGTCTGTCCGAATAAAATGGTATTCTCCACTGAAAGGGGTCTTTTGAAATATCGCCGCCTTGTTTCGCTACCAATAAGGCAAAAAAGTTTACATGTGGACACATTCGTCGAAAATAGACCTTCAGGTCGAAGGATTCCAGTTTATGAGGGGGTGAAGAGTAATTAAGAAATTTGCTAATTTCCATACCACTCTTGCGAGTCCAAGGAAAAAAATAACTATCCGAATGACTTTGAATCGATCGGTGGCCCTGAAGAAAAGGCGATCTTATTCTTTTGCACCGCAGTTTTGGCGAGTGTCAACTTTCTACAGCGCTGCTGTATTCAAATGTGGAATCGTAAAAGAGTCGAGGGGAAACCAGTGACCTTCTGGTTGGCGACGACCTTTCCTGAGAGGCAATCAATCACGCCTGAGGTATTTTACAACATTTTTCTCCGAAATAATGCCAAAGACCACCGCCGATTTTAAAAATTCAAGGTATTCCAAAAGTTGGGTGGCTAAGACGAACTGGATTCATTCAAAGGAAGGATTACTGTCCCATCTAACCCAGGATAAATAAAATATGAGGAAATATGAGAAAAAAATGAGGATTAATCATTTTATTATTATTTTGCAACTCAAGGTTGAGTCACAGTAAGTTGAATTCTATATTACTTCATACATATAATCGTCTTTCATAGAAAAACGGGTATTGACTCCGTTTGATTAAAAAAAGCATACCCCTCCACGATATCTCATTCACAAAATATCTCTTGAACTTGTAATAAGTGTGATCAATGGATGAAGCATGGGGAAAAAGGTGTTACCAAGCCGAATAGAAATACCTATAAATGGATAAATATTTATACATAGTAAAATCTTCCAGAAAATTCAATGGTTAGATAGTTCAGGCTTCTGTCATGGGGATAATAGTGTTATCAAGCCAAATAGATCTCAATTTTAGAGACTAAATATTTATCCGTAGCAAAATCTTCAAACAAATTGAATGGTTAGATAATTTATGCATCTACACATTTCATTTTTTTAAGCCATTAGTATGTAACTGTAATTCGTTGTGGTGAATGGGAATATATGTAATTACTATCGAAAAATAAATTCAGTATAAAAAATTAAATGCGAAAACTGATCGGGATCTGAGTTTACGTGCGCTAGACAATAGAAGAACTTCGATTGCTCATTATTGATATTGGTTGTTGATCTTCATTTTTAAGGATTCAATCATGGTAAACGTGTTTATTGCCTGCTTAGTAAAAAGCATGCAATTTTTTTGTAGGAATTTTGAACGAATTCGTTCTCTATTCACAAAAAAATTAGACAGTTATTATCACGTTAGAACAGAAAGACTCACTACCAGTATTTTGGAGAACTTAAAAATCAAGTTCATTCATTGATATATAATGAATGGTTTCCACCATGTAACTGCCGACACAACCCACTATATTTTAGAGAACGTTTCGCCGATGCACATGGACGGTGTGCTTCAAAATTGCGCAACTACGCCAACTTTAATTTTGTCGAATGGAGAGCCCCCGATCTTGACGCTTTTGATTATTGAGGTAGGTGGAGTGGGCGTACGCCATGATGTCCATTGCTAAAAGTTGTAGTCACGGAGTAGGAGATGATTCTGTCTAACCCCAGTTATCGTCCTTAATAGACCGTATTTCCATCGGTTGAATCTGCTGTTAATAAGTATGTGATAGTTTTTATAATCAATTGTTAAGATTTTTTTCACTAATCCTTTGTTTGGGTCTTCTTTTCTGCCGTGTAATGATCTAATCCAAGTACACCTGACTTTCTGCTCTATGAATTAAATTATAATCGGCGATGCGATCCTTTTTCAGATCCCGCTGGATATTAGTGGTTGTCGGTAGCTTTGCGTTGTTCTTTGGAGTTCTACGTGAGATATTGCATATTTATCTGGATTGCTCTAACGCATAACCAATTACCGACCTGCATAAGGGTAAATCCATTTCAATTCGGATATTACCGTTAGCTCTTCTTTCCGAGTGGACTAATAGGCGGCAGTATTTGTATATTTGTATCTGTTACTACTTAATCCCACAGTTTTACATTGTATTCGCATTTATCTGCCCAGTTATTTCAGCTTCTTTGGTGTCCAGTATGTTCCTTTAGAGCCAGTGTCGTCCGAGTGGGCGTGGCACATTTGTTATGGGAATGTATTCCTGCGATAGCTGCCTTTTCCTGCATTTAAATTCGTAGACATCTTAGGAGTTTGTTTTTCAAGGGTCTATGGTGATTATAGCGAGCGAAAATTTCGTTTCCGCTGGTCTCGTGCATAGAAATCGGTGATATAATTATTATAGCTACAGCACGGACTAATGCCTTGCTGGGACCGCCCGCCGCACAGTGGCGTCGCGTTGCGGATTTTTTTGGCATCTGTTCCTTGCTGATCCCCCGTCCCAAAATTTCACTATGGCGATCGCCCTCCTATATCCTACTCCGTGAGTCACGGAGTAGGATACCCTACTCCGTGGTTGTAGTGTAGGTGTGGTCTGTCCGCCATATTTGATAATCCCGATTTTCCTTGAACACTTACGGGCTGACGCACTAATTTTGCATTTGTACAATGTTTTCCATCGATAGCTAACTAAAAATCAGAATGCATTCACTTCCTTAATATTCACTCTCCTTACGCATATTTTTTATTGATACAACTTAATATAAATCCGCATTCCCGCTGAAAAATATGGTAAAAATGAGAAGATCCCTTAACAGTAAGTAACTAATGCGTCCTTCAAGAGTTACTAGCCATAAATTTCAAACAGATGATGGATACTCTTGCCGGACATCCGCTAATTCGTCCTTACGCATATTTTTATTGATATAACTTAATATAAATCCGCATTCCCGCTGAAAACTATGGTAAAAATGAGAAGATCCCTTAACAGTAAGTTACTAATGTGTCCTTCAAGAGTTACTTTCCATAAATTTCAAACGGATGATGGATACTCTTGCCGTACATCCGCTAATTCGTCCTTACGCACATTTTTATTGATATAACTTAATATAAATCCGCATTCCCGCTGAAAACTATGGTACAAATGAGAAGATCCCTTAACAGTAAGTAACTAATGTGTCCTTCAAGAGTTACTTGCCATAAATTTTAAACAGATGGTGGATACTTTTGTCGTACATCCGCTAATTCGTCCATTCTTTCGAGATATCCTGAGGAAAAAGAGGGAAGATGAGGGATGTAGTCGTCATTTGAATATGAAGGCTACAGTTTGATGATGTAATTCCCTCCCAATCCACATCAATTTTTGACACAATAATAAAAAATCGAATTATTCTTATATCCGGGATAACAGGTATGACTGTGATTTCGGTCGTCAGGCTCCAGTTTGATGACGTAAAACCCTCTCCCGCCATCTCAACGCTTTTGAACAACCAAACGAGAGCAAAGAAGGATTTTAGCCTTATGCATTGCCTTGAGCATAACTATCGTTGTGCAATGCATGTGCAAGATTTATTCTTGATCAAAGAACATATGTTAATGTCAGCCCTCAACTTCGTGAACTTGGTTGTCTCACAGCCTCTATCATGAGAAAATATTTTATGGGTGTGTCTTTATTTGGTGTGTTCCAAAACAAGCGACCAACTTATTTATTGGGTATGTTTATTATAAGACTGAGTGCTGAGTAAGTACTGAGAGTAAGAGTGAGTATATACTGAGTGTACAACAAAAATTAGGAGGCAGAATCAGGGATATTACGCTCCCTTCTTCAAGAGTAAGGTGTATGAACATTCTTTTTTAGTTTCTTCCATTATGTTGAGGAATAATATGCCAATTTATTTGATCAAAAATAATAGTTCGTCATTGTTAAGAATGAGCTATTATAACTACTTGTTTAAATATGTATACCTAATCTAAATTGTTGATTTTATAAATATCATCGTAAGACATTGTAAAATTTCTTGTAATTAATGTTCACAGCAAAATTGTGCATACTTATAATTTATGGAATTTAAGCATTAATTTTGTGTCTTTTTTGTTTCAACTGAGTTTTCTTTTCTTTTTTGTAAACTTATGTATTTGTTCTTGAGTGGCTTGCCACATAGCATTGATAAATGCTATTATTATCGTTTTAAAGTCTTACCTTAAAGTCCTGGAAATACTGCTCTCCGTAGTGGGTCTGAACATCTTCTGGCGAAGACTCCCAGCATTTCTGCATTCCGTTTTTGACGTTGTCCACCTCAGAGATGGTTGTCCTGCAAAAAAGAGATCCTGGGTTTAGGCGACATCGTTTTATAAGTAGTTGAAGTTGTAATCGAGGGTCATTGAATGCACGTTTAAGGAATTTTCAACTATAACGCGAGCAGATTTTGACCACTTTTATATACCAACCATTATTCTGGGTGGTTAGTCTTAAAATAATCAATTTCATCACTTCTTGTCCTATACATGTACATTGTATTCAGCCTCCTACCCAGTTCTACCCAGAGCTCTGTCAATAATTTAATCTCAAGCCTTGATGATATAGATATTGAACGATGAAACGTTCGAAAGGGGTGATTTAGTTGATTACTTCAAGAATAACCCTCCAAAAGAATTATATGAATAATTTTTAAGTATGTCGAACAAAATTTCTCGAACCACTTTATTTTCATGCATCTGCTAATGCGTTGGAACCCACCATGAGGGCAGAAACAGAAATTATACAAGAGATATATTGTAGTTTTTTTAATAAAGGCATGTTAATGCTATAATTCTCGAAGCGGTATTCTAAAGGTAGACAAACTTATGTGGTAATTGTTTTCTTTCAAAAAATGACTTGGCGTGACCTCCACATTTGTGGGCAAAATCGTAAAAATTAAGGAATGAAATATTTCGCGATTAAAAGAAAGTCCTCGCATAAACAATCGAATTATTATGAATTTCACGCATATTTTGTGCCTTTAAGCCAAGAGTTAAAATTGTCAATAACTAAATGGTTGAATTGTAATATGTTTTCCATTTTAACGATAGCTATTGCAAATCAGTTCAGCTGTGAAAAGTCTCACGAAAATCAGTACATAAAAATCACTCCAGTTACTATAACGGAGGATGATAACGGAGGATCTGACGGCGTAAAACACATAATATTAACCCCCTCGTACTACGACATATTAGATCGTGCCAATAAAATTAGAGAGATAGATTGTAGAACCGATAGGTATAAAATGTCATTTTTTCCGCGTACCATTCGGGACCATAACAGCTGTGATCGTCGTCATGAATAGTGCAAATAATGAGATCAGTTATATTGTAGATCTTTCTCTTTATATTTTCTACGTTCTTATGTATGCATGATGTAAATATTGATGTTATTATTTATGCATGATATTTTGAATCTGCAGTAGTAGTCCTTGTATCCTTTGCATGTTGAAACGATTGACGACAGATTGTTTCTTGGTTAGTAAAATTTTAATCGGCGCGTTGCATGTGTGGTGTGCTGGTTTCAATGTTGTTTCGTTGTTCTGCCGTATAATTCATGCATGCCAGGTGTAGAAGCACCCCCTGCCACACATCCTTTGGGTGGCTGGCAGGGTAGGACGTAGATGCAGACGTTGATGATTTTTCCCAGAACACTTGAAGTATCTGAGCGAAATTTCATTTCATTTATAAATCAATAAATTTGGTCTCATTTTAAAGAAAAATATCTTACCCTTCCAAAGATACAAATATTTCCTCATAACCGAACTACTTTCCGGGATTTTTGAGGAAAAATACCAGCCTTTATAAGGTGTTTCAAATAATCGTGGGGAAAAATCCTTCTCTCATCATGAATACTGTCTCATATCAATGATTGCATCGTAATTAAAAGATTAATACCAAAAATGATACTCAAACGATATCGTACTGTCTACCAAATTTATTTCAAACTCTTACAACACGTGTTTCAACTGTCTAGCAGTCATCATCAGGTAAGATAGTCTGTCAGGTATGACATCTAGTCTTACCTGATGATGACTGCTAGACAGTTGAAACACGTGTTGTAAGAGTTTGAAATAAATTTGGTAGAGAGTACGATATCGTTTGAGTATCATTGTTCAATATGCTGTTCTACAACATCTCGCCGGAGAAAGTGGAGTTTAATACCAAAAATACCCTTTTCAATTAACACTTCCGCTTTTCCGGTATGATGCTAATTTTTGTTTGTTTTTGTGAATTAAAGGAAGTTCATTGTGCTAAAAAGATTCAGCGTAATATTCAGAACACTTGCACACGTTGTTTGCTTTTATGATGGCTTTACAGTGTCGTGTGATACTGAGGCATGAGGATCTGAGACCATAGATTCAAAAGTTGAAGTTTTAACAGTGGGGGAAGGTCGACTTTCTAAAAGATCGGCCTTCCTGAAGACACTGGTTTCCTTTTAACGTCATCACCTTCCTTAATCCCTCCTCATTGCTTTTAGTCACCCTACCCCCAACCCAGGATCATGCACGGGCTTCCCACAATAGTCCACCCTCTCCCCATCCCCACCAACCCACACTATTTCCCCTCAGACTTATATAAATGTACTCCGACTACCGATAATTCATTGTACCTGAAGATGGCGTAACTTCCGAAAGTAATCTTTCTTTTTATAACAAAACTGTGGAAAATACAAAGTTTGATTCATTACGATGTGAGAATATACTAGTATGAGCGCTATGAAACACATCGAGTTCCTTGATTGCAAAATTGACGCCATGTAAGTAATGTAGCCTCACGTGACTAATATAATGTAGCCGATCTATTACACCAACTTGCTTTTGGCAAGCTGGTGGACTCTGCAAGATGCAAATGGTGCAAAGAAGAGGACGAAACAACACCACACGTTCTCTGTGACTGTCCTGCCTTGATGAGGACCAGAATAAGGCATCTGGGATCTCCTTTTCCCGATCCGGCTGAAATAAGGTTTACTCCTATAGAGGATATGCTGGTCTTCAGCAAGGCCATTGGACTCTACGGGCAACCAAGAAATGGTGGTTAGCACAAAGGTCCAATAGGTCTAGGTGCCCCAGGTCCTCCTTGGAGGAACTCCACAGACAATTTATCTATCTATCTATTACGCCAACTTTTACAGTAGCAGTGCGAACTTGAGTTATTTTAAAACCAGCGCCTCATTGCGATATTTAGTGGCTTCATTGTCTAAAAATCAGCAATAGTAGAAAACATCTCATTACACTACGGAATCATTATGAAAAATAATTGTGGCTCTTATAACTTGTGGTCATTTGTACGTGGCTCCCTTGAATGTTCTCTGAGAATTTGAGGTATTAGTTTAAGCGAAATATTATTTCACCTATGAATCAATGAATTTGGTCTCATTTTTAATAAAAATATCTTACCCTTCCAAAGATATTAAAATATCAACCACTTATCGAATTACTTTATGCGATTTTTGATGAAAATAATAGCCTGCTTACGCGGGAAGTTGTCCGTACATGAACTTCAAAGAGACTTTATTTAAAAAAAGGAATTTTTAACAACTAGATCTAGTCAAGAAATTAGCCGTGTCTAATTTGCATGTTTTCGTTACTATTTTTTAAAATAAATCATATTGACACCGGATCTATTTTTCCAGAATTGCCAAAAACATTCCATTGAATAAGGGTTTTCACATGTATGTCTTGAAAAAATGAGGGGAAAATAGACTCATGTAGTAATTTTTTGAATCTATAGAATTTAAGTCACATAAAATTATGTTAAATCTACCATTGATAATGCTAAATTAAATTCATGCTTCGTAATACTGCATAAATTTAAAAAAAATCGAATATGGTCTCCATTATGACTAGGGAACTATCTTGCTCAAACTACCGACACAAATATGGATGAATTCACTTCAGTTGTTAGAGGAAATTGTAATTTTAAAATGTTTTATACGATGACATGAGGATGTTTAACTGGTGATTCCTTGGAATACATTGTATTACAGCAGAATTTATCTTAAAGATAAGATTTGAAAACCTAGGGATTTTTTAGAGATAGGCGTTTACAGCTAAAGCCTCCTCAGACCCAATATAAAACTTTTTTGAGCTATAATGTGATTGGAATCGGCCAAGTTGCCAATTACCACCAGGTTTTAGAATTTAATAGTGCGCTAGAATGATTCTGCAACATTTACCTATGAAATAAACTGTATTATGATTCAAATACCGAATGGAACATTTTGGAATAAGACAAATGAAAAGAGCAATTTTCTGTGACCTTAAGAGTGAATTGGAACTGAGCAGGATAAGTTCGGCAGACAAACATGTTTGCTACGGTGGCATATGATATATTGAGAGACGATTCCCTGAATGAGATATTGCCAATCATCACGAAGCTACTATGCCCGACAAGAACATTAAACGACTCGTGTGGCGGCGCAAGAAAGAAAACAATTCCACTGGATTTCATGGTCTTCCTTCTCACAGTCACCCTTAATCGTTTTCCGGCTCCCAGTATTTACGTCCAATCGATTGATAACCTTAGGATGCTTGGAGGTCTCTTCTGCTCCACTCAAATCACCGCATCGGCAATCTATCTAGTTGACTAATTGCGGGTGGATATGGCTAATGGTTAGCGTCATTAGAGACTATCGAGACAGTGGCGCAATCATAGATATGAGGCATACTTTTTAGTGTGATGTTATTTTCCTGGAGATTGTAGGTCATAATTCATGTTTAAACTTTTACTCTTTTGCCAAAGTTTCGCATCATTACTTATGCTTCATCAGGGCTACAGTGAAAATTATTAGTTGTATTGCACATCAAATGAATCCAGTTTACACTTTAGGTATTTAGTTTTTTTTTAAATATGTATACATGTGATTTTTGTTATTACCTCAGAGAGAGTTCCTTTTGAATAACATTTTGTTGATACCTTCGTTGCTATTTATTATTTGTTTGTCGATTGTTATAAATTTAGGAACTAAAAAATTTAAATAAAATTAAGTGTTGTTAAAGAATATCAAATTATAATAAATTTTACTTAATTTGGCGATGTCTGTTCTTTTATTGAAGAAGAATCATCCAGACATAATTTTTAGGAAATATATAGCAAACGAGGATCTGCTATTGTCCGAGTGTGATCGTGAGGTCATTGAATTGATTTCACTCAAGGTTCTTGGAGGAGGTAAACGTATGCTATACAGGTCGTTAGAAGAATAAGTTACATATCTACTTTAGCGACTCTAAATACATCATTAGACACAAGATAGACACAAAAGAACAAGCTTTCAGCATCTTTCCGGAGAATAATACGTAGAAACACATATATCTTAATATATTAACAGAATATATTCTCATTTAAAATTAACTAACCCAACAGATAATTTCGTACAATTAGGTTCCCTTTATATTCTTGAGTCAGCAGAAAAGAACGACCAAATGCACAGGATTCTTTTTTAAAAGTATTATGAATAAAGTTAAACAAATCATTCAGACTTAAATTAACCTACTGCACAGGATTTTTCAAAAAATACATACATACATCAGCAAATCCATGAATTATGCACCGATACAGCGACCGGATTTTGATTTTAAAAAAATCGAGCAGCACACCCTCCCAAGTTGATTCTTCCTTTAGTTTGGACCCTTAGGAAACACCTCAAGCCAATGAACCAAGAAAAACGCACTGTTAGAATAGTTTTTTCAGCCTTTTTTGTCCAAAAAACGAACTAAAAATTTCAGAAATTTTTCGGGTTATTCAATGTTCTCACATGTATTTAACGGACTCTTTTGCTATGGGGGCAGTCTCCAGAGCAGAGCAGGAGTTATTTTCAAATGTGAACTGAACCAAAATTTGGCCACCTGGCAGGAAATCGCCATTTTCGACCAAAGGCTTATTATTGATTTTTCGCATTGATAGATAGCTGTATAGATCCTTAATGGCTCAAGGAGCCAGAAAATGTCGAAATATTCCCCCCAGACATTTGGCCAAACTTAAAAGACGCATAATTGTCTATTAATGGCCATTTTGGACCACCTTGTGGTCCTCTCTGCCGTGTTGAGTGGGTTTTTCAAACTTCGGAAGTGCTACGAAGCAAGGAGTGTCAGGAAAGTTCAATTTGAATGACTCGAACCATGTGGGGCGACTGAAATAATTTACAGATTTGGACGAAAATGGCCATTTGTCATGCCGAGGCTAGGTTGGGTTTTCTGGCCCAGCAAATACGAGTCAAGATGTTTAAAATAGCGCTTGAGATACAGAAGAGAACAATTATACACCCCAAACGTCACGAACCAAATCTAGAGGCAGCTAAATGGCCAAAAATCAGTCTCTATAATCAGCAGGGGCCCGACAAATTTTCGTAGCTGATGACTGGGTATTTACAAGCACTGAGGAGTGGAATATGAAGGACCAACTCAGGTTTAGAACTCGGAGTCCTTTGAGGGACATACAGAATACGATGCAGCCCTCCGAAAATGGTCATTCACGACCAAAAACCACTATGTGAATTGTGGGCCAGTGAATGTGGTTTATGCCTTTTTTGAGGAGCGTACAGGGTGGATTTAAATCTTGGTCACATTTTGGTAATTTTGAAATTGGCAATTTTTTTCATTTTTAATGCGCACACAACACTTTGAAAAGCTCGAAAAGACTTGTACAAGTACCCGTGATGATCTTGAAGACCATTGAAACCAAAAATGCGTCCTAGGTTGGCCATTTTGGGCTGCGCGGGTGGGAAACGGCAATTTCCCGCCCCTCATTGACCAGAAATGGACACGCGCGTCATTCATTTTCGGCCTCGATTCTAGTGAAGATCATCTACGGAAATCGTATGATTGTTTGCTGAATTCCTTCAAGTCCTCTCGTTTTCATAAAAATGAGAGAACATGTGAGAACATTGAATAACCCGAAAAATTTCTGAATTTTTTAGTTCGTTTTTTGGACAAAAAAGGCTGAAAAAACTATTCTAACAGTGCATTTTTCTTGGTTCATTGGCTTGAGGTGTTTCCTAAGGGTCCAAACTAAAGGAAGAATCAACTTGCGAGGGTGTGCTGCTCGATTTTTTTTTCATCAAAATCCGGTCGCTGTATCGGTGCATAATTCATGGATTTGCTGACATACATACCAATCACGCCGTTCCCTTCCGGGGTAGGCAGAGTCACAAAGATTCACTCATAAACACATATTTGTACACCTAACTCTGCTTCAATAATTTCCTACATACTGACCAATCCTTGCAAACCTCTTTTGCTTCATTTACTCCCATACACTGCTTCATACACGCCCTCCTGTTTTTGAGACTCATAATATTCCTACTCCTAAGAATTTCCTCAACCACATTCAACCACAACTTTCTCGGCCTACCTCTCCCTCTCACACCATTCATTTCACTCTTATATATCTGTTACGTTATTCGACTCTCATTCACTCTCTCAACATGGCCAAACCAACGAAGCACACTCCTTTCATATACGTCCATTACTGGAGCATCTAACCCACACTCATTCATCACCCACTCATTCCTGACCTTATTTATCCTACTTTTGCCGCAAACACTCCTCAAATAATTCAAACCGACAAATTTGGTTAATTTAGTAGTGATTGGAAACTCCAATTCTGGCACGAATCATGGAAATAGAGAGAAATCGTTCTCTTCATTAATTTCTCACAAAAGTCTCTTTATTATTTTCTGTTCAACATTTGTACAAGTCAATTTTCTCCCGCATTACATTACTGCTGACTTTTCTTGTGCTTTTTTTATTTTCCTAATTTCCTGGTTTCAAATCCAACCATTTACTATGCTCCTAACAATAGTTTCCACGATTTTATGTTCACAATGGTATCATTGAGTTTGATGTAGAGGGCAATAAGTTAACAAACTGAAGCCTGACAATCGAAATAACAAGCATACTGTTTAACCCTGCTCTCTCTTTACTTTTCTATGGATAGCACAACGGAATGGACCAATTAGCGGATGTAAAGCATGAATATTTACCATCTGTTCGAAATGTAAGGCAGATAACTTATAAAACATACATTCGCTACTATTTTAATGGAATAGATTCCACGATATTGCACCGCAGTTCTCACCGCAAATGTGGATTATTATCGGTATATATTAATTCTCAAAGGTGTCTTTTTGTGGATAGGCCATAACTCCCATAATTCTTCATCACAATTATTGATTCAAATATAGCTTTAAAGCTTATGTTCCCCGCATTTGACAAAAATAAGAAAGTTTATAATCAATGTATTTGTTTAAAAAATTGATAATAATATATATTATTTCGATCCTGGAGGTTCGGCAACTAACGCATCTGTGCTGATGTGCGGGTTGCGTGAGAGAAAGGGTAGTCGTTCCTCCAGAATCCGTAAACATTATTTCTCAAAGGTGCTTTTTTGTCGCAACGCCCTAACTCCCATAATTATTCATCAAAATTAATAATTCAAACATCGCTTGAAAGCTTATGTTACCCGATATTGATGAAAAATAGACAAACTGTTTAAAATTAAAGTTTTTGTTAAAAAATGATACAGCGCCATCTGCTGACAATATAATCTACTAATATGTTAGCAATGGTTACGTGCTTAAAAGACTGTAGGAGGCGCCATCTATTAACACATCGTTTAGTTAGATTTTTTACATTCTACATGCAATCAGTGTGACCATTTACTGTTTACGTTTACGTTATGTATCTCTAACACAAACATAAACAACATATAATTGTCCATGGGGAGAAACAGGTAAAAGAACAGGAAGAAAGAAGGAAGAAACAGGAAGAAGCTGCAAACTGTGGGAAATATTCGCTCGGGTCATCTAGTCAATTTTAATAAATAAAACTTTACTTACGGAGAATGCATATGAAAGGAGTAATTAAATGCTGTTTTCTAGTAAGTTATCGATGGAAAACATAGTTATATTGCAAAATTAGTGCGTCATCCCAGATGCGCTATAAGAAAATGAGGGTCAAGGAAGATGGCGGACTGGCTTCAGCTTCTACCGTTGGCCAGCAAGTACCCTCTCCATATACCTAAATGATTGATAGAATTGGAGTAGACAGAGAGGGCATTATGACATCAAACTGTAGCCTGGCGACCGAATTAACCCATTACTGCCCAGCGTAAGATATATCATACTCAAAACAAGGTTGCAGTACTTGCCCTCTCCTTTGGCTGTGGATAGCAACATTGTCACAGCGTAAATGTCTCTCGGTTCCAGACTGTCTAACGACTTAGGTAATGACTTATTTCTTTGACTTAAGAATGCTTTCCTGCTTCTCAAAAGCCATTGAATTCAGTTCAGGTTTACGGACCAGAAGAAATGGATCAAGAGTAAGTTCATTCTATTTTCTCTGCTATTTTCTAACACATACGCATTGTTTTCTATTTTACTATGTTCAGGGGGGTTGAAATAGTATTTTGGTTGAATGAAGTTTGTAAGGACGAAATTTTTTGTCAGAGAAGATAATTGTTGATTAACGTCCGAGCGAAATATCATTTTACTTACAAATCAATGAATTAGGTCTCGTTTTAAAGAAACACATCTCACCTATCCAATGACATAAAAAAATTAATTCCTTACCACATTACTTTCGGAGATATTTGCCAAAAAAACACCAGCCCTTTTACATGGAAATAGTACGTGCATGCACTCCAGAGAGACATTATTTACAAAATGAGGTTTTTCTAACACTTAGATAACTTAAAAGAAAAAAAATGTAGTTTGCGTGTTTTCTCAACTATTTTTGAAAATTAATCATATTGTCACCGCAGTAAATTCTTCGGGATCACAATAAACCTTCCGTTTTGATGGAGTTTCAAACTCACTTCGCGAAAAAAATGGGTCAAGTTAAAGACTTGCATAGATATTTTCATTTAATTACTTGCCATTTCTGCCATATAAAACTATATTATTCTACCATCAATCATGCAATATTTAATTCATGTGTTCTACAGCCGGTGAAATTAAAACGTACAATTCGAATATGGTCTCTATTATGACTAGGGAACTATCCTGCTCGGACTACCTCAACAACTATAATGATAAGCCCTGCTCTTTCCTGACTTTCCCACTTACCTATAGGACATTGAAATGAACAAGTTAGAGGATAACCCTAATTGGTCACATGGGGTAAAATAAGCCCCAACCATTTTTTAAACTCCAATTAGTCTCACTTCATAATTAAATGAGCCCTAAGGCGCCATTTTTGTCTTATAATGATTATTACTCCTTATGTTCTACACCACTACGTGGTGAGGGACTATTGATTTTGACACAGCAGAAATGTAACGCATTGATGGAGGCGTGGCAGGTATGGAAAAGAATATATGGAAATTATCAGCATCACCTTACGAGTCCATTTAGCTTTGTCCGTCTGTCCGTCTGTCAGTCTGTCCGTCTATCAGTCTGTCAGTCTGTCAGTCTCTTCGCACGATATCTGCCGTGAAAATTGAGATATCGAGCTGAAATTTGGGCCATAAGCCTCTAGTAGTCCACAGATAGAACAGTCCTAAAATGTGTTGGATCGAACCGCAACTATGTTGTTTTTTTAATGGAAAGTGGGGATGGTTATTGACGTTTTGGTAAGGCCGAAGACAATTTCTTTACTAGTTTCATTTTAATTATTCGTGCAAAAGGCCTTTTATTTTTAGACATTTTTCAGTCTTCAAAATAAATACACTATTAGAGAGAGTATTAAGAGTATAGAAATTTCTTTTATTAACATATAATATTTCAGGAATAGTTTCTCATAGTTTTTTGCTCAAAATCAATTATGTAAAAAAACATATTTTTTCATTACCTTAATTTTGGCAATCAGTTTTACAATACTTAAACAATGAATTTTGGTTGGAAAACATTAACATATTTTTCTGTAATCCTTAAATAAAACCTTAATAATAAAAAAAAAAAACATTTTTATAACTTATCATTGAAGCAGAATATCACTTTTTCGTTGCTGGGGTGAACTTAACCAAGTGTAACCTTTATGAAATTCTACTGAAGTGTGACCAATTAGGGTTAACACTGTCCAACATCTGTTCGATATTTAAGGCAAGTTGCTCTTGAGGCATACATACTACCAGCAAAATGCTATACATTATACTCGTATTTATTACAGTTTTCAACAAGAATTTGGATTATAATTAATTTTAATAAATAATTAATGTGTGTAAGAAGAATCCATATAAAAGAAGAATACTCATGGCGATTAATAGAAAGAGATGGATGTAAAACACTGTAAAATTGCAAACCTAGCGCGCCATCCCGTCAGCGTTGAAGGAAAATCGGGGTTAACAAATATGGCAAACGGTCCACGCCCGTGTTGCAGCTTTTAGCGTTGGCAACCATAGGAAGTGCCCAATCAATCTAAATCATTGATTGACATGGTCGCTTAATTAACAGTCAATTAAGTACTAGTTTAGTGTAGTGAAACGATCGCATATCACCGTAGCAGTTAGAGAACTTAAAGTATAATTTTACGATGGCCCAAATTTCATGCTAGCCATTCTGTGGGCATGATGTTCATCTTCCTCGCTTATAGCTTCGCAATATCCTGGCCCATCATGCATTGTTTGTTTTCTCCCCTTTCAACAAGTGTGGCGCCCTCGGCCGCCCAGATGAGCATCATCAACCGTAGACCCGATCGTGTTTGCCTCGCGTGAGAAGACCGACGCGTCGGAAAGTGAGGCGCCGTCCTTCGTTATAATCCTGTGTGTAAACACTCTTTCCCGCCTTCGGGCAAACATCTTCCCTTCGCTCATCGACTGAACCTCAACTTCATCACTTCAAAGCCCTGGCTGTTCCCATAAACCGCAATTTACTCTATGTATGTATATAAAATTAAACAAGCGGATGATTGTGTGCACTTAGGTAAGATGTATTCGAAAGATGTAAGAATAGATGAGGAGATAAAGAGACGTGCGAATGCTGGAAGGAAAGTGGTAGGTAGCATGTGGAGCATATCAAGGAATGAGTGCCTCTCTAAGGAAGCGAAAATCGCCGTGTACAAAAGTGTACTTCTCCCCACTTTGTTGTATGGTAGTGAAACATGGGTAAGTCAGGATAGACATAAGAGTAGACTAAACGCCGTGGGTATGAGTTATCTGAGGAGTGTTTGCGGCAAAAGTAGGATGGATAGGGTCAGGAATGAGTGGGTCATGAATGAATGTGGGTTAGATGCTCCGGTAATGGACATATATGAAAGGAGTGTTCTTCGTTAGTTTGGCCATATTGAGAGAATGGATGAGAGTCAAATAACGAAAAGGTGTATAAGAGTGAAATGAACGGTGCGAGAGGTAGAGGTAGGCCGAGAAAGTTTTGGTTGAGTGTGGTTGAGGAAATTCTTAGGAGGAGGATAATTAGGATATTTAAAAACAGGAGGGCGTGTATGAAGCGGTGTATTGGGGGTAAATGAGGCAAGAGAGGTTTACAAGGATTGGTCAGTATGGAGGAAATTATTGAAGCAGAGTTAGGTGTACAAATATGTACTTTGAGTGAAACTTTGTGACTGTGCCAACCCCGGAAGGGAACGGCGTCATTGGTATGCATGTATGTAAAATTTTCCTATGCTATCTTTCCATGTTGATGGAACTCAAATGGTGGAGCGCAGCCAAGAGGAAAAACGAACCACGGGAATAGGTCGAAACTCCGTGGGATATAGGCAATGATGAGTAAATACTCAAGTGCAGGAAATGCGCTGTAAAGATGTTTATTTCTGAATTTAGCGGACGGGAGCCAATAACTCTATTAGTCGATGATTAACCAACACCTGGTCGTCCGATAGGGACTGTCCATAATCCATGTAGACAAAAAATAGGCCACTTTTTGACCCCACAGTCCCCATCGTCGGCACTCGTAGACTTCATCCTTTTACCCCTGCTTGTCTTTTAGACACAGACTTTTCTTGTTTGCAGAAAAAGCTGTGAAACGGGTTATTAATTGATCATCATGGACTATCTGCATTTTATGGTTGTTTTTAAGGAAAGGTAAGGAAAAGACAAACTACTCGTGTAGCTATGATAATCTGTCATTTACTATAAACTGTATGGTGTAATTTGTAAATGGTGTTGACCATTTTCCACGTAGACATTCCGCCAACCCTCCCACCCACCAACGTAAACCTTCGTTGACAACCACCAACGTTGATGCATACCAATAATCTTACCCGGTGTCCAACCCGAGAAAAATTGACGAAAATAATTCGCCGGGAAAACCTCAAATCCTTTAAATGGCAACGTATACGTCTTGCGGGGACCAACAGAATCTGCCAGATAACTTGAGGTGTTGGGCGGGTGGAAAAACCGTGGCCTAAGTAATTCAAGGGGCCCAGTACTAGAGGATAACCACGATTGCGCATTAATGTGTTGCCGAAAAATAAAATAAAATTCTCAGCTGCAGGATCATTTCATTGGATTCAGATGCGCAACAGCCAAGTGATGCCGATTCATTTGCGTTTGCAGCTCCATCCAATCACGAGAGACGAAGAGGAAGTTGAACTTTTGGATTAAACAAGTGGCGAAGCCCTGGAGGAGAAGGGAGGTTTCACGACCGCTTCGATTGTTTATCCTCCGCGTTTCCGCTCTCTCCTTCCCCGTTTCCGCCATCTGTCATTGCCTCCACCGCGGGCTCTCCGATCGAACACGAAATGGGAAACAGCATTCACGGACGAATTTAGCCCTTTCAAAAACGAAAGACTCGGGAATGTTTGCGGGAAATTTTTCGTCACCTATCAATCAGTTTTTGTTGATTTAAGATGGAAGGAAGCTGGTTAGCATTTCGTAAAATTTCAGTTATCGCGCGTAAACGTTGGGAGATCAGTCAAAGGGGAGACGATTGACATCAGTCAAAAATGCGATGAAGCGGAAGAGAGTGTTTTGCACGTTTTTAGAGGTGGTAAGGAAAAACTGCAAGTTAAAAATACTGCAGTGATGTCTTGATCCTTCGAATTAATATGGTTTTAAGCCACCCCGGATAATCGAAAACTGAATATAATGCAGAAGGGTCAGCTTGTCTGCGTACATTCTGAATCGAACGCACTATTTCCATGCCTTATCGTTGTGAGGAATGTTTTCATAAAAATGCTCGAAGAAATAATTTTTTTAAATAAAATATTTCCCTTTTTCCATTAAATAAACTCTATCGGTCGCCAAGATGCAGTTCTTTCTCATCTCTGATTATCTCAAGGCATGTCAGCAGTGCAATGGCTTCAGGGAAAATATCCTTCTACTCAAGCAAAAAAAGCACTCGAAACATTGATACAGAACCCAGGAATTAATCTACAGTGCATACATAACTGACTTAGTAATGCTGTTATCTAATTTAATATACCTTAATCTAATAAAATTATAAAATAAATTTAAAAAAAAATATATATATATATAAAATAAATAATATAAAAAAATATAAAAAAAATAAATTTAAAAAAATCTAATTTAATACCTTAGATAATAAAGTACCTCGGCAAACAGAGACAGGGATAATCTACGTAACGCCTGTTTAGAAATTAACGCAAGTAACTCTTGAAATAAGCATTAGTCACAAAGTGCACTGGATTCCACTCCATTTCTTAGTTTTTATGGATAAATATGGTTCAATATGGATTAATATTAGTTTAAGTAAAAAATAATATATGTAAGGAGAATTCATATTAAATAAATACATGTTTGCTGACTTCTAGTAAGTTATCGATAGAAAACATCAAAAATTAACAAAATTAGCGCTTCATCGCGTATTCGCTAAATGAAAATCGGGGCTAACAAAGATGGCGGACGGGTCATGCCCACGTCACAGCTTTTAGCATTGGCCACCACATCAAGCGCCCTCTCCATCTACATAAATAATGGCTACTAATCGTATGGACGAATCAAAAACTGGAGATCTCCCACTTCAGCAGAGAATGACGGCACCAAAGACGAACAAATTGACGAGGTGGCGTTCTTTTTAATGGATGCAAATTCTTTAGCCACTTTCCTTCGTCTCTGTTCACTCCGGGTACCGACGCAATGACGCATAAGCATTGGTGTCTCAAGTGACAGGATCAAAATGGCGGGATTTTATCGTGAATCGGAGGATGCGTGGCGAAGAATGTGCTCCCTTTGATTCGACTTGGTAGGAATGCAGACCAGGTCATTATGATACGACGGCTGTAGATCGCATCGACGTGTACAGGACACTTCAATGTATCATCGGAGCAAAGAAAGGCTGCGTCGATGAGAGGCAAATGAATAGGTAGCTCTCTTTTCAGTGCCTATGGCTTGAATGCAGAGAGATTGTATATTTCCGAAGGATATCATCTGGTCCATATCCAGAGAGCCTTCAAAAGATGAAGAGGTTAAATGAAATAATGGGATGAATGGAAGTATTCAAGGCTATAGACAAAAATATGGAAGGACATGCGGAATTTCGGTTCCTGAAATGTTATTAGAGGCTCACTTACCTTCGGGCTTAAGGTAGTTAGAGCGAAATATAATTTTACCTAGAAATCAATGAGTTTGGTCTCATTTTATAGAAAAATATCTCACCCTGCTAATGACACCAAAAATTCTACCCCTTACCATATTACTTTCGTAGATATTTGCCAAAAAATACCAGCCCTTTTACATGGGAAATGGTACGTGCATGCACTCATGAGAGACATATTAACGCAATGAGGAATTACTAACACTTAGATGCCGTAAAAAATCTAACAGCGTGTAGTTTGTATGTTTTCTCAACTATTTTTGAAAATTAATCATATTGTCTCGGCAATAGATTCTCGGGTATTATAAAAAAACCTTTCGTTTTGATGGAGTTTCAAACTCACTTCGCGAAAAAAATGAGTCAAGTTAAAGACTTATTTGGATATTTTAATTTAATTACTTAACGTTTCTGCCATATAAAACTATATTGTTGCACCATTTATAATGCAATATTTAATTCATGGGTCCTACAGCTGGTGACATTAAAAGGTATAATTCGACTATGGTCTCTATTACGACTAGGGAACTATCTCGCACGGACTACCTTAAGATGGCTGTAGCGAAGATGAAGCACATTATGAAGTTTGATAGCGCCAATAAATCTCGATTTATAATAACGCAGCATTTTCCAAGAAAAATTTACATTTCCGAATCTTAAAATACGACTCAACACTGTAAGCCGCATATCAAATAGAAGATAAGCTATAAATTTTTCATGGGCGCACCACAATACAGCCTAAACAGTAAGCAATATTTCAAGGTGCCTGACAGTATGGCCGAGTGAGTCCTGCCAAGCCAAAAGAGAGTAACTGAAAAATTTCACATTTAGAGGTTAGAGTTTTTTGTTATTTTCAACCTTGAGGATTTAAAAAAAAACACAGAATCGGTAGCGGTTTTACTGATATCACGTTCTACTTTCACCGTATCTAGAGTATAAATGACAGTTTTCCTCGCTAGATAACAGTAACTACAAATCTTTCTCCCAGAGAATCTCATTAGTTTTGTTCCCTTATGATTTTTCTACCTTGTGATACATCGTGGGGAACACATCCGGCACAGCAATAAAGAGACTAGGATTTGTTTAACGTACAATAGGAAGGTGCACGGAAGAAAAAGTAAAAAATAGATGTTACTTCGCTCTGGTTAAGCTCCACCTATAATACGCCGAGATAATAGGGGCCATGGTCATAATGATTTAACCAAAAATAAATAAATACAAAGAGAAGCTACACGCTTCGTTAAAAACTGCTATGGGAGAACATATAGGGCCGTATTCATAGTCGTTACCTGGGTGTCCCCCAGGTGTGGGGGAACCCCTTAGCTCAGAAATGGTATTCATAGTCGTTACCCAGGGGACTGCCGTCCCCTAACCCTCACCCTGGCCGTCGATATCCTGGGTTAGGCATGAAGCTTACCCAAAGCTCCCCTAACGCAGCACTGCTGCCCACGCGTGGGACGAATTGATACTAATCTATTAATGGCAGTACACGATGATATCAACAACTTCCCATCGGAACGTCCTCTATTTACAAACACGGGTACTTATTGAAACACCCTCATATTCCTCACCATTCATATTACATAAATATTAAATTATATTGTAAACATTCTCTCATACTCCTTAAATCATTTTTCATCAACACCATATAAGAGTATACTATGTTAATGTTTATAGTGTGCTTGGATACGTTGAAAAATGAGCATCGGAAACATTGAGAACTATTCAGTGGAACCGTTCATATGTATGTTTCCGCGGGAGTTGCCAAATCTTTTACTCAGACGTCCCCTGGCTGGGTGTTATCCAGGTAAGGTTTATGAATCGCTCAACGTAGGGGACCCCTAGGTGTTACCTGGCTAGGGGATACCCCTAGGAATGCGACTATGAATAGGGGCAATAGCGTATCACAACTTTTAGAGGGATAAGGTGGGAGCCCATAGAGACTCGGAGGCTACACGCTATGCTTAGCTTGCTTGAGAACTTCGGAACTGGTGTGTTTCGGAGCGACACATAGAATATTATCATGATGCCTCACTACATCTCTAGTTCTGACAGAAGGGATAAAAATGAGAGAGATACATTGCCGAAAAGATATGTACAAAAAAACTCGTTCTTTGCGGGTGCAATAAGCAAACACAATAGAAACTGAGCTCCACTAAACACACTCCCATAATTACACGTCACCATTTCCCCTCCCAAAACCTATCCCTTACATCTTTACGCGGCCGGTGTCCTATCACCCCCTGCCACACGCCCATGAGGCGGCTCGCAGAATAGTTTGTAGATTTAGATGTAAATGTCAGTTTTCGCCCTGACCACTGAGCTACCCAGTCTACTCACTCATAGGCATAAGAGTAGACTAAACGCCGTGGGTATGCGTTATCTGAGGAGTATTTGCGGAAATAGTAGGATGGATAGGGCGGGGAATGAGTGGGTAATAAATAAATGTGGGTTAGATGTGGTTGTTGTTGTGCCGAGAAAGTTGTAGTTGAATGTGGTTGAGGAAATTCTTAGGATGAGGAATATTAGGAGTCGTAATAACAGGAGGGCGTGTATGAAGCAGTGTATGAGGCAATGAGACAAAAGAGGTTTGCAAGGATAGGTCAGTATGGAGGAAATTATTGAAGCAGAGTTAGGTGTACAATTATAATTAATGATTGAAATATTTTGACTGTGCCTACCCCAAAAGGGAACGGCGTGATGGGTATGCATGTATGTATGTCAGTTTTTCACTCCAGATGACAGTAAATACAAGTATTTTCTCCTGAGAATCTGATTACTTTTGTTCCCTTACAATTTATCTTCATTCCGTATTTCCTGCACTGACAATCTAAGCATCAACTAAAGCTTGTAATCTCTTCGAATGGACTAGATGAAGAATCGATGACTCGAAGATATCAACAAAGATACAACTAAGATTCAGAACCAACAATGGCGCAGTTACTGTCTTTTAGCTTAGCTGGGAAGATTTTTTGTAAATAACTATGTCTCCATATATCCCATTGCAAAGGCACATCAAATAACAGGAAAATATCCCAAAGGAATTTGACCACGCTTGATTCCACCGTAAGCATGAGAAAACGTTTGGGTCTCCATGGAAGCGAAAATGACGCCACAGGTTATTCGGTTGTTTTCAGTGCGTGCTCGGGAAAATTTGTAACCTTCAACTTTCTTTAGTTTTTAAAAACGTAGTTGAAACCATTTGATGAAAAAAACTGTTAACCGATAGAATATGTTTAAGAAACAGAATCAGGATATCAAAATATTGAGACACTAGTAAAATACCCAATTATTTTAAACGAGAAATTATAATCCAAAACGGCGTTTCTTAATAACTCCCGGTTGATAGGTAGCATGAGTAATGGGTCCATACGTCCAATCCACGCTTAAAAGTTGAAGGATTACAAAAGGAAATCATCGATATAGACGCCTAGAGAAATGATATATTGACACTTCTAGCCCCTCCATAGCTAGTTTCTTGGTGAAAGCGGTATCTTTCCTAACATGACATTGACTCATAGCCAGCCACTTGCGTAGATTACCTGGTTCTTTTGTGGGCCAGTGACCGGTGTCACAACGCTGGCGTCACATCGGGCTCATAGATGTGTCGTGTTTCAACAAATTTCGTAAATGATGGTGCAATATTGGTGATTCACAGTGGTTTTCTTATAGTACATCGATAACGAATGAAACCAGCATCTTTCCTCGCGGAGATGGGTCAGTACATTATTAATTTTCGACACACAGATAATACGCATGCATATAGTAGCAATTTATTTAGTATTTACGAGCGAGACGAGTATCTAAGTATTTACGAGCGAACATATTGTGTCTCACAACTTTTAGAGTGATTAAGGTGGGAGCCCCTAGAGACTCGGAGGCTGCACGCTAGGCTAAGCTTGCTTGAGAAATTCAGAACTGGTGTGTTTCAGAGCGACACAGTGAATATTATCACGATGCCATACTACATCTCTAGGTCTGACAGAAGTAATAAAAATGAGAGAGATACATTTCCGAACAGATAGGTACAAAAAATTGTTCTTTCCGCGCACAATAAGTGAACACAATAACAAGTGAGCTGCACTAAATACACTCCCATAATACATGTCACCATTTCACCACCGAAAACCTTACATCTTTACACGGCCGGTGACCTAATACCCCCTGCCACATGCCCATGCGGCGGCTCGCAGGGTGGTTTGTAGATTTATATGTAGATGAAGCAGAAAACATATCGATCAGTTTTCGTTGCCATGGATTACCCATAAGACGCCAGTGGGCACCAACTCTAGAAAACTTCTTAACCACACTAGAGTCACTGAAGATGGCTCTCGTTACCGCCATTTGATTTTCAGGTAGATGGATAGTGAGTCATCCCAATTCTCGAAGCGAGTGTGTTGGCAAGAATTAGAGAAGCTCTCCACACTGAACAAACTTCCTTGGCCGTTACCTAGTACTATGACAATGCCGTAGCCCAGGTCCTAAAATCGTCCATTGCTCTTCGCCAGGAGCTTTAGCGAGAGTTATTCATTCAACAGAACGTATATGAACACCATGAGTGAAATAGGAGAGCCATTAGAATGTCACGTGCAATTTTACTTCAAGGATTACCGAATAGAGGATTTAAGGAAGTTCTTAGCCTACTGCGCAAGTCATAGTAAACTGCAATGTCAAAAGGCAGAAAATCAATTAATTTATCAATTATAAATACATTCATTTATTTTCAGGGTGTAGTACATTCTGGATTTTAATTAAATCCACCGATTTCTAAAAACTTAGAGAAATATATTTTTCAATGATTCATGCAGGATAGTCGTATTCTAAACTTGGTCCATGTTTAATCTAACGCTTAATTTTGTAGTCACTCGTTTGAGATAAATACCCGGTCAATCACTCAGAAATTGTGAGGTTCGCTTTTAATTTGTCTATTTTCTATTTATATAGTTTTTGAAGGCATCCTGACTATAACTCTTTAGATATAAGAAATTTCCTGCTTGTATTTCGCTGTTTGCCGCATGATGTAGTGTAAAAACGGTCAAGTTTACTACTGTTTCCGTAAGAAGAACTCGGGCAGACCTAAACCTTCTCCACATACCCCAAGCCCGCACCGCACCAACCAATACCTAAATTCCTTCCCGATTATAGCATCCAAGTGTTGGAATTCATTACCCCCCTCAATAAAATGCTCCTCCACTCCGGAATCGTTTAAGAGGAAATTGTACGAATATTAATTACAGTAGCACTGTTGTTTTTGAAATGTAAGAATCTTTGTGTTGATTAATTTCATTTTTGTTAGAACCTTTGTTTTCAATTGCTCTCGTGTTTATGCTATGCTTATTTCATAATTAATGTATTTTGAGCAGAATGTTTTCTGTACTTACGTTTTTTTTTCTTTTTTGCTCTTATGGGTTTCCCAGAGCATCAATAAACCATTCATAAACCAAACCATTCATTCATTCATTCGTTCAAGTTTAGTGCGCAATGCCATCGCCAGTCATGCGGTAAATTGAAACCAAATTTAACTCGGAGACTTATAGTAATATAAATTAGTTTCACCCTCAGTTTCATTAAATTTTTATGTAAATGATACGACTAGGAGACCTTGAAAAATATAATCACCACGGTGTTCACGTTATGCGACTTATTTAACTTGCACAAATATTTTCTTGAACTGCACAGCCGTGGTGAAATTTACTCACCACCCTCTAGCGCGCGGATGTTTGTCAACGTTTAGTAGGCACCTACGCGAAGTAAATAGATATGACGATTGCAAATTCGTTGTTGTGACGTAAATCCGCTTGAGGACACGTGCGTCATTATGTTTGTCGCTACAAACAAGCCTGATGACCCCTGCAATTGGGTTTTCCAGTTGGCCTAACTGCGCATCGTTCGTCACGTTACTTCTCCCTGGTGAATAATTCACTGACTATTTTATGGTTTTTCAAAACTACGCTGAAAAAACTAACGTGGCTCGGTTGTCAATGCATCAGCATCATCTTCAGATACTAAGTCACAATATATAATTACCCCATTTAAAATTTCTGTTATTTCGCGAAAAATATATACGGCTTTCAATGATCCCCTATTTTGTATAATGGAAAGCTAAAAAAAGACACCTCATCGTCTCCATTAAAACATTTTTATGACTCGGGTTTGCGGCACGAAATCCGAAACTTAAGCAAATATCGTATGTTAGTGTGTTTTTTTATTCGTCATGATACCGCGAAGTTTATTAGGAAAAATTATGACAGTACGAAACGTTTGTTTTCGCGTTCAGGAAAAAATCTGTACATACGCCATTGAATTATTCCCAAATATGTGACTAATGTCGTAAGGCTAAGTATTAAAATTGCATTAAATTGCCAATAAACCAAATCGGAACTATACATTTATTCGGCTTTCATCTATACATGCGACAAAAATGTTAAGGTATGCAAGGTGTCACGCAAATCTGTGCTTAAACGAAATTCAATCCAACCACTTTGAGTGCTTCTATTAAATTCGTAGGAGGTAATCATTCTGGCAGTTTAGTTCGTTCAAAGTGATAGCATAGTGAAATACACTGTTTTTGCTCGAAAGGATATGAAAACTCAACAATTTTTCAGTGTGAACATGGTAAAGGCTACCATCATGGATTCTTCGGTCACGTGATTCCATTCCCAAAACGAAATTGGACGTGATTACTGGTTGACCAAATTTCAAACTTTCAACTGCGCTTTTATCTTGGATAAACTCTAATGGAAATTATTCAACAATTACCTTTTTCAATCTTTCCTCAAATACAGCATATGATTACATGAGTTTCCGGCGTGGCACATGCAATACGGACAAAGTTATACAGAATCATGTTTGACTTGGCAAGACATTTCGATGTCTCTTAGAAACACAGGTAACATTAACAAATGTAGTATTTAGCGTTTAGAAAAAATGTTTCATTTCTATTCGGATTGTTACGAGAAATATGTGATGCGCCATAATGCTACGTGTCTTAATAGCATAGAAATGCAATTAAAGCTGCTTAAATCCGTTTGCTGCGGCCGCAGAAAATTTTACCTGCTCTCTTAGCAAACGAAAATGGTTTTTTAACAGCCGTTTGGTTTTAACCAAAAAGTAACAAGTAAAATTAATATCCGATTGTTCTTTCCCTGAGAACTGCTGAAATAATTGTTAAGTTACGTGGTTACGTACGTCTATGCAGCTTGTTTCAGCAACTTGCAGTATGTTTTAGAGCACGTCAAATGGTTAATATTTATCGTACAAAAGCTGTTATAAAACCATTTTCGTCAGCGTGACTTGTGAAATACAAATAAGAACATAATTTTTGGATTTTTTGTTAACTTTTAAAAGTTTTAAACTATAGTGCGGCAGGTCAGTAGGTGCGATTACCCATCCGCGGTGAGGGGTCGACGCCGAGGCTCGGATTCCGAGTTCGGGTCCAGCTAAATGGGGGTCGACCCTTCCACAAGGCTTCGAGAACAGGTAAAATTTTCTGCGGCCCCAGCAAACGGATTTAAGCCCAAAAAACCTAATCCGCAAATTGAAATTAATTCACTTTTATAAATAAATATGTATGTATCACTAATAAAAACATTGTGTAAAATTATACTCAAATCTGTAAATCGAAAGAAATTATTCGAACGCTGACCGATGAGCGCTTACCGAAATATATGGGCAGAAATGCATCGCCCCATATATGGGATTATATATATTTCGGTAAGTGCTCCTCGGTCAGCGCTCGTCACAGTGTCTTACATATTTGACGATCTGTATTTCAGCATAGGGATAAGATATCGTATTGAAACAAAGAATAATACATTTTAAATATCACTCATGTTATGCATACAAAATGTAAGATTTATATGTTAATAATTTCAAAACTAGCTGTGCCCGGCATGCGTAGCAATGCCTTTCTCTGAGTTCAAAATCGGTTCCTACACGAATTTGAGACCTATTCCAATGAATTCTTCGCAACCACACAGGATTTTGTTACGCACTAATGATGGAATGAGTTTCCATTCCATGCCTTTGCTGCGGTTTCCAAGTAAATAACATATTATCATGTTGAAGTAGTACAAAAATTTAACATTTTCGAGCTTAAAAATCCAATTTCAGGAAAAAGCGAAGTACATTCGAAAATCGAATACAAGAATTCACAAAAGAAACAAACAAAGAGACGACTGCACCAAATCTTATTCTTCGTATAAATAAATTATGTGCCTTTAAAAAAACATTATGTCTCACTGACACGATTCTGATGGACGCGATTGAGCAACTCGTAAATGAACTGCTTCGTTGCTTGCATGTCGTTCCTCGCTTGTTTAAGAAGCTCGCGTGCTAATACTCATTTGTTGAAACGACTAGCGCTCCACCTATTGTACAATGGATTTAATAATTTATAAACCATCGTGGGCGCGCGCACAATAACTCACCAAATTTTCATCGAAATCATCATTATATCTGATGAATGGTATTGGAACGCATAGAAGAAGAATAAACAAACGTTCCTTTTTATATATTCGACTTGTGACCGAAAGACTTAGGGCCGTATTCATAGTCGTTACCTGGGGGTTCCCCAAGTGTGGCTCAGAAATAGCATTCATAGTCGTTACCCAAGGGACTGTTGTCCCCTAACCCTCCCCAGGCCGTCGATATCCTGGGTAAGGCATGAAGCTTACCCAAAGCTCCCCTAACGCAGTACTGCTGCCCACGAGTGGGATGAATTGATACTACTGTACTAATGGCAGTACACGATAATATCAACAACTTTCCATAGCAATGTCTTCTATTTACAAACACGGGTACTTATTGAATCACCATCGTATTCCTCACCATTCATATTACGTAAATACTTTAGTAATATTGTAAACATTTTCTCATATTTCTTCAATCATTTTTTATTAATATTTTATAACAGTATACTGTATTATTGTTTATAGCGTGCTTGGTTACGGTGAGAAATGAGCATCGAAAACATCGTGAACCATTCAGCGAAACCGTTCATATGTATTTTTGCATCGGATTGTTGCCAAATCTCTTACCCAGGCGTCCCCTGGCTGGGTGTTACCCAGGTAAGGTTTATGAATCCCTCAGCGTAGGGGACCCCTAGGTGTTACCTGGCTAGGGGATACCCAGGTAACCCCTAGGAATACGACTATGAATACGGGCATTAATCTCTCACCAGCTTATTCTTTACCTGTATAGCGTTGGTTCGATGGTGTGCACGGTGATGGACCACTTCCTCATCTCACGACGGAGTCCGTCGGCGAAGGAACAGACAGCAGACTTGGACATGGAGTAGGCCGTCATCCCGGGGAAAGTGTAGCGACCTGCAGGATACATAAGTAGAAGACATTTATCAAATTTCCATTCTTTCTGTGGGCCGTTTGTTTAATAGGGGAGGCGATCGATAGCTGAGGTCATTTGTGCCGTAGAAGACTGGCGAGAAGGGCGGTAAAGAAAGGAATATTCCAAGTATTATAACAATAACAATTTTTCATCATGTTTACCAGAGTAGGAACGGGAATCAGCCACGGCCGACTGCTGGACAAATTACTTAACCCCAGTCGAGGTCCTTTCAAAGCTTAGGAAGCTTATGGATGTGACTTGTTTTTGTTGATTAAGTTAATATTTATGCTTAGTATCAACCGATGTAGAAGGCCATTGTGCCTTTTTTGGGGTTATAATAAATAAATAAATATTGAAAATCAGCCACCCCTGTCGGGTTGATTTATATTAGAAATATCTCCCGCATTTTTTTCGAAAATACATCTCCCACGCGCTGCCAAGAATGTCCAGACTGGCCAGACGCCCGCCTTCTCACGACGCTCTGTCGAAATGATATTTTTTTTTCGAAATCTCAATTTTCATTTTTCACGGTGACCATGACCCTGTCCCATCACATGATCTAAGGGCAAGAGAAAAGGGCAATTTTCCGTAATCTACGCCAGGGTACCACGGAGACAAATTACGACAGCTTACGATGGTAACCGGCGATTCAACAGCAATTTAGAGTCGTAAAAAAGACAATTTCTCAAATGAGTAAACATTGGCTGGAATAGAGGAAGCGTCCACTTTAACCACCTCTTAAGCTATGGAAACCTCATTCAGGACAACGTGAAACAGTTTCAATGTCATCATTGGTCGTGCAATCCTACCCAGCGGGCCCTCATGAAACTCTGTCCATTTTTACTATTGGTACCAACCAGTTTCAACACCCAGCATCACAATCAGGTATTGCCATCGATAAATATGAAAGCAACGAACAAAGTTAAGTAATCAGTTCAATAATTTAGGTAACTATATTTCTGATCTGCTAAACCGGATCAAACTTACACTTCCCCTGGTGTGTAGACAATTTCCCAAAGATGTTCCATGCATTTTTGTAAAGCATGCATTGTTAAATTGTGCGTATTACGTCTCCCGTGTAAAACGCGCTTAAGGCGAAGCATCACACCCGCTCGACAGGTCGGATTTGTGATGATTTCCGACCCCAGATTTTTTGTTAAAGTCTTACGTCATCAACTTGAAATTTTTATGGTATAAAGAATAGACTTTTGCCAAGGGAGGCTCGTATCTGAAACATGAAAATTTTATCCCGGAGCAAAATTAAACCATCGGGAAAACGGCAAGATGTAGGGTATATTTTTATAAAAACTATTATTACTATTGACATATCTAAAACTAATGGAGTTGTAGCAATCCCTCCTCTATCGGAAAGCTAAGTAACAACTGTCACGGTTGTAAGATAGAATGTGTAATCGGTATATTTCGACGAGCTACCTGATTGGTTTTCGGCCATGATGTGCTCGGACGGTGATGCAATTAGTTCAGTCTTCTTTCACATATCTTATATAAGCGCTGCCTGTACTTACGCGCCGGAGACTTGGCTAAAACTTACCGACGATTGTTGCCTTGTGCGAGAGTTATCCTGGAGTAAGAGACTCCTGACACCAAAACGCCTCGATCGGGTGCGAGTGACGCCATCTTGAGGATTTTTGACAGAACGTTTCCTTACCGAAGGGTATGATGCGTCCTCTTAAGAAAAAATATTTTTAAATCACCTATTTCACATAATAATAGCAATCAAAATGCGTAATGATAAACTTTGCCCATGGATTACAAATTTTTTCCGCTGAAAACTTTGTGGTATTCCAAAAAGAAATGGAAAAGTTAGGTCACATGCTAAGCCATATTCCGAGCTTGTAGATTCCTGTGGTTATCAGGGCCACTTTGAAATATAGGGTGGGGGGGCTAAAAAGTATTCAAACGACTTATTTGACTCAGCATTAAACCTGAAAATAAAAAAGGCTCTCAAGAAACGAAAATTTTCCGTGTCGATGTGATGGACTTTCGTTTCAGGAAAAAAAATTGAATTATGTCATTCACTGCATATCGTCACGTCACCAGAGTAGGTGAAACTGAAAGTTTTATGAGACTAATGCCCGGCTTCACCAACGACGATCAACCCTTGATCGAGGATCATTCTTGAGTTGACCGGTGATTGCGTTTCACCACGACAATCAACGATGATCGGAGATCAAAATCGTCGGTCAAATTGATCGTAGATTTTGGCCCATCGAAGTCATACGTTCATAATAGTTTTTCAACTGCTTGTATGTTTTTCATGAGTTTTTTGGGAAGTACTAAATGACCCTACTAACTCAGCACAAGCCTTCCTCTCTTCCTGATATGTTAAATATCGAGCGTTTTTTTATTTTCCAACGTATTTATATAATATCCCTCTACATACGTCGATCGTCGAGAGTTTGGCGAAACCGGTCATAAAAGGTGTATCTCCTCGTCTTAAAATGAAATTGCTTGTATTTAGCTCAGTGTGAATGACAGTGAATGAATGAAAATGAACTTATTGATCTAGAACGTGATGTCCTCTAAGATCAGGAAACAAATTACATAATTAATAAATCATGAAAACAACACTATACACACAAAATGTTGTGATGGATCATCAAATGAACACAAAGGAGTTGAGTCCCTTCATTACGTGAATATTTACATAATTAAATTGATAAAACGTTGGAAACATATAATAGAGCTAGGAAACAATTGCAAATATATCAACAAACAAATGAAGTTACGAACAAAAAAGATATAGAGACCATAAAAAACGATCAGTTTAAAGGCAATTATGAGCAAACAATTGCAAAAATCCAGGAGATAGAAAAAAAATAAAGACACATTTGATAAAGTTGCATGTGAATTATGAGGCATTTAGTAACAAGTAACAGTTTGTAACAAGACAACTATGCTGTAAAGTAATTTATTAGTTATTTATTAGTAAATTAATTGAACAATTTAATTTTGTGTACTTAGATAAGAGGTTTGCGAATGATGGATGGATAGATGAGGAGATAAAGAGACGTGTGAATGCTGGAAGAAAAGTTGTAGGTAGCATGTGGAGCATATCAAGCATATCTAAGGAAGCGGAAATCGCCGTGTACAAAAGTGTACCTCTCCCCACTTTGCTATATGGTAGTGAAACATGGGTATGTCAGCATAGACATAAGAGTAGACTAAACGCCGTGGGTATGAGTTATCTGACGAGTGTTTGCGGCAAAAGTAGGATGGATAGGGTCAGGAATGAGTGGGTAATAAGTGAATGTGGGTTAGATACTCCGTTAATGGACATATATGAAAGGAGTGTTCTTTGTTAGTTTGGCCATATTGAGAGAATAGATGAGAGTCGAATAACGTAACAGGTGTATAAGAGTGAAATGAATGGTGCGAGAGGTAGAGGTAGGCCGAAAATGTTGTGGTTCAATGTGGTTGATGAAATTCTTAGGAGGAGGAATATTAGGAGTCTTAAAAACAGGAGGGCGTGTATGAAGCAGTGTTTGGGGTAATTGAGGCAAAAGAGGTTTTCAAGGATTGGTCGGTATTGAGGAAATTATTGAAGAAGAGTTAGGTGTACAAATATGTATTTATGAGTGAAACTTAGTGACTCTGCCTACCCCGGAAGGGAACGGCGTGATTTGTATGTATGTATTAAGTATTAGTAAATTGAAAGGGTAAACCATGGCCCAACAATGCGTAACCGGGGACGCGGAAGAAAAATGAATATTGAAAAAGAAGAAGAGAGGGGAGATGGCCGCGAGTGAGGGGACGAGAGACAGTGTTTTGAGTGAGTGAAGCATTAATTTTTTTTCATGAGTGTGAGTAGCAAAATGTTCTGTGAAGAGAAACGAGTGTTATAGTATATTACAAAGTATTCTGTGAAAAATTAAACGAGTGTTGTGATATATTACGAAATATTCTTAGATACATAAAATAGTGTTACAAGTTCTTTGACTGAAAGGTTTTTCACGTGGGGCCTTTTTTACCTCATCAGTGAGGAAATTCCCGAAGTTGGATCCTATTACCTGGTATCTACATCTACATAATACCCCGCGAGCCGCCGTATGGGCGTGTGGTAGAGGGTGTTAGGTCACCAGCCGTGTATAAGTGTAAGTTTTTTGGAGATGAAATGGTGACACGTATTATAGGAGAGTATTTAGTGGAGCTCAGTTTTGATTGTGGTCGCTTATTGTGAGGCTTATTTTGGAGGCGAAACGTGGACCTTGGGAAAAAGAGAGAAAAACAAGATCAATACTCCGTGATGGGAGTAAGGAGGAGGCTACAGCGATTGAAATGGGTGAATAGAGTACATCTACATACTATCCCGCGAGCCGTCGCATGGGTGTGTGGCAGGAGTGTTAGGACACCAGCCGTGTAAAGATGTAAGGGATGAGGTTTTGGAGATGAAATGATGGCGTATCATTATGGGAGTGTATTTAGTGGAGCTCAGTTTTTACTGCGATCGCTTATTGTGCGCGGAAAGAACGAGTTTTTGTACCTATCTGTGCGTCAGTGTATCTCTCTTATTTTATCGCGTCTGTCAGACCTAGAGATGTAGTGAGGAGTAATGATAATTTTCTCCATGTCGCTCTGAATAATATCATCAGTTCTGAAATTATCAAGCAACCTAAGCCTAGCGTGTAGCCTCCGAGTCTCTAGGGGCTCCCACCTTAATCCTTCTAAAAGTTGTGAGACACCATATGTACGCTCGTAGCAGTTTCTACCGAATCGCGCTGCTTTCCTTGGTATCTTATTAATTTTTTTGGATAAATCTGTTTGACCTGGGTCCCAAATGCTCGTGGCATATTCGAGGTGTGGTCTAAACAGAGCAATGATTTATGAAAACAGTTTGTCCGATGACATGAATAGTAAAGGAAATTCACATCAGGTCTCGTAGTAACGTCGGTGGTTTTGGACATTTTTTAAGAAAACATACACATATTTGGGCTTTTTAATTAAGAAATAATGAATAGAGGAATGAGGCTAGAATATATTTCCGCCAATTTCGCCAATTCCGCCAATGGTGGTCAGCCATCTCATTTCCTTAAGATATGGCGACAAGTGAACGTGATAGAGTCAGGTTCTGCAAAGAGTATATTTTTACCAGTTTATGGAAATAATTGTTGCATGACGTACCAGCTCACTTACTTGCACGGATACGAGATTAACCAACTATCGATGTCCGCTGGAACAAGATTTGAGTTAAAAGTTCGTTGAAGATAGTGGATATCATAGATATCAGACCGTCATCACACGATTGAAGATACAGAATTGCCTTTTGACCCACCCGCATCTCTTCACTGAGGAGAAAATACCACCTAAGTGTGATGACTGCGAAAAACATCTCAGCATATGACATAACCTGACGGAGTGTGACATGTCTCAGTCGGAATAATAGATGACAAATTTCAAGCTATCCGGGACTAGCCACGGAGTTCCACTTTTACGGACTCACCCGCAATGCACACATGTGCGAATTACCACAGAGAAAACATTTTTTGTTGTTTTTTGATCCCGGTCAAGGCGGATGATTTTTTCTCTGTGGAAATTCGCACATGTGTGCATTGCGGGTGACTCGGTAAAGGTGGAACTCCGTGGCTAGTCCCGGATAGCTTGAAAGTTGTCAAATAAGAGTGAACGCCTCTCTGTGTTCATCATACGAACTTTCCTCGGGGGCAGTGGCGCTAAGCGTTCAGTGGCGACTGATTGTTACATTGTATGTCCGGCAGTCGAGAACATCTAGTCCGGTAAAGTTCACAAAACTCCACAGGGAAAGAGGACGCTTCGGTAGCTTTACTGGCTAAAGCACTCGGCCGGAAATCGAGGGATCCGGGTTCGAATCCCGGTCAAGGCGGATGATTTTTTCTCTGTGGAAGTTCGCACAGGAATAATAGATGACTAAGGAATGAAAAAGATTCTAACATATAGCTAGATATAACGATCAGAGTAAGAAGAGATAGGGGCATAATAAGATCGTGTGACTTCCTTATGGCTGAACATGGGAACGAAAAACTTAACTTCACTGTTTAGCTCTGGGAACCGAATATACGAAGATTCCCATAGATGCACGTGACCGCGGTTATTATCTGTTTAATTTAAGAAAACATCCCTAATTTTACACTCCCCATATGATTACCGAACAATGTGTCACGTTTTAACTGCGGTAAAAATGGGTTTTCGGAGTTTTTTTTTCTATTTTTCCGTTTCCATGAAGACCCGAGGTTTGCTTACCTGCGAGACTCGTAACGAACACCACTCTTCCGGGAAAGATGGCAGCACTGTCGCCGTTCGAGGACAACTTGCGCACCAACGGCAGGAATGCTTTGGTGACCCTGATGGCACCCAAAGCGTTCACCTCCCACATTCGCCTGTATGCGTCCAGAGGGCACCACTCCACCTCCGTGGTGACCGCTACACCCGCATTGTTCACCACGCACCAGAGAGCTACAAAGAAAACAAGAATTCCTTCATCATCCGGATATTATCGAGCTTGATTCAAAGGAAAATGAATACAATTGACATTTTTATCTTAGAGATTGTGAAGCATAAAACTGTTTTCAGTTTCCTCGAAAATGCATTTCCTGTTTGAGAAGTGTGAAACTTTTGAAATAACTGGTCGCGTTCAGCAGATATTTACGGCAAGCGACCGGATAGCTACCGGAAACGTTATGTTGAGCGAACATCGCGGTTCAATGACTGCTTTTTTGAACATTCAGCCGAAAATCACCTGTCTGAGGGTATTTTTTCGTTGATCTTTTCTCTTATCTATAAATGTGAACGTGTGATTATGCGGTCAGTTATAACTACCAAACCACTGCACCAAACAACGTAAAACTTTTTAACATGGTTTATTGTGCCAGTTGAAAGGCTTACGTCTACTTTTTGTTTACCTAAAGGTCTCCGGTTCGACTCCAGGAGAGTAAAAGCGTTTCCATAAGAAACGCATGTAAAGTACGTTTTCCTAGCATGCAGACCTGTTTTCTTTTGCATATAAAAATTAGAAATAATGGTTGTACAAAGTCACTTTAAACACCATTGGAAATAAAAATGAATAATTATTCCTATTCTTCCAATTTATTTTTGTTTTCCGAATGATTTACTTTAAATTTTGAAAAAAAAAACAATCATAAAATTGTTGAAATTTCAGCGTTTTTGGTACGCTGTCCGTTTGACGACCGATAACACTGTTGGAGACGAACATCATATGGATATATGGTGAATATAGGCCCAGTACCTCATAATTGAAATAGAAGAACCCATTAAAAATATATTGTACGTGATACACATCGATATATTTCGATTGCTATCGATAGTTAAAAATAAGTTCCATTTTTTTCACACCCGTTGAATTTCAACGGGTACCTTCCGCTCCTTATTCCATAAATATATCTCGAGTGGCTTCAGGTAGTTCGAGCGAGATACACATTACGTTTACCAATCGACCTCAGATCGATTTGGCCGGTTCAGCTTGGCATGGTAAACACAACGGGATCTCTTCCTCTCCTAAACCGTTGGGTTGGTGAGCAGAATTTCGTCCTCTTTAAGGTCGTCTTTCCATCGCCAGATCCTCAACCACTCTATAAGGTCTTCCATACTTTATATCCGTTAATAACTCCTTTCTTGGACTTCCCCTTTTCCTCTTTACCTCCATCCTACCTTCAATTAAGCTGGTGCACCACTCCGAGTGTCTTAGTAGGTGCCCTATGAGCCTTTCTTTTCTGCTTTCTATTATTTTCAACAGTTGACGCTTCTCATTTATCATTTCTAGCACTTGCTCGTTGGTCACTTTGCTCGTCCATTGTGCTTTAAGCATCCTGCGCCAACACCACATTTCAAAGGCCTGCAGTTTCTTTTTTTCTCTCTATAGGAGAATCCAGCTTTCTGATCCGTAGAGACCTACACTCCAAATAAAAGTTTTAATATAATGCTTCAGCAGGTCTATGCTGGATTTTTTTTAATGTAAGCAAACCATTTTTTTTAACGAGAATGCTTTCTTGGCCTGCACTATTCTGGCTCTGATATCTTTACTGCTTCGTCCATCAGAAGATATCACACTGCCAAGGTATGGGAAGCTTTTGATATGGGTGAGCCCCTCTCCGTCCAGTTTTATTTCTGCCTCCTCCTCTCCATTTTTTGTACATTTCATAACCCTTGTTTTCGCTTTATTGATCTTCATCTTACAGTTATTTCTCAACACTCTGCTCAGTAGCATTAGAGAAGCCTCCATAATATGCTAATTTTCAGTCACCAAAGCGATATCATCTGCAAAGCGTATTGAATTATAAAGTCTTCCATTAATTTCCAAACATTGCATGTAACAAATGGTGTAGTACGAAGTCACTCGCACGGGTGCATATACACCAGGGTTGAAATCCTTGAAGGAAGATGGCTTGGTTGGGTAACTGGTTAACATACCTGACCGGCAATTGGGAGATCCGGGTTCGAATCCCGGTCAAGTCAAATGATTTTTTCATGGCGAATTTCAACCCTGGTGTGTATGCACCCGTGCGAGTTACTTCGTGCCACATCATTTGTTAAATGCAATGTTTGGAAATTTGTCAATTTCGTCGCTTTAATAACGACAATGTTGGGTTTATCCACCGCTACAGTGGCTTTGTAAGCACGACTTCGTCTCATGTGCTACAATGTAGACTTGAGGCCTGAACATCTAGTTCGCATAAACCCCCCTCGAAATTCGCCTTGAAGGAAGATGGCTTGGTGTGTAACTGGCTAACACACCTGACCGGAAATTGGGAGATCCGGGTTCGAATCCCGGTCAAGTCAAATGATTTTTTCATAGCGAATTTCAACCCTGGCGTCTTCCATTAATGCTTACTCCATGAATATTCTTTTCTCTGTACTCTTTCAGAGCCTCCTCGATATAGATGTTGAATAGCAGTGGCGACAAACCACATCTCTGTCTCATTCCTTTAGCGATATTTGCTTCAATTTTGCTTCAAGCAACGGGCTAGTGGGTTCGATATGAGAAGCGGGCTAACCCTGCCCGCTTTCTCTGCCAGTCTGTGATTTCAAATCGATATGAACCGATTCAAATCGATATTTCAAACAATTTCGCCTTGGGAAACCAGGCGATCCGAGTCGGCTGGCTTAGAATGTTCAGATCGGTCCAAGTTCATATCGATCTGAGTTCGAGTGGTAAACGTAGTGATAATTCCCTAGTCATAATGGAGAGCTTATTCGGACTTTACGTTTTTATTTCAGCAGCTGTAGAAAGCATTAATTTAATATTGAAATATTATTGGTCCAATATTATATTTTTACATGCATTTAAAGTAATAATATACTTTTACATGACTGAAATTACCAGTCATTTAATAAAAATATCTTATACTTTTTTTCCGTGACTAATTTTTTTCACGCGGTACGATTAATGCTCCTTCCAATCGGAAGGTTTTTTGTGATTCTGAAAAAATACTGCGGTGGCTATACGATTTACTTTTAAAACTAGTTGAAGAAACATACAAACTACACATTGCGAATTTTTGACAAATATAAGGAAAAGTAGTGTGGTAATGGGGATGAGATTTTGGAATTTTCGGAAGGAAGAAATTTTTATTTTAAATTCGATCAAATTCATCGATTTTTAGGAGAAATGATAATTCGTCTAAAATACCTTAATAATTATTTCTAAAATTAATATTTGACGATAAATTCAGTTAATTTGCCCAATTTGAATTTAATTTAAAAGAATTCACCAGCGTAATAATTGCAATTACTTACTTAATTGTGTTGGAATCATTTTTCGAGTGTTTTTCCTTAAATCAGTGGCATTCTTCGTATTCGAAATGAACTGTCCCTCTCGAGTCGAAAATCGAATTTTAGATTTCTTAGTTACTACATATAATATATCTAACATGCGAATAAATTTATCGATTTCTAGGTTTAATGAAATTCCGCTCAAACTACCTTAAAAAATTAGTTTTGGAATAATACCGAAATGTAAATTTGAACTTTTATTTTTGAAATTTATTTATGATATTTTTATCAATATTTTGAAAATTCATACATACTACCGTATGTTACATCATGAGAATAAAATAGGGAAATCGACGGCAGAACAGAATGGTTTAAAATGGCTTCTTTCCCGAGATTGATAAGAGACCACAATGGCTGCTAATGACATTTTAAAGTAGGCTATTCGAACATAAATATAGACGATTAGCTGATTCGATCACGAACACTCGTTTCTCATTCAGCCAGGTTGTGCTAACATTACATTTTGCACGAATCTCGTTTTGCATGTATGTTTAATGTATATTCGTATGTTTATTTTGAACGTGTATACCTTAATTGCTCCGAAAAAATGTTAATGGAGACAGTGTTAGTGGAGTTTAGGAAAAGACTGGGTAAATGCTTTCTACATACACATTCAGAAAGGCTTATCGGGATTCTATTCGCCGGGAAAGCCTGAAATCTTTTAGTACATATATATTGTTGCGATGCATGGCTCGGAAACATGGACCTTTGGGAAGAGTAGGAAGAATAGGATTAAAGTGCTTAAAAATGCGGGCATGAAGGATATTGGAAAAGACATGATGGGATGAAAGAATAAGGAATGATGAGGTGCTGAACAAAGTTGTACAGGACAGAACACTCCTGAACACCATTCAAAAAATGAAAAGAGAATTGGATTTGAATTTGCTCAGAGGGATGGATGTGATAACTACAGCTAACAAATTTTAAGCTATCCGGGACTAGCCACGGAGTTCCACTTTTACAGAGTCACCCGCAATGCACAAGTGTGCGAATTTCAACAGAGAAAAAAATCGTCCGCCTTGACCGGGATTCGAACCCAGATCCCTCGATTTCCGGCCGAGTGCTTTAGCCAGTTAAGCTACCTGAGGGTTTTTAATTTTTGTGGATATTCAAAAATTCACAGGGGAATCGGATGCCTCGGTAGCTTAACTGGCTAAAGCACTCGGCCGGAAATCGAGGGATGCGGGTTCGAATCCCGGTCAAGGCGGATGATTTTTTTCTCTGTGGAAATTCGCACATAACTACAGCTCTTGAAGGATCCGTTGAGGAAAGAAGAAAAAAGGTAGGAGAGGGATACATCTACACCTACGAAGTACCGTCAATGCTACCACTAGGATGCGTGGCACGGGATGATTCCAAAGCAGGCATGCAACACTCATTCCAGCTGAATTAAGAACCGTGCACTTTCGCCCGGATACAGCGTGACATATACGGTTATAATCTCTAGTATTCAACCAGAGAATTGATCACGGAGAGTTCTTCCTATTCTTTCCTCGACCATGGGTGTGGTTCCTCATAACTCTTTCAATCTACTGAAGAGTCCCGTAATCATAATCATCGGCACAGATCAACAGGAAGATTATTTCATTGAATCTCTCCGCTCCGCTCTTTCATTAGTCAAATACTTCATTCCCACTCAGTTCTTCATTTCAAAGTCCTATTTTAACTGACTTCGACATTCCATTCTTGGTCTTCCACCGCATTTATTCCGTTCATTAATCCTTCCATTATTGTTTCCAATAGGCTGTTGCGTCGTAAAATGTTTTCAATAGGCTTTCGTCTCTTCCTTCTCAGAGTTTTCATCGCACATCTGTTCCCTCCAACTCTTCTTAACGACTTCTTCGTTAGTACATCTCTCAGTCTATTACATCTTCATCTACATCTACGTAAAACTTTGCAAGCCACCTTCAAGGGGTGTGGTACGGGGTGATTCCACACCAGGCATGCGCAGCACTCACCCCAACTGCAATCAGAACCGCGCACGCACGCCCGGATGCCAGGCGAAGGCCAAAAGCGGTCAGAATCACATAACGTGGCCAAAACAGAGAGTAGACGAACATGTTACCATGCAGTGTACTATTTAAGATACAACTACTGGTTGATTCTGATGAAGGATTCCGCGGGGCTTAGCTAGAGGTTGATTCCTTTTTTCGGGTTTTCCGCCGCGTTGGTTCATGTTGATGTTGAGGACAATATTTCGCCGACTGTCCTGCTGGCTTCCTCAGGTCCATGTAACCAATGTACATGGACCTGAGGAAGCCAGCAGGACAGTCGGCGAAATATTGTCCTCAACATTAACATGAACCAACGCGGCGGAAACCCCGAAAAAAGGAATCAACCTCTACTAGTTGGTATTATTAATGAGATTAAAAGTAATTAATCATGCAGGAGCTATATCTTCCCGGATATTTCATGCGGGGTTAATTTATAGTAATGCTGTTAAGATATTTCGCACAAGTGCAAAACCCAGTGAGGGTAAAAGTTTTCCACGACCTATCTATCGCCACTATTATGGTCCCTCACGATACAAGGAAAAAAATCACAGTTAAACTCAATGAATTCTACAGTCTATTTCCTTGATTTTATGCCTGTGATCATTTTCACCACATAAGATAAAAGGAGGCCAAGGAGCATGAAAGGAACAGAAACAGATGGAGACAAACAGTGGGTAAAATCCGCTACTCGGCGGAACGCCTATTGATTATCCTTCATATTCTGGGAGGAAACTAGGGCAAAAAGCGTAAATTATAATGAATAAACGGAGTCTCATTTACTATGTTTACCAACCGATCTCAGATGATCTGACCGAATCAGCTCGGTATGGTAAACACCACGCGCTAGTGGGATCAATCTAAGAAGCGGGATGACTCGGCCCGCTTTATCAGCCAGACTGAGATTTCAAATCATTCCGGACAAGCGGGTTCATGGCGCTCCACGTTATTCGATTGGTTGTCATAGGGAAACAAAGTATGATCATTATTATTCAAGGCGTGTGTTGAAACCAGTTGTAACAAGAGTGCAGTAATGGCGAGTGACGTGACATTGCTATTTTCGTTGCACATCGCAACTCTACCTCCAATGGGGCAAATTTGTTCACTCGATAGACGACTGAAAATTTCCAACTCTGCACTTGTTTACACCGGGTAAGTTGTTCTTCAACAGATAGATTAGATTGTTCAATATCGACCTTTTTTCTGATTGATCTGACCATGTTTCTGATTGCTTTGCTGCCTTGAAGTGGCTGCCTCTTGGCTCCCGAAGGAACTACTTCCTGGGGTGTTTTCTGTTCTCCCTCTTTCATACTCATATGCCTGAATACCTCTACAACCTATTTACCCTCAGAACTACTGTTTCAGTCAGAAGAACTCGGGCAGACCTAAACCTTCTCCACATACCCCAAGCCCATACCAACCAATACCTAAATTCCTTCCCGATTATAGCATCCAAGTTTTGGAATTCATTACCCCCCTCAATAAAATGTTCCTCCATTCCGGAATCTTTTAAGAGGAAATTGTACGAATATTTAAAACAGTAGCACTGTTGTTTTGAAATGTAAGAATCTTTGTGTTGATTCATTTCATTTTTGTTAGAACCTTTGTTTTCAATTGCTCTTGTGTTTATGCTATGCTTATTTCATAATTAATGTATTTTGAGCAGAATGTTTTCTGTACTTACGTTTTTTTTTCTTTTTTGCTCTTATGGGTCAATCAATAAACCATTCATTCATACTTTCAGTCCGTATTGGTAAACCAGGCAATCTGAGTCGGCTCGCTTGTTATTTTCAGATCCGTCCGAGTTCAGATCGATCTGAGATCGATTCGTAAACGTAGTGATTGTCACTTGGATGTTTATGAAAAAGAATTAAATCGTAGTATGTTTTGTAGTCGCTCGGGCGTGTAAATGGAATTTTAAACACAGATTGTTTGATAGGGAAAGGCCTAACGAGGGCAGCAAAAGTTGGCTGATACGACTCGATAGCAAAACGTTTAGTGTTACTTTAAAAGTTTTAATACTTAAATCAGATCAATACAAAAAAATACAAATTAATCCTTAAGGAGATCGTAGGCTTTCCCGGCGAATACTATAGATAAATAGTTCTCGGGTTTGGCACCGGGTAAGGCCTTAAACAGCCTTACCCGGTGCCAAACCCGAGAACTATTTATCTAATCCTTAAGGAGTTACCGAACTATACATTTTCGGAAGGCCAAACCATTGTAAAGATGGGTTCAAGTAAAAACTCCCTCAGATAGCTTCATGGACGCAGTTACTAAGATTTTAAACATGCTCAGTTTGGACGGTGATTATTCCCTCTGGATAAATGACGTCCGACCAATAATATGCAAACTTACACGTAAGAGGCTACAGATCCATCAGCAAAAAGTTATAATCGGTAGCGCAGCTGCTGAGTTTGTCGAACCCGACCGTAATTATTATTAGAGGAGGATTTTTATGGGCACATGGTCGAAGAGGATTCATCGAGACTGAATCAGTCAAAACGATTTCTTAACTCCAAACTTTTTTAAGTTGGTTAAAAAAAATCCTGATTACGTCAGAGAAATCAGTCGTATAAAAGTACATTAATGCACTATTATTTTACAATATTTACTTCATGCTTCATTTATGTTTCCCACAGTTTCTGAAATTTAAATGTAAAATGCAAATAATGTCTCCATTATTACTCGGGAAGTATCTCAATGAAACCACATTGAGTTAAGTCTCTGCCTGTTACATAAGCAGCAAATATCAGAAGCCAAAACATTGATCTAATAATTAATTAAAAAATTAATTCATTCATTTTCAGGGTGCAAAACATTCTGGGAAATAATATAATGTATCTTTGTGAATTCATTAAACCTTAGCTATCAAACCTATCAAATGTAAATTTATTAAACCTTAACAAAATAATATTCCGATGTAGTAAAGCCGTACTTTGAATAAGGTTACCTTTTATTCACTAACGCTTAATTTTATATTCATTCGTTTAAAATGATAATGCGGTCAACTCTTCCATTTGCATGATTAATTACTAGCACATTTCATTAATTTAAATGATTTAAGATTGTTCAAATTTGCGATGTATTTCATGTAATTAAATTTTTCAAAATTTTTAAATGTACTCAATGGCCATTCATGTTATAACTGTATGTCATTAAAACATGGTTAAACAGATGGTAGCCTCACAATAGGCTCACCTCAGAGGTTACCCAAACGCTTCATATTTTTATTAATATTTATCCTGTATTGCAAAGAAAATTTTTTGCGAGGACTTAAAATTATTTTTTGTTTACTGTCCACTTAACGGGCAACTAAGTCTCCTCGGAAGGCCGTAGCCGGCTTAGGGAAAGGCCCAAATGCTCAGAATGTTTGAACTTCACACCTCACCTGGCCGAATGTGGGTGGGAAAGTCTCCGCTCACGTATCAAGCCGACCTTGATGCGGAAGGCTGTTTTATGCATAAAAATTACCTTTTTGGCTACGTATATTCATATTTTTGGCCTAAGTTTTCCATATGCATATATTTCAAGCACTTGTTTCCTCGATGACTTGAGGTGGTTTCCCTCGGAAAGAAAAGCGATGTCATGGAGACCATTAGCCATACTTAAGCGGAAACCTCCTATTCAGGCATGCCCGGTAACCCACCAAAATTTGTACATTATTATAAGGAAACACTTCTATTATTGAAAGGTGTAAAAATATAACTTGGTCATCGGTCATTTTACGAAGATATATTGGTTTCAAAATTATAATTTTTAAAGCTGAAACATTGCTTTAATGATGGTGCGATGGTACTACCTCTTTTCATAACTTTTTATCTCAATTTCCGCCCAAATAGTATTGTTTAAAAACTTTTATAACATGCATTATATATAAAGACAACTAGTATATAACTTTCGGTCATTTGATTGGACTGCTCCTTCCAGTAGCACGGTCAATCGGTGCTCTACTGAAATAGATACCTTAGATTTCGACACCACAACATGAGAACTTTGTCACATAAATTATTGAAAGAAAAGTATTGAGTATGATGATACTCAGGATCAAAAGAAATCAGTCGATAAGAGTACAGAAATCAAAGTATCGAGACTTTTTTGTAAAAGTATCAAGATGATTTTTTTGTAAAAGTACAGAGACTTATGCTGTAAAAGTATCGAGACTTTTACCGTAAATGTATCGAGACTTTTGCCGTAAATGTATCGAGACTTTTGCTGAAAAAGTATCGAGACTTTTACTGAAAAAGTATCGAGACTTTTACCTTAAAAGTATCGAGACTCATTCTGTACCCCTAGTTTTGACGCGGGGTGACTTACGTCTGTCTCCAAGGTCAGAAGAGACGATCTTTGCCGCCGCTTCCACTTGCTCGTCGCTCGTGATGTCCAAGGGCAGGATTTTCACTCTGTTCGAGGAGTTCTTCCGCAGTTGCTCCGCACCTTCTCCCTTGGGGAAGAGGCAACCAGCGTACACCTCGACACCCAGGGCGTCCAGGCGGCGCACCAACCGCTGGCCAAATCCGGAGTCACACCCTGAAACGGAGGAGAGGATAAAAAATGAGAAATCAAATCTATACAGCTCATAATGAAGGCAGAATAGCAAGTTTCCGCGGGTAATGTACATTGCGTCACTAGGGAGGGCAGCAGAACTTTGTCACCCGAGTCGTGGTAGTCAGAACCAGAACTTAAGTCAGTTAAAAATTGGGTTACATTGCTAGACTTCTTTCTCGTGTAACTCATACGATTTTTTTGCCAAATCTGGAAGAAAAATTCGTCAAATGTTCATCGCCTACAAATGTAACGTTACCATTGCACTCTCTGTCAATACTTCTCATATGATGTAAGCAGAATTTTGTAGTGGTTTTGACAGATAAGGAAATTCGCTTCTCAATAAAAGTTAATTAACACGGACTACAACCTTGACGGGGTGGAAGAGCTTTGGTTTCTCTCGGAAAGAAAAGTGATGTCATGGAGACCATTCGCCATACTTAAGGGGAAACCTCCCATTCAGGCATGCCCGATAACCCACCAAAAGTTTATGACCCCTAGAGCTGAACTAGCGGGGGCAATTTATATAGCTCCCGGTAGGGCCACCCATGCCAGATAGGTCGAAGGGTAGGAGCCAGACGATAGGTAGTCCCGTGATAGTGTCACGTGAATCACACTGTTAGGATACGGGGGTGGGAGTCCCCACTCGACTATTATACTATCCAGAAATATGAATGTCGCTCTGTAGGATATACTTGAGGGAGATAGGCCCCGGAATGTGTAGAAAACCGGGAGGAGATTCTCTGACATTCAACAAAACTTAACTTTACCGGTAGAATACATTGAAAAAACCTGTTTAATAAATGACGAACTTCATTAAATCATTCTGTTTTGGAATATTTCCTCTGGGTTTCTTAAGAAAAAAGCAGGATTGTCCGAATGGAGTACGCCATTCAAGGATGTAATCATCTTTCAAGCAACAAATTACTGTTATTTGTTCCGACGTGCGAGAAACTAATTTTAAAAAACCACTGTCACTTCAGAAAACCCGTGCTTATATTGATGCAGATTCGAGGAACCATTTAAGGTACTCTTAATCTTTTTAGATTTCTTTTGAAATATACGCCGCTTTATTTTATTTACTTTAATATTTATGCTTTTTCATTGTTTATCATCATAAACTGCCACATGACCTTTCACATTATTGTTATCACAACTTGTATTCCTTTTCAGAAGGAAGTGTTTACCATTTCTATCCGGAATTCTTCGCCTATGGATGAGTTTACGGTTTTCCAAATTGAGAGACGAGATTTCTGTTAGACTCCTGAGGAATTTGAGCGTGTCATTCTCCTTAGTATTCATTGTATTTCTTAACCTATTCGAGTGGTGGTAGGAGTGTCGTAGATTGTCGAGTCGAAGAATGAACAAGGGCTCTCGGCGCTCGTGGACGAAACTTGTTAGAGCTACTCCTTATTATGTGCGAGTCTCCGACGATTTTGGCTTTGTCATTGATGATACTCATTGAGCTATTTATTCTTAGTCATGTGAGTCCAGAGAAGATAAAACGAAGGTCGCTTTGAGAGAAATTTTGCCAGACTATTAAGAATGCACAACTCTTCACTTATCCCTGAATCTCCGAGTTGCCAAGCTTAACAAAACTAAGATGTCCTCTTGTTGAAATTGAACATTAACAAGAACTCTTGCTAATGTTCTATCTCCACCAACTACATCGGCATCTACGTACTGCCCTGCGAAACGCCGCATGGGCGTGTGACAGGGGGTGTCAAGATACCAGTCGTGTATATATGTAAAGGTTTTGGGTGGAGAAATGCTGAAGTGTACTACGGGAGTGTTTTGAGTGGACGATAGTTTTTATAAGTTCACTTATTGTGCGTTGAAAGAACAAATGTTTGTAATTATCTGTTCGGCAATGTGTCTATCTTATTTTTTCGTTTCTGGGGGACCTAGTAATGTAGTGTGTTTAAAAATGGTATTCCCTGTGTCACTCTGAAATATAACGAATTCGGTTGCAAGAAAAATCCTTCCAAGACTGCCTGAATATATAACTCTCCACTCACACCTGATCTTTCGTCTATACTTTAAAAAAGTAACATGTACCTCTCGTAGAATATTCAATTTCCACCGAAACCGCATTATTGGTTCTATTTATTGTTCTTAGCAGATCGAATGGCACGAAATAGAATTTAAGCGATGTATTGTATTCGCAATAGTATATTTTCACCGGAAAGTTATTTCCGCAGATTAATTTTTCTGGAGCTTGCGGAAGATTTTACCCTGATGAAAAATTGCTGAATTGGTTGTCGTTTACACTGGCAATGATACGCTTCTGCAAGCGACTTGCTGAAACTTTCAAGGAGGTTGGAGCGATTTTCATTTATGCACAGATTTGCGTGAAACTTTGCACATGCGTACTTCTATGTAACATGTAGAGAACAACGAGAAAGAGTTGCATAAAACCGACTTTTTTTCGTGACAATTTAATGATATTTCAACAGTTAACCTTATGGCACAAGGCATATAGTTCAAAATGATTCGATGAGACGATTTTCTCCTAAATGCGAAAATAAACGTTTCGCGATAATAATAATTATAAACAACAATCAAGGTTCCACGTGGAATATAAACACGTATTAACTTACGATTTTTGCTAGAATTTCGAATTCCGCGGCCTAAACCCACGTCATAACAATATTTTCGCTGAGACGTCAATTTAAAAAAATATTTATTGATTCATTTATATTAAAAAATACATTATTTTTTTCTAAGATTAAAGAGACGTACTGGATTGGAATGTTTTTCCAAGATTTTTACCGAATTACTTGAAATTTTATTAAAATGTGCACTCTATGACTTACAATTCGCACCTCAACTACCTTCAAAGTTCTGCCGGATGACTTGCTGAGCCGTTCACACCAGCAAGTTACGTGTAAATTCGCTTGCTGCAATTAATTTGCGCAATAAACTGCGTGTTGCACCCAAGTTATATCAACTCGTTCATTGAGAAAAAAAATTTTAAAATGTATTTATTATATCATTATATTACAACATGCATGATTTTTTCCTTCGCATAAGTCGATGCTCTTAAGTGTAGCGTGGTCCACGATTTTTTTTACTTACTTGAAAATATGAAATCATAGAAACTTGAGCTCAAATTAAGAGTGGATGGTAACTGGTGCGGAATCGACACTCGTAAATCACCACAGAGGAGTTTTCTGGAGGCGAGGCTGTGGTTGGCCACTGACGTTTCCGTTAAACCAACACAGTAAATATTTTCTTTCTTTTGACGAGTTTTGCCAATAACGGCGGCCATTGGAGAAACATTCATAACTAATTTTTTAAATTGAAAAGTTATTAAAATGTGCACTAAATGACTCACGACTTGCTCCCCAACCACCTTAAAAGTTCTGCCGGCAGACTTGCTGAGCCGTTAACAACAGCAAGCTACGATGAAATTTGCATACCCCACGTAACTTGCGCAATACAATTTCCGGCGAAAAAAAAAAAACACCTTCGAGCAATGCAGAGAGTGTTGGACAATGGGCTCTTGACTAGAGATGGACATATCTGAATATTACCGCAGTATATTCGTAATTGAAAGCTACCCCAGAAAATAACTGTCATTTTTGGTTATATTCCCCTCCGTTCATATAATTCATGGCAACATATTCCAAACAAATTATTTTAAACTAAGTTTATATTTATTTCATACAATCTGAATTATAAATTAAGGCACGTAAAACTAATTTGAGCGAATACTTTTACGAATTTGACTTGTGGAAATTAGTGGGGCTATCGTCTTAACAGTTTGCACGAAATTTTCTCATACCATTGCATTAAGGTAGTGCGATCATAATAGAGACCATATTCGATATATACGTTTTTATTTCACCAACCAAGAGACACACGGATTAAATATTGCATTATTAATGGTGCAATAAAACAGTTTGACAGAAATTGTAAGTAATCAAATGAAATTATCTAAATAAGTCTTGAACTTGATTCATTTTTTTCACGCGGTACGTTTGAAACTCCGTGAAAACGAAAGGTTTATTGTGAACCCGAAGAATTTAATGCGGTGACAATATGATTCATTTTTAAAAATAGTTGAGAAAACACACAAACTACTCACTGTTGAATTTTTGACGAGATCTATGTGTAGGGAATGCCTCATCCGTATATATTATTTCTCAAAGGTGTTTTTTTGTCGCAACGCCATAACTCCCATAATTATCCATCAAAATTAATGATTCAAACATCGTTTTAAAGCTTATGTTCCCCGATATTGATGAAAAATAGACGAATTGTTTAAAATTAAAGTTTTGGTTAAAAAAATGATACAACGCCATCTGCTGACAATATAATCAACTAATATGTCCGCAATGGTTACGTGCTTCAAAGACTGTAGGAGGCGCCATCTTTTGACACATCGTTTAGTTAGATTGTTTACATTCTACATGTAATCAGTGTGACCATTTACCGTTTACGTTAAGTATCTCTAACACAAACATGAATAACATATGATTGTCCATGGGAAGAAACAGGTAGTAGAACAGGAAGAAAGAAGGAAGAAAAAGGAAGAAGCTGCATACTATGCGAAATATTCGCTCGGGTCATCCAGTTTTTAATACAAGGTCTCTCTGGAGTGCTTACGCGTACCATTTCCCAAATAAAAGGGCTGGTATTTTTTGGCAAATATCTCGGAAACTTATCTCGTAAGGGGTTGAATTTTTGTTTTCAATGGAAGGGTGATATGTTTTTCTTCAAAATGAGACCATATTCACTGATATCTAGGTAAAATGATTTTTCACACAAACTACCTTAAATAATGAGGGTAAAAGGAAATTTTAATTCTGCCTGTTCTGTAGCCCACTTCCCTGATTTTATCCTTATCATCTGACCTACCGTCGTATTTTTAAGTTACATATCAATAATTCCCCGTCGCAGTATATATTGGTTTTGAAAGCCAAATTGCATGCGGGCTGCCGTATTTGCTGTGAACTTTGCCTTAATTATAATACATTAATGTAACAATAGTAACGGTTTAAACACCTGCTACGAGCGAACATATTGTATCTCACAACTTTCAGAGGGATTAAGGTGGGAGCCTCTAGAGACTCGGAGGCTGCACACTAGGCTAAACTTGCTTGAGAAATTCAGAACTGGTGTGTTTCAGAGCGACACAGTAAATATTATCATGATTCCATACTCCATCTCTAGGTCTGACAGAAGCGATAAAATAACAGAGATACATTGCCGAACATATAGGTAAAAAAATCGATCTTTCCGCGCACAATAAGCGACCACAATACAAATTGAGTTCCAATAAATACACACCAATATTACATGTCACCATTTCACTTCCCAAAACCTTACATTTTTATACAACTGGTGTCCTAACACCCCCTGCCACACGCCCATGCGACGTCTCGCAGGGTAGTGCGTAGATGCAGAACCTCTCGCCATTGCTATTGGATTTCCTATTAAATTTTTCATTAGGATATTAATTGCAGAAAATTTAAAATCACCGAGAAATCACGGTTATTTACCCTTCTATACTCTTGACCTTGTGGGTGTCCTTCCCAGCGATCCTCACCTTGCCCTCCAAGCCGAGAACGGCTGAAGGGCGATCGCACTGTGAGATTTTCAACATGTTCACACACTCCCTCCAGCCCTCATCAAAGACTTACATCCTCTCGCGCCAGCGGAACTAAATTTGAGTCCTTTGAAGTGTGAAAGCGAGAGTAATAACAGACGAACGGAAAAAATAATGGGTTCCGGGAAGACAGTCGCCTCTCAGAGGTGGAGAAATTAATTAGTTCAAGGAGAACATGTTGCCTGGATTCCTTCCTTATCGCCGAAGACGTGAGTCACGCTTCGGAAGTGTCGCCCGTTCGTGAGGAGAGCATTGCATTGGCAAATGAACCGCTGTTGTTCAACTCATCGCCGTAATGTGAAGAGAAATCAGAGAATCACATTGTCTCAGTGCCAATTATAAATGCTTAAAATTTATTGGCCTCCTTGGTTCAACATCATTCGTGGTGCCAGGAATGGACGTAATGATTTTATATCAGTAAACGCACCACAGTTCACTTCCTACGAAAGTCATCCCAAAAATGCCATACCTATACTGTGGGTGGAGTAAATTTAATATCTTCAGATACTAGTTTTCGGCGATAACTCGTGTTTGCTAATATAAACAAACACTTATGGTGAACAATACGCAAATCATAAATATAAAATTAGTTCTTTTTCCAGCCAACGGAGCCAACTGCAGCGCCATTTCACTGGAATCACCTCTCTTTGACTTCAAATACCGCAGAAATTGAATAGTAGGTACCTCGCAAAGCCAGGAGGTGAAATGCCAAAAATTTATAGTTAATCCATTTTTCTGGATTTTTTTCCTTCCTATAAACAGTTTTTCGTGAGCCTGGTATTTATATATTGAATGGGAAATTACTCCCTGTACACGTACAGGAATCTTCTTTCGAGATTGTCCGCGTGGTACTGTTTTGGTATAAATATTTTCCCGTGTTTCTGTCTTTCTTCCATTGAATTCTATGAAACCTATACTTAGTCCAATTTTCGAAAAAAACAGCGTGAAATGGTAACATTTTGTTGTTCCGTCTGGAGAGCGGATAAGTTTTTCTACAAGTAAACAGAACATGAATATAATGACACTAAACTCATGTTACATTGGAGCAACCTTTAAGAATGAATGGAAAATCGTTTCAAGTCTTATTTCTTCCTCTTAAGGATGCTTTACACGGTACATTTTATCGTGCAAACGAACGTATCATAGAACGTACAAGAAACTGAATGGAATTAGAGCAGGTTCTATTCTCCGTTAAGTCATTCAGGCAATCATACAATCATTGCCGCTTTACACGGTACAATTTCCTTCATGAAGGGATTCGTTCATTCGTTTGTACAATAAAATGTACCGTGTAAAGCGGCCTTCATTCAAGGTGGGGACGCAAGTGCAATCCCCGCTCCATATACGGCGCTCCATCGTCCTAAGAATACATCACACTACCTCATGATTTTCAACCTTCCGCAGCCTCCTCCTCATCAATTATAAGCTGTCATTGAGGCGCTATCCTTCCTCACAAACGAAGGCCAATGGCACCGCCGCAAAGCCATTCATAGTCGGCGTTCATCGACTGCCTCTCGCCAGTTTGCAAACACCCACAGGTAGACCTATCCGCGTAGCGAAGCTGTTGAGCTTGGTTACTTCGCGAGGCCGCCTCCCGCGACTACCTCAGCTCCATGTTATATTTTCCGCGGAGCGTCGGTTTCTTTCTCAGGTTTCAATGGAAGGATGAAAAATAAGTCGATTGTTGCGCGGAAACTGTACTCACAATTTCCCTGATCTTAAGGTACTTTGAATTAAGATAATGAATAAAGCTACACACCAGTACCATTACGTGGGACGGAAGAAGTACAACGGACGTCAAGCGGAGAATAGACCGAGCTAAGAAGGCGTTCATGGGAAAAAGACAACTGCTCTGCACAAAGAAAATAGGACTACAAACCAGGAAACAGAAAACATTCGTGTGGAGCGAAGCACTCCATGAATCTGAAGAATAGGCCATTAGAAAATCTGATCAGAAAAGGAAAGAAGCCTTCGAAACCTGGTGCTGGAGGAGGATGCTGAAGATAAAAAGGACGGAAAAAATAAGAAATGATGAGGTTTAAAGAAGAATAGAAGAGGAAATGATCATATGGAACACGACAGAGAAAAGAAGATCAAGATGGATTCGACACAACCTGGGACACAATGGATTAGTGAAGAACATAGTTGAAATCAAAACAGAGGGGAAAGCCCCCAGAGGAAGACCAAGGTATAATTTCATGGACCAAATAAATAGGAAAGTACATAGGGAGAGATACCAAGAGGTAGGGGGAACTAGCATTAGATAGGGTAGGGTGAAGGGGATAGGGCTGCAGTCCAAACTTAGGACTGAGCGACCAATAATGATATATATTTCTACCGTAAAACAGAAATAGGTTAATAAATAATATGTCACCAGTCACCCCCCTAATCATGTCACCAGTCTTAAGGTTGATCAACCACTGAATGAAAAAATGAATCCATGTAAGATTTCAGGCTATCAGGGCAAAGATCTCCCATCAGATCGCAAGAATCCTGGTCAAATGCGTCATCACCACGGTACATAGCCGAAGGGAAAATTTACAGACATCCTGGAAACCACTAAAGAGCCTTAACTACAAATAAAGCTTTAATCGTGATATTTATTTCTTATTTTTTGATGATAATCATTATATACTTACGGCAATATTTGTGTAAAAACGTTCGATTAATACCATTCGTCCTACTGTTTAAGTTATGAATACAAACCTGCTCTCTAATAAGTTATTCCCTTAAACCTGGTCAGATATACATGTTTCATTTTGGACTTACACAGAAATGAAGAAATGAATAAAATTGATAGGTAGGTCCCAAACGGTAGTTCGAGCGAGATTTTTCCTTAGTCATAATGGAGATTCGGAATTACACGTAGTAATTTCAGCAGCTGTGGGAAGCATGAATTAAATTTATTTATTTTACTTATTTATTGTGTTTAATGTTCGCCCAACATATACATAATTATAGGGTGAACAATCCAAAAGTATAAGTACAAAAATTAAAAAATAAACTGGTCACAGCCACAAAATAATAACAATCAAGATTACAAATACTGAAAATACTAACTAAATAGGTCACAGTCGCAAAAAACACCAAAATCAATCTAAATCACTTCACAAACAGATTCTTAGCTTCTTTTAAAAAGTAGTCTTTCCTTATGTATAAGTCCAGTTCGTTGAAATGCTTGTTATATATTACACAAATCCTTTGTATTGGCGAATTTGCACAATAATTGTGCAAATCGCCAACACAAATATGACATTATTAATTGCATATCAACACCTTACCGAACTACATTCCCTCAGTTTCGACGAAAAATATCAGCCCTTTCTCAAGGGAAATGGTAAGTATAAGCACAATAGTGAGACCTTATTTGAAAATTGAGGTATTTCTAACTCCGAGATATTGTAAAAAAATTAAAAATGTGTAGTTTGTACGTTTTTTCGACTAGTTTTTAAAAATAAATGAAATTTCCACCGCAGTAAGTTTTCAGAATCACATATAACTTTCATCGTTAAGGAGTTGTCAATTTACCACGTGAAAAAATGGTCAAATTAAATGTTGTAAGTCGATATTTTTTAAATTACTTAGCATTTCAGCCGTATGAAAGTATATTATTGCACCATTAAACTTGCAATGATTAATCCACGCTCACTTTACCTGCTGAAATTAAAACGTATAATTCAAATATGGTATGTGTTATGACTAGGAAAATACCTCAGTCAAATTACCTTAATGTATCAGGAGGTTTAACATTCAGAAGATTGGGAGAGCTCCGTTCACGAAGGGCGGACCCGAATTCGAAGGAGAATCTTCCGAGTCCCAAAAACCCCGAGTCTCCCACGCCACCCGTTCAGTCCGCTTTCGTCCGAAAGACTTCGGCTTAGAAAACCAGTCCATCTTCACCTCACTCCAGTGAAGGGAGGAATTGGGTACATGGACCGCCGACGACCTCGGTGACACCAATCGGCTTCCGTCAGAACGTAAATAACTGCCGACGTAAACACGACTCCGCGCGTTATCTTGGACTATTATCCACATTACGCGGAACTGGAGCTGACGACGATTTTCCCACGGTTTAAGGTGGTTGGAGCGAATTTTTTTCATGCAGAGATTTCCACGAAAGCTTGCATACGTGTACTCATTAGAAATATGAATGGATAAAAGTGAAAAACTGCATGTAACCGATATTTTTTCATCGCATTTTATGCCATGTTAATTCGTAGTCTTATGGCACTTGAATTATATTTCAAAATATTTCGACTACAAATGAAAAAATTTTCATGAAAACACGGAAAAAAGTCGTTTCATATTGCTGCTGTATAATTATTTAGAATTTTATTTGCAATGTAATGATTTTTCAAAGGTTTCTGATACATAAAAAAGAAAAGAAAATTTTGCAGTTTTTACCAAGATTTAAATCTGTTTGCATATGTTGACAATAATATGCTTCCCTTCTTTCTCTGTTTACAAAGATAGTAATATATTTACCGAAAATAATGATATATCTCCATATTTAGAAGGTATTTTAATGATATTTAATTTAAAAAATAGTGATGTGTGTCGTCCATAGAAAACGCTCGTCAGATTTTCTGCTTTTCTTCGTATTCTGTTAATTTTTTAGGTTAAATCTTTATGACCAGGGTCCCAAATGCTCGCGGCGTATTCGAGGTGTGGCCTAACCAGATCGAAGTAGCATCTCCATTTATTTTTGCATCCGAGGAATTTCCTATTATACGCTTTACAAAACCTAGTTTCTTTCATGCTGTGCCGCATATATTTTGTTTGTGTGTTCCCCACTATATATCTGAAGTTTAGGTAATTCCAAGATATTTTACTGTATTTGAAGATTTTTATATTTACTCCACCCACGGTGTACATATGAAACACGATACAGAAAAGACGAACCAGAAGGATTGGACACACACTGAAACACAACGGGTTTGTGAAGAACGTAATTGAAAACAAAATAGAAAGAAAAGTCCCCAGAGGAAGACCCAGGAATAAGTACGTGGACCAAAGTAAGTGAAGAGAAGATAGGAAGAGATATCAGGAGGTAAGAGAACTAGCATTAGTTAGGAAAGGGTGGAGGGCTGCAGTCCACCAATCTTAGGATTGAACGACCAATGGTGATATATATTTCTACCTTAAAACTCATGTAATCATGTGAAAATGTCCGTTACTATTTTGGGTCCACATGGAAAGTTCTAAAAGTATGCACTCAATGACTCACATTTACCACTCCATCTGTCTTAATTAAAGAGTTCATGTATGCTTACCCACCATACCGTCTCTTTTCGATAGAGGAATAATTAGTCACGGGACAATATTTTCAGCCTTGGCCATAAAATCGAGTTTGAAATCAGGTATGATTTAATTACTATTAATGTTTCATATGCGATTAATAGCTTTTACTATGGAGATGTGTGTTCTGCATAATAAATACATAAAGCCCGGCACATTCAGAGGATGATTTTAACCTTATGCAGGAGTTTTTAATCTTTCTTCCTCCGTGGAATTTCAACAGGCACCATCTTCTAGTAAGCATATATCTTCTATGATTGATTTATATAAGCTAGAAATTATATGAATGCATTGAATATGCTCTATGATAAACGCGAAAAAATAGCATGTTACCGATTTTATTTCTTGGCAACTCAAAGCCATTTAAACATGTAGCCGTATGGTACTTGACATTAATGTGGAAATAATTTGATGATATATGTACAGATTTCCTTCTAAATGCAAAAAATATGAAATATAACTATTTACACTGGAAAACAGTCTACCTAGAGATGTAGTGAGGCGTCATGATAATATTCCCTGTGTCGCTCTAAATCACACCAGTTCTGAATTTCTCAAGCAAACTAATTTTGACCAGGGTCCCGAATACTCGCGGCGTATTCGAGGTGTGGCCTAACCAGAGCGAAGTAGTATCTCCCATTTACTTTTTCTTCCGAGGACCTGCCTAATATACGCTTAACAAAACCTAATTTCTTTAATGCTGTGCCACATATGTTTTGTGTGTTCCCCATGATATATCAAAAGTTAAGGTAATTCCAAGATATTTTACTGTTTCTCAAGATTTTATGTCCACTCCACCCACAGTATAGGAATGGTAGTTGTATGATATTACAACGAGTACAAGGAGGACAAGCGTATGAGTCGTGCGGATTTGTTGTAAAGAAAGTGAGCCGGGTTTCGCGATTGATAACTATTAATTTAGTAGTAACAAGTTACATTTCAGAATGTCCAACAATATAGGTACATTGCTTGTGCCCAAGTCAATTGCTCCTCACCCTCGATAAGAATTCGAGGGATTCAATCTCTGTGATAGCTTATGTATTTATGTTTGTGATAAATATGCCATAGTGACTTCCAGAAATATAGATATTAAGTTAGAGAAATGAGAGTATTATTTCTACTACCATATTGCTACGTCTTATCTATTTCAATGCAATGTGCTCTGCTTGCCGTGTCTAATATCCTTGACGGGCGATTGTACTGGCTGAAATCATATTTCATTCAGACAATGGTAATTCGTTTTAAAGTGGACGTGCTATCTGAGCAGAAAAGCTCCCTAATTTTTGTTATTTTTTCCAAATACGCGCAACAAATAATTCATTAGTTTTACAGATTCGGTATCAAATTGTCCTTTACGATATTTTAGTTCTAGGTTTAATTTTAAATAAAAATTATTCCAGAGGTCTATTGTCGACTCTGGGTCTTTGTCCATATTTCTGATTGGTAGTTTAATGAAAACTTGGGCGAAAAAATTGGACAGGTCCTTAAATTGGACCCAAAGCAAAAAGTAAGTACTATTCCCATGTCTCAAGGTTCAATATTTAATACAGCCGACGTATGACAGAAATCTTTCAGACTGATTTGTGTAGCGAGACATGGGAATTCATGATAACTCAATAGGAAGGAAAGCAGGACTGTAGGGAACTCATATTTGGGTTGCTAAATCCATAATGATGTGGAAATGCCCAATGATGTTTTTTTCCTTGAGAACCTCTGTGTTTTCACAGGTGTTTACTCTTAAGAGTATTTCTGGTCTATTTCTATATTTCCGAAGAGCATCGTTCATTTATAGTCTTTCACTGAGGTGGTTTCTTCAGTGATCAAGTAGGCCTTGGGATTTTGGCTTCGACTGGAACGACCCGCGTGGGGCAGCCCGCTACAATACGCTGGGCTCAATTTACTTGAGAAATTAGAACTGGTGTATTTTAAAGCAACTCAGATTGCATCATTTTGACGACAGGCTACTCTTTAATGTCCGACAGAAGTGATAAAATAAGAGAGATACATAATTTAATGCAAGCCTTTGAGAAAACCGAATGAATGGTAAAGGAATCTACATCTACGTGATACCCTGCGAGCCACCACGAGGGTGTGTGGCAGGGGGTGAAGATCACCAAACATGCACTATTGACATGCAAGTAGGATATTTAAGGGAGATATGCTAGATAATAGGGTCACATGGAGCTAGATGGTTAGTATCTACATAATAAGAAAGGGATTATTGGTTGTTATTACATGCATCATGCACTACAGACTACTCTAACTATATTTCACCTACCTATCCCTTTGCTACGCTGCCTATTGTTCTCTCTTATGGTACGCGGGAAAAATGACATTTTAAATCTTTCGGTACGACAATCTATCTCTCTAATCTTGTTAATATGATCAAACCTAGCATAATAAGCAGGGGTTCTCAATATATATCGAACGTCATCTTTGAACAACTCTGTTTCGAATTTACTTAAATGGTTTAACCTAAATTTCAACCTGCGTTCTGATAGTAATTCCCATCCTAGTTCTTCTATTAAGCTCGTAACACTTATACAATTATCATAACGGCCTTTAACAAACCTAGCAGATCTCCTTTGAATGCGCTCTAATTCTTTTATCATACCTTCCTCGTACGGATCCCATATACTAGCGGCATATTCTAAATGAGGCCTGACAAGTGTATTCGATCGTGCATTCCAAGGCTGGACTACGATTTAGTCGTTCTCTTTGGGGACGCCGACGTCTGTAAGTAACCTCTCTCTGTCCGGGGAATTCCTGTGATGTTGCGTGCCTCACCACCACCTGTTCCCACCCACCAAAAGTGGTCTTTCGGGTTATTTCTCCGTTCTCACGGAACCCTCGTCTAAACCTCCTTCCACCGGTCAACTCGGAAGAGAAACGGACCACCAGTCGTATTTTTTTTACGAAGCATTAAATGTTAGAAAGAATCCGACAACGGTTCGGGTTGGACGATTGTTGGAGAAACTCATCGGAACCTAAACGACTAGATTGTACACTGTAACAAGCACTGGATATGTTAATTTCCTGCCGTTAATTGTTCAACAGCACCCTGTTGAATACGATTTTGCCTTACAACTTACGGACTTATTTTGTCCAAAGATGATTACATAATATGGTTTAGGACATGTCACATAGATATAAAAGGATCAATTACATATCACAAATTACAAATCCTCCACCACAAAAATCGAGGCTCGACCAATCCCGCCCCGCCTAGCGCCAAATTAAACGGTCTTTTCACGCTCGCATCAGTAGCCTTGAGAATGGGTAACAAGTCGGAACCCGAAACGTCGGCTGCCTACAAATTTCTTACCCGGTGGCGAGCCCGTGAAATTTACACAAATACAAATCACTTGTCTTTCACAAGTTGATCCACACTTATAAATTTTTTTAAACGGGAATTTTTAGTTTTTTGTTGAACAAGGGATACATTCTTTACACTTTTCATTTCATTAGGTATATCATTGTAGAGCCTAGACCCTAGAACTTAGCAAAGAGGATCTAGCACGAGTATAATCGATGTATAATTTTCAGAGAATTTAATGGTAACATTTACAATACCACAGACATATAAACACTAGATCCGGGTTTCAACGATTAAGCGTCATCTTCAGGTTGACGATGAAGATGACGCTTAAGCGTTGAAACCCGGGTCGTGTGTTTATGAGTCTGTGGTATTGTAAATGTTACCATTAAATTCTCTGAAATATGGAATACCACAAAGTTACCAAGGAACTTGTATTATTTATTCGATGTATTAATGATTAGAGTTCCTGGTGAAATACTCATGTAAATTGTAATTATTGTTAAACCGATATACAGATAGCAAAATTAAAATAGTCTCCAATAGCCGTAAAAAATAGTCTCCAATAGCCGCGAGAGGGTATTCTGGTAGAGAGGCTGTGGTTGGTCCCTGCTTTGGAATCCCCTTTTCCCGCAAACCAACACAGTAAGTGTTGTGTGGTTGCGTGTTTGACGAGTGGTGCCATTTTTTACGGCTATTGGAGACTCATTTAATTTTGCTATCTTGAGAGGCCGTAGAGCTCAATTTCCCTTGATTTAAACCGCTATACATTTTTATGAATACACAACAATGCATGCAAAAGATAAATACAGGGCAATGGTAAAAGTCCCAGTCATTTAAGAAGTGGGCGACTAGGAGCAAGATAATATGCATTAGCAATCAATCTAATGACCCTCTTTTGGAGTTTAAATATGCGTTTGGCACGAGGATATGAACCCGCAGAATAAAATTCAATAAGTTAAGGAGTAGGTGCCTCCAGGTTTCATCCATAGGTCGTTAATTTTCGATATATTAACACGTATTCACTTCTTTAGATCAAACTTGGGAGATTTACTTGAGGAACACGGTGAACGCGTTCTAGGTGACGTACCAACTACAAGGTCCTCGGATGAAAACGTAAAAGAGAGATGCTACTTCGCTTCGAATACGTCGCGAGCATTTGTGACCCTTATCATGAAGATTTAACCAAAAACATCAATAAAGTACAATAAAATGCTGCGCGCTTCGTTAAAAACTGATACAAGCGAACATATAGTGTTTCACAACTCATAAGAGGGAGTAATCCACACCGAGTGAGCAGAACAGTTTTTTTCGTAATGCTAGACATTTTTTTACCATATTGGTTAATATTTAGATATTAACAAATTACCCTGCAAATAACCTCAAGGTTGGTTTGCGGGGGGGGGGGGGTGAGTCAACACCAACTTTCCCTGCAGTGTACGCAACTTTTACCTACTTGCACAGCACTATACGTATGGTACCAATGCTTTATAAAATACAGAACTAATGTATAAAGCAACAATGTAAACGAGATACAAGAGCCATGCAGCGATCATGCGTCATGCTATGATAGTCATCATCATCTGGTGTTCTGCCTCTGCTGGCAGGTCCCGTACACCACTGCTGTCTCCATCCGCTTCTGTCCCGAGCTTCCTTCTTTGCTTCATCATAGCTGATGTTCTTCACCTGATCCACCAATTTAATTCTTCTCCTTCCTCTCTTTTTCTTTCCTTCAATTGAACCCTCAAGCGCCACAGTTATAATACTTTTCCCTCTCATCACATGGCCCCACCAGTTTCCTTTCCTTTTCCTTATTTCCTTTAGCAGCGAGCTTCCTTCTTTTACTTTACTCAAAACCTCTTCATTACTCATCTTACCTACCCATCTTACTTTTCCCATCCTTCTCCACACCCACATTTCATAAGTTTCTATTCTATTCCTTTCCCTCTTACCTAATGTCCACTCTTCACATCCATACATGAAAACGCTCCTTGAGTAACACTTAGCTAGTCTCTTTCTCAGCTCCAGATCCAGGCTTTTATTGCATAGCAAGTTTTTCTTTTGGCTGAGGGCCTCTTTTGCCATTGCTCTCCTTGCTTTTATTTATTGCTATTGCTATGATAGTACTAAGTGGAATATTAAGAGACAAGCATAAGGGATGCTCAGCTACACTCAGCTCAAATGCTCAGCTACACTACCTGTCAACTAACCTACTTCAAAGCCTCATTGGGAACTCAAGTCTATTGTTGATAGCAGGAAAAAAGACATTTTATTCCTGTCAATTCTGTAGTGTATGCCTCCCTTATGCATAAAATATTACACTCGATAAAGCAATTCAGGGATCTAATTCCAACTTCTCTGAGAATAAAATTGGTTAAAACCCTCACAATGCCACATATTGACTACTGTTCTCTCGTATTTTCCGATATTACACGTGAACTAAATCAAAAACTACAACGGTTAAAAAACTGTGGAATAAGGTTCATATTTAATATTTCTGTTGATAAACACATCACGCCATACTATGACACGTAGAGGTGGTTAAAGGTAGATAAGTGACAGGAATATCAAATGAATTTATTTATGTATAAACTAATCAACACAAAGTGTCCAAGATACTAATATGATAAAATTGTTTTTAATATTAATACGCGGAAAATATTGACGAGAAACACATAACTATTGTTAATCCCAAATTTCCGCACTACTGTGTACGGTAGATCTTTTTTATGTAACTTCTTGTAGGCTATGGAATGCCTTACCGAAAGAAATAGGGTTTCAACGAATATAAATTTGTTCAAGAAACGCATGTACACACATATAATGTAATAAACCACCATGCAAATCAATGAAATATAAAATGTATTGCATTCATGATTTAACGTAGATGAGTGAATCAGTTAATTTTGTTTATATATATTAATTATATGTATTCAATATTTGTACATCATAATACCTCATTTTTGTTTGTTCATTATTTGTCTTTGTAATTACTAAAATTTGTTCGACTGCTCACATCTGGTGTTTATGTTTACTACTAATGTTAAAAAAAATGTCTTGGCAACCCTTTGCTGTTAAATTATCAGTACAAACGAGACTGTTGATTATCGTTTGTTTTATACTCTGTAAATGTTCCAGGGGACAGAATGTCCCAGAACTTAAATAAATATATGTATGTATGCATGAGTATTTCCCTAATTTTAATCCCATAGTCTTATTAATCGTAGTGTGTTGCAGTTCGTAATATACAACAAAGTCATCAGAAATTAATTTCGTTTGAATTTACATCAATGATTGGGTCTAGTTTTCTATTGACGGCCTGAAATAAATACCCATCCCAGTTTCTTCAAACAATAATTAAAATCTGGCATTTCTTCTCCTCTTTTTCGTATCCACCCCAACAAGAGTCCTCAAATCCGTGAAAAAAAGATATTATGAAAGTTTGCGAGAGTGTTATCCACAGCCTTGATGATTAGACACATCTGAGCGGCACAGGCAGGCGGATATGCAGCCGGCATGCGGCGGAACCGCAGCGACCGTCGAGATAACGGGTCTTTCCGCCCTCAAATTTGCATCTCGTGGACTATTCTGGAAGGAAGAGGGTTTCGGGCAGCGGGCGACCTCGAAAAACAGAGGCGCTTGTTTGTTTTGGCTGCGTCGAGTCAAGTCTCAGACGTATCGGCCGGGTAAGGCACCCCCGAGCGTCCGACCTGCCCGAACAGATGAACGAAAAATCCACTCCCAGCGAACAGAGTGAGTAAAATACGTAAATTTTTCGATACGAGTTTCATTTCACGATCAAAAGACAACCACTGTGGGCAAAGAAGATAGAATTAAGAACGAGGAAACGGTATATGAAAACATTCTTGAAGAGCGTGCCACTGTACGGATCGGAAGCATAGACAATTGGAAAACAGACCAGAAAACATACTCCAAACCTGATTTTGTAGGTGAAAGCTGAATATAAATAGGCGAATAAAATAAAAATTGAAGAAGAATATAAAAGGACCATATGGAACATTATTCAGAAAACACGAACAAAATGGGCACCATTGGGCATTTTCTGAGACAAAAGAGGTTGGTGAGGATTATAATTGAAGGATAAACAGAGGGAGGTATCCTAAGAGTAAATCCAAGAGATGAATAAGTAGGATTACAAAAGAAGAAAATATACACCTATCAGGGAATAAGGGAACTAGCATTAGAACGGGAAGGATGGGAGATGCAGTCAATCAATCTTTGAATTTAACGGTCAATGAATAAATGACGAATTTCAGTTCTACATGAAAGATATTATTCTGATTCCGCACTACATTTTTAGAGCTGATATAAGTATCAAAATAAGATAAACACACTGCTGAGACTCACATTATCAACTGGTTTTCTGCCTGCTGGCAAGTCCCAAACACCTAAGCTGTTTCCAATTCGTCCTGTCCCGGGCCTCTTCCTTGTAACTTCGATTTATCTTCACATCATGTCATTTTCAGCCTTATTCTTGGATGGATATTTGTGGAGGCTACCGACGGCTAAGGTCATTTGTGCCATAGGGGATAGGTAAGGGAGGAAGGGCGGATAGAAACACGGCGTCGGCATTAGCCTGCTCTAAACGAAAGGCGCCTAGGAGACCACGGCTTAACGTCTCATCCGACAGACGGAGCACACCACTTGAAGTGCCCTCCACAAGACACTCAAGTAGGGATCGGGTTCCTCTGAAAAACATCCGCCACTGCAGGGATCTGAACCCTGGCCGCCCGTGTGGTAGGCGAGTACTCTAACCACCACACCAACCCGATACCCAACTTAGTTACAATCCATGACTGCTTTAGAGATGAGTAATTATTAACATATTCTTCATTTATTACAGAGTAAATGGTAAAATACAGAATCTCTTCTTCCTCCTCTCTTTTCTCCCTCCACTCTTCCCACGACTGCTGTATTTGAAACCCTCCTCCCTCTTAAAATATGTCCGATCCAGTTTCCCTTTCACTTCTGTATTGTTTTCAGTAGTGTTCTTTCCTCCTTAACTCTTCCGAGCACCTCACAACTCTTCCCTGATACTCACATCTTGTATTTATCCCCGTTGTGTCAGACACAAGGAAGAAACAAATGCGTCGCTGCATTAAGGAAGACCATGCGCTTCGGAGGACTGTTTTCTTAAGATGCACAAAATTCGCTGCAATCAGTAAATTTTGGCTTAGTGCTGCCATATATAATTTTTAAATCTCATATAAGTACTCCTTTGGGTAAAATCGTATGAGAAAAATCGTTCTACCGAAGCGTTTTCTACATCACGAAAACCAGTAATTATACTGTATCCAGTCTCCATGGCTATTTTGGCAGAACTTGATATAATTGTTTTAACGCACTGAGAGAAGGAATCATTTACCAGCTTAACTTAACAGCTAAAAATGTGTATTAAATGCCTAATTATGATACATATTGATGATAAATTTGGTAAACAAAGTAAAATAAAAAGTATATTTGGTGTCTCGATATGTAGTACACGTTATAAAAATTTTTAAACAATATTTTTCGTGCACAAATTGAGATATTATGTGAGAAATATTATATGAGAAAATTATGTGAAGAGATGCCGTCGCAAAGTAATTAAAGCAATGTATTTCAGCGACCAAATTTATCATTTTCAAATCTTTATATCTTCGTTAAATGACTTACGACCTAGTAATATTTTTAAACCATTCAATATTATAAGTTTCTCATTATAAAAATATTAAAATCAAGGTAGGTAGTGTCGGTAATGCCTAAAATAAAGGTTCCTCACTAAAGTAGTTTGAGAGAAACATCATTTCACCTTGGAATCAGTGAATATGGTCTCACTTTAACGAAAAGTACCTCACTCTTCCAAAGACACTAAAATATCAGCCCCTGGCCGAACTACTTTCCGAGATTTTTTCCGAATAATACCAGCCCCTTCACATGGGAAATGGTACACTCCAGAGAGACATTATTTAGAATATGAGACTTTCCTAACAACTAGATCTCGTCAAAAAATGAAGTGTGAAATCTGTATGATTTAAAGACTATTTTTGAATATCTATAAATCATATAGTCACAGAAGAAATTATTTCAGAATCGCAAAAATCCTTCCATTGTAAAGGAGGAGTATGAAAATACCGCATGAAAAAAATGAGTCAAATCAACGAGTTATGTAGATAATTTATTTGTGACCTCGAATTCCAGTCATATAAAACTGTATCATTGCTCAATTAATAATGCAGTAATAATCTATTCATGCCACCGAAAGGTGCTTCATTTAAAACGTATCATTAGAATATAGTCTCTATTATGACTAGGGAACTATCTCGCTCAAACTGCTTTAAAGAAACGAGGACCTATCAGTCTAGTAATTCGGAGGTTTTCGGAAGAAACATCTTCAGAGAGACACTTTCTCGCTCTGGTTATATACAATATTTAGGCTACTAGTATTCCAACACCTCGTTCTACTCGCCCCTTGGTGGCTCACACGATTGAATGTGGATATTAAGGTAGAAGGGATACGTTAAATGGAAATATCAAATTCACCGGCTCACCATCCATCAAAGCTGTCCTCCTGATCATTACTCATCCCTGTCATAGCAATCAAACGATCGAAATTATAATTTCGCTGGACAATGGGCCAGTTTTCTGGACTGGTTAATAACTTTGGGCTCGTCGACGGCTCTCTTAAAAACCAATCAATCACTGAAACGATTTGGGATCCTAATGAAGTGGGCCATAAAACATAATGAAATCGCGTACAGTGACGAGCGGCTAGGTTTGAATAGAGATTCAATGATAAGTCTGGCAGTGTGTAAGGAATATTAAAATAATTTGTATGGGAATCGTTATCACAGGGTAGATTTAAAAAATCCCGTCACAGGGTAGACAAAAAAATAAAGAGAGCGTCCTTCCGAGTGGAAATGGAGGAATGCAAACAAAGCTGCTTACCTCTTAATTCGAGATGGCCACGATGCGCAAATATAGACCCCAGATGGCGCAGTAATAGTATTCATGTCACACTGAGCTTTAGAGGGAAATACAATTATTCCGCGGGAGTTATCTTAATTACCGAGGGAATTCTTGCGAGGGTGATGTGAATTTTTTTGCAAGAAAAAAAACACCTCTGATTCCCCCCCATTCACAAACCCACCCAAGCGATTGTTATTTATTACTTTTATTAGGGTCGGGGAGTATAATAAAAGTGAAATTATGAAGTATTCCTCAGGTGGAGAGTACTGAAGCATGGCAATATGGCGTCGAATCTGGCGCTAGCATTGGGTATAAATATATACCCTATATATACATATATAGTTTGCCATCCCTCCGTTCCCATAGAGCTCCATTGGAGATGGATGAACAAACAAAGCACGAATTAAACTCTCGCTCAACACATCATTATAAAAGTATATAAAAAATTCATCATTCTTACAAAACATCGAAGTAATATTTTGTATGTGATCTTGCATAGACGTAGATGTAGATGAAGTAGGCTAGTTGACAGGTAGGGTAGCTGATTAACTCATATGCACTCTGATGCATGTTTCGAAATCTGCCGAACAGTGCTAACACCATATTTTACATGTTCCCTGCATGACTCTTGGATCACGTTTACATAGATACATTGTAGATAATGTTAGTAGTTTCTGTTGCATTTGCGTCATACCCACTATTTGGTGCATGTAGGTGGAAGTAAATTTCTTCACTGTAGTTCATGTTGGTAATGAGTCACCCCCTGCCAAACACTCTTGTGGTGGCTCGCAGGGTGATAAGTAGATGTAGATGAAAATTCGGGTCACCAAACGTTTCGCATTAGCTTATTGTTCCATTTATGTCATTCATGACTCTACGATTTGCGTTCAATTGAACACAAGAAAAGAAAGCTCACAATATCCAAAGTCGTCTACGCTTGTATGACTTCCGCAACAAATTTAGTCTTCGACTAACTTACGCGACGAGACTATTCACTATAATTTCCCGAAAATGATTCACTCATTTCGATCATGTCCATTGATTAACTAAAAGCAGATCTCGTAACATGAGCGGGAAAATTCATTTCGCCCACTTCTAAACGAAATTGGTCATTTTTGCACTCAAATATCTGCAAAACCACCACACGTTTTAGAGGTGAGTTTTATACATTTTCTAAATGCGAATCCATTACACTGCGCAATGGTGTCACTGTCATTTCCGTAAAACACAAGGAGTTTCTCACAAAAAATTTCCCGCTGGTGTGACGAAAGACGCATGTTAAGGGAAATTTATCTCACGTCCTGATGTGATATGAAGTGTCGTCTTTCTTTTTTTAAGTGAAACTTCACAAAAATTGGTTCCTTCAGTCACTTCCGTGAACACAATCTCCAGTCACTGCATTTCCTACCTCTTTCCTCCTGAACATGGTCCACCTGGGTCGATGCAAAAAGAGAACAAATAAGAGCGTCGTTAATAAGCACCTTTGTAAATCAATTCCGTGTCCTCATCGAAGGAGTCGGATGATTAAAAAAAAAAGAATCAGCCGGCGGTTTGTGGTATTTTCTCTTCAATCTCAGGCCCGCGGCTAAATTTTCTTTTTCCCGTCCCGGGCGAGGGAGAGCTGTTGTCGTCCCTCCGAAAGGTATTCAGAGATGAAACACGTCACCATGCCCGTCTGCCTTTCAGTTCATCATCGGTTGTTCAACCCCAAGATTGGTTGACTGCAGCCCTCCACCCTTCCCTATCTAATGCTAGTTCTCTCACTTCCTGGTATCTCTTCCTACGTACTTCCCTCTTTATTTGGTCCATGAACTTATTCCTAGGTCTTCCACCGGGGACTATTCCCTGTATTTTCCCTTCAAATATGTTCATCACTAATCTATATTCTCAGGGTGTGTCCAATCCATCTGGTTCCTCTTCTCTGTTTAGTTCTCCATATCTCCTTCAATCTTCTCCTCTTCTGTACGCTTCATCATTTCTTATTTTGTCCGTCCATTTTATCTTTAGTATTATCCTCCAGCACCAGGTTTCGAAGGCTTCTATTCTTTTCTGGTCAGGTCTTCTCATGGTCCATGTTTCCGATCCACGGAGTGCCTCGCTCCGCACAGATGTTTAACATGCCGATTCCAGGTTTGTAGTCCTATCTTGTTTGAGCACAGCTGTTGCCTTTTTCCCATGAATGCCTTCTTAGGGCATCTCCTTTACCTCCACGGTTTCCAATTCCCATATTTCCTTCCTCGACATCAAAATTGTATCAGATTCGAAATTCCACACCTATTTTTACATCAAACCTACAAATAAGCAGCAATATGGCAATACCTTAACTACAGCAGGAGCCATCTCTCCCATGACAAACATTCCCTTTCCATCTCCAAGTCAATCTATGCCCACAGCATCTGCAGTAACCCAGATTCCCTCAATACATTCCTCACCACCACTCGCCATTCCCATAAACGTTTTTTTTCCCATAAACGCCTTCTTAGCATGGGCTATTCTCCGCTTGATGCCCGTTGTACTTCTTCCGTCCCACGTGATGGTGCTTCCAAGATAGGTGAAGGAATCCACTTGTTCTTACTTCTCTCCTCTCATGGTGACTTCTACTTTCAGCTTCTTTCTTCGGAATACTAGTGTTTTGGCCTCCGTCTTACTTATTTTCATGTTGCTCCTTTACCTCTTGGTATCTCTTCCGATGAGCTTTTCTTTCTCCATTTTGGTCCATGAACTTATTCCTGGGGGGCTATTGCGTATCACGAGTCGCCCGGCGATAACTCGGTTTTCGGCGACTCGGAGTGGCCTGCGATTTAGTTGTCGCCATTTGCGATTACGCATCATGATTTTCTCGTCGCCGCGGCTTAAATAGTCGCCTCCCGAAGTCACCCTCGAAGGAGGTGGTCACAAGTCGAGTCACCCCTTGATTCGCAATCGCTTGGTGATGGTCAATTGTTTGTTTTCATTTGTAAACATTGAAAATAGTAATCGAAACGAAGTGGCGAATCCTTGGAATTCATTAAAAGTTGTGAAACACTGTAGCTACGTATAACCGTGTGGGCTTCAGCAGAGGTGCGTGGCCGGCGGTTTAGGGGCTTTAGCCACGATAAGGATAGAGAAAAGGCGAAAAGGAACTGTCATTGAGATAGGATGTCAGTGAAACGAATGTCAACAGATAATTTAGAGCTTATCTTATGGGAATTATAATAAACAAATTCTGGTTAAAATTAATCCTGACCACCACATGAATTTTTATTTTATTTGATCTTCACTATTCCGATTACAGCGAATTTGGCCAATTTATGTCGGCTGAATAACAACAACAACAACAACAGACGAACACAAATACCCATGCCCTGAGTGATGATTCCACCCAGGCGGGATTCGAACCCGCGACCCTCGCTTTAGCGGGCGAGGATCCGTCGCCACCGGGGCCGGAATTCTATTTTTTGCATTTGAACATTTCGTAAATGAACGATTGCGGTGCGGGGCGCCGAATTTATGAACAATTTATTACCTTGGCTTCTTCCTGTTTAAACAAGAGACTCAAAACCATAATTTTTCCCCTTCGATACGAGAGTTATTTCGCTTCGGAATGATATACCCCGTCGAAAGCATTGGGAGCGCCTTCGTCCATCAATGGAGAGAATTCTATTTCGGGGAACGTCTATATCGGGGTCGCCATGGATCGTGTGTAAGAAGAATAAAATACGGGGAACCCGCTACTACGATTTCAGTTGTGATTGAGAGCTTCTGGTCGGGTGGACGGGACTCCAGAACTCCATGGTTGAGTACGGAATCTTCATAAGTTGGCTTTGGCTTGACTGGCATCAATGCGTATTGACATCCAAATTGATTTTAATGAGGGCTATTACGGAGATTGACCAGGTTACAGTAGAAAGAAGCCACTTTGAACGAGAAAACATATTCCAGCTGTAAATAAAAACTGTCAAAAAGGAGTGAGAAGTGTGAGAAATTCGCAATGGAAAAACCATTCGCCTGGACTGGGAATCGTACCCAGATTCCACGAGTTCGATTTAGAGTACTCGGCGCGAAATCGAGGGATCTGGGTTCGATTCCCAGTCCAGGCGAATGATTTTTCCTCTATGAATATAATATACAATTGTGTGATCACTGGCTGGTGACTCTGCTGGAGTAACTGCGCGGCTAGTTCCGTGGTCATTTGAAAATGTCCAAAGTTAACACCTTTGTGTTTAAAGTTGGGCTTTACCCCTTGGCGCTTAGCGCTCGCATACGGGTACCTCTGGCATCATATGCACGGCACCTGTGAGGATAACTTGCTCCTTTTAAAGCCCCCATGAGATTCTCAGTGGAAGAGAACGCCTGGGTAGCTTAGCTGGTTAGAGCACTCGGTGCGAAATCAAGGGATCTGGTTTCGATTCCCAGTCCAGGCGAATGATTTTTCCGCTGTGAATATTGTGTGATCACTACCGGGTGACTCCGCTGGAGTAACTGCGCGGCTAGTTCCGTGGTCATTTGAAAAAGGAGTGAAAAGTCTCAGGAGATTGAGTAAAAATAATATATTGTCATCTTAACTAAAACTAAAATAGGGTCGTATTAAATAAAATTTATGTGGAATAGCAAAGTTACTTTATTTACACTGTTTGGTAAATTCCATGTAGTCACGCCTGAGACAACTGACTTAAATCCGAACTTTTTACAACACCCTTCAATCCGACACAGACTGGACGGGACTCATATCTCCCATCGGTTTCAAGAGTTCCCTCGCGTCCCAGCCGAGTGGCTTGACTCCACATGCCCGAGAGGGTGTGTTTGAAAGGTTCGAGATAACTCCTATCACGCGGCTCTCGTAACAGTCTCACGCAGTTGGAATGAAATATAAGTACTCGGTTATGATTCCACACTTTATTTAAATCAACACGACCTAGGCTTCGACATATCATGCCATCGTCTACATCTACATCTACGAAATACCGTGCAAGCCACCACTAGGGTGTGTGGCACCGGGTGATTCCACACCATGCATGCAGCACTCATCCCAGTTTAACACTAGAACGCACAGGCGGGTCATTTTGACCCAAACGTGATTTTAAATTCATTTTTTTATTTCATTTTCAATGGAAGCAGGATTTCCTCTCGTGACTTTTATTCATTTTAACATGGCCTTATGTCCAAAAATTTTTAGCTTCCTGGAGTAATCCGTACATTAGTTTTTTTAGAATTTACCTAGAACGCCCATACGGGTCATTTTGACCCAGATATGTATTTGCACTTTGTATCACCACCAAAACTTCTATTTTATTAGTGTTTATTAGTTATTCTGCTGCATATGTTGTCCATCCCACTTTGTCCTATCTTCCTCATTCGGTTTCCTTCCATGCCTGGATCAAAAATATTCTCATATCCCTTCCTTCCACTTCGTATCTCCACCCTTCTCATTTTTCGTCCGGTCGATTCATGGCATATTTAGTAATTAATTTGTTGGCAGTGCACAGTGAACCTTATTTCTATTTTAGAGTGCAGAGAATACAATATTGCTCCTTACTGACATATGGACTATTATCAGATTATCAGATTTATACATGTGCATCACTGCAATAATAAGAATCCCAAAGTTAGTTACTAGGTAGATTTTCGGGAAAATTCCTACTTCGACCGAAAAATAATATTTTGAACTTAGTTATTGCAACCAAACTTTGAAAATTAATAGATATGTATTAAATAATGTGAAAAGTCTTCGTATTATATTGAGCTATAACACAATAAGCAAGAAAAATGAAATAAAATGGAAAAAACGATAAGTTGACACAAATGTCGTAAGTTTATATGTCAATAAATTATCGATATTGTCAAAGTTATGAAAGTTATAAAGTAAAATAATCGATGAATGCGAAGAGAAAAAGTGACAGTTTGTAGTAAAAACTGTAAAAATGTAAACTTAATAGCGCAAAGCGAGCATTAATTTCATTAATTACAGTGGGTCAAAATGACCCGCTTTGGGCGTTGAATGATGTTGAAAAGTCCGGGCGTCCTAGTGTTAAATCAGAACCGCGCACGTTCCCCCGGATGCCAGGTGCAGGCCAAAAGCAGTCAGGAAGACAATGTGCGCGGTCAGACCAGAAACTACGTAGGAGAGTGCCACGTAAACGAAAATGCTACCATGCAGTACACTACTCAAGATACCACTACTGGTTAGTATTACTAATGCGACAGATAAATAAAACTACAAGGTACTGAATCATGCAAGAGTATATCATGCCGAAAATTATATGCAAGGTTTGTAACTAATTATCATGTTAATATATTAAGCACTCCTGAATAAACCTATTAGGTATCCCAAAACTGATCTATTGCAATTATCCGTAGATTAGGATTCGTAAAAAGGGTTCTAGGCAAATGCGATGAGAGAGCACGAGAAAGAAGCTATTTTACACTTGTCAGGCCTCATTTAGAATATGCCGCTAGAATATGGGATCTGTACGAGGAAGGTATGATAAAAGAATTAGAGCACGTGCAAAGGACACCCGCTAGGTTTGTTAAAGGCCGTTATGATAATTGTATTAGTGTTACGAGTTTAATAGAAGAACTAGGATGGGAATTACTATCAGAACGCAGGTTAAAATTTAGGTTAAACCTTTTAAGTAAAATCGAAACAGAGTTGTTCACAGATGACGTCAGATATATATTGAGAACCCCTGCGTATTATGCTAGGTTTGATCATATTAACAAGATTAGAGAGATAGATTGTCAAACCGATAGATTTAAAATGTCATTTTTCCCGCGAACCATAAGAGAGAACAATAGGCAGCGTAGCAAAGGGATAGGTAGGTGAAATATAGTTAGAGTAGTCTGTAGTGCATGATGCATGTAATAACTACCAATAATCCCTTTCTTATTATGTAGATACTAACCATGTAGCTCCATGTGACCCTATTATCTAGCATATCTCCCTTAAATATCCTACTTGCATGTCAATAGTGCATGTTTGGTGATCTTCACCCCCTGCCACACACCCTCGTGGTGGCTCGCAGGGTATCACGTAGATGTAGATGTATCATGGTCCCATATTGTACATGGAAAAAATGCCTTTTTAAATCTATCGGTTCCGCAGTCTATTTCCTTAACCTTATTCCTGTGATCGTTTCTACCATAATGGCTCTGGCCAAAAAAATTAATCCAAGCAGTTCGATAGCTTAAACTTATAGGTACCCGAGGGGGGAGGAGGGAAATTTTAAAGTAAGGATGATGGGGAGAATAGGAGTAACGGACAAAGCTGTTTGTGAGAGGAGTGGGGTGGCCTTGGGAGGGAGAGAGGGGGGGGGGTTTGCGTCAGAAAAGTAAAAATCAAAACAATGGGAGGGGGGTGACGAAACAGACTACCATTAAGGATAAAAGACATGAGGAGTTTAAGGTTAAAGGAATTAAAGTTGAGAGTCGAAGGGGTATGGTGGCGTGATGTAAAGGAGAGGTGGATGAGGGGGAAAAATATGATCATTACAAAGTTTCACACAAAGGGGCAATTCACAATTTCAAACTGTTCTAAAAAGTCCAGTCTACGCTCTTTGTCCAAACAATGCTAAATCTGAGGTTCAAAATTACAACAATGGTTATCGTCACATAATTGCTTAGCTATTCCAGAGGATTTGTCATTAATTAAATAACATCGTCCATGTTACACATAATGGCGTGAAATTCACAGTGGAAAAATCATTCGCATGGACTGGGAATCGAACCCGGTTCCCTCGATTACGCGCCGAGTGATCTAACATCTAAATCTACATAATACCCTGGGCGCATGGGTGTGTGGCAGGGGGTGTTAGGTCACCAGCCGTGTAAAGATGTAAGATTTTGGGAGATGAAATGGTGACATATATTATAGGATTGTATTTAATGGAGCTCAATTTTTATTGTGGTCCCTTATTATTCGCGGAAAGAACGAGTTTTTGTACCGATCTGTTCGGCAGAGTATCTCTTATATTTTTTATCATCTGTCAGACCTAGAGATGTAGTGAGGAGTAATGATAATATTCTCTATGTCGCTCTGAAAGATATCAGTTCTGAATTTCTCAAGAAAGCTAAGCCTAACGTGTAGCCTCCGAGTCTCTAGGGGCTCTCACCTCAATCCCTCTAGAAGTTGCGAGACACTATATGTACGCTCGTAGCAGTTTTTAACGAAGCGCGCTGCTTTCCTTGGTACTTCGTTAATTTTTTTCGATAAATCTCTTTGACCAGGGTCCCAAATGCTCGCGGCGTATTGCAGATGTGGCCTAACCAGAGCAAAGTAGTATCTTTTTGGCGTTTTCATCCGAGGACCTTCCTATTATACGTTAAACAAAACCTATTTTCTTAAATGCTGCGCCACATATGTTCTGTATGTGTAATCCCCACGATGTATCAGAAGTTAAGGTAATTCCAAGATATTTTACTGTATCTGAAGATTTTATCTTTACTCCACCCACAGTATAGGTATGGTATTTTTGTGATGACTTTCGCAGGAAGTAATCAGTTAAAGCTACCCTGGAGTCCTCCTCATCTGTAAATCTCATGGGTGCTTTAACGAGCAAGTTATCCTCACAGGTATCGTGCATGTACTGCTAGGGGTACCCGTATTGTGTGATCACTAGCGGGTGACTCCATTAAAGTTACTGCGCTGCTAGTTCGGTAGTTCTTTGAAAATCGTCCATTTTTCGTTCATTCTGATTTTGAAATTCGATCTGTTGCTTAAAATAAAGTGTGCAGTCAACCAAATACTTGTTTTTCAATCATTATGTAGGAGTTCCACCAGGTAACGCCTTAGGCAGTGTATTATATTCACAAGGTATTCCCGACCCTGTTCGTATCTCCGGGATTTCGTTGATACGGCGAACTTTCAGTGCGCTAATCATTTCGTAACGCAACAGCTTACCTGCCTTTCAATTGTTGCTGGCCCTGCGCTCAAGGTAGAGCATTTAAAAATAGGTCGAGATCACAATTTATGAGCGCAAAACAACAAAAGAAGGTCGACAATTACATACGTTATTTGTATGTTGGCTAATTTTCAATCGTTAGTCCTCATCTGGAATATGCTGTTAGTGTATGGGATCCATACGAAACGGGGTTGATATCAGAGTTAGATCGCGTGCAGCGAAGAGGGGCTAGGTTTGTGAAACGATGCTACGATAAGTTGGATAGTGTGTCTGGAATGTTAGAAGAATTAGGATGAGAATCGCTATCACAGCGTAGATAAATTATAGGCTTAACCTCCTAACTAAATTTCAGGAAAATCGTTTCACTGACGACGTAAAAAACATACTATTAACCCCCTCGTACTACGGCAGATTAGATCGCGCCAATAAAATTAGAAAGCTAGATTGTAGAACCGATAGGTATAAAATGTCATTTTTTCCGCGTACCATTCGGGACCATAACAGCTGTGATCGTCGTCATGGATAGTTCGAGTAGTGACAATAGGCAGACAGTAGATCTTTCTCATTATATTCTCTACTCTCTTATTTATGCATGATGTAAATATTGATGCTCTTATTTATGCATGATATTATGAATCTGTAGTAGTAGTCTTTGTATCCCTTGCATGATGGAACGATTGAAGATAGAATGTTTCTTGGGTATTAGATTTTTAATTGGCGTTTTGCATGTGTGGTACGCGGGTTTCAATGTGATTTCGGTGTTCTACCGTATCATTCATTCATGCCTGATGTGGAAGCACCCCCTGCCACACACCCTTTGGGTGGCTTGCAGGGTATGACGTAGATGTAGATGTAGATTTTAAAAAAGGCGTCATAAAGAGGTGGCGTAATTTTTTCAATTGCTTGTTGACAACAAACTTAAGTTTTTGAAGGGAAAACTTCTTTATGTGGGGCCTGAGAAAAAACATGTTTTGCACAGAGAGAAATTTAGACACTCAAATGAAAGAAGTTTATGATATGTCCACCATTTATTGTTCACATTTAGATTAGCACGACGCGTTTCAACGTAAACGCGTCGTTAGCACGACGATGTGGTCTTTAAAAATATATCCTTAATATGTATTGTTATCTTCTTCAGATCAGTTGAAAAAATTATCATAAATTAAAGTAACTGGTGTTTTCTCAGTGTATAAAGAATTTAGATTATAACGTTGGTCCTCTTTTTACCCAATTAATTCTTTATTTATCAATGATACAATCTTTTTAACACAACCTCTTTTGGAGCGGTCGCCATTTACACCTCCGACCTTCTCTCTCCAATTCTAAACTAGTAATGGGTCGTTCATGATCGATTCGTTCAAAATGATTGTATCACCAAGTGAGTCAAATGACTCATGATTCATTTCGGGAAAATGATTCGATCATTCAACCATTTTGTTTCCGTCTGCCGTGTGATTGAATGTGATATTAAGTGGAAAAACATATTCACATGTACGTTATCCGTTATGTCTAGTCATGAAATTTCAGAGAGATATCTTCATGGGCATAAATCCATTAATATTTGGTCAGTGAGTTTATGTTTGTAAAGCATAGTTAGAGACGAGGCGCTCATTTTAAAAACGATAAAATTTAACCCTTGTTACAATATCAGCGCATCATTACAGTTGGTAAACTTGATAAGAATTTTAATTACCTGCTCAGTTGAAAGCTCCTAATTGAATAGAATTCAATACAGCATATCAGAAAAGTCATGCACATTTGTGTAGTTTGAGCTAGTGATTAAATTTTCATGTACATAGTTTGACATTATTCTTCTTGAATTCAGTCTGTGACAGTTTTGCCTCTATAAATATTCTCATGACTGTAGTACCTACTTGGAAATCTCCAATTTAATGCAGATCCAAAATTTGTGGAATATGGAAATCAATCAGCCTTCCTAAATTTCTAAGCACGATAGTAATTATTCGAAATCAATTATTCAAATATATTGATGGCATCAATTAGCATCATTTGAGTGTTTTAGTCTCTTCAACCTTGATTTATTCGAGTCTTTCGATTCACGTGAGTCTCGTGATTCATCTAATCAATCTGACTTACGAGTCATAATGAATCAAATGATTGAATCAGTTGATTAAATCTTTTAAGTGACTTGAATCAATATGATTGAATCACTAAAATGATCGACTTAGCCCATCTCTATTCTAAACAGTCCCCCACAACAACCAATCAACAACTCCTTAACTCCTTCACAAAAAGTAAACATTCAACAATAAGTTAATATAGTAAGAAATTTTAAAATAACAAATAATAAAGAATAAATAACCACCATACCATAATTGAAAATCATCAGGTAAAGTGCGGCTTCCTGCACACCAGCGAAAAAATTTTTTCGCCATTTTTGAACGGAAATATCTAAAAAAAACTACACATGTGAGAGATGATATTTTTCGAAGTTCTAAATGCGCATTAATTACACAACCTAGTACTGTCGCAGTCATTTTCGAGAAATGCTGGAGTTTGTCACAAAACATTATTTTCGCTGGTGTGTACAAAACCGCACTTTACCCCCTATAATAATTGAAACAAGAAATTATTAAACTACATATGCTTGGTTAAAGAAAAAATACCAAACTTTACAACATTTATCATAAAAATTCATTTCCATCCCAATACTAATGGCCATTTAGTCTCACCGTAGACTGTTCCAAAACCCGTCGCAATTTCCTGCCGGGAATAGAACTGAGTAATCCTCGCGAATAATTCACCTAACAAGTTTGGCTGCGGAGAGACGACTCAAAAAAAGCTGTAAACCCGCGGTGCCACTATTAAGGAGACATACCCTTCACTTAGCGAATAAACCTCAAAATTATTCACTTTTAAAGAATGTCCGCACCCAAGATTGCGTGTGGGTGTATTTATACCGCGGTGCTTGACCCAAGGGGGGATATGAGTTCAGAAGGGAGGGAATGCGGTTTGAAGGACTGGTCCGAGGAGTATCCGTCTTGAAAACACTTATCCACTGCGCGCGGACTATTTTTAGACGGAGCCTCTCCAGCGATTATGGCCATTCCTCTTTCAGTTGAGCAGTCATTAATTTCATGGACAGTTTTAGTACCCATAAGCCGACGTTCCGTGAAAGTGGCGGGAAACTTGAGCAGATGGAACAACTTAGTGATCAGTTCAGTGTTTCGAAGAAATAGCCGCGAGCATTTGGAACCCTAGTCATGAGGAATTAACCAAAAAATTAATCAAATACAAAGAAAAGCAGCAAGCTTCGTTAAAAGCAGCGACGTAAGAACATACAGTGTCTCACAACTATAAGAGGGATTAAGGTGGGAGCCCCTAGAGACTCGGAGGCTACACGCTAGGCTTAAGTTGCATGAGAAATTCAGAACTGGTGTGTTTCAGAGCCACACACATAATATTATCATGACGCCTCACTTCATCTCTAGGTCTGACAGAAGTGATGAAATAAAAGGGATACATTGCCGAACAGATACATCTACATCTATGTAATACCCTGCGAGCCACCACGAGGGTGTGTGGCAGGGGGTGAAGATGCACTAATGCACTATTGCCATGCAAGCAGGATATTTAAGGGAGGCATGCTAAAGAACAGGGTCACATGCAGCTAGATGGTTAGTATCTACATAATAAGGAAGATATTATTGGTTGTTATTACATGCATCATGCACTACAGACTACTCTAACTATATTTCACCTACCTATCCCTTTGCTACGCTGCCTATTGTTCTCTCTTATGGTTCGCGGGAAAAATGACATTTTAAATCTATCGGTACGACAATCTATCTCTCTAATCTTGTTAATATGATCAAACCTAGCATAATACGCAGGGTTTCTCAATATATATCTAACGTCATCTGTGAACAAATCGGTTTCGAATTTACTTAAAAGGTTTAACCTAAATTTTAACCTGCGTTCTGATAGTAATTCCCATCCTAGTTCTTCCATTAAACTCGTAACACTTATACAATTATCATAACGGCCTTTAACAAATCTAGCGGATCTCCTTTGCACACGCTCTAATTCTTTCATCATACCTTCCTCGAAAGGATCCCATATACTAGCGGCATATTCTAAATGAGGCCTGACAAGTGTAGGATAGGTACAATTACTCCTCCTTTCCACGCACAATAAGCGACCACAGTAAGAAATGAGCCCCTCTTAATACACTCCCATAATTGACGTCACCATTTCACCTCCTAAACCCCTATACCTTTCCTTATATCCCCCCCCCCTTCCGCCACACGTCCATGCGGCGTCTCGCAGGGTAGTTTGTAGATGTAGGATGTAGATGTTCAAGATACGCACGCTGACAATAGCTACATCTCAAGGCCGTTCAATACCGATTGTCTTATTCCTAAGATATAGATCTTCGCAACGTACGTACAGGCGGATTTAAACAAGTTGACTTCTATGGAAGTAGCGAGTGTAGCGATATCTCGAATCGTATCGCCAGTTGCCGGTCATTGTTCTGCTAACACATAACTTCCGGCTTTAACCCAACAAATGAATGACGGAAGTTAGCAATGAATGTAGTAATTACTAAAATCGTCCAAATTTGGCTAATAACGGCGTTCGTATATCGCTGTTTGAGTCCTACAGGCATTCGTTAGTTTAATAAATTTGTATGAATTACATTAATTTTGCAGCATTACGTTGAATCAAGTGCGTCAATTGCGACAATAATAATTATTATCCATTAAGAGATCGGTCATGAAGCTTACCTTAGGGGTTCTTAGGCTTTTAAAATAGTTTCAAATACAAATGAAAATTTAAGTAAGCAACAATGAGTTAAGTCCTACCCTAAATTTATTCGTTGTTTCATTTTAAATCTCTGTTTGCTGTCATGTGACCAAGATTCCGCCGGATGCGATGCGATTTTAGAATCGATATGCATTTTGTAGACAAAATAGAAACCAGTCTGTTTTCCTTGCAGTTAGCAACCGCGGTCGGTTACCAACATTATCGACCCTCAATACTGCCATGGAAGTGCGTGCTTACACATCGAGGTGTCGCTTGCAAGCGACTTCCAAGGCTACTGTCATGGAAGTGATTTCCTTGTGTAAACCCGCCTTTAGCTTAAAGTGCCGTCAGAGAATCTCCAGCGGCTCCCGAATATAATCTTTCCATAATCTGCGTCAAATTGTCTGTTCACTGGTAGCGTTTTCAACGTAGCGTGCGGCTTTTTTTGTATTTTAATCACTTCGCCAATACCAGCTCTGATGAATAACATAATTCAGGCTTGCACGCAGAGATTTCGGGAATAACCTGCGTTTCTTGGCGAAGTCAACAACTTTTTCACGGCCGTGAGTCCTGTTTCAGCTGACCTCGTTGGTTTTTCCGGGGTAATCATCCACTGACTGCCACTCGTCCCCGGCGGGTTTTGGCGGGAATTCCTCTCCCAAAGGCGAACACGCTTCTTTCCTCACCATTCGCAAGGTTTACGGCATACCTTCGATTCGGAGCGAAGTGAATAATGAACTTTTGAATGTGAATGAATGAAGAGATAATGAACTTTTGGGAAAAGAATGGCTTTCCCCGGAATAGTTATAGCATCAAAGAAAAGAAAATATTTAACGCAGAATCTATTAAATACTTAGGCGTCGCTATCACTGAAGACATATCATGGGGGAAACACATAAGGGAAATAACTAGTGTAGCAAACCGTAGATTAGGATTTGTAAAAAGGGTTTTAGGCAAATGCGATGAGAGAGTAAGAGAAAGAAGCTATTTTACACTCGTCAGGCCTCATTTAGAATATGCCGCTAGTATATGGGATCCGTACGAGGAAGGTATGATAAAAGAATTAGAGCGCGTGCAAAGGAGATCCGCTAGGTTTGTTAAAGGCAGTTATGATAATTGTATAAGTGTTACGAGTTTAATAGAAGAACTAGGATGGGAATTACTATCAGAACGCAGGTTAAAATTCAGGTTAAACCTTTTAAGTAAATTCGAAACCGATTTGTTCACAGATGACGTTAGATATATATTGAGAACCCCTGCGTATTATGCTAGGTTTGATCATATTAACAAGATTAGAGAGATAGATTGTCGTACCGATAGCTTAAAAATGTCATTTTTTCCCGCGTGCCATAAGAGAGAACAATAGGCAGCGTAGCAAAGGTATAGGTATGTGAAATATAGTTAGAGTAGTCTGTAGTGCATGATGCATGTAATAACAACCAATAATCCCTTCCTTATTATGTAGATACTAACCACCTAGCTCCATGCGACCCTATTATCTAGCATATCTCCCTTAAATATCCCACTTGCATGGCAATAGTGCATGTTTTGTGATCATGCTGCCACACACCCTCGTGGTGGCTCGCAGGGTATTACGTAGATGTAGATGTAGATGAATTTCTGTACTGGAAGTTCCTGGCAAGATTATTTGCTGAAATTATGATGCTTTGTATCCGTATTTCCGTTGGAATTTCTCGGCCATCTTCAATATACATATTTCAAGTGGATCCATATACAGCCTTATTAGCAGAATCATAATTGATAAAATTGACATTTTCTAAGTATGTTGAATTAAGGTAGTCCGAGCGAGATAGTTCCCTAGTCATATTATAGACCATATTCGAATTATACATTTTAATTTCACCAGCTGTATGACATATCAATTAAATATTGCATTATTAATGGTGCATTTATATAGTTTTATATGACAGAAATTGTAAGTAATTAAATGAAAATATCTAAATAAGTCTTTCACTTTTCTGATTTTTTCCGCGCGGTGAGTTTGAAAATCCTTCAAAACGGAAGGTTTTTTGTGATATCCAAGAACCTATTGCGATGAAAATATGATGAATTTTCAAATATAGTTGAGAAAACATACAATCTACATTAGCTCGTAGGCTTCCGCGGATGCAGTGTTGACTGTTCCTTTTTTCGGGATTCATTCCGCGATGTATATTTTAAGAAAACAACAATATTTCGCTGGTCCTCCTGCCAGCTTCATCAGGTCAACTGAACTGCTTTATTTGTCTCGCTCGTCTTTATATATATAAGTCTGGACTCCCATTGTTGCCGGAATATGAATTTGAAAAAATTCGTTTTAGACTGCTACTCAACTTGTAACCGTCTTCTCGGTTAACGTTCTCCGGTCTCTTCGCAATTTCTACAGCCTCCCTTATTAATCTTGGGTAATTAAAAATAATAATTACCGCATTTCTGCAATAGCCGAACACCATCTCAGCGGCCCCACTCATAATTTCAACTTTGAGGAGACAAGATTAATATCTAGGGAAATACGCTATTACCCAAGATTAATAAGGGAGGCTATAGAAATTGCGAAGAGACCGGAGAACGTTAACCGAGAAGACGGTTACAAGTTGAGTAGCAGTCTAATACGAATTTTTTCAAATTCATATTCCGGCAACAATGGGAGTCCAGACTTATATATATAAAGACGAGCGAGACAAATAAAGCAGTTCAGTTGACCTGATGAAGCTGGCAGGAGGACCAGCGAAATATTGTTGTTTTCTTAAAACATACATCGCGGAATGAATCCCGGAAAAAGGAAAAGTCAATACAATCTACATGTTTTTAATTTTCTTGGAAGAGTATTGAGAAAAGAAGAGCAGAAGTGGTGGGGCATGTATTGAGACACGAGAGTCTAGTGAAGTGTGTGTTACAGGGAATGGTGGAGGGGGTACGATACAGAGGGAGGTCAAGTGAACAATATCTGGCGTAAGTGAGGAAGGATGCCGGGGCAACATCCTATAAAGAAATGAAGAGGAAAGCTCAGAAAAGATGGGAATGGCGGTCTGTATGCAGACCAATCTAAGGATTGATAACTGCAAGAAGAAGAATATTCACCTCAAATACGCCGCGAGCGTTTGGGACCCTGGTCAAAAAGATTTAGCCGAGAAAATTAACAAAATACAAAGAAAAGCTGGACGCTTGGTTCAAAACTGCGATGAGCGAACGTATAGCGTTTCACAACTTTTAGAGGGATTAAGGTGGGAGCCACTAGAGACTTGAAGGCTACATACTAGGCTTAGGTTGCTAGAGAAATTCAGAACTGGTGTGTTTCAGAGCGACACAGAGAATATTATCATGACGCCTCACTACATCTCTAGGTCTGATATTACGATAAGATAAGAAAGATACATTGCCGAGCAGATAGGTACAAGAAATCGTTCTTTGCACGCACAATAAGCGGCCAAAATAAAAACTGAACACCATAATATACATTCCCATAATATACGTCACCATTTTACCTCCCAAAACTTTATCCCTTACATCTTTACACGGCTTCAAATCTCCCCTGCCACACACCCATGCGGCGGTGCGCAGAGAAGTATGTAGATATGGATTATGTTACTGTAATAGTATATTTAGTAAATTTTTGTTATTCTACAGCTAAGTGTTAAAAGATGTTTTCTAAAATTATATTAATAACTTTTGAAATAATAATGATGATAATGTTGGATATGGTAATTATTGTGTAACTCTTAATGGTATCGCATATATGTTACACACTCTTTATATACGCATTCTCTTTATGACTAACTTTATGTTACAATACGCCAATGTTTGTCAGTTACTTCTAATTTTTTTTTGTAAATTAGAGTGAATTTTTACGTCCATTAATCAATTCAACTGAAAATTTTGAATGTGTAGAAAAAATACATTTAGCCTGTTTCATTTGTTAAACTTGTATGTAACAGTTTTTTTCCCCCGTTCCATTAGCATATAAATAATGTAATTATATTAAAATAAAATTATTAATAAGGGAAATATGTCACGCACGTGCCAGAAGGCTGTGTTACATAGCTATGTACTGACAAAAAACAAATCTGTGCCGATTCTTTTTTTTATTTTTATCCGTAATCATCTATCATGAGAACACGCACGCAAAAGTTCACGCATAACTGTAAACTAAAAAAATCGCTTCGATCACTTTAGCCAAAAAGACCCACAGCACGAAATGATCCGCACAAGAAGGTGGCGGACTCCGAGTCGCCGCCAAAAAAAATATTATACCAGTGGGCGCCTATAAAGACATTCGTTGTCGACGGTTGGCAGCGTGTGGCCACGTTCCCAACGCCTATCCAGTCCGTAATGTATGTATCTCGCATTCATCTCTCACCGTTGCTCGCTCTCCAAGCATTCCGGTCCATATGGGCGCTCCGCCGTGTTACAAATCATCTTCCCATCACTAGCCTTCTTTGTGTACGGTCCGCCCCGACAGCGGCACCATCTTGGGCACCTCCCCCGAATAAATCACGCGGAAATCATCCGTACCTTATATGCTTGAAAAACAGAGTAAATTTTGGCATCGACTCGATTAAAACTCAATACATATTTGACTTCATAATGGAGAAAAAAATCTCACCTCTCTTACACATTCATTCGTCGTTCTATCCAAAAATTGGTTGACTGCAGCCCTCCACCCTTCCCTATCTAATGTTAGTTCCCTTATCTCCTGGTATCTCTTCCCATGTAGTTTCCTCTCTACTTGGTCCATGAACTTATGAATTTTAATTTTATAAATTAATATATAATATAAAATAAATTAATAAAATTAATTTAAAACTTAGTAAAACACAAAGAAAAGCAGCACGTTTCGTTAAAAACTGCTACGAGTGAACATATAATGTCCCACAACTTTTAGAGGGATTAAGGTGGGAGCCCCTAGAGACTCGGAGGCAACACGCTAGGCTTAGGTTGTTTGAAAAATTCTAAATTGATTTGTTTCAGAGCGACACAGAGAATATTATCGTGACGCCTCACTACATATCTAAGTCTGACAGAAGCGATAAAATAAGAGAGATACTTTGCCGAACAGAAAGGTACAAAAACTCGTTCTTCCCGAGCAAAATAAGCGATCACAATAAATATTGAGCTCCACTTAATACACTCCCATAATACATGTCACCATTTCACCTCCCAAAACCTTTTATCTTTACACGGCTGGTGACCTAACACCCCCTGCCGCACGACCATCCGGCGTGTATGTAATGTACCTATATTTCATTATTTCATTATTTCCAATATTAAAATATTCCCAATATCCCAATATACCAATATTTTCATATTCAGTAGCCCAATACAGTTAATAACTATTGGTCCATTTTCAATATTTTTAAGATATTGGATATTGATAATGGGATCCAAATACCGCCCAGCCCTAACTCTACCCCTCCACCACCAGTGTAATTGTGTACGGACATAATCCTAAGCTCCACAAACCTCGAGGACCGTGTTGAGTAAGACGACGTTGAAGCTCATAATTTTCCAAGGGAGCCTCCGACGGTTTTGTAAGGCAGCGGAGTTTTGAGTGTTTAACTTATATCGCGTGGAGACGGAATGGAAAGTGAAAAATAACTTTTTTAACTTTCGCTGCCTGACGTCACCCGATTTTTCGGGCGCTCACCGCATATTTTCGATTCTTTTTTGTTCTCTCTCGAAAAATATTTTTGCCAAAGCAGCCAGCTCCAGCTGGAGGCCCCTAAATTACCACAGCCGTCTGATCTCGAGTTCACATCTGAGAAAGAATCAGTTTTAAGTGGTGGCAAAGGTCACTGTTAAAATTGGCAGGAAACCCTGAATCAAGATATTTAATGGTTCAAAATAGAAGCGATTTGCTAGGGATACAGCCAGTTTTTTACGGTCATACCATCTCATTTTAACAAAAAACATTTCCTGGATAAAAAAAAACATTTCCTGGATTTAAACCAAACATTTCCTGGTTTTATTTTCACAACTGAGTTAATTTGATGGGAGAGACTTAATGAAAAGTTATTTTTGCTCGAAATCCCTACACAAAGCTTTACAAACGGACAAATTTGCTCGATTAATTAACATTTCCTTTCGTTATCACCAGAAATTATAATTGAATCAATCATTATCAATCTTATTGCAATGCTCTTTAGAAGACAAGGTCCAGTTGAACGAATAGTAAATTTAAGTACCATATTCACAAATCTCAAAGAATCAAAGACAAATCCCAGAATTTGAGAAAATCTTGAACCTATTACTCCTCAGATAAGTTCAAGAGTTCTCTCCTCAGATAGGTTCAAGATTTTCTCATATTTGTCTTTGATTCATTGAGATTTATGAATACGGTACTTAAAGTTACCATCCGTACAATTGGACCATGTCTTCTAAAGAGCATTGCAATAAGGCTGATAATGATTGAATCAATTAGAATTTCTGGTGATAACGAAAGGAAACGTTAATAAATTGGGTAAACTTGTCCGTTAGGACCTATAGTCTAAGTCCTAATATCTAAGTCCGTGGTTAGGACCTTAAAAAAATTATTTGACCACATTCTGCAGTTATCCTAATATGCGGAAGAAAATATACGAGCACACTTTGGTTTTGACGTGGTAGGAAATACTAAGTTTGGAAGACTATCCTAAATCAATTGAGCAAATAGTAAAGTAATACCAGGTGGGTTGTGTTTGAACTGTTCGAGATAATCTTGATTACGTAACTAAGGAGTCACGTGGTACCACAACGAGCGAGTGGAGATTATGGTAAGTTTTACTCACTCGGATGTATACATTAAATGACTAATATGTTTCCAAACATTGCATTTAACAAATGAAGTGGTAGAAGTCACTCGCATGGGTGCATATACACCAGGGTTGAAATTCGCTACGAAAAAATCATTTGACTTGAAGTCACTTTTTCATAGCATGACTTGAAGTCAAATTATTTTTTCATAGCGACTTGAAGTCAAATGATTTTTTCATAGCGAATTTCAACCCTGGTGTATATGCTCCCGTGCGAATGACTTCGTACCACATCATTTGTTAAATGCAATGTTTGGAAATTTGTCAATTTGGTCGTTTTAATAACGACAATGTTGGGTTTATCCACCGCGACAGTGGCTTTGTAAGCACCACTTCGTCTCATGTGCTACAATGTAGACTTAAGGCCTGAACATCTAGTTCGCATAAACCCCCCTCGAAATTCACCTTGAAGGAAGATGGCTTGGTGGTGTAACTGGCTAACACACCTGACCGGCAATTGGGAGATCCGGGTTCGTATCCCGGGCAAGTCAAATGATTTTTTCATAGCGAATTTCAACCCTGGTGTATATGCACCCGTGCGAGTGACTTCGTACCACATCATTTGTTACATGCAATGTTTGGAAATTTGTCAATTTCGTCGTTTTAATAACGACAATGTTGGGTTTATCCACCGCGACAGTGGCTTTGTAAGCACGACCTCGTCTCATGTGCTACAATGTAGACTTGAGGCCCGAACATCTAGTTCGCATAAACCCCCCTCGAAATTCGCCTTGAAGGAAGACGGCTTGGTTGTGTAACTGGCTAACACACCTGACCGGCAATTGGGAGATCCGAGTTCGTATCCCGGTCAAGTGGAATGACTTTTTCATAGCGAATTTCAACCCTGGTGATTAATATGTTGTTATTTGTGTAGTCAATCGGCAAATAAAATCCATTAACAATATTACCGCGATAAAAACTCGATTGGTAAGCCTGTGTGAGATTTTTACAAAAGTTTCAAATAAACAAAAATCTCGAGCCCTTCGTGATTGTTCCACGTCACTCCTTACGGAATTATCTCGAATGGTTAAAACACAACCCACCAGACCACAGAATCCTTGACCGATGAGATATTTACGAGGATATAAATTAATGGCATATGTATGATTCCGTTGCCATTACCACGGCGCGTGTAGGATATTAGCATAAAATTACTTATAATATCTAATAAACGAAATTTCCTATATCCGTGTTTGGTGCCCTTGAAAGCCTAATTTTTGTGCTGAACTGAGCCTAGATTCTTTAATGGTTTAATCGTCTTCATTTATTCATTTATAAACTGTTTTTCAGTCATGCATGATATTCGGTGACAGGGAAGAGATTTTCTGGGCATTCCTTGGCCGTTGAGAAAATTCCAGTCCTCTTCGAATCAGAACCAGCGATAGTTTACTTAAACCAATATCTACCATTCTAAAGAGACACTAAGCAGTAAGCCGAACCCATGTTTTTATCACACCAATATGTAGTTCAATAGCTCTTTATATGTAATGCATTGTATAATTGTATTTCGCAGTTTTAGTATTCTACATATCCATCTTCCATACCGATCTTTGGTCCAGAGTAATTACCAGGATAAAACTTATGTATATTAATCATTTATATCTGATTGCTACAAAATACTAAAGTCGTGGCCTATTGCGTAATTTCCAATTATAGTTGGTCTCACTAGTAGGAAAGAAAGGGCAGTGTTAAGCACGTGGAGTTTCAAGAGCGGTCTTAGAAAAAAATCATTTTCAATTTAAACTTTTAAGACCGCGATTGAAAAATGGTATGATGATAGTTAGAAAAAATACACAAAATATTGACGGATTTAATTTCGCTGTCCAATATACATTTTTAATCCAATCTTCTTATCATGCTATTGGGAAATTCACGCCCAGTAATGACTGGTGATAGCATCCTTTAACATTGAGACTATTTAAGAGAATATTAATGGAAGCATTGCAATAAAATTGATAATGATGGAATCAAGTTAGTTGAAAGTGAAAAAACGGCATGTTACCATTAGTGAATTTTGGCAATTCAATGCTGTTTTATCCTGTAGCCTTGGGGCTCATGACATTGTATATTGTAAGCATTTCACTATATATGTACCAATTCTCTCATAAACGCGAAAGGATTCTTATCCTTTTTGATTTTTCTTTATATGTAACAGAATAGTTTTATCTGAGTAAGTGGCAACTTTCTCATTTTTGATAATTTATGATAGTCACGGCTGTAAATTACTTTTAATATGAAATATAGCTGACCAGTTGTAATGACAACAGATTAAAGTATAAATAAACATCTTTCTATTACAGAACCCATGATGGATTTAAATGTTTGGAATATATATAATGGATTTAAAGGTTTGGAGTCGTTGCCTAGGTAATGCGTTGCCTCAATTACCACATTTAGTTCACTCAGTCCTTGGCGCCACTTAGAATAAAGTCTTCTCAGTCGAACCGTAAATAGCCGTTGTTAACGTGATAGTTTGGTGAATATTCAATGACGATTGAAGAGATATGACCTACTTGATGCTGTGATTAATAGCAGACTATTTTTGAGATCTAACAGTTACTTTGTAAAAGCTAGAGAGGAAATATCTACTACAGGGAGTGAGTAAGAGGCATATGAAACTTCCATCGTGAGTCTTTTCTCTGCTGTGTGGATCTTTTACTGTTAATTTACAGCTACATTTTTTTGGTTTATTACCCGCTGAGAGCCTTAGGAATCAGAATGTATGATCTAGATATATTGATGTGGATGTTAATGTGTAACCTACTATCCATATGTGGCCTCGGAGTAGGTTCAACAATCTCTCCTTTATTTGTTAGTAAAATTATAGTTTTTGGCGCAAGTTCTCATCCATAGATGACATTGTCGGATCTTGGTTTTGAAATCCTTATAGTACGTGTAACCGTCTTCTAATTAATTCCACCTTTTTACCTAGTATTATTATTAAATTGCCGTAGAACGATATTCACGAAGTGCTAAGAAGTTAATGGTGCACTTGTGTGATTAGATTTATAGAGGAATTAAATATATCTGTAGATCGGACAGTATTTAAAAAAAAGTTTAATTACGTCCCGCGTGTAGTTCTACATTTTTGATCCACTGCATTAAAATTATTGGTAAGTAAAACTGGTAAGACGTGATTATTTACGTTCTATAGACTGTATTCACATTTGAACTGCCGTCTTTCATCACTAGACGGCGACTCAATCGAAAAAGTTGTTTGTTTACAAAATTCTAGACGACAGTTTTCGGTGACAATTCGAGAATCCATAATTCATGACATAACCTTCAAGATTCCAATGATTCAGACGCCAAATGACGCATTTCTCATTATTAGGACTGTTTCTATAGAATATCAAAGTTTCACGCCGAATAAAATATTCGAAAAGGAGATTTTTGTTAAAATTTTGTCTGAATTTAGAATAATGCGCGAAATATGTAGTCATCACATGCCTTACTTCAGGAAAAAATTTAACATAAAGACCTATTATCATTTTCATTTCCGCTTTTACAATGAGTTCCACCGCGTAAACAGATTCCCCCAAGTAAAATGTCTCGCAATCAGTTTTGACATTATAATTTTGCATTTATAATATTTATTATTTATAATGTACCGTAAAATTATTAAAATGTGCACTTTATGGACATATATTACACCTCCAGCCACGTCAAATGGACCAGAACTTAGTCGCACTTAAAAATATTATCTATTGTTGAGGAGTATTTGAAACTCCTCTCTAGTGGAGATCCAAATACTCCTCTTGTCATTGTATTTCATATTATCACATCCTCTATCTTCAGTGAGTCTTCTATATTACGTGGATTTCAACGCGCAAAATTACATCTATTTCAAAAAGCTAAAAATCTTGAGCAATCCATTGCATTTTTCAGATGATGGGCATAATATATCTGAGCTATGGGGAAAAAACATTCACACGTGCGCTGAATTGCCATAAATAGTGCTGGAACGACGAAGGAAGGACAAATAGTTGTCCTTGAACTTTCGAAAAAGGTCGAATTACATATAATTTGTCGCTCGGTGCATAAATATCAACGCCTTTCAAGATTGCCATATTTATAGACCAACGCTTAATAATAAGCCTATCCTAGATGACATCACCGGCCATTTTGAAATCTCAAGGTTGACGAAAGAGAACGTCAATCCACATGATTATTTCACATTGGAATTCAAAGTTCGTGAATGAAATATCTGTGATTATATCACTACCGGCGACTAGATGCTTACTCGTGCAAGTCAATGAAATGAGCATGCACGCAGGGCATTGTGGATATACCCAATAAACCAGCCAAGCGTGGAATCGAATTTGAGTTGGATTGAAGAGCCATTTGGAATTCATCGTTTTGTTTTGCCTGTAGAAAAGGGGTGGAAGAGCACGTATTTGACTTCTATGAGCCATTGAGGTAAATGTAGAGGGCATTACGTCATCAAACTGAAGCCTGACAACCGAAGTAACGACCATATTGTTCAATCCTTACCTTACGTTTCTTCGTATAGCACGACGGAATGGACGAATGTGCGGAATGATAGCAAGAATATCGACCATCGGTTCGAAATTAAGGTAGTTTGAGCGAAATATCATTTTACCTAGAAAGCAATGAATTTGGTCTCATTTTAAATAAAAATATCTCACCCTTCCATTGACACCAAAAATTCTACCATTACCAGATTACTTTCCAAGATATTTGCCAAAATAACACCAGCCATTTCACGTGGGAAATGGTATGTGTATGCACTCCAGAGAGACATTATTTATAAAAATGAGGCATTTCTTACACTTAGATCTCGTCAATAAATCAACAGTGTGTAGTTTGTGTATTTTGTCAACTATTTTTGAAAATAAATCATATTGTCACCGTAGTAAAATCTTCGGGATTACAATAAATCTTCCGTTTTGAAGGAGTTTCGACCGTACCGCGTGAAAAAATGAGTCAAGTTAAATACTAATTTAGATATCTTCATTTGATTACTTACAATTTCTGTCATGTAAAACCATATTATTGCACCATTAATAATGCTATATTTTATTCATGTGTCCTAAAGCTGGAGAAATTAAAACGTATATACCGAATATGGCTCTATTATGATTAGGGAACTATTTCGCTCGCACTACCTTAAAGGCAAGTAACTCATGAAATATGAATTGGTTATTGGTTAGAACTAAAACAGAAATTTTTAAGCGGTTAATTATTCCTACGTCCCAAAATATATAGTGCATTACCTGAATGTATTGCTAAGACAAATATGAATGTAAATATTGTAAAAGTGTAAAAAAAATTGTGACTTGCTATCGTTGATTTATCAACTTCATTTTTACCACGTGTAAAATGCTAGAGCTCACAGCAATGTTATTTATCTTTGTTTGGTATGCTCTTTAATTATTGACATGAACATTTTTACGAAGTTAAATTCTATTTGCTTCTCCGTTTACCAGCAGTTTTGTAAGAATACCAGCGCAAATACGATGTAATTGCTACTTATGATGCAACACATTCAAATTATTTTTGTTCATTAAGAACGCGTCGGTAGCTCTCAAATGCAATTTCTGCAAATGGGTACCTATAATCCCCATATTAAGGATAAATGTCACTGTAAAATGTATACGATGTTCTGGAATTAACTTCATTATTATTGTGCGAATTTCCACAGAGAAAAAATCACCCGCCTTGACCGGGATAGGGATAGGGTCCGGGATGACCGGGACCGGGATCCCGGTCAAGGCGGATGATTTTTTTCCCTGTGGAAATTCGCACATTTGTGCATTGCGTGTGACTCCGTAAAGAGGTACTCCGTGGCTAGTCCCGGATAGCTTAAAATTTGTGTTCATTATTATTATTGTTACTCAATGCGATGGATTCCAACAAATACCATAGTTTTCACGGTAATGCGGATTATTTGTAACTTAAATGATTAAACAACATCTGTGAGGTGATTACATATGAAAGAAGTAAATGCATGACAGGGTATAGTAAGCTAAGGATGGAAAACATCGTAAAATTGCAAAATTAGCGCGTCAGCCGGTAAGCGATAAGGAAAATTGGGGTAAACAAATATGGCGGATAGGCCACGCCCACGTTACAGCTTCCAGCATTGGCCACCGTTGCAACTGCCTTCTCTATCTACCTCAATGGGCTGAACCTGATGGGAGGAGGATGGAGGAGGAAATGACGTCATTAAACTGTAAACTGACAAGCGAAATATTCTCCATATTGACTTTCTTCTAGCATTCATAGATAATAAAAAAGTTTGTATCTTGTCTACAGAAAAGGTTAAGGTCAATTATGAAGAAAAGAGGATATCCGCTAAAAGTTACTCAGAGCCAATTCAAGAGAACCAGAAATGTGATTGATACTGGGAAGCAACTCACACAGGATAATGTCGTTTACCAAGGTGTGCGACAGGGTTGCAGTATATCACCGGTTTATTTAATCTGTACATGGATTATCTTTTGAGGAAATGAAAGGAGGACAGTGTAGCACCAGGCCTTCGTTTGGGATAGAGTAAATTCCTAAGCTCAATGTAATTCGCCGATGATCAAGTTATTATACAAGATTTTTTCAAGCTAAACTAGACATTCAACTAAACCTACCTTAACCTACCGGTTAAGGTAGGTTTAGTTGAATGTCAGAGAATCTCCTCCCGGTTTTCTGCACATTCAGGGACCTTTCCCCCTCTAGGATATCCCTTTTCGCCTCAGCATACGATCTGCCCCTCTTCATCCTGTCCATTAAACCTATTCTCTCTCTTCTCCTTCCCCGCTTGCCCAACATCCTTTCCTCTATCACACTCTTGAGTAACTAACTCCTCGCCCCTTATTACATCCTCCAGCCAGCTACTCTACCAGTCTTGAATTTCATTAAAAAGTTTCCTTTCCTCACCCACCATCTCAAGCACTTCCTCGTTAGTCTTCCTTTCTGTCCACCTAACCTTCTCCATCCTTCTCCACACCCACATCTCAAATGCTCCATATCTACGCTCTATACTCTAATCTACGCTCCATATCAAGCTCATTATAAAAGATAGGGAAGATAAATTCAAAACGGCTGATCACAAATTACACACACTGAGTGGAATATGTAGCCTGAAAATAACAAGAGTTAACACAAAAACTATGGTCTTCTAAGGAAGCAACCCGATAAGAACAAAAATCTTCATAGGAGAACAACGTAGTCAGCCGCTGAGCATAAATCTATCTTGACGCAAGAACAGAAAGCACTCTGGGCAAGTGACGTGTTCTCCGGGGAACTCTCGATTGTATGACACTGATAGTTTCAATATTTCATCTGAGACACACGAACATTTCTAATTGTGATATCATCACTTTTCGAGTTTCGTGCAAGTGAACACGATTGCCTCGCATAAACATGTAGTAGATCCCTATCGCCACTGCGATTTGTCTTACTAGCTCGTGACGGTTAAAAAGTAATCGTCTCCCATTTCGCAACATCTGAGTTACTCCGAGAGAAGGATGGCGCGAAACGCGATAGTTTCCTCAAATTGAAACTCAAATAGCCAGTTGCAAGAATTTTTAGTCATGGAATCAAAACTAATGAGATCTTTCAAGTTATTCACCTCATAAAAATATCCGGGATGTAGGAACACACCTAACAGTTTCATAAAGTATAAACCAGTTGTGGTAATGTGCGGCTTCCTCCACACTAGCAAAAACATTTTTTTTCACCCGCTTTTAGTTCTTGTGTCGCTACGAAATTTACGTCACCTAATAAGCAAATCTTGTGTATTTACGGAATATTTTTACTTTGCTAATATCTAAATTCAACTAGAAATAAGAAGTATTCAAACCTGAGACGAGTGTTTTTCCCGGTCCGCCATGACACCTTTACCTCTTCTGATCCCTACGTGCCGCTGCGATCGACCAGTAACGTATCTGCGATGTCGTGCAATATACACTTCATCCCCGCGTTTGAACACTATTATCAATCCACTTCAAAGGTACCTTTTCTCAGAATTCAGCATTTTACACCAAACTAATAAGGTACTTGTACTCTTTCCTCAGCATTTCACTACTCTGAACAATCCTGCTATGTCATTTCTATTTACTATATTAACACTTTCAACGCGGGTAACACCCCATTTCGGGGTAACAAACACCCGTGTCTTTCAAGAAACCGCAGGCCTGACTCTGCTGACACCAAATTCTGTATTCTACAAGTGTCCACTGGTTTATTTCGCTTCCACCATCTAGAATACTTATGGAGCTCATAACTACATTGCATAAATTATGCAATCAATGAATTCATAGTATGTTTCTGTAAACACTTACTGAATGGTTGCCATGGCTTATGGGTCCCATAACTCTATAGAACACACAAGTTTCGTTCCTGCAACCGACAATAAAAGACGCATATTTACGTGAGAATATAACAAGAACGCATCCTTGAAAGTGTCTAGGAGACAAATTTCTCTACTTATATTAACGCGAATTGATCTGAAGTAGTGTTTTGCCAATGATGTGTAACCATTACTATTTCTAAGCAAAATGCTCAAGGAGGTCCTCGGTTTAAAATCACATCCTATAAACGAAGTATTGCGCTTGAAGTTTTCTACACATAGTACTCAAGAATGAATCGCAAATACAACGGAAAATCACCGCCACTTCCGAGACTCAAAACCGTTTTTTCGGAATAGAAAGCAAGTACTCTGAGTTCATCATGCCCACTGGACCCCGATTCACATGAGGATATACCGAATATTACCTAGCCGTTTCATCTATTAATCAGAGCAAATACTTCTTAAAACTTAGCAATATGACTTAACGAAATTCTTATAACTTACCAATCAATCTAGTCACTAATCCTTTTTGTTATTTTATTAATCATAAATTTATGCACAAAATTTGCATTAAATTGATAAATAAATTCTTTTAAGACAAAATCGTTGGTGTAAATTACTAATAATGCGTGATTGAATGAATTAAATGAATTCATTTAATGAATGAAAGCGACTTAACCAGAGCGAAGTAGCATCTATGTTTTACTTTTGCATCCGAGAGCCTTCCTATTCATATGTATTGTATATGTGTTCCCCGCGACGAATCAATAGTTTGAGAGGAAATAATATACCCGAGTATAAGAGAAAATATGAAAAAATTCAAATTGAATTGAGGAAATGATGATAGTAAATGTTCTCACTAAAAAAGGCGGTTTTATATTATAAAAAAAAAAGCGGCGACTCATTAGCCTTTTAGAACTCATTTCCAGTGACACGAAGTGGAATAGAACTGTCGATAAATTACGCGAATCCGCGTCATAAATCTGTTTCTTTCAATCCAAAATCTATTGTATACTTCCTTTCAAAATTCAGCTGTTCAAGTGAATGGCACAAATCATTGATTTCGATATTTTTCTTCACTGTTGAAGCCGTCGTTTTAAGGTTTAGATGTAGAAGCCGCTTTAACTTAAATTCATACTTAAACAAAGAGCATCTTTAAATAAAGATTTAATGTAGATGAGGCAATTGTAATGCAGAGGTATCAAGGTCGTTCAATATCAATTGTGTTCTTCCTTGGATAAAAGTCTTCGCAACGTAATAAAGTACATAAATCCGCCATTAATTTGCTTATTTTTCTGTATTCACAATTAGCATAGTATAGGTTGTTTGACGTTTTTTTTGATTAGGCAGTGCATTTCTATTCGAAAAATACAACTTGAGCCGCATACTTGCAGATATCCTTGGGTGTGTAGTGGCAGTAAATGCTCCAATTGCATATAAATGGCGGACATGTAATCAAAATGGTTGCGTATACCCATATCGAAGGAAGAATACAATCGATATCGAACGACCATGCAGTGGTATCAACACGATATTTTCCATTGAGCAAAACTTTTTGAGTCACATGCTGACGCTCACCTGTTTCTACATGAATCGGGATTCTGTACCGTACAACAAACGCAGCGTTCGCTTTGAAATGTTTGCAAATCTCTTCCATACCTTTAAACGGAAATACTTGGAAGGCTAATGAGTCGCCGAGAACGACTGCAAAGGAAAATAGACGAAGAAAAGAACTCTGGAAAGCTCTGTAGGCTTAGAAGAACTGTTCTCATCTTTCTACTTAAGTCTTAACTCAAAGACATCTGCCAACAATAACCTCTCTTTTTTTTAAGGCACCACTTCACCTCGTAGCACGGATCCCTGAGCCTTGGACCAGTTCCAATGCTGAAAATGTTTTCGAATTCGCGAGACGTCCGAATCGTAAATATTTGCGGGTAGTTTGCCATTCCTTGTTTCCATAACTTAAGTGCGTTTCAATTGGAGATAGGGGTGTGACCACATGAGCCATCGTTTATCTCCACGGTGATCTTATTGTCACGATCATTGATTTCATGAAGACTACCTTTTGCCAGACGTTCAAAATACTTTGCGAGAGCCAAACTATTATGGTAGGAACGATCACAGGAATATGATTAAGGAAGTAGACTGCACAACCGATAGCTTTAAGACGTCATTTTTTCCACGCACAGTAAGGGATAGTTATGATAGATCGGTTCTAGGATACTGACTTGGTTAAATAGGTTTTTTTAGTAGTACTCAATATCTTAACATGAACTGTAGATACTAACTTCGCATACAATCTCCGGCATGAAATACTCCTCCATGTCTAAGTGCCTTGTAGTGCTATTTATTTGTCGCATTAATAATACTAACCAGTAGTTATATCTTGAGTAGTGTACTGCATAGTAGCAAATTCTGCAACGAATCACTCTACTGGTTTGTGGTCTGACTGCATACCGTGCCCTGACTGCTTTTGGCCTGCGCCTGGCCTTCGGAGGAACGTGCGCGGTTCTGATTTTAACTGGGATGAGTGTTGCATGTCTGGTGTGGAATCACCCCGTGCCACACACCCTAGAGGTGGCTTGCACGATATTTCGCAGATGTAGACGTAGATTGAGATAGTTAGAAATTGCGCTAGCTGTGGTGGCCAATATTAGAAGCTGTAACGTGTACGTGGGCTGTCCACCATCTTTTTAACCCAGATATTCCTTTAGCGCTCATGGGCTGATGAACTGATTTTTTCAATTTCACGATGTTTTACATCGATAAATTGCAATAAATAAGCATCCATTTATTTCTTTAATATGCACTCTCCTCATATATACTTTATTTATTTAAAATGGTAATAATCCGTATTTTCGGTAAAAACTACGGTAAAATCGAGTAGAATCCATATCCCTACACAGCCAAAATATGTTTCAACATTCATTTTCCTTAAATTTCATACTGATAGTTGGTATTCCTGATTTATATCTGCTAATTCGCCAATTCCGTCGTGCAATCCAAAGGAAAGTAAGAAAAGACCAGGGATAACCGATACGGTTGTTACTTTGGTTATCAGGCTACACGATGACTTTATGCTCTCTCCATCTACCTCAATGGTTAAGCAAAAAAACTGATAAAATTCAAAGGAAAGCGGCGCGATTCGTTAAAAACTGCTACAAGCGTACATATAGTGTCTCACAACTTTTGGAGAGATTAAGGTGGGAGCCCCTAGAGACTCGCAGGCTACACGCTAGGCTTAGGTTGCTAGAGGAATTTTGAACTAGTGTGTTTCAGAGCGACACAACGAATATTACCATGACGCCATACTACATCTCTAGATCTGACAGATGCGATATTATAAGAGAGATACACTGCCGAACAGTTAGGTACAAAAACTCGTTATTTCCACGAACAATAAGCGACCACAGTAAAAACTAAGCTGCACTAAATACAATCCCATAATACACGTCACCGTTTCACCTCCCAAAACCTTATCCCTTACAACCTTACAAGGCTGTTATCCCTGCCACACGCCCATGCGGTGGCTCGCAAGGTAGTATGTACATGTAGACGTATCAGAATAAAAATTTTGTGCATTCGAAAAAAGTGTCGCCAAACTCGCATCAAGGGGAAAAGTCTGGTATTCCAGCTTCTTCGCGTTCCCGAATCCGTCCAATGATGTCATTACCTGCGTCAGAGATGATTCCTCGAGGCGTTTGGCCTTGAATGCTCCTCTAATAGCTCCTCTAAATACATTTTCATAATTACTCTTCACCATTTCATCTCCAGAAAACTTACATCTTTACACGGCTGGTATCCTAACACTCCCTGCCACATGACAATGCGGCGGCTCGCAGGGTACTATGCAGACGTAGAATGGTTTCTACTTACCGGGACCAGAAAACCATCTTATCCTACTATCGGTGGCGCTATGAGATTTTTCCTTAACATAATTTAAAGTTGTGTGTACTTTCTTATTACGTATTGCGATGGCTTTTTTCCTCCTAGCTGAGTTTATATATTTTCTTAATGACATTTCGCCCTAAAATATATCAAGAAAGCGTCCGTAGCCATGTAATGCGTTTCCCAATATCTACGGCTACAGAGTTTGAGACCTTTTCTCTTCGCGCGACCACTGACATCAGTCGGCATATTGATTTGGTATTTATTTGGAACCATTACAATGGCATGAAAGGTATTTTTTCGCGATTTGTAGAAAATCTGGGCATGTGTCAACTGTGCATCGAATTATTTCGAAAATCATTTCAAGTACCATGAGGTTACGAGATGAAATACCATAAAATTTTCAAGATACCAAATCGGTAACATGCAGTTTAAAAATATTTCTATTCATAATAACGATGAGTATTCGAATAAAAATTTCACGAAAATCTGTACATTAATGAAAATCGCTCCGACCACCTTGAGTAAAAAAGTAGACACTGTTTCATATCCCATACTGTAGAATTGCTAACTGCTGCCAGCAAACGTTTAGTGTTTCACAACTTTATGAGGCATTAAGGTTGGAGCCCCTAGAGACTCGGAGGCTACATGCTAGGTTTAGAGGTTGATTCCTTCTTTCGGGTTTTCCGCTGCGTTGGTTCATGTTGAGGACAATGCATGGACCTGAGGAAGCCAGCAGGACAGCCGGCGAAATATTGTCCTCATTATGAACCAACGCGGCGGCAAACCCGAAAGAAGGAATCAACCTCTATCTAAGCCCCGCGGAAGCCTTCATCAGAACTTCAATGCTAGGTTTAGTTTGCTAGAGAAATTCAGAACTGGTGTGTTTCAGAGCGACACAGAGAATATTACCATGACGCCATACTACATCTCTAGGTCTGACAGAAGCGATAAAATAAGAGAGATACACTGCCGAACAGATAGGTTCAAAAACTCGTCCTTTCCGCGCACAATACGAGACCACAATAAAAAATTAGCTCCACTAAATACACTCCCATAATACTCCTCACCATTCATCTCCCCAAAAACCTTATCTCTTGTTACACGGCTGGTGTCCTAACACCGCCTACCACACTCCCATGCAGTGACTCGCAGGGTAGTATGTAGATGTACATGTAGAAGTGTTAGACGCTGGCTGGGACAGTGAACTTTACCCTCCTGATCGCACGCTTCCGTTAAAACGCCACGAGCCAAAACAATAAAATGCGAATACGTTTTTGAAACCGGTCCGATGTCTTTGTTTTCATTCGGGAAGCTTGTCAAATCGACCGGCTCCCCGACTCAACTCCATTCCAACTTCAGATCGGCGTGCCGCGGAACTAAAAGCGTGAAGCCGGCTTCATCTGCACACTCGCCACGCCCAGACTGGCGCCCACGTGAGAGGGGTGGTGTTCGAGTGTGCCGGCCTCAGCATCTTTAAAGACGTCTGGGCGTCACCGCTGAAGCTCTTTTTCAGTCCACTGGCGGGAAGGGGTGAGAATCCGCACTGGATTCCATTCCGACCACGCAATCGCTCCAGCGTGAGGCTATAGAGGAGGCACGCCGAATCGTTTACCACCACGCACAAGGAGAAATCTTCATTTTAGGCATGCTCAATAACATCCATGATATTAATATCTACTATATATAAATGATTTTAATATCTATGATATAAAAACTATTTCGATCTTGGTCGCTTTACAATACGTATGGCTTGAACATTCACGATATTTAATTGTCCTATATATCAATAAGCGCGTTAAATTTAAAGCGATTGCCAATTAAACTGATCAAACTGAGTGATCCCGTAAAACGAACCGCCAAGTCAAATCGGTGCAGTGTTGCCTCGTACAACCGCTCGGCGCCCGTTGTAAAAAAATATTAAAATGCATTTAAAAAATTAATGTTTGCCATTAAATAACGCAGAATTAAGTAAGGAAAATTATGGTGTGATTACTTTTTAATTTATTCCCTAACTCTAGCGCTGCTTCTCCCTTATTGAGCTGCCAGTGTTGGAGATGAGGTATTCAGAAAAAAAACATGCTCTACATTTCCAACCAATCGCATGAACCAACTTTTCACAGGCCCCGCTAAAAAAAAGGAAGATACGCTTTCCGCTCCGTTGAAACGCTGTGATAGTAGGCATTAGCGTAAAGAGATTAGTGAATCTCTTTAAAGTCTTAAAAGGATGCAGATACAGGGGACAATTTTACTCCATGAATACACGGAACAAAAATAATTTCTTCCATCTATTCTATTTAATACAAAAAAATGAATTTTTGTTTATTCGTCCTCTATGCGTTCCAATACCATTCTTCAGAATACGATGAAACTTTGGTGAGTTCTTGGGCGTGCGCCCGCGAAGGTTTAGTCCATATCCCTCAGCACAAGTTTCTCACACCACATGTTCTTTCAAAGATATTTTATCGCACGAAAAAGCATTCGGTCAGATGTTTTTGCAAACGTTTTGCACAAAACTTTATCGTACATACTCCGATTCTCCATTGCCCCTCAGCCTGATCCTTCATTCTTGTTACTCTCACTATTCACTCATGGCGATTTGTTGTCCGCAGGGATATGCATTAATTTAATAAGAATTCATTTTGAATTTTTTTTCAATTTCAGATCTATATCGAAGTCAAATTATGTGTTTTGTAAAATGAAAACATTTTTCCTATTTTTAGATTTTGTGACTATGCGGTTACAAGCGACATCGTTAAAGTAACATCCAATTTTCTTAGAAAATAAGGGAATTTTCTCAGGAAATCGAGGGATACGGGTTCGAATCCCGGTCAAGGCGGATGATTTTTTCTCTGTGGGAATTCGCACATTTGTGCATTGCGGGTGACTCCGTAAAAGTGGAACTCCGTGGCTAGTCCCGGATAGCTTAAAAATTTGTCAAATAAGAGTGGACGCCTCTCTGTGTTCAAAGTACGATCTTTCCTCGTGGACAGTGGCGCTTAGCGCTCAGTAGCGACTGATTGTTAGATTGTACGTCCGGCAGTCGAGATCATCTAGTCCCGTAAAGGTCACAAAAATCCATAGAGAAAGAGGACGCCTCGGTAACTTAACTGGCTAATGCACTCCGCCCGAAATCGAAGGATCCGGGTTAGAATTCCGGTCAAGGCGGATGATTTTTTCTCTGTGGAAATTCGCACATTCTTAGAAATTTTTTTTATTTGAGAGTGTTTCTGTTTTTAAATATTTAATTTACGACCGTTTATGTTCTAAATCGTTCGCTTTCCAACATTAGAGGCTCAATTTATTATTTTCCTCAAAACGGTTCATAAGTATAGGATGTTCTTATGGCAGTATGACATCATGTCTCTAAAGATAAGAGTTTATCAGCATTAATACTTTTGTTATATTTTTCAAAAATACCAGTCTGCCAATGAGGTATTCTCAACTATTCAAAAAAAATTCTCTGCAGTAACTTTTATAAAATTGAAAAATAATCTAAATGGAGAAGGTGTTATCAGCGTACGGCGTAAAAAAATGAGTCAAGCCTAAACCTTTTACGTAGTTGTTCACTTTCACGAATTCCAGTAATTTCAAGCAAATTGTTCACGTCATTCATTAAAATATGTTAATTTTGTGCTTCTTACAGTTGCTTGGATTAAGAAAGATTTGAAAAATGCCATTATTTTGACTAAGGAAATATCTCACTCAAGCTATGTACCTTAAGTTCTGCTCCTAATTTACGTCCTTGAGCTCAACGTGGGCCGGCTTTAAGGAGGAACCAGCGCTTTGAATTACTGTTTTCTTAAGATGAACAATTCTTGCTGTAATGAGCAAATTTAGGCTTAGTAGTGCCTTTTAAAGATTTTGAATTTCCTCTATATACTCTTTTGGTAACAAATTACAGGGCCAAGCGTTAAACAGAAACTTTTACCACATAGATAACGAAAACCAGTGATTATATTGACTCCAGCCTCTATTGCTATTTCTACAGGATTTGATACCGAGATTTTTTAACAAACTGAGGGAAGAGTATAATTATCTCTTGGCTAAAATCATTCACCAACATATGTGAAGGTAGTTTGAGCGAAATATCATATATACCTTACAAATCGATGAATTTGGTCTCATTTTAAAGAAAAATATCTTACTCTTTCAAAAATACCAAAATATCAGCCCCTTACCGAAGTACTTTCCAAGATTTTTGACAGATAATACCAGCCCTTTTGCATGGGAAATGATAGGTTATGCTCTCCAAAAAGACTTAATTTAAAAAATGAGGCATTTTTGGCACGTAGATCTCGTCAGAAAATTAACAGGGTGTAGTTTGAATGTTTCCTCGACCATTTCTGAAAATAAATCATAGTTTGAACGTACCACGTGAAACAAATGAGTCAAATCAAAGACTTAGGCGGATATGTATTTTTATTACCTTATTATACCTAGAACATGAATATACATAATGGATTCAAATGTTTGAAATCGTTGCCTAGGCTACGTGTTAACTAAATTTCCACATTTAGTTCACCCAGTCCTTGGCGTTACTTAGAAAAAAGTCTTCTCAGTCGACTCGTAAATGGCCGTTGTTAATTGATATTAACGTGAGACTGGTGGGTATTCAATAACGATCGAGAAGATATGAACTATTTGATGGAAAAGCCAACCAAACTTCTCTCGCGGCGAATATCGACGATCGCAAAGCGTGTCTGCGGAATCACTACCGTGGCGCCCTCGATTAATCCCGCGTCCGTTTGAGATTCAAATCGAGGCACGCCGACGGAAAAACGCGTTCCTTTCCCCGCGGTGACGTCACGTCCCGCCCGCCAAGCGAGTCCGCTGTCTCATTGGTCTATGGCGTCATCGATGGCGGAGTCATTTGTTTTGAAGTGATTTCGTCATGCTCTTGGCGCGCTTCTTTCATTTATTCCTCAATCCATTCGCTGAGGGGCGACATCTTAATCCTTTGTCGGCGTGGAAGCCGATATCTTTGATATCTTGATTTGCCGAGGCTAGTGACGGTATTTGCAGACTTGTGGCACACAAATTAATCACTGCTAAGAAGTGAGTGTTTATCCAAAAGGTGAACGAACTGTTGAACAAATAACTCCTTTGTTTCTTGCATTTTTCAATCAAAATTTAGTTAAAAGAATTATTGAGATTTGTAGTGCAGTATATAAAGGAATATTGTGAATTAAATGGTAATTATACCTTAACATTTGCTAATAGACTTCGTTCCTCTCGTGTGTATTGTGTGGCATATATTTCTTATGAACGCAATGGCAGTCATAGATTATCATTAAATAAGGGGTTAATCAATTAGGGGTTATTATTATTATCAATAATAAGGGGTTAACCTAGTGTAACTTCACAATGATTTCTTCTTTGTTCATTTTATATGGCGGCACCTCCTGCCATCGATTTATCGGGTGAAGTTAGACTTGTTTATTGTTATGTCTCTTGGAATTGATTATCAATGCTTAGATTAGTTTTTCCTACTTTATTTTTAGGGTTGGTAACACTATATTTTCATATTCTTATTTCCAGCACAGTAGGATCTTTTCTTGTCTATATAGCATAGGATCTATGTTATCTATAGCGTATGATATTTTTATCAAGAGTATTTATTAGTAATATTTAAACATTGATTTCACCTTCATTTATGCATCTTGAATGCCTATTTTTAACTTGAATTATTATAATAACAAGTAATTTATCCAAAATAATGATTTGTGGTATCGGTGATGTACGAATTTAAGCATTCATAAAATAAGTTTGGCGTTTACTTATTCATAGAATTATTTTTTTATTGGTTATTACTTCTTTTTATTCGTAATCTGTTATTTTGTTGAATGAGAGGAATTATAGTTGAATTCTGCCCCTATTTTAGTAGAATCATTTTAAGCCCAATATTTTTTTTGTGCCTCAGTCAAGGGTTGAATTATTCAGGTGGCCCCAATCTCAATTAACTTATCACAATCAAATACGTCATTTAATTCTTAATCTAGTTACTGATCGAAAATAGTGCCATACGTTTAAAGCGTGCAACAAACTCCTAACTTTTGCCGATACTTTCTCGCAAACATAGCCGGAAACTACGGTGTTAAGTTCAGGAATGAGAGATGCCCCGGGAGAACAAAATTTGTGTTTCTAATTTAAAAGTCATTTCTGCGATAAACTGTGAATTCACTTCAAACTACGACTAAGATTGGTATCGTTGGCGACAGTTCGTATCACTGAATGGAATGGGTGGAGTTCTACGGCCTTAGAATAGCAACAGGCAAAAAAACACCAAATTACCCTAAGTATTGGAACCTCATGCGGGGAGACACAAGCACTCACCGGGAGTTATTCCGCAGCAGGCGTCCACATCAATTTGGCAGGCACAAATCCCTGCAGATCTATGTCGGAGCTGTTACGACAATTTATTTCTTCCAAACGCAGCTGGTTTGATATCAAATTCTATTTTTTTAGAAAGGGCGAAACAGGTTGAGTGGATTTGTAAAATTTACTCCGGGAGGGCCACTGTGCTTAGTGAAACTTACAAAAAAGAACCGTCCATGAAATGTGTGTGAAAGCGGAAACATTTATGATCACTCTGGCAGAAAATTTCACCTCAAAGTACATTCAACCTCTGGTAGGGAAAATAGCTCCTCCTCATACTCTTTACCGTACTAGGCTGACTGAGAGACACTGCAGACTCGAGCACACCTTTCAAAAAAAACTTTTCCTACATAAAGATGTGTAAGTATGCCTCAAAGCAGGGCATCATAAGGAATCGAGATTCTGCTTCCCAGATTGTGAGGTGGCTTTCCGTCTGACCACATGTTTCAAAGATTATCACACAAAGCTGAATTTTAGAAAAAAAAATTTTCTATAATAAAAGTTGTTGATATTTTATGAAAAATTAATGCTTAAAATTGAAAGATAAGAACAAAATATGTTATGAAATATATTCCCTTTACTGTGGCAAAAAAATTTTATTGATACAAAAAAAGTTTCCCCCAAACGAAATGCGCTTTTTGCAAAATTCATTCGCCAGTCAAGTGCTTAAATCGCTGTAATCTGCTCGGCTAATGTTTAGGGAGAAGTGCGAATTGTGCTATTACGCCCGTCAGTGGGGGCCGTTATGCTGTTGACCGTATGGGTCATTTCCTTCTCAAGTTTCCTAAATCCGATAGAAGTGCACTGACGGGAGCTTCCAAGAGAAGTCCAAGGATTTTTATAGGGGCCAAGGAGAAATTCGATGAGGGGAACGCACACGAAAAAATACCTTAATGTTTACTTTTATAGAAACCATTACCTTACGTTTTCTTTGCGCTTTCTCCCCCTTCCCATTGAGTGTTTCGTGTGATTGTGTTCCCGTCAGTGCACCTCTACCGGATTCCCAACAGCTCCGGCATAGAACTGCAGGGATTTCGTTCCTGCCGTCTTGATGTGGACTCCTTATTCGGTTTAACTCCCAGTGAGTGCTTGCGTCCTCCCCGCGTGAGGAATCAATAATTTATAGCGATTTGGGGTTTGTTTTGGTCTATTGACATCGTACCATGTTTGTTATGAGTTTTTAAGCTATTTCAATTGGGAGAAGATCAGTTGTTATTACCTCAAAGCAAATTTTACTTCTCTTAGTTCGGAATCTGTTTTTTTTTTTTAAGTTGACTGGGAGGTATAAAATTTGAATTCTATCCCTATTGTAGTTGAATCGTTATTATCTTTGTGTCTTTGTTGCCACGCCATAAAAGGGAATGGATTGGTTTTTTGGGGAGGCGACGGACAGCTAAGGTCAATTGCGCCATAGGGGACAGGAAAGGAAGGAAGGGTGGATAGAAACCCGGCGTCGGCATTAGCCTGCTCTGAACGAAAGGCGCCAAGGGGACCACGGTTTAACGTCTCGTCCGACAGATGGAGTACTATACTCAAAGTGCCCTCCACAAGACACTCGATCGGGTTTCCGCTGAAAAACATCCTCCTCTGCAGGGATTTGAACCCTGGCCGCCTTTATGGTTAGCCAGTACTCAAGCCACCACGCCAACCCGATCCCCGCCATGACATGGTTGAAGCTCTACGGCCTAAGAATATCAGTGTTTGGATCATTGTTACTTTTTGAATAAAAGCACATTCTAAATAACTTTTATAAAATAAAAATACCATTTCGCGCTGTCTACGAAAACAAGGATAATGAAGAGACACGGCCCTTTTGATAGAGAAGGAAAACCTACTTTGGCCGATCGGAGCAAATCCAGCAAAATAAACGCCAAACTGTCAGTCAGTTCAATTTTTTGGCGAGGTAAAGAGCCATTTTTTTTAATGACGAACATAAAATTTTAATAGTGAGTACGCTATCCAGTTCACTAATCTAATTTCGAGGCATATTGGATCTATGTCGCTAATTCAGCTCCAACGATCATAACTTCAGTTTTGATCCGCTTATCTGGGCTTGTCCGGGCTAGCAATGTCGTAATTTGGGATGAAATGTGCTGGTATTTGCTCGCTGCATGAAAAGCACCCTATGTTTCAATGTAATAATGGTAAACGTCGGCTTTGCTAAGGTCTGTCGACATTTACCGCAACAATGATTCGTCTGCTTTCACGGTGTGTTTCAGGAATTGCTAGGTAGAGTGATGGAAAGTATAGCCACAGAAGCATAGCCACATATGTGCCAATCACGCCGTTCCCTTCTGGGGTAGGCACAGTCACAAAGTTTCACTCATAAATATACATTTGTACACCTAACTCTCCTTTAATAATTTCCTCCATACTGACCTATCCTCGCAAACTTCTTTTGCCTCATTTACCCCCATACACTGTTTCATACACGCCCTCCTGTTTTTAAGACTCCTAATATTCCTCCTCCTAAGAATTTCCTCAACCACATTCAACCACAACTTTCTCGGCTTACCTCTCCCTCTCGCACCACTCATTTCACTCTTATATATCTGTTTCGTTATTCGACTCTCATCCATTCTCTCAACATGGCCAAACCAACGAAGCACTCGCCTTTCATATACAGCATATAGAAGCATAGCTAATGGTATAATATACATTTTTGGATATAGTTAACATATCAATAAGAAGTTTTGGGAGCCAACAAAATCTGCATGCTGACCCCGTTTTCCATTTATAGCGCCGGTGTGCTTAAGCTTGACATAATCTAGTCTTTATTAGTACAAATAAAACAGTAATCAACAAAAGTAACTGAAATCGCAACTTAAACAAGAAGAGAAAAAAACATGAACCTTTTATCAAATACTAGAGCACATATATGTTTCCTTCAGACGACCGGAAATCGTACGATTTAGTGCATCCACTATGTCATTTTAAATAACCATTTCGTATAATTTTTTTAGATTAAAAAATTGAGCTTTTTAATGGATAATGAAGCACATTTACAATCAATTAAAGACAACTGTGGATCTACTTCCACGTTTTTGATAACCATTTCTTACTCTTTTTTTAGACCTACACGGTAACTGTTTACATAGACATTTAATATTATTTGGAAACAAGTCATTGACTTTGGGCCTTAAATACGAAAAAATATTTCATACCATAAAATATCAGGTGTAGTTTTACAAAATACATGTCTCGCGTTTTGTAAACAGCTTCTAGGTAGTCGTCCAATTATTGAATTTCAACAATGACTGCAGTCATGTGAAAATCGTGATCTAATAAATTATAACCATTTTAACGGTTTTAAATTATCCTCAACGTCGATAGGCCCTCAATAACTGACACTGCCATTAATAATTTGTGCTCTTGGTCAGTAATTAGTGCTCCCACCCGAAGGCGAAAAGACGCAGACATTTCGATAGAGAAGGAAAACCTACTTTGGTCGATCGGAGCAAAGCCACGGGCAAAAACTTCGCACACTGTCGTTTTTCTCATCATCTCCCGTACCAGCTGTCATCAACCGCCTTCCATCAGCATCTCCAGTGTGTTATACGCAATGACCCGTGGGAGAGTTTATGCTCTATCTAAACTCCGGAAAGAAACGACGCACAGTGGGCTGAAATCGAAAAAAACTGGCCAAAATTCAGAAAGTGATTTTTTTCAAGCCAGGAAGCTGAAACTTTGCATAAATATTCTCAAAAGACCTGTGCATGCGATGAAGCAAGACATTTTCCTTAATACTGAACAATTAACAATTTGCATGAGGACAAAATTGCACAGATTTCTCAAAATTGGTCTACACTCAATCAAGCCCTTCCTAAACCTTTATAGGTAAATAATTGGAATAAAAAGTGATTTAATTTGATGGAACAGTTTTGTACCTTTTTTTCAATGTTATTTATTTACATTTCAATCAAGCCCTTCCCTAACCTTTATGGGTAAATAATTGGAATAAAAAGTGAGTTAATTTGATGGAACAGCTTTTTACCTTTTCTTCAATGTTGTTTACTTACATTTTTGTAATTATTTACAAAAGATATTAAACAAAATGGCGGGTCCTCATTTTTGGTCATTTTTTAAATATTTGTAGAGAAATAGTTAATTGCATCGCCGAACATCACAAAGTAACTTATATGGGAAAATTCTACAAAGCTTCCACAGTGCGAATCCGATGAGTCATGCTGCGTTCGTTTGCGACGCCTATTTTCACATCAGATTTTCGATCGCGCGGTCGAGTCTGGTCCCCATCTTCAGAAGCTCATCCCGTGACCTCAACATTTCCTCCCTTGGCATTTCTCATTTAACTCACCGCCGTGTCCTATCAGATATGATGTTCCTACAAAGAATCTTCAGTGGCTCTCTTCGGACCAATGAAATACTCCCTCTCTTTAGTATTCATGTTCCTCCCCGTCCATTACGCAGTAACTGTCTACTGCATACTCCCCGATTCCGTCTTTCCATCTCCCAGCGCTCTCTCTTCTTCCGAATCCCCTCCTTGTTTAACTCCTTGGTCTCGAAATATCCTTCCTTGGACCTTTTCTCCTCTGCCACCATTTTCAATCTGGTCCAATCTTGATTTTGAAGATTTCGTGAGAAAATTGAGTGCAGACCAATTTTGAGAAATTTGTGCAATTTCGTCCTAATGCAAATTTTTAATTGTTCAGTACTAAGGAAAATGTCTTGCGTCATCGCATTCACAGGTATTTTGAGAATATTTATGCAAAGTTTCAGCTTCCTGGCTTGAAAAAAAATCACTTTTTGAATTTTGGCCAGCTTTTTTTCGATTTCATCCCACTGTGCGACGCATCGACTCTTGGATAGTGGGACAGATGGTCTCAAGCCCTGAGCTAATACGCCACGTGTCAGTTGATATGCTGGTGTCACATTTCTCACTTCGGAGAGAACACTCAAGATGCTGTGCGCGTCCGCCGCTGAGCTGCCCTGATGACAAAAAATCGCTATGAACACTCTCGTCCTCTGTTTAATGAATCAAAAATACTTCCACTGAGGTATTTGTAATTGTTATAAAGTACTGAAAATCTTTTATTTACTTAGTGTTTACAGTCCATTTTTATTAGGGAGTAACATCATGTTTTATTTTCGAAGAGGTTTCTGGGTCCCTACACCCAAATCTAATCTCACGATGTATAAAAGGTGTTTTCTGTATATGCGGCTCAAACTGTATAATCTTCTGCCAAATAATGTCAAAGAATCTACCCATTCCCTATTTACTGAAGCTTCAAAAGAAAATTTATCTGTTCACACAAGAATTTCACTTGTAACCTCATTAATTTTTCCAATTATAGATTATTGTATACTAGTGTATATCGATTTAAGAAATGTTCTCGAAATACGTATCCAGCGATTATTTAACAGCTGCATTAGATTTATATTCGATCTTCGCAGAGATGACCATGTTTCTGATTACTTTGCTGCCTTGAAGTGGCTGCCTCTTGGCTCCCGAAGGAACTACTTCCTGGGGTGTTTTCTGTTCTCCCTCTTTCATACTCATATGCCTGAATACCTCTACAACCTATTTACCATCAGAACTACTGTTTCCGTCAGAAGAACTCGGGCAGACTTAAACCTTCTCCACATACCCCAAGCCCGTACCAACCAATACCTAAATTCCTTCCCGATTATAGCATCCAAGTTTTGGAATTCATTACCCCCCTCAATAAAATGCTCCTCCACTCCGGAATCGTTTAAGAGGAAATTGTACGAATATTAATTACAGTAGCACTGTTGTTTTTGAAATGTAAGAATCTTTGTGTTGATTAATTTCATTTTTGTTAGAACCTTTGTTTTCAATTGCTCTCGTGTTTATGCTATGCTTATTTCATAATTAATGTATTTTGAGCAGAATGTTTTCTGTACTTATGTTTTTTTTTCTTTTTTGCTCTTATGGGTTTCCCAGAGCATCAATAAACCATTCATTTATTCATTTCGATAGGTATCGAAGACTGATTCAAAAATGGTTGTTAACGTTTGAAGATATAGAAACCTAATTGTAAAGGGTCAGTAAATTTAGTATGAAATAAGTATGCTGTATTTTTAATCACATTCGTAGTACAATGGCCTTATTTTTGTAAGTTCTTAAGCCAGCACAGTGGTAATATTTCTTTTTTACGCACCTAATTTTGTTTGTAAATTTTTCATATTTTGTTAATCATGGTTTGTTGTGTACTTTTCCGCATTAATGTTTTTGAAATTAGCCTAAAACATAGGCTCAATGCCTTATAGGCTATAGTACTTCCTTAATAAAGGAAAAAATATTTGTAATGTAATATGTAAGGATGAAGAGATAGTGATGCGAGGTGTTTATTAGAGAAAAAACCCCTTCAGTCATCGTGGCTTAAAGAATACTGTTCCCGTCCCCCTGTATTTTTAGTGATTACAGTGAAACCTGTCTTTAGCGGAAACTCTCGGGGCCTTTATTTTTTCTGGATTGGACAGGTTGCCGCTTAACCCAGGGTCGGACATTTCGAAAAAGACCTTGAACGCCATATCACACCAATAACATAGATACATCGCCTTAAAGGTTGGTTTGATTCAATTCTACATGAAGACGAAATTCTTATGAAATAATGAAACAGTATCACATTATGGTAACATTTTTTTTATTTGAACCAATTAACATAAAAACCGATCTATGAAATACGCATATAAGCTGTCATTTTTGTCTGTTTTATCTTTGTTTCCTGTATAATACAATTCTCTACGTTGCCGATAGTCCCATTTAAGATATTAAATAAATCAGTGTTACCTTTGGCAAGACTATATTCTGCAAATTCTTTTAAAGAAACCAAAAATTCTTTGTAGGAATTTTGATTTCTTCACATATTACGGAACATATCTTCTTCTTCGGATTCACAGGCTTCGTCTACTTCAATATCATCTGACAGGGAGTCATCTTCATCGCTCGTCAGAAGATCGTTGTCGAAGTCCACAAATATCTCAGCATCCATGTTATGGCCAATTATCTGCTGTCATTCGCTTAAATCGTCAATTGTTTAAAATTATTTCCATGAATTATTTTGCAATTCCGCTTAACCCACGTTCACGAGCCCGGGAATGGGTTCCGTTTCCGCGTTTGACAGTTTTCGTTTAACACAGGGTACCAATGCATTTAAAACCGTATTACGATCACTGGGACCAATGTTTTTCCTAATGAGACAGGATTACGTTTAACTCGGGTTCCGCTTAAGGCAGGTATTACTGTATTTCCTTATTTCCTGCACTTTTGTAATAACTAATAAACAATAAAAAATTTAGAGTAAATACCTAATTTTGAAGTACCTAACTAAGAATTATTTTAAACAAAGAAAACAGCAGAATTATCCCTAGTTAACATTGCAACAAGAGGAAAGTACATAGGAAAAGATACCAGGAGATAAGGGAACTAGCATTAGATAGGGAAGGGTAGAGGGCTGCAGTCAACCAATCATAGGACTGAACGAGCTATGATGATGGTCGAGCATGTAAAATTTGCTACTTTTCAACATCATTGTAAGATCTGCTCCGTGAGACACTATCCCACTCAGCTGAAGATCTAGATGGAATTGTAACGCCACGGATTAGACGAAAGGAAAGTTGCGCATTAACTGTTTTATTTTATTTTATGATTAAATAACCCCTTCAACAACACTAATGCTTTACGCAAGTATTGTTCAAAATCATTTGCTAAAAATTCTGTCCAAAGCGTTAATGATTCTTGATCATGTCTGAGAATTGATAATAGGTATTAAAGTAATTGTTGCATTGATTGTTCCCTCCACTTTTTATAAACAAAACACAACTCGCCGTTCAACGCTGTTGCCTTATTAAGTCTTCTTAATTGGGTTTCAAGAATTATTTTTCACCCTTCATGGACTCGGGTTTCTTTCAATGAAAAGTAGCTATTACCGCAATGAGTTTCTTTAATTACTCCTGTTATTGTTCGCATTTTCTGGAATGTGAACTAATGGGCTCATTTTCATCGTTAACTAGCATTATTTATTCTCATTGTGCGGTCAATTATAGCATTACAGGTTTGTATCATCAACAAACATCAATTATTTTTTAAAATCACGTTCAGCGGTTTTTCTGTTCTCTAGACCTGTTCACCTTTGCGTTAAGTTCTGGGTAGGTTAGGTTGGGATAATTAATTTTTTAATTAAAAAATTCCAATAATTAGTTTAGAACCTTCATTACCGGATAAAAATATTACACCTTTCCGCAGATCTTGATTCATTCATATTCAATTTTAACCAATAGCGGAAGGTTGTAAGACTATGCTAGAATATGAGACATAATTACCAATACATTTTGGCAAATCATCACAATCAAAAGGACTATATATGATTCCTTTTTTTATTGTATACTTTAATTTTATGTTCACAAAGGTCACAAATTTCTCGCAACTGAAGGAAAAAGTGTCTTGCGTGGGGCACTTCAAGCACAGTACTCCGTCTGTCGGATGAGACGTTAAACCGTGCTCCCCTTGGCACCTTTAGTTAAGAGTAGGCTAATGCCAACGCCGGGTTTCTATCCACCCTTCCTCCCTTACCTATCCCCTATGGCGCAAATGACCTTAGCCGTCGATCGCCGCCCCAAATATCCAATCCAATCATGAAAAAAAAAACTTTTTGCCAAAATTTTTGATAGAAAAATTTTGTTGTTTCACTGCATTATTGTATTCATGTTATTTATTCAATAATTTTGATAGTGTAATCAGCCTTTTACTTTTAACCGAAGATACTATTTATTTTGTTGAAAACGGATTTTCAATGCACTGTATTGCCATTTTAAATCACCCAATATGATCAACATTTTTTCACTGTGATCGTCTTCATGATGTTTTCTTAATAGCTATACGAAAAATATGTATAAATTCTACAGAACCTACATATTTTCATACGGCGGATTATGAATCATATCTGTCAATATGATGACCACCACAGTTGGTTTAATCTTTAATAGAAGAGTAGAAGACGGAAGGACCATATGGAACACCATAGAGAAAAGAAGAACCAGATGGATTAGACACTCTTTGAGACACAATGGGTTAGTGAAGAAAGTAATCGAAGGTTAGAGGGAAAAGTCTCCATTGGAAGACCCACGAATAAGTTCATGGACCAAATAAAGATAGGAGGACATAGGAAGAGCCACCAGGAAGTAAGGGAACTAGCATTTGTGCGAAATTTGTGCGAAATGTACCTTCGCTCTGGATAGGCCACACCTCGAATACGCCGCGGGCATTTGGGATCCTGGTCATAAAGATTAAACCAAAATAATTAATCAAATACAAAGAAAAGCTACACGCTCCGTTAAAAACTGCTACGAGCGAGCATATAGCGTTTCACAACTTTTTGTGGGATTAAGGTGGGATCCCCTAGAGAGTCGGAGGCTACACGCTAGGCTTCAGTTGCTTGAGAAATTCAGAACTGGTGTGTGAGCGACACAGAGAATACTGTCATGACTCCTCACTACACCTCTAGGTCTGACAGACGCGATAAAATAAGAGAGATACTTTGCCGAACAGAAAGGTACAAAAACTCGTTCTTCTCTGAGTATGAAATAAGCGATATAATAAGAGAAATGTATTGCCAAACAGATAGGTACAATTACTCGTTCTTTCCGCACACAATAAATGACCAGAATAAAAACTGAGCTCCACGAAATACCGTATTTCACCGCATAATCGTCGCACCCTACTTCTTCAGTCCAAAGATTGGTTCACAACTTCTCATCGCATAACCGTCGCATGATGATTCTGTTCGTAACGACACTTGCTGTAAAAGGAAAAATTTGCCATATTCACCATAAATTTACCAAAAATGTTTACCTACCATAATGTATCGGTACTTATAATGTGTTAACTTTTCATTTCAGGCCGGAAAAAGTACGGAATACGCTAAACAGGAAGAAAATAGTGTCGATTTGTAGTCTTAAATTTTAATGCATTGTATTTAAGCCTACCAATCATGAGATCCTAGCTTCGCAATAAAGGTAGTTAAATACGTAATAAATAACCTATGTATTACTAATACCGGCGCAATTTTATTTTTCATGAGATCCTAGCTTTGCAATAAAGGCAGTCATTTACGTAATAAATGACCTATGCATAACTATTACCGGGGCAATTATATTTGTTTTATTTCCCCTCATAATGGTCGCACCCTACTTCTTAGCGAAAAAAATTGGCATAAAATCTGCGACAATAATGCGGTGAAATACGGTACTCTCCCATAATACCTACACGTCACCATTTCACCTCCCTTATCCCTTACACATTCACACGGCTGTTATCCTAACACCCCTGCCACACGCCCTTGCGGTGGCTCGCAAGATCGTATGTACATGTAGATGTATTAGAATAAACATTTTGCGCATTCGAAAAAAGTGTCGCCAAACTCGCATCAAGGGGAGAAGTCTGGTGTTCCAGCTTCTTCGCGTTCCCGAATCCACCCAATGATGTCATTACCTGCGTCAGAGATGATTCCTCGAGGCGGTTGGCCTTGAATGACCGGTAACCTTTCGAATCATAAAAAAACCGGTCGTTTGTTAAACTATAGAAGACAATTCTTGTGGGAATCACGTCATGCCTCGCGAGAGGTGGTAAATATATTCCAACGGTGGAGCTTGCGAATGTGACGTCACTTGTTGGCGGCGGTCCACTCCAGAAATCCTTGAGGAATTGGTTGGATATGGTGTCTGGGAGTAATCTGCCTTCCCATCCTAATGGATTAGGTTCTAATCCCAGAAATATCGTAAATTTTTCAGTGGAAACCAGATCCCTCGGTGGGTTTTCGTGGAGGATGGATTAGTACTTCGACTACATCTACGAGGAAGGTATGATAAAAGAATTAGAGCGCGTGCAATGGAGATCCGCTAGGTTTGTTAAAGGCCGTTATGATAATTGTATAAGTGTTACGAGTTTAAGAGAAGAACTTGGATGGGAATTACTAATAGAACGCAGGTTAAAATTTAGGTTAAATCTTTTAAGTAAATTCGAAACCGATTTGTTCACAGATGACGTTAGATATATATTGAGAACCCCTGCGTATTGTGCTAGGTTTGATCATATTAGCAAGATTAGAGAGATAGATTGTCGTACCGATAGATTCAAAATGTCATTTTTCCCGCGTACCATAAGAGGTACGCACGTACCATAAGAGGTACGCAGTGCATAGGCAGCGCAGCAAAGGGATAGGTAGGTGAAATATAGTTAGAGTAGTCTGTAGAGCATGATGCATGTAATTACAACCAAAAATCCCTTTCTTATTATGTAGATACTAACCATGTGACCCTATTATCTAGCATGCCTTCATTAAATATCCTAGTTGTATGTCCATAGTGCATGTTTGGTGATCTTCACCCCCTGCCACACACCCTCGCGGTGGCTCGCAGGGTATTACGTAGATGTAGATGTAGATTTACTTTCTATCTCAAGAACTCCAGCGTACTACGGAACACCAGATCATGATGATAAAATTAGGTAAATATACTGCAGAGCAGACAGGTTTTAAATGTTGCTGTTCTCACGATCGACAAGAGACCTTAATGGCTGCGCTAAGACTTGAAGTAGGTCAGTTGACACGTAGTGTAACTGATTACTGTTTATTATTTATTCACTGTAATTTATCTATCTTTATTTTACTTTCTTGTGTTATCTTTATTTTATTTATTTATTGATCTTTATTTTAGTTGTTCATTTATATTATTTTAATATTTATTTATTTATTTTTTACTTATAATTTATTTATTTTCTGTAGCCACCAACTATCAGTGGTGGTGGTGATAACGGAAAAAGGTCGTTGTTTTGGAAGGGGGGGGCAGATTGTTTATTTCCAGGAGCACGAGGTAAGGAATATCTTATCTTATTATTATGTTAAATTGGATGCCTTATACATATTGAAGAAGAATTAATCTATTGAACATGAATGTATTCAACTTTATACTTGTAATTATTACTGTTATCATTAATTACCTTTTTCCTCACGGTTTATATGCTTAATCATTTATTTAAATGTTATCCTAGTAGTGCTCTCTGCAGTAATATGTACGGCTGTATTACGAATTCCAAGCTTACAATGAGTTTTTTTATTTTTTGTTTTGCCTGTCATCATTGTATAATTAATTCGATTTTGTACATTGAGTTTCATCACTGTATTATTAATCTAATTTTTTAATTTCAAAATAGTATTAATTTGAAAAATTGTACTTCATTATCTCAGGGGCTAAGAGTAGCCCACGATAATAAACGTTGTTATTATTATTATTATTACCATACTCGTAGAAGCCTTAGAAACCTGGTACTGGAAGTGGATGCTGAAAATAAAATGGACGGATAAAATAAGAAATGATGAAGTGTATAGAAGAGTGGAAGAGGAAAGGACCAAATGGAACACCGCACAGAAAAGGAGAACCAGATGAATTGTACACACCTTGAGACACAATGGGTATGTGAAGAACGTATTTGATGGCAAAATAGAGTGAGAAGTCCTCAGGGGAAGGACAAGGAATAAGTTAATGGACCAAATAAAGAGGAAAGTACATAGGAAACGATACCAGGAGCTTGCATTAGAGGGGGAAGGGTGGAGGGCTGGAGTCAACCAATCTTAAGATTGAACGATCAATGAATGAATGAACCATTTTTTCTATTAACCCTCAAACGGTACGGTGGGGGTCGTATACGACCCGAGCGTTTAATTTTCCGCTCCCCTGTTCCCGCCTCGCTTCGTAGGAGGATGAGTATGCTGGCAATACCAATTCTTCTGTGTGAAATTCTCTCGGGATTCACACCGGGTAAAATTTTTGGCTGCTGCCAACGTTTCGATGGATAACACTTCCTTCGTCATCAGGGTAATAATACCCGGGCCGCCTGCGTTCTCCCTTATATAGGGTCTTGGACGGTTACATCTGACTGGCCATTGTTGTTTCTTCTGACAAATTTCAAGCTATCCGGGACTAGCCACGGAGTTCCACTTTTACGGAGTCACCCCCAATGCACAAATGTGCGAATTTCCACAGAGAAAAAAATCCCGGTCAAGGCAGATGATTTTTTTCTCTGTGGAAATTCGCACGTTGTTTCTTCTTTCCGTTATTATTTTTTAAATTAACGGTTTCCACCCTTGATTTATCTAGTACACCGAGTTTCGATTTAAGTTTTTGGGCTGAAAATGTATTTCTATGGCTTCTTTAAATAACCATTGGCCTTGCATATGACTTTTGCATCACTACAGGAGAGAAATGTTGGCAGCAGCCAAAAATTTAACCCGGTGGGAATTCCGAGAACATTCCACACATAATATTCGCCGGGATAGTACAAAATCATTTACAAAGTCTTCTCTTAGCTAGAAACAGGCGCATCTTCATAATTTTCGGTCAGTAAATTTTATTATGCAATAAAAATGCTTACTGCCCACTTATTTCTATCATACGCCTCATCCAAAAGAAGTCGGGTCAGATCCGACCCGACCGTACCTTCTGTTTCGTCTCTCACCACTGTACCGCTTCTTCTTTCTTCTTAGTGGCCCTACAGCCCTATGTGGGCCTTGGCCTGCTGCACTATTGTCCTTCAGTCATTCCAGTCGGAGGTTCTGTCTCGCCATTCACGATTTCCCATCTTATCAAGGTCGTACTGCACTTGATCCGTCCATCTATTTTTAGGACATCCCTGTCTTCTTCTTTTGTACAGCCTTCCTTTTAGCACGCGTTTTGGGATTTCCTCCCCTCACATTCTCTCTATGTGACCCAACCAGCGTATCCTCTGGGACTTAATGAACCTTACTATATTTTTCCCAGCAATCAACTGATCTATTTCTTCCGTATACCTTATCCTCCATTCTCCTTGGACGCATACTGGCCCATATATTCTACGGAGGCTCATATATTCATTCACACTGGCCCATATATTTACCACTGTACCGCACGAGGCTTGAACTAGGAATCACGGTGGGTGCCCACCCTTCTTGCACCCAAATTCATCCGACCCGGCACATTGCACTACTATTAGTGTCATATGGTTACAGGCATAATAAAATGTCCATGCATCATTTCAGCGACTGATTCTTACCACTTTCTGTCCCTCTCAGTACAAAAAATCAATGGAAAGTAATCAAATAATATTAAAGATATAATTTTAACTATTTTTGTTAATTAAATTTTTCCAAATTTATGAGAATAATTTTCCAGATACTATAAGAAGTCATGTGATTGGGTTTTATTATCGTAGGTATAGCCACCGTCGAGTGAAAATCTTGACATTGCATGTAACAAATGATGTGGTACGAAGTCACTCGCACGGGTGCATATACACCAGGGTTGCAATTCGCTATGAAAAAAATCATTTGACTTGACCGGGATTCGAACCCGGATCTCGCAGACATTAAATTACCTCTCTTCTATTATGGAGTGTGATGTAATGTGTGTGACACTTTGCAAAGATGGACTAAATTTTAGCTACATACAAGGGTTGAAATTTGCCATGCAAGAATCATTTGACTTGACCAGGATTCGAACCCGGATCTCCCAATTGCCGGTCAGGTGTATTAGCCAGTTACACCACCAAGCCATCTTCCTTCAAGGCGAATTTCGAGGGGGGTTTATGCGAACAAGATGTTCAGGCCTCAAGTCTACATTGTAGCACATGAGACGAAGTCGTGCTTACAAAGCCACTGTCGCGGTGGATAAACCCAACATTGTCGTTATTAAAACGACGAAAATGACAAAAAATGAAAATCTTGAAGTTGAAAAGCTTCGAACTTTTAAAAACGTTTACAACGCATTGTCACCGACACGTATTCGGTAATTATAGATTTTATGTTAACTTCCGTATACAGAGGCTGTAGTTGGTCAGAGCTATACAGAGAATTTTAACGGAATTGACAGTTTTATTAGGCTTCGCGGAAAGTTTAAACTATCTGCGCCAACTTTAACTTTCTCCATTCTTCTGGGAAAAACTCCAGTCGCGGATGAAACAACCATAAAAGTTGTATTTTAATGGAAGTTCCTCGCCAACATCATTGAACGTGGACCAAAACAATTATGAATGCAGCTTATTGTGTGTTTCCAGAACCAAATCGAATAATATTTAACATTCAATCGATACTTAAATGTAACATATTGATAAATAAAACATTTCCTGCTGCTCGCAAGCGATAAAAATTCGTTTACTACCGTGGCTTCGGCTGAAGCCCTCTGATTCCTGGTAGATCCATTAATTTTTTTGCGAGGAGTTTTCAATTGCTTCCGCTTCTTTTATTGTGGTCTTCATTTTGGATTCTGAATGAATGTCGCGTGTCTCTCTTAAATGGGTCGCGTAAAAAACTGGTTCCCTGAGTCATATCACATGAATAAGTGGGACCTCACTCATCACTGACTAATCGTGGCTATCATTCGCCATCTTTGGATCGGAGTCAGCATCCCTCGTTACATGTATTGGAATCCGGTGAAGCACTACGTGTTTGGCGACGGGGAACAGGATGCTGAATAGGATTTTGCGAAAATAAAAGCAATGTAGACCAAAATCCTGAATTTACTGGAGGGATTATACTTAATTATCGATTACCCCCCGAAGCTATCTATCATGGGGCCCTTGGGACTATGGGCTCTCATCATACAAATTTTCTTTTCACGTGCTTTCATGGGCCTGCAGAAAAATGCAATATTGAAACGCTAGAGGCGTGAATAACCTTTGAAAATTAAATCACTTGTTGCCGATAAAATTTGCTATTGCTCATTTCAGAGAAAAATGTGAGATTTTTCAGCTAAAAACATGAGTTTCAGACAAATACGAAGCGTAAAAGAAAATCAATGGAAAGGATTAGGAACTTCATTTATTCATCCATACGATAAAAAAATCCCAGCTCTCTATCTTGACTAGAAGTACTTTTAAAAAGCAAAAAATGAAACCACTGCACCGAACCCAACGCTTAGCATGGACCACCGACGGGGCCTTATGGAGGCCTTGGGGGGGCCTACGGGCTTTTTAAAATAGTCTATTTTACCACCAGATATATTTCATATCTACATGCTAAATTTTAGCTCGATCAGTCCAGTGATTTATGCGTGATGGAGCAACAGATAGGCACCATGGCTTTTTTATATATCAGTAAGGAAGGGGAACACTTCCTGCGAATGGCTTACAAAAGTTTATCAATCGATTTTGTGCTCTGAACACAGCCATGCACGATGTTCGCAGGGATCACTGAAAACTCGAAGGAAATCGTTTGGGCCAAATGGCATAGCTTCAGTGGATCCAAGTAATTAATACCAGCCAATAAACTGTGGGAATGGGTAAAACTATTCTTATCAAATGTTGAGATGTAGACGTAGATGTTGAAGTTTCAGCTCGAGACGACTAAATAAACCGTTCTCTGAGGATTTCGTCAGTGAAAACGATGCCTTCCACGAACTCGACAGAGAAAAAAAACCCCAACATCGTTTTAACTCGCGTCCCAAGGCCAAGAGATGGATCGATGATTGTACGCGAAAGCTGTTTACGCACGTGTCAATGAGTTGGCTCGCACAGAGCTAGCCAAGTCATTCAGACCACCTAAAAAAGTCCGCGCTATTCACTCATGGAGGGCTTACGCGACGTTTCTTTCCAAGTGGATCTTTAAACATGTGTTAGAAGGAGATCTTCTAGTGAAATTGAGTTCCAAGTGTAATAACGAGCGAAGGGATGCCTATCCGATTGTATACTGAAGTGTTCGTCCGCCTTGGACGACTAATTGTGAAGGAATATTTGATGGCTGTTCACGTATATAAACCTCTACTTGCGATATCGCCACAGCAGACGTTAGCCAGCATTGACTCGGGGACAAGTGATTAGGCGCTTACGCTATATTCAGTTACATACACCTATTTCCCTATGGCTCGAGAAAACTACGAGAAATAATTCTTAGCTTATTCTCGCCGCGAAGATAGAATAAAATACATTCCGTACGTCGGAAAAGTAAAACTAACGTTAAACATTTGACCTAAACCGTCTAAATAAGCTAACTATTATAAATAAAAAATAACTTTAGGTGGTTCCATTGAGAGAGGACGTGTATGTCATTTGATTCACTTTATGGATGCTTGTAGATAAATATGTCCTCTATTTGATATCGAATACAAAACGTTACCTTTCCGCGCTATTTATATCATAAATTGATATTACTTACCTAGTGTTCAAGGGAAGAATGGGGAAAACATAAGGAAAACTAAGTTTTTTTTCCACTCAATTAAAATTCTCATTCTTCTGTTGAACACATAGGGATAGTACTTGGAGGTTGATAACTATATCACATTGGGGATTAAATAGAAGTTAAACCATCATGATCGCTCAAGGCCTTTGTTCCACTAGAATATTATGGTCAGCAAATGTTTCTTATGGGCGTGCTGGTAGTCGTAGATTATTGTTGAATAAGGGATAACTTAATTTGATGCCTAGTCTGACTCTATAGCGATTTCTTCTTTGTCTATCACAAGGTCGTTCAATATCGATTGTATTCTTCTTATAGGGTGGGTTTACTCATGGAAGCCACTTCCATGACAGTAGTCTGGGAAATCTCTTGCAAGAGACACTTCAATATGTAAGCACGCACTTCCATGACAGTAGGGATCGATAGTGGTGGTAATCGACTGCGGTTCGCGGACTTGCAGAGAAAATAGACTGGCTTCTATTTTGCCAACAAGTATAATCTATTTGCAGCAGATACTTCAGTATCTTACAAACCCCATCATACTACGGTTGATCAGATCATGAAAATAAAATAAGGGAAATAGATGTTAGAACAGATAGGTTTAAAATTTCATTTTTCCCACAATCAATAAGAAACCATAATGGCTTCGTTGACATTTAGAATTATGTCAGTCGACAGGTAGTGTAGCTGATTAATTCGTATACCCCTTAATACATGTTTCTAAATCTGCCGAGTGGTGCTAACACCATGTTTCGAATGTTCCCTGGACGACTCTTGTTTCACGTTTACGTAGTTATTTATACGAAAGAACTACGTAGTAAGTTTACATTATAGAATAATTTTGTGATTTCTGTAGCATTTGTAGCATCCCTATTATGTGGTGCACATTGGAGATAGTAAATTTCTTCACTGTAGTCCATGTTGGTGATAAGTCTCCCCCTGCCAAACACCCCTGTGGTTGATAGCAGCGTAATAAGTAGATTAAGATGTAGATCATATCGATTCTGCGGTAAAGTCGCATCTCATCCAATGGAATATTGGTCACATGACTGCAAACGGAGATTTAAAATGTAAACAACGAATAACTTAGTAGGACTTAACTCATTGTTGCGTAATTTTTTATTTGTAATTGAAAATATTTTAAATGCCAAAGAACCCCTAAGGTATGCTACATAACATATCCCGTATTAGATAATAATTATTATTGATGCACTTGATTCGACGTAATAATGATAAATTATCGCAATTTCTACAAATTTATTAAACCAACGAATGCCTATGGGACTGACTCAATTAATATATTAATTTATCGGGAAAATCACAGTAAATAATTAACGAAGTGATTTAACAGTTTGTATTTCCGACTATGTCTACATGTCGCATCTCATTAAAAGTACTCCATCATCACTAGAGCGTCGACTTCATAGGCAGATTATCTGAGATGGCACAAACTAAACACTAATTAATCGTTAAAGTATTGCACACCAAAATACATATGTATGCTTTCCGAAACTCAGACGCAATATTTCAACGAAATATCACGAGGCTAAAGGTAAATGAACGGTAAGTGAACGGTGATACTCGCCGAACTATTCGCCGGCATCTCGTATGTCTCGTACGGTGGACGGCAGGTGTGAAGTCACGCGTATCACTTCCAAAATGGCGCGCAAAAAGCAGCGTTTGAAACGACATCATCTTTTCCATTGACTGTAGTTCAATAAATATGGGTCGCTCAGATGAAAGGAAAGAATATGTAGGAAACATTTTTGGTTATCTACATGATGCATGAGTTAAAAAAGCTGTAAAAAAACCTTGCAAGTTCTCCATTGCGATAAACGAACGCCATTATTGCCAAATTTAGGCGATTTTCGTAATTATCACATTCATTGTTTACTTCCGTCATCCAATATGGATGCTACTCTAGTTTTCCATAGTTTTTACGAGGAATGTAGATTACAAACAACTTAAATAGATTAATGATTCACGTACGGAGTATGCACATTATAGGAGCAAGGGCATTTTAGGTAGTTTGAGCCAAATATCATTTTATCTACAAATGAATAAATTTGGTCAAATTTTAAAGAAATATCTCACCCTTCCATTGAGATCAAAAATTTAACGCTTTACCGCATTACTTTTAGAGATATTTGCAAAAAAATACCAGCCCTCTCATATGGGAAATTATACGATTATGCACTCGAGTGAGATATAATTTACAAAATGAGGAATTTCTAACATTTAGATGCCGTAAAAAAACTAACAGTGTGCAGTTTGTATGTTTTATCAACTATTTTTGAAAATTGATCATATTTTCACCGCAATAGGTTTTTTGGGTATCACATAAACCTTCCGTTTTGAAGGAGTTTCAAACGCACCGCGCGAAAAAAATGAGTTAAGTTAAAGACTTATTTAGAAATTTTCATTTAATTAATTGCAATTTCTTTGATATAAAACTATATTATGTGTCCTACATCTGGAGAAATTAAAACGCATAATTCGAATTTGGTTTCTATGATAACTAGGGAACTATCTCGCTCGGACTTCCGTCGAAAGGTAAGGCGAGTAACTCTAGAAAACTATATAGCCTGCTTAGTGCTATGGATCCTTCTCAAATTGACAATATTTTTCATCGAAAAAGCGGATTATTATTAATTCATTTTAAAGAAGTCAAAGCAAGCTGAGTCTAGTAAATAGTAATTGAACAATTGGATGATTTTGTGTACTTAGGTAAAATGTTTGCGAAAGATGGGCGGATAGATAAGGAGATAAAGAGACGTGCGAGTGCTGGAAGGAAAGTGATAGGTAGCACGTGGAGCGTATCACGGAATGAGTGCCTGTCTAAGGAAGCGAAAATCGCTGTGCACAAAAGTGTACCTCTCCCCACTTCGTTGTACGGTAGTGAAACATGGGTATGTCAGGATAGACATAAGAGTAGACTAAACGCCGTGGGTATGAGTTATCTGAGGAGTGTTTGTGGAAAAAGTAGGATGGATAGGGTCAGGAATGAGTGGGCAATAAATGAATGTGGGTTAGATACTCCAGTAATGGACATATATGAAAGGAATGTGCTTAATTGGTTTGGTATTGTTGAGAGAATGGATGAGAGTCGAATAACGAAACAGATATATGAGTGAAATGAATGGTGCGAGAGGGAGAGGTAAGCCGAGAAAGTTGTGGTTGAATGTGGTTGAGGAAATTCTTAGGAGGAGGAATATTAGGAGTCTTAAAAACAGGAGGGCGTGTATGAAACAGTGTATGGGGGTAAATGAGGCAAAAGAAGTTTGCGAGGATAGGTCAGTATGGAGGAAATTATTAAAGGAGAGTTAGGTGTACAAATGTATATTTATGAGTGAAACTTTGTGACTGTGCTCACCCCGGAAGGGAACTGCGTGATTGGTACGTATGTATGTATTGATGGTAAACATAGTAAAATTAAAATTTGAGCGTTATCCCGCAAGCGCTCTAGGAAAACGAGGGTCAACCAACGTGTCGGACTGGCTTCAGATTCTAGAATTGTCCAGCATAGCAAGCGCCCTCTCCATATGCCTCAATAGTTTTGACTCACTCAGTCGCGGTGGAACTTCCTCAATCATATGTTGAATTCAGCTCCACTTTCAGTCCTGGAAATAGCTCCGTGGCCTCAAGGTATTTCCGCAGACGAGCGAAATCGTCTTCTCGTGATACAGAACCGTAGGTAATTCCTCGCGGAGTTTGACCGTGACATCATTGAAATCCCAAGGCCACGCTCGGAGGGCATAAGTGTGGAGTGGATTGGGGGAGGGGACAGGGAAAGAGGAAGGGGAGGGAGGTGGGGTGGGTTGATGGAGACGGGAGGAATAAACATCTTTCTTCCCGCGGAGGAAGACGATCTTTTGAGGATGCGTCCAAAGAGGACTTTGAGAGCGTCTTCAAGATTCTTCTCCTTCCTGTTTTAGTGGTCATCCATGACCTTTAGCGTTCGCCGTTACCGAGTTCGTTAAGGTGGCTCAGTCTAGACCAGTGTAATCCAAACATTTTCGAGCCACCAATTGTTTCCACAAACCAATTACCAGCGCCCCCAACCGAAAGGCGAGCATAAGCAATGTCATGGAATACATGAACAAAAGACGATCTTCATAAAAATAAAGCTGAAACAATTACAATTAAACTATTTTGTATATCAAATCCAACAGAGAGATGGTTTACTCATCCCCGTACATGTATATTAAGGCCTGTACATACGGCGCCTTAGATTGTGTGGTCTGTAGCGCATATTCTGGCGCCAGATCCGGTATAATTGGACGGCGACATTTATGGTAGCAATATCTTTCGCTTCTGTGTACACACGGTGCCACGAGACGGTGTTGAAACAATTGAACTTAAGTATACGTTCGAAAATGAAATGAAATAACACATGACTCACTGAGAGTATATTTAAATAATTCATCAAAACCAGATAACCATATCCAAAATCTACTACTCTGCTCCTTTCTAAATATACTTCACCAATGTCATAAACCCAATACGGTAACTAAAAGTTTTCTAAACAAAATCACACACTACTAGTTCTAGAGATCCGACACGACTGCTCGCTTTTATAGTTGCACTTTCACGACCGGTTTCGATATTGGTTACTCTTTCAAGAGAACCCGCCAAATTATAAGTATATTTAGACAAATTACAAAGCATATTTAGACATATAATCACTCTCTGGCTGTAAATAATTTGTTCAGGTGGATGAAAATCGCTGGTATTTTGCTTTCTCTCTTGGCTGTTTACTTTTTCAAGTGGTGGTTGCTATGGATGTAGGTAGCGATATGGCAGGGAAAATGGTACACGCTCTATCGCAGGCAACTTGCTTGCGATTGCCTTGCATGCCACCAGATGTCTTGCGATATGGGCGTACACACGGTGACATCTGTCGCCGACAGTATCGTAAGCAATGCCCGGCAACAGAAATCTCTTCGTGTGTACAGGCCTTTAGGTATGGGCCCATCCTCCAGCTCACCCTTGCAGCCCCCTAAGATGAAATCACCGCCCTCCAGTGGGCGGTAGCGCCCACTTGTGGAACCACTGGTGTAGACCATGATAGAGACAAATACTTCTACATACAACCCTGCCAGCCGCCGCATTGGCGTGTGGCAGGCGGAGTTAGGACACCAGCTGTGTACATATTTAAGGGATAAGGTGGTGGAAGGTGGATTTGTGACGTGTACTATGGGAGTGTATTCAGTGGAGCTCAGTATTTATTGTGGTCACTTGTAATGCGCGGAAAGAACGAGTATTTTTATCTAACACCTTTTGATACTTCATCTACATCTACATACTACACACTGAGCCGCTACATGGGCGTGTTGCAGGGGGTGTTAGTACACAAGCCATGAATAGATGTAAGAGATAAAGTTTTGGCAGGTGAAATTGTGACGTGAATTATGGGAGTGTATTTGGAGGAGCTCAGTTTTTATTATGGTCGCTTATTGTGGGCGGAAAAAAACGAGTTCTTGTACCTATCTGTTCGGCAATGTATCTCTCTTGTTTTATCGCTTCTATCGGACCTAGAAATAAAGTGTGGCGTCAAAACGACATTACCTGGGTCGCTTTGGCGTGTGGCAGGAGGATTCAGGGCACCGGCCTTGGAAAGATGTAAGGTTTTGAGAGGTTAAAAGGTGACATGTATTACAGGAGTGTATTTAGTGGAGCTCAGTTTTTATTATGGTCGCTTATTGTGGGCGGAAAAAAACGAGTTCTTGTACCTATCTGTTCGGCAATGTATCTCTCTTGTTTTATCGCTTCTATCGGACCTAGAAATAAAGTGTGGCGTCAAAACGACATTACCTGGGTCGCTTTGGCGTGTGGCAGGAGGATTCAGGGCACCGGCCTTGGAAAGATGTAAGGTTTTGAGAGGTTAAAAGGTGACATGTATTACAGGAGTGTATTTAGTGGAGCTCAGTTTTTATTATGGTCGCTTATTGTGGGCGGAAAAAAACGAGTTCTTGTACCTATCTGTTCGGCAATGTATCTCTCTTGTTTTATCGCTTCTATCGGACCTAGAAATAAAGTGTGGCGTCAAAACGACATTACCTGGGTCGCTTTGGCGTGTGGCAGGAGGATTCAGGGCACCGGCCTTGGAAAGATGTAAGGTTTTGAGAGGTTAAAAGGTGACATGTATTACAGGAGTGTATTTAGTGGAGCTCAGTTTTTATTGTGTTCCCTAATTGTGCGCGGAAAGAACGATTTTTGTACCTCTCTGTTTCGACAGTGTTCCTCTCTAATTTTATCGCTTCAGTCAGACCTAGAGATGTAGCATGGTGCCTTGAAAATATTCTCTCTGTCCCTCTGAAACACACCAGTTCTAAATTTCTCAAGCAAGCTAAGCCTAGTGTGTGACCTCAGTCTCTTCCAGAAACCCCCCGCCCCCTTTAATCCCTTGTCCCTTTGAATGCTGATGACGTGATATCACGTCATGGGTACTGTGAGTGTTCCAGATTTCACAAGGGGGCCTAGTGAAATTCCCTAGTGAAAGCTAGAACAATCACGGTACCTTTGACGTAATATCACGTCATCAGCACCAGCGTAAAGTGTCCATGACGTGTAATCACGTCATGCCGCACCCAAAGGGTAAAAGATTTCTTTCGTAGTTTTTTTATTTCTTTGGTTAAAGGTTTGGTTTCTCCAAGGTCCCAAATACTAGCGACGTATTCAAGGTGTGGTCTTACTCTTTTACTTTTTCATCCGAAGACCTTCCTGTTATAAGCTTGATAAATCCTAATACCTTCAATGGTGAGTCGTATGTGTAATATCCACGATATATCTGAAGTTAAGGAACTTAACTTCTGATATATTGTGGAGATTATACATACAAAACGTATGTGGCACAGCAAAAAAGAAACTAGGCTTTGTTAATCGTATAATAGGAAGGTCCTCGGATGAAAAAGTTATAGAGAGATGCTACTTCGCTCTGGTTCGGCCACACCTCGAATACGCCGCGAGCATTTGGGACCTTGGCCACAAAGATTTAACCAAAAAAATTAATAAAATACAAAGGAAAGCAATGTGCTTTGTTAAAAACTGCTACAAGCGTACATATTGCGTCTCTTCTCATGTACTTTCCTCTTCATTTGGTCCATTAACTAATGAATTTTAAATCTTAATATGAAATAAATTAATAAAATTAATCTAAAAATAATAAAATACAAAAGAAAAGCAGCACACTTCGTTTAAAACTGCTACGAGCGAACATATAATGTCTCACAACTTTTAGGCTGTTTAAGGTGGGAGCCCCTAAAGTCTCGGAGGCTACTCGCTAGGCTTAAGTTGCTTGAAACATGCAGAACTGATGTTTCAGAGCGACATAGGGAATATTATCATGACTCCTCACGACATCTCTAGGTCTGACAGAAGCGATAAAATACGAGAGATACACTGCCGAAAAGATAGGTACAAAAACTCGTTCTTTCCGCGCACAATAAGCGACCACAAACAAAACTGAGCCTCACTAAATACACCCCCATAATACGCCACCATTTCAGCTTAATTTGAGCGAATTGTACTCCAAAGTCACACATCCCTACTAGCACAAAAAGGATGATATCTGTACATTTTAGTTAATCCATATAAATACAGATTAAATCCTTATTAAATTTAGAGTCAACTATAGCATGGAAAAGATTATAGTTGTATACATAAGGGAAAAAAGCATTTCGCATAGACGGACACTTATACACAGATTTAATCCATTTTTATTTTTAGATTTAATCTTGAATCACGCGTTAAAATGCGCGGGGGTTGTTAGCGACAAAGTATTCGAATTTTTGCAAAAAAATTGAAAGAATATTTTTCTATAAGCTCTCGAAAATGGGAACAAGCAATGTATTCCAACCCACATACGCATTGCATGCTTAATCGAAGGATACACTCGTACTCCGAAAGGTACTATTTTTTGTCTAAGGCATGGATGATTACTTACCTGTCCAGCATAGGAGTAGTAATCGTTCGTCCAGTGAACCTTCGACCTCGTAATGTAGCGCGCGTAAACGGACTGAGTGATATTTGGTTTAGTTGTCCAATACACTAAACTCGTTCTTTCCGCGCACAATAAGCGATCACAATAAAAATTGAGCTCCACTAAATACACTCCTGTAATACATGTCACCATTTCAATCTCCCAAAACCATACCTCTTTTCACTGCTAGTAACATAACTCCCCCTTGCCACACGCCCTTGCGGCGGCTCGCAGGGTATTATGTAGATGTAGATTAAGGTAATTTCAAGATATTTTACTGAATCGTAAGACCTTATGTATACTCCACACACAGAATAGGTATGGCATTCGTGTGATGACTTTAGCAGGATGTGAACTGTGGTGCATTGACTTACATGAACTTCTACCCCCTACTCCTGGCACCAAAAATGAACGTTGTTTGGGTCTGATGATAGAACTTATGAGTCTGCGTCTTCTTTTACTATCCGGAAGATGTTCATATCGTCTGCACATTACCATAGTTTACTGCCAACTGGAGAACTTAGATTATCTACATAAGGAATTAATTAATTAGGTCCGATCACGCTTTCTTGTGGAACACCGGATGAGACTCGAACCATATCAGAGCTGATACCATCAAGGACTGCATTTTGTTTGCAATCACTAAAGATGTCTAGAATCCAAGTCACCATTTTTTCATTTTTTTCGAATTCTAGTAATTTTTATGAGATTTTTCTAGAGTAGCCTAGTCCAATGCTTTCTTGAAAGCAGAGAAATCGCGCCAACTTGCCTTATCCCATTCACCTGATATTAGGGTATCATGAATGATTCAACCATGGGGCGAAATTACGAGACCTTAGTTTTATTGGACAGTATTTTTGGTTTTTCTCTCGTCCTAAGTATTATTCCCGGGTACAATAGGAGCCCCATTGCGTGAAAACGAAAGCACCAAGAACCATCTTGCTTAACCGACTGCCGCGATCATAATTCGCTCTGCTCTTAAAATTACTTTGTACCAAAATTCTGATCTCGGGAATCGGATTATTACTCTCCTGATCCGTAATAAAATCCCCCTTATAGACTTCTTGTTCTGCTGCAACAGCTTCAATTTATATTGTTTTTATAATCTACCGCACTTCCAGTGTGTGTTATTATATTCAGCTAGTGATGTCCTCCAACACTTTCCCACAGTAAAATGGTGTTCCGCAAGAGCAATGAGCCTCAACTATACACATATTAAACTTCAATAGTGATATTTATATCATATCAAATGATTCAACATCATTTTCTAGAGCTCAGCTATTAAGATAAAAACGACCATAGGCATAAGATTAAGGAAATAGACTGCAGAACCGATAAATTTAAAATGTTCTTTTTTTCCACATATTATACGGGATCATAATAATTTCTATGGATCGGTTCTAGGATACTTTGGCCCAGACTAGGTGAAATAGATTTTCACACTCGTGCTTAACATCTTAACATTATTATTAGCTACTAACCTCGTATGCAATTACCGCCATTAGATAGCTCTTGCATGAATTAGTACCAAGTAATACTATTTTTCTGTCGCAGTGATTATAACAATTAGTCGTATCTTGAGTAGTGTACTGCATGATAGTATATTCGTCCACGTGGGTTTCTCCTGGTTTCTGGTCTAACCGCGACCTGTTGTCTTGACTACTTCAGCCTGCGTCTGGTATCCGGGGGAACGTGCGCGGGTCTGATTTGAACCGGGATGAGTGCTGTATGCCTGGTATATAACCACCCCCGTGCCACACACCCAAGTGTTGCCTTGCACGGTATTTCTTAGATGTAGATGTAGATACTGATTACAATATTCTTAGGATAAAATTTGGGTTAAAACGTTTGAAAAATATCATTAGTCCGACAGCTAATTTTATGAATATTCTGATGAACAGTTTTAATATAGAATCTTGAATATGCTTTCTCATTCAAAGTGACGTCATTTGCTGTAATGTGGGCAACATCCATGAAATCCCATGTTAAAATATCCGCTCCACAAGGACTAAATTAATGCAGAACTACCCAGGTAACTCTAGGGATAATTTAAAAACACTTAGTAATATTCCACAAAGATTTATTTTCCCAACCGGTTTCAACGCTGACGCGTCATTATCAAGGGAACAATTCTCTTAAGAAGAGAATTGTACCCTTGATAATGACGGGTCAGCGTTGAAACCGGTTGGGAAAATAAATCTTTGTGGAATATTACTAAGTGTTTTTAAATTCTCCCACGTTATGTTATTCCACCAAGTAGAGCCGTCAACAGTTGAAACAGGTAACTCTAGTTTATCAGTCTGTAATATGTACTTCAAAGAAATTGTGTACGAGTTTTTCGAAAATCTGGAATGAGTGACACTGAGACTAGTGCCACCTTAACCTCCTTGAGTAAGATAGAACTCAAAAGCTTTCTTAATAGTGTTAACTGCAAAGATAAGCCAACTCCGTTATCTATGTCCATCTCTAGAAATCAGCGATGTAATCCACAACTTACCGAGTATTCGTGGGCCCCGACGTAACTCTGTCACGGACAAATCTGAGGTCGTTTTCTTTCATCTGACGACGCGACCGTACTGTAGGGTTCAGAATAACGTACATCAGACAGCAGTCGTGTTTCCCTGCTTTGGTGAAAGCTGCTTCTTTCATTCCTAAATTTCTTTAAAACCTCAATTCAAAAATCAGTTGCTTTCGCACTTGGCGCAAATAAAACTTTTATATTCATCTTCGGTGGTGAAGTACAGATGTATATGCCGTAATTACCTAACACTGAAAGTACCGGAGGAGTCATTTCGACCCGATTTCGTTCTTGATAACCCGTGTCGGCCCCGGTGGCGGTGGGGTAAAGTCCTCGCCTACTAACCCTAAGGTCGCGGGTTCCAGTCCCGCCTGGTAGAATATTATCTGCCCAGGACATGAGTGAGTGTGTTCGTCTATTGTTAATGATTAAACACCCAATGTAAAAGGCCTTTGATATGCTGTTTTCGGGGTCGTGAGTATAAATAAAATAAATAAGTAAATTACTTCTAACTGAATCCCAGCTCTTGCATATTTCTTAACATTTACGTTTTTAGTATAAGGATATATAATGTGAAAATAAGAACCTAACTGCAGCAAATATTTTTATGTACATATAAAGTTATTTCAGAATCAACAAGATAGTACTTCTACCTATTAGTACCAGAAGGGTCATTTTGCCCCAGGCAATTTTGCTCTTCTCCTGTTACATTTGAGTTTTACCATTATGGAATGGAGTTGAATTGTCTTATGCGTATCATTTCAATTGAAAATGTCGATTTTCCTTAAGAATACAAATTGTTTCTAAGGGGTCCATTTGACCCCTGTCGGTACTGATAGGTAGTCTGCAAAGTCCTAGACTTCTAGTACTAAATGTATACCAAAATAAAAAGCGTCTTTTAATGAAGATTTTACGTAGACAAGTTCTATGGGGGCCTTGCCTCAAGAGACAATCACTACGTTTACCAAGCGAATTCAGATCTATACGAACTCGGATCGATCAGAACATTCCAAGCCAGCCGACTCGGATCGACTGGTTTACCAATGCGAAATTGATTGAAATATCGATTTGAATCGGTTCATATCGATTTGAAATCACAGACTGGCAGAGAAAGCGGGCCGAGGTAGTACGCTTCTCATATCGAACCCACTAGACCGCTGCGTTTACCATACCAAGCTGAACTGGCCAAATCGATCTAAGGTGTATTGGTAAAAGTAGTGATTGTCTTTTTATTGAATTCTAATATAAATGCAAAGTAAAAATAGTAAAATTATAGATTATGTGAAAACATAAAATTAGTCATGCTAACGCCCACAAAAGGCTTTCCTCATGTGATGGTGGAGTAAGCTTGGGGAATCCCGCATCTGTCCTAACTTTAACGGGTAGAGCTTATTTCAATTATTGCTCAATTAGAATGCTCGAAAAACGGCCGTTGTCACGCTATATTGCGCATATGTCACACCGCCGTGGGTCATTGGTATTGTTCCGGGAAAATGAGAATATCTCATTTAAGTTCACGTGGCCAATGAATGCGTTTCTGAATACAATGGGGACTTCTGCGAAGTTGATACACACATTTTAAGTTCTGCCGTGATGACCAGTAACTCTAATTTATCAAAAGGAAATGGATTTCCGTGAAAAGGACATCATTAGTCTTTGTTTACTGCTTCAATGATATACTCAACTGATAAAACTTATCTCTTTAAGCGACTGATTAATCGCGCTGGTCGAGTACCGCAGACATAAGCAGCTTTTCCTCGCAGCCGATCTGTGGAAATCCTGCGGAAGTGTCCTTTGGCATGCAGGGGCGTCAGAAGGTGAATAACTCGAAAGAGTTCTGCCAGGAAGTGAAATTAATGTCATATACTTCCATTTCATTTCTGTTGTAGGGAAATTCGGAGCGAAGTTAATTTTTACGCTTTTGATTCTCTTTCAACCTCAATGCGTAGAAAATTACTGTCTCTTGTACTCGTCGGCTTCCAAGGAGTCGTTGAGATGGCCGTGAAGGCTTTTCGGGCTCTCTTCCGAGTATTTCCATTATCGCAGATGACAGGTTCGATAGCAATGCAGCTCTCTTCTTCAGGTCAGAAGAGAAGATGCAGTGTTTGTGTCCGTCTTTCCGGCCGTTGAGATGGACACAAACACCAATCAACAAACCGTGAATATATATTATGGATTGTTATCTCGTCGCCAAAAACTGTTGTCTAGAGTTCCGTAAACAAATAACTTTTTGGAAAGTGATGCCACCTAGTGATGAAAGACTGAAGTTCAAATGTAAATACCATGAATATATATTATGGATTTGGATATTTGGCATTGTTGCCAAGGCTATGTGTTGCCGAAATTTCCACATTTAGTTCACCCAGTCCTTGGTGCCACTTAAATTAGAGTCTTTTCTGTTGTCATTGTAAAAGACGTTGTTAATTGTCGCTAAAGTGAGACTGTGGTGAATACAAGTTTAATAGTCTAATACGTTATCGAAGGAAAATGTCCTAAACTGCCAAATTAGGGCGTTAGCACGTATGCAATGAAGGAAAATCGGGATTAGCAAAGATGGCGCATAGGCCACGTTCACGCCACATATTTTAGCTTTGGTTACAATGGCAAGCGCCCTCTACATCTACCTCAATGCTACCACTAATGAGAATATTTACGCCAAAATTCTCGTAAACTGCTCCACATGAGCGGAAATCGCTGCCACCACCTGCATCTCCTCTTTGTTCTATTTCTTGAACTATGCTGCAAACCACTGGGTCGTCCAGTCGACGTGTCTGCGGCGATATTAATACCGGATGTTTTTCTGTGGTCTCTGGGTCGCGATGTGGTTTCCAGTTTTTTTCTTCAAATGGTTCCGCGTCTCTGAGCATTTTTGGCTCCGCTCGAGCTCTTATGGGTTTCCACTTTTTCCTTGGAATTCTCACCGCCGAATACTGCCCTCGCCAGGAGTTCGAGGATATCTGTCGCGGCCAGCCTCAGATTAACACGTACTGATAAGATCAGCAGGATACGTAAAAAGCCGTCATGATAGCCTCGCTAGTGTTAATATTAAGGATTTGTGGAAGCGAGCCAATCGTTAAATAATTGAAATTTAACGAAAGGTTTTCTTTAATCTAAACCACACTTTTTGATGGCTACGATCAGAACAGAAGTTTTTTTTTATTTATATAAACAGTATCATGGATACATAAGTGGTAAAAAAAGGAATTACTAATTGTAATAACATGTGCCAACGTCCAGCGACATAGATTATATATACAGGGCTGTTCCTGACGCTTCTTGCCTCAAAGTTTGACGGGATTCAATATCTCGAAGCATGGATATAACTTCATCCTTCTTGATCTGATTGTTGGTGGCACAATAAACGTTTACTAAGTGTTCATCACAGTCAGACAGACCGCAAAGCAAAGGACTTCTTACAAAAAGTGGAATAGGAAACGCATTCAACACGCCAATTCAAAATTAGACTTGATCTTTTTGTAAGTTCAAAATCAATTTTTTTTCCGACGAAGTTGTTAAAATCTTACTAATTCCAACATTAGATTGCGAGTTGATTATTATTATATTTCTTCCTCAGTGATGGAAGTTATAGGTAGCATATCGAGAGTGCGTTTTAGAATAAACAATGGAGAGTAAGCGATCATATTCTGTCAGAGACTGCGAGCGTCGTCCGCGATATTCAACCGGTCTCGCGCCAAAACGGCCCGCGCCAACAAGAGTCTGTATCGAAACGGCCGCTGCCAAAACGATCCTGCGCCAAAACGTCTCGCGCCAAAACGGGCTCACGCCGAAACGGCCGGCGTCAAAACGAGCCTGCGTCGAAACGTCCCGCGCCAAAACGATCCCGCGCTGAAACGGCCCGCACCAATCCGGCCACTCCGAAAAGTCCCATTCCCTTGCACAACATGCTTTCATCTCTCATCACGGCATCCATCCACATTTTCTGCTTTCTCTAAATCTCCACCGCCTACTTCCTCTCCTCTCCTACTTTATCTGACAACCCCTAGCCCGTTTTCCTCGAGGGTATTCGTAAATCCTTAAAAAATAACAAATGCATATAAGGTACTCATAACGAGCAAAGATTGATCCCCCATAATGACTCTCATGCGTACAACTTTTGAGGACTAGTAAACTGACTGACAACTCCAAGAAAAGGATATCAAGTAATTAGCTCGAGATAAAATTGCTGCAGAAGCGGAGAAGTGCGGTTATCAGCGGATAAAAAGAAGATCAACGTCATTTAGCTTATCGTAATGAGTTCACGGGTTTGTATTCCTCGTTATCGCGTTTGCGTACAGATTAAACTCTGACAAAACCTCCGATAGATGTCACAGATATAGGGAATCATTTCTTCCATCTGAGCAGCGTAAGAGAGTAAACCACACTAATCCCGTTTCCACCGGGAAAATTTACTTTCGTCTACTCTTGATTTTCACAATCTATTCGCCGGTGACGTATTCTTCCTCTCATCAGCTCCCGAATGGTCAACTGGATGAATTATTCTTCATTGTGATGGGCTAAATAAGTCGAAGATCTTGCAAAAGTTCCTGGAGCTGCGGAGAGTACAACTTCGGGTCAAGGGCTACGGATCTTTCACCTAACACCGCGAGATTGGGGTGGAAGGATGTAGAGTAGGGAGGTAAGACAGAAAGCCATTCTAATTACAACCAACATAAACTCTTCGAGAAATAGGATACTCACCATCTCCTGCCGACCCGTTTCCATTCTTTTTACAACGAGTCTTCAAAATAGTGTTAAGTAGGTAAAGTCTTAGCGCTGGCTAATTTTAATCGCTTGACTTTCATGAGTACATCGTGGCTTTTACGGCGGAATAGTTTGGTTCCCATGCCTAAGTCGCCCTCGATGTTTCCATCTCTTCCCCTCCATCTATTCCCTTCATCCACTCCTCTTCTAACTCCTCTACTTGCCGCACAAGTCTGCGCCAGGAACTTTTGCGAGGGCTGTAACGATGTAACAGATGGAGGGAGAGATAGAGAGAGAGAGAGAAGGATTTTCTGCGATTCTGAAAACATTAATGCGGTGACAATATAATTTTTTTTTCAAAAATTGTCGAGAAAACATACAAACTACACCCTGTTATTTTTTGACGAGATCTAGGTATTAAAAATTCCTCATTTTAAAAATAAGGTGTGCCTGGAGTGTATGCACGTACCGTTTCCCATGAAAAAGGGCAGGTATTTTTCATCAATAAAACCCGGAAAGTGATGCAGTAAGGGTTGTTATTTGGATATTTTCGGAAGAGTGAGATATTTTCCTTCAAAATGAGACCAAATTCGTCGATTTATAGGTGAAATGATATTTCGCTCAAACTACATTAGGATATAATTCGTTGTCTCGGGCGTGACTTCATTGAATCGACTTAACTTATACATTAGGATATACCTAAACGTTTAATGTGAACGGGTGTGTAGACTCTGGAACGTAAAGCTAAGTTTTATAAACTTTACTGAACATCCTAAATGCGAGGAGGAAACTACCTGTAGTCTATGTTGGTTCGGGATAACTCCATCATGAAGTCACTGAATCAATTTATTCATCACCTACGATGAAGAGTTCTCGGACTTCCAGCCGGGTTATGGTGGTGAACTGCACCGACGTTTCGATGACGTAGTCTGCCATCATCTTGAGGGTGAATGCATATCGCCAGAATTGTCACGTATTTTAGGGTTACATTTTTAGTCAGGCTTGCTCTGATTGGTCAGTTTTTTCCCGCCATTTTTTTGGCATTCACAGAGCAGAGTCTCTGGTGGCGGAGCATAGCCTGGAAAAATGGCCATAGGATGGGCCAACACCACAGTGCTTGGTAAAATAAGCGATAAATGGGATCGCATTGTGAAGGAAGCCGTGGAATTTAGGTAGGAAAACAATCACTTGAACCGAAACAAAGGTTTCCAACCTAGCAGTGCTTGAGACCTGCTCTGAGAATGCTGAAAAAAATGGCGGGAAAAAACTGGCCAATCAGAGCAAACCTGACCAAAAATGCGACCCTATAAATGTTTGACGATTCTGGCGAACATCATACACACTGGAGACGATGGCAGACTATGTCATCGAAACGTCGGTGCATTTCAACACCATAACCCGGCTGGAAACCCCAAAACTCTTCATCCTAAGCATTCGCCTGGAAAGACATAAATCCTACAACTATTAATGAATTTGTTGCCAGATAAGGGTATTGCCGCTTTATCTATAAATTCCTCTATGAATGACTTTTCACTGACTTATTCTCAGCATAGTACGGAGGTAAGATGTACCAGATGTTCTATGGTGATAAGTTGTATTAGATTTTTTCCGAAAAACAACCTGAATTTTTAGTTCAAATAGAGAGTGATGTAATGGCGTTATCAAATAAGATAACGGTAAAAGTATATTTAGGGCTTTAAACAAAGAATCAAAAAACTTGAATAGGGTCAATGTTTACGCTTGTTTTGATTGATATCTGATAATTTCGAAATAGATAAGGGTGTCTTGATTAAGTATTCTTTCCAGACCTTGGCTCATGGTCGATATACGTCTGTATGTCGTATGGTTTGAAAGCGCTTCGGCGACAAACTACAAACACCATACGCCCAAGAATCGGAAAAATCTTGGTATATATTTGCCTTACATCCTGAACGATGGAACAAATAAAAACATAAATTGGATCGTTAATGATTTAGCGTATGCGAAAGAAAATCACGATGTACTAGCACTTCGAATACGAGTTGAAGTTTCAGGCTTTACTTTGTCAAAAAGCGAAAAATGAAATTTCAGACAAATGTGGTGTTTATGTTTTAAATTGTGAGTCATGTGAAGCCAGGTACATTGGCCAAACTGGACGGAAATTTGAACTTAGGATTAAGGAGCATAGAAATTTTTTTTATCTGATGACTTTTCCCCTATGTTTGCCGAACATTTATTAGATTGTATTCATTCAAGTGACTTTAAACCTGAATTTTACATCTACAGAATAAGAGCAAAAATTAGATTTCCTCGAACAATATGAAATTGTAAATACTGTCAAACGAAGTTCAAATCTGGTAAATGACCTCACATTTGACGTGCATTTTCCACTGATGTCAATCAACTTTTAACGTAGAGGAACTTCGGGTATTATGGAATAGTCGGGCAATATGGAACACCGTGATATCTCATTCGTCAATTGGCGATAACAAGCGGGAGACGCATGAACTACTTCAACATGTTCCCATAATGCTCTGTAGCGAGTCCAGTTCGTCTCGAGGCAACGTATGAGTTACGGCGCAGAAAAATTGTTTTCGTAGTTTCACAACATTTTTGCTGGTAAGTTTTCGAAAACGTGTAATAATTATTGAAAATTTACACTGGTGATTAAAACTAAGCAATTTATTAAGTTAAAGAGTTGTAGATTGTTATGTATTGCTCGGTTTTTGGCTATGGCTACAATTGGTTCTGTTGTGATGTTTTCAAATCCAAGATGGTGTGTCGGACATTTTAGAATACTAGGTATTCCATATTGCCCGCAAAAAAAAAACGGTAAGCAACAGCACATAAATAAAAAAGGAAAGAAGAAAAGCAACAACAGTGGTCCTATTAACTCAGATAAAAGGCAAAAACAAGAGAGCGTCAAGCCACGGAAAAAAAACTTTGCCAGAAATTAGAGTTTGTTTCGAAGGACGCTTCCAGTGGCAGTGACGAACCTTTTCACTCAGACGTTTCATCACAATTGGACTATGTACAACCATCTTCTGTACCAACAGATGGTAATGCAGAATGTTTGTTCTGTGAAGGAAAGTTTTCAGACGCTAGAAGAGGAGAAGTTTGGGTTAGATGCGTTGTTTGTAAAATGTGGGCCCACCATGACTGTGCAGGTGCTGAGAAGGAGGATTATATTTGTGACTTGTGCAAATAGATAAATGTACTATTCTGTTACTAAAAAGTAATTCTTTTGAGATTTAAAGTTGAAAGCAATCCTATAAATGCGTTTTGTACGCAAAAATTTTTTTTCAAACTTACATGATTATCTACATTTATTTATTATTATCTACAACCCTATTCCATATTTCCCGACTATCCCATATTACCCTCCAAGTGCAACTTTTATTTAAACTTTTTCTCAGCGGCAAATGTTTTAAACTTTACTGAGATATACACAAATACTCAATACTAAATAGTTGAAGCTTATGATAACATGTAAAAGAGAGCTAAGAATGAGTTAAATTTGGATATACAGCTAGAAAAATCAACGGTATTCCATAATACCCGAAGTTTCTCTATATTTACGTCATATACTCAACCTTGCCATAATGTCTTTATCCCCTAACCATCCCCATTGACGTCATTCTCCTTTCAACCAAACTTTTCTCCCCCTCCCCCTTTTATTCCCCAACCTCCCTCCCACGCCTCCCCCACCCACGCTCAGTTTGATATATATATGGACAACGAAAAAGTTATACTGTCCCTTGATAACGACAAAACTTTGTCGAAACCATGGTCGGAAACAATAAAACAGAGTACAAAGTACAAAGTGAGTTCTCTTTTCACGATGTACTAATAAGGTGTGTAGATGATGATTCATCATTATTAGTCATTCCATTCTAAGATTGGTTGACCACATCCTTCCGTTCTAGTCTCTGCCTTGCTAACTTCCCTGGAAAGTTCGAGAGAATCTTTTCCCTATTTATAACAGAGGCTACTTTTGATTCTTATTTTGATTTCGGGAGCTACCAGAAGCATGATGTACACATTTTGATATTAAAAGGCCAAAAGTATTGTTTTATTCGACCAAAATTCACAGTAATTAACCACGGTTAACCTCAAAAGTACATGATAAATGAAGAAGGGTTTTCTTTAAATATTCTACCGGTTAAGGTGGGTTTTGTTGAATGTCAGAGAATCTCTCCCCAGTTTTCTACACTTTCAGGGGCCTATCTCTCTCTGGTATATCCTTTTCCGCCATAGTATACGATCTACCCTTCTTCATCCCGTCCATGAAACCTATTCTCTTTCTTCTCCTTCCTCGCTTGCCCAACATCCTTCCCTCTATCACACTCTTCAGGAACCCATCGCCCCTTAGTTCCTCCAGCCACCTACTCTGCCGATCTCGAATTTTATTTAAAAGTTTTACTTTCCTCGCCCACCATCTCAAGCACTTCCTCGTCAGTCTTCCTCTCCGTCCTCCTCACCTTCTCCATCCTTCTCCACACCCACATCCCAAATGCCTGCAGCCTATTCTCGCCCTCTTTTTTGAGGGTCCACATTTCTGCTCCATACAACGCTGCGCTCCATATCAAGCTCTTCACCAACCTCTTCTTCACCTCCTAACCCAATGTCCCCGTCATCAGCTCCCTTCTATTACTAAAAGCCTCCTTAGCTAGCGCTATTCTCCTCCGTATGTCTTTGCTACTATGCCCGTTTTGCTCTAGCATGCTACCTAAGTAATTAAACTGTTCTACTTGCTAGAGTTTTAGTCCTCCAACTTGAAATATCAACCTCGCTTTCTTTTTCCTAGAGAAAATGAATAATTTTGTTTTTTTTAATAAGGGTTGAAACGTCTATGAAGTTGTAAATTCAAGGGCGTAAAATATCGTCAAAATTTGAAATTAGTGTGCAATAGCATGCAAATCGTAAAGTGAATCTCTCGTAAAGTAAACTCTTCGTAGAACGGGGGTTTACTGTATAGTGGGTATCACCGCTCTTTCCTTTCTTTCCTTCGTTTAGCAAGACGGAATGGGCGAGTCGGTGGATGTAAAGCACGGATAACCAACATCTGTACGAAATGTAATTTAATTTGAAAGGAAAGGACGAGATGGGCAGGAATTAATGTACTAACACAATTTTCGAATGGGTCGTAACACTAGGATTCAACTGTATTTTGATGCACCAAATCCCTTTCAAATACTTCGTATCCTCGGCCTTCGTTTTTACAGCTACGAAGCATACAGCTCCACGTGCTTCATATCAGACACTTCTTCGTCCTTATCTTAGCTTCCTTTCAACGAGTATCAAGAATAGACTTTCTTCAATCGAACACGATCTAATTCCTTCAATCCGTCCTTCAATCTAGTAACAATCTAATTCAAATCCTTAGATAACGCATCGCCCCTTCTCCAACATCATCTACATGTACATCTACCAATTATTATTCAAGTCACCTTTAAAGTTCGTGGCACGGGGTGATTTCACGCCAGGCATTCGATATTTTTTCTTATCCTGGATCGGAGCCCACACTAGTCCCTGGCTACTACATCTACATACTAGCGAAGAGGAGCTAGGTTTCTGAAACAGTGCTACGATAAGTTTGCTAGTGAGTCTGGTTTGTTAGAAGAATAGGGATGGGAATCTGTATCACAGCGTAGATTAAATTATAGACTTAACCTCCTAACTAAATTTCAGGAAAATCATATCTCCGACGACGTAAAAAACATACTATTAACCCCCTGTACTACGACAGATTAGATCGTGCCAATAAGATTAGAGAGATAGATTGTAGAACCGATAGGTATAAAATGTCATTTTTTCAGCGTACCATTCGGGACCATAACAGCTGTGATCGTCGTCATGAATAGTGCGAATAGTGGCTTAAGCTGGACTGTAGATATTTCTCTGTATATCCTCTACGTTTTTATTAATGCATGATGTAAATATTGATGTTCTCATTTATGCATGATATTTTGAATCTGCAGTAGTAGCCTTTGTATCCTTTGCATGTTGAAACGATTTACGATAGAATGTTTGTTTGTTAGTAGATTTATAATTGGCGCGTTGCATGTGTAGTACGCTGGTTTCAATGTAATTTCGGTGTTCTACCGTATCATTCATGAATGCCTGGTGTGGAAGCACCCCCTGCCACACACCCTTTGGGTGGCTTGCAGGGTATGACGTAGATGTAGATGGTTAGGTTTTGGGAAGTGAAATGGTGTAGTGCGCAATGGGAGTGTTTTGATTGGAGCTAAGTTTCAATTATGGTCAATTATTGTGCGTGGAAAGAACGAATTTTGTACCTACCCCTTCGGAAATGTATCACGATTATTTTGCCGCTTCTGTCGGACCTAGAAGTGTATTGTGGCGTGTACTGTGCAGAAGTGCAGAGTGTCGTAAAAGTTTAGTGAGACGAAGTGTATTATGGGTATGTCTTAAGTGGAGCTCCAGTTTTATTGTGGTCGCTTGTTGTGCGCGGAAAGAGCGTATTTTTCTACCTATCTGTTCGGCAATGTATCTCTCTCACTTTATCGCTTCTGTAGGACCTATAAATGTAGTGTGGCGTCAGAATGATATTGTTTGAGTCTCTGAAGCACACCTCACCTGAATTTCTCAAGCAAACTAAGTCTAACGTGAAGCCTCCGAGCGTCTAGTGGCTCCCAACCAAATCCCTCTAAAACCTGATATGATCGCTCGTGGCAGTTTATAGCGAAGCGCGCAGCTTTCATTTGTATATTAATAATTTTTGGTTGAATTTTCCTGTCCAGGGTCCCAAATGCTTATGGCGCTTTCGAGGTGTGGCCTAACTAAAGCCAAGTAGATCTCTCTTTTACTTTTTCATCCCTTGACCTTCCTACTATTCTAGTTATGGACCATAAAGCAGTCAGGGGAACAATACGCACCTAAACAGTGAACTAGGCGAGTATCACATTAGTGACCATGCTAACATGCATGGCACGGGACAAGATACTATTACTTACTGGCATTACAATTCTTTCTATCCATAAATCTGATCATGGAGCCTTGAATGAGTCTGCAACTAACAACATGAGATTCAGGAGCCATATTGACACTTTGTTCCTAAATCCTCATTCTATTATGTCGGGTTGACCTTAAGCGCAAAGTGACGTAGCCTTTTCATTAACTTGCGTTGAATTTCGTGGACTGTGACTTGGTTAAACCGCGCTGACTCTGAAAAAATATCAGACTGATGGTAAGTTAACGTAGGTGTTATTGATGGGAGAACGCATCGATTTCTGCTTTCATACCGAGAAAATATTTCTCCCCGAATGATAAACTTGGATTTTCATATTTTACAGATGTTCTTATATTTAAAAAGAGGGAGAACGCATCGATTTCTGCTTTCATACCGAGAAAATATTTCTCCCCGAATGATAAACTAGGATTTCCATATTTTACAGATGTTCTTATATTTTAAAAAGAGGGAGAACGCATCGATTTCTGCTTTCATACCGAGAAAATATTTCTCCCCGAATGATAAACTTGGATCTTCATATTTTACAGATGTTCTTATATTTAAAAAGAGGGAGAACGCATCGATTTCTACTTTCATACCGAGAAAATATTTCTCCCCGAATGATAAACTTGGATTTTCATATTTTACAGATGTTCTTATATTTTAAAAAGTGGGAGAACGCATCGATTTCTGCTTTCATACCGAGAAAATATTTCCCCCCGAATGATAAAACTTGGATTTTCATATTTTACAGATGTTCTTATATTTTAAAAAGTGGGAGAACGCATCAATTTCTGCTTTCATACCGAGAAAATATTTCTCCCCGAATGATAAACTTGGATTTTCATATTTTACAGATGTTCTTATATTTTAAAAACTGAAAGAACGCAACGATTTCTGCTTTCATACCGAGAAAATTTTCTCCCCGAATGATAAACTTGGATTTTCATATTTTACAGATGTTCTTATATTTTAAAAAGTGGGAGAACGCATCGATTTCTGCTTTCATACCGAGAAAATATTTCTCCCCGAATGATAAACTTGGATTTTCATATTTTACAGATGTTCTTATATTTAAAAAGAGGGAGAACGCATCGATTTCTGCTTTCATACCGAGAAAATATTTCTCCCCGAATGATAAACTAGGATTTCCATATTTTACAGATGTTCTTATATTTTAAAAAGTGGGAGAACGCATCGATTTCTGCTTTCATACCGAGAAAATATTTCTCCCCGAATGATAAACTTGGATCTTCATATTTTACAGATGTTCTTATATTTAAAAAGAGGGAGAACGCATCGATTTCTACTTTCATACCGAGAAAATATTTCTCCCCGAATGACAAACTTGGATTTTCATATTTTACAGATGTTCTTATATTTAAAAAGAGGGAGAACGCATCGATTTCTGCTTTCATACCGAGAAAATATTTCTCCCCGAATGATAAACTTGGATCTTCATATTTTACAGATGTTCTTATATTTAAAAAGACGGAGAACGCATCGATTTCTACTTTCATACCGAGAAAATATTTCTCCCCGAATGATAAACTAGGATTTCCATATTTTACAGATGTTCTTATATTTTAAAAAGAGGGAGATGGCATCGATTTCTGCTTTCATACCGAGAAAATATTTCTCCCCGAATGATAAACTAGGATTTCCATATTTTACAGATGTTCTTATATTTAAAAAGAGGGAGAACGCATCGATTTCTACTTTCATACCGAGAAAATATTTCTCCCCGAATGATAAACTAGGATTTCCATATTTTACAGATGTTCTTATATTTAAAAAGAGGGAGAACGCATCGATTTCTGCTTTCATACCGAGAAAATATTTCTCCCCGAATGATAAACTTGGATCTTCATATTTTACAGATGTTCTTATATTTAAAAAGAGGGAGAACGCATCGATTTCTACTTTCATACCGAGAAAATATTTCTCCCCGAATGACAAACTTGGATTTTCATATTTTACAGATGTTCTTATATTTAAAAAGAGGGAGAACGCATCGATTTCTGCTTTCATACCGAGAAAATATTTCTCCCCGAATGATAAACTTGGATCTTCATATTTTACCGATGTTCTTATATTTAAAAAGAGGGAGAACGCATCGATTTCTGCTTTCATACCGAGAAAATATTTCTCCCCGAATGATAAACTAGGATTTCCATATTTTACAGATGTTCTTATATTTTAAAAAGAGGGAGAACGCATCGATTTCTGCTTTCATACCGAGAAAATATTTCTCCCCGAATGATAAACTTGGATTTTCATATTTTATAGATGTTCTTATATTTAAAAAGAGGGAGAACGCATCGATTTCTGCTTTCATACCGAGAAAATATTTCTCCCCGAATGATAAACTTGGATCTTCATATTTTACAGATGTTCTTATATTTAAAAAGAGGGAGAACGCATCGATTTCTACTTTCATACCGAGAAAATATTTCTCCCCGAATGACAAACTTGGATTTTCATATTTTACAGATGTTCTTATATTTAAAAAGAGGGAGAACGCATCGATTTCTGCTTTCATACCGAGAAAATATTTCTCCCCGAATGATAAACTTGGATCTTCATATTTTACCGATGTTCTTATATTTAAAAAGAGGGAGAACGCATCGATTTCTGCTTTCATACCGAGAAAATATTTCTCCCCGAATGATAAACTAGGATTTCCATATTTTACAGATGTTCTTATATTTTAAAAAGAGGGAGAACGCATCGATTTCTGCTTTCATACCGAGAAAATATTTCTCCCCGAATGATAAACTTGGATTTTCATATTTTATAGATGTTCTTATATTTTAAAAAGTGGGAGAACGCATCGATTTCTGCTTTCATACCGAGAAAATATTTCTCCCCGAATGATAAACTTGGATTTTCATATTTTACAGATGTTCTTATATTTTAAAAAGTGGGAGAACGCATCGATTTCTGCTTTCATACCGAGAAAATATTTCTCCCCGAATGATAAAACTTGGATTTTCATATTTTACAGATGTTCTTATATTTTAAAAAGTGGGAGAACGCATCGATTTCTGCTTTCATACCGAGAAAATATTCCTCCCCGAATGATAAACTTAGATTTTCATATTTTACAGATGTTCTTATATTTTAAAAAGTGGGAGAACGCATCGATTTCTGCTTTCATACCGAGAAAATATTTCTCCCCGAATGATAAACTTGGTTTTTCATATTTTATAGATGTTCTTATATTTTAAAAAGTGGGAGAACGCATCGATTTCTGCTTTCATACCGAGAAAATATTTCTCCCCGAATGATAAACTTGGATTTTCATATTTTACAGATGTTCTTATATTTTAAAAAGTGGGAGAACGCATCGATTTCTGCTTTCATACCGAGAAAATATTCCTCCCCGAATGATAAACTTAGATTTTCATATTTTACAGATGTTCTTATATTTTAAAAAGTGGGAGAACGCATCGATTTCTGCTTTCATACCGAGAAAATATTTCTCCCCGAATGATAAACTTGGTTTTTCATATTTTATAGATGTTCTTATATTTTAAAAAGTGGGAGAACGCATCGATTTCTGCTTTCATACCGAGAAAATATTTCTCCCCGAATGATAAACTTGGATTTTCATATTTTACAGATGTTCTTATAATTTAAAAAGAGGGAGAACGCATCGATTTCTGCTTTCATACCGAGAAAATATTTCTCCCCGAATGATAAACTTGGTTTTTCATATTTTATAGATGTTCTTATATTTTAAAAAGTGGGAGAACGCATCGATTTCTGCTTTCATACCGAGAAAATATTTCTCCCCGAATGATAAACTTGGATCTTCATATTTTACAGATGTTCTTATATTTAAAAAGAGGGAGAACGCATCGATTTCTACTTTCATACCGAGAAAATATTTCTCCCCGAATGACAAACTTGGATTTTCATATTTTACAGATGTTCTTATATTTAAAAAGAGGGAGAACGCATCGATTTCTGCTTTCATACCGAGAAAATATTTCTCCCCGAATGATAAACTTGGATCTTCATATTTTACCGATGTTCTTATATTTAAAAAGAGGGAGAACGCATCGATTTCTGCTTTCATACCGAGAAAATATTTCTCCCCGAATGATAAACTAGGATTTCCATATTTTACAGATGTTCTTATATTTTAAAAAGAGGGAGAACGCATCGATTTCTGCTTTCATACCGAGAAAATATTTCTCCCCGAATGATAAACTTGGATTTTCATATTTTATAGATGTTCTTATATTTTAAAAAGTGGGAGAACGCATCGATTTCTGCTTTCATACCGAGAAAATATTTCTCCCCGAATGATAAACTTGGATTTTCATATTTTACAGATGTTCTTATATTTTAAAAAGTGGGAGAACGCATCGATTTCTGCTTTCATACCGAGAAAATATTTCTCCCCGAATGATAAAACTTGGATTTTCATATTTTACAGATGTTCTTATATTTTAAAAAGTGGGAGAACGCATCGATTTCTGCTTTCATACCGAGAAAATATTCCTCCCCGAATGATAAACTTAGATTTTCATATTTTACAGATGTTCTTATATTTTAAAAAGTGGGAGAACGCATCGATTTCTGCTTTCATACCGAGAAAATATTTCTCCCCGAATGATAAACTTGGTTTTTCATATTTTATAGATGTTCTTATATTTTAAAAAGTGGGAGAACGCATCGATTTCTGCTTTCATACCGAGAAAATATTTCTCCCCGAATGATAAACTTGGATTTTCATATTTTACAGATGTTCTTATATTTTAAAAAGTGGGAGAACGCATCGATTTCTGCTTTCATACCGAGAAAATATTCCTCCCCGAATGATAAACTTAGATTTTCATATTTTACAGATGTTCTTATATTTTAAAAAGTGGGAGAACGCATCGATTTCTGCTTTCATACCGAGAAAATATTTCTCCCCGAATGATAAACTTGGTTTTTCATATTTTATAGATGTTCTTATATTTTAAAAAGTGGGAGAACGCATCGATTTCTGCTTTCATACCGAGAAAATATTTCTCCCCGAATGATAAACTTGGATTTTCATATTTTACAGATGTTCTTATAATTTAAAAAGAGGGAGAACGCATCGATTTCTGCTTTCATACCGAGAAAATATTTCTCCCCGAATGATAAACTTGGTTTTTCATATTTTATAGATGTTCTTATATTTTAAAAAGTGGGAGAACGCATCGATTTCTGCTTTCATACCGAGAAAATATTTCTCCCCGAATGATAAACTTGGATTTTCATATTTTACAGATGTTCTTATATTTTAAAAAGTGGGAGAACGCATCGATTTCTGCTTTCATACCGAGAAAATATTTCTCCCCGAATGATAAACTTGGTTTTTCATATTTTATAGATGTTCTTATATTTTAAAAAGTGGGAGAACGCATCGATTTCTGCTTTCATACCGAGAACATATTTCTCCCCGAATGATAAACTTGGATTTTCATATTTTACAGATGTTCTTATATTTTAAAAAGTGGGAGAACGCATCGATTTCTGCTTTCATACCGAGAAAATATTTCTCCCCGAATGATAAACTAGGATTTCCATATTTTACAGATGTTCTTATATTTTAAAAAGTGGGAGAACGCATCGATTTCTACTTTCATACCGAGAAAATATTTCTCCCCGAATGATAAACTAGGATTTCCATATTTTACAGATGTTCTTATATTTTAAAAAGAGGGAGAACGCATCGATTTCTGCTTTCATACCGAGAAAATATTTCTCCCCGAATGATAAACTTGGATTTTCATATTTTATAGATGTTCTTATATTTTAAAAAGTGGGAGAACGCATCGATTTCTGCTTTCATACCGAGAAAATATTTCTCCCCGAATGATAAACTTGGATTTTCATATTTTACAGATGTTCTTATATTTTAAAAAGTGGGAGAACGCATCGATTTCTGCTTTCATACCGAGAAAATATTTCTCCCCGAATGATAAAACTTGGATTTTCATATTTTACAGATGTTCTTATATTTTAAAAAGTGGGAGAACGCATCGATTTCTGCTTTCATACCGAGAAAATATTCCTCCCCGAATGATAAACTTAGATTTTCATATTTTACAGATGTTCTTATATTTTAAAAAGTGGGAGAACGCATCGATTTCTGCTTTCATACCGAGAAAATATTTCTCCCCGAATGATAAACTTGGTTTTTCATATTTTATAGATGTTCTTATATTTTAAAAAGTGGGAGAACGCATCGATTTCTGCTTTCATACCGAGAAAATATTTCTCCCCGAATGATAAACTTGGATTTTCATATTTTACAGATGTTCTTATATTTTAAAAAGTGGGAGAACGCATCGATTTCTGCTTTCATACCGAGAAAATATTTCTCCCCGAATGATAAACTTGGATTTTCATATTTTACAGATGTTCTTATAATTTAAAAAGAGGGAGAACGCATCGATTTCTGCTTTCATACCGAGAAAATATTTCTCCCCGAATGATAAACTTGGTTTTTCATATTTTATAGATGTTCTTATATTTTAAAAAGTGGGAGAACGCATCGATTTCTGCTTTCATACCGAGAAAATATTTCTCCCCGAATGATAAACTTGGATTTTCATATTTTACAGATGTTCTTATAATTTAAAAAGAGGGAGAACGCATCGATTTCTGCTTTCATACCGAGAAAATATTTCTCCCCGAATGATAAACTTGGTTTTTCATATTTTATAGATGTTCTTATATTTTAAAAAGTGGGAGAACGCATCGATTTCTGCTTTCATACCGAGAAAATATTTCTCCCCGAATGATAAACTTGGATCTTCATATTTTACAGATGTTCTTATATTTAAAAAGAGGGAGAACGCATCGATTTCTACTTTCATACCGAGAAAATATTTCTCCCCGAATGACAAACTTGGATTTTCATATTTTACAGATGTTCTTATATTTAAAAAGAGGGAGAACGCATCGATTTCTGCTTTCATACCGAGAAAATATTTCTCCCCGAATGATAAACTTGGATCTTCATATTTTACCGATGTTCTTATATTTAAAAAGAGGGAGAACGCATCGATTTCTGCTTTCATACCGAGAAAATATTTCTCCCCGAATGATAAACTAGGATTTCCATATTTTACAGATGTTCTTATATTTTAAAAAGAGGGAGAACGCATCGATTTCTGCTTTCATACCGAGAAAATATTTCTCCCCGAATGATAAACTTGGATTTTCATATTTTATAGATGTTCTTATATTTTAAAAAGTGGGAGAACGCATCGATTTCTGCTTTCATACCGAGAAAATATTTCTCCCCGAATGATAAACTTGGATTTTCATATTTTACAGATGTTCTTATATTTTAAAAAGTGGGAGAACGCATCGATTTCTGCTTTCATACCGAGAAAATATTTCTCCCCGAATGATAAAACTTGGATTTTCATATTTTACAGATGTTCTTATATTTTAAAAAGTGGGAGAACGCATCGATTTCTGCTTTCATACCGAGAAAATATTCCTCCCCGAATGATAAACTTAGATTTTCATATTTTACAGATGTTCTTATATTTTAAAAAGTGGGAGAACGCATCGATTTCTGCTTTCATACCGAGAAAATATTTCTCCCCGAATGATAAACTTGGTTTTTCATATTTTATAGATGTTCTTATATTTTAAAAAGTGGGAGAACGCATCGATTTCTGCTTTCATACCGAGAAAATATTTCTCCCCGAATGATAAACTTGGATTTTCATATTTTACAGATGTTCTTATATTTTAAAAAGTGGGAGAACGCATCGATTTCTGCTTTCATACCGAGAAAATATTCCTCCCCGAATGATAAACTTAGATTTTCATATTTTACAGATGTTCTTATATTTTAAAAAGTGGGAGAACGCATCGATTTCTGCTTTCATACCGAGAAAATATTTCTCCCCGAATGATAAACTTGGTTTTTCATATTTTATAGATGTTCTTATATTTTAAAAAGTGGGAGAACGCATCGATTTCTGCTTTCATACCGAGAAAATATTTCTCCCCGAATGATAAACTTGGATTTTCATATTTTACAGATGTTCTTATAATTTAAAAAGAGGGAGAACGCATCGATTTCTGCTTTCATACCGAGAAAATATTTCTCCCCGAATGATAAACTTGGTTTTTCATATTTTATAGATGTTCTTATATTTTAAAAAGTGGGAGAACGCATCGATTTCTGCTTTCATACCGAGAAAATATTTCTCCCCGAATGATAAACTTGGATTTTCATATTTTACAGATGTTCTTATATTTTAAAAAGTGGGAGAACGCATCGATTTCTGCTTTCATACCGAGAAAATATTTCTCCCCGAATGATAAACTTGGTTTTTCATATTTTATAGATGTTCTTATATTTTAAAAAGTGGGAGAACGCATCGATTTCTGCTTTCATACCGAGAACATATTTCTCCCCGAATGATAAACTTGGATTTTCATATTTTACAGATGTTCTTATATTTTAAAAAGTGGGAGAACGCATCGATTTCTGCTTTCATACCGAGAAAATATTTCTCCCCGAATGATAAACTAGGATTTCCATATTTTACAGATGTTCTTATATTTTAAAAAGTGGGAGAACGCATCGATTTCTACTTTCATACCGAGAAAATATTTCTCCCCGAATGATAAACTAGGATTTCCATATTTTACAGATGTTCTTATATTTTAAAAAGAGGGAGAACGCATCGATTTCTGCTTTCATACCGAGAAAATATTTCTCCCCGAATGATAAACTTGGATTTTCATATTTTATAGATGTTCTTATATTTTAAAAAGTGGGAGAACGCATCGATTTCTGCTTTCATACCGAGAAAATATTTCTCCCCGAATGATAAACTTGGATTTTCATATTTTACAGATGTTCTTATATTTTAAAAAGTGGGAGAACGCATCGATTTCTGCTTTCATACCGAGAAAATATTTCTCCCCGAATGATAAAACTTGGATTTTCATATTTTACAGATGTTCTTATATTTTAAAAAGTGGGAGAACGCATCGATTTCTGCTTTCATACCGAGAAAATATTCCTCCCCGAATGATAAACTTAGATTTTCATATTTTACAGATGTTCTTATATTTTAAAAAGTGGGAGAACGCATCGATTTCTGCTTTCATACCGAGAAAATATTTCTCCCCGAATGATAAACTTGGTTTTTCATATTTTATAGATGTTCTTATATTTTAAAAAGTGGGAGAACGCATCGATTTCTGCTTTCATACCGAGAAAATATTTCTCCCCGAATGATAAACTTGGATTTTCATATTTTACAGATGTTCTTATATTTTAAAAAGTGGGAGAACGCATCGATTTCTGCTTTCATACCGAGAAAATATTCCTCCCCGAATGATAAACTTAGATTTTCATATTTTACAGATGTTCTTATATTTTAAAAAGTGGGAGAACGCATCGATTTCTGCTTTCATACCGAGAAAATATTTCTCCCCGAATGATAAACTTGGTTTTTCATATTTTATAGATGTTCTTATATTTTAAAAAGTGGGAGAACGCATCGATTTCTGCTTTCATACCGAGAAAATATTTCTCCCCGAATGATAAACTTGGATTTTCATATTTTACAGATGTTCTTATAATTTAAAAAGAGGGAGAACGCATCGATTTCTGCTTTCATACCGAGAAAATATTTCTCCCCGAATGATAAACTTGGTTTTTCATATTTTATAGATGTTCTTATATTTTAAAAAGTGGGAGAACGCATCGATTTCTGCTTTCATACCGAGAAAATATTTCTCCCCGAATGATAAACTTGGATCTTCATATTTTACAGATGTTCTTATATTTAAAAAGAGGGAGAACGCATCGATTTCTACTTTCATACCGAGAAAATATTTCTCCCCGAATGACAAACTTGGATTTTCATATTTTACAGATGTTCTTATATTTAAAAAGAGGGAGAACGCATCGATTTCTGCTTTCATACCGAGAAAATATTTCTCCCCGAATGATAAACTTGGATCTTCATATTTTACCGATGTTCTTATATTTAAAAAGAGGGAGAACGCATCGATTTCTGCTTTCATACCGAGAAAATATTTCTCCCCGAATGATAAACTAGGATTTCCATATTTTACAGATGTTCTTATATTTTAAAAAGAGGGAGAACGCATCGATTTCTGCTTTCATACCGAGAAAATATTTCTCCCCGAATGATAAACTTGGATTTTCATATTTTATAGATGTTCTTATATTTTAAAAAGTGGGAGAACGCATCGATTTCTGCTTTCATACCGAGAAAATATTTCTCCCCGAATGATAAACTTGGATTTTCATATTTTACAGATGTTCTTATATTTTAAAAAGTGGGAGAACGCATCGATTTCTGCTTTCATACCGAGAAAATATTTCTCCCCGAATGATAAAACTTGGATTTTCATATTTTACAGATGTTCTTATATTTTAAAAAGTGGGAGAACGCATCGATTTCTGCTTTCATACCGAGAAAATATTCCTCCCCGAATGATAAACTTAGATTTTCATATTTTACAGATGTTCTTATATTTTAAAAAGTGGGAGAACGCATCGATTTCTGCTTTCATACCGAGAAAATATTTCTCCCCGAATGATAAACTTGGTTTTTCATATTTTATAGATGTTCTTATATTTTAAAAAGTGGGAGAACGCATCGATTTCTGCTTTCATACCGAGAAAATATTTCTCCCCGAATGATAAACTTGGATTTTCATATTTTACAGATGTTCTTATATTTTAAAAAGTGGGAGAACGCATCGATTTCTGCTTTCATACCGAGAAAATATTCCTCCCCGAATGATAAACTTAGATTTTCATATTTTACAGATGTTCTTATATTTTAAAAAGTGGGAGAACGCATCGATTTCTGCTTTCATACCGAGAAAATATTTCTCCCCGAATGATAAACTTGGTTTTTCATATTTTATAGATGTTCTTATATTTTAAAAAGTGGGAGAACGCATCGATTTCTGCTTTCATACCGAGAAAATATTTCTCCCCGAATGATAAACTTGGATTTTCATATTTTACAGATGTTCTTATAATTTAAAAAGAGGGAGAACGCATCGATTTCTGCTTTCATACCGAGAAAATATTTCTCCCCGAATGATAAACTTGGTTTTTCATATTTTATAGATGTTCTTATATTTTAAAAAGTGGGAGAACGCATCGATTTCTGCTTTCATACCGAGAAAATATTTCTCCCCGAATGATAAACTTGGATTTTCATATTTTACAGATGTTCTTATATTTTAAAAAGTGGGAGAACGCATCGATTTCTGCTTTCATACCGAGAAAATATTTCTCCCCGAATGATAAACTTGGTTTTTCATATTTTATAGATGTTCTTATATTTTAAAAAGTGGGAGAACGCATCGATTTCTGCTTTCATACCGAGAACATATTTCTCCCCGAATGATAAACTTGGATTTTCATATTTTACAGATGTTCTTATATTTTAAAAAGTGGGAGAACGCATCGATTTCTGCTTTCATACCGAGAAAATATTTCTCCCCGAATGATAAACTAGGATTTCCATATTTTACAGATGTTCTTATATTTTAAAAAGTGGGAGAACGCATCGATTTCTGCTTTCATACCGAGAAAATATTTCTCCCCGAATGATAAACTTGGATCTTCATATTTTACAGATGTTCTTATATTTAAAAAGAGGGAGAACGCATCGATTTCTACTTTCATACCGAGAAAATATTTCTCCCCGAATGACAAACTTGGATTTTCATATTTTACAGATGTTCTTATATTTAAAAAGAGGGAGAACGCATCGATTTCTGCTTTCATACCGAGAAAATATTTCTCCCCGAATGATAAACTTGGATCTTCATATTTTACAGATGTTCTTATATTTAAAAAGAGGGAGAACGCATCGATTTCTACTTTCATACCGAGAAAATATTTCTCCCCGAATGATAAACTAGGATTTCCATATTTTACAGATGTTCTTATATTTTAAAAAGAGGGAGAACGCATCGATTTCTGCTTTCATACCGAGAAAATATTTCTCCCCGAATGATAAACTAGGATTTCCATATTTTACAGATGTTCTTATATTTAAAAAGAGGGAGAACGCATCGATTTCTACTTTCATACCGAGAAAATATTTCTCCCCGAATGATAAACTAGGATTTCCATATTTTACAGATGTTCTTATATTTAAAAAGAGGGAGAACGCATCGATTTCTGCTTTCATACCGAGAAAATATTTCTCCCCGAATGATAAACTTGGATCTTCATATTTTACAGATGTTCTTATATTTAAAAAGAGGGAGAACGCATCGATTTCTACTTTCATACCGAGAAAATATTTCTCCCCGAATGACAAACTTGGATTTTCATATTTTACAGATGTTCTTATATTTAAAAAGAGGGAGAACGCATCGATTTCTGCTTTCATACCGAGAAAATATTTCTCCCCGAATGATAAACTTGGATCTTCATATTTTACCGATGTTCTTATATTTAAAAAGAGGGAGAACGCATCGATTTCTGCTTTCATACCGAGAAAATATTTCTCCCCGAATGATAAACTAGGATTTCCATATTTTACAGATGTTCTTATATTTTAAAAAGAGGGAGAACGCATCGATTTCTGCTTTCATACCGAGAAAATATTTCTCCCCGAATGATAAACTTGGATTTTCATATTTTATAGATGTTCTTATATTTTAAAAAGTGGGAGAACGCATCGATTTCTGCTTTCATACCGAGAAAATATTTCTCCCCGAATGATAAACTTGGATTTTCATATTTTACAGATGTTCTTATATTTTAAAAAGTGGGAGAACGCATCGATTTCTGCTTTCATACCGAGAAAATATTTCTCCCCGAATGATAAAACTTGGATTTTCATATTTTACAGATGTTCTTATATTTTAAAAAGTGGGAGAACGCATCGATTTCTGCTTTCATACCGAGAAAATATTCCTCCCCGAATGATAAACTTAGATTTTCATATTTTACAGATGTTCTTATATTTTAAAAAGTGGGAGAACGCATCGATTTCTGCTTTCATACCGAGAAAATATTTCTCCCCGAATGATAAACTTGGTTTTTCATATTTTATAGATGTTCTTATATTTTAAAAAGTGGGAGAACGCATCGATTTCTGCTTTCATACCGAGAAAATATTTCTCCCCGAATGATAAACTTGGATTTTCATATTTTACAGATGTTCTTATAATTTAAAAAGAGGGAGAACGCATCGATTTCTGCCTTCATACCGAGAAAATTATTATCCCCGACTGATAAACTAATGATAAACTAGGATTTCCATATTTTACAGATGTTCTTATATTTTAAAAAGTGGAAGAACGCATCGATTTCTGCTTTCATACCGAGAAAATATTTCTCCCCGAATGATAAACTTGGATTTTCATATTTTACAGATGTTCTTATTATTTAAAAAGAGGGAGAACGCATCGATTTCTGCTTTCATACCGAGAAAATATTTCTCCCCGAATGATAAACTTGGATTTTCATATTTTACAGATGTTCTTATATTTTAAAAAGTGGGAGAACGCATCGATTTCTGCTTTCATACCGAGAAAATATTTCTCCCCGAATGATAAACTAAGATTTCCATATTTTACAGATGTTCTTATATTTTTAAAAGTGGGAGAACGCATCGACTTCTGCTTTCATACCGAGAAAATATTTCTCCCCGAATGATAAACTTGGATTTTCATATTTTACAGATGTTCTTATATTTAAAAAGAGGGAGAACGCATCGATTTCTGCTTTCATACCGAGAAAATATTTCTCTCTGAATGATAAACTAAGATTTCCATATTTTACAGATGTTCTTATATTTAAAAAGAGGGAGAACGCATCGATTTCTGCTTTCATACCGAGAAAATATTTCTCTCCGAATGATAAACTAAGATTTCCATATTTTACAGATGTTCTTATATTTAAAAAGAGGGAGAACGCATCGATTTCTGCTTTCATACCGAGAAAATATTTCTCCCCGAATGATAAACTAGGATTTCCATATTTTACAGATGTTCTTATATTTTAAACAGTGGGAGAACACATCAATTTCTGCTTTAATACCGAGAAAATATTTCTCCCCGAATGTTAAACTAGGATTTCCATATTTTACAGATGTTCTTATATTTTAAAAAGTGGGAGAACGCATCGATTTCTGCTTTCATACCGAGAAAATATTTCTCCCCGAATGATAAACTTGGATTTTCATATTTTACAGATGTTCTTATATTTAAAAAGAGGGAGAACGCATCGATTTCTGCTTTCATACCGAGAAAATATTTCTCCCCGAATGATAAACTAGGATTTCCATATTTTACAGATGTTCTTATATTTTAAAAAGTGGGAGAACACATCGATTTCTGCTTTCATACCGAGAAAATATTTCTCCCCGAATGTTAAACTAGGATTTCCATATTTTACAGATGTTCTTATATTTTAAAAAGTGGGAGAACGCATCGATTTCTGCTTTCATACCGAGAAAATATTTCTCCCCGAATGATAAACTAGGATTTCCATATTTTACAGATGTTCTTATTATTTAAAAAGAGGGAGAACGCATCGATTTTTGCTTTCATACCGAGAAAATATTTCTCTCCGAATGATAAACTAAGATTTTCTTATTTTACAGATGTTCTTATATTTAAAAAGAGGGAGAACGCATCGATTTCTGCTTTCATACCGAGAAAATATTTCTCCCCGAATGATAAACTTGGATTTTCATATTTTATAGATGTTCTTATATTTTAAAAAGTGGGAGAACGCATCGATATCTGCTTTCATACCGAGAAAATATTTCTCCCCGAATGATAAACTAGGATTTCCATATTTTACAGATGTTCTTATATTTTAAAAAGTGGGAGAACGCATCGATTTCTGCTTTCATACCGAGAAAATATTTCTCCCCGAATGATAAACTTGGATTTTCATATTTTACAGATGTTCTTATATTTTAAAAAGTGGGAGAACGCATCGATTTCTGCTTTCATACCGAGAAAATATTTCTCCCCGAATGATAAACTAAGATTTTCTTATTTTACAGATGTTCTTATATTTAAAAAGAGGGAGAACGCATCGATTTCTGCTTTCATACCGAGAAAATATTTCTCCCTTAATGATAAACTTGGATTTTCATATTTTATAGATGTTCTTATATTTTAAAAAGTGGGAGAACGCATCGATATCTGCTTTCATACCGAGAAAATATTTCTCCCCGAATGATAAACTAGGATTTCCATATTTTACAGATGTTCTTTTATTTAAAAAGAGGGAGAACGCATCGATTTTTTCTTTCATACCGAGAAAATATTTCTCCCCGAATGATAAACTTGGATTTTCATATTTTACAGATGTTCTTATATTTTCAAAAGTGATCCCCGTTATTGACGGCTTGATATTCTCAGAAGCACGCCTTCTCGTTGAAGACATACAACTGATTATTAAGGTAGATGTGTATCGAACTTATCGCAAGAGATTCAACTCTCAGAATTTCCCGAACTCCGTTTTATATTTTATAGCATGCGAGTCAGAATTGAAGTATTGAGACTTCAATGGAAAACCTTGTGGGATTCGCTACGAAAATAAAAATTTATCAAAGTTTGTGGAATTCAAGTGGCTGCTTGTACATCCTCTAATCTTTGTCGTCAAACCTCGCCTTTACCCTTCGATAATGATTCTTTTCCCGGTGGACTCAGGGCGTCATTCACGTCTGCCGAGTCGAAATGTAAGTAATTTTCAAGGTGGCAAGAAAACGAATACAGAGGTCTCTCTGCTTGTGAACTTGTTATGTTCCTTTCAGCAATTCATGAGCTAAAAAATTCCTATCTCGGATTCCAGTTTTTCGTAAAACTATTAAGAATTCTTGGAAAAATTAGCAATGCCATTTTGTTTCTGTAAGTAATACCTTTGAATAGATTTCCACAAATTGTTACTCCCATAACTTACCCAAATAACTATCGACGAGGGTCATTCAACGATCGAATTTTTGGAAAAAAAAGCAAAGCCAGTTTGTTTCTGTAAGAAAAAACTTTGAATAGATTTTCATAAATTGTTACTCCCATAATTTACCCAAATATATATCGACGAGGGTCATTCAACGATCACAAGTATTAGATATAGAATTATGAAAATATACTGCAGAACCGATAGATTTAAATGTCATTTTTTTCGCAAAAAATAAGGAAACGTAAAAGCTCCAATGTATAAACTACTTTTATGTTACCCCGACCTTCACTAGGTAGAAAAGACTTCGTATTGACATTCATCAAAAGAACATCATTATTAGCGACTCATCCCGCTTGCATTACCAGGCATAATTTTGTTTTCTGCATGTTCTGTATCTTGTTGCATTATATGTCTATAGGATTAGTAATAATAGCCCAAAGTTGTATCTCAATGAGTGTACTGAATGAAAATATTCAAACTTGGCGGGTAAATTTTTCTGAATAAATTGCCATGAGAAAAATTCGGTCTGGACCGGGAATCGAACCACGAACCTTTGGTTTGCCGGACCAATGCGTAGTCCTACGCTATCCAGGCTTCCTAATTCCCATGGCAATTTTTGGATACAAGGCAACTAGATGTTAGGCCCTTGAGGTCCATCAAAGATGGCAACGCAAAGGAGAAGAGGGCTTCAAAGAAGCCACAACCAAGAGACAGTATCCTTCACCAGCACTTATGCCGTACTTAGCCATTTGAAAATATTCAAACTTGGCGGGTGAATTTTTCTGAATAAATTGCCATGAGAAAAATTCGCACTGCGCATTGGTCCGGCAAACCAAAGGTCCGTGGTTCGATTCCCGGTCCAGACCGAATTTTTCTCATGGCAATTTATTCAGTGTACTGAATGTTCGTCTAAGCAACTATTTTCTAGTCTCAGGTTTGACCGCGCATTTTTCCCCTGACTTTGGCCTGCGCCTGGCGACCGAGGGAACGCTTGAGGTTCTTCTTTGAATTGGGACGAGTGCCGCACGCTTTGAGTGCTGTCACCCCGTTCCACATACCCTACATCTACATCTACATACTACCCTGCGAGCCGCCACATGGGCGTGAGGCAGGGAGTGTTAGGACAACAGCCGTGTAAAGATGTAAGGGATTAGGTTTTGGAAGGTGAAATGGTGACGTGTGTTATGAGAAGGTATTAAAAGGAGCTCAGTTTTTATTGCGGTCGCTTATTATGCGCGGAAAGAACTAGTTTTTGTATCTCTCTGTTCGGCAATGTATCTCTCTTATTTCATCGCTTCTGTCAGACCTAGAGATGTAGTGAGGCGTCATGATAATATGCTGGTTCTGAACTTCTCAAACAAACTAAACCTAGCGTGTAGCCTCCGAGTCTCTAGGGGCTCCCACCTCAATTCCTCTAAAAGTAGGGAAACAATATATGTTCGCTCGTAGCAGTTTTTAATGAATAGTGCAGCTTCTTTATATTTACTGAATTTTTTGGTTAAATATTTATGACCAGGGTCCTAAGTCCCAGTGGTGGCTTAAACGGAACTATGTATATACCTCTATTTGCAAACATGCACAAAAACATTATTTTTTCAAAATAGTTAACCAATTTTCTAAGATAAAATATTTGTTTAAGTTGTTTGTTTACACCAGTACTCCGTAACTACTTTAATTATAAAGTAATGGTCTCCGTACCATGCCGAAACTCGTGTGTTATGAATAGCTCAAGTAATCTTAGCCTTGCGTGAAGCCTCACAGTCTCTTGCGATTCCCATCTGCTATAATACAATCTGTGTCCACACGGAGACATTTACCGAGAGCGTGATTATAAGGGACCTTTTTTTACACCCGCTGAAGCCATTTCCAGAGAAAAGAACTGTGAACAGCGGTGACTGTAGCCTCTCGCGGAGTAGACACAGCAGCGATAAATTCTGAATTCCTTTCCCAAACTACCTGAAGCAAAGCTCGAACAGATTATCTCTCTTGCTCCAAAACCTTGTCGTCCTCCAAATCAAATCGTCAGTTTGGTTGGTAAAATTTATGATAGCAGTTTGGTATTGAGACAATATGATGGGACCGTCAATCTATTCATTGGAGATAATTTTCTGGCAAACATCGTGAGACGGCTGTCCACCCTTAAGTCTGCGAAAGTAGTCTTCCTGGTGTTGCGTACTAAGCGGGCTATTAGGAAAGTCAATATTTACCCTTAAGTCACCCTTATCTGACGTTATGGTGCGGTGTTTACGCTGCACAGAACGTTTCACTCGATTTAGTTGAACAAAGCATGGTTAAAATTGACGTCGAATGTATATCAGACCTATTCTCATCTGAGGAAAAGTGCCTTTTCAATATTTAGAATCCTTTCCTATATATATATATATATATACAGTACTTCTGGCTTGATTACGTTCAACAAATGAAGAATCAGACTCAGTAACAAAGACAAGATCAATATTTTTCTGCCTTTTCAAGTGCCTTTTCAATATTTAGAATCCTTTCCTATATATATACAGTACTTCTGGCTTGATTAAGTTCAGCAAATGAAGAATCAGACTCAGTAACAAAGAGAAGAGCAATATTTTTCTGCCTTTTCAAGTGCCTTTTCAATATTTAGAATCCTTTCCTATATATACAGTACTTCTGGCTTGATTAAGTTCAACAAATGAAGAATCAGACTCAGTAAAAAAGACAAGAGCAATATTTTTCTGCCTTTTCAAGTGCCTTTTCAATATTTAGAATCCTTTCCTATATATATACAGTACTTCTGGCTTGATTAAGTTCAACAAATGAAGAATCAGACTCAGTAACAAAGAGAAGAGCAATATTTTTCTGCCTTTTCAAGTGCCTTTTCAATATTTAGAATCCTTTCCTATATATATATATATATATATATATATATATATATATATATATATATATATATATATATACAGTACTTCTGGCTTGATTACGTTCAACAAATGAAGAATCAGACTCAGTAACAAAGACAAGATCAATATTTTTCTGCCTTTTCAAGTGCCTTTTCAATATTTAGAATCCTTTCCTATATATATACAGTACTTCTGGCTTGATTAAGTTCAGCAAATGAAGAATCAGACTCAGTAACAAAGAGAAGAGCAATATTTTTCTGCCTTTTCAAGTGCCTTTTCAATATTTAGAATCCTTTCCTATATATACAGTACTTCTGGCTTGATTAAGTTCAACAAATGAAGAATCAGACTCAGTAAAAAAGACAAGAGCAATATTTTTCTTGCGTTTCAGCACTTCCAGAGGAGGTTTTTCTTCACCTGTTCCACCTAAAAAAAAACTGTCTCCCGAGAATTAAATAAATTATATTTTTTAATATAAATACTGGAAATCAAATTCTCCGAAACAGGTTTTCTTAACAGATTTCATACCCAGTAAAAGCAACCTTGCTCTGCTGTTACACGTTTTTGTCGCTGTGCTCAGTTGAAATAAATCAAATGAATTGAAGGAACTTCAAAAGAAGTCTCAAAAAACTTTCAGTTGCCAGCATTACTGTGACACATAAAAAATACCACTTTTTACCACAGGAAACTACAAATATTGATTTTCTTCACGTTGTTTCTTTGCAGTTCATTCTCTAATTGAAAATGCAGTTAATTTAACCACAGTTGTGTCATGACGGCCTCAGAAATCCGTCTATATTTGCCAAAAAAAATACAAAGTGAAATTGTTGAGAAAAATTCATAAGCATAATATGCGAAAGTTTTTCGGTAATGAAGAGTAGGTATAGATGAGCCTTTTTCGTCTCTTTAGACAGCTCTAGAAATGTGATGCTGAGTTATAGTAATACATACCCCTTCTTGCCATGCTGAAACTCGCCTCTTCTAAGAAATACAAGCCCAGCGTTTGACGCTCTAAAACTCTACGATAGTGACATGAATTTTTGGGACAAGATTAGTGACGTCAGTCTCCATGACCGATTAGGAATTTGGTGCATTTAAAAATATAACTTTTTTCTTGAATGGTTTCTTGATAGCAGCATTCAACTGTGAATTTGATAATACTTAGTCAAATTTTTCACGACAAAAAGAGAAGATCCTGAAGTCTCTATTTCATACTCTCGTTTTTACATAAGAAGTGGTGATTCTGGGTGATTATTGTACAATCCTTCTCCCTACGCCCTACGTAAAGCACGTATCTCCCTACCCAAGCCAAACCTGACGTTATTCAAACGATGTTTCTTGTTCATAGGACTTAAAGCGTATAATTTATTACCTGTTTAACGTTTTAATTCAAAAATCCCAAACTCAACAATGAAAAATATACGACCTTGGTTGTTAAAAAACGAAAGTCTAAAGTTCTGTACACACGAAGAGATTTCTGTTGCCGGGCATTGCTTACGATACTGTCGGCGACAGATGTCGCCGTGTGTACGCCCATATCGCAAGACATCTGGTGGCATGCAAGGCAATCGCAAGCAAGTTGCCAGCGATAGAGCGTGTACCATTTTCCCTGCCATATCGCTACCTACATCCATAGCAACCACCACTTGAAAAAGTAAACAGCCACGAGAGAAAGCAAAATACCAGCGATTTTCACCCACCTGAACAAATTATTTACAGCCAGAGAGTGAGTATTTGTCTAAATATACTTATAATTTGGCGAGTCCTCTTGAAAGAGTAACCAATATCGAAACCGGTCGTGAAAGTGCAGCTATAAACAGCGAGCAGTCGTGTCGGATCACTAGAACTAGAAGTGTGTGGTTTTGTTTAGAAAACTTTTAGCTACCGTATTGGGTTTATGACATTGGTGAAGTATATTTAGAAAGGAGCAGAGTAGTAGATTTTGGATATGATTTTCTGGTTTTGATGAATTATTTAAATATACTCTCAGTGAGTCATGTGTGATTTCATTTCATTTTCGAACGTATACTTACGTTCAATTGTTTCAACACCGTCTTGTGGCACCGTGTGTACACAGAAGTGAAAGATATTGCTACCATAAATGTCGCCGTCCAAACATACCAGATCTGGAGTCAGAATATGAGCCACAGACCACACAATCTAAGGCGCCGTGTGTACAGGCCTTAAAGGGCGATTTCTCATAGCCGAAGTGGGAAAGTCGACAGGTCGTGAAGCTAATTAGTTGATGTGCTCCCTAATGTTTTTTTCTTAATCTGTAACGTAGTAATAACATCACGTTTCGCATGATCCCAGTATGACCCTTGTTTATCGTTTACGTGGTTGCAATACAAAAATAGATTTTATATCATTTGTAAATAGTGTAGTGCATGTTGGAGAAAGATACTCGTACATTATAGAGCATGTTGGTAATAACTCCATCCCTGCCACACACCCTTGCGGTGGTTTGCTGAGTAAAACCTTGGTGTAGATCAAAGTAACTATAGGTAACGACATGCCAACACGAATTGATTTTTCGACTCATAAGTCTGAGGTACAGGATAGAATTGGAAGCTACTGAAGAGGATTTTTAAAAAGTATTCCACCGGTTAAAGTAGGTTTCGAAGAATGTCAGACAATCTTTTCCCTGTTTTCTACACTTTCCGGGGCCTATATTCCTCTATTATATCTATTTTTGCCTCACCATACGATCTACGAGATCCTAACTCTTCGTGTAAGATCTTATGAACTGAGGTCCCTGAGATGTCCAATGATGCCTGAATCTCACGGTATGTAACATGACGATCTTCCAGAACCATGTTACGTACAGCATCCACGTTTTCTTGAGTGACGGCGGTTTTTGGTCGCCCTTCACGCGGTTCGTCACTGAGGCCAGAGCGTCCTCGCTGAAACTCTGCATACCAGCGATAAACGGTTGTCTTTGATGGTGCTTCTTCGCCAAAAACAACAAAAAGTTCTGCGACGCATACTTGCTGGGTGAGGCTTCGTCGAAAGTTATAGAAAATTATCGTGCGGTACTGTTCATGACTTAATTCCATCTCGTACAGCGACTTGGGAACTTTGACACGCCACCGTTTTAAAACTACCACGCCGATCTTAATGAAACTTTGCATGGGTATTAACCAACTCAAAAAGTTGTTTATAAACACCATTTATAGTTGCTAGGTGATAAGGAACGTTCTATTCCCGACACTTAAAAGGCTACCCTCGTACCCTTCTTCATCCGGTCCATTTAAACCTATTCTCTTTCTTCCCCTTCCCCGCTTGCCCAACATCCTTCCCTCTATCACACTCTTATGCAACCCATCACCCTTTATTACCTCCTTCAGCCACCTACTCTGCCGATCTCGAATTCGTTCATAAGTTTTCTTACCTCGCCAACCATCTCAAGCACTTCCTCATTTGTCTTCCTCTCCGTCCACCTCACCTTCTCCATCCTTCCCCACACCCACATCTCAAATGCCTGAAACGTTTTCTCGTCCTCCGTTCTTGGGGTCCAAGTTTCTGCCCCATACAACCCGAAGAATTGAAGAAGGTTGATGAAGCTGAAGAGGATGAACAGTAAAATGTCATACTTCGCCAGAAAGATTATATTGCCGGTCTGTTCGTCGGGCGTCACTGTTCTACGATTAAGATGAATTGAAGGATTCTACGCAGATTGAAATACAATACGGAGAAACTTAGAGCCGTAAAATGACCAACCAGCAGTATTAAATTGATAATTCCCTGCTTCAATTTACCGATACGAAATTTTAATCCACGCATTAACCTACGCTAAAACAATTGCCTTAGGTGCCCCGTTTGCTGCTACGTATTTGAAATAGTCTGATGAGCGTGGATAAATTTCCAATCACAGAGTACGTTGCATAAGCGTTACGCCGCAAATCAAATACTTGTTTTTCAGCAGTCCATTAAGTGAAATTTACCCTTATCGCTCAAGACATTCCTATAGAATGGTTCAACGGTCACGATATGAACCCATAAGTTAGATATGGATGAGAACTCTGCCTACCTCAAACGTTCAAAGTCTGTCCAAATTCGGTAAACATTGAAAAAAAGGGCAACTTTTTGCCAGTCCCGCGATAATGGCAGAGATTGCGTCTGGTTGTGTGGTGAAATTTCCCAAATCGTCCGGCCGTAATCAAAGCGAGCAGAAGAAAAAATTTTCCCTAGATATCCCATCTCACTTCACAAATCTATTCGAGACCAAGGTCGTTTCGATTTTCTATCAGTTTGCGGCGTAGAATGATGCCATTGACCTATCATTCGAACTGGAGAAACAATATGGCCAGATGTGGAGCTGACTCTATTTTCGTCACAAAGAAAAGAATCACTCAAAAGAAAAAGTTAAGCAACTTGACATTTTGAGGTTTGAAACGCTTGACTCTAAAGAAATAAATATCTGTTTATTCTGCACCAGCTCCGCATGAGACAATATAATAATAATAATTTATTTATATCTATTAGCCGAAGCCAATTACTAGGTATTTAATAAATGGACGAACACACTCAACCATGCCCAGGGTGGTGTAAATTTCCTACCCAGGCGGGACTCGAACCCGCGACCATCGGTTTGGCAGGCGAGGACTTTACCCAAGGACTTTACCTACAATAAAAGTGTCATAGAGTGTAGGGAGGATGTCCATAGAATAATTAAGTTCTTCCGGTGTTGTTGTAGAGTTCTGTAAGATGAATTAAATGCAAGACAATATATAATAAACACAGTCAAACAACACAAATAAATGCTTCCTGCCCTGAATACCACTTCATCTATGTTGTTCATGCATATTTTGTCACTTTTGAATAATTGCACTGTTTCCTCACCCGGACACAAGATACGTAATTATTCAATCTAAGAACATGTGCATGGATGGATTACCTTGAAACATCAAACACACCCTTAGATTCAATCACTCGGAACAACACGATAGACCACCCCCACGTTACAGATTATACACTCAAAAAAGAGGTTGGGTGAAGCATCCAATTTTAGTTGGATAAGGGAAAGTTGGATTGAATATCAACTGTTATGGACACGATAGTCAAGATGATAGGACATACCAACCGATTTAATTGGATAGTCGTTACTTGGTCGGCGTACCACCGTGTTGGTTCATACACCTCACTCGAGAAGCCTCTTTACCAATAGTTGGATCGGACAACCAATGCGATTGTCAGCCGGACTAAGCTTCCACTTCAGAGCGCTATGGTGATGAATTCTCAAACTCGTTTGTTGTTAGCAACCATTCGCAATACTTCGCCATTCTAACTTACGCGGAAGTTTATTCAGTGGAATATCCCGAGTTCATGCGAGCTGTGTGTGTGTATGAGCGAGCGTATGTGTGTGTATGTGTGTGTCTATGCGAGCGTATGTGTGTGTGGAATATTGTATCGGCCTTCATCGAATACTGAAGAGGTTTTTCGAATATTGAATCTTTGTTGGACGGCTACATGGATGACCAGACAAGAGAATTACTCAGCATATTGGGCGTGAACTGTCTCATTGATAAATTTAAAGGTAAGTATGGCAATCAAGAACAGATATTTTGCTGTAACATTCATGTTTCTGTCTTTCTGGTTTAGTTTTTTGTTGGGTCTATTGGATAGTTTCATCGTCTGTTTGCTTGAAGCGATTATCGGTCAGTTTTGAATTATTGAATAAGAACTCGTTGATATCTAACTTAGATTATCGTTAGCATTGGATCCCCCCCACACAGCAGAGGATATTGTAGGAATTTCCTATTTTGATTCTCAATATGCCTATTTGGTTCCAGGGATGTTGGGATCATTATAGAATATTCGTAGAATGTTCTCAAATGATTGAAATTGCCTTGGGATAAGTGGAAGGGTACCAGATACCATATTGGGATGTGTGTTGCTGTAAAGTTTGATGAGGAAAGCAGCCTTCCAGTATTTGGTGTGATAGACAGAATATATTCAAATGAAAGTGGTGATGTGTGCATTTTATATGATGAAATATATATGTATATGCCCTTTTGTAAAGGTTGGAATTTAATTTGTTTTAAAAATAAACAATATATCCGAACATGACTTGGTTATCATCTTCATTTTGCCCTCTCTCTATGCTTTCAGGAAATCTTGGCTTTGCAGCTAGTGTTATATGATATACATAAGTGAAGGCTTAATGTTGAAAAGGTATCGAGATCTGACTTTTTAAATTATTATCCCAAAGCCCGATTTTATAAAGTATTGTTAGCGTCAACGGCCAGTTCAAGTTCTTCGAAAACGAAGATTGTGGAAGAATTTATGCCATAAATTTTTCAAATCGACTAAATATTTAACCAGACATAAAATGGCCAATAAGTATTTTGAAAGTTTGTCGTCTATTATTGCTCAATCAGAGCACCTGATATTCAATACTGGTCAAGCAAGAAATATAGAGAGTGCATAGTCTTGACAGCATAGCGATCACTTGCTATTTCCAGTACAGTTGGATGTGGGACCTAACTACGTAGGCAGCGGAACCATGAAAGTTGGTCGGTGCAGCCATTTCTGACGTATCTATTTAAAATGGTTGCCACAGCCAACTAATTGGATGGCGCCCCAGTATCCAACAAAGTTGGTTACTACAACCAATTCTCGGGTTCCTGCAGCCGACCTTTTCTTTCAGTGTAGCATAGTCCACTATTGCAAGCGACCTCCCCATCTTCCTCAATGGGAAGAATAAAATATTATTATTCAGAACACGTTCCCAGTCGTCTCCCAAGGGAGCCAAGTTCTTCAAAAGCTTTCGCAGGATATTCCCGCGAAAATTGTCTCCGTGCGGCACACATGCTTTGGCGTTCACATCGGGGTCAATACGTTAAAACGTTCGGAGGTCGCTCCGTTCGTCCTTACGCATCAGCAGTGAAACGATTGGCGTCATTGGGATCACGGGCATGTTGACAGAGGAGTGACATCTCCACGTGAAGGATAAGCGAGTGAGAGATCCTCGACACTCAAGTCTATTGACAGACAGCCAAACGACAACGCGAAAGTGATGGGTAGGTACCCAAGATTGAACAAGAGAGCAGATGGTGTACTGACAAACGACAGCATAACTAGATATTTTTGCAAAAAAACGATTCACCTAAAATGGCTACCGAGCGAAATTTCACCATAATTTTTATGAATAATCGTAGTGGCATATTTCAAACAAACTACCTCAAAAGGCACAGTATTCATGGTACTATAATAGTATAAGTCATCATTCAGTGACGCGAGATAATTTATTTCACGAAAGATTTTATTATAATGTCGTTGACTTATATCGAACTGAACTGTCGTTGACTGATGATTGAACTTATGATCTCACGAGAAAAATATGAAACATCAAACATGGTTGCCGCGGGCAATTTGTTCATAGATATTATGAATAATGCAGATCCAATTAGGGAGTAATTTTCACGTTGGATTTGTCCCCATTTATTCATTCCAGGACAGAGAAAATGATACTACAAACGCTTCGATTCTTCCGGCGTATTAACTGTTCAGCTGATCCATTCAATGTGCCCGATTGCGCAATTTGACTGCTTCAATATTTCCACCCTTTATAAAAGCCCAGTTATATCCACCATGTATATGCCCACCTGTTTTATCATACACCATGGTTACGCCTATTCTTTTCTTAAATCTATGGACGGATGTAAAGGCGGTGTATTTCAAGGCAATTACTTACCCGGTTACCCAACATTTACCCCTTTTTCACGGTCTTTATGATCCCTTCACACCTTGCTAACCCCATAATTACTAAGCAATGGAGGTCTTAAAGGTTTAAGACACTTAATAAATTTTAAACATAATTTTGTCAATTTTTACAAAGTTTTTTTAATGTTAGCCGAATTTATAATTTTCATCATTCACCATCCTACGATGCTGAGACTCCGAAACTTGTTCTAGCATTGACATTATCCACACAGACACTTATGACTGTGAATTTTTAATTTGACTGACAGGACAAAAATATTCATTACGTCGATATGAATTGCTATAGCCTTTTTTATACCAATCTGAGGTGTACAGAGTAGGACTGGCGTAAGACAAAAATTTGTCACCATTGAGTTAATTACGTCTGGGCACAACAAGGCGTCCTCTTTTCAGAGGAAAAGTTAGATAAGGTCATTATTCTCCCTTTTCCCCTTCAGGGTGCAGCATATTTCTACAGCATTTCTTACTTTCCCTCCAATTTTCCTCCTCCATTCATGTATTTCTCCAAACACTCTATTTGGATCTACACCACTACGGCTCGGCACGCCTTATTTTTGGTCGTATCAACATCACAGTCTATTGATATACATTATTTATCTATCCTCATTCCCCCTGAAAACTATGGTAAAATCAAGTAGAATCCATAGCACTACATACGTAATATATTTTAACAGCTACTTGCGTTAAGTTTCAACAAATGGTGAATATTCTTCCTTTACGTCCGCTAATTCGTCCATTTCGTCGTGCTGTCCGAATAAAAGTGAGGGAAGAGAAGGGATATCCTTTATAGCAACCGAGCGAAAAAACGGCTATATCTCGTATGGGAAACATATTCGCTATTCTTTTGTTGAAAGACCTCACCGGACCTAGCATTGTAATCGTCGACATTGGCGCTGCTGTAGCCTCATTGAAAACAAATTTTTAGTAACACGTTAATTACATAACTTTTCATTGCCTTAATAATTTTAAGACACTGTTACGCCCTTATGTAACACCTCTTATGCATTACCTTTCACTTCGGCCAGCACGGCTTTCACTTCGGCTGAATTAATTGTCGCGTAAGAGTCATTTGAAACACGCGCCGATGAAACTTCGCGGCAGCAGTGGACCGCGCATAACCTCGACGGTGCTGAGGTCTCCAAACCTATACGCATTGTCATTACGGGAATGTCGCTCAGTTGATCATAGTTGTTATTTCGGTTGCCAGGCGACAGTTAGATGACGTAATTCCCTCCCCATCTATCTCAATGATTTTTACCAATCATCAGCCAGAAAAGAGTCAAATTGAAGTCTAACGTGCATATTTTTATTCGAGCACCAGGAATTTCTGTCATATGCAAGTACATTATTGCACTATTAATAATGTAGTATTTAATTCATGCTTCCTACAGCTGCTCAAATTAAAACGTATAATTCGAATATGGTCCACATTGTGACTAGGGAACTATTTCACTCGAACTACCATGATGGACTATCTGCTTTAGTTGTAATATTGCCTCTAGTATAAGGAATGACCATTTTTAAGAGTATTATTATAAAAAATAGGAGGGAGTGAACGTTGAATTTCAACGGGAGGTAAAAATATAATTGAGGTACAGGATTGTAAGAACCATCGTAAGAGACCTTTCAATATGACGTTCTAATTTTTATTTAATTAGTTGGTATTTCAGTCATGTAAAACTATACTATTGAACTATTGATGATGCAATATTTATTATTTGCTTCCTACAGCTACTGAAATTAAACCGTCTTTCAAACATGATCTCCATTTGGACTAGTGAACCAGCTAGCTCAAACTACCTTAAGGTAGTGCGATCGAGATACTTGCCTAATCATAAGAGAGACCATATTCGATATAGTTATACGTTTTAATTTCACCAACTGTGAGACACACGAATTAAATATTGCATTATTAATGGTGCAATAATATCGTTTTACATGACAGAAATTGTAAGTAATCAAATGAAAATATCTACAAGTCTTTAACTTGACTCATTTTTTTCACACGGTACTTTTGAAACTCCATGAAAACGGAAGGTTAATTGTCAACCCGAAGAATTTTCTGCGAAGACAATATGATTAATTTTCAAAGATAGTTGAGAAAACACACAAACTACACACTTGATTTTTTGGCGATATCTAAGTGTAGGAAATGCCTCATTTTTCATATAAGGTCTCTCTGGAGTGATAACACGTACCTTTTCCCATATAAAAGGGCTGGTATTTTTTGACAAATATCTCGGAAAGTAATGAGGTAAGGGGTTGAATTTATAATTTCAATGGAATGGTGACATATTTTTCTTTAAAATGAAACCAAATTCATTGAATTCTAGGTAAAATGATATTTCGCTCAAACTACCTTAAATAGCAGTCATTGAATAAAAGCGCGGAGACGCCCACGGAAACGTTCTCGGCCGTGGTTTACAGCGTCATTAAGTGGAGTGAATAGGCTCCGGTAATGCGAATGGCAACTACACAAAATACTAGAGGACGCTAGTAAAGGTGGCGGAGGGGTGCCGATGTGGTAAGACTTAATGTACGTGGCGGAGAAAATGGCAGTACTTGTAAAACAGACCACCAAGTATAGAGGGAGCGGAACATGGTGGCAGTTAAACAAGTTGGCAGGTGAGAAATAACGTCGTCGAACGCTCCATGACGATCACCGGATTTCCGACAAATTAACGTTTCACCGAAGGGAAACGTTAATTTGGGAACGTCACGATTCAGGGAAATATTTTCTAGAACAAAAAGGTTTAAAATGTCCTTTTTCCCGCGGTCGATGAGAGGCTGCGTTGACCCCTTGAGTGCGGCATGACGTGATATCACGTCATGTTGTCTTTAAGCCGGTGCTGATGACGTGATGTCACGTCAAGGGTATAATGAGTGTTCCAGCTTTCACTAGGCCCCCTAGTGAAAGCTGGAACACTCACGGTACCCATTCGTAGAGCACTCGGCGCGAAATGGAAGGATCTTGGTTCGATCGGCGAATGATTTTTCCACCGTGAATTTCACACAATTGCGTGACCACTAGCGGGTGACTCCGTTCAAGTAACTGCGCGGCTAGTTCCGTGGTTCTATGAGAAGTTCATTTTCGCAAATGAAAAAGAAAACTTCGTTTTATTTCGCCAACTTTCACTTGGGTACAACAATTATCGACGCATCTGTGTCTTCATCAGTTACCCTGAGTGTATCCCAAATGAATTCTACATGCTGTTGCTCGTTTACGTTGACCCTGTTTGGGAGGATGCTGTCCGAGAACTCCTAACTCGGAGCATCCGTTACTGAATTAGACTATTTAAGACGCCATTCCGGATTTAATCCCTCACCTCGAGTAAGCTAAGAGCATTTGGGACCTTGATCATAAATATTGTTTAATAAATTAATAAAATACAAATAAAAGCAGCATACTCAGCTAAAAACTGCTGCGAGCGAACTTTACAGTGTTTCACAACTTCGAGAGGGATTAAGGTGGGAGCCCTAGAGACTCAAAGGCCTCTAAAAGGCCAATTAGCTAAAAAGTGCTGCGAGCGAACTTTACTGTGTTTCACAAACTCGAGAGGGATTAAGGTGGGAGCCCTAGAGACTCGGAGGCTACACGCTAGGCTTAGTTGCTTAACAAATTCAAAACTGGTGTGTTTCAGAGCGAATCAATGTGAATATTATCATGATGCCTCAATACATCTCTTGGTCTGACAGAAGTGATAGAATAACAGAGGCACATTACCGAACAGATAGGTAGATACAAAAACTCATTCTTTCCGCGGACAATTAGCGACCATAATTAAAACTGGGCTCCACTAAATGTACTTCCATAATATACGTCACCATTTCACCTCCCAAAACCGTATCCCTTACATATTTAGACGGCTGGTGTCCTAACTCCCCCTGCCACACGTCCATGCGGCGGCTAACAGGGTAGTATATAGATGTAGAAGTAATATTCACAGCCCGGTAGAGCATGGCTTTATTCGCTATACTGGCGTGCTAATCAAAGTTGGTTGAATACAACAAAGTTTTCTTCCTCATTAGTGACATTTTACTACGCCCTAGCGATGTTCTTGCTGTTTCCCCTCACGTATTTAAACGGACAAAACATGTGTTTGCTAAACTTCGTCCGTGATCAGGCCGATGCAGCAAAGAAGACTATCGAGGACATTTTCGAACGTCTTATCACACGCCTCATGCACTCGACGCAATGCACGTAGATGGGTGAAGTAATGTAACTTCCAAATCACAGAGGTGTATGAAGAGGGCACTTGCTATGCTGGCCAATGCTAGAAGTTGAAGCCAGTCCGCCATCTTCGTTGGCCCTAATTTTCATATAGTGCTTGCGGCTATCGCATTAATTTTCCATCAATAACTTACTATATATCAGCATGCACTTACTATAAATCAGCATTAATGTGAAATCCTCATGCGTTTATTGTTTATTTATTTAAATAAAATATAATCCGCATTCCTGCAAAATTTGGTAAAACCGCGTAGAATCCATATTACCAAGTAACATATGGGTTTGACGAGTTATTTGCCTGAAATTACAAACAAATATTTGATATAGTATAATAATTATAACTTTGTAATTTTCCACACTATTTCATTGTTTACTGACCGGTTTCAATGTAAAAACATTATCTTCAGAAACAGAAATAGATAATGTTTTTACATTGAATCCTGTCAGGCTTCTTAAACAATAAAATAGTGTGGAAAATTAATAAGTTATAATTATTACACCATGTCTTAATTCCACAAAGTCAATTCTTCGACTATCTTGAATAAATGTTTGATATTCATGCTTTAAATCCGCATATTGATCAATTCCGTCGTGCTATCCAAAGAAATGTAATGACAGAGTAGGGTTAAAAACTATGGTGGTTACTTTGGTTTCAGGCTGCAGTTTGATGACGAAGTGCTCTCTAAATAAACCTCAATGTCCAAAATTGTGCCGTGAGGAAGCCAATTTGCCCGAATCCCCGATAATGTTTCCATAGCATCTCCATCACCTGTTCTAAAACTGAGCCGGTGCTCTCGCTGATATGTACACATTAACTATCGCGAGTATTTGATATCGTGCAAACATGGCAGTTAAGAAAGTTAGCAGGAAAAGTGTTCAGTTCTCTTAATCCCTCAACTCAACACGATAGTCGATGTTGGGCGGAATACCGACTCCTGAATATTGGTGCTTAAAAATACACATAAGCAGTAAATCTCTGGACAGAGAGTTTGCTAAAACATTCTCCAATACACTCCTGAGGTTTTTGAACCGTAGGGATGTTTTCGTTCTTCAAGTGAACTAAAAAACAAAACTTTACAAATTATAGTGTCTCTCACCTCACGCCCGTTTTAAAATATTTTGCTGTCATGAGTTGTGCTGCTGTTTAAAATCAGGTTGGTTTACAAAATTAATCTACTTAAATATGTGTCATGAGTATTGATCTACCCTAGCATCAATGTGAAACCTTCCGAATAATTAGCAGTATGTAATGGTTCACCCGAGAATTATTCCGAAGTTCTACCTCACCAGAATGAGCCAGTAACATGGGCGGGCATTGTATAATTCTCCTCCCATTGCTAACTATAAATTTCCTTCCATAAAATAATGTAAATAACCAGAATGCTTCAATGACAATGATAGCCAATGTTGGGTGAGACATCTACTCCTGAATATTGGTGCTTAAAAATACGTAAAAGCAGTAAATCTCTTCACTAAGAGTTTCCAAAAACATTCTCCGATGCACTTCTGAGGTTTTTGAACCATACAAATGTTTACGCCATCCGAACAAACTTAATTACGAGAACGCGCATAATGTTTTGCTCAACTATCCGGTCTCAAACACAAGTTTTCCAAATCGAGTTTGGCATTGTTGACGGCCAAATCGTGCTGTCAAAAACTTACTATTTAAAAATGCGTTGTAAAAAGTTAATGTCGAATTACACCACAGCTTTAATTCATAGTTAAGCAAAAATCTGTCGAACTCTTCTTTGGCATCATTTGAAGAATAAATCTAGCACTCAACACAAACTATTGAAAATACCCCTGTCAGAAAACATGAAACTTTCACTCACCGGTAACCAAAACTGTCTTCTTATCGAGATCCGGGAGGGCTTTCCTGGGTAGAGAATTCAGCACGGTCTTCACGAAACAGTAGGCGATGAAGGCAGACACAAAGAAAAGGCTGACATTGGCCAGCATTGAAGTCGAAGGCTTCAGCGAGTAGAACGTCGCAATGAAGACAACGAAGTAGGCGATGTAAATCTGGATGCGATTCATGGTTGTGTGTTTTCCAAGCGCTTCTGGCGAGACCGTATGGGACCACGGTATCTGAGCGTGTTTTCCCCGAAGGATTCCGCGGGTATCTGTTGGTTCGAGAAGTTGTCCACTGTCAGCAGACGCATCGGAAGGGAATCTCGCGCCTTTCAAAACATTGGGAATTGCGCTCGGGATTAAAGAGTTCCAGATGAGGACGTAAGATGTCTCTGCTCATGCGAGTTGAGCGAAGCCTCATCAGATGACAGCGCCATTGCGACAGAATAGTGAACTACGTATCCACGCGTACACTCCCTGCGTGCGAAATTTGTTTGTTTGAAACTCACGCCGTGGGAGGTTTCTATTCAGTGCTTCAAGTTCACACTGATAGGAATAAATAAGCGCACTTTTATGCACGTGAAAGACATTAAATACAAGCAAATAGGACGATATGCGCTGGTGGAACAAAGTAACGAGCTAATGTCTGTATAATCGTATTCGAATCGGGTGATGTTTCGTGTGGGTATATTGATTGAATCTGTTCAGCATTTCTTTTTAATCTAAGCATATTATCAAAGGATAATTCAAGTATCTTTAAGTACTCACGGTTTGAATACTTTATTAATTATAATCAGTAACAAAATAACACTTACGGACACGACTTTCAAAGTTCTTCCGCATACCGAAAGCTTTCCAATCGCTCTTGTACTCTCATAACCTCGCAACACAACAGCATGCTTACTTTCCATTTGTTTCAGACCCGAGCGGGGCATTTTAACTATCCGACCTAAAAAAATACAAACATTCTTTCAATTTTTTTGCAAAAATTCGGATACTTTGTCGCCAACAACCCCCACGCATTTTAACGCGTGATTCAAGATTAAATCTAAAAATAAAAATGGATTAAATCTGTGTATAAGTGTCCATCTATGCGAAATGCTTTTTTCCCTTATGAATACAACTTTAATCATTTCCATGCTGTAGTTGACTCTAAATTTAATAAGGATTTAATCTGTATTTATATGGATTGACTATCACTCTTTCCTAAAAATATAGAGATATCATCCTTTTTGTGCTAGTAGGGATGTGTGACTTTGGAGTACAATTCGCTCAAATTAAGCTGAAATGGTGGCGTATTACGGGAGTGTATTTAGTGCTCAGTTTTTTTGTGGTCGCTTATTGTGCGCGGAAAGAACGAGTTTTTTCACCAACCTGTTCGGCAATGTACCTCTCTTATTTTATTGCTTCTGTCGGACCTAGAGAATTAATCGCTCTGAAACACATCAGTTTTAAATTTATCCAGCAAACTAAGCCTAGCGAGTAGCCTCCGAGTCTCTAGGGGCTCCCACCTTAATCCCTCTAACAGTTGTGTGACACTATATATCCACTCGTAGCAGTTTTTAACGAATCGTGCTGATTTTTTTTGCATTTTATTAATTTCTTGGTTAAAGTTTTATGACCAGGGTCCCAAATGCTCGCGGCGTAACCAGAGTGAAGTAGCATCTTTCTTTTTCTTTTTTATCCGAGCACTTTCCTTATGTACACTTCACGAACCTAGTTTCTTTAATGCTGTGCCGCATATATATTGTATGAGTTGTTTTCTATACATTATACTGTAGAACAGGAGTGGAAGGGTTAATATAAATGAGTAGGAGCATGCCACACATGACAGAAATACGGTCACTAAATACTTTTTCCACCAACTCTCTCCTCCGAGCATGTCGTTTACCGACGTACAGGACGAGATGAGGAGGAAGCGTCACGTTAGCCTTGAAAATCGCCAGAACCTTGGGAAATATATATAAAAATATTTTCATGGTCGAGGCAACTGAGTTACAACCTAAAAAAGTCTTTCCTTCAATTAGATATTACTGTTTTTTATTTTCGTATTTATCATTATTAATTAAATAGGAGAAGATAATGCGATCGCTCACTGTAAAGGCCACTTTGCACGGTACATTCCATTGCACAAACGATGGTATCATAGTTTTTACATGAAATTTAATGGAATCTAATTCAGCCATTCAAACATTATAACGATTTTTCATAGAGTTGAAGGATTCCCACTTACAATAAGGGCAAAGACTGTTGGAAATATGTATCGTACGTGTTATGGCGATCACCTGATTTTCCATAAATCCACGTTCCTTCCGCGATCGAAATAGTAATGGAAACAGCAACAAGCAAAAAGTTGGAACATTTATTATAAATATTAACTATTATTTTTGAGCTCTGTGCAAACAGATTCACTTTAAATTACAGTACAGAAGCGCAATATATAAAAACGCGTATGCGTCTACAGAAACATTTTCGTCCGTGATATGCAACCCCTTAAAGGCCACTTCATACGGTACACGTTATTGTACAATGTAATATATCACAGAATGTACAAGTAAATGAATGAAATTAGAGCAGGTCTATTTCCCGTTCAGCCATTGAAATAATCATATAATTTGCCGCACAATACGGTACAATTTTCGTCATGAAAGAATCCATACATTCATTTGTACAATATATTGTACAAATACATTTGTACAATTTTATAAAATGTACCATGTGAAACGGCCCTAACAAAACTCAAGAGGAATAAGTAATTTGCCGTGTTCATATTAACTATATGATTCTTTAAATAGGACGAAAAAATCTACATTTGCTTCTTAAACCTATAACAGCACGTACATATTTGAACAGAACAAATTGACTCATATGAGAAGTAATTCATTAATGGAATATTGACGAGGTAGTATCGGCCATGATACTATGGATTCAAGGATTTCAAGTGGATAACATATAACTTTGACAGTTAAATATTACTTTTTTTAAATTGTCGCGGTATAATCCAGTAAAATACTAAATTATTTTTAAATATTTTTTTAACAAAAATGGATTTTTATGCATACCTTTATTCACCAGCATGTAAAGCAATATTATTTTCACGGCGTATCAGCTTGGCCTTACAACTTTCTCTGGTCTGACAACTTACAACAAAGGTTATCTCTTTAGTGCCGACAGCCAAAGTCAATATTTTTCTATAAATATATAGGGAGTAGTAGTGTTTCGAGAAAACTAAACACTTTCGCTGCGGCAGACGTCCATTGAAGTCTTTTCAGAACTTTCAAGGGCTGCGGACGACGTCAATTGACGTTCATCCTAATTACATTATTCTTTACCAAGCAAGGCGTCAAAGAAAGTCTCTCGACTTTCTCGCACACCTAGCTTGGTTCATGAAAAATACGTTAGATTCAGAGGTCATCCATTACTGGATCCAAGGTCCTTATACCCACAGTACAAGTACCTTGACTGCAGCCATGCTTTAAATTGTTCCATTAAAAATCACGAAAATTTGTATGTTAACACATTACTTTGTAACATTTTGTTTTTTACTATTAACAAATATGAGATAATTAATTTTTTCCTATATTAATGATAAAAAAGGTGTAATACAGTTTTTTGTTCCCGATAATTTTAACCAAGCCATAAAAATTTAATTTTTTTGTTTTTCTCAAAATACACCAGGGAGGGGCAAATTTTTTAAAACATTGTACTACTCATATACAAAAATTGAAAAAGAATATTAACGAACAAAATAAAGCTATGAAAAGTGCAAGAAGTATGTTTGTATGTATAAACTATGAAACCTCTACAATAAATTATTGATAAAGACAAAAAATGGCCAGAGTCCTGGAAGAGGATGTATTAAAATGGCTAGCAGTGAAAGTAGTAAGCAAAAAAAAGTTTGAATTACTTCTGCAAGAAAAGATAGAAATATGAGTCTCAGGAATGTCTACAGAAACCTCAACTGGGGTTCAAACGGTTTTTTACCATAGTTACGCTAGAGAAAGAAAAGTATGCACTTCAGATATGTATGGACACGTCTTATTAATACTTCAAGCTATTAAGCCTGAATCACACGATCATTTTTTCCTTCCCTTTTAAGGGATAGCTCCAATGATAGCTTTTCAGGGACCGTGACAATGATAGCTCGAGCTATCATTTTCTGAATCACACGGTCATTCTGGCCGTTCCTTTTTCCATCATTTTTTCCGTCCCTTTTCGCATCATTTCTATATGTTTACTACGTTTACTACTCTCATTCCATTGAAAGCCGAACGTGGCGTTAGAGTCGCTCTTTGCGCCCGAGCACTCTGATTGGCTAAATGATGGAGTCAGCGATGCCTCCAGGGACGGAAAAAGGGACGTGCCCAGGGATGGAAAAAGCTACAGGGATCCCTATCGCTGGAGCCATCCCTGACTTTCTTCGAGTCACACGATCATTTTCGAACGATCATTTGAGCTATCATTGAAGCTATCCCTTAGAAGGGACGGAAAAAATGAGCATGTGATTCAGGCATAAGACTCAGTTTTTTTAAAGCCTGGATTGTTATATGCATATTTACTGAGCGTGTTTTTTTTATAAAAGGAGCAGTGCTGCGGCTCTACTGCTCACTATTAATAAATTCTCACTATAAACTGAAATTGTCACTACTGAAAAAATTATTAAGACATCCTACAGAGAGAAGATAACATTTTTTACAGTGAATCACAGATTTTCTTCTCTCATGGAAAAAGTAAACGAAAAGGGTAAGTTTTACTAGTTTTAAGACACGTTTAAAGATCTGATTAAAGAATTTATCCCGAGTGTGACGAAAATAATCATAATGATACCATAAAATATTGTGGAATTACCTTAACTTCTGATACATCGTGGGGAACGCACAAAAAATATGCGGCACAGCATCAAAGAAACTAGGTGTTGTGAACCGTTTAATAGGAAAGTCCTCGGATGAAAAAGTAAAAGAGAGATGCTACTTCGCCCTGGTTAGTCCACACCTCGAATACGCCGCGAGCATTTGGGACTTAGAGATTTAACTAAAATGATTAATATAATACAAAGAAAACCTGCACGCCACGTTGAAAACTGCTACGAGTGAACATGTAGTGTTTCATAACTACTTGTGGGATAAAGGTGGGAGCTCATAGAGACTCGGAGGCTACATGCTAGGCTTAGTTTGCTTAAGCAATTCAGAACTGATACGTTTCAGAGCGACATAGAAAATAGTATCATGACGCCTCAAAACATCTCTAGGTCGGACAGAAGCGAAAAAATAAGAGAGATGCATTGCCGAACAGATAGTTAAAAAAAACTCGTTCTTTCCGCGCACAATAAGGACCACAATGAAAACTGAGCTCCACTGAATACACTCCCATGATACACATCACCAGTTCTCCTCCCAAAACCTTATCCCTAACATCTTTACACAGCTGGTGTCCTAACACCCTCTGCCACAAGCCCATGCGGCGGCTCACGGGGTAGTATTTAGATGTAGATTCTTGCAGTTCAAAAAAATCATTAGCTTCAATTCGGCTTTGTTTTATAGGTAATTGTTTGGAACAACTCGCAAAGAATTTATTCTCATCGTATTCTTGATCATCAAACACGACAAAGAAACCAAAGTGTATTAAAATATAAGACGATTGGAACACAGTAATAAATAAGTACAGAGATGATTTGCGATGTTTTCTCATCTTAAAGCCATCCAACAATATATAGGATTATGCATTTAATTCTTGGTTGGAAACATAGCTAATCCATACCTCAGTTAATTATTCATAAACCACGGTTATTCTTGCTTTTGTGCTTCCATGCAGAGCAACCGGCTGGTGCACAGAGATTCCAAACGTGTAAGAGGTAACCAAAATTCGAGAAATTGCGCTTCTTTCAAGACAGTTTGAGCGAAATATTATTTCACATAGAAATCAATGAATCAAGTCTTATTTTAACGACAAATGTCTTACCCTTTCAAAATATATTACGTATGATTATTCAAACCTTACCGAAATACTCTTCGAGACTTTTCACAAATACTACTAGCTCATTTACATGGGAAATGGTAGTTTACGCTCTCTACTGAGACCTCTCTAGTGAGAGGCTCTTCTATCACCTAGATTTCGTCAATTTTATCAAATGTGTTTTTTCTGGACTATTTTTTTTATTAAATCATATTGTCACAGCCGTAATTGTCTCAGGATCGCAAAAAACCTTCCATTGTGAAGGTGTTTCGAACGTACCACGTGAAAAACATTAGTCAATTGAAAGACTTTTATGCATCCATTTATTTGAAAACCTGGAATTTCAGCCAGATAAATAAATGTGTATTATTGCACTATTAACAATGAATTCTATTGATAACGATTGACAATAGAAGTTAGTGCAAAATTTCAAATTTCCTGGTTTTAAATATTGACATTACAGAAGATACACATGAATTTTCCATTTTTAGAAAATCGACCTATTCCGATGTAGTAATTCTGTCTGAGTCTTGCCATCACCTCTCACAAAAGTTATTAGCTTTTAACCCCATAAGATGCAGAGCTTTATCAATCCCTTTGTCTCATTATACTTAAAAATTGAATTAATTAAGATAAAACGTATTGCCAAAACTAATGACTACAATAGTAACATTGTGAATAAAATTGTACAACGACAACAAGTGAAGATGGCCCTTCGATTAGTTATCAGTTCGTCCCTACCCCAGCATGACATAGGAAAAAGATGTTGTAAAATTCCTTTCATTGGCAAACTCATATCAAATAGTGAACTGATACCAAGAGATACATTTTAAGTCTCATTTTAAAATCCAAATAAATAAGATAAATTTTTGTTTAACTCTAAGTATAAATTTGATGTGTTAGATAAATGTAGTATATATTTGAAATTCAAACATGACGGAATTCACGCGTGGGCAGCTGTGCTGCGTTAGGGGAGCTTTGGGTAAGCTTCATGCCTTACCCAGGAAATCAACGGCCAGGGGGAGAGTTAAGGGAAGGATGTCCCCTGGGTAACGACTATGAATACCATTTCTGAGCAAAGGGGATCCCCCACACCTGGGGCACACCCAAGTAACAAACATGAATACGGCCCTTAATATACAAACAGTTTCTCGCCTTCACCATCTCAATAAGAACCTCGTCCATAAGAACCTCTTCTTTGATGTTTACGAATTTTTCGAACACCGGAAATTCACCTCCACTGTCAAAAGTGCTTCCACTAAAGCTGTGGGCCATGACTGACACCGGTGGTAGTAATGGCGCGCTCTGATTGACTGAAATTTTGCCTGCCATAAGACGTAAGCCGTAAAGATGGGACTTGACCATCTTCCTTACGGTAGCTCCTTACGGCTTACGGCAGGCCCTTGCGGCTCCCTTACGGCTTACATCCATTGTGGAATGGGCTAAACTCAGTAGTAGTTATCAGTGGTAGAAGTAGTTATTAATGGTTTTAGCTCTGACATGGTCAAAGTCACTCTGCTGACTTTGAGAAATGAATAAATTCCTACAGGCAAAGACTCACCCACATTCACAAAGTCGTTCAGGACTTCAGCACTTTACTATTTCCTCTCACTTCATTCATTCAACCATCATGAATTGATCTTGTAATACAACATACCATAGATATAATTTACCTTAATCACCCACCTTGTCTACAACTTTTTTCTTGGCATTCTTTGCTACAAAGCTCATTGTCTCCATTTTTGACGAACCAAAATCTTAAAATCCTCCAGCATTTAAGGCAGGTTTACAAATGGAAGTTGACTTCTATGGAAGTAGCGAGGTTATCGATATCTCGAATTGCATCGCCACCTGCAGGACATTGTTCTGCCATGGCCTCCTTCATACGAAGGAATTCATGGTTCTGCTTACACACAACTTCCGGCTTTTCCTAAACAAATGGATGGTGGAAGAAAACAGTCAATATGGAAACTAAGCAAATCGCCTATATTTAGCTATAATTACGTCCGTCATCGCTGTTTGAGTCCCATATGCATTAGTTGGTTTAATTAATTAGTATGAATCACAATAAGTATGCATTATTACATTGAATCAAGTGCGTCAGTTGTGACAGTAATAGTTATATCTAATAAGAGAAAAGTCATAAAGCTTACGATTATGGGAAATTCTTACCCTAGAGGTCCTTTAACATTTAAAATATTTTCACGTACAAATAAAAATTTACATAAGAAATTATGAGTCCTCCTCATACTAAGATATTCTTTATTTACGCTTTAAATCTCCATTAGTTGTCAAGTGAGGAATCATTCAAGATTTCCCAAAATCAGGTAAATCGAAAGAGCAAGTTGACACGATATTCCTTGATTTCAAGAAGGCATTTGCCAAGGTACCTCAAAAAATAACTCATTTATAAATTGCATGAATGCAGAGATAATAAAAAATAGTGAAGTGATTCAGTGACTACCTCAGTGATAGAAACCAAATACTAGTTATTGATGGTTTTAGCTCTGACATGGTCAAAGTCACATCTGGTGTACCTCAGGGAAGCGTGATCGGCACTCTTCTATTCATAATTTATACTAATGATCGAAGTTTTCAAGTTGGCAGTAAATTAAGATTATTTGCAGACGATACAGTTATCTACCGAGAAATAAGCGAAGATGCAGACTTTGAAGTTGTCTCATCGGACATCAACAACTTCATTCATGGTGCAAAGAGAGGGGGTTAGAATAAAATGGTAGAAAATGCACCACCGTTCACTTCCTGCAAAAGTCATCATACAAGTGCCATACCTATACTGTTGGTGGAGTAAACATAACATCTTCAGATACAGCAAAATACCATGGGGTTACCTTAACTTCCGATATATATATCATAGGGAACCCACACAAAAAACATGTGGCACAGCATTAAAGAGACTAGGATTTGTTAAGAGTATAATAGAAAGGTCCTCGGATGAAAAAGTAAAAGAGAGATGCTACTTCACTCTAGTTAGGCCACACCTCGAATATGCCATGAGCATTTGGGACCCCGGTCATAATGATTTAACCAAATAAATTAATAAAATACAGAGAAAATCTGCACGATTCATAAAAAACTGCTACGAGTGAACATATAGTTTCACAACTTTAAGAGGGATTAAGTTGGGAGCCCCTAGAGACTCGGAGGCTACACGCTAGGCTTAGCTTGCTTGATAAATTCAGAACTGATTTGTTTCAGAGCGACACAGAGAATATTATCATGACGCTATACTACATCTCTCGGTCTGACAGAAGCGATAAAATAAGAGAGATACATTTCTTAACAGATAGGTACAAAAACTTATTCCTTCCCTGCACAATAAGTGACCACAATAAAAACTGAGCTTCAGTAAATACACTCCCATGATACATGTCACCATTTCATCTCACAAAACCTTACATTTTCACTGGGCTGGTGACCTAACACCCCCTGCCATATGCCAATGCAGCGGCTCACATGGTATTTGTTGATGTAGATGTTACCAAGATTCCAACGGATGCAATGCGATTTTATCGCAAAATTGATATGCTATTTGCAGGCAAATTAGAAACCAGTCTATTTTCCTTACAAGTAGCAACCGCGGTCTTTATGCCAAATTTCCATCCTTAATGTCATAAAATACGTCACGTGCACTAATAGTAGCAATTCAACCTAATTTCAATTTGCCACTACGACAGTCTGCCAAATCATGATATCAGATCTCGTACTTCCCTTGACAGCAAATGAAAATACTTTCCATATTTTAAAGTGCCAGACAAGACAGGTTGACACAAGGAAGCAACATCCATGACTGTAGCTTTTGAAGTCGCCTGTAAGCGACATTTCCATGTGTAAGCACGCACTTCTATGGCAGTAGTGGTCGATAGTGGTGGTAATCAACCGTGGTTGCTACTTTCAAGGAAAATATGCAGGTTTCTATATTTTGCCGGCAAGTAGAATATGAATTCTGAAATAAAATCGCACCATAACTGGTGGAATTTTGGTCACATGGCAGTGAATGGAGATAAAAAATGTAAATAATGAATAACTTAGTAGGAGGACACATTGTTGCTAGTGGATATTTTTATATGTTCTTGAAAATATTTTAAATTCTAAAGAACCCCTCAGGTAAGCTTCATGATATAGATATCTCTTATTAGATAATAATTATTATTGCCACAATTGACACACTTGATTCAACGTAAAAATGCATAATTATAGTCATCCATATAAGTTTATCAAACCAACAAATGCAAATGAAACTCAAACAGCAATACAATATGTACGATTACATGTAGCGTTTAAGTCGTTTCCACACATTTCACATTTAAATTGTTTTAGTTTGAGACACAATGAGACTTAACCATCACATTAGCCAAAACCCCATTCCCATATCCTTCTCACTTGGATATTTTCAGTCCGGAGTGAGTGGTTAAATGTCGCTTCAACATACTACTTCTAGAAAAGCTCTTCCAACATGTATCACATTTGAATGGTCTCAATCTAGTGTGTACATTGAAATGCTCCACTAATGTACTCTTAGCATAAAAGCACTTCCCACAGGTTTCACACTTGAATGGTTTAAATCCCGTGTGTATCACTGAATGTCTCTTTAACTCAGACTTACAACGAAAGTTCCTCCCACACGTTTCACAATTAAATGGTTTCACTTCAGAATGTGAGGATAAATGTCGCAGTAACAGCCTCTCTACAGCAAAGTCCTTCCCACATGTTTTGCACTTGAATGGTTTTGAATCGATGTGAATGACTAAATGTGATTTTAAATGCCTCTTGCTTTTAAAACACCTCCCACATGTTTCACACTTGACCGGCTTTGAATTTGAGTGCGTGATTAAATGTCGTGCTAAATCACCTTTGGTAGCAAAGTCCTTCCCACACAGTTCACACTTGAATGGCTTAATTTTAGAGTGCAAGAAAATATGCTTCACTAAATTACTCTTCACCCTGAACTCCTTCCCACACATTTCACATTTGTATGGTTTCAGCCCATAATGAATGGCTAAATGATTCACTAACGGAGTCTTTTGAGTAAATTCCCTTCCACATATTGAACATTTGAATGGCTTTGACTCCGAGTGTATCGCAGAGTGAACCTTTAAATCACCCTTCTGAATAAATCCCTTCCCACAAGTTTCGCACTTGAATGGCTTTAAAGTAGTATGTCTGACCACGTGTTTTGTTAAATAATTACGTGTAACAAACCCCTTACCACAGATTCCACATTTAAATGGCCTATCCTTAGAGTGTACAGATGAGTGTTTAACGAAACTCTTCTCATAATAAAACCCCTTATCACACACTTCACACTTGAATGGTGGAACTTCTGCATGCGTGGCTAAATGGCACAGTAACCTACTCTTATAAACAAAGTCCTTTCCACATGTTTCACACTTATGCGGTCTAAATTGTTCATTTACCTTTGTCCTCTGTAACATAGATCTCTTCTGAGAAGTTCTATCTGCAGGACCTTTAAAAACTAATGCACTCTTATTTTTAATATGGCTAGAGATATGAATGCTTAGTATTTCCTTTTCGCAACACTTATATCCACATTCATCGCACAAGTATTCTTCCCAATCACTTGATTGATTCCTTTGATCTTCCACACGCTGGATATCAAATCCCACGTCAGATCTCATAATGCCATTCGATACATTAGTTTCATGAATGCCCATTTCATCCTTGAAACATGCTCTTGTTGATTCAGTTGGTTGCCACTGATGACAGGAATCATTTAGAAAAGATGGACCAGTAAGACTAAATCCCTCACTAGTTTTTCTCTCGACCGTGATCCCTTTGTTTCCTTGCCACTCAACCATCAAATTTGAGAACACCATATCATTTGACTTTGGAATTCCTTCAGTAATGCTCCCGCCACTCACCTGTAAATATATAATAGGATGTTTCTATGACAAATAACCAGTATGTAAAAGTAACAGAAAGCACAAAATGAAAAAAATATGTAACTTAAAACACAAAGATATACCCTTCACTACTTACTAGTCAAGATAAGACAGATAAAAAGTGATAATTGTAGGTGTAAAAGTAGAAGGACAGCTGGAAAGGATCATTGTATTCACTGACAACCACACATTAAATGGTTAAATGATCATTTCAAAGAATTGAGGGCAATAGTACATGCATATGACAATCGATGAGTGGGAAATACAGAATGAAGATCAATATAGAGAAAACTAAAGCAATGGGATTTTCTAACATGGTGAATACATTGATGAACACAAAAGTAGAAAGGCACTGACTAGTGAAAGTGCACATTTTAATTATCATATGGAAGTGATACGCAGGGAGGAGAAGTATCTTCTTCATGACACCCACCTAGGCTCTAATCAACAAAACGAAGACATCACATGAAACAAGTACCGTTAATTGAGGTGGCTGCGGCCACGCTCGCACCACTTCACTAATTGAAACTTTGTAGCACAAGAGAGGTTAGAGCAAATTTTCTATTGTTTATTTTTTACTACATGATACAGACAAAAAAAATAAAATTGTTCATTGTACTTCTTAATAAATTAAGATTTAGGTAAAATGTTGTTTACAAAAGTGGTAAAATGCTATAAAACAAACATTCGAAACTCATGCATGGAATGATTTTATAGCATGAATCTTATTAACTCTAATTATTTAATTAGTGCTTTTTTCTAAATCCCAGATATACAAAACTAATTTTCACGCAAGGTAAATTAAGAAACTAAGCATACATTTAAGAAAAATATGATTTATCGACCCATTATGTGGAAAATATGTCATGGCCGAAATCTAATCTGACTTCGGCTGCACTAAATTATTTTTTTTTTACGTTGTGTTTCCTTTATTACATATTTTTAAACCTGATTTGAAAAACTAAGTTTTTCCTCTAGCCAATTTAATTTTTATCAGAAAAATTTAATTTATCAGAAAACAAAAAAAAATTTTTATCAGAAAATACAGTCGAAGAAAAAACAAAAAAAATTGTCAAAAATGACCGAAGTAACCCCATTTTTCGGTATTCTTAACCAACAATTCGAAGAAAAAGGTAAATATGTTTCGCAAAACCAATTCTTCAAGAGCCTGCAAGCCGTTTCTGAACTCCCTCTCATGAATCAATAACGAAATTGGTACAAGAGGGCATTCTCTCAAACTAAAAATATGACCAAGAGCCAGAATGTGGTGTTTTTAATTCTGACCAATCCTGAAAGAGGCTTTAACTGATAGTAAAACACCACCCGAGCTAATTTGTTTGCAGGATCAAAGTGTTGTTAGTGAACTTAGGATATAGGCAACAGGTATCAATGGGGAAAGAAAATATTGGTAATGGGTACGTACATGGGGTGACACCATAAATTTGAGTATCAGAAATGTCTTCTGTCCCAGGCTGTGGAAAATGAATGCTTGGCTTGCGAAGTATTCAACCAATGGTGATACAAGGTTGAAATTAATTAATTAACATTAAATATTGATATCCTTAAACGGGTGAGTGGTGGTTCAAACCTGCATATTATAATGATTGCAATTTATATTTGCTGCATGAATTACTCATCACGAGACATATGTATTTATAAATGTTAAAAAACGGTAAGTAATTATTTACATCAGCAAAAATATTCTCTGAGCATAACTATACATTATGACAATACCATTTTCCGTCAACTTGGAACGAACTGTTTATTCACAAAGCTTTCCTTGTGTTTTGACACTCTCTTAAGCCATCAGGCTGTGGAACACTGAGTCATAAACAGAGTCAAATAAACCATGGCACTGGCATTATCCCTGTAGTAACAACTTCAAAAATGATGGCAGATCTGGTGAGGGAAAGAATGAGATCAAAAGGTGTAGACAAAATTCAAAGCCATACATGTTGGTAGAAGTTACTGGTAAGAAGTTGTCAATGCAATTTTGGGACATATGCATCGTAGGTGAAGAAGGTGCAATGTCTGTATCACTCATGTCTCCAGACTCTCCATAGGCAATTTCTCAGCTGGGTTCACAGGGCAAACAGTCTCCCGAGGGGTATGACGTCCAAGAGGGTAATTCAGAAAAAAAAGGAAGGGGATTGCACAAAAAATGCTACTAGTACAGGGCGCGGCAGCATAATTTGCCAATTTGAAGGATCAAGAAAACAAAAATATGTGATAGGTATTGCTGTAATTATTTTTTTCTCCATATTCTACAACATATCAGTACAGCAATACATACAGCACACAGTACATGACTACAGCTAGAGATGGATTCGGAAAATTAGCATAATTTTGGAAAATTACTGTAATTTTCCAGTAATGATTGATTTTCTGCAATTAATAGCTATTAGAGGATTTAATAGGAAAGCCAATAGCAATAGAAAGAGGTTAAAGGCATTTAAATCATTGTACTTGCTACAATAACCCTCTTAGTGCCGACTCCTGCCAGCGTTACTGATGAGAAATGCTGAGGGTATTTTAAAAACAATAATAATTTATTTAACACGTACAGGTAACCCCAATTACATGTGTTATGATAAATTACACGTGTTATAATAAATTTTTTAATGAAATGTATCATTTTAGGAAAAAAATATTAAGATGTTATTGTTCAATATATCCACATGCAGTTTATTTTATTGTGTATAAAATGAATTAGGTAACAATCATTAAAGAGTTTTCATCTGCTAAATAATAATTGTAAATATATTAATGTACTAAAGTTGAACAATTTTGGTGCATGAGCTGATATATCAGCCCCCTGCACTTTTCGCCCCGAGACTCAAAAGCTGATATATCAGCCCATCGCACTAAGAGGGTTAAGGCATTAGAAATAAAGAATGTTTAAAAGCAAACATGACAGCCCACACGCAATTCAGAGTTCTTTTTTTGGCATGAGAAATGTTCATTCCTACCATTGAAAATTACATTCCCACAAATAATCCATAAGTAAAATTATTCCACGAATGAGTTGTACATGCCTTAATCAATAATTAAGATTGCAATAAATGTGTACAGAGTTGACTTAAAATAATATGTTTGTAAAAAATCAGTATGAAAATTATCTGAGAAGGAAGTAAATATCACCAAAAATTACGGGAATTTTCAGGAGATGCGGTAAACTACCTACGTAAAATACCACGGTCATTTGCAGAATGGCCCATCTCTAACCACAATTCTAATCAGCAAATTATGCTGCCGTACCCTGTAAAATGGAGGAAGATGGAATTGATATTCAGGATAATAGAAGGTGAATAACATTAGCAGTAGTGGTGTTTACTATTAGGAGAGAATCGATCATAGAAACCCTGAGCAACAATGCAGTAGAATGCCGATTATCCATGGTGTTCGAGGGGATAGGCTAATTGGATAACTGACAGTGGCAGATAGTCTGCTCATGTTTAATTTTGTAGTAGATGTGGCTTTGGCTTAATAACCATGCTTTCTCAAATGCTTTGGAGAATATTGTAATGAAACACTCACAATCCTATGATATAATTTTGTTTATCAGGTACTCATTCATTTCATTCACTTCTACAATGCATTTTGCCTATAATAATTGACAGCTGCTGGTGACATAAATTACATACACTCCAAAAATTTGTACAATACAAAGTATTCAGGCGTGCCACGAATACAGGGGTGAAATATAATGAAATTGCCACAAGAAAAAAAATATTGGCCTGGACCGGGAATTTAACCAAGGTCCTTTGGCTTTCCGGGCCAATGTCCATGTACATATATACTTCTGGACAGTTGGCCAAAATCCATGTGTTAATTTTTTTGGCTAAATTTTATGACCCAAATACTTGTGGCGTATTCAAGGCATGGCCTAACGAGAGCGAAGTAGCATTTTCTTTTTCTTTTTACCTGAGGACCTCCCTATTGTATGCTTAACAAAACCTAGTTTCTTTAATGCTGTGCCACGTATGTTTTGTATGTGTGTTCCCCACGATACATCAGAAGTTAAGGTAATTCCAAGATATTTTACTATATCTGAAAATTTTTACGTTTACCCCACCCATAGGAAAGTATGACATTTGTATGATGACTTTCACTGGAAGTGATATGTGGTGCATTTACTAATATTTAATATTATTAATATATTTTAGTCCCCACTCCTGGCACCATGAATGAATGTTGTTAAGGTCCGTTGACAAAACTTCTACATCTGTGTCTTTGCTTATTCCACTGTAGATAACTTATCACTTGCAAATAATTGAACTTTACTGCTAGCTCATGAACTAAGGTTATTATCATAAACAATGAATAAAAGAGGGCTGATCCCCTTTCCTTGAGGAACACCAGATGTGCTCTCGACACCAAACTAAATGGCTAAAAACTGAATGGCAGGCAAGGGCTAGTGAGAGGAAAGGTTGACTAAAATCCTTTTCAAATACCTTTGCCACTGAGAGGCAAACGTAAGTGTTTTGGAGGTGAGGGATGAGGGCACGTGACATCCCAAAAACCAATTCAGTAGGCAGAGCCTAGCTTCTCGGAGATTCAGTCACTCCCAGACCTCTGTCGTGTAAGTTTCGCGGGTCAGTTAGCTATGTTACCAAACCTCCATTGCATTCATTTGCTTAGTGTGCCAAGGTGATGTTCCTTTGATCCAAAATTTACCTGCATTCCCTATTAACCTAATACCTTTCCTTCTTTTCTCTGACATACCACTCACTGTCCTTCACATAAGTGGACTCTAAAGTGAAATTGTTTTTGGAAAATATATTTTGCTTTACAATCATCAGGCATCTTTTTAAATTTAACATCTGTTTTAGTAGTTCCGGATTGATTTGAGACCAAAAAGCCCACAATTCCTTAATTTTTAAGCCAATGAGCATGGCAAAAACTAAAAAAAAACACTCTTCCTACAATCATGACAGTAGTCAGACACCTACAAAATTACTTTGTGTTTTGACTCATTTTAAATTGCTTGATTCACAAAAAATTTTTACATTTGTTTCACTTTTTTTTACTCCCTAAATACATTTAAAAATTTTTACAATTTAAAAAGGTTTTAAATTTGTTTGTTAAAGTAATTTTACAAATAAAAATTATGACTTTTGTTCTTAAAAGTCCACCTCTGAGGCACTGACCAAGCAATCACGCATGATCCATTCGACTGCGACACCAGCTGATCCTCCTGCCCTTCCCAATGGGCCACGTGGTGGCTTCTCGAATGTTACCAAGAGGCGGTCTTTCGTTCCCATTCGCATACAGAGTCTTGAGAGAAAACATGGCAATATACACCTCTCTCTCTCTCTCCCTAACCCATTTCCCTGGTGTCGAAGGTCTCAACTCCTGCCACAATGCTGCTCGAAGTTCCAGTTCCGAGCACGCACAAAGGGCCAGTTGCAAAGATATTTGAAAAGGATAATATCCAGCAATACCAGTTATACTAATCCATTATGATGCCCTCATGAAGCCACTCTAAACAGTAAGTTAATCTTACAATACACTTAAATCAACTTTATTCGCATCTACTCTTTAAATTTTGCCAGTAAATATCATGCACTTATTAATTATCAATATCACATCAAAAACATACTCGTGAGTCACATGTTATGGGTTAGTGTAAAAACTGTACCTCATGTTCGATTAGTTGCAAGCAATTCTTCATTTTATTGGCCTCTTACTACAACTTTTAAAGCAGTAAAGCCTTGCATTTTTTTAAATCAGGATTTTCATTCTCTGACATACACTATGGCCTGGATAATAATTCAAAAGATCTGCTATGTTTGAATTTATAGCCAAAATTAATGCATAAGAGAGGGCATGAGTATCTAATGTGAACACTTTTGAAATATGTACAATCCTGAATCATTGTGCAATTTTGCCACTGGCATATCAAGACGCAGGCAAAAAATGCCTATGTATCATTCACCCACTCCTCACTGTTTCTACGATCCAAAGCCTTTTAGTTCATAGAATAATTCTTTTGCTGTCCTGGGAAAATTTTGCACATGGCGTTTAAATGTATTTCAATAGTACATGGCATTTGACAATAAATATACTGCCAGTGTATGTGCCTGGGAGTTATTCACAGATGGGAAAATGAGGGAGCTATCACAAAAAGAAACAACTGTCCTTACCAGATTTTCCACCACAAGTGGTACACATACAACATCAGAAACAGGCCTCTCTTTGGATTGATTCTCACTAAGATAAATGCTTTGAATTCTCTCTTCCTCAGTCAGTGATTCACTAGGATCGACTTCTTCCTATAGACCAATCATGAAATAAGAAAGCATTACCGAATAAGATACAAACAATTATGATTACCAACCTCATCAAATTAAAATTGATTTGGGTACTCCCTAAATGGACTGTGATCATTATGGGTCATCTTCCCATAGTAGAATAACTACCCTTACCAGATTCCTTACCTCAAGCGGATCGCGTTCAACATTATAAACAGCTCTGTCCAGAGATTCATCCTGGCTAAGGTGCTCCTCACTGTTAGCTCCCTCTCCGACCAATGACTCACTTGATGAGTCCTCTTCTTTAACGTCATTCTGGAAGAGACATTACATCATCAATTTTTTTCTCAAGTTCAGCCAAATAAGCCATTCCTCTTAATAACAAAGCTTTACATGTAAATCCTAGGCTTTTAATTTTGCCCCAACTGGTAAAACAGTTCCCTAACTGAAATTTCCCTCTAGATGAGTTTGATGAAACATAAGGTAAAGATTAGGGCTGGGTCAGTTCAGTTCTTTGGTACTCAAACAAAGTTCTTGAGTTTAGAACCAGAACTGAAGCCAATAAGAATTGATGCCAAAATAATTGGTGTGAAAACCAAAACCTGTTACCTGATTCCCAGAATGGAAATCCCAGATTGGAAGCTTTGCATTACAACTGGAGATATACTTGACCACAGATGGGCAAAATACACTCGCATTGTATTTTAGACACAAAATACATACTATACTATAAATATTGTGCTTCATTAACAAAGATCATAGTACTTGGAAAATGTATTTTTGATACATTTTCCTAAGTACTTTGTTCAAGATCTGCTATGTTTGACTTTATAACCAAAATGAATGCATAAGAGAGGACTTGAGTATCCAATTTGAACACTTTTTAAAATATGTACAATCCTGAAACATTGCATAATTTTGACACTGAAAAATCAAGATGCAGGGAAAAACTGCTCATGAATCATTCACTCATTCCTCACTGTTTCAGCAACCCAAAGCCTTGTAGTTCTCTAATAAATTCTTAACCAGAGAATAATTGTTAGACTGGTAACCATAGCACATTAGCACTAACGTTTTCTGTTAAGCATTCCGCTTTCTTAATTACTAGAATATTCATTGGCAATCATGATGAAACCATTGTCGGATCAACCAGTCACTTTCAATCTCAAGTATACTCTTGTATGGTAAATAGAAGAAAAAAAGTATTGTTCGCAGGTCTTACAACTACAATATACAGTTGACCCCCGCATACGACATTAATCCATTCTATGGGACCGTTTGAAAAGTGAATACCGTTGTAAAGTGAACCAGTATTTTATTGGCCTCGGGATGTTTTCACAAAACAATAAATATATTGCTATCGTAAATAAATGCAGTTTATTTTCAAATAAGCATTACAAATGTTTATGAAATGTATAATATCTTATGGGTGTAAAATATAGGCGAAATTTGGAATTTGCACGTAATAGCAAATAGATAGTAAAGGAAATCCGTTGTAAATATCAAGCAGGGGTCTACTGTATATGATGGTTATAAATCCTGATACATTACCTTTCAATGTGTGAAGGTAACTGTAAGTACCTATATTTGTAGTAGCATATGAGTTTATAATTTTATATTATGATGCACAAGTTGGTAATAACAAAAACGGTTGCTCGAAGTTCTGAATAAGAGGTGTGTTTTTTAAGTACTGTTTTGAAATTAAAAAAACAAGTATGCTTTTATTATTAGGGGGCGAGGGATGTGTGATCCCAGGGCGGGCAGCTGAGCAGAACATGCTCACTGCCCACCAAGACCGTCATGCGTGGTGAAGAGCCACATCCTCCACGAGGTGCCCCTGGTTTTCGCTGAACATGACGGATCTAGACCCGGCTGGTCGATAACTAGCTCCCTTCACTACGGTGACTCCCCGTGCCAATGGTGACCGCGTCTGCGGGGCGGAGGGTAAGAAGTCATTAACGGGGAAACTCCGGATACAGGGCGACCTCCGGTTTTATTTAGCCTTACCCATGCAAGCGGGGCTCTGTGTGGGTGGACCATTTATTTCCCTAGCTACTCGTGGGATTTCTATGGAACCTAAATCAAATAAAAACCTTCCTGAGGTTGCCGCAAGGCGAACTCCATCTATGGACGCAAGTCCTATGTCTCTGGGGACGGAGGATGCACTGTTGAGGAGCCCCGTTGGGGAGCCCAACGGAAGCGCCTCCTCCTCTCTTCCCATAACCCAGGGAGTCCCCTTGAGGGATCCCAAACCTTCCTGTCACCCCTCTGGAGCAGTGGAGCAGGAAGAAATGCTGTCGGACTCCTCTGAGTCTACCTTGAAGGCTGTACCAGGGTCTCCTAAGTCAGACTCGGAAGCCTCCATCATTACGCTGGGGAGCATTTCCAATAAAATGGAAAAGCTCACCACCAAATCCAAGGAAAGTGGTGCAGCCAGGAGAAGACGGAGAAGAGAAAGAGACAGACTGCGCGCTAATAAGGCCACAACCTCAAGGGGTCCTGCGGTCCCTCCCACTGGGGGAAAAACCGGTGATGGCAACGTCACCGGCAGATCTCCTAGGTTTCGGGCGGACTCCGCTGGGAACCAAAGAGGTGCGCCTCAAAAAAGAACGAGGGCCCCAGGGGACACCCCTACCAACTTGGCACAGGATGCCAAGAAACCAAGGGTATCATCCTACGCGCAGGCCGCCAAATCGGCCGACCTCAAGAAGATGGCGATTGTGCCCGTCTCCTATCCGGAGGTGATGATGAACGAGGAGTGGCACAAACTGGCCGTCGCAAGGCTCGAGGAGTTGTGGGACACAGTCCCAGCGGACCAGGAGGTCCCTCTTATTGAAGCCAACAGGCTCATAAATGGGGCAGTGGAATTTGCGTGTGCAAATGAATACACTGCCAATTGGCTGGTAGAAGCAGCAAAACCTATGGGACCCTTCGGCGAAACCAACGTCAAGGCTGTGGATGCTGATAGCCTTATAAAGAGGAGAAGGATGATGGTGTGGGTTCCTGGTCTCAGCAAACCCGACGTCAGAACTCTCCTGGACAGAATGAGGAAGTCCAACCCGGGGCTCCAGACAGTCCTATGGAGACCTTATGAGCGGAAGGAGGTGAGCCAAGGTACGAGGTTCATCCTTGGAGTCGATGAGCCCTCTGCCTCCTTTATATCAAGCCCAGAATTCCGGGGAAATGTCGGCATGCAGAAGGCTGAGATATCTTTCCTGGGAAAGACGGGCGAACCCGAGGAACCCCAAGAGACCCCAGAGATGGAAGGGGTCGACTCCGAGGAAAAAGATCAGCATGGCGGGCATCCATTGCCTCCAAGCCAATCTTCAGCATAGTAGGGCCGCCTCGGGGGTCCTGCAAAGGATCCTCTCGGAAGGTAAGGTAAAAATCGCTTTGATTCAAGAACCCTGGGCTTTCCAGGGCAGAGTCAGAGGCTTGAACATGACCAAGGGTAAAGTATTTTATTGTACCTCGGTCGACAGACCAAGAGCTTGTATCTTTGTTAATGGGTTAAATGCTATACATTTACCTGAATTTACCACCAGGGACCAAGCAGCAGCTGTGCTGAGTCTTGGGGACCATGGGAACGAAAGGAGGATGGTGATTAGTTCGACATACCTCCCATACGATGCTCCAGGACCACCACCCTCAGAGGAACTGGAGAGATTGGTAAGATTCTGTCTGGCCAAAAAATGGGACCTCCTCGCTGGGTGCGATGTCAACTCTCACCATTTTGTGTGGGGAAGCAGAGACACCAACGACAGAGGGGAGGCACTTCTTGAGTATCTCATGTCTACGGATTTAACCATTCTTAATAAAGGATCACGACCCACTTTTTCTAACAGATCAAGGGAAGAGGTGATTGATATTACTCTTTGCACCAACTCAATGGTGAATAGCGTGGTAGGGTGGAAAGTGTCGAGTGAAGATTCTCTCTCTGATCACCGGCACATACAATTCACCCTTCTGGAAGCCAGCAACAGGCTGACAACATACAGGAACCCCAGATCAACTGACTGGGGGAAGTACAGGCAAACACTGGAGGGGATGCTTTCAGAAGCCCCCACCTTTAAATTTAGGAACGCGGACGAGATAGATGCTGCCGTGGAGTTTCTCCAGGAAAGCATCATCACATCCTACGAAGCCAGTTGCCCTTTAAAAACCAGGAAAGAAGGCTGCAAGCTACCCTGGTGGGGCACAGAACTCGAACATCTCCGGAAGGAGACGCGGAAACTCTTTAACAAAGCAAAGAGAACTACCCTGACCAGGGACTGGGATAACTATAGAGCAGCCCAGCGGAAATACAGAGCGACCATCAAGCGCTCCAAAAGAGAATCTTGGAAGAACTTCTGCGAGAGCATGGAAGGTGTTCCACAGTTAGCTAGATTTCACAAAATCATTGCAAAGGACCCAGAAGCAGGGGTAGGGTCTCTTCTGCTTCCCTCTGGTGAATTCACGTCATCAGACAAGGAAGCACTAAAGTTTATGCTGGAGACCCATTTTCCAGGCTCCATGGAGGTCGAGATGCGCCTAAGGAGGCCTCCCAGCCGTCCAGCCAGGACGGAATGGAGATTGGCCTCCAGCATCATCACGTACAACGCTACTAGATGGGCGATAACAAGCTTCAGCCCTTATAAATCTGCTGGTGAAGATGGTATCTTCCCGGCACTTCTGCAAGAGGGACAGAATCTAGTGCTGCTACTGATTGTCAGAATCTTTCGATCCTGCTTGGCATATGGGTACATCCCTAAAACATGGAGGATTACTAAAGTCGTCTTTATACCCAAACCAGGAAAGACAGACTACACCAAGGCTGACTCCTTCCGTGGCATCAGCCTCATATCCTTCATGCTGAAAGCAATGGAGAAAATAGTAGACAGACACATCAGGGAAGGACCACTGAAAGAAAATCCCCTACACCTGAACCAACATGCCTATCAAAAAGGCAAATCAGTTGAGACAGCACTCCACAACCTTGTTACCAAGGTAGAAGGGGTACTGGAACATGGGATGTATGGCTTGGGCACTTTCCTTGACGTGGAAGGAGCCTTCAACAATACATCTTTTGATCAAATCTGCCTTGCAGCCAGAAGACATGGTGTTCACGCACACATTGTCAACTGGATCAGGCTAATGCTTGAAGAAAGGATCGTCAAGGCCGCTCTTGGGGAGAGTACGATGGAGGTGGCTGTGACTCGTGGATGCCCTCAGGGGGGAGTTCTGTCCCCCCTGCTATGGAACATGGTGGTCGATGGCCTCATTTCAACATTGAATAAGACTGGAGCCTACACCCAGGGGTATGCAGATGACGTAGCAATACTCATCACTGGCAAATACCTCAATACCGTTTCGACACTTATGCAGAAAGCTCTGGACAAAATGATGAGTTGGTGCAATGAGACAGGGCTGACTGTTAACCCAGGAAAAACAAAACTCATATTGTTTACCAATAAGAGGAAAAGGGAAGGACTCATACTTCCTTCATTACAAGGAAGGCTTCTACAACCTTCTACAACAGTAAAATACCTAGGAGTCCTCCTGGACTCCAAACTTAACTGGGGGGCACACCTTGAGGAGAAAACCAAGAAAGCATGCGCCTCCCTATGGACATGTAGGAGAGCCCTAGGTAAAACCTGGGGACTTCAACCAAAGGCCATCAGCTGGATCTATTCTGCAGTAGTAAAACCCAGCTTCCTACACTGTTCAATAGTCTGGTGGAGGAAAACGCGGCAATGTACCGCAAAGAAAAAATTGAACCACCTGCAAAGAATGGCCTGTATGGGCATCACGGGGGCAATGAAGACTACCCCTTCCTTAGCTCTGGAAACCCTACTGGGTCTCTCTCCACTGAACGTGGAAGTAGAAGCCCAAGCCAGGGTAGCAGCATATCGTCTCAAGAGACTGGGACAGTGGAACGACAGGGGAAACCCATTCGGACACAGAAAAGTATGGCAGGAGCTTAAGGAGTCAAGCCCTATCTTTGAGATGGGCTCGGACTCAATAACAGCTTCACTCACTGCACCCCCACTTTTCAAAATCCACTTCCCAGGGAGGGAATGGTGGACAAAGGAAAGAGATAAAGACCTCCACAATGGAGCCCAACTATGGTTTACCGACGGCTCCAGAAAGGAAGGAAAAGCAGGAGCTGGCGTTTATTGCCAGCGCCCACACAAAAGACTCACCATCTCGTTGGGAGAATATGCAACGGTCTTTCAAGCAGAGGTCTATGCTCTGCTGACCTGCGCTCACGTTGTCAAGGAAACAGGTCTCAAAGGTAGACCAATTCACATATGCTCGGACAGCCAAGCTGCCCTAAAGGCCCTGGTGTCACCATGGTGCAAGTCAAGACTACTTCTTGAATGCCGTAATGCGCTCAATTCATTGAATAGTCTCGGAAAGGTGGAACTTTTCTGGGTCCCAGGACACATGGGCATAACCGGAAATGAGATAGCGGACCAACTCGCTAGAGAAGGCTCAAATCACACCCCGATAGGACCCGAGCCTTTCATCCCAATTGCACCCTCAACAGGGATAACAGAGATCAAGGAGTGGCGCCTTGCCCGTCATTCTGAGATCTGGCAGAACACACAGGGGCTTAGACAAGCCAAGCTCCTGATTGAAGGACCAAAACTGGGACTGGCTAGAAGACTCATTTTGTTAAATAGAAGTCAACTACGCACGATAGTGGGACTCTTAACTGGACACTATCACGTCATGAGGCATCTCCACCTTCTGAAGCTGGTGGACTCTGCCAGATGCAGGTGGGGCGAAGAAGAGGACGAGACAACATCTCACATCCTCTGCGACTGCCCGGCCCTGATGAGGACTAGAATTAGGCACCTGGGATCTCCCTTTTTGGAACCAGCTGAAGTTAGGGATATCCCCATTGAGGACATTCTGGCCTTCAGTAAGGCCATCAATCTCTTTGGGTGATACAAACAAGGTGGTCAGCACAAAGGACCAACAGGTCTAGGTGCCCCAGGTCCTCCTCGAGGAACTCCACCGAAATTCAATCTAATCTAATCTAATGCTTTTATTAACAAATTATTTTTACATCAAAATCTGTACCTAAATCTACTTTTCTCCGAAATTTCCACAAATATGAAGGCAATTAGGTACACATAACTTCTACATCTACATACTACCCTATGAACCCCCACATGGGCGAATGGCAGGAGGTGTTAAGATGTCAGGGATAACTTGATGCATTATTCCAGACATGAATAATAATCAAACCAATGACAACTTCTCCTGCTACTGAAAATATAGCGATGCAAAGTAAGAACTAAATTAAGCACAGGAACCAAGAACCAAAGCAAAGACCTGAACCAGAACCAGAACTGAATAAAAGTGGAACCAACCCAACTCATGTAAAAATATGTATAACTAAGCAAGTGATGAAATACCCTTACCAAATTGCTAATCACCAGTGGTAAACACACGACATCAGACATAGATCCTTCTCTGGCTTCATCTTCACAAGGGTTCTCCCATACGTACGTCTCTTCTTTGACCAACGTTACACCTGGCTCAACTTCCTCCTTAACATTGCTCTGGAATATTGAATTTATCACAAATTAAGTTTAGAGGAACTTCTGCAGTTGGCACTGTATTGAAACACAAGGAAAGAGACCAAAAAGATTTAAATTATACGGTGAAAACTGTCAATAAAGAACCTCGTATACGGAGGAAGCTTGTCCATAATGGAAAATTGATGTATACGAACGAACGATAAAAAACGAACATATCGTTGATTCAAATGCAGACGTTAAATGCCCTCTCTTCTATTATGGAGTGTGATGTACTGTGTGTGACACTTTGCAAAGATAGACGAAATTTTAGCTACATACAAGGTTTGAAATTTGCCATGCAAAAATCATTAGACTTGACCAGGATTCGAACCCAGAGCTCCAAATTTCCGGTCAAGTGTGTTAGCTAATTACACCACCGAACCATCTTCCTTCAAGGCTTGAAGTCAGAATTAAAATCACTGTAAGTTGTCGCTAAATTTCCAAACATTGCACTGACAAATGATGTGATACAAAGTCACTCGCATGGGCGAATATACACCAAGGATGGAAATTCATCATGAAAAAATAATTTGACTCTACTGGGATTCAAACCAAGATCTCACAATTGCCGGTCAGTGTGTTAGCTAGTTACCCAAGGCTCTAAGGCTCAAGATGTATATGCACCCATGGGTATGCAACTGTGCATGTAACTTCATTCCACATCATTTATCAATGTAATGATTTGAAATTTAGCGACAACTTACTGTGATTTTAATACTGATTTCCTAGTGTGCAAAAAGGGATGTAGTGAGGATTATGGGGAGGAGAATATTGAAGAAAATGATACAGAAGAAACTATGGTTGTTCAGAGCATTGCAGAAATTTAAAAAAATTGGTCTCGTTTGCAACTCGTCTCAATTGCATCATTTAGCGACAACTTACAGTGATTTTAATACTGATTTCCTAGTGTGCAAAAAGGGATGTAGTGAGGATTATGGGGAGGAGAATATTGAAGAAAATGATACAGAAGAAACTATGGTTGTTCACAGCATTGCAGAAATTTAAAAAAATTTGTCTCGTTAACAACGATGTTGGTCTACTAAGTCTGGTAAATGACCGTAGACATTATGCAAAGAAAAAACATATGTTAAGCAAGGAAATTGAAGTCCATCATAAGTGACTACTTGGCAAGAATGATCTAAGGGTAATGTTGTCTATGTATGTATGTATGAAATGTGTGAATAAACTGCTGAAACAGTTGAATTCTCTTCAAGAATATGTTATCACCAAGCAGTGCGTCAAACCTGTGTATGAGGGAAACTTGTCCACAACAGAAAATTTTTAAGGCCCTGTTTTCACAGTTATTGATTTTTATAAAATTTTAGTTTATCCTCATAAACCTAAATTCCTACATAACTAAGGAAAACAACTAGGACAAAAGAGAATACACAAAGGGAGTTGATAGAACACCCAAGTAATCACTCAATACACCCCAGCATGGGTATAGAAAGGCTGAGTCAACATCATCACGCCTCAGGATAATTTTCTGGGCCATCTGGATGAAACTCTTTGCTGAAAATTTTTTACCTACGAGAGAGCAGAGGGCTAATTTGGGTAGGACTAGAAATAGTGTAACTCCAACGATGAGAAGGAAACTCTGATGTTAGAGCTCAGCGAAAAGTCCAGTTTGTAAGTTACCTCACTGCCAAGACTCGAACGTGTCCACATATGTGATGCATGACTGTCTCTACAACAGCTGAGCATACAAACTGCATTCGCAAAGCTCGCCAACAACGCTTGAGGTAGTAGATTGTTTTGGCTCCAAGAACACTGATTTCCAAACGATAATATATAATACGTCCATACACTTAGTGACTCGATTTATCCAGACACTTGCCGAAGGTCGCTGGTCCCCTTAGAAATCACAGTAAAAGCCATTCAAGCTTTACCTGAGTGTGAAAGGTTGTTCAAGTCGATTAAAGTATTCTTGAACATTCATAATTGAAAGATCATTGTGAATAGTCTTGAATGAACTTAAACGGTTCAAAACATCTTGTTCAACGCTCCATGTTCACAACTTCTTGAATAGAGTGAAATCAGGTCCTTCCCCTCCAGTAAGTTGGTTGGTTAAATATGAAGGAAACCATCCGCAGAGGTCATTTTCGACGATAAGGTGGCAGAAGTGGTATTCGTGAGCCATTGGTCGCAGGTTGCAATAACATTTTAATTCGGTCGATTACAAATCCTTGGACCACACTACATGTAGGTTCATACATCTAAACCATTTAAATACCCTACTTGTAGTAACTTAAATGCTAAAATAATTATATTTTTAAGAAATCGCCATAATTAGTGCTCGTTATCACTTGGGCTACGGCGCAGCAATCGAACTTTTAGCCAAAATCACACGTATATACATGTTTTTTTACTCATCATGATAATTTTATATAAGTTATCAATCCATGTAATAAAATAAAACGTACAACTCTGCGTTTAGATAGAAGTATGTACAAATGTAATCGTTTCTTTTTCGAATTTCATGTGAAAATCTATAAGGCTTCGTATTAAAACATCACTAAGATGTCAAGAAACCAATTGGGCAATGCTAAAATTTTTCTCTTTTATCAACACGTATTAATGATAATATCACAAAAGTGAATGATAAGTGAACGAGCATGTATACACAAATCCCGTCAACTGCCTTTAGGACAGGTGCGTAGATTGGTGATAGGAAGTTAATCTACATCTACACATCAACTTGCAGGACAACGCAAGGATGTTTGGCAGGGGTGATTTTCCACCCACATGCACTGTAATACATTATTAATCTACAACGACATGCATAACACCATAGATATACCACTAATGCTACAGAAACTATTGAATCAATGTATGTTGCACCTACGTAAACGAGATGCAAGAGTAATGCACTGATCTTGCGGATCTACGGATGTTAGAAAGACGAGACATGATGAGAACCAACAGTAAAAGCGGCGTTAAGGAAGACATTAACAGAATTCAAAGTAAAAGTTAGGAGAGTCTTTGGAAGATAATCCGGAGGCGTTTTGGTCTTAGGTGAGGGAGGTTCAAGGGAATAAATTTATGGTAACGTCATTAAAAACTGGCCTAGGAGAAAGAGCTAGCGATGAATTAGAAAAAAGCCCTCAACACCTCTCATCAGAGTGTCTATACAACATCCACTCGAAATAACAACGCTAAACTGCTAGGCCTATATAAAAATCCAATGCATTATGAAATTTCTTGTCGTGGCATAGAAAGTCACCTGAAATCAATCAACTACAAGAAATCTACTGGCCCGATCTAATTCCCGCTCGTGTTTAAAAGAATTAGCGAAAGAAATAGCACCGCACTTGAAAATAATATTTGAGAAATCTCTTCCAGAAGATCGTATACCTTATGACTGGAATAACACGAACATCACACCAATCTTACAGAGTGGTAATAAGTAAGATACTAGTAACTACATTCCTATCTCCCACACATCTATCTCGTCATAACTCTTGGAACATATAATCGTCGGTTCAATTAGGGGCTTTTTAGATCCTCTAAGTGTGTTAATTCAAAACAAGCATGGATTCTAGAAAGACAGGAATGCGAAACACAGTTGTCCATCTTTCTTCACATATTCATTTCTCTGGAAATAGCCTCGTAAGGTAGACCCGATATATTTAGATATCAAAAAAGCTTTCAATAAAATTCCACATTTGAAATTGCTTGTAACGCTGAAAGGCTATGGAATACATCACAATATAATATATTACATTAAAGATTTTTTAGATAAACGAGAGCAGAGGGTAGTTCTGAATGGCGTAACTTCTGATACAGTAAAGTAACATTGGTTGTACCCCAACAAAGTGTCATTGGTACCTTAGTATTCCTTTTCTATATATAAATGATATCACCACTATCGCTACAAGCAAAACTCCCTTTTTCACAGACAACCCAGCATTGTACAGAGATATGAACAGCGAGTCTGACAGAATTACGTTGAAGAAAGACTTAGTTGCTGTATATGAATGGTGCAATACTTGGCAGAACTGAATTTTTAAAACTGCCTTGTTATGAAGTTTTGGAAAAAATAAAAACTTGGTCAACAAATTGTACACAATTAACCCTAGAACACAACTATCTAATGTGGAATTAGTTAAGCACTTAAGTGTGCCCATTAATCAGGTATTGACGTGAGAAAGACACATACAGATAATTTTCGGACAGGATAATTGAAACTTAGAATTCATTTAAAGAATACTAGGAAAATGTGATGAGAAAGTAAAAGAGTGATGTTATTTCTCTCTCATGAGACCTCACTGGAGTACGCCGAGGGTATATTGGACCCTTACATAGCATGTCTGGTTTTAGATATTTATACGGAGAGCAGCAATACTTGTAAAAAAATTGTTACGATAAGCATGGTAGTGTTATTGAATTGTTGAGGGAATTACAATGGGAACGTCAATTCAATCGAAGGGAAAAATATAGATTAACTCTTTTACGAAAACTTGGTGTAAACTGTTTTTAGCCGGACGTCAAGAATATGCTACTAGAGCAAAATTATTATGGTAGACATGATAACTGGCATTTGGTAGATCTATTCTGGGAAATTTTGATCCTCAATGGGTAAAGTACATTTTGCACTTTTACTATCTGAACATCATTATTAGCGACAAACCCCGCATGAATCATCTGGCAAGACATAGCTCCAGCATAATCCAGTGCCTTGTATTTCTATTCATCAGTCACATTAATAACACTAACCAGTAGTTATATCTTAACACTCCCGAGTACAGACGTCACTGACTTAGCTTCGAGTACGGATGTGGGTCCCCCAGGACCCAGACTTTTAAAATCAATTTCCAGTGACAATATTCACTACCCTATTAAGAAATGAATGAACACAGAATAAGGACTATAATTTAGACAAACGAGTGTCAATATATTATATGTTTCAGAAATGAAACACTAAATTTCACATTGCAATAAATATGAAACAATTTTTTCAAGGACAATAATGAGATTTTTTTAAATATCGTTGGAAATAAAATTAAGTTAGTTTAAACTTATTAACTTTCTCATTCACTTAAAAATTATAAATATCCAATTTCAGAATAAGTAGCGCCACATACAGTCAAATTCCAAATCTATTCTAGAGGAAAATAAACGACGTGAACAGCGGGGACACATCGAGAAAACTGGAAATCGAGTCCTCTAAACCTCGAGAACACCTGCAGTGTATTACAGTGGCATGCAGAGTGAGCTGAATTTGTCTGGACTAGGAACTGTCCCATCTAAGCAGTAATAAACGCTACACAGTGTGGAGTTCTGAGCCAGGTCCCAGAAGACCCTCAGTGTTAACAGCCCGAGGAATCCTATAAGTTAAATAAAGGTATACTTTTTTTTTAGATTTTGACCTCCAAATATGATTCTCTTGAAATACGTGAAGTAACAATTAATGCAAAAAATATTAAAATATTATTTTCAAAAAGGTATTTCTCGGGTCTCCGGAGATGCATGGTGCGTACTCTGAGAGTTAAATAGTGTACTGCATCGTAGCATGTTCAATTACGTAGCACTCTCCAAGTTTCTGGTCTGTCTGCGTATTGTCATCCTGACTGCATTTGGACTGTGCCTGGCATTCTGGAAAGCGTGCATGTCTAGTGTGGATTTACGCCATACTGCACACCTTACTTGCCACTTACTTACCTGCCACCTTGAACAGAATTCCGTAAATATAGATGTAGATGAAGAAACAATTATTATGGAGCAGTTCACCTATTTTTCTACACTATCTATCTATATGTCTATGTGTCAATATTATACGTCAACAATATATATGTCAATTATATGTCAATACTCTACGTCAACTATCATAGTTTCCCAGTAGGCTTCCGCGGAGATTCTGACTGTGGGCAGCGATTGTTCCGGGTTTCCATCCGCGTGTATCCATTATTTCGGACAATATTTCGCCAACGTTCCAGTTGGCTTCCTCAGGTCCACTGAAGTGACGATGCAGGAATTGGTCCTCTTAATATACACGTAGTTTGGCGCCAAATTTGTGGAGGTGTGCTCTCATTGGTTGGACTCTCTGAAGACCCGTTTCCACGCGCTGGCGAGGGTGTAGCCGTCTTCGCGGTTGAAATTCGCAGGTGTTTTTGCGATTTCAATTGCTTCCCTGATGACTCTTGGGTAATAGCGGCCTTCTTTATTCAATAATGAGGCGTTGTCAAAGTCAATGCTGTGGGTCGGTCCACTCCATTGATGTTCAGCCACCGCTGACTGGCTGAATTGCCTGTTTTTTGCGGCCCTTCGGTGTTCTTGCACTCGGCATTTCAGAGCTCTTGAAGTCTGGCCGATGTAGGAATTGCCGCAACTACATTTTATTTGGTATACTCCTCCATAGATGTCTTTAGGGAGGTGGTCTTTCGAGTTGACGAGGATACTCGCCATCTTGGTAACGCATTTAAATCTGGTCATGACGTTGTGTTTCTGGAGGGCTCTTGCGATTCTTTCCGTGGTCCCGGCGACGTAAGGTAAGATGGCGTGTGCCCTCGCCTTTTCTGTAGTACGGCTCTCTTCATAGGCCCTCTTTGGGGCCATCAGTTGCTGCTTCCGTTCCATCTTGCGGATTATCTTCAGGATGTTTTCTCGCCGGAAGCCGTTCATCTGGAAAGTTTCCATTAGATGTCGTTTCTCTTTTGCGATGGAAGCAGCGTCTGAGAGCGAGCATGCTCGGTGGAATAAAGTTTTAATTACTCCGGCTTTCTGTTGAGGGTGGTGATGGGAGTTCGCATGGAGGTATCGGTCCGTGTGGGTCTTTTTCCGAAAAACGGAGTGTCCTAAAGACCCATTTTTTCTTTTCTCGACGAGAACGTCTAAAAAAGGCAGGCAGTTGTCCGTTTCCGTCTCCATGGTGAATGTGATGGCTGCATTTTGTGCGTTCAGGTGGTGCAAGAACTTCTCGAGTTCATCCGTTCCATGTGGCCATACCACAAATGTGTCGTCCACATACCTCACAAAGAGTTTTGGCTTTTTGTGGAAGGACTGCAAGGCTTTCCGTTCAAAATCTTCCATGAAAAGATTGGCGACCACCGGTGAGAGAGGGGATCCCATTGCAGCTCCATTTGTTTGTTTGTAGAATTTACCGTTCCACGTGAAGTAGGCGTTTCTGAGGCAAAATTCCACCATCCTTGGAATGTCTCCCGGGAGGCCGTCACTTGTGAAAGTCTTGATTATTTCTACTGCTTCACCAATAGGGATATTAGTGAAGAGAGAAACTACGTCGAAGCTCACTAACATATCGTCCTTGCTGATTTCGGTCTTTTTTAAAATCTCAATGAAGTGAGCGGAGTTTTTCACATGCGTCGGCGTCTGACCGGAGAACGGTAGGAGTTGCTGGGCCAAATATTTGGCGAGTTTATGCGTTGGAGAGTCTATGGCACTCACTATGGGTCGTAGAGGGACCCCTTGTTTATGGATCTTGGGTAGGCCGTATAATCTAGGTGGTTTGGGAGCCGACTCGATGATCCATTTCCTTTCTTCTGGAGGGATCGAAGACTGGTTGATGATATGTTTTATTCCCTTCTGAATCCTTGAGGTGGGGTCCGATTTTTCCTCGGAGTAGGTGTTCTCGTTCAGGAGACTGTTGATTTTACTGAAGTAGTCTTCCTTCTTCATCACCACAGTTGCGTTCCCTTTATCCGCCGACGTGATTATAATGCCATCATCCGTCCGGAGTTCCCTCAAAGCTTTTTTCTCCTCTCGGGTGACGTTGGTTTTGGGAGTTTTGGAATGGAGCAGTATACGGCTCACTTCATCACGTAGTTCATCGGCCTCTTCCTTAGGTAGTTTCCGGACGGCGTATTCCACTTCTGTCACTAGTTCTTCCTTAGGTAAGCGGGCAGGAGCAACGGCGAAGTTGAGTCCCTTGGAAAGTACACTGACAGCTGCCTCACTTAGGCGAACGTCAGTCAGGTTAACTACCGTACGGCCCTTATCAGGGCCATGGTTTTCTAGCTCCGGGTGTTGACGGCTATGAAGGCGGTCGAACTTTTTCACCTGCTTCTCTTTCGTTGAGATGAAGGCTGTGGTAGCAGAATTCCACGTAATTCTGTCTAACGTATCCCAATCCGTAATGTTCAGGGATGCACTAAGGGCTAAGTGCACATCATACAGCTCCTCCGTGCATTTTTGGATGTCCCATCTCGTGTGTTGCACTCTTTCCCGTAGCAGGGCTGTGCTGGCTCTTCGGAGAATCCTTTGAGCTTTCTTCGACTGGATATGATGTTTGACCTCGACAAAGGCAGGGATGGTGTTGGAGTCTCTGCATCGCTCGAGAAATGCCAAAGAAGATAGGAGCTTCTCCTTCCTCTTGCGAAGTTTCTCGAACCTTCTGCTGTTCCTGGAAATTTCTTCCCCGTAGAAATTTCTGAAGTTTCCAACTGATGGCCCCAAAGAGGGCCTATGAAGAGAGCCGTACTACAGAAAAGGCGAGGGCACACGCCATCTTACCTTACGTCGCCGGGACCACGGAAAGAATCGCAAGAGCCCTCCAGAAACACAACGTCATGACCAGATTTAAATGCGTTACCAAGATGGCGAGTATCCTCGTCAACTCGAAAGACCACCTCCCTAAAGACATCTATGGAGGAGTATACCAAATAAAATGTAGTTGCGGCAATTCCTACATCGGCCAGACTTCAAGAGCTCTGAAATGCCGAGTGCAAGAACACCGAAGGGCCGCAAAAAACAGGCAATTCAGCCAGTCAGCGGTGGCTGAACATCAATGGAGTGGACCGACCCACAGCATTGACTTTGACAACGCCTCATTATTGAATAAAGAAGGCCGCTATTACCCAAGAGTCATCAGGGAAGCAATTGAAATCGCAAAAACACCTGCGAATTTCAACCGCGAAGACGGCTACACCCTCGCCAGCGCGTGGAAACGGGTCTTCAGAGAGTCCAACCAATGAGAGCACACCTCCACAAATTTGGCGCCAAACTACGTGTATATTAAGAGGACCAATTCCTGCATCGTCACTTCAGTGGACCTGAGGAAGCCAACTGGAACGTTGGCGAAATATTGTCCGAAATAATGGATACACGCGGATGGAAACCCGGAACAATCGCTGCCCACAGTCAACTATCATACTTCGAAATTTCATCGGCAGCCACTAACGCCTCTCATTCGTCACAGGAAATACAACATTTAAATTCCTTCTTTCTTCACCCAAATTCCCTAATTTAAACTCATTGTCTGACCTGATGCACTCAGAGTAACACAGCTACACTGCCTGACCTACATAAAAATCCAATGCAGTCTATGAATATTTCTCGTCGAGGCTCAGAAAATCACCTGAAATCCAATAAATCCACGAAATCACCTGATCCCGAACAAATTCTCACTCAAAATGATGAAGAATAAGCGTCCATTCATACATTCGAGGCCTTTCAACGTTGTGTTTGCGTTGGCCACAACAACTGCTTGGAAATATATGCTAAATTTCTTTTTCCCTCGCTTTCTCGGCAGCATAAATGCATGATAGAGCTGAAAAATATAATAAATGTTGTACTGAAATTATTTTGGGTATTCTCAGGCTCCAAGATTACCCTTCAGCTTTGCCACTGAGATTATAGGTGTTAGAAATCCCTGATTTGTTAAAGGCCTCTCTAGACCACATACACTTGCCATTTCCTATGAAAATGGCCGGTTTTTTTCATCCAAAATCTGGTAAAGTAGTCCGGTAGGTGGCAGACATTTTGGTATCTTTGGGATGTGAGGAAATATTTCTTCACAATGAGACCAAAATCATTGATTTCTACGTGAAATGATATTTCACTCTAAACACCTAACAAGAAAATTTCTTTCCTCAACGAATTTGTCATGAAAAATTACTCCATGTCACTCAGGGAGATCTACAAATAGAACAGGAGGGAAGATATAATCAATGGCGATTACTCTTACCAGATTTCCCATCTCCAACTTTTCACATTCAACATCAGACACAGGTCTCTCTGGAACTTCATCTTCAATTGGGTCCTCTCTCATGGATGCCTCTTCTTTGACCATGGGTTCACTCCCACCAAGTTCTTTCTTTACACGATTCTGGAAAATGGTTAACCAATTAGAACTATAAAAACAACTAGAAGCTAAAGTCTCATTTATTCCAAGGCTTCTAGCATGGTGATTATCTCTTACACACAAGCTATGACTAAGGCTAAAATATTCCCAACATACTTGAACCTATAGGAAGAGAGACAGACCAGTAAATGGTAGTTCCTGAAAATCCCTCTAATCTAATGTTTTGATGACAGCAAAATGTCAGTATTTATGAGTAGGACAATAAATATCAGCAAATAGTAAGGCAACAGGGAAGAAAATAAAATAGGCAAGAGAATACACAGTCTTGTCAAAAGGAGCATAAGCTCAATGAATGCAAAATGAAATAGGACAAGTCAAATATTCCCAAATAGTGGTTAACCTTTTCACTACAAGTGAATCTCTTACCCAGCATGACTAATAGTGTCCTTGTATTCCAGAGAAAATGATAATTTTGGATTGCTATCTATCTGCTATTATTTTTTTCTTTGAATGAAAAAATCATTTTAAATCATTCATTTCAAGATGCAATTTTCATGATTTAATGGCCAGGATTACAGAATAAGGAGTTGTGCCCATTACTGGGAGCAGACAGGAATTTCTCTCCAAAACCTCCAACAATGGCCATAAGCAGACTGATGAATATATTGCATCAGCATTACCTTCATCAGATTTCCCATCGTAAGTGGATTCCATATAACGTCAGCCTCAGCCCTCTCTTGGGACACAATCTGGCCACTGCCCTCCCCTCTGTAAGTCCACTCATGCAATGGTGATCTACTAGGAAGGTCCTGTTCCGCAAGAGCAATCTAAGAGAGAGAGGACATATGGATAAGTTTTGCTAGAAGTTATTCAAAACAAACCAACTTTCTAAATAATTAAGAAATAACGATTTCATGCCAAAAGAGAAAATGCTTAGTCACGTAAAGAAACAATCCACATAAACCAGACCAGCACCTCTTTGATTTCAACGCTTACACTACAAGTCGCTTATGCTCACACTACAAGTCGCATATAATCATAAAAAAGAACATTAAACAGAAAAAAGACATTGCATCTTCACAAACAACAAAGGAATCCTAGAGGTTAAACTTTGTGATGAATTAACATTTTTTTCACAAAAAATGTTAATTCATCACAATACAAAGAAACATAACCAGTGTATGAACACACAGAGAACATATATGCAGCAGTAACACTAGAGATGGGTAAAATTACCATAATTTTCATTTCAGGTAAATTATTGTGGTATATTACCGTAGTAAATTACCATAATTTTATAGTAATTATTTAATATCTGCAATTAATAGCAAACAGAGAACTCAATAGGAGAGCCAATAGCAAGTGCAAGGGGTTAACAGCATGTAAATCAGTGCTAAAGCTACAAATATTGTATAAGACATGGAGGGAACCTCACAAATACGGCAGCCCACACACAATTTGGCATTCTTTGGTCGGCATGAGAAATTTTAATTCAAACTGTGAAAATGATAGCCCCAAATGCATTTCAAAAGTAACAATATACCATAAATGAATGATACCTAAGTGCATTGATTTATAATTAAGATACATACATACCAATCACGCTGTGCCCTTCCGGGGTGAGCACAGTCACAAAGTTTCACTCATAAATACATATTTGTACACCTAACTCTCCTTTAATAATTTCCTTCATACTGACCTATCCTGGCAAACCTCTTTTGCTTCATTTACCCCCATACACTGCTTCATACACACCCTCCTGTTTTTAAGATCCCTAACATTCCTCCTCCTAAGAATTTCCTCAACCACATTCAACCACAGCTTTCTCGGCCTACCTCTACCTCTCACACCATTCATTCCACTCTTATATATCTGTTTCATTATATAAGAGTGAAATGAATGGAGTGAGAGGGAGAGGTAAGCCGAGAAAGTTGTTAATCACTCCCATTTTTACTTCTCTCAAGTTCTTCTCTTTTAGACTTAACACACATCTCTTTGAACTCCTAATATTATTCCTCCTAAGAATTTCCTCAACCACAGCTATCTCTGCCTACCTCTACCTCTCACAAATTCATTTCACTCTTATATATGAGTACCCCAGAAGTCAAGGGGTCTAAGTAACAAAACCATTGTTTAGAGAAAACAATCAGGTCAAAGTTGAAAATGTTTGGTAGAGCCCACTAAGTAGTTAAGAGGCATTACCCTAGATAGCAGCACCTGTCAAGAAAATCACTTGGATCCCTATACCACCTAAAAGATTAATATTTTCACATCCCATTCCTGTACCTAAATTATTTTTTTCAAAAATGTCACTTAGACCCCTTGACTTCTGGGGTCCACACATCTGCTTCGTTATATAAGAGTGAAATGAATGGTGCAAGAGGGAGCGGTAGGTCGAGAGTGTAGTGGTTGAGGAAATTCTTAGGAGGAGGAATATTAGGAGTCTTAAATTCTGGAGAATGAAGGTGTATGAAGCAGAGTATGGGGGTAAATATTATTATAATAATTATGATGGCATGAAATATATACCTAAATACTTGATAAAATAATGTCTTTCGAATATATCATACATACATACCCATCACGCCGTTCCCTTCCGGGGTAGGCACAGTCAAAATGTTTCACTCATTAATACATAATTGTACACCTAACTCTGCTTCAATAATTTCCTCCATTCTGACCTATCCTTGCAAACCTCTTTTGCCTCATTTACCCCCATACACTGTTTCATACATGCCCTCCTGTTTTTAAGACTCCTAATATTCCTCCTCCTAAGAATTTCCTCAACCACATTCAACCACAACTTTCTCGGCCTACCTCCACCTCTCACACCTTTCATTCTACTCTCATATATCTGTTTCGTTATTTGACTCTCATCCATTCGAATATATCAGTATGAAAAATATCTGAGACAGAGGTAAATATTACCAAAAATTACGGTAATTTTCAGGGGTAAATTACATTAAATACCACAGTAATTTTAGAATGGCCATCTTTTAGAAACACTAATCTGCCCACCTTTAAATCACTCCCATTTTTACTTCTCTCAAGTTCTCCTTCAGACTTGACACACATCTCTTTGAACTCCTTAAATTCCAACAGCTTTCTTAAACATTGACGACACACACTGTCTGGTAACTCATCACCTTCAGTGACCTATAAGGGTAAAATAAAAGCATTAAAAAAACATAAAGTATGATATACATAATACAACTAGACATAAGTTAAAAAAAAATTCACTGTCCAAACAATTCGATACGACTCTGACTCTCATCTTCAATCACTTGAAACGCACAACCTGCTCTATTACATCTGTAATAATAACTTTACCAACATAAATTGTGCTCTTTTGATTTGCTGCAGATTGTCCACATCTTAAGTACTAAACATTTTTCTCTGCTTACATTGTCTCCTGATTATGCTCACAGTATGAGGATCGAAATGTTGAGCTCTTCAAAAATGAACAATGTGCATCATATCCCAGCAGTATTTATTATTTACTTATGGTAGTCTACAGTACTGTTGACTCCACAGACTGGATTAACTAATATGGAGTGTATTTAGCCCTTTTACGCCTAGCGACAACTATAGCCAACATGAATTTTCCTACGCAATAAACGAATGTCGGCTATAGCCAACGGAGAAAAACTAACACAAAAGACCTAATGTCGGCTATAGCCAATGCAAGGGTGACCGAGACGGGAGCAGTGGTCCCAGGTATGTAGTAAGGACCCAGCTAAGTGACAGCCCAGACCCATTCCTCAGCAAGTGATCTCGTCCCTCCACCTCATTAGTAGCGCTCCTTGCTTCATGGTTCTGCGGTTAATTTATTTCATTTGCAATGGTTTTTCGAGGCAATTATTTTTTGCACACTCCAAAATGTTTAAATTAGAAACGAATTATTTTTTTGCTGAGTCTTAGTAAATTTCAAACGAAATTCTAGCATTGATACCAATGGAGTTCTTGTCCAGAACTCTAAATAGTTGGAGCTCAAAATAGAACTATATTTGTTAATATTAATGAAAGAATTCCGTTTAAAGTTGTAAAATCCTCAGAATAACATTAGAAATTCATTTATAAGAATACATTTTTGGAGTATATAGGGAAGGATTTTATAAAAACACCACCGCTAATGCATCAAATTGACGGTGGCCTCCTGCTGAGATAGGGGCTGCTAAGGGTTGGGTTGTCGAGCCAAGTGCCCGGGGCAGGGCACAGTGCCCGCTGAATGGGGTTCCAAAACAGGCAAAAGGCATACCTGAGCTATTCATCGCCATGAAAGAGCTCCACAGAGAGGAGCACAGAAAATTCTCATGATACTCATAGCAGGGGAAGCATTTCCCTTAGAGAGGTTTTGGCGCAAAAGGGTTAATCACTTCAAATTATCATTAATTAAGAACTAAGATGTTTAGGTAACAGGTAACATCAATGAATAAATTCTTCTCAGGTTACCCACTGGGTCAATGTATCCATATTCGCCAACGTTTCGGCAAGCGTCTCGCCTACTGTCATCAGGGCTGTAAAACTGCACAAAAATTGGCTGCCTTAAAAAGCCGAGTGGTCCACCGAGAGCTCCGGTCTACGCTGATAGGTTGATTGTTGCCATTCTTGTATGCTGACTATCCCGAACCTTCTGGATGGAGCCAACAATGGGCTTCCATGTGTTGCATAAATGGAAGCCTGAATCCTGGTTGAAATTCATTTTATTCAGGCGAATTTCAATGTCCTCTTAGGCAAGGCAATCCCAGTAACCTTCAGTGGCAAAGTAAACGAGTATTGTCCCATAGCCCATAGTCCCATTAGCACATAGTCCAGGTGATAACTATGTTCAGCAATGGCTGATTTTTCCAATTTCCCTAGCCTCAGATGACGCTGATGGTCTTTAATTCTAGTTTCCACAGTAAGGCTCGTCTCCCCAATGCAAACCTTCCCACATTCACAGGGAACTTTGTACACCACAGAGGTTATAAGGCCAATGGGATCTTTAGCCTTAACTAGGGTTGCCAGGTTTTCTAACTGAAAATAAGGGAGACTGAAATTTGCTACCAAGTTATATGATGTAGGATGTAACACTATACTATCGGATGTCTTCTATAGTATTTCAAATTTTAGCTTTAATGAGTACAATGGGATTCCAGTTCTAGAACCTAATACCAACATAAACTTACAAATATGCACATTAAGTATATGCTTGTAACAATAATTTAATGTTGGCAGCTATGATGCCAATGTACAGTTAAATATATATCGCTCAGAATATTCTGGTAATCGAAGTTGAATCGTTAAAAATAAAAATAAAATATTGTACTTGAACGACACAAAATTATATTAGAATGAAATACAGGAGAAATGTTCTTAAATACGTGAGACGGGAGACTGAAAAAAAATTGTCAAAATATGTGAAAACCCGGGAAATACGGCAGACCTGGCAACCCTAGCCTTAATCAACATGTCTCCCATATTTCTCACCGGTATGTGGATTGTGTTGATTTCATATCTTTTGAGAAAAAATTTCTCCTGATATTGTGGAAATGCATGGGATGCAGTGTCTGGCTTATAGTTTTTTATGAACCTCCCTAACCTTAGCTTCTTGGGGAGTGAAGGACCAATATAAGGTGGCTAACTTTTGTGAAATTTTACAGCCCTGAGGACGTGCTGCAGTGTAAGCAGCTGAAATGTTGGTCATTCCCTCCAACCTGGATGGAATCCCGAGAGCCTACAAGGATGTGTTACAGTAGAAAGTCCCACTCTCCACTCACTACTTCAATCTCTAGCTGAACATATGTACTACCTCTCTTCTTTCCATTCACAATGAGGCTTGACAAAGTTACCCAAAAATTCTCCCCTTAATATCAATACCTTCGGCCTTCATTTGCCTCATTACCTATTTCAACCACCTATTTTACATTCTCCAAATCCTCCTCCTTATATCAACACCTTCAGCCTCCATTTATTCCTCATTATCTGTTTCAACCACCTACTTTACCTTCTGAAACCTTCCCCTCATATACACTGTCAGCTTCCATTCATCCCTCATTACGTTTCAACCACCTACTTTTCCTTTTCCAAATCCTTCCCTTTACATCAACGCCTTCAGCCTCCATTTATTCCTCATTACCAGTTTCAACCACCTATTTTACCTTCTCCGAATCCTTCCCCTTATATCAACACCTTCAGCCTCCATTCATTCCTCATTACCTGTTTCAACCACCTACTTTACCTTCTCTGAATCTCCTCAGCTACTTTCCTCACCCATATCAAGCACTTCCTCCTTCATTTTCCTTCCCATACATCACACCTTCTTCAATCTCCTTCAAAGCCAACAGATCTAATTTCCTAATACCAGAAACATATGCTCATTCACTTTCCTAGGAGTTCATGGTTCTGCACCATATAAGTCTTCAATTCACATTTGTAATAGTCTTTTCTCAACATTTTGTCAACCCACAACCTACTCTATGCTGCAATGCCCTCAGACTATGCCACTAATTTTGATAATGCCATACTTAAAACTGATTGTTAACTCATCCATAGCACTCTGAACTCAGCCACTGACTGCCCTTACCTTGTTTCCACCATAAATTTAAGAATACCAACCCGACCCACCAGGACTCACTCTTTTATCCATATCCATACTCCTTGATTATCACTCACTAAGATTTCCCTTATGTTTTGCCTCTCTTTTATTCCAAATTCCCTCCCTGAAAACATCGACCCTTTCTCTCTATCATCCAATGTCTCTGCTGACCAAGCTATACATCATTCCCAAACTAAGTGATTTTCACTATCTCCCCATGTTGATGTATTATTTGTTACCATCTTCTTCTTATGTTTTTTGTTTGTAATATATTCACTATAAAATGTTTTCATGCTGTATGTGAATATTTTTGCTTCAAACAAACAGCCTTACCCAAGGTTCCCAGCACTTTACTACCCAACTTCGAAATCCCTCCTTCGCTAGCAATGTTCCCTTTTCAATGAATGTCCATTGCTAAGCCCATTCTCATCAAGTATAAAAAGCTTTGTGTAATTAAGAAATTGACTAAATCATTATTTTAACATTAAAATCCCCTATTCTTCCCGGCAGGACCTAACAATCACTACACCAAATTCACAGTCACTAACAACCAGGGAGCATAAAGTTGAGGTTTTCATGGCATAAAACTTTCAAAAGTTGGCACTTTAGAAAAAAATTAGTAATTACAGAGAGAGGTAGTTAGAGAGAGAGAGCTCAGTTATCAGAATTATTATTCTTATTAGAGGTGTTCCAACAGTAAAAGTAGCTTTAGTTGGAGGTAGGAGTACCTATGATGATAAGTTACAGGCTCAGAAAGTCATACTCTTCATACACTAATGCTCTTGCTAAATATATATACAACCTCTCTTCTTTCCATTCAGAAAGAGGCCCTTTTTTCACCCTTGCACACCTAAACCAATATCCTCCCCCTTATCACATTCAGACTCCATGCATCGTTACCTGTTTCAACCACCTTCTTTACCTTCTCCTAATCTCCACCACAACTTTCCTAACCCATAAAAAGCACTTGCTTCTTCGTCTTCTTTCTCATACATCATACCACCTCCATTCTCCTCCATAGCCCAAGGCATAAATCTCATAATATCTATATACCTGCAACCTGCTCATTCGCTTTCCAAAGAGGACATGTTTCTGTATCATATACGAAGAGGACATGTTTCTGTATCATATACGAAGAGGACATGTTTCTGTATCATATAACTCTTCACTCCACATCAGTCAATAATCTTTTCTTAACATCTTTACTCAAGGTTCCTAGCATTGAAATCCCTGCTCCGATAATAATACTGCTCTAGTTCAAATTTATATCCATTACTATACCTACTTTCATCTATCGTACTAACCAGGTAACTAAATCATTCAATCCGCTTTAGTTAGTTCCCTCCAACTTTTAAGTCAGCTATACTTTCTATGTCAGAGAAAATACAATTACTTCAGTTTTCTTCAGGCATGGCTACAAAATGCATGCACCCAACAGTACAATTGTTCAACCTGTAGAACATTAAGCTCTTTTGCATAGGCCAGCCTTTCTTTCTTCAACCGAGAATACCCCATCACTTAAATGATTTATGACTGATGTCTAATAATATTTCCTGGACTCATTTTCTAAAGCTTTTTAAATTCCTGCATTTATTTTGACAGCATACTGATCAACATCTGGTCATCAGCAAATACGACCAACTTGATCAGCAGCTCTCGTTCATGTACACATCTTATTTCCTTTATCTAGCTTTTCCTAATCCCAAGGTATCAATTTTTTAAAAAAATCAACATGATCAACTGCAACCTCGTCTTACCAAGGAACCAACAACTGTCCCACATAATTCTCCATCAGCCACTTTAAGATGTGCCATTTTGGACGATGCACATGCACTTATAACTCCATTCAATATCCTTACCATCTATATTTACCCTTGTTATAAGTATCATTCCCAATTAACTGGTCTGAATGCCTTATTGAAATGGACAATAAAGAGCCTTCATCATGCTCCAAACTCCTTTCTATAGTAATTTTCATCTTCGAAATTGCACCCTGGGTTGTCGTCCTCTAATTAATTAGAACTACTTAATTTCGAACAAGTCAGGGGTGGATCCAGACCCGACTTGCAGATCAGAGGGTATGGAATAGGCCTCAGGGAAACGGGAGACGAGAAGTCTCGTCCATGAAATTCTTAACAAAATATGAGCAAAATGGCACATTTTATGTGGTTTGAAAACAAAATTTTGCCTTTTTAACGGAGCAAGTTTTCGGCAGATAACTTATCCTTTTTAGTTAGTCACAATGTTATGACTAATTTGAAAGTTCTCTTGATTTACAATCGCGTAAATTGTACACAGGAACTTGATTAAGACCTATGCCTACCATCGTACTTCCCCACAGAAAAAATAATTTAGGCTTTGTTTAGGCCCATGGTAATTAAAATACAGCGTACGGTTTTGAGAGCACTTGCCCCATCTTGGGGTCGCTAATCACACAAGCACTTTTTTGCTATCGTCTACAACCTTCCTTTAATAAATACGTCACAAGTTTTGCAGCGTGTGACATCAAATTATTGTTCTGTAATACTCATCATCTGAAGTTTGATTCTTCTTCGGGATAGGCAACTAAACTCTTTTATTCAAGTCCTCAGGACATACTGCCTTCTTGATAATCCCACGAATTCTTCACACCTAACTCTCAAATTCTTGAGCGACTACTAGTTTAAGTTTCAGGCGTAAATTTGTGGAGACAAGGCAAATGAAATAAATTACCGCTTTGTACATTCCAAACTGTTATATTTTGCCTTGACAAGGTGAACTTTCTCCAGCATGACCATACAGACCAACAATATCCACTGAAAAAACCAATACAAAGGCCTACGAAAAATAATTAACTTAAACTGCTGGCAAGCACTTACTTCAATATTAACGAGGTCCCGTATGATTTCCCAAACCGCCATTTCTCTTTCTGCATCAGAGACGAATATGCTAAAGGATTCCTTGCTGTACATCATACAAAGTCTACACATTACCCTTATTTCACCAACGCTTCCTCTAAAATCCAAAATTGTGTTCACCATTATGAAATATACTACTGACACTGACGTTATCCCTTCGGCTTAACAAGCCAACGAACTCTCGGGATAAATTGAGAAAGGCCAAAATGACCGACAGATTCCAACAATTTCTATTCTTCGTGCTAACGGCAGATCTCCGATTCCGTCACACACCTTCTACGAGTAACATGAAATTTCCAAACCTTATTTATATTATATAGGCAAGAACACTTCAAATCTACTTGATGTCTCGGTCTCTTTCACTCAGTTGTTTCCTTTGTTTACCGTTTTATTTCGCATATTCGCCGCAGTGTCGCTATATGAGGGGGTATTTTAAAGCTCATCTTTACAAAAACCTTTAGCCCTCAAGAGCTTTGGGAAATCTTGAGGACTCCTCCTCCATATCTTTTGGGAGATTACAGAGTTCTCGAAGGCCCATTACAGCTAAATGAGGTAAACACTGCATACCTGATTTTGAAATTGGCGTGAATGAATTAACATTGAAATGTTTACATTTTTCATGTATCTTCTGTAAATTTCCTTAAAAGACCCGATTTGAAATGGTAAAGCATGCATCATTGATGCTTTATTATAATTCCCTGGAGTGCCAATGTCTTACTACACTGAAACCAATTGCAGATGTTAACTATCGTATTCTTTTTGCTGCCTCATGGACGTTTTAAAGGAATATTAAACTCAAGGGAAATAGCGCGCTTGTTCACATTCATCCAGTATTGTCAAAGGTAAGAATTATAAATGAAAGGAGAAGGGCCAAGACGAGGGGGAGGCGAGCTACGATCTCAGTTAAGTCACAAATTATAAGTGACCATTCCACAAAAGTAGATAACTGGGTGTTTGTTTACAACTGGGTTTGTTTAGAACTGGGTATTTGAACACAAGAACTGGGCGTTTGCTTAGCTACTTTACAGAGGTCTGGGGGCTACGTAATACTTAAATACCATCATTTCTGAGGGCGGTCGCACCTCCAACCCACCACACCGAGTGAAAAAATCATGGCCGTCTTTAAACTGGCAGGAGTAACAGGTTTGGTAACGTAGAGCGCTCGTATGCTGAGGGACCTGATGTGATTGCGCTCGATCTCCAAGATAAAAAGAAAATCGTTCGACAACTTTGACACTAATTACGCGGAAAATACTGATGAGTAAAAAAAATGAGGGAACAGAGTTAGTGCAAAGGGGATCCGGTTGATGTGGTGGTTAGAGTACTGGCTAACCATACAGGTGGTCAGGGTTCAAATCCCTGCAGTGGAGGATGTTTTTCAGAGGTAACCTGATCCCTACTTGAGTGTCTTGTGGAGGGCATTTCAGGTACAGTACTGCGTCTGTTGGATGAGACCTCAAACCCTTGGCGCCTTTCGTTAAGAGCAGGCTAATCCCAACTCTGGGTTTCTATCCACCCGTCCTCCCTTACCCATCCCCTATGGTGCAAATGACCTTAGCCGTCGGTCGCCTCCCCCAAATCAAATCCACTTAGAGTCAAATACTCTCACAAGAAACTAAGTATATTGTTCTGGCATCAATATTGGCAAAAATTTCCCCTTGCGCAATGAAAGCCAATTTGCAGAAAAATACTGCTTCATTTACCAAAGGAAAATAAAGTATCCATCATAGATATGGAGGGATAGGTAATAAGAGGAATTACACAAATTAGCAATTTATTGGGATCATACATTTTATTGAAATATAATGGCAGTTTCATTGGACATAATTTAATTACAGAATTGTTGAATATTTTCCTTTGTTATAGGAGTGTTTTACGACATCCAACCAGTTTTTCCTCACCTCTGCGTAGTTGTTGAACAATACATTACACGAAGTATTAACTTCTTAAGAACAAAAAACTCTTCAGTGCCTTGCATTGAAATCAACAACTTTCGTATTTTTCAAGGGTTGGATTTATGGGGAGGCGAGCAACAGCTAAGGTCATTAGCGCCGTAGGGAAAGGTAAGGTAGGAAGGGTGGATAGAAACCCGGCATCGGCATTAGCCTACTCTTGAAGAAAGGCGCCAAGGGGAACACGGCTTAGTGTCTCATCCGACAGACTGATTACTTTACTTGAAAAGCCCTCCACAAGACACTTAAGTAGGGATCAGGTTTCCATTGAAAAACATCCTCCTCTGCAAGGATTTGAACCCTGGCCGCCTGTATGGTTAGCCAGTACTCTAACCACAACACCAACCCGATCCCCCTCGTATTTCTCATAATTTGTTGTCAAGACGTATAAGTTATTTAAGTAGGTTTAATAGTTAGCAGTTTTATTTAGTAGAATTTAAGTAGGTTAACCCTTTGAGTGCCACGCGACGATATATCATCGTTTGCAGAATGTGCCGGAAGTGCCAACGATGATATATCGTTGTCTATGAGGAGGCCTGTTTAAACAATGAGTCATTACAAAAAAATATTTTTTTCGTATTCATTAGCAAAAAAGTATTCTTTTTCAAATGCAGAAATAATCATGTAAAAATAGTAAAAAAATAATAATTAATTTTCCGTAATAAACAATAATTTTATGAATAAAGGCCCATACCCATGGCACTTCTGGGAGTACCCACCAAAAAATTGGTGGCACTCAAAGGGTTAAGTAGTTAGGAGATCTCACTGGTTTCTGGCTCAATTTTGTGGAAGTTCATTGTAAGTAATAAATAAAGAAAACTGTGTTTTATTCCACCAATTTATTTTCAGGTACTAAAAGTTTTGACACAGCGGTGTCATCTTCAGGTACAAGGTTTAGGGCATGATCATGAAGGATATATACCATCTAGGGAGGGGGGTGAGAGGGAGAGGGTGGAGATGGGTGATGTAGGGGGTGGGAAACACTGTGGGCAGTTTGTAGTCGAGTTTGAAGGGTTATTGGTTCTAAGGTAAGGGTGGGGTGTCAGAGGGAGTGGGGGGAGAGGAAGGATTACCGGCTACTGCTTTTCTGCGAGGATTAGAGATGCTTCTAGGAGGGGGGATAGATATTCAAAAAGGATACTGTTTAGTAATCGACCATTCTTCATGTTTTTCCTCACCACCAACTCTTCCTTTTTACCACGTTTTTTATTAACTCACTTACTTGTTTGTCTGCTTGTACAAATCTTTTATAATTTTGTCCACAAATTTTGCAATTGATTTTTTAACTACCTATATGTATTCTCGATGAGCTGGACACTTGAAACTCTAAACATGACTCAGAACTGGATGACAATGTAATAATTTGCAATAATAATATGCATAATGTAACACTCCCAAATACATTGAAAAGAACCGGTGATCAATAAAAACACTTACATTGATAAAATAAAACATTTCACGTGCAATTACATAACAATCAACACATTTAATAGAGAGAAATTTTGATATTTGAATACAAGTGAACTAAAATTTGCTTCAGAATAATTATTGGGCCCAATTTACAAATTCAACTTCGTCAATTTTCAATTTCATAGGTTAAAACTGGTTATGAAATTTTTTTATACACTGGTTTGAGTCCCTTCAGATCACTTTCGATATTATTATTATTATGTTCATTTCACTTATCGTGATCTGGATGCGTAGCATCTGCATGCATAATCTATTCCTCCTCGTCTCTCCTCAGTCTCCTGGGGTGATGCATTGCCCTCACGCTATTAGATCCCAAAACAAATTTACTCACCGCTACTTCCGTGGTCACTCCAGACTGCTCCTATAGGTTCTGCGTTGACCCTTCAATTTATTCATTATTTCCCATTCACCTGTTTGTGTGCTTATGATTTTCTATCTTTCTGTGTTGTCCTTTTACTCCATGCGTTCTCCTGCCTTTCACTCTCCTCTCATACTCTATTGTTGCCAGTTTACTTTCTCAGCACGTTCTTAGTTTCTGTTTATTTGAATGTTTATTTTTGATACAGGTCCCTAGTTTTATGATGGTAATTCATAATCTAACTTATTTTTTTAATATTTTGTTAGAGATAGGACGTTCGAATAGTCGAATTCTCAAATACCCCGAATAATGAGCTATTTGCACTATTCGATATCCGGGAACACAAATTAATAATTTCACCCTCTCGAATATATTACACCAATCGACTGTGATGTTTGCTAAATTCGCGGTCATCGGTTGGGTCTTACATGTTACAAAGCGCTTGGTCTACCAGATTTGGCTGGTACAAATTCATTAATTAATATTCCAAAACAAAATTTCATCTTTCAAGTTAAGCAAGTATGAGCCAAGCAAGTAACTTCAGGGGAATTACATGAAAGAGCAAATGAATGTGTTTTCAAATGCTCGCAAGGTTGGTTGGTCCTTTTTTTGATTCTTCGTTGCATGATGACACATTTTACAAATTCAATTTTAAAAAATAATTTTGATTTCTTTATTTAATTACAGATTTGAGATTAACGTAGTAAAATACTAATAATTATAAAATCTTCCACATTCTTATAATCTTCTTTAAAAAAACGCCCATGTAGTATTCAATATTCGAGTGAGATATTCGAAAAAATATTTTATATATTCGAACTTGATATTCGAATTTGAGAAAAATGCTATTCAACCCATCTCTATATTTTATTAAATTATATATCTTTTCCAGAACTTAGGAGAGCCGTAATATAACACTAAATAATAATAATACTAAAATAATGATAAAAGTTTTACCAGGAGAAAAAGGGGGGCACAAAAAGTTAGCACCAGGGGAAAAAGTGGAGCACAAAATTGAAAAGCCTGCGTCATCAAATGCCATACTACAGACAAATTCATTTGTATTATCTGCTGAACTGTACAGTTCTATTGATAGATAGGTATAACAATTTTCCATTTCAGATATGATCACACAAGACTAAAATGCATAAAATAATTATTTAAATAAAAAACATTTTTCAACAACCGCATTGTTAAAATGGACTAAGAAGTGTAAAATAATTTCTCCTAGCCCCTGAAAATTTGTACCCATGACAGAAGCCATTCCTTGATATATTCAAATCGATCATTTTTACCCCACCTATGAACCCATTCCACTATTTTATTTCTTCCAAGACAAGTTGCGTATATCCTAAGTTCACTCAAACCATGAAAACCTTGCCAACTGAATATATCAAGAAATGGCTTCTGTCCCAGGCACAAATTTTCAGGGGCTAGGAGAAATTATTTTACACTTCTTAGTCCATTTTAGAAATGCGGTTGTTGAAAAATGTTTTTTATTTAAATAATTATTTCATGCATTTTAGTCTTGTGAACTGATTGCCCTGAAACTTTGTGATCGTGAATTTGAATAGCTATGAAAATATGTACTTATAAGATTCAAAACAAAAATCAAGGGGCATATGCAACAGATAATATGTAATGAGTGTAGGGAGTAGCTGTCGTAGAGAAAACTCACAATTCATATCATTTGCAGTACAATAACATTGTTAGTGACTTAGGTGAACATTTCATGCATCAGTTATCCATTTCATGCGCTGCTGCATGGTGCTGCATCATATGACTCTTCACGTTTTTAATAGTCTTTTCTCAAGATTTTCCAAACCTTTTGTAGCAGTTAGGTGTACAGTAAAACTTTAATCTTACACCCCTGGAGTTTCTTATTTACAACATTTTTCTTCAGGCCCACAATTTACACTTTAAAACTTGTAAATATCTTGTGAATTAAAACAAATATGAAGAAGCAAGATGGCGGCCAGAACATAGAAAGCAATCCAATTGGTGACCAACCTGGAGCTTGAAGCTGAATATAAAGAGACAGCCTGGGCCAGTTGTAATAAAACAAATGTCCACATGTAGCCTAATTTATTTTCTCTTCCCTGTGAATTTTTTCTTGGATTCATGTGTCATGGTCCAAATATTTATGGAAACATAGAGCAAAGGAAAATTGATAGTGACTTTTATTGCATCACTTTCTTATCATAGATTGTGTACGTATTATGTGGAGAGTGCTTTGAGAATCTGCAGTATACTAAACAAGTTGAGTTTTCTTTAAATAAAATGCACTTCATGTAGCAGCAAGATTAGATATGATGACTTCAAAGCATCACATGGCTGGATTGAAAAGAATGGGCTGGCATGAATGGAATGAAATTTTTCTCTAGACAAGACACGTCCATATTAAGACCTAATTGCCTACAACTGATGCATACAGCGCCAAGGCATGGATTACTTGAGGGATTTTTCACTGAAAAATGCATACCCTTGACACAAAGACTGGGGGGCCAAATGGAAAAATCCATTTGTTTTCAAACCAGTGCCCAGCTCACCCTCTTATCTTTATATTATACAAAAAAAATAAATTATGATTTTTCCCAGTCAATTACACCATCTTGCTTCAGCCTACCAATTACAAAATGAAGAGTTAACTCATTGTCACAAAACAGTCATTCTTTTCACACTGACTAAAACTCAAGTCATGGATTTTAGTCAAAATATTTGGTCTGAAAGTGAGATTTCAACCTGTGCCCAAAGGTTAATGGTAAAAAAAGAACATTATTAATTCCCAATGGGCAGATCTTTAACTTTTCTCTTTCATGAAATTGTAACCCTCAAATGGTGGAGGATGACTCCCGGCAGTTACGAGGCTGGAGCAGGTGGGAGGTTAAAGGAAAAGACAATCTGAATAATTGTCTTGTTTCAATTATATTGTTTCAATTATATTGTTTTCAATTATGTCGTTTGCATTATATTTTTTTCAATTATATTGTTTTCAATTAAATAATGTATTTCGATTATATTGTCTGTTAAATGGTTTCTATTGTGTTGTTTCTATGGATAATAGTGTAAAGTGGAACCTCTGTTTTTTTTGTGTAAATTGAATATAATTTACCATTAGTTAATTGCCTCTTCAATTGGGAAGTGGAACCCAACCAATAGCCACATGCATCGAGAAAAAAAAATTACGGTGTTTTGTTTTGTATTTGGTGTGTGTGATGGCTTATTGAAGAACGCAGGACTCATCGGCGAGCCGGCGGTCCGCGGTTTAGGGGCTGGTCACCCCTGGCCGTGGGCTGGATGTACCCGTCCTTGTCATCTAAGGCTGACCACCTTGGGTGTAATGTCGGGCGGTATATGGCGCGCAGTCTACCAGTGCGCCCGATTGGAACTCCCGCCGACGAGGCGCGCACAGCTGTTGGGGCAGTGCGTCGTCTGCTAATCGCTGCTGCTGCCCTCTGAGAGAAGAACGAAGCAGGGAAGAGATCGCGGTGTGCGAGCCCTCTTCCGCCTCTGAACTGCCAGGGAACAACATCTTTCCCGAAATTGTGCGTCGAATTAAGCCAGTGTGTGTGAGTGAATGCTGTTGTCTGAGTGTGGTGAGAGGTATGTGGCTGACGGTTGGGGGATGTCCCTTGTTGTATATAGTTTATTCGCAATTTTTCTGTTAAGTGCCCGGAAATTGGCTTTAAATTTCTCGTGTTAATGATTTTTAAAGAACAGTGGTTCCAATTCGTTTACTTTTGGGGCAAAGTATGCTTGGCCACGTGTCCGTGATGCCAGAGCGGTATAGAGGTTCGGTATTATTTCTCTCTTTTTTTTGTTCTGGGTTTTTGGAAATATTCTCAGTGTTAGTTGAGTGAGAAAGTTATCTCCATGTAATTGTTTGTTGAAACAGTGGAAGCAATAAATATTTTATCTATTATTGAAACTGCCTAGTACGAGAATAATTTCTTTGTGTAGGGGCCGTAAGGATCCTGGAGTACGGAAAACACGTAGGTATCATAATTCTCCACTGCAAGCTATCCGCGTGCCCACGAGGTGAACTCGGCTAGGTGCGCGCGAGGTGAACTCGGCCCACGAGGTGAACCTCTGGTCAAACCCGGCATAATACCCGACGAGAGGTACCCGTGACAAAATGTCATAAGTCAATGACAATTTAATGGGATCCTCTGACAAAATCACTTTCCAAAAAAACCACAAATGAATTGCTTCAGTTCCTTTTTAAAGTTTTCAGTCACTAGATCACTGTTTTAACCTAAGTCCATTCCACACATTTCCCTTCGTGATCACCAAAATATCAGAGATTGAGACACTGAGCAACCAACCAGCTCATTAGCTAAAGTATTATTCCCATTTCCTTCTCACCTCTATACATCTCCAATGAACTGTTCAATTTTTTTCAAAACCAAGGAACAAAGAAATTTTTTCACCTTGAATATTACTCACCTCATGGAATTTATTGATACTCTTGGCCTTAAAGTGAAATATATACCAAAATTCAAAGGTATATGGTAAAAAGAGAACATTAATACTTACAAAGGGGCACATATATCACTTTTGAACAGCTTTGATCGAATGCCATATGTATGTCAATAACTTATTAATGGGTTCCTTTGAGAATAATGCTTTATAAATATTTCACAATTTTAATGTTTCAGTCCAATGTGTATAACTAATTGCAGCACAAAATTACCTTTCTATGCAAAGTCCATTACACACATTTCACCTCTGGATTGCTAAATTTCAGAGTTTGAGAATTGGTCACAACCAACCAACTCATTGGCTAAAGCCCCATTCCCATTTCCTCCTCACTTTAATGTTTTCAGTCCAATGTGAGAGGCTAAATGTCGCTTCCATTTACACCTTTAAATAAAGCCCCTCCAACATGTAACACACTTGAATTTTCTTAATCCAGTGTTTATGTTTAAATGCTGCACTAAAGTACCCTTAGCATTATAGCCCTTACCACAGATTTCACACTTTAATGGTTTGAGTCAATCTTTTTAAAATGTATTTAGATTAAGTGCTTGAGGGCTGGAAAAGGAAATTCAACTCCATGGGAATAGCTTTGAAAGAAAGTACCATATACACCCGATGCAGACAATCAAGTTATTCCATTCCAAAATAATGAAGATTTATAATATAAAGACCAGAAAATAATAGAGGAATACCAAAATTGGGGTCTGGATATCAGTATTGACAAAACAAAATAATTGTGTATGGGAGGAATGCAACAGGATCTTATTTTAGAAGATGAGCAGCAACAAATAGGACACTGTAAATACTTAGGGATGCAAATTGCAAAAAATAAAACAATGAAGGCAGCCATTAGGGATGGATCTAAAAAAGGTAATAAGGCAGTGACATTATTGTAGGACCAGACAATATCCAATAAAAATACAAAGAGATTTTAAAATACCATAATAAAGAGTAAAGTAACCTACAGCTGTGAAGTATGGATGCTAACAGAAAAATCAGAAAAACTATTATTGACCACTGAAATGGAATTCTAGCAAAGAGCAGTTGGAAAATCAAAAAAAGAAAGAATAAGGAATGAAAGGATCAGAGAAATTATGGAAGCCGATGACACAACAGTAGATGAAATAATAACACAACTGAGGTGGTATGGGCACGTACAACAAATGGGAAATGAAAGACTTCCAAAACAAATGTTGTTTTGGAATCCGGAAGGTAGATGGCAGAGAGTTAGACTGAGGAAAAGTTAGATTCAACGGATACAGAAAGAAATGAGAGAAAGAGGGTTAGATGAAGAACTGTGGGGGCATGGAAATTGGGAATTGGAAGACGTAGAACCTCGTAAACCAATATAAATATATATGGTTTAAGTCAAGCGTGTGTAACTGAGAGTCGCATTAACAAATAATTTTCCCTGAAATCTTTCCCACATGTTTTTCACTTGAATGGCTTAAGTCCAGTGTGTGTTGCTGAATGTCTCATCAACGAAAATTTATGAATAAATTTCCTTCCACACGTTTCACACTGAAATGGTTTCAATCCAGCATGTGAGGATAAATGCCTCACCAAGCTCCCCTTCACAGAATATTCCTTCCCACACTTTTCACACTTGAATGGTTTTGAAGCAACATGAACAGCTGAATGACTTTTTAAATATCTCTTGGTTTTAAAACACCTCCCACACACTTCACACTTAAACAGCTTTGAATTTGAGTGCGTGAATAAATGTCGCCCTAAATCTGGTTTCGTGGCAAAGTCCTTCCCACACACTTCACACTTGAATGGCTTAATTTCTGAGTGCAAGAAAACATGTGCTGCTAAATTACTCCTCACCCTGAACTTCTTCCCACACATTTCACATTTGTATGGTTTCAGCCCATTGTGTACAGCTAAATGATTTAATAAAGAAACCTTTTGGGTAAATTCCTTTCCACATATATCACATTTGAATGGCTTTGAATCCGAGTGTATGACAGAGTGTATCTTTAATGCACCCTTCTGATTAAATCTCTTGCCACAAATTTCGCACTTGAATGGCCTTACATTGGTGTGTGTGATCAAATGTCTTGTTAAATGATTAAGTGCAATAAACCCATTGCCACAGATTTCACATTTGAATGGTTTATCCTTAGAATGTTTGAATGAATGGTCTTCTAAATTCTTCTCATAATAAAACCCCTTCCCACATACTTCACACTTGAACGGTTGATCTCCTCCATGTACAGCTAAATGGTAAAATAACCTACTCTTATAAACAAAGTCCTTTCCACATTTTTCACACTTGTATGGTCTCAACCGTTCTTTTACCTTCGTCCTTTTTAATGAAGATCTCTCCTGAGAAGTTCTTTTTGAAGGCCCTTTCAAAACAGATGCACATTTATTTCTAGTATGGCTAGAGATGTGAATACTTAGTATTTTCTTCTCATAACACTGAAATCCACACTCATCACATACGTATTTCTCCCAATCACCAGATTGATTCCATTGATCTTCCATATGCCGGATATCAAATCCCTCGTCAGGTCTCATATTGCCATTTGATAAATTAGTTTCAAGAATATAATTTTTGTCTTTGAAACTTTCCACATCAACAGTGATTGATGATTCAAATGTTTGCCTCTGCTGGCAAGAATCATTTTTAAAAGACAGACCAGCAAGACTAAACCCTTGGTTAGTTTCATTCTCAGCCTTGATTCCTTTGTTTCCCTGCCACTCAACCATCATGTTTCTGAACACCATATCATTTGAATTTTGAATGCTGTCAGTAAAGCTGTTGCCATCCACCTGTAAATATACAATAGGAAGTTTCTATGAAAAGAAACATGTCAAAGTAACAGAATTTACAATATGAAAAAATATAATGAAAAAACAAAGAGATAATGCTACACTACTTGCTACACAAGATAAGACACATGAGAAGTGATAATTGTAGGAATAAAAGTATGAGGACAACTGAAAAGGTTCATTGAAATCACTGACAACCACACATTAAATGCTAAATGATGATCCAAAACTTGCAGGTTTTGTTATAAGCATAGGACAATCCATGAATGGGAACTCAACCAGAACAAAGATCAATCTGGAGAAAACCTAACGTCAAAAAACATGTGGGACCCTGGTCATAAAGATTTAACCAAAATTATTAATAAAATACAAAGAAAAGCAGCCTGCTCCATGAGAAATTGCTATCATCAAACATATAGTGTCTCACAACTTTTAGAGAAATAAAGGTGGGAGCCCCTAGAGACTCGGAGGCTACAAGCTTGGCTTAGGCTGCTTGAGAGATTTCGAACAAGTGTGTTTCAGATTGACACAGAGAATATTATCACGATGCCTGTGTCCTACGTCTGACAGAAGCAATAAAATAAAGAGACACTGCCAAACAGATAGGTACAGAAATTCATTTATTCCACGCACAATAAGTAACCACAATAAAAAGTGCATTCCTCTAAATACACTCCCATAAAACACATCACCATTTCTCCTCCGAAAACCTTATCTCGTACATCTATACATGGCTGGTGACCTAACAACCCCTGCTATATGCCCATGTGGCAGCTCACAGAGTAGTATGTAGACGTAGAATGTAATGAGATTTTATAACAAGATGAAAACATAAGTGACCAAAAAAGTAAAATGACACATACTAAACCATGTGAACATTTTAATTTCCTTGTGGAACTGATGTGTAGGGAGGAGAATCTTCTTCTTCACAACACACACTAGGATGAAAATCTTTCCAAGTTCTGACAATCAAAATGAGAAAAAGAACATGAAAAAAGTATTCTCAAACAACAACATGAAAAAAGGTAAATTTATTTCCAACACCAACAATTCAAGAATCAGAAAACCATTTCTGAACTTCCACAGGACTGTCAATGACAAAATTAGTAGTAGAGGTCATGCTCTCTCAATAAAAAAAATAATGACCAAGAGCCGGAACGATTTGCTATCCATGCTGAAAAGACGCCTTTGATAATAGAACGTGATTTCTACCACTGTAAGGGATTTGTTGGCAAGGTTGTCATGGTTTGAGTGAGCTTAGAATATATGCAACTTGTCTTGGAAGAAATAAAATAGTGGAATGGGTGAAGTGGGAAAATGATCGAATTGAATATATCAAGGAATGGCTTCTGTCCCAGGTAGCAGAATACTGAATCATAGCTGTTAAGGTAAATGGAAAAGAAAAGTTTTATTGCCGTTGAGTTTCGTTGCTCTTTTGTTTTTGGATTCTTGAGTGCCTTTTTGTTTATCCAATCATCAGTCATGTCTGTGTCGTTCATGAGTGAACAGCTTATTAACCCTCTTAGAGCTGACCCCTGCCAGCGGTTCTAGTGAGAAATGCAGAGGGTAACTAGAATGTAATGTATCACTCTAGGAAAATAAATATTATAAAGTTATTGTTTAAAATATCCATATGCAGTTTTTCTTATTGCCTATGCATTGAATTAGGTAATAATAAAAAAACGCATATACTTCGTAAAAAAAATAATTGTAATTATATTTGTATGCAAAAGTTAAACAATATTTTGCCTATGAGCCGATATATCGGCCCGCCGCACTTTACGCCTGAGATGCCAAAGCCGATATGTCGGCCCGCCGCACTAAAAGGGTTAAATCATATTGAGTTATTGAAATGTGGATCTTATTTTAAGTATACGGAACCTCAATAATAACCAAGGTCAGACATGTGGTGATGCTGGAATCATCCCCATGATTGTTAAGTTTTAATATTAAGTCCTAATTGATTTGCCTATGGGGTCACTGCTTTATTAATGACCTCCGGTGCCTCATGACAACAAACAACAATGGAACCTATGTCAATATACTTATCAATGAGTATGAATCATTTGATTTTTTTATTTATCCAAACAAAGAGGAAAAGATGTTATGTATTTGATTTATGTATATAAATTGTTAGTTAAGTTGGTTTAAGTGGTTTTTTATAGTATATAAGTTAACTTGGTTTATTTTAGTATGTTTATTTATTTGTGTTGAATTTGGTTAAAGTGTTTTTCACATTGGACACTGCATTTCAATTTTTATTTTTCAGAGGTACATATAACTATTACTATCCTACCCCAGCCATCAGGTTAACTTTAACAGTACGTTTTCAGTGACATGCCTCTTGATTCACTGCTTTATTAATGACTTCCAGTGCCTCTCAACAACAAACAACAATGGAACCAAAGTCAACACAAATAAATAAACAACCTACAATAACACTAATAAAAAACAACTTAATTCACAATTAATATACATAAATCAAATACATAACAATGATAACGTCAACATAAATGATGGCGGACCTAGTAAGGGAAAGGAGGAAGAGGTCAAAGGGTGCTGACAAAGTTCAAGGCCATGGTTGCTGCCGGAAGTTGCTACAGTTCATTCGCGCTAACCTGGCCGATGACAACTTGCGAGAGGGGAAATGTGTGGGAGGAGAGGGGGGAAAATTGGAGGGGTATATGCCCGCCATACGTCATGCGCAGTAAGCGATATTGGTTCGGACTAGTCCAAGTTCTTGAATTTGGCCCATCAAGGGGTAGGGTTTTCAAGACACACATGGTATCATTCTCTGATAGCATTCTTGCCTTGGCTGACCTATTAGCACTCTTCAAATCGTTGATTTCTAAATTTGCGCTCTGGAAATCTGTGAATCTTGAAATCGCATCCATGAGTGAGTTGCAGCTTCTTGTGGCATTTCTCTGAGAACTCTAGGCCAAATTTCTAAGGAGGGTGCTGAAGTGGCATCAGGAGGAAAACCTTCATTTTCATCACCAAATTAAAAACAGGAAATGAAGTAACACCAAAACCGAAGTAGACGACTTTGATGTCCAAGTCGTGTGAAGAACGGTGCACAACATTTAAACTGTGGAGAGGAAGGCTCCTTTGACAGCATTGCTGCCAATAAACCGCGAAAACATGGAATTCAAAGGACAAAGAACCTGCCTTTATTCTCTGATGAAAAAAGATGGCTTCCGGTACGTACGGTAGCGATGTTTATACCATAATTAACGGTTAGTGTTAGAAATGACTACATAATTACTAATATTAGAAATGATAACAATGTTTTTATGCAGAAGTATTTCTTTCAATCACGTTTATCCAAACAGGTGGAAACGTAGAAGCGGGGCCCAAAAATACCTTACCAAGAGGAATGACATCCGATTGATGAGGGTCGACTATCTTAAAAAAATGGCAAAGTACAAGGAAGAAGGCAGGACCATCATCTACACCGACGAATCCTATATACATTCATTGTATACGAGTAATTTTGAGTGGACAGACCGTTCATTATAAAGAATTCAAAAGAGACATGTTGCTTTTTCACAGTTTTTATTTCAAGTCGACCGGTTTCGTCACATAGGCGACATCATCAAGTACATAAGTTTAGTATGCTGCAGAATTTATACAAAATTCTGCAGTATAAAAAAAAAAAAATAAATAAAAAAAAAAAAGGGTAAGAGGCTGGGAAGAGGCATCCCCCCACTGTCTGCCGAGAACCTCGCCCAGGAAATCAGAGTAATCAAAAACATTGCAGTGAAAAATGGATACGAAGAAAGTGTCATTAATAAAATGTTCGAGAAAAAACGCTTCCTCCGAGCACAGAAACTCATTTATAAATCATCCGACTATGGTGAAAACAAAAAAACGCTGGTGCAAACGAAGTTATCATGGATATATTTCACAGGCAATTGCCAACCTTTTTCCAAAAAAATTCAAAATTGCTTATTATAACAAATGTAACTTAAGGGTTGTGTTAAACAAAACCAAGGACAAAATTGACATTAATAATAGAAGTGGTATTTATAAACTTAACTGTGGTGAATGTGAAACCTGTTACGTTGGCCAGACTGGACAGTCGTTCAGAGTGAGAGCAGATGAACATAAGAGACATTTATGAGATGGGGACATAAACAGATGCCATTTCGCTAAGCATCTATGGGAAAATTACCATAAGAGGGACTTTGTCCCAGAGATTCTCCACCTGGAGAAAAAGGGAAGAAGGATGGACTGTTAGGAGGAGCTGGAGATAAGAAAGCAATTGAAGGAAGGAAAAATTGCTAACGAGAATATTTTAACACGTCATAACAACAACTCGTACTCCTGACTGAAGGATTAATACCTTTATTTTGCATTTACAAGAATGGTACAAATATTTTAGCTATCCCATAAGAAGTACATATCACAATTACTCCAACATAGTTGTGTTTTCTGGACAACATGCAGGCGTAAACAAGTCAGCCCACTCGACTTCAGATTAGAAGGGGAACCGTCCTCCCCTACTTTCCCCATCCCTTTCCAGCACGGGAAGACAGTTCGCGCATGGCTCGCCACTCAGGAAGCGCTGCTTCACCTATTTTCTGAGTTGGACTAGGCCCACCTGCGCAGTAGACTACTGAGTGTCAGCCAAGTTATCACGAATGAGCTGTAGTAAGAATTTGTCATCGCTATTTTGGGTCACAAGCATCATTAATGTTGTAGGTGCAATCTCATTAGCACTTATGCCAGACTGGCCATGGGCTAGTTCTTCAGCAGGTTTCAATGACAAACAGTTGAGTATCACATCCAAAGAAGGTAATGAGGTAAAAAAAAGGAGGGAAAGTACACAAACAATGCCTCTAGTACAATGGAGGAAAATAGAATTCATAGTACGGATAATAGAAGCTAAATAATATCAACAATGGTTGTGTTCACTATTAGGATAGAACTGATCATAAGGACCTTGAGTAACAATACAATAGAGTATCAATTATCCATGGTACTCGAGGAGATACACCAATCAAATAACTGAAAGTGGCAGATAATCTACTTGAGTTAAATTTCATTATAGATATGGTTATGGTTTTAACCACCATGTTTTTCAAAGACTTTGGCGCACAGTGTGATAACATATTTATATTCCTACGGTATAATTTTGTTTTGTAATCCTTGTTTTGATCTCAGAGAGCCAACAGGGATTACAGAAGCTCCTAGATAAGTTTTGTAAATTTACAGAAAGTATGGAATTGAGGGTAAATGCGGGCAAGAATAGAGTAGTAGTCTTTGATAAGGAGAATGGGGAGAATAATGGAGTAATGAGGGTGAAGTAAATTAACAAGTGGATGATTTTGTATACTTGGTAAGATTTTTGCGAAAGATGGATGGATATATGAGGAGATAAAGAGATGTGTGAATGCTGGAAGGAATGTGGTAGGTAGCATGTTGAGCACATCAAGGAATGAGTGCCTGTCTAAGGAAGCAAAAATCGCCGTGTACAAAAGTGAACTTCTCCCCACTTTGTTGTATGGTAGTGAAACATGGGTAAGTCAGGATAGACATAAGAGTAGACTAAGCGCCATGGGTATGAGTTATCTGAGGAGTGTTTGCGTCAAAGGTAGGATGGATAGGGTCAGGAACGAGTGGGTAATAAATGAACATGGGTTAGATGCTCCAGTAATGGACATGTATGAAAGGAGTTTGCTTCGTTGGTTTGGTCATGTTGAGAGAATGGATGAGAGTAGAATAATGAAACAGATATGTATATATGAGTGAAATAAATGGTGCAAGAGGTAGAGGTAGACCGAGAAAGTTATAGTTGAATGTGGTTGAGGAAATTCATAAGAGGAGGAATATTAGGAGTCTCAAAAACAGAAGAGTGCGTACGAAGCAGTGTATGGGGGTAAACGAGGCAAAAGAGGTTTGCAAGGATAGGTCAGTATGGAGGAAATTATTGAAGTTAGGTGTTAGGTGTACAAATATGTATTTATCAGTTAAAATTTGTGACTGTGCCTACCCCAGAAGGCAACGGCGTGATTGGTATGTTTGTATAATTAAGTTCCTCTGGCATTCAATCATTTCATTCAATCCTACAAGGTAATTTGTCAAGAAAATTATTATTAATACACTCCATCGATCATTTGAACATTCAGTGGGGAATCTTACTTTCAGGCATTCCATTCATTCCATTTTTATGTACTCTTATATAATATTTAAATAGCGATGGAAAACATTTTCCTGACTTGCAACTTTTGTATGCTACTCAAAATTGACCCCACTACTGAGAGGCAGCAGTCTCAGCAGAAGGCATTGATGGTGCAGATCAAGAAGATCGGACCGGTATCAACAACTACAGCTTCCTGTGTGAGTGAAGCTCACAGAATCAGCTAAGGGAACTGAGAAGTGAAAGGCAATGGGGAAACCAACACATTAGTCTCCCTAGAAGATTCCACCCTGCATTCTACATATATATAACACGATGGCACCCCTCCCAGTACAATACTCCAGAGGTAAAATAGTCCATGTAGGATATTCTCTCGAGGAAAGGTCGTACGAGTAATAAGACAGCAATTCTTGACCAATGGTTCGGAACGTAATTCATTCCATCATCAGGGCTACAAAAAAACATGTACACTGAAGGTCAACCACAACACATCTCAGAACAACCCAATATATAAAAATTGACAAAAAATGGTAAATCAAATAAAACAACACTGAAAATGACCAAATAATCACATTAAGAACCCAAATTCACATCACACTGCCACTGCAATTCGGTCATCAACTTCCCAACCATCCACATAGTGAAACATGGGTAAGTCAGGATAGACATAAGAGTAGACTAAGCACCGTGGGTATGAGTTATCTGAGGAGTGTTTGCGGCAAAGGTAGGATGGATAGGGTCAAAAATGAGTAAGAAAGATAGAGAAGCCTTTCTCGCCTCCCATCGAGATGTCTGGAATTCAGCCTGAGTCAGAGTTTCTTTATCTCCGCTCGTATTATGTTATGAAACATGATTTGAGACCTCGAAAGGTCTTCTGAGGCATGCGCTATGACTAACACATGGACTTTTAATTTCAATAACATAATGTTTTTCTTGAACATTAATGGAAAATATATATCATAATTATGATACTTGTAAGTTTCCAATTGATTTAAATCCAAACATGATGGGAATGCATTGATTTTCAGCCATACAACCTGATTTGAAAAATTTTGTGTAACTTTTTAACCCCGTAAGAAATCTGAGAAAGAATCATTCTTGCTGTGTAATGTTAAACTCAAAGTTGCACCTGGCCCCAGATGAAAGAAATTTAATATCGCAGCGTGAGGGATGTTGCTGCCCTTTCTTGCAAAAAAAAATCTCAGCCATGGCTGTTCACGATTCGCACAGAGCTCAAATGTTTCACTCTAAAAGAATATCAGATCACCTTACTGTGTCGGGTTTCGTTTGGATGGTTGTGATGGGGAGAGACAGAGGAAAGTTTTTAAGACTTCATTGGGACACAACGTTCTACAAAGAGGCGCAATTTAATTGTCATCTCCTACCTCGGCAGAAGAAATTCTCATAAATTTGTAGGAACCTTTTCTGCCCCTCCATTCCTTAACTGTCTCAGTACAACTGTGGGTTGTCACTCAGTTCTCTCTAATACACTGCGGAAATTGTTTATTTTACAGGTTGGCACTAGAGGGCAGCACATATGTTATCATCGTAGTGTTTTTATAATTTATAATGTTTATAATGTTTATTGCTCCAAAAGAATAATTACAGAAAAAATACAAAGAATACATAATTAGATATTTGGAGCTTTAGGTAACCTATAAGGCGAACCTGTGTGAAGGCAGACGTGATTTGTAAGATCGTATGGACAATAGTAATGGATAGTAATGTAATGGGGCAATACTCCTGGGAACACACGATTGGTTGGTAGTTGGAATGGAGCATTAGGGGTCATTCAAGTACTACGCAAGACGTGAATGGGGAGGAGGTTAGGCTCTCTTACATTTTCTTATGTAGGGTGTTGTAGGAGTCCTACATAATTTTAAATACGATTTTGTTTACACATGAGATCATGCTTGAATCACTAATAATCGTCGTTCCGTAGCTTTAGTACTGAAAACAGCCCGTATTTTCTCCTGCAGAAAGGTCTGTGATGAACTAAGAAGGATGTATTTAGTTAATGTACTGAAAAACAAAACAAACAGCATTGTTACTGGGTGAGGGATCAATTATTGCTTAATACTAGCGAGAGCCAAATCTACTTAGAAATGGAACATGAATGGATTATCCGATTAGATTTCACTATCAATTACCACGAGTAATCGTAATTGGTATACTGCATTAGAGTTATGATTATTATGTCTGTCGAAACTGGATTACGAAATTAATGTGAGTCGAGTCCAAAAGCAACACAAACTCTTGGCTGCTCCTGCAACAATGCAGCCCGCACATACCTCCGTACTACGAACCTCCACACAACGAAGTCGTTGTTTTTCCGGTCCTGGCGAATTCGTTATATGGAGGTTTTACTCTATGTCCAAAAGTGACAATTTAAGCTTACAAATACATCATGTTACCCTCATTGAGAAGAATCCGACCATGCTCATCAGCAAAATTTGCTCAAATTTCTTTTAAACTCTGAGACTGATGTCAAAAGAGCTGCATCACACTAACATGACCTCGGGGTCCAATATTCCACACCACTATAAGGCTAGCCTAAACACATGTGTCTTTCACAGTGACCAGTGGAGGTAGGAGAGAATAATTAGTATTTCAATGATAATTTCAGTTTGGATGAGTACCTTTGCCAACAACACTTTTGAAAGCTTACGCACTTGTTTAGGTTTTCACATTGTTGGCTACTAAATCCCACTACAAGCAAGTCCATTCCAATTCATCAGAACACCCCAAACATATACTAATAGCCCACAGTACATAGTATGTATAAATGGCCATGATTGGATTGGAAGTAACTATCTTAGGTGCATGAAAGAGGATTTCAATTGAATGGCAATCCTCCAATTTCACAAAGCATATAATAGAGAGAGAATATTCCAAAAATTTTTAGCCAAAGTAATAAGATGAACTTGGAAACTCCGAGATATTATGATAGAATGTATAGCCAGTTTCAGTAGTTAATCTGAAAAAACCTGTACAGACGTACCTGAAAATCGGATATCTGCCACAAGCACAATCTATAATAACAGAGGAAGTTACAAAGTTTGTCTCGTTAAAATGTCAATCTTCCACCAAATAAGACCTTCAATGAGTGAATTAATAGCCAAAATGAATGCATATGAGCGGACATGTGTCACCAAGTGAACACTTTTTTAAATATGTAGAATCTTCACTCATTGTGTAATTTTGCAATTAGCAAATTAGGATGCAGGCATAAACTGCCCTCGCCTCACTCACCCACTCCTCATAGTTTGAGCAATCCAAATACTTGTTATTTAGAGAATAATTCTTTTGCTGAACCGGTAAAATTTTGCACATGACTCTTACATTTACTTTTATAGATACATGAGATTTGACCAGAAATATTCAGCCAGTGTATAGTCTTAAAAGATGGTAGGAAGCAGGGGCTATCGCAAAAAGTGAAGTGCCCTTACCAGATTTTCCACCACAAGTGGTACACATACAACATCAGACACAGGCCTCTCTTGGGATTCATTCTCACTAGAGTAATTGCCTTGAATCATCTCTTCCTCAGTCAGCGATTCACTGTGATCGACTTCTTCCTATAAACCAATCAAGAAATAAACACGCATTATTAAATAAGATTCGAACAATTATGATTACCAACCCCATCACATTAAAGGCAGTTGAACTGGATACTATCTAAATGGAATGTGATCATCATGGGTCATCTTCCCTAAGTAGAGTGACTGCTCTTACCAGATTCCTAATCTCAAGTGGATCACGTTCAATGTTATACACAGCACTGTCTCGATATTCATCCTGGCTATTGCTCTCCTCACTGTAAGTTCCTTCCTCCACCGATGATTCCCTTGATGAGTCCTCTTCTTTTACATCATTCTGGAAGAGAGGTTACATCATAAAGTTTTGCCCGAGGTTCATTCTCACAAGCCATTCCTCTAAATACTCTAATTTTCCGATTGTAATATGCACCCACTATAAGACGAGCGCAATGTAAGGTGAGCGCAAAATAAGAATTTACTTATCACCATGTATAACACGCAGTCGGCTTTTAGAGAATAGAGGTTACATGATCAATATCCATTATAAGTTCATCCACATATGCATTTCCTCTAAATACCTAAACTTTCATATTTAAATCATATACTTTTCCTTTTAAATTGTGGTCAAACCAGTGAAATGGTTTAAAATAAAATTTCATTCTAGGATATTTGTTATTTGACATAACACAGGGAAAAGATTAGGGATGGGTCAGTTCAGGTCTTCAGTTCTTGGTTTCTCAAGTTCTTTAGCTTAGCACCAGAACCGGAGCCAATAAGAACTGGTGCCGAAATAATTGCTTCGATAACCTTAACCTGTTTATTCCTTGAAATTGGAGTCTTTCCAATACAACTGCATAAATACGTACCTATGGTGCTTTAACACTATGAGTATGGTCCATTCCAAAGGCAATAGGTGGCTCCCAGGGAGCTATTTTTCCCTTTTTTTGATAAGACCGACAAAAATATCCTACGAGTATTGTATAATTGTCTTTTAGATCAAATTAAAGCCCATTTCTTATACTTTAAGACAATATGTTTATACAGAAATGGAAGTACTGTGTTTTCCTTTGGCACAAAATTATTTCCCTTTATTTTTCCAAAAAAGAAAAAGTTGTACATCTAGGCTACAAGTGTGTGTTTGGGATAAATTATTGATATATTATACAAATTATGAATTTTATTGAAGAATAAACTATATGCAATGAAGGAAAATACATTATATAAATAATAAATCGTAAAATGTTATGCAACAAATTTCTTGGTGTTATATACACAAGAACATTCACCATAAGTCCGGCACAACAAACTTTTAAATATAAAGAAATATCATTTCCAGTCACCTTTAATGAAATCATTTTGCACTTGCTGGAAAAAAAATATGTCAAGGTTTTTTTCTTCCCTCGGGAATCATGGCTATCTTTCTGAAAAAACGATCACGTATAAAAGCAATTTTGGCATTGGAAACACTCACTGAATCATCAGATGTAGTTGAATCATTGAAGCCAATGGTATGATGAACACACTGTTCTCATACAAATGCAAATATCTCAGAGCTGTCATGATCTATAATCCATCACCTATTGAATTAATTATCCATTATTCTTTGAAATTGCCGAATCCTGCAAGGTGGAACGTCACAAACCCTGAGAAGAAACAATGCTACATGAAGGTTGTAGCGGACAACAAGCAGACATATCCTGATTTATTGCCTTCTGCCTCTCATCTATGAAGATTCATGGGGCATTTTCCACCAAAACATTCTGCCAACCAAATGGACCAAAAACTAAACTATTTTCTACCAATTTATTCACAAATCGAGTATAAATTGTGGGATTGCAAAAGCTGTAAGGATCCAAGTGTAACATATCCCACCATTGAGGATACCCATGTCTCCTCATGGCATTGAGTCTTCTGCTGACTCAGCATCCAGGGCATTGTCCCTATCGCCAACAATTACTATAGTTCTTTTCAAAAGACTTGGGAAGTGAGAATTCGCCTGTTCTTGTCAGCACCTGCTTACTCTAGAATGGGAGGGTAATTTCATGGAATGGGCAAGGTAGTTATCATATAATGGTAAATGTCATATATTAGAAAAGTGTAAAATTTATATTTGTTTGCAGAATGTTCAGGAAACCTTATTTTATGAAAAAGTAATGCTACTGCTGTATTTTTTCATCCATTTTCTTTACTTGTTCTTTTTCCAGAAAATTAGTAATCTGGATCCTCTTATTTTAAAGAAACATAGCATCATTTTCACACTCATAATGATAAAAATTTTATGGTTCTACTCTAGCAAATAGGTACAGATAACTTGATGCACTATTCAACACATGAATGATAATCAAAGCAAAAACATATTCTCCTGCTACTAAAAATATAGCAATGTAGGGTAAATACTAAATTGAGAACTGGAACTGAGAACTGAAGCTAAGAACAGAGTCGGAACCAAAATTGAAAAAAAAACAGGAACTAACCCATCCCATAGAAAAATATTTAGTTATCCAAATAATGAGAAACCCTTACCAAATTGCTAATGACAAGTGGTAAACACACAACGTCAGATACAGGCCTCTCTTGGTCTTCATCCTCACGTGGGTTCTGCCACTTGTAAGTCTCTTCTTCAACCAGCGTTACACCAGGCTCAATTTCCTCCTTAACGTTGCTCTGGAATATTGAATGTATCACTAATGAAGTTCAAGGAAACTTCTGCTCCTGTCCCTCTATTGAAACAACAAGGAAAGATCAAGCTCATGCTCACAGACCCGAATTTCGCTCAGTACGATAATATTGGGTCAATACGTAAGGCTCTGTAGATATGCTACAAGTAAATCAAAATTAGATCTGAGACTGCGGATATTTTGATGCACAATAGACAACTCATTGTTAAGAAACATATCTTAATTGAGGTAATCTGTCATTCTTATCATTATAAAAAATTAATATCATCTAGACATGTCAATACAAATATTGGTTCTTTTTCTGGAGGAAGTTTCAGCAATAAATCCTGTAGTTTGTTTCCCCCCTAAAGAGTGCCCATGCACCAATTCCTTCAAAATTAAAAATATCATTAGACAGAGTGAATGCAACCCAAGATCATTCATCAGGAGGGCAGTGCTCACCACATTGACAAAAGGGAAGTGGCCTGACTCACGTGTGCCATTAAAACAATTACATTTCAAAGTAACAAATTATCAAGGGGTATAATTAATTAAAAGTAACAAATTATCAATTTCAAGTAATAAATTATCATTTATGATATGAAAAAGTCATAAATAGTGAAAAGGCAATTGAATGTGTATTCTTAGGGTAATTTATCTTACTTACAACAAATCTTCCAAGTTTCTGCTTGAGGCTTTTGCAGTGCTGTAGCGCAGGTACTTCCATGGCATCCAGGTTTCGCTGTGTTTTGTTATCTTGACGATGACATTTCGTGGCCAATGCTGGCCACATCTTCAGATCAGGTCTGATTCATGTGTGTCATTGAAACAATTATATTTCAAAGTAACAACTTATCAAGGGTATATCATCTATGATACGAAAAAGTCATAAATTGTCGATAGGCATTGCATGCAATTCAGACCTGATCTGAAGATGTGGCCACCATTGGCCACAAAACATCATCGTCAAGATAACAAAACGCAGCGAAACCCCGAAGCCATGGAAGTCCCTGCAAATCTTCCAAGTAATAACTTATTGGACATTTATCTACTGTATAACCAAGGTAAAGGGTATCTTATGCACATCCTTTATAGAATAAACCTGTTTGAAATAAGGATCTATGTCTTTGAAATTTGTTCCCGAGCAGCTGAGTTAAGTGTAGGGTGTCAACAATGTGTATTTGATACAACCCCCTTTGAGTGTCATTAGTGATGTGTTCAGCGATACATTTGTACTCTAAACATTTGAAAAAATAAATGTTACAGGCAAAAGACTGATGAGATTCTTCCAGTAAATCAACCAGCAAAAAAATACTACCTTTTATGTTTGACAGAAACAGGGGAGGTGCCTGTATGTACAACAAGGAGATCTCTCCAAAGACTCATTTCCAAACAGGTATAATGAAACTCTTCCATTCATCTGATATTCTTCTTTGGGTTCGAGAATAATTGAGTCATTATGCCCAGCAATTGGGTTATTGCAGGCTATGTTAATTTTTACATCAGTCTTCAAATAATGAATAAAGTTCAAACTAGACACTGAGTTCATTTACGTAGTACCCTGTGAGCCGGCGCATCCACGTATGCCAGGGGGTGTTAGGTCACCAGCCGTACAAAGATTTAAGTTTTTAGGAGGTGAAATGGTGACATGTATGTATTATGGGAGTGTATTTAGTGGAGCTCAGTTTTTTATTGTGGTCGCTTATTGTTCGTGGAAAGATCGATTTTTGTACCTATCTGTTCGGCAATGTATCTCTCTTATTGCATCGCTTCTGTCAGACCTAGAAATGTAGATATGTGTCACGATAATATTCTCTGTATTGCTCTGAAACTCACCAGTTCTGAATGTCTCAAACAACTTAAGCCTAGCATGTAGCCTCCTGTAGATTTTCTAGGGGCTCCAACCGTAATCCCTCTAAAAGTTGTGAGACACTAAATGTACCACTGTTCATGACCACAGAATCAATTATGACCAAAGTAAGTGAATATAAAAACAGCAAATTCACTAAAGTTGAATGAAAAGATAGATTCTGTTTCACAATGCAACTAAAAGGATTAGGAATTGGATGCTCTTTGAAAATCATGCAGTACTGGTAAATCTATTAGTCTTGTATCTTCTATCTACATGATTTATTTATTTATTTATCCTGAGACATGTGTTTACATGTATGGGACAGTTCCAATAGGCTAATTAACAATGTATATGTATTATAAGTACACCAGAATAGAAATAACAAAATAAACACAGATTGAATACAAAAATAATAAGAGTACAGTTAAACTCATTTACATAGAGGTAAGAAATTCATCCACCGAATAAAATGCATTTTTTATCAGATACTCTTTCAGTTCTACCTTAAAGAGTGAGACAGATTTAATGCTTTTAATTTAAATAGGTAGGGAGTTATAGAACATCACTCCTGCATAGAGCGGGCTTTTAGCATATAGCATTAAATTATGAGTAACAGTTCTAAAGTCATTTTTCCTTCTTGTGTCATGCTCATGCACATCCATATTAGTCATTAGCTCTAGTGCAGAATAATGTTCTTTAATTTACAACATTGAAAATAATATATATAAATGCAGGGGAACGTTAGAAGCTTGAGATCCTTAAAAAGGGACCTGCAGCTGTCATTTTTTCTTACTCTTGCCAGGATTCTCACTCTTGTAGTTTAAAAAGCCTTATTGTGTTGTGGGAGTGGCATGATAACTTTGGATTGCTATCTATCTGATATTACTTTTTTTCTCAGAATGTAAAAATCCTTTCCAATCGTGCAGCTTTAGATGCAATTTTCATTAGTTAGCAGATTTAGGGTTATGGAATGAGTAGTCGTACCAATTCCATGAAGCAAGCAGGAATTTCCAACCAAAATCACCAACAATGGCTATTAACAGACTGATGGGTATATTCAAGAGGCATTACCTTCATCAGATTCCCTGTCACAAGTGGATTGCATGCAACACCAGCGTCAGACATCCTTTGGGATACCATCTGGCCAAGATGCTCTGCTCTGTCAGTCCATTCATGAAAAGTTGATCCACTAGGGAGGTCCTGTTCCTTAAAAACAACCTAGGAGAGAGGAAACAAAAACTTTTGCTTGAAGTTTATCGAAACAAATCATTCCTCTAAATAATCAGGGATTTTGACTGGATGAATGAGGGTCCCAAATTCTGCATGTTGCTAATATGCATTAGCATATAACAATACCACTTCCCACTTACCATGTATGGGGAATGAGTTTTCTTAACTCTTTCTACAAAAAGTTCAATAAGTTATAAGTTCCATGTGCTCTTCAATTCTGAGTAACACTATCAAAGTAAGTACATTAGAGCATTGTTATGCACACATCAATCTGTCAAAAGACACTCAAGGGGTTGCTTTATAGTGGGCAATTATCCGCATTTCGACTTGACATTTCGAGTATTTCTCAGCCTTTAAAAAGCACTACCATTACTTGGGATAAACATTAGAAAAAAGTGAGGGGTATGTAACTCTAAGAAATTGTGTACACTTGTTGAAAAATGGATAGAAATGGACAGAAATGGACAAAAATGGATTGAAATGGTTAGAAATGGATAGAAATGGGCAGAAATGGATAGAAATGGATAGAAATCGTTAGAAATGGATAGAAATCGTTAGAAAGCCTTTGGCTTGCCAGCTCCATGCGAATTCCTCCTATGACTGCGATATCACGTGTGACATGGAGCATATTTATTTCTTCTCCATTTATCTTTATTCCGCCCAGTCCAATTTCTTGTGCTTCTTTAATCGCCTACTCCAAGTACATGTTGAACAGTGCTGGTGAGAGATTGCATCCTTGTCTCACTCCTTTGTTAATTTTAGCTTCTATGTGACTTCCATTTCTCATCCATATTGTAACTACTAGCTTCCTGCTTAGTTGGTATAGCTTGGTTGAAAGTTGTTGGCACTTTCACAGAAACCCATTTTGGTCCTGGGTGTGTCTTATTTAGACAGATTACAGCTGATAGAATGGGTAAATGAAAGAGATTATTTCATTTCCTGGCTTTAAATTTACCACTTGCGATTGACACCACAGTCACCACCTTTTCTTCTTATTCACATCCGACTGAAGTGCCAGGAACTTTCAGCCGTACTATAGATTTTACTTATGTAGGCACGTAAACCTGCATGATCACTGTGTCCGTTGGCTCTCTTTCCAGCTTCACCTGCAGAATCCTTTTGTTGTACTGGCAGACTAACTTCAATCTCCTGCTCCATTCTTTCTTCACTCAGGGTGGCTACTGAAATCCAATTTTTAAATTCCCTGACACTTCCCTGATGGTTTTACCAATTTCCCTGACCAATCACCAAAAGGTAACCTATTATTGGAGTATTTTATTTCTGCTGAATTAAATTTTCTGCTTTAAATTTTCTAAATTTTTAAATCATCATCTCATATTTTTAGAACTGCAAGCATGTACTTACTATGAGCTAGTGTGCTCCAGCAACCTCTCGACCTCAGCTTTGGAAGTTAAAAAAAATGCGAGGTAAAATTTTCCGAACATGATAGCCTCGGATTCCTTGCGATGAGCGTAATACATTGCAATCATGAATTTAACACTACTAGGCAAATATTGTAATAAGGATATACAAAAGGGATACATTGTAGTCAGATTCACAACTATATCACTAAGATTCACAACAAATAAGATTCATAACTTAATATTCCACGAATTAATGACTGACTTTTCCATGCACCTCAGCGATGGATTTTAGTTTTAGTTGGTGAAATAAAGGGTCAAAAAGACTGGCCGGTAAATATAATGGTAGAAAAATAACAAGGATTCCCATCCCAGTGTCTCCCTGTTACGAGAATTCTGTGACTTTTCCATAAATTCAAATTTCCCGGACAATTCCAGCTTTTCCCTCTTTTTTCCTCTGACGATCGCCACCTTGTCAGTATAATGCCTACACCTGTGATCCTCTGGTCATCTCCTGAATATATCACTTGTTATCCATCACTGCAGTAGTTGTCTGCCCCCACCCACTTGATCTCACAGAATCCCAATATATCCACTTCCAGTCTCTCCATCTATATTTTCACGTTCTCCAGCTTCCAGCTCACCCTTAAAGATCTCACATTCCATGTTGTATCCTGCACTTACCCTTATTTACTGATGTACCCCTTCCAGTAGTCCCCACCCAGGACTCTGACTGCAGGGCAATTTTACCTTAGCAATATTTTACCGGGAGGAACACCACCATGTCATACAGAGTTATAAAACAGAGCTGTATCTTCCAGAGGGACTAATGTGGTGGTTTCCCTTTTGCCTCCCACATTGCAGTACCCTAATCAACTTCATGACCTTCACTTTAGCCCATTGCTGTGTCTGTTGATGCCAGTCTGGTCTTCTTGAACTGCACCAGCAATGCCTTTGCTGAAACTGCTGCCCCTCAGCAGTGGGGTCAGTACGGGAGGCGTGTAAAGGTTACCGTCGGTGGTGAAAAATTTTTTCCATCACTTGGTCTCAAACCGAAACCCTTGGAATAGAAGTCAGACACATTACCACTGGTCCTAAACAGACCCCCAAGCATATCAAGGCACAGAATGCATTTCAACGCATGTATTTTCTAATATACATTTGATTACTTGTATTATCACTATGACTCACATAAAAAAATCATGATGAGGATTTCATGCAAAGAGAGAAAATGATATCTCAAGCAAGCCATGATTCACAAAAACCAGACCAGCACCTCTTTCATTTCAGAGCTCACTCTCACCACAAACAGAAGATATTTGTAAAAACTGAACAGTAAGAAGGGCAAAGAATTTGTATCCTCGCAAATAACAAAAGAATAATGGAAATAAAACCATGGTTTCAATAGTTTTCCTACGAAAAATATTAATTAAGTACAGTACAAAAATGCATGACAAGATAGTGAACCCATAGATAGCATACGCATACTCATAGTCTAAAATGTAGCAAGCAGCAACACCAATGTACCCACCTTTAAATCACTTCCCAACCTTTCCACAATTTCTCTTTCAGACTTAACACACATCTCTTTGAACTCCTTAAATTCCAACAACTTTCTTAAACATTGACAACACACACTGTCAGGTAATCCATCACCTTCAGTGACCTACAAGGGTCAAAAAAACTATTAGCAAAATATTATGATCAAGTGCTATGTACTTATTACAACTGTATAAAAGCAATACATTCACTATCCAAACAATTACATATGACTCCGTCTCTCATCTCCAATCACAAATATGTAACCTGCTTAATTACATCTGCAATCACAAAATTGTCTGAAATTCTCATTCACAAAATTGTCTGATTCACAGTGGATAAATCATTCGTTTTCACAGTGCATTGAGTTCAGATCCATGGATTTTGTGTGATCTGGGTTTGACAGGGCTTCCACTCACTTTTTGATATATAAAAGTGAGACAGTGAGTGATTTTTGCCCAAAAAAAAGTGAGGGGAAAATGTAGAAAAAGTGAGGAATGAGTGAGGATGTAATGAGAAAATTTCAAGAAAATTGACTATTTTTACTACATTTCAAACTTCTGATAATGACTAAAACCATACAGTTTGCCATATTTTAAGCTGGAACTCATTTTTAAAGCAGTAGCAACAAGGATAAAACTTGAATTACAAAGAATGGGACGATGAAAACATATATTTCAGACTCTAGAAAGCATAAAGAATAAAAAAATAGAAATCTCAACTAGAGATGAACGATAAAAAATAAATAAGAATGAGGTACATCTACAAACTACCCGGCAAGCCGCCGCAGGGGCAGGTGGCAGGAGGTGTTAGGATACCAGCTGTGTAAAGACATAAGGGGACACGTATTATGGGAGTGTATTTAGTGGAGCTCAACCTTTCTTGTGGTCGCTTATTGTGCATGGAAAGAAAGAGTTTTTGTGCCTATCTGTTTTGCAATGCATCTCTTAATTTATCGCTCCTATAAGACCTACAGATGTAGTGAGGAATCATGATAAAATTCCCTGTCATTCTGAAACACACCATTTATGAATTTCTCTAGCAAGCTAAGACTTGTGTGTAACCTCCGAGTCTTTAGGGGCTCCCACCTTAATCCCTCCAAAAGTTGTGAAACTATATGTTCGCTCAAAGCAGTTTTTTAGGAAGCATGCTGCTTTAGTCTTTTATTAATTTTTTGTTAAATCTCAAAGACTATGGTCGCAAAGGTCATGGTGTATTCAAGGAGTGGCCTAACCAGAGCAAAGTAACATCTTTCTTTTACTTTTTCATCCAAGGACCTTCCTATTACATGCTTAACAAATCCTAGTTTCTTTAAAGGTGTGCCGCATAAGTTTTGTTTATGTGTTCCCCACTATATATCAGAAGTTAAGTTAATAAAAGATATTTTACTGTATCTAAAGATTTTATGCTTACTCCCCTCACAGTGTAGGTATGGCATTGGCCACCAGCAACACAATGTACCGTCCATTAGGAGATCAAATGTAAAAAGCAATTATTACAAACAATAATGATTTTAGTCTAGTCAGTGTCCGCCTGTGTCTCAGGATCATCATACCACCGCTTATTGTATTTCTAAAAATGCTGCTCTACCAGAGACGATGTCCTCTTCTCAACTTTCTTTTGCACAAGCTTCTATTTCTTCAGCAAGTCATCTACCCATGACTGCAGTGTTTGTGCCCCCTCCAACATACCTTGGGCGATCTTGACTTTTGTCATCTCTTGTTTGGCAATAGCCTCCTCCAGCTTCTTTTTTGCCTTGTTGACTAGTTGATCAGAAGCCTTGAATCTCTGTATTACTTGTCGCATGCAGGTCATTCTGCAACTTGTCCAATGCAAGTCGTTTCTTTAACTGGGTGGCCTATCGCCTCTCCTGGCAAGAGTTCTCCTCTTTGTGCGACCTCATCAGCTCAAGTTCTTTTAGGCTACGGTTACTATGGATGTGAGTTCTGACGAAAATGTGTTCTGATGATTTCTGACGAAGTCGTCCGAATAACAAACAAATGCCTGTTTTCCAATGAGAGAGTTTACACTACCAGCGACGAACACATCAGAACATGCACGACATCGTCAGAACCAGTTAAGCATTCAAACAAGTTTGATTTTTTCGTGTGACCTGCGTCTGTTTTGGGTGTTTTCGTGCGTTGAAATTTCAGTGATTTGGTTATGTCACCATGGATAACGATAAATTGATCAGTCTCGTGCACAAGAACAGGTGTTTGTGGGATATGAGAGACAAAAATTATCATAACAGAGACATGTCTTGGCAAAAGTGGGAGAAAGTTGCCACAGGACTCAACAAATAATCAAAAGTTTTGCTTGCCCTGAGTAAGACTGTATGGCGAAACTGTTATGCTCAGGGGTCAAATACAAGACAGGCCCCGTATGCAAGACAAGGCTCGAACACAGTTTTAATTATGGTGTGGATTCATGCCCTGGGGGTCAAGGAACAAATAATCACAGAGAGATTTTGAAAGGAAAATGAAAGTTTATTTCAATCAAGTATTTGATTTATTAATGAAAGGAACCCAAAATGTGCGTCTTGAATAGCCAAACAAGAATATTACTATGTCTTGGGAAGGAGTAAGTTGAAGGTACAAGCATGGATGGATGGCGCTGCAGCTGCTGGTGCACGGGCCGGATGGCCCGAGCCTTGACTCATCCGTATCGGCTACATGACTTAGCCAAATTATGACCACGGATCAAAATAACCCGCTTGGCCCGACAGGGCCCTACTGACCCAAAAGGGTCCAACTGACTACTGATTGGGTCTCACTGCCCACTGACCATCTCTCCGTGCATTTATATAGGAAAACCGAAGACGGATGTTTTCGGCCAAGTGATGATTAACGTCAACGAAAGTGAAAGGTTAAACTTCTGAGACCATTTATTTCTCTTTGGCTATTCTGAGGTCTACCAAATAACATACAAAAGAGAAATCTTGTAAATGCATGCTCAAGAAAAGAGGAAATCCAACCGTTTCCATCTTGAAGAGAGGGAAACTCGACCATCAATATCCGGGTCACAACAAATCTATGTAGAAATGAGGAAAATTTGGATGTGAGGACTGAACTAGGACTGAAAAAATATAAAGACCTCTTGTAGTAAAAAAAACTACTTAAAAGAATTTTACCCTTACAATATCCTAAGCTTCCTGGCCTTCCTCAATGTTGCCACACCAAATTCACAGTTGCTAAAAATCAAGGAGCATAAAATCGAGGCTTTAATGGCATAAAAATTTCAAAAGTTGGCACTTAAGAAAAAAAATGTGGCATCAAGAGAGATGGGTGGGTAGTGAGAGAGCTCAGTTATAAAAATTATTATTTTTAGAGGTGTTCCACCAGTAAAGGTAGCTTTAGAAGGAGGTAGGAGTAACAACGATGATAAGTTACCACAGAAATTCCTATTCTCTATACACTAATTAATTCTCTAGAAAAACATATTTACTACCTCTCTCCTTTCCATTGACAAAGAGGCTTTTTTCCTCCCTTGCCCAGCTTAGCCAATATCCTCCCCCTTACCACCTTCAGACTTCATTCATGCCTCATTACCTTTTTCAAACACCTACTTTACCTTCTCCAAATCTCCGCAACTACTTACCTCACCCATATCAAGCACTTGCTCCTAAGGTTTCCGTCTCATACATCGTCCCTACCCCAATTCCCTCCTAAGCCTGCAGCACTAATCTACAAATATGTACCAGCAACATAACCCAAGTCGCTCTCCTAGGAGTACATGTCCCTGCATCATGTTACTCTTCACTCCACATCAGTCAATTGTCTTTTCTCAACATATTTACTCGAGGTTACCAACATCGCAATCCCTCCTGCGATAGTGCTGTTCTAGTTCAAATACATATCCATATCGAAGCCCATATTCATCTGGCGTGCTAACCAGGTAACTAAATTGTTCAATTTGCTGAAGCTAGCACCCTCCACCTACCGGAGTATGGACGGGAAATGGATGGCAATCGGAAACACAAGTCTACCACAAAAGGTAAATGTGAGAAATGCAAGCACCAAACGTTTAATTTTCTACCTGCTCCACTTTATATCCTTCTGCAATTGGTTAGCCTCACTTTATTTGACCAAGAAAACTCCGATACTTACATGTTTCTATGGTTGATGAGTAACTAATATTTCCTAGATTCATTTACCACCAATTCTTGCGTTTATTTGGACGGTAGATGAACCAACATCTGGTCATCAGCCAATACAATTTATCAGCAGTTCTACTTAGTTTGCATAGGTTTCTTTATTACTTCCGTTACCTTAGCCCCGAAAATTTATCCCAGGAAAAAGTGCTCTCGAGAACCACCAACTAGAATCTCCAACAGCCCATTAAATTTTTCGACACTTGTTTGGACCCTGTACAAGTTTCACTTACGACTCCAGTCTACTCAATATTTATAGGTATCATCCCACTAAAAAAATTGTCAATACCGTTTTGAAATGAACAAACTACCGTGATTTTCATCACCGGAAATGCATCCTGGGATGTCGTCCCCAAAACCTTAGTTCAAATTATTGACGGACCGCTCCTCACCAGCGGTTCGGTTGAAGGGAAAGCATGTTTTAAAACGTCACTTGGTAATCAATATACAATAAAAATAACAAAACACAGGCCTTTGAGAAATAATCAACTTTCACAGCTAGCAAACACTTACTTCAACATGAACGAGATCCCGTATGATTTCCCAAACCGCCATTCCTCTTCCTGCGTCTATGACGAATATACTAAAGGATTCTTTATTGTACTTCATGCAAAGTCTACAAATTACGCTCCTTTCACCAACACTTCCTCTAAAATCCAAAAGTGTGTTCACCATTTTGAAATACACCACTGACACTGACGTTAATCCTTCGGCATAACAAACCAACGAACTCTCGGGTTACATTGAGAAAGGCCTAAATGAACAACATTATCCAAACGCACGAAAAAAATAGTTATCTATACTTCGTGCCACCACTATACACTTGAGCTGTGAGGTTAACTCAAGCTATCATATGAATGAAACTCGTGAAGGCAATTATTTAAGTCTTCTAGACAGGTCTCGAGGTTCTTGATGACTCGCTTTCTCTCACTCAGTTGTTTCCTCTGTTTACCTTTTTATTTCGCATCTTCGCCTCATTGTCGCTATATGAGAGGGTAATTTAAAGCTTATCAATACGGAAACAGATCGGAAACCTTGCACCACCGAGAGCTTGGGGAGATCTAGAAGAACCTAATCCATATCCTTAGGGAAGTTTTTGAGCTAACAAAGGCCTTGGGAAGAGGAAAATGGCGCACAATTGGTAAGTGTACTTGACGTGTATGTACCCGATGGATCTTTCCACCTCAATCCAACTAGATGGTAGAGCCACCTGTGCTACCCTATATCCATATTTTTTTTTCACTTAAGGACTAAGCCCGCGGAGGCTGGCGTGAGAAAAATACAAATGTTTAAAAAGTTTTATAAGCGTGTTTATAAATTGCCATGAGACTTTTTCTGGAAAAGTTTGATAGGCATGTCCAAATTTTGAAAGTAAAGTTACGGCCGATTCGTAGATGGAGTATTTGAGAATCCTCAACACTTATCACATTTTAAAATTAAACAATATAAGGAATTCAATAAAATCTACTGAAAATAGTATAACTATCTCAGTAATACAATAAGCTTTAAAATAAATTTATTTAAGGGAAACTTATGTTTGAAGAAATTTAAGTTAAGCTTAAGTTTAAGAAACTTTAAAACTTAAGTATATATCGCGGCTTTAAGATGAATAAAAGCCAAGATGTAAGTAAACCGTGATTCAGGGCATGCATTTTTAGCAAGAACGTGGAACATTTTAAATATGCATTAATCGCGCAATTATTTTTTTTCGAATAAAGGGTTCAAGGTTACTTCGTTTGAGGTCACATGCTATATATACACCAGTGTGAGCAAATTCTGAGACCGTTTGGGTCAGATTTGGTAACATCGGAGCACCTGTTGAAGGGGGACATGTTGGTATTGCACATGTGGAATCCTAAGTCGAAAGGAATACAATAGGCAACTTCGGCCCTATGTGCACGTGTCCATGGATAACACTGATAACTAAACAATGAAGGAACAAACATCAAACCAATTGATCTTATATTTAACTAAATACTTCCGCAATACTGTTCAGGAGTAAAATACTGGTAAAAGTTTTCCCTTGCTCAGAGAAAATCCATTAACTGAAATAAACTGTTATACTTACCACAGGAAAATAGAGCATCCATCATAGATTATGGAGGGACAGGTGATACAGGGAATAATACACACTAGTCATGCATTGGAATGATGGATTTTAATGAAACAATTATAGTTTCATCGGGGACAATTCAATTACAGAATCATGGAATATTTTCTTTCTTTGGAGGTGTGTTTTGCTACATCCAATCTGTTGTTCCTCACCATGGTAAAGTTGCTCAATAATACATAGCATAAAATATTTGAAATAATAATAATAATTTCTTTGTATTTAACAGCCGAAGCCAATTACTAGATACTTAATATATGGACGAACACACCCAGCCATACCAGGGAGATGTAAATATCCTACCCAGGCAGGACTCAAACCCGTGACCTTCAGCAGGCAAAAACTTTACCCTACCACTGCCGAAGCCGGCAAAATACAGAAAATAAACATTTTATGTTTTTCTAACATCATCATAAAGAAGTATAAGTTTTTGACTTAGTTAAATTGGATTGTAATTTACTTTCCTGAGAAATATTGTCTCATATTGTGCACCAGTCATAATGACCATTGAATGAACACCAACATTCACCATATAAGGGCATGGAGATACAAGTCTCCCTTCCTTTGAAATATTCATTAATGCAACACTCATCTGAGATATAGGAGCAAGTGCATATATACCACATGATCAATTCTGCTAAGCTCTCATCGCAGAAATACCATAATCATCTTTTTGGCCAAAATACTCCTATGCAGTGATTACCAAAGCATAGCATTTAATTTCCAAGAGATCAAAAGTAATTGAGTTTATTCCTTAGGCAACATCACATCATTGATTAAGCCTATGAATAAACTTCCATATAAAAAGACCAATTTAACATCAACAGAATCAATACCCTTAATGGGATTTCTAAAAAACCCAATACCCGTCATGGGATTTACAATAACTCACAACTCTCTCACCATACCCATGAACTCCCAAATGCCATTCCCTATACCATATGACACATATACTAAAGATATTCCGTTAAATCAAATATGTAGCTCATTAGAGAAGCTTCATATCTATCCAACCTTGAAAGGAACCCATATTTATTGATCATTTTTGGCCTAGATTAAATTAAAGCCCTTTTCCAAACACTTCAGTATAATCACCATTTTCTACTGTTTTCCAGCAATTTCTCACGATTACAGACACTTTCTAATTGCTCCTATTTAATTACCAACAACTTATCATATCCTTCTCATGATCTCCTTCAAATACTTTCAATTTCTGCCAAATAGTTCGCACCATATGGCCCCGAGTATGGGTGCATGTCACAAAATCTCCTGGTGTGCCTTGGGCATCATTCCATCATCAGGGTCATACTTTATCCCCAAGGTTGAAAACACCACCAAGAAAACCATTAAGAAAATCAACTGAGAACAGAAGGTTGGCAAAGCCTGGGGTCCAAACAGATAAATCCTTCTATAATTGGACCAGTTCCCAGCAAACCCTGTTGACTTGAAATTAAAAGAAAATATTATTTTTCCCTGCTACTTACACCATATTACTGCCGCCACCAGATAAGACGTGTAATCCATTATAATGAAAGGAAATAATAAGTTTTTTTAGTAAAGATTTTGGTTTAATTTTCTGCAAATTAAGATTTTCCTCGATTCAAGTATTACTGTGATTTACTATTTTTTCACTAGTCCCCCATAGGAATTGAAATGACTAGTTTCATTTTTTTACTAAGAAATTTAGTTAAATTATCTTTTTTCTATGTCTGTCACTTTTAGCTTCAATATTTACGCATCCTCAATTAACGGTTCATTTTTTTTTTCAAAAAATAGGAACAAAGTAATTTTTTTCTCTTTGAATAATAATCACCTCATGGAATTTCTTGATGCTCTTGGCCTTAAAGTGAAATATTTACTAACAATCAAAGTTAAATGGTGAAAAGGGAACATTATTACTTCCAAAGGTGAACATCTTTCACTTTTGAATGGCTTTGATCAAATGCCATAAATAAATAACTTATTAATGGATTCCTTTGAGAATAATACTTTCTACATATTTCACAATTTTAATGTTTTAGTCCAATGTGCATACCTAAATGCAGCACAAAACTACCTTTCTATGCAAAGTCAATTTCACACTTCCACATCTGGATTGCTAAATTTCTGAGTTTGAGACATGGTGAGTGACTAACCGACTCATTGGCTAAAGCCCTACTCTCATTTCCTTCTCACTTTAATGTTTTCAGTCCTGAGTAAGAGGCTACATGTCGCTTCAATTTACAGCTTTGAATAAAGTCCCACCCACATACATATATCACACTTGAATGGTCTTTACATGCCCCATGAATGGTTCAATTATTTTTTTCATAATGGAGGAACCAAGTAATTTTTTTTCAACTTGAATAATCCTCACCTCATGGAATTTACTGATAATCTTGGCCTTAAGGTGAAATATTTACCAACAATCAAAGTTAAATGGTAAAAAGAGAACATTAATACTTACGAAGGGGCACACCATTCCCTTTTTAATGGCTTTGATCGAATGTCATAAGTCAATAACTTATGAATGGGTTCTTTTAAGAGTAATACTTTCTAAATTGCTTTTTTGTGTATATTTATGAGTATTTATTACAAGATAGGTTTTTCATCCATCTTTTCAAATGTTTTCTGACTGATAAATGTAGTGCATATGTTTTATTTTAAAAAAAACTTTTTACTTATCCTAGGTTAATTTTAATTTGATAGAAATGTTTTAATTGTGTTTTTGTGTATATTTATGTGTTTTTATTACATTTTAGGTTTTAAATCCGTTTTAAATCTTTGGCAGTCTAGCGGACTAAAAAAGAGCACCTACAGACAAGCCATAGGATTAGCAGAACTTAATCAGAACACATATTGTATTGAATTAAATTGAATATAAATATTGTATAGAATTGTAACAATATTGTATTTGTTGAAAATACAAACAAACTACTGTTCTTGCTTTTATATCGATAGTCGCTTGAAAAGTATCGATAGTCGATTTATAGCTCGCCGGGCAATAAAGCCCCTGTGTGACATGTTTGTTATAAATGTTCTGGCGTTTAAGTGAGATTAAAGACGTTTGCTGTCAGCTGGTTGCACGTTTATCTCAACAGTATTGTATTGTAAAATAAACTTATGTAAAAAAAATTTCACAATTTAAATTTTTCAGTCCAATGTGTTTAACTAAATGCAGCACAAAATTACCTTTCAATGTGAAATCAATTAGACACGTTTCACATCTGGATTGCTGAATACCTGAATTTTAGACACAGTGAACAACTAACCAACTCATTGGCTAAAGCCCTACTCCCATTTCACTCACACTTTCATGTTTTTAGTCCTGAGTGAGAGGCTAAATGTCGCTTCAACTTACATCTTTGAATAAAGCCCCTCCCACAAGTATCACATTTGAATGGTTTCAATCCAGTGTGTATCATTAAATGCTGCACTAATGTACTCTTAGTACCATAGAAATTCCCACAAATGTCACACTTGAATGGTCTAAGTCCATCGTGTGTAACTGAATGTTGCCTTAATGAAACCATTCGCCTGAAATCTTTCCCACATGTTTTGCACTTGAATGGTTTAAGTCCAGTGTGTGTGGATGAATGTCGCAGTAACAGCCTCTCCACAGCAAAGTACTTCCCACATGTTTCACACCTGAATGGTTTTGAAGTGACGTGTATGAGTGAATGAGATTTTAAATGTACTTTGCTTTTAAAACACCTCCCGCATGTTTCACACTTAACCGGCATTGCATTTGAGTGCATGACTAAATGTTTCACTGAATCACCTTTAGTGGCAAAGTCCTTCCCACATAGTTCACACTTGAATGGCTTAATTTTGGAGTGTAAGAAAGCGTGCGCTGCTAAATTATTCCTCACCCTGAATGTCTTCCCACATTTTTCACATTGATATGGTTTCAGTCCATTGTGTACAGCCAAATGATTCAATAATGAACCCTTTTGAGTAAATTCCTTCCTACATATTTCACATTTGAATGGCTTTGAACCTGAGTGTATGACAGAGTGTACCTTTAATGCACCCTTCTGAGTAAATCCCCTCCCACAAGTTTCGCACTTGAATGGCTTTAAATCTGCGTGTATGGCCATGTGTATTGTTAAATGACTATGTTGAATATACCCCTTACCACAGATTTCACATTTAAATGGCTTATCTTTTGAGTGTACAAATGAGTGTATTAATAAATTCTTCTCATAATAAAACCCCTTCCCACATACTTCACACTTGAATGGTTGATCTCCTCCATGTACAGCTACGTGGAGCAATAACCTACTTTTATAAACAAAGTCCTTTCCACACTTTTCACACTTGTGTGGTTTCAACTGCTCTTTCACCTTTGTTCTCTTTAATAAAGATCTCTTCTGAGAAGTTCTCTTCAAAGACCCTTTAAAAACCAAATCACTCTTATTTTTAATATGGCTAGAGATGTGAACCCTTAGTATTTCCTTTTCAAAACACTCATATCCACATTCATCACATATGTATCCTTCCCAATCACTTGATTGATTCTTTTGATCTTCCTTACACTGTATATCAAATCCCACTTCAGCTCTCATCATTGCACTAGATATGCCAGTTTCAAGAACACAATTTTTGGCTTTGACACTTTCTACCTTAACACCTGTTGTTGATACCATTTGTAGCCTCTGATGGCAAGAATCATTATTAAAAGATGGACCAGCAAGACTAAATCCATGACCAGTTTTCATCTCATCCTTGATCTGTTTGTTTCCTTGCCACTCAACCGTCAAGTTCCTGTACACCGTTACATTTGACTTTTGAATGCCTTCCGTAATGCTGCTCCCACACACCTGGAAATATATAATTAGAAGCTTCAATGAAAAGGAGGATGTTTAAGTAACAGAATATATTAAATGAAACTAATGTTATGTACTTAAAACTCGGTGAGGAAACCACAACAAGAACTTTGGAGACTCAATGAGATGTTTCCAATGCATACAAGGAAACCTAAAGTGCCTCCTTTCTTAAAGCCAGATGGAAAAATGCTCATGGTAGGCAGGTGACCAGAACTCCATCATAGAATTAGAGGAGTCCATCACTTTTTTGTGATTGAATTTCCCTCATCATAGCTGAGACCTAGAAAAAATATTCCACCAGAAAGGAAGTTGATCTTTCTCCAGAACGATTGTGGGATCACCAATTTGTTGGAAAACTTTTTCCCCCTAGTGCCTATATGTGATATTTTCTAATAAGTGCAAGTTTAAATCTATGATCACATCATGTTATCACTGCGAGGAATTTGACTAAGCTGATCAGCAAAATTTACTCCAATTTTTTTTATTCTGAGACTTAAGAGGTCAAGGTAGCTGATTCACACTTATATGACAACATCACCTCAGCGTCTCATTCCTCCACCCCAGTACATGGCTAATCAAGACACATGTGTATTCCACAGTGACTAGAAGAGGCTGGAGTGAAGGAGAGAATAATTAGTATTTCAAAAATTATTTCAGTTTGCATGTGTAACTTTGTCAACAACACTTTTGAATATGTACTGATACGTTTATGTTTTCACTTCATTGGTATCCAAATCTCAATGCAAGCTCAACATGTCCATTCCAATTCGCTAGTACACACCAAACAGATAATGGCCCATAGTACAGACAAATTGCTACATTTGGATTGGAAGTACATATATCTTTAAGGTTAAATGCTAGGAGTAGGAGTGAAGGAGCATGATTTCAACTGAGAGACAATCCTCCCATTTCACAAAGCATATACAGACAGAGACTGCCTCCAGGCAATATTCCATTCAAATATTCCTGAAGAAAGCACCTCATACTTTAGCTACTTGAACAAAGACTCTTCATCATTACTACCTGGATGAGTTGTCTCCTAACACCAACTTCATCTCCCAATGAAAACTATTAGAAAATGATTCTTCTTTGAAGAATAAGTTTGAAGTCTGTACCCACTTCCTTATCTGTCATTGCTTCATTTTCTAATTCCACTTACACAATTTTGGGCACTTAGCCAAAGTAAATGGGAAAAAACTTCCAAAAAACACCACAGAATCAATCATGGCACGTCAGTAACCACATGGATTTCTAAACCACATGGAAATCTAGATATCAAAAATATGACAACACTTCAAAAATTTAAAATTTTTATAAATACGCATGTGAAATAAATTATTCAAAAGAAACAGAGAGATTAGCAAGGATAAATATGAAGGCTGGACTCTGTCTCCCAGCAGTAATTTTCAACGAGAGACCCATGAGTTACTGAAGGTAGTAAAACTGAATAGTACCAGTACGAGTGTACCTGAAGATGGCAGATCAGCCAAAACCAGATGCACATTCTATAACAACAGTGGAAGTTACAAGGTCCATCTTATTAAAACGTCAATCTTCCACCAAATAAGATCTTCAATGTTTGAATAAATAGCCAAAATTAATGCACATGAGTGGACATGTGTCTCCAAGTGACCACTTTTTTAAATATGCACAATCCTCACTGTGTAATTTTGCCATTACAAATCAAGATGCGCAAAAACTGCCCATGCCTCACTCACCCTCTACTCACTGTTTGAGCAATCCAAATACTTCTTATTCAGAGAATAACTCTTTTGCTCCACTGAGAACATTTTTCACGAGGCTTTTAAATTCATCACAATAGATGTGTGAGATTCAACAAAAAACATTCAGCCAATCTATATACTAAGGATGAGTCGAATCCAAATGTCGATTCTCTATTCCACCGATTCTCAGGATTAGAATTGGTATCGAGAATCGATCGCCTAAAGTAGATTCAGATTCCATCGATTCCAGATAGATTCCAGATAGATATTCCAATCGAATTTAATTTATCGCATCACATTTGTCTCAGTAATTTTGGGTGTAGGCTATCAATTTGTACTTTTTATCTACCTCAATAAGCTGAGGATATATTTGCTATTTCTTAATAAATATACTTTTTGAGCAACTTAACTGTCTTTTTCATTTTATTTCAGCCAATACTTGAATTTAAATAATAGTCATATGCTACTAGTATATCAATATCCCGTCTGTTATTAGGAATAAGAATCAATGGAATTGGAATCGGGAATCGATTTAAAAGAATCGGTATTCGAATTGGAATCGACTCATCACTAGTATATACTTAACACTTTCAATGCAGTTCAAATTTTCACTTGTATCTTACATGATGGATATGTCCCTAGAGCTAAAAAATACTAAACAAAAAGAATAACCAAATTAAAAAGAAAAACACACGGAATCCGAAACGGACACTTCCGCACTGCTGCAAGGTCTATACCGAACTGCGGGAGGGTGATAAAGTAACGGTATACATGCACAGAGCTCCTAGCAGCAAAGGAACGAACGAGTGATTCATGACATATATGTATGTCACCCGTTCCACTGGAATGGCTCTCATGACATATTTATGTGTGTCATTCACACTGAATGTGTTAAAAGAATGAATGAGGAGGGAGCTATCACAAAAAGTGAACTGTCCTTACCATATTTTCCACGACAAGTGGTACACATACAACATCAGACACAGGCCTCTCTTGGGATTCATCCTTATCAACGTATTTGCCTTGAATCATCTCTTCCTCAGCCAGTGATTCACTCGGATCAACTTCTTCCTATAAACCAATCATAAAATAAGAAAGTTTTCCCCAATAAGATACATAAAATAACAATTACCAACCTCATTAAATGAAAGGCAATTGATTTGAGTACTCCTTAAATGGAATGTGATCATCATGGGTCATCTTCCCTAAGTAGAGTGACTGCTCTTACCAGATTCCTGATCTCCAGTGGATCACGTTCAATGTTATACACGGCTCTGTCTGGAGATTCATCTTGGTTAATGCTCTCCTCACTGTACGCTCCTTCCTCCACCAATGATTCCCTTATTGAGTCCTCTTCTTTAACATCATTCTGGAAGAGGGGCTACATGATCAATATTTATTTCAAGTTCATCTACACAAGCCAGCCCTCTTAATAACCAAGCTTTACATTTAAATCCTAGGCTTTTATGTTTAAATTTTTACAGAAACATTGAAACTGTTTATTGATGCTAAACTTCCCTCTAGTTACTTAAGTCACTTATAACTGGGTAAAGATTAGGGATGGGTCAGTCCAGTCTTTTTTCTCAGTTCCACTAGTTGTGGAGTTTAGAACCTTAACTGTAGCCAAAAAGAATCAGCCCCACAATAACAGGCGTGAAAACCACCACCAGATCATTCTCTGAAAGTGGAGGCTTTGCATTACAACAAGCTAAAATATGCTACACTGGTGCTTTAAAGTTGTAGCAAATTAATTAGATCTAAAAGTTAAGAGGAAAATATGATTTTATAAAATTAAACTTTAGCCAGTGAAGAAATACCACCTGATTTAGCATTTTCAGATTGATAAATATCACCAGTCAATGCGGTGATCCACAATCAATGCGGTTATATAAGCTTCCTTAGGCAACAGCAAGGGGTGTTTACGATTGTAGGCTAAATCAGCGTTATTTAGTCTTCCACCGACTCTGAGGCAACCCTCGGAATCAATAAATGGAGACAATTTCTGAAGTCTTTTGGAACACATACGGCCCCCTTTCAAATATTCAATATCTTGCTTAAAATAAGTATACTGAGTTAGTTTCATGCATACTTGTAAAGCATTATTGATCTTTTTTATACCGAAACTACTTCCTTTTCTTAATTCAGAAGACCCTTTTGTACATGCGATGAATGGAAGACAATAAGCCACAACTCAATTGAGTTAAGACAGGGAGGAATAACGTTCCAGGAATGCAATATCTAGCATGTCTTTATCTACGACAGCAACATTCGATTTCAAAGATTTCATATTTGGAAGAACATCATGTTTTCCTCCGTATGCACTAAGTTCCCATTGTTCAGTGCTATTAGATACCCAGGGTGGTGCATTCCACCATAAATCATCGTTAATTATTTCTTGGGGTAGTAATCCCTGACTGCCCGAATCAGCAGGGTTAACTTTACCAGATATATCATTCCACACCATACCCACATGGCTTCCTGTTATTTGAGATATTCTATTCGCCACAAGGGCCTTTAGCAAATGTGTTGGAGTATTCATCCAAGCTAAGACTGTTGTGGAGTCAGTCCAGGCATAAACATTCTCAATATTTATTTGCTGTGAGAGAGAAGAGAAAATGTATTCATAAGTTTCGTAAGCAAAACTGCTCCTAGAAGTTCTAGTCTCGGATTGGTTTAAGTTTTAATAGGTGCTACTTTCAATTTGGCCATCAGTAAATGGACTTTTCACTGTGTGTCAGTCCTCCACACTTTCCACGAGTCAATTACATCGGAAGGCAAATCATCGTCCCATCCCATATTTAATTTCCAAAGTCCCTACATAAAATGTTTCGCCCAAAAAACGACTGGACTAATCCAGCCTAATGGATCAAAAAGTGGTACCAAATTTGAGAGAACACCTCTTTTTGAGGGTGGCTTTGATGAAACCCTCACGTTGTAGGAAAATAAATCCAACTTAGGATCCCAAGATAAACCTAATATTTTGAAATTTGCGCCCCCCTCATCGTTAAATTCCACTTTGCGTTGTCCAAGCTACAGTTAAATGGCCCTTAAAACGTCTACGGAATTTGTGACCCACTTATGACGTTGAAAACCTCCACCTTTCAATTGTGCAATAAGCTCTATTAATTAAATTATTTTTTTAAAAAATCTATTAATTAATTAAAAGTCCAGGAAATACAACTTGCTCTCTCATCCCTTTGTGAGAAGGGAATCAAAGTCTCTTTTATCTGGATCCCTGGTCATGTGGGGATAAAGGGTAACAAAGAAGCAGATCTAGCCGCCAAAAGTGCCCCGAATGTACCTGATTCGGAAGAAACTCTGATACCCGCCGAGGACCTTAGAGCCATACTACGAAGCGTAGCACTAAAGAAGTGGAAAGACAAGTGGTCCGAGCTACAAGGTAATAAACTTCGAACCATAAAGCCTATAACATCACCATGGGTAACCTCTGTGAGGAGTAACCGCAGGGAGGAGGTCGCAATAACCCGGCTCAGAATAGGACACTGTGCCTTAACACACCTCTTCACAGAAGATGAGTCGCTGCCAATGTGTGAGGATTGCGATATTCCCTTAAGTGTGAAACATATCCTGACCGAATGCAGAAAGTATAGCGGTACATGTCAGAACTTACAAATACGTGGAGAGATAGGAAAAGTTCTTGGAGATGACATTGATTCCATTAATAAAGTCTTAAAATTTTTAAACGTGACCGGATTAAATAATAAGTTATAGAATCCAACATCCTAAAATTCCGTATAAAAATGAATAGAACATCCACTGATTGTTAATACCGATACTCCGTGGTGCTAAATGACCATAGCTGTCGTCGCACCCTATAAATCCAAGCCTACCTACCTAGCTCTATTGCTTCAGTGCTCATAGAGCTTCCCGAGATTATGTTGTCCACAAATACATCGTTTGGGAGTACTAAAGATGCGAGTGGATAGTGTTCCGCTTCGCCATGAGATAATTGCTGTAGTACTCGCATAGCCAAATATGGAGAGGACATTAAGCCATACGTGACTGTTTAACTCATATTCTTACAGAGTGGAATGATCGCTAGGACACCAAATTAAATGTTGATAAGCCCAATGTTCCGGACATATCAAAATTCTTCTATACATTTTTGATATATCGACTACAAATGCAATGGCATGTTCACGAAACCTTAAGATTAAATCCGAGATGTCTTTATGCAATTTAGGACCCTTTAAAGGTAGTTTGTTCAGACTATGCCCTAATGAGGTACGAGCTGAAGCATCAAACAATAAGTGCACTTTTGTGGTGGAGCTCGACTCCTTTACCACCGCATGATGTGGAATGACATATTTTCCAGAACCCCATTGAGACCTTGACATATGCCCCAAAGTGAGATACTCACTTAAGGATTTATTATATTCAACTCACAATTAGGCATCATGTGCTGATTTTCTCTCGAGATTAGAGTACCTATTCAGTGCCTGGACTAGAGATAGACCGCATCAATTTCTTATATTCAACTCGCAAATAGGCGTCATGTGCTAATTTTCTCTCAAGATTAGAGTACCCCTTCAGTGCCTGGGCTTGAGTTTGACCAAGGGAGTTCTCAGGGGACTCATCCTTAAAAAAATGGGTACAACATCACATTGGGCGATATATTGCTGCAGATTGGGAATTAATCATTGCCCCTTGCACCTTCAACCGGAGATACCAATACCCAATGGATCAAATCGACAAGGGACCAGAAAAACGGAGCGAGGAAATGAAGGGAAACTCGGTGCAATCAATGATTTCAAAACCTTACCCTGCAGAACCAGGAAGGGTAAGAATGGTGGTGTGAAAAAATTCATTCGCCTCTCTCAATACCACGAAACTGGAGCCATGACATAGGAGCAAGGAAAGTCTAGCGACATATCAAGTCCTACTAGCATGGGACACTCAGGGCATTCAGATTCAAGCGGAGAGAGGAAAATGGAAATTAAACGAGGAAACCAGACAGAAAGGTCATTAGAAATGGCTTATTCAAGAAGATCAGAAATGAGGACAAATCAATTTAAAAAATGCTTCATTGTAATGAATGCAAAGGTGAGTTCAAGACTAAAAGTTTATTAATCTTACACATGAAAGAGCATTTTGACGGTGAGTTATTCCAAGGTAATGCTCAACACTCATTGTTTGTTGAACAGGCTGAGAGGAAGGATCATTATTCTAATTCATATTTAGAAAATGGATCGAATGCTCCAAATCATACCGAGAAAGCTTACGATAGATGTGTTCCTGGAGAAAAAGAAGAAAGAAATGTGAGTTCCTCACTGCAAATTGGATCAAAAACAACAGCAGATGTACACAACTGAATAGATCAAACAATTGTAGAAGAATGGAATCACAGTAAGGTATCAGAAAACATATTTTTGAGGTCAGGAAAAAGCGAGGCAATACAAAGTATTGATACCACAGATTCATCAAATGGGGCTCAGAATGACCAAGAGTGGAGAAGAAAACCACAACATACAGTCACTTCTTCAAAAGGGTATGTAGAGGTATATGATGGACCATCAAATGTTTGGGCAATATATTGCCGCAGAATGTAAATGAATTATTGCCCCCAAATTAATAAATCGACTGAATTATCTGGAGAGAGAGAGAGAACGCCCCAGTTCGCGCTTACCTTTTGGGAAAACAGCCTACATCCTCTCATCTTCCATCTTAATCACTGCACCAACTCCACTACTTCCACTCTCGCCTCTCCCTCCCACCAAAAAACTTCGTTCACCTGTTTTCCCGATTAAGGGCGTTTTTTCCCCAGTAGGCCACCACACCTAGCAGCCTCTCTCTCATTTATGCCGAGACTTACTCCCCACCTAAATTTGAATATCAAATTTTGAAAACAATCAAAATTACAAAAAACAAAATCTCAATAAATCCCAATATCATGGTTGGATCAATTGCATCCTGAATAAATTGTTTGGTCTTTGTTTGGGTGAAGAAAAGGAAGGTTATCTTCACTCTGGAGGGGGCTTTCACGAGAGACTCACTTTAGGAAGAAGCTCTCGGAAAGGTACAAGGGAATATCAAAGACCAAGCATTCTAAATTTAAAGAATTGAGCTAATCTCTAAATTATGCTTTAGGAGTACCCTATTCTCCTCCAGCTAAATTATATACACTACTGAAAAACAAAATAAAATATATTTGGAAATTAGTTCTCCCTAATTTCCCACTGGTAACTTCACAACCTTTGCCATGGGGCATTTGAACACCCCGTGTTTATTGGTAGTGTAACCACCCAAACTCTGTTATCGGGTTCGGGATGGACCTCTTTGACTTCAGCCAAAACCCATTGTAAGGGCATTGTCCTCTCATCTCCCATCTTAATCACTGTACCATGCTAAAATCCATCCCCATATTTCTTATGGCATTTTGTTCTGGGGGAACTCATCTGCTGCTAAAAGAGCATTTTCAGCTCAAAAACAAGCAATCAAAGCTATGTATCAAGTCCCTATTCGCACTCCAGGTAAATCTTTCTTTGCTAAATCTAGAATTCTCACCCTTCCATCTCTGTATATCTTTACATGTGCCTGCCTCGTTAAAGCAAACCTTTCTCAATTTCCTACCAATTCTACTTACCATGATCACCTCACTCGTTCATGAAACAACATTCACTCCAATCAGTACTCCAGCTCTCTCTGTCTTAAAGGTCCTATCCACTCTGCCTCTATCATATACAATAAGATTCCTGAAGAAATAAAAAATAGCACCTCACTTTCTCTGTTTAAAAAGAAATTTAAACTTCTTTTACCTGAAAAATCTACTACAGTGTTGTGGAATATTTGGAGGATGCATTTTGAATGTAATTTTGTAGTGGGTAACTGGAGTCCCCCTGTGTTCCCATGTCCTTGCAATGTAGTTGCCCCATGTGTAACCTCCTGTCGCTCTGTTCTATTGTAATATGTTATTTAAATTAATATTATTCGGTTAAACTTCAAACCCGATGATGTTTCTTTTTCATGTATGTATGTGATTGTACTTATTCTATTTCTTTGACTTTAGCCATGCAGATGTATGTACTGCCAATGGTGAAATAAATTTATTATTATTTATTATTACTCCACTACTTCCACTCCCGCTTCTCCCTCCTGCCAAAAAACTTCTTTCACCATTTTTCCCGATAGAGGGCGTTTTTTCCCCAGTAGGCCACTACACCTAACGGCCCGAACCTTTATGCCGAAACACCGTCTACCTCACAAGGAAGTGAGTCTCATATCTCAGCACAATGTTTTCAATAATTATACTACCTACATTAAGTTTCAAAATATATCATTAGTGTTTTGCACATATCTTTCGTTAATTCCATTTAAACATAACTTACTCTTCATTTGTATTCTATTACAAACTTTTGTATTCATTAACTTCCCTTTGGAAAAATTGTTGATATAATATGTCTAATTCCATAGGAAAGTTTGAGTGTGTAAGACATTTCGAAAAAGTTTAAACATAGTTGATGGGATATCCAAAGGAGATGTCTGCTTGCAGAGGCACGTAGGAAATGTGCCAATGACTTGGGGTGGTCAGTGATCTTGAATAGTTCACTTGGATGGTGGGCTAAGTAAGAACAATGATAGACAAGAACTTCCAAGGGGTGACTACTAATTGCTCCATAAAGGCACGTGCCTAGGTGAGTTATAGCTTGGGCTGGAGGAGTCAGACCAAGGAGTAGCAGTCTTTAAGTGTGCATCAGCTATCTTGACGTGAGCTTTAAAGTTGAAGAAAACATTCAGCAGATTCTGCTAATAAGTAAAATTAGATTCCCAACAATTGAATGTTATATGCTATGATCATGCATTTCTAGTTCAAAAATAAGATTCACCCCTGAATATTCCACAAATTGATTTGAGTATATTTTTTTAAATGTAACTATCAGACATCAATTGTAGCCAGCAAAATGTTTCAGAGCAGTAAATAGTACAAACAATTGCCTGATAAATGAAATAAAAAAGCAGGAGTATGAGTATTTCATCACATACTCATGAAAGACTCGGAGAGGCTTATGAAACCGAGGCCACCACCACCATGCAATTTCACTGGATTTGGATTATCCTTCCCTTTCAATTGTCCAATAAGGCTACCCAATCCACCCAAGGCTAATCAATTAGCAAGGATATAGTTCCCTCGAATGATATAATTATTCTATTTCTAAATCGAAATCAAAAAGTGTCTTATGGGCTGGGAAATTCAGTAAACTACAGAAAACAGTGGAATTGAAGAAAACAAGTATGGGAACAATAGGAATACAGTCACATTAACTCAAAACAATGTTATGTATATTTCTATAAGCTGCAATTCACTAAATCTGATCACAGAAATGTGTATATTTAAAAATTTAACAGAATATGTTATATTATAGAAAAAGTGTTATACTTAGATTTCTTTGCAGGACTGTTCAGCAATGCTTTTTTTTCAAAAAGATAATGCCAACTGCCATATTTTTGCAATCATATTTTCTTCGCTAGTTCTTTTTTCAGAAAATTAGCTATCTGGATCCTCTGATTTTTAAGAAATATAGCAGAAGATGCATTATTCAAGACATGAATGATTATTAACCCAAAAACAACTTATACTGCTACTGAAAATATGGCAATGCGAAGTAAATACATAATATATTAAGAAATGGAACTGAGAACCGAAGCTAAGAACAGAGTCGGCACCAGAACTGAAAAAAACAGGAACTAACCCATCTCATAGAAAAATATTTATAGTTATCCAAATAACAAGAAACCCTTACCAAATTGCTAATGACAAGTGGTAAACAAACAACGTCAGATACAGGTCTCTCTTGGTCTTCATCCTCGCATGGGTTCCCCCACTTGAAAGTCCCTTCTTCAACCAACGATACACCAGGCTCAACTTCCTCCTTAACACTGCTCTGGAACAATGAATGTATCACTAAATACTTACAGGAAATTTTCCAATTGATACTCTATTTGAGAGAATGGATGAGAGTCAAATAACGAAACAGATATATGAGAGTAGAATGAATGGTGTGAGAGGTAGAGGTAGGCCGAGAAAGTTGTGGTTGAATGTGGTTGAGGAAATTCTTAGGAGGAGGGATATTAGGAGTCTTAAAAACAGGAGGGCGTGTATGAAACAGTGTATGGGGGTAAATGAGACAAAAGAGGTTTGCAAGGATAGGTCAGTATGGAGGAAATTATTGAAGCAGAGTTAGGTGTACAATTATGTATTAATGAGTGAAACATTTTGGCTGTGCCTACCCCAGAAGGGAATGGCATGATGGGTATGTATGTATGTATGTATGGTACTCTATTGAAACACCAAGGAAAGAGACCACGAAAATGAGTATTATAATTGATTTTAATATTTTTTTTCTAGATTCATAAAGATGTAGACATCACATAGCACTAGGGATGGGATAAGGTACTATATTACACTTAAAAGTTCCATAATTTTTAATTTAATGCCTCATTACAAAACAGGTACAATAAACAAAGCAAGCTATAACACTCATTATGAAAAGGCATTTGAGTCTTTCAGGTATGAAACTATATTCCCATGATTTTTGACTAGTCCATTTTACTCGTGAAGAGATATTTAACCAACGTATTCGCTATATGCTCACTCAGAGGATAAGTTGGGCCATAGAAGTGAAACCTTTAACAGAACAAGAGGGAATATAAAATCGAAGGTGATTTCCCTTACCAGGTTTCCATCTCTAACTGTTCACATAGAACATCAGATGCAGGTCCCTCTGGATCTCCCTCTGGATCTCCCTCTGAATCTTCCATAAGGTCCTGTACCATGGATGCCTCTTCTCCACACACTGGTTCATTTCTGTCATGCTCTTCCTTTACATCAACCTACAAATGCAACAGTAAAATGCCCCACCAATTAGAGCTATATAAACAACTAAAAACTAAAGTCTCATCTATGTCAAGGTTCCTAGTTAAGTTATTCACCCTTGAACAAACTATGAGTAAGGATTACACTTTCTCAACATACTTGAGCATTTGGGAAAGAGACCAGGAAATAGTATTTCCAGAAAATCCCAAAAATTTAATAATAATAATAATAATTTATTGATCCAAAAGGCACTGTACAAAATAAAGTATTAAGTAAGCGTATAGGACACGTCAGAAAAAAGAATGAGGTATAAAAAATAAGGTGTATTGTTTAAGTCACATGCATCATGAGATATTCATTAACACTGTAAAAACACCTCATGACCAGGAAGTTTAATAACTTTCTCTTAAATACACTGAGTCTGTCCTCTTGTTTTATATTAGCTGGTAAATTGTTATAAAGTTTTATGCACATATTTTTTGGACTCCTTAGATGTTTAGTGGAGCAGGATGACATCACATGCATATCATAATTTAGCCTAGTATCATAACAATGGATTTCATTATTCTTTACAAAGTCTGAGATGTTTTTTTAACATAAATTACAGAATGATATACATAAACAGAAGGCACTGTCAACAGCTTTAACCTCAGAAACAGTGATTGGCAGTGAGCTCTATAGTGTACTTTACAAATTGTTCTCACAAACTTTTTTTGGATTATGAAAACACTATTTAAGAACGACAATGCTTTGATAATGATGAATTGTCAGTATTCATGGATTGGATAGTAAGTTTTAGCTAACAAGCTCCAAAAATTAAAGGTGCAAAATGAATAGAACAAGACATGTGTTCCAAAATACAGAAGAAGGCCGTTAAAGTGAGTTCCCACAAAATTCAAAAAATCACCCTTTACCACCAGCCCTCATAATAGTCGACCTGCTATTTTTGCATCGCCAATGCTTTGAATCCCTGCGTCAAGTGTAGACCAAGCTGAACTAATGGGAATTTACAACAATGTTTTAGTAATTACATCAAAGCACAAAATTACATACCAGGAAACCAGGAAAAAATTGTTACCAAGTATCATATTTATTGGTTTTCTTACATTCATGCACTGCAAGTTCTCTGACAACATATGGTGGGAAATTCCCACTGAAATATTGCTGGAAAAATACCAAATATCATATTATAATGGTATGGAGCATAAATAATGGCCAAAGGTGCCACACAGAATGGGCAGATACATTGGAGGGGAATATTGAATGAGGAAAATGTTACTAATGAACTCATAAGTAATGTTAATCGTAACCATTATAAAAATTAAGCGATCACAGTAAGTTAAGCGGGCATTGTCAATGTATGCAGAAATAGGCTATAACAGTGCCTCTAGTGGTCATTTAGCATAAAAACCACAACTGCTTGTATGATAGACACCATTGATAATGAGTTATACACAATACATCGCACTTTTGAGGCATGCAAGGAACACTAAGGAGTTCAAAAACAAGAGACACAGTTACATCATGCAATATCTGCCATTTCGCATAATCACTAAGTGTTTATAAACAATTGTCCACTTACTGACTGGTGCAGGTAAAACGATAATCAACTGCTGGAGCGGAAACTGAAGAATGTATTTTGTTTTTGAGCCTTTCTAGCAGTCGTAGTACACTAAGATCCTAGGCTCAACTAACGTTCGAAGAGCTGACTCAAAACACTTTCTCCTTCTCTCTCATCCACCCCTTATGAAAGGAGTCCAAAACCCAGCCTGCACCCCATCCCCTGTTCAAAAAATCCCTTCGCAAGTCAAATCATTCTTCAATGGGTCCCTCCCCTCACCAGTGGCGGGTTGAAATGGTCCTCATTTCGGTCCGTGCGTTTATTTCTCGCGTGGGGGCACGGTTGTCAAATTGGCGTCAACTCGGTACTCAGAAAATTTTTCGCTCCACGGTGGTAAGAATTTTTTGTCCAAGACTGTACTAAAATTATTTAATGTCAAGTCTATATACTTGGAATACAATCTTAATGATAAATAAAGGCACATCCGGCTCATTTGTGGAATACTTTTACTTGTGAAATATTTGTGGGGATATCATTTTCAAAGGTTTGAACAAAAGTTTCTCATGCCAAAAAAAGAATACAAAATTGCGTATAGGATGCCATGCTTGTTTTTAAATTTTCACTATTTCTAATGGGTTTACACATAGCAATAACAATGGTTTAAATGCCGTCTAATCCCTTGCTATTGCTATTAGCTTATCTTTTAAATCCTCTAATAACTATTAATCGCAGAGAATAAAAAATTACCAGAAAATTACGGTATTTTTGGGTATAATATATCTGATTATCTAGGTATAATAGATACTCTGATTCAAAGTTTGTGTGACCCCTACCCCCCTGGCGCAGAGGGCCACACACTACCCTCACGAGTGGAGGCCACCTGGGTCAAAGTGAAGCTGACCAAGAGTAAATAAGATAACGAATAAAATAAGAGGGAGAAATACGGATTACACCCATCTCTTTCTCACCAATGCGGTTGAGTTTCTCCATATTTGTGAACAAGCAGTGAGAATATTCCTATCTTGAATGAGAGGTTAAATCAATTTCGGCTCATCAATTGCTGGACCAAATGTATAATGGAATCACTTTATTAGTCAGCCTCGCAAATGTGATAATTTCAATGTTTCAGGCCACTGCTTGCATGAGATGCATGGTTCGATGAGAGCTGTGCCTTTTCATAAAAATTTCAGAGACAGCAAAGTAAATTTGTGGAATTGTGACAGAGTAGAAGAATAATCAGAGTATTTTTTTGCACTTTATGACAGATGGGTTTTAAATTACCAATATCATCATCAGAGTTGCTTTTTCCATGATGCCTTTTAACCCTTTTAGTGCGGTGGGCCGATATATCGGCTCAAAGGCAAAATATTGCTTAACTTTTGCACACGAATATAATTACAATTATTTTTTGTACGAAGTATAAGCATTTTTTTATTATTACCTAATTCAATGCATACGCAATAAGAGAAACTGCATATTGTAAACAATAACTTTATAATATTTATTTTCCTAGAGTGATACATTTCATTCTAGTTACCCTCCGCATTTCTCACCAGAACCGCTGGCAGGGGTCAGCACTAAGAGGGTTAAACTTTGCGTTCATGGGAGTCACAGCCCTCAGATGATATTGAGTGGAGTCAAGAAATGCCAGAGTGGAGTCAAAGAAAGGAAAAAAAGCGAGCCCAAGAGAGAAGGAAGAAAATGTCGGCTCATCACTGAACGATTTAGCACTGTCAGTCAAGTGATGAGAACCTGAGAAAAAGTATCAGATGTCGACAGGGTTGGGGTGAAGAGCAAACTACGTGGTGAAGACAAAGTTGTTGGCTGAACTGGAAGCAGCATTGCCACTGGAATCTTAGGACAGTGCCGGTGAAGAAACACAACGTTTCACGATTTACACAATTGCTACTACAGTATCAAAAATATTCATAGAAGGGAGGTCAGAATTCAAAGAGAAATTATCATTCTAAGATATATACGTTTTGGTCCCATATAGGCCATCTAGGTCCCAGGCCTTTCCCACAGACTACAACTAAGACATGGTGGCAGGGCTTGAGTGTTCCAATTACCCCAAAAGCTGGACTGGCAGGAGCAATTAATTGGTAAAGGTTTCTCGGGTCTTCCACCGGGTGAGCAGGTCCATGGGGCCCAACGTTTCGGAGAACAACTTGTCCTCCATCATCAGGGGGAGGGAGGTTTTCAGCTTCCGAAACGTTGGGCCCCATGGACCTGCATGGACATTCTGAAGCTGAAACTCCCCCCCCCCCCCTTATGATCGAGGACAAGTCGTTCCCTGAAACATTGGGCCCCATGGACCTGCTCACCCGGAGGAAGACCCGAGAAACCTTTATCCATCAGATACGCCGGGAAAATCTAAGATCCTTCAGGAGCAATTAATATTGCTCCCGGTACGGCCACCCATGCCAGATAGGTCGAAGGGTAGAAGCCAGACGAATCGTAGTCCCATGATGGTGTCATGGAAAACACACTGCTGGGAAGTAGGGGTGGGGTCCCTCCCATCTATTTGCTACCCAGAAAAATGAATGTCACTGAAAGAGAAATTAATCCTGGCAACTATGGGACCCCTCCCAATAGGCGGGTGTCAAGCCTGGCATCGGAGAAGGATGTTGGGCAAGCGGGAGAGGGGAAGAAAGATAATTGGATTCATGGACAGGATGAAGAAGGGTAGATCATATACTGAGATGAAAAAGGATATACTAGAGTGAGATAGGCCCCTAAATGTGTAGAAAACCAGGGGGAGATTCTCTGACATACAACAAAACCTACCTCTATTGGTAGACTACTTAAAAAAAAGCCATCTATTGGTCAAGTAACAAGGAGAAAATGGTTTATTTAGTTATATACACACATTCATCTCTTCAGCAGGGTATGCATCACAGGTGTTTGAAATAACATGCAACTTAGCCTTTATGTATTTACTACATCAAATCTCAAAAACTTGTTTTTTATCTGCCAGCAATCTATCATCGTCATTGTATGTTCTGACGGCCTATGAATGCATTTATAGTGAGGTATACTGACCCCTTTTTTTCCTATATTAACTATTTTCTCAGAATATAAAAATCATTTCTTATCATTCATCTCAAGATGCAATTTTCATAATATCACGGCAAAAATTATGGAATGAGTAGTTTTACCAATTCCATGGAACAGACAGGAATTTCCAAACAAAATCACTGCATAAACTGACTGATGGATATATTCCAAAGGCATCACCTTCATCATATTCCCCAGCACAAGTGGATTACATGCAACACCAGCCTCAGACACCTCTTGGGATACCACTTGGCCAAGGAGCTCTCCTCTGTCAGTCCATTCATGCAACCGTGATACAGTAAGGAGGTCCTGTTCTTTTAGATCCATCTAGAAGAGAGGAAACAAAAATGACTTTTGCTAGAAGTTTATTGACACAAATCATTCCTCTAGATTAGATATGACTTCGGTGGAATTACAGCAGAGAGTCCCTAAAACACTTAGACGTTGGTCCATTGTGCCAGCCACCCTATCCAAAACTATCTGTAGAGTATCAGAGATTATCCTTGCCGAAGGCGAGCAGGTTCACTACAGGAATTTTCCCTACATCATTGGGCCCCAGAAATGGTGATCCCAGAAAACTGTTTCAAGTCCATGGTACGGCTGGACATTTGCAGAGAAAATGGGAAGTGGTTTCCACTTCCTCATACCACCTGCAGAAGTGAGAGTCTGTAGTCTTCAAAAGATGTAGATGTCTCATCACTTGATAATGTCCCATGAGGAATCTTACTACCATTCATAGTAGGCTCCGATTTAGTGTGAGGAGCCTCCTTGCGAGCCCAAGCCTAAGTCCCTTCACATGTAGTTTACAAATTTTCTAGAGCCAGAATCAACAAATAACTTGGTGCCACTGGGGAGCCATTACATATTTTACAACTGGTATTTTCTCTATCACTCACAGGAAAAATAATTTTAAGGTTTTCACGCAACAAGAGAAAATGCTTGATCAAGCAGAGTACAAAGTCCAAACACCAGACCATTGATTTCAATTCACACTCTCACTGCAAATAGAAGATAATTGTAAAAACTGAACAGTAAGAATGGAAAAGAATTTGTATCCTCACAAATAGCAAAAGAATGATGGAGGTAACACAGAGGCTTCGATAGTTTTCCTACAAAAATGTCACTTCAGTACAGAACATAGATGTATTAATAGCACTTAGACCATTAAGAGCATAAAATATTTGATGTCAATAACTTAGCGAAGCAGTAACACTCACCTTGAAATCACTCCCCAGTTTACTTTTTGCAAGTTCTCTTTCAGATTTAATACACATCTCTTTGAATTCCTTGAATTCCAATAGCTTTCTTAAACATCGACAACACACACTGCCAGGTAGCCCATCATTGTCAGTAACCTATAAGAGTAAAATAGAAGTGTTAATGATAAACTATGATAATGAATAACATACATATTACAACTAAATATTGGTAATAGATTTACTGTCAATTACATCTGTAATGATAAGCAACAAATATTATGCTCATGGAATTTGTTTCATACAGACCACTTCTAAAGTTCGCACCATTTTTCTCTGCTTACTCTCAGTCGTCTCCTGATCATGCTCAACTAATAGAGTCTATTAAACACTTTTGAGTCTATTCACCACTAATAAGGAATTAAGATGTTTACAAAACAGGTAACATAAATGTTGAAAAGCTCCTTCTGTTCAAAATCTGAAATAGCATCCCTAGCTAAATAATTTTAGCATATTCACTTATAGGGCATAGTGTTTTGATCGCTTGTGCAATATCTAAGAAAACTTTATCAAAGATCATACTTGTCTATGAAAGACTTCGAAATACCAAGACCCAAACTATGGTAGAACCAGATAATATTTAGGTAACAGTCCAAAAATTAAGGCATATTATTCCGAAATGGATTATTCCTAACTTGACATAAAATAGCCAAAATAAATGTTACACAATACAAAAGACTGAACATTAGGTACTGTATTTTTTGTCCCTGTTGCACTAAGATGTTTTACAGAAGACTCCTGCTTAGATATGGGTATATTACCGTAAATTTCACAAGACATAAATTACCATGGTAAATTATGGTAATTTGACAAAAATTACCGTATTTTTCCAGTAATTTTTAATTTTCGGCTACTAATACCCAGTGAGAACTATGTAGGAAAGCCCATAGCAATAGCGAGAGGTTAGCAGTATTCAAACCATTACTATTGCTACATTTAAGAACTAGAAATGAAGACAATTTTTAAAAACATGGCAGCCCACACGCAATTTGGCGTTCTTTTGTTTGATAAGAGAATTTTTCTCTCAAACCATTAAAACAATAGCCCCACAAATATTTACATATTAGTTGAGCATGCCCTAATTTATGATTAAGATTTTATGAAATATGTTAGACTTTGCTAAAATAATATATTAGGAATATATCGGCATGAAAGATATCTCAGACAGGTTAATATTACCAAAAATTAGCATAATTTTCAGGGGCTGCACAGTGGTCCTTGGCCCATGTATTTCTGGGATATTAATTTTAACGGAAGCAACTTCACCAGACATCTTTTAATCCACAGACATAAAAGTGATTTTACCATGACACCTCTCCATTTTACAAATGACAGACGTAAGGTGAATGCTTTAGAACAGCTAGAGATTTTTAAAAACCAAGTTGACTGTGATAAATTCCTTGTTAATGAATGTATGCTCCCTGCTTATTCCCCCATCCTCAAAGCTTTAATCCCCTCCTCTTTGTCCTCCTGTCCCCCCTCCATTTACCTGAAGATGATGTGAATGCACATCAAAACCTGGGTCGTTTTTTAATAAATCTAGTGGTTTTAATAAAATTTGTCATCTTTATTTTTTTAAATAGATACACATATTAATTAGTTGTGGCTGGCTGTCATAATCAATGAATTTTTTTGCCTTCAGCGGAACATTATGGCAAAATAGTGCAAAAAAATGATGAAAATGTGATTGTATTGATTGAAGTACGACTGAGTAAATATAATAAGCTTTGTGTACTTAAGAAATTGACTAAATCAATAGCTTTACATTAAAATTCCCTATGCTTCCCGGTAGGACCTAACAATCACTACACGAAATTCAGTCACTAACAATCAGGGAGCATAAAATTGAGGTTTTCATGACATAAAATTTTCAAAAGCTGAAACTTAAGAAAAATGTGGCCTTAAAAGAGAGGAGTGCATAGAGAGAGGGCTCCGGTATAAAAATTATTCTTATTAGAGGTGAACCAACCGTAAAGACAGGTATAGATGGAGGTAGGAGTACCTATGATGATAAGTTACAGCAGAAAGTCATACTCTTTATACACTAATTAATTGTCTAGCTAAAAAGATATACAACCTCTCTCCTTTTCATTCTGAAAGAGGCTTTTTTTCTCTCTTGCCCCACTTACCCAATATCCTCCCCCCTTATCACATTTAGACTCCATTCGTGCTTCATTACCTGTTTCAACCACCTACTTTACCTTCTCCTAATCTCCACTACAACTTCCCTGACCCACATCAAGCACTTGCTCCTTCATCTACTTTCTCATACATCACACCACCTCCATTCTCCTCCAAAGCTCACAGCAATAGTCTCCTTACGTGTACTTGCAACATATGCTCTTTTTCTTTCCAAAGAGGACATTTTCTGCATTGTACAACTCTACACTCCACATCAGTGAATAGTGTTTTGTCAACATCTTTACCCAAGGTTCTCAGCATTGAAATCACTCCTTTAATATAACTCCTATAGTACAAATGTACATCCATTACTATACCCACTTTCATCATGCGTACTAACCAGGTAAATAAATCGTTCAATATGCTTTAGTTAACACCCCCTTACGTTTAAGTCAACTATGCTTTCCTTTTCATAAAAAAATCTCATTACTTTAGCTCCCTTCAGGCCTAGTTACAAAATGCATGCAATAAAATTCTGTATTCTTCTAACGGACCCGAATTATGTCTTTCTGCATATGTTAGCAGCAGTTTCTTTCATCAAGAAAACCCCATCAGTTTCAGTGTTTTTATGGTTGATGGGTAATTAATATTTCCTAGATTCAGTTTCTAAAGCATTATAATTCTTGCATATATTTATACGGTAGAGTATCCAACATCTTGTCATTAGCAAAGAAATAACTTGATCATCAGCTCTCCTTTAGCTAACTTATATTTATTGTTTTATCTCACTTTTCCTTTCAATAGTATCTTCATCACCGCATATTGGGTTGCCGTCCCCAAAACCATAACTTATTATTTCAAATAAGTCAGGGACCGCTCCAGCCGGAGGTTCGGTTGGAAGGAAAGCTTGTTCAAAAAAAGGTTGGGCGAACATAAACCGAACTTTCTCTAGCGTGAGTATATGAACTACCAATATACAATAAAATCATAAAACACAGGGCTATGAGAAATAATTAACTTTCACTGGTGGCCAACACTTACTTCAACATTAACGAGTTCCCGAATGATTTGCCAAATCGCTATTTCCCTTTCGGCATCTGAAGCGAATATGCTAAAGGATTCTTTATCGTAATTCATGCAAAGTCTACACATCACGTTTCTTTCGCCAACACTTCCTATAAAATCCAAAATTGTGTTCACCATTTTGAAATTCACCACTGACACTGACGTTAATCCTTCGGCATAACAAACCAACGAACTCTCGGGTTACATAGAGAAAGGTCTAAAAGGAGGACATGATCCAAAAACACGAAAAAAACAGTTTTATATACTTCGTGACACCACTATATACTTTAGCCGTGAAGTGAACTCAAGCTATAATAAAAACGAAACTCGTGAATGCAATTATTTAAGTCTTCTTGACAGCACTTGACAGTTCTTGATGAGCCGCCAGGAGCCGCTTTCTCTCATTCAGTTGTTTCCAATGTTTACCTTCATTTCGCCGCATTCACTATGTGAGAGGGTAATTTAAAGCTCCTTAATACGAAAACCTCACACGGCCGAGAGCTTCGCGAATTCTAGAAGACTCTCATCCACACATTAGGAAAATTATTGAGCCACCAAACGCCTTTTACATCTATAGAGAGGCAAACGCCTCATACTTGCTAACTAAAGTTGACGTGAATATATCTTTATGTATCATTTTACTTCAATTTAACAAACGATTATCTAGCTATCCGTGTTAGGCTATACACATATTATTATTTATGTAGCAGAGCCCGCGGACGTGGGGTTGAGAGAAAATAAAATTGTTTAAAAATATTTTACAAGCGAGGTTATGAATTGCCCAGAGATTTTTTTCAGGAAGGCATGTTAGGCATAGGAATGTTCAAATCACGAAAAAAAAGTTGCGACCTATCCTGAGATGGAGTAGTTTAGAAACGAAAATGAACTATTTTAAAACTTTAAAATCAAGCAAAATTGGAATTTCAATTAAATCAATTAAATATAGTATCACAGTCTTTGCAATACAATAAGCTTTAAAATTAGGTACTACATATTATTAAGAAAATAAAAACCGAGATATAGCTAAAAACATGTTTCAGGACACAAATTATTTACAAAAATTGGAAAAAATTCAATTACACATTGATCACACCAAAAAAAAATTTCTAAAAAATTTCTAAAAAATTTCCCAAGATTACTCCATTTGAGGTCACAAGCTACCTGTGCACCAGTTTGAGCAAATGCTGAGGCCCTTACGGACAGATTTGGCAACATTGAGCACCTCTCTACTGGTGTGCCAGTTGGGATTGTACAGACTCCTTGGTCGAAAGGAATATGTTAAGCAACTTAGGCACTAAGTATGTGGCTAATATTAATCAGACTGAACAATGGGCTAACAAAAATCATGCCAAATGATCTTACATTTAACTAAGCATACTGTTCCGGCATAAAATTTAGGTAAAAGTTTCCCCTTGCTCAGAGAAAATCCACTGACAGAACAATACTGTTTTACTTTCCACAGGAAAACAGAGCATCCATAATAGATTACGGAGGGACAGATGATAATAGGAATACCTACACAAATTATTTGTACAATAGAATGATGTCAATAGATAAAAATTACACCAAATGGCTGTAAAATATTGGCACCTCAGGCAGGGAGACCCATGCACTCATGGGGAGTTATTCCGTATCAAGCCTTCAGGTCAAGATGGATAGTGCACATCCCTGAAGTTTTTTGCTGGAGCTGTTTAGGATCTGGTAGCGATACGCTGAATGGAACACACACACAAAACAACACACAAAGGAAGGGGGAGAAAATATAAGGTTGAAATAGTTTTTATGGGGATCAGGGAGAGATACACTGAGGGGAACACATGCAAACACACAAAATCTTAAGCAAAGTGAAGGGGTAAACATGAGGTGCAAAGCGATTACGCATCTTTTGGCCACAAGATAGCCCTTTTCAGTGCACTGAAGGAAGATAAGTCATGGATGTATATAAACAGACGGATTGTTTCATCCTGACACTTCAACTATAAGCATTGTTAGTCCAGGATGTGTGCTATCCATCTTGAACTGGAGGCCTTATGCGGAATAACTCCCATAGTATCCCCATTCAAATCCCTTGAGTAGATATATTCCCAGAAATGCTAAACATATATACTTATAAAAAATGCCATACCTCTACTGTAGGTGGAGTAAACATAAAATCTTCAGATACAGTAAAATATCTTGGAATTACCTTAACTTCCGAATTCTTGGAATTACCTTGATTCCTATTGTGGGGAACACAAATACAAAACATAAACGGCACAGCATTAAAGAAACTAGGCTTTCTTTAGCGTATAACAGGAGGGTCCACAGATGAAAAAGTAAAAAAGAGATCTTACTTTGCCCTGGTATGGCCACACCTCCAATATGCCACCAGCATTTGGGAACCTGGTCATAAAGATTTAACCATAAAAATTAATAAAATGAAAAGAAAAGCAGCATGCATCATTAAAAACAGCTACGAGCGAACATATAGTGTCTCACAACTTTTAGAGGGATTAAGGTGGAAGCCCCTGGAGACTAGGAGGCTACATTCTAGGCTTAGTTTGCTAGAGAAATTCATAACTGGTGTGTTTCAGAGTAACACAGAAAATATCATGACGCCTCACTGCATCTCTAGGTCTGACAGAAGAGATAAAATAAGAGAGATACATTGCCCAACAGATAGGTACAAAAACTTGTTCTTTCCACTCACAATAAGCAACCACAATAAAAATTGAGCTCCACTAAATACACTTCCATAGTACACGCCACCATTTCCTCCCAAAACCTTACATCTTTACACAGCTGGTCACCTAACATCCACTTCCACACACTCATGTGTTGGCTCACAGAGTAGTATGTTGATGTAGATGAAGAACTATCATAAGAATGGTACCCAGTATTTTATAATTTTAAGATAATTCAAAGTGACTTGAACTGGACTGACTGGGCTCTATTATATAAAAAGACATGCCTTTGAATAGGTCACCCATCAAAATCAGAGGATTAGCACAGTACTTGGCTGGCAGGAGGCCGGGAAACTCAGTGGTTGGATGTTTGTTAACGTGATGGAGTTGGGTCTCCAGTTCCAAAATCTTGCAAGGGATGTGTGCAGAAATGCTGAAAATTCTTAGAGCAATAGAAAATACTTCACTCAGAGAGACTGATACTGTGTAAAATCAAAAAAAGCATAAAATTGAGAAACCACAAAAAAATCAAATATTTACCAATGATATACCCTGAAGTTACCAGCTGCACTTTACTGTCACCACGTAAAAGCAAAATTGAGAAACTATATAAAATCGAGGTTTTACTGTACAGTTAAAAATTAATTTCCAAACCTACAATGTCTTGCACTTCCTCTTCAGAACTCTTTGCTACCCAGCTCACCTTCTCCATTCTTTGAAGCACCAAAATTTCAAAATCCTTCAGCCATTGTAGATCCTCATATTTGAGAGAGAGAATGGTTGAGAAAAATCATATAAATAAGGAATAATAAATCAAAGAACTATGAAAAAACCTACTGACTCCTCAAAACAAAACATGTTCCTCAAGTTGCATCAGAGTTATGTTCCCCAACAACGGCAATCAAATTTTGGTGTTAGAAGAAACACACTCCCTGATGAAATGCCTATCCTAATGTAAATAATATCATAATCTGGAAAATGAAGACATTACTTATACACAGCTATTAGTTTAGGGAAACAAACAACAATAAATAATTTTATGGGATATCTTTCAAAAGAATTAAGAAGAGCCCATATATGTCTTTTGTTTTCACCATAGTTAATTGTGTGCTTTTTCTGCCAGAAAATAAGAACTATAAACCATGGTCCACACACTGAACACTTGTTGGCAGTATCAGACATTGCCCAAACTATGATTTCTAGTTTCAACTCCAGTTGGTTTCAAATTCTTTAACTTATTATTATCACACTGTCACTAAAACATCACCAAGCTCAGTTGTGGTACCTTCCTAGTTAACCATTTTGTCAAGTATTATTCCTTATTAAAGAAACCATATGATGGTAATAATGCATCGAGAAAATGTAAATATCTGAAAAATGCAGTAAGAGGGTATGGTACATGGAGTTTTTATGTTCATTACATGTTTCCTTCATCCTTGAAACTCTTCTTCTGGATTCCACAGACTTACCAAAGAAAATGTTTCAGGTGACCCCTTGATTAAATTGAATTATTGATAACACTATCACAAAAGGAAAGATATCTGGCATATTTCCAACCAGTTTAATCACACCAACCAAGGCTTAAATAACCTATGCCCCAATCAAGAAATATCAGTTCATTTTTGATGCCTTATATGTAATCAAACATGGAATTCTGCCTTAAATGTATTTATGCTCACAGAAATGACCTATAGTACATTGATAATGGCATAAGTTGTTGAAACCTAAGTCTAGTTGTAATAAAACTGTGTTGAAATTTGCGCAAAATCTTTCGTTTTGTTTTACAATTATATATAGTTGACTTATGTTACATGAAATGTTACATGAAAATTATGATCTCAACATAACGTTCCAAGAATGAAACCCCTCCCCACATAATCCACAATTCAACAGATCCAAACCAGAGAGCATGACCACGGTGCGTACTCCAGTAAAATTTATTTCCCTTTTTTTGGTAGGTACTTAAATGAAAACCTTCCTTTGAATTACACAGAAATGACCTATAGTACATTGATAATGGCATAAGTTGTTGAAACCTAAGTCTAGTTGTAATAAAATTGTGTTGAAATTTGCGCAAAATCTTTCGTTTTGTTTTACAATTATATATAGTTGACATATACCACAAAAAATGTTACATGAAAATTATGATCTCAACATAACGTTACACCTTTGAATTACACTCAAGTAGCAAAAAAATGGTGACCATTTTAGTCTCCAGTGATGATCTAATGGATGGACACAAAGAGAAATGAGAAGTATACAATACAAGATTAGAAGAGAAAATGACCCTTTTGGACTACCATAATAAAAAAGGAACTGATGGATTTGTTATACCCTGAGACACAATGCATTGGTGAAGCATATAATTGAAGGAAAAATAGTCAGAAGTGTACTAAGAGGAGAGCCAAGGGATGCATACACAGGAAAAATAAAGGAGAATGGAATTGGAATGCCCCATATCCCTTGCACAGCTCCTTCAGGGGAACACATGACAGAATTGGCACTTCTGCAGCAACTGTACCCAAGGTTTTATCAAGTTTGTTGGACACAACATTTCCAGTGTCAAACAAAGTGCCCATGCCGACCATGAATGCTTTTCATTGTACTTCTTTCATAAGCTTGCACAGCCTAGAGTGGCAATGAAGTGAAACGGCTTTGATTTTCTCCAGAAAATGGAACCTTTTCCCAGCAGTATCGATTTTTTTATATTGATTCCAATGTTTGGTGACCAAGTACCCCACTGCTGATGGCTTGCAAAGATTGAAGGTGATCCTGTAAATGTCCATGCACTAGATGGAGTAAGAGTTTCCCTCCAGAACAAGAATCAGGTCAATTAAGGGTTTACAGTGTTCAAAGAGGAATTTTGCCATTGCTTTTGTTAAAGATATATCCACACTGGTAAGCTGTTTAAAATAGATAACAGCAGGCTCTTCATCTACAGTTGAGCAAAATTCCTTCAAGTCTTTACAGTTATCTTTTACGTATTCTGCTGACTTATCGCAGCTTGTCCATCCGGTTATCACAGGCATAGGGAACAAAATGGCACTTTTGGATACTTGGACTTCAGGTACGACAGGTATCGATGCTTTCTTCTGCAGGTATTCAAGAACAAAAGTTTGGATTGTGTAAGGTTGAGGCATACAAGAGTTGAGTTCCTGTAGTTACATAGACCATACACTGGCCATAAGGTTGAGCTTGTGGGCCCAACACTGAATATGTACCATGTCTTCATTGAATGGTATCTTTAAAGAGTCAATGCATGTACGCATATACCTAGCAGAATCTGTAGCTTTTACTACTACGTTTTCCAATTTGATTTCAGTCTGTTACAGCTTTCAGGATAGTCCTGGCACACTCTGCACCAGTCGCATTCTCCAAAACCCAAACTCCACCAACATAAATAAGCTGCTTACTTGCACAAGTAAGTGGCTTTATAAGCATGATGAACACGCATTTTCCAGATCGGTCAGTAGTTTGGTCACTCATGATGCAAACTGGCTTATCCTTTATTGCTTCTTTAATGTCTGTGCCTGATTCATGCCAACTGCCAAAATATACCTTGAATGCAAGGTATCGGCATGACACAAATCCCCTGCACCCGTAAGAAAGAAAGAGCACACAGTATTACTGACAAGCAAGCTTCATATAGGCCAACAACCATTAACACATTTAAACAGTATGTGTAGCATGCATACCTAGGCCTAGACTAGTGTAATGCAAGCCTAATCTAGGCCTAGTCTAATACCAAGGAAGCCTAGATACATCCACTAGGCCAAAGGCTAGGCCTAGGGTGGGAATAGGCCTAGGCCTATTAAGCTTCTACAAGCCTTAGACTACCCATAGCAGGCTTATGCCCTTCAATGCATATTCAAGGTATAGGTCTCCAAAGACTAGCCCAAGCCAGTCTACTCCTAGACCTACCTAGGCTAGGCCTAAGCCTGTCAGTTTGAGTCTAGACTAGTCCTAGCCTAAATTACATTTTCAGGCATTTCAGGCTGGTAACTTACTTTCGCAAATAAGCAGCATGTTTATGTAGGTTGAGCTCAGGTTTTGGAGAATGCCGGTGGTGCAGTGTGCCAGGACAATACTGAAAGTTGTAACAGACTTAGCATAGGCCTAGGACAATAAAACATTTACAAAAAAAACTTACCTGGGCAGTTCTTATTGAGAAAGCCTCTAAAGGCAGGGTTTTCTATTTTTTCAAGTGGTATATATTGGCCTTAACAAATGCCTCTGTTATATCATAGTTAAACTGTTCTTTATCCAGTTTGATTTTATTTTACTTTTCTAGAGAGTCTTGCAGTGAAATCTGTCACTTGGATAGTCCAGCCTCTTGCAAATCCTTTTTGCTATTGTGAAGAGATGTGACTAGGTGCTTCTAACAGGAATCCTTACAAATCCATTCAATCCTCATATTACAAAATGTGCACACGACTATCTATTTTTGTCAATCAAATACATAAAAACTTTCGCGAGCATAATCGGCGACTTGAGAAAATATAATGATAAATTTCGGCATATCAGTCACGCTCAGATTTCAGGCGCAATTGTACATTACCAGAACGGAACTTCCTTGGAACTCGCGGGGGAAGTCGCTTGCTTGCGAATTTGCTCGTAAAAATCGCATGGCGGCCAACTTGAAAGATCAAAGTTTGAACTTAAATGGTGGTTTTATTAAAAACGGAGCTTTTTGGTGGTTTGTAGTATAAAACTGACGAAATGGTAAAAAAAACCTTTCTGAATCATGGAAAATATCGTAAATAACGCCACCAACCATATAAATCACGTAAACACTGAAAATATGCATCAAATGGCAAAAATTCACCATCATCAAACAGTTACAAATTCAATCAGCTCTTGATATCTGCAATCAAATTTGGCCTAGCTACCAATTTAAAGAAATTCGTGATCATGTTCGCTAATATCAAGGAGCCCTTCTAATAACCTTCCTAAATTGTGAAAAAAATCTTAAATAATGCTATCAACCCTAAAAAATCATATAAAAACTGAAAACATGCATAATTTCGTGAAAAGTCACGAAAATTTGCATTTGCCAAAAACAAGGAGCCCTACTTATGCCCCTTGGATGGTTCACTTTTTTATCACATAAAAGGGACAAAGTAATATTTTCACCATGACTAATATTCAAGCCATGGATTTTAGTCAATTTTGACCAGAAGGAGAGATTTCAACCCATGCTCAAAGGAATTTGGTACAACGAGATCATTACTTAATAACTCCAAAGAAGTACATCATTTACTTTTTAATGGTTTTGATCTAATGTCACAAGTCAAAGACATTAATGGGTTCCACAGAGAAAATTACTTTTCAAATACTTTACAATTTATTTGTTTCAGTCCAATGTGAATGACTAAACATAGCACCAAATTACTTTTTTATGAAAAGTCCGTCCATATGCTACACATTTGGATGGCTAAATATCTGTGTTTGAGAGAGATGAGTAAATTACCATAATTTTCATTAAAAGTAATTAAACATGGTGATTTATGGTAATTTTAGAAAATTACGGTAATTGTCGGCTTTTAATAACTAATGCCTAAATCAAATGATCAATTTTCCCGTCCCACTTAATGGATAGCTCAAATGATCACTTGATAATGATTGTGTGATGCGAACAAATTCAGGGATAGCTCCAGATCCCTACCCCTTTTTCCATCACTGGGCACGTCCCTTTTTCCGTCCCTGGAGGCATCACTGACTCTGACATTTAGCCAATCAGAGCGTTCGGCCGCTAAGAGCGACTCTAATGCCATGTTTGTCTTTAAATGGAATGAGAGTAGTAAACAGTAAGTAAGAGTAAAGGGACGGAAAATATGATGGAAAAGGGGACGGCCAAAATGATCGTGTGATTCAGAAAATGACAGCTTGAGCTATCATTGTCATGTTCCCTGAAAAGCTATCAATGAAGCTATCTCTCAGAGGGACAGAAAATATTATCATGTGATTCAAGCTTAACGGAGGATTTAATAAGAAAGCCAATAGCAATATGAAGGTCATGGTAGAACAAATCGGTACTCAGAAACTCAGGATCATGCATGTTAGGAACACTGAAGCCTGCAGGTTAGCTCCCACATGTAGTCCAAGTGATGTCACAGATTTCAAACACCGAGATATATCATATCGATGATGATGCACAGCGTACACCTTGCATTCATACTATCATGACCAAGGCACTAACTGCATTGAAACGATTACTATTGCTACATTAATATAATAGAAATAAAGAAAATTTAAAAACAATTACAGCCACTCACACACAGTTCAGAATTCTATTGTTTGGTATGAGAAAAATTAATTCAAACAGTTAAAAGTGAAAGCCCCATTAATATTTCATAAGTAAAAATATTCCACAAATGAACTACACAGGCCTTAATGTATAATTAAAGTTTCACATATATACTGACTTGGCTTAAAACAATATGTTAGGCATATATCAGTATGAAAAATATCTGAGATGGAGATGAATATTACCGAAAGTTATGTTAATTTTATGGGTCTGGGGTAAATTACAAAATATACCTCAGGAGTTTTCGAAAATTACCATGGTAATTTCTAGAATGGCCCATCTCTAGCGATGCTGCTGCCACCAGGAAAATCCTGCACCTCAGGTGTTTGATATATGGGAAACTAATGATTGAAAATTCCTTTTTGTTTTGAGAGCACTTTTATTTTAAATTACTAAACTTATCTTTTTCTATTTTTGTCACTTTTGGCTTCAATATTTATACATGCCTCATGAATGGTTCAATTTAAAAAAAAGGAACTATGTAATTTTTTTCACTGGGAATAATACTCACCTAATGGAATTTACTGATACTCTTGGCCTTTAAGTGAAATATTTACCAACATGCAAAGGTAAATGGTAAAAAGATGACATCAATACTTCCAAAGGTGCACATATTTCACTTTTGAACGGCTTTGATCGAATGTCACTTATTAATGAGCTCCTTTAAGAATAGTATTTTCTAAGTATTTCACAGTTTCAAGGTTCAATCCAAAGTGCATAACTAAATGCAGTACAAAATTACCTTTCTACACAATGTCCATTACATTTCACATATGGATAGCTAAAATTCTGAGTTTGAGACATGGTTAGCAACTAAACAACACATTGGCTAATGCCCTACTCCCATTTCCTTCTCACTTGAATGTTTTTAGTCCTGAGTGAGTAGCTAAATGTCGCTTCAATTTATAATTATCAATAAAGCCTCTCCCACATGTATCACACTTGAATTGTCTCAATCCAGAGTGTATCTTTAAATGTTGCACCAATATAGTCTTAGAATGAAAGCACTTCCCACACATTTCACACATGAACGGTTTAAGTCCAGAGTGTGTCTTTAAATGCTGCATCAATATTTTCTTAGCATGAAAGCACCTCCCACACGTTTCACACTTGAATGGTCTCAATCCAGAATGAGTGGATAAATGGAGCAACAACCTCCTCTTTATGGCGAAGTCCTTCCCACATTTTTCACACTTATATGGTTTTGAAGTGATGTGCACAACTGAATGAGATTTTAAATGATTCTTGGTTTTAAAACACCTCCCACACATTTCACACTTAACTGGCTTTGAATTGGAGTGTGTGAGAAAATGTCGAGTTAAATTGTCCTTGGTGGCAAAGTCCTTCCCACACAGTTCACACTTGAATGGCTTAATTTTTGAGTGCAAGAAAATGTGCTTCCCTAAATTACTCTTCACCCTAAACTGCTTCCCACACGTTTCACATTTGTGTGGTTTCAACCCATAATGAATGGCTAAATGATTCACTATAGAAACCTTTTGAGTAAATTCCTTTCCACATATATCACATTTGAATGGCTTTGAATCCGAGTGTATGACAGAGTGTACCTTTAATGCACCCTTCTGATTAAATCTCTTGCCACAAATTTCGCACTTGAACGGCTTTACAGTGGTGTGTGTCATCAAATGTCTTGTTAAATGATTAAGTGCAATAAACCCATTGCCACAGATTTCACATTTGAATGGTTTATCCTTAGAATGTTTGAATGAATGGTCTTCTAAATTCTTCTCATAATAAAACCCCTTCCCACATACTTCACACTTGAACGGTTGATCTCCTCCATGTACGGCTAAATGGTAAAATAACCTACTCTTAAAAACAAAGTCCTTTCCACATTTTTCACACTTGTATGGTCTCAACCGTTCTTTTACCTTTGTCCTTTTTAATGAAGATCCCTTCTGAGAAGTTCTTTTTGAAGGCCCTTTCAAAATAGACGCACTTTTATTTTTAGTATGGCTAGAGAAGTGAATGCTTAGTATTTTCTTCTCATAACACTGAAATCCACACTCATCACATATGCATTCTTCCCAATCACTTGATTGATTCCTTTGATCTTCCATACGCTGGATATCAAATCCCATTTCAGGTCTCATAATGCCATTCAACATATCAGTTGCAAGACTACAATTTTTGTCTTGCAAACTTTCCCCCACAACAGCCATTGTAGATTTCATTGGATGCCTCTGATGATAGGAATCATTTTGAAAATATGGACAAGCAAGACTAAACCCTTGGCCAGTTTCACTCTCGACCTTGATCTCTTTGTTTCCTTGCAACTCACTGGTCATATTACTGAGCACCTCATCATTTGAATTTTGAATGCCTCCAGTAACGCTGCAGCCACCCACCTGTAAATATGAAATAGAATGCTTCCATGAAAAGGAACATGTTACGGTAACAGAATTTACAAAGTGAAAAAATGTTAGTAAGGCAATGAGATAATACTACACTATTTGCTAGTCAAGATAAGACACATAATTGATAATAGCAGGAATAAGAGTAGGAGGACAGCTGAAAAGCTTCATTGGAATCACTGTCAACCACACATTAAATGGTTAGATGGTCATCAAAAAATTGCAGGTATATGCATAGGACAATCTGTGATTGGGAATTACAGAACCAAGATCAACTAAAGCAATGATATTTTCTAACAAGATGAAAACAAAAATGACCACAAAAGTAGTAATACACAAAATATAGCAAGTGAATATTTTAATTTCCATGTGGAACTGATATGTAGGGAGTAGAATTTTCTTCATCATAATATGTACCCACCTGGGACCAAACTCTTTCCAAGCTCTATTGATCAAAATGAGGAAATCACACGAAAAAGGATTCTCAAATGAAAACTGAAGAAAAAGGTAAGTGTATTTCACAAAACAAAATATTTAAGAGCCACCAAACAATTACTGTTTTCCGATCAAGATTTAACGACAAATATAGCACTAGAGACCACGCTCTTTAAGTAAAGAAATGGCCAAGACCATTTTCCCTGTCACTCAAGATCTAAATTATCCACAACTAAAACTTAATGTGACCCACACACTTGTGAGAGATGAATGCACTAAAATTCACACATTTTACACCATTGATAGATTATGCTCGGCTATGCTGATTTGTTAGGTGTCTACGTGGGCAAATAGAGAGGTTTTCTGATGCAATTTCCCCCCAAGGTTTGTTAAAATGAACTCTTCTTCTCTTCAATGGAACTTTCTCTGTGAGGACTGGGTCTGAGTTTTGTAATTTCCAAAATTTCGTCCTTCTGAAACTTCGTATTTTCGAATAATGCCATGTATTTAACATAGGATTTTCATTGGGACCGACAGTTTTGCTTCGTAAAATTGAAACTTTGAATTTTCGTGCTTCGTATTATCGAGTTTATTAGTTTATTTATGGCAAGGTTGTGGTAGTATAGGTGAGATTAGAAAGTAGGCCATAGGTGTACAAGAGGGGAAGAAAATGCTGGAGTGGGCTCATAGATGGGGTGAAATGTTCAATTTGAGCATCAAGAACATACTTCTGTCCCATGCTGTGGAATACTGAGTCAAAACCTAAGTCAGACTAGCAGTGTCACTGGAGTTATCCTTGTCATACTACTAAATAAATGATAGTAGACCTGGAATGGAAGAGGTCACATGGTGAAGCCAACGTTCAAGGCCATAGTTATTGGTAGAAGTTGATAGTAAGAAGTCGTCGCACTTATTTTGGGTCATATGATTCACAGGTATTGTAGGTGCAATGTCATTAGCACCCATGCAGAACACCACATGGGCTAGTTCTACAGCTGGGTTTCACAGGGAAAAGAGTCTTCAGAGGGATAGCATGTCCAAAGAGGGAAATATAGTAAAAAAAAGGAGGGGGAAAGCACTAAAAATGGCACTAGTACAATGGAATCAAGTAGAATTGATAGCACAGATAATAGAAGCTGAATAACATCACAACAGTGGTACTGACTACCAGGAGATGACTGATTGCATGGACCCAGAGTAGCACAGTAGAATGCTGTTTATCCATTGTATTGGAGGAACAAGTCCAATTGTGTGAAATTCACAGTGGAAAAATCATTCGCCTGGAATGGGAATCGAACCCAGATCCCTCAATTTCGTGCAGAGTGCTCTAACCCGTTAAGCTACCCAGGCATCCTCTTCCACTGCGAATCTCATGGGGGCTTTAACCTCTTAGCTGCGGGAAACGTTTATCTACGTTTTCCCGCAAAAGTTGACCGTGTCCAGCCTCCAGAGCCTAGAACCCTCCCTTATTTTTACAACCCCAGCCTTCTCTTTCCACTGGGGAACAATAGGCCATCCCCATTCCTACCCTAAACTGGTCCCTCCCCTGCTCATTATGGGTCGCTTTCCATCGCCATGTGGAGTGACCCTTCCAATTGTTCACTCGATGAGTTTTGGAGGCCGCAGTTGCCTTTTAGTAGCTCTCTTGTGACGAGAGTATTTTGTTACGATTTCTAGATTTTTCATATATTTGAATCGTTAGTACCCAGTTATTATGGCAGATGGATGCATTCCATCTCAAACTAAGAGGAGGAAACTTATTGCTGACTGATGTTCTCGATGTTTCGTTTCATTCAGACAGTGAGAAAGAAAATTTTTCAGAATCATCCAGTTCTTCCGGTGAAAGCAAAATTGAAAATGATGGAAGTGATTCCAATGAAGGCGAATCAACCAATCCCACAGACAGATTTGCAACTCATTCAGAAACGTCTTGGTGCAGTGTTCATTATTTTATCCCACATAAGTTTGTGTTTGATGCCAGTTCATCTGGAAAAATATCTAGTGCAATATATGAAGAGTTTAGAGAGTGATTATTTCACCTTTTTCTTAGACCGCGAATTAGTGACACACATTGTGAACGAAACGAACAAGTATGGTGACTGCCTTAGTAGCTCAAGTGCCCTCTCTCCCAAAAGCCGCAAGAAGTCGTGGGAGAAAGTAAATTGCGAGGAATTATATAAATTTCTAGCTCTGTCATACCATTTCTACTGTTGACGGCTCTACTTGGTGGAATAACATATCGTGGGAGAATTTAAAACACTTAGTAATATTCCACAAACATTTATTTTCCCAACCGGTTTCAACGCTAACGCGTCATTTTCAAGGGACAATTCTCAAAGTTCTTAGGAGGTGCGCCAAATATATATCCAATTCACAACAGGGGGGAGGGGAGGTTAAGTAAAAATGGGAGGGATGGATAGGGGGAGGGAGGGGGAGGGTATTGCGAGGAAGCAACCGTCAAGGTGAGGGAAGGGGCTGTGGGTGTAGCACAGAGGTGAATGGAGAGTATTTAAAAACAGAACAGTCATTTAAAAGCACAACATCAGGGACACTTTGTCTCATACTAATTTCAAAATTCTCTAAAAAAGTCCAGTTTAAAACCTTTGTCATTCACATGTAAAACCTTAGGTTTAAAATTACATTGGTGACCAGTTTCAATTATATGATTAGCAAAACCTGATTTTGGGTCATTATTAAATATATATTTCATATGTTCTTTCGCTCTGGTAGCAAATTTGCGACCAGTTTGACCCACATAAACACCATTGCATCCTTCACACTCTAATGAGTACACACCACACTTTTCCAGAATGTCCACCTTGTCCTTGGAGTTGAAAAGGAGTTTTCCTAACGTCACTGGGTTATAGTATCCTATTCTTAACCTGTCGTCCTGGATGTGTCTCGTTATTTTGTGGGTTAATGCCCCTAAAAATGGGAGTTTGCACCATTTATTGGGTTTGTCTAGGCTTATTCTGTCGAGGGTTGACAAAAGAGAAATTGTTTTTCGTTTTATTTGCTTGGCTAGTAGTCTTTGGACAAGAGAACAGTTATAGCCATTACTTTTGGTGATTGTTTTCATTGTTTTTAGTTCCTCTTCATAGGAGGAGTCTGATAGGGGGATGGATATTAGCCGGTTTATCATTGAATATATGCCTGCAAATTTGTGGTTGTGGTGGTGAAAAGAATTACTCGGGATGATTACGTCCGAGTATGTGTCCTTTTGAAATATCGCAAAGGAATGTCGATTTGTATCAATAGAAATTGTGAGGTCTAAATAATTAATTTTTCTATTACCCAATTCCATCGTGAATTTGATAGCTTCGTGTTGGGAGTTTAAAAAGGCTAAAAACTGTTCTAATTGTCTGCGGCTTCCCGTCCATAAACAAATAACATCATCTACATATCTAAAATAATATATAACATTCTTTAACAGTGGATGGTTTGAATTGAAAAGGTTATTTTCTAAATAATCCATGAATATGTCTGCAAGTATAGGGGAGAGCGGGGAGCCCATGCTGAGGCCGTGATCTTGTTTGTAATATTTCCCATCAAACAGGAAATAATTCTGTTCGATGCACAGGGTGAGAAGTTGGTGGAAGTCGTTGATGAGATCTTCTCCACACTTGGCTCTTCTTAACCAGGAGGTGGCTACACCGATGGATTCCTTGGCCGGGACGGACGTAAACAAATTACACACGTCAAAAGATACAAGTTTCGCGTTTGTGGGGGGTTTGACATCTACAATTTTGTTGGCTAGGTCCTTAGAGTTTTGAATACCATAAGTGGATTTAAATGAGGACAAATTCCTTAGGAGAATATTCAATTTCGTGGACAATAGATGCGCCGGTGCAGTAACGTGGGAAACCACTGGTCGAATAGGAATGCCTGTTTTATGTGTTTTTGGAAGGCCGTACATTCTGGGAGGTAGGGGGTTCATTTTCACTAGGCACCATTTTTCTCTCTGGGGAAGAAGGGCACTGCAGTTATTTAATGCGGACTTGAGGGATTGTTGAAAACTGTTCGTTGGATCTTTACTCAGTACAGTAAAACCGTTTTCGGAAATAAACTTTTCACACTTCGTCACATAGTCAGTCTTATTTAGAATCACTAAGGTGTTTCCTTTGTCGGCTTTCGTAAAAATTAAATTAAAATTTTCCGCAGAGGTTTTTATGTTTGTAATCAGTTTTTTATCCGAGTGAGCAAGTGGATACTGGAGTTCACAAAGGTTATTTGCGATTATGTCGGCTATTTCTTGTTTTTTACCTAGTGATTCCTTTCGTAAGGCCACGTCACAGTCAGCCAAGAGGTTAGTGATACCTCTGGGTCTAATTGGTAGTTTGGGCGCGTATTTATAACCATTATTTAAAAGATTCATTTCATCACTAGAAAAACTGTGTGAGGATAAATTGAGCACTCGCGGATAAAATGTTTTAGGTTTAGGTTGAGAGGGACACTTTTTCGGTTGTAACTGCTTTGTGCACAATTGTCTGAGTTTTTTACGTAGCACTAGGGTCTTCTTAGATGCCACTCTACTCACAATGGATTTCACTGAGTCTTGGAAGAGGATCCACTGGTACCAGATTACATTGTTGGCCATCCGCAGGTGGATCAGGTGCAAGTAGTGGGAAAGGGCGTCCCTCCTTGCGAACCAGTATTTCAGCTCCTTCCTTATCCACAGTCTCTTCGCTGCATCCACGGCTGCAATTGCTGAGGTAGAGGTGGATCTCGTTGTGATGTGGACATAATTAGGCACTACTCCCAATTTCAGGCACTTGTTGTTAAAATAGATGTTCAAGCTGGCCACTCGAAATAGTGTTGATAACTTCAAGAAGGAAGGAAGCAAATTTGCTACCAGAGCGAAAGAACATATGAAATATATATTTAATAATGACCCAAAATCAGGTTTTGCTAATCATATAATTGAAACTGGTCACCAATGTAATTTTAAACCTAAGGTTTTACATGTGAATGACAAAGGTTTTAAACTGGACTTTTTAGAGAATTTTGAAATTAGTATGAGACAAGGTGTCCCTGATGTTGTGCTTTTAAATGACTGTTCTGTTTTTAAATACTCTCCATTCACCTCTGTGCTACACCCACAGCCCCTTCCCTCACCTTGACGGTTGCTTCCTCGCAATACCCTCACCCTCCCTCCCCCTATCCATCCCCCCCATTTTTACTTAACCTCCCCTCCCCCCCTGTTGTGAATTGGATATATATTTGGCGCACCTCCTAAGAACTTTGAGAATTGTCCCTTGAAAATGACGCGTTAGCGTTGAAACCGGTTGGGAAAATAAATGTTTGTGGAATATTACTAAGTGTTTTAAATTCTCCCATTCTAGCTCTGTGTTTCCTGATGCCACACATGTAAAAGAACTCCATTCAGGAATACTGGTCAAGGGATCCTTTGGTGCGAACACCAATTTGCAGCCGGTGCATGCCAAGGGATCGATATATTTTAATTTTATATTGTTTGCATTTGCTGACAACAGCAAGCCTGATTTAAACGACCCATTGTGGAAAATTAGACATGTTTTTTCTGAGTTAAATTCGCATTTTTCAAAAGCACTATCCTTTTAAAAATCTAGTGATTGATGAATCATTAGTGCTGTTTAAAGGTCGCTTAGCTTTTAACCAATACATACCGTCTAAAAGACATAGGTTTGGTATGAAGCTTTTTGTTTTGTGTGACTGTAAGACAGGTGTGATTTTGGACATGATATATACAGGAGTAATAATTGAAGTCACTCAGTGTAGTGACTTGGGACTCTCTGGAGTGGTAAAAAAGTTGATGGATAATTACTTAGGAAATGGCCATGTCTTGTTTACCGATAACTATAACACTTGTCCTTATTTGTGCAAATGTCTCTATGAAAATAAAACTGGCTCTTGCGGTAGCGTAAGAATGATGAGAAAAAGCATGCCAAAATTCGCAATGAAAAGAATGGCAAAAGGGGATTTAGAAAAGCATTCAATTGGTAGTGTACTAGCGCTGAAATGGCATGATAAGAGAGATGTTTGTGTTTTGTCAACAGTACATCAGGGAAAATTTGTGGACAGTGGGAAAAAATGCCATAAGACTGGTGAAAAAATTGAGAAACCACATGCTTTTGTGGACTATATAAAGAACATGCGCTTAGTTGACAAATCGGATATGATGATTGGTTCAGCAGAATATGCAGGAGAAAATGAGTGAAGTGGTATAAAAAACTATTTTTTCATCTGCTTGATGTCTCCATGCTAAATGCTTTTTATTTACACAAAAAGAGAACTGGGAGTAAAAGACCCAACAGGAAATTTGTCACAGATGTATTTGATCAACTTCTAAATAAATCATGTGATTTAGCAAGGGAAAAATTGGGGGCAAGGGAAAATTTCCCACACAGATTAACTTCAAGGAATTTTATTTAGAAAATTCCACATAGTGAAAACACAAAAGATCCTCAAAGACAATGTTTTGTATGTAAAAATTCTCAAAAGAGAGAAAAGAAAAGATTCTATATTTTAGTGTCGAGAATGTAATACGGTGCTATGTTTAGATCCATGTTTCAAGGAATTTCACACTGAATAATTTGGAAGTATTTTCTATAAAAATGAAGTATAAAATTAATTATTTTACTTTAATTAAACCTTCATTCCCACGAAAACCATTTGTAATTTTCTTTGGAGTTTCAATTTCAGGAAATAAACATCGAAAAAAATTTATCAATACGTACGTATAAAATAAGGCGAAAATCAACGGATATATACGGTGTTTGATGTCGTCCAAAATCAGGAAATTACAAGGAGAGTTATTTTGACACTGATTTTAACCCTTTTAGTGCGGCGGGCCGATATATCGGCTCATAGGCAAAATATTGTTTAACTTTTGCACACATATATAATTACAATTATTTTTTGTAGGAAGTATTAGCATTTTTTTATTATTACCTAAGTCAATGCATACGCAAAAAGAAAAACTGCATATGGATATTTTAAACAATAATTTATAATATTTATTTTCCTAGAGTGATACAACATTTGATTTTAGTTACCCTCCACATTTCTCACTAGAACCGCTGGCTGAGGTCAGCACTAAGAGGGTTAACAATGTTGAATAAATAAATATAATAGCCCTGTTGTTCATTGCTCAACTAATTTGTGACCAGCTTCCAGCTGACCCCACGGGGAGCGTGTCGAAAAAAGGGAAGGAAGCGAGCGAGAGGATAAGAAGGGTCTTCTACCTGCCCTCCCCATCCCTAATGAGGAGAGGGACAGACTCTGAGTTGCTTTCCTCTGCACAGGGTGGTAGGCGAAAAATCTTGAGGTGGCAGCTTAAGGGTTAAACATGAGTTTCTAATACCAGACGTTCGCTCTAGAAAAAAATATATTTTATATAAAGTTTTGATAAAGTTCTTTGTAGTTGAACTTTATCAAAACTTTGATTAATGTGCGACAAGTTTTGATAGTGTTCATATTTCTTCCACATGAAAGAGTAGAATTGACTTCAGGTTAAAATTGGGATTCATGCCAACCTTTAGTGACAGTGGTGACCATGCTACCGAAGGAATGAAACTCGAAACTGTACTTTCACATCTATCGCCTACATGACTGATACCTGGTTCTACCTGGTACTGTGGAAGGCAACGGGAAAATCACCACATCAACTTCCCTAGAAGATGTGGCCTATCTGCAGTCAACTATTTTGGGATTTAACGACCAATTATGATGACCTGGTTCTAATAGCCACACAGGTAATTTACAATTACGCACGCCACTACACACAAAATTATATGTGATAAAACTTGGCATGAAACTGCTCCTTTTCATAGTTTCCTACCATTTTCTAAGCCGTGGAAAATCGTGTTTTTTGGAGAAATAATATCTTCTAAACCGATATGCTTAAAGCAGAAGTGTTGAGGAAAGAAGTTGTGTGGCTTAAATTATCTTAAAAATGTTTTTCGACTAAATAATAGCATTGTTTCTACGCTCTCTATTTGAATTTCACGGGAAGGCTTGGCGATAAAATGTTTCGAAATTTTGAATGCAGGTTATTTTAGTCCGTAGATCTCGCCACCCGGAATAGATTAGAGCACATGCGCAGGACGCGTCATAGGACAGGAATGGAAAGGAAACTGGAACGTGTAAATAGTGACTAGTGACGGTCATTGTGCCCGAAGGCCCGTTGGCCATAGCTTTCCTTGTTTATAGGCAACCCTTACATGAAGGTACGCAATGAATGCAGCCTAACTTGAAGGATACACAAAACTTGTAAATCCCACTCACTTATGGCCAGTTGCAGTAGTGACACGTATGTTTTCTATAAAGTAATGGTATCCTTAAGCCATGGCAACAATTCAATAAGTGTTGCAGAAAAATTTGATAAATTTATTGGTTTTATAACTTATGGCAAGCGGATATGAGTTCCATAAGTAGCAAAGGTGGTGCATGCACAATAAAATGCTTGGAGACTTAATTACTTGATGAAAGCGTTCTTTTGAGACAAATGACCAGTTTGACCACTCTTACTGACTAATTTATATGTGCATTAGCAATTATTCGCTGGTTGAAATTTCATTAATTTTATCTGGTGGAGAAAGACTAGATCAAAGCCGTTAACAATTGGTAAATAAGTTATGTAAGTAATAGATGAGTTTGTACAACCCGCATATTTTTATGAGATCCATAACATCATGAATTTCATAACCAAGTACTCCCACAACCGGCCATAAGTGATGCTACATGTGTGCAAGAATTTACGAAGAATAACTAAGGGCTATGACATGACGCTGTAAAACATACCAATCCTGTCCTAGTTTGATTGATGGAGGAATTGCTTTCTATATCCACATACTACCCTGCAAGCCGGTGCATGGGCTTGTGGCAAGGGGTGTTAGGTCACTAGCCATGTAAAGATGTAAGGGATAAGGTTTAGGGAGGAGAAATGTTAACATGTATTTCAGGAGTATAGTTTGTGGAGCTCAATTTTTATTATGGTTGCTTATTGTGCACAGGAAGAATGAATTTTTGTACCTATCTATTCAGCAGTGTATCTCTCTTATTTTATCGCTTCTGTCAGACCTAGAAATGTAGCGAGGTATCATTATAATATTCTCTGTGTTGCTCTGAAACATGACTTCTGTACTTCTCAAGCAAGCTAAGCCTAGAGGATTGAGTCTCTATGGGCTCCCACCTTAATCACTCTAAAAGTTGTGAGGCACTATATGTTCGCTCGTAGCAGTTTATAACAAAGCGTACAGTTTTTTTTGTATTCTATTAATTTTTTGGTTAAATCTTTATGACCAGGATCCAAAATGCTCGCAGCATATTCAAGGTGTGGCCTAAACAGAGCAAAGTAGCATCTCTCTTTGACTTTTTCATTCAAGGGCCTTCCCATTTTAAGCTTAAAAAAACCTAGTTTCTTTTATGCTGTGCTGCATATGTTTTGTATATGTGTTCCCCACGATACATCAGAAGTTCAGTTAATTCAAAGATATTTTACTGTACCTGATGATTTTATGTCTACTCCACCCACAGTATAGGTATGGCATTTGTGTGATGACTTTAGCAGAAACTGAACTGTGGTGCAATTACTAATATTTTATTCTAACTCCTGGCACCAATAATGAGCATTGTTTGGATCAGATGACAGAACTTCAAAGTCTGCATCTTCCTTCATTTCATGCATTTCCCACAGGGGTGAGGTTGGCCTAGTTAGGAGGTTTCCCAACTAAGGACTAGGGAACTTCCTAGTTGGGAGGTTTCCTATTCCATTTTCTATTGGCTGAGCTCTTTTTACCCACGAGTCGCCTAATTGAAGGGCACTGGACATGATTATTTGTTTGGCTTGCCTCTGCATTGTACATTAAGGGAAATAATTTTATCTGAAGCCGATTCTTATTAGAGATTGAAACTTATTGACTTGAATGAAGATGGCTTGGTGGTATACTTGGCTCACACACCTGACCAGCAATTGAGAGATCCGGGTTTGAATCCTGGTCAAGTCAAATGATTTTTTCATGACGAATTTCAACCCTGGGTGTATATTCACCCCCTGCGAGTGACTTTGTACCACATCATTTGTCAATGCAATGATTGCAAATTTAAATTCTAAGCCTGTGGTGTGAAACATGAGCCTTTGATAGCATAACCCAGTTTATTTACTCTCTGTGGGCCTATTGGATATGCTGAAACATTCCTTTTCCTGTTTTTTTGGTGAGGTGAATCTTATTCAGCTGGTTACCAGAAAACTATAGGTGTTCAATGTATGGGGCTGATTCTGTAATGTAGGGTTGTTACATTCCACCAGCACTATTTAACATCTACAACTGATGGATCTTTTTATTCCTTAAATTCCTCTGTGTTATATCCAACTAATTTCGAGGGCATTAAATCACAGTCTAAGAAGTTATATGGGTAAAGATCAAGAAATTTTTTTATCAACAAATGGTATTAGAACTTATTTGTTTAATACATTTACAATCTCATTTATTTGGCAGGAATACATTGGTTTTGCCCTAATCTTTTAGGCTCTTGATGATTAAAATTATTTGTGAGTCCTGTGCTATTTGAGTCCATAACTTAATGGCACTAGTGAAATTTCCCATGATAAGATGTTGTAAGGTGCATTTTTTCATATGGAAGTGGATTCAAATTGATGATACAAAATGATACAACCCATTCCTAAAAGCACTCCTCACGGAGTCAACAACTAACCTAATTTTCTTTAGTCTAACACTGCCTGTTGTCTTGACATTATCACTAAAATCAGCAATCTTAGTATCAGTGTGTATCTGTCCCTGGACATGATAGCTGGGAAGGCAGGAGTTGACAATATCCAAACCTTCGACCAATACTCTTTCGAGTTGAGCTTCTGCATCATTGGCATTAGGAGTGAAACTGCCAGGAAGCAATACAATTCTGGCACGTTGGTATCCGTTCACCTCTTGAGTCGAGAAAATTCACTTTTCCCTAAATGTCCTTTGGAGTAGTGGTAAAACTTGTTCGTGTCCAAAACAATTTCTGATATTAATTTCTCCAAGAAAAACTGTTAAAAAAATGTGAAGGGTGAAGAGTGATTACCCACAGGAGCTTTAATTCCGGAATTCTGGAAGAATTAAAGGGATGAATCTTTGGCACTTTGCCCTTATTTTTCCATGAAATTTCCTCTACTTTCCTCATTTTTGGCTGACAAGGAACTTCATCCTCATCTTCATCATCGAATTCCTCTTCATCTCCATCATCATCCTCATCCTCGGAGTCGAAAGCAGGTATAGGCGTGTGCAATGCCTGCTAAGTTGAAGGTTGTGGCTCATTGGCACTCTGGGAATAAAGTGTCTCAAAAGTCGCATCTTCCTCAGAAGAAATCTTCTCACTATCACTTTTTGTTAACATTTCAAACACCTCCTCATCCAATACAGTAGACCCCCGCTTTACGATGGGTTCGACTTACGATGGTTTCGAATTACGATCTGAGCTGATTTTGTGCGCGCTTTTTAAAATTTCAAATTTCTCCAATTATGTTTTAAATATCGAAAGTGTTTTAAATATAGGTTTAATAATATTTTAAATAATTTTAATCATGGATATTTCGTATGCATTGGCTCTGACGCGTACACTAAATGGATTGGCACTGATGCTCTTTAAACAGATTCCTCGTCCAGAAAGAATGCCGATTCAACATACGATGGAATTCGCTTTACGATCAGTCCTCCGGAATGGATTAATATCGCCAAGCGAGGTTCTACTGTACTTGTCTTTGTTACATTTCAGCTGATGAACAACTGCAAACTATCGAAAACTAAAAAAGCAAGCTCGTGTTCACCGGTCCAGAGTTCACTGAGTAATGGCAAAAGAATTCCTATAGGACCTCCTAAAAGATATATTCAGAGTTTAGAGGAAAGGAAATAATACCGTTATACGAAGCTTAAATTGCATATGCACTTTATTGTCCCTTTGGTATGCATGTTTTGAGAAAAAAGGAAAGAGGCCGATCGATCTAAAACGGTGCGGTCCGAAAGGTCTTCGAAAGGCCATAAATTCATATTCCGCAAGTCAAGAAGAAAAATATAAGCTTGCTCCATCTAGCGAGACTTCCTTAAAACCACTACAAAGTTCCCAAGGAGATACGACAAAATGCTTTTTGAGCACAGAACGAGAAATATGGAAACATAGTGCTGAGTTCATAGTGCTGAGGTCACTGCTGTACCCACATGCATATATGCGTGTATAGCATAAGTGGCACTGATACGCCCGAATGCATAAATGCATTCATAGTGCTGAAAAGGTTAAATGATGGTATGAGGAGGGAGCTATCACAAAAATTGAACTGCCCTTACCAGATTTTCCACCACAAGTGGTACACATACAACATCAAGCATAGGCCTCTCTTGGGATTCATTCTCACTAGAGTAATTGCCATGATTCATCTCTTCCTCAGACAACAATTCATTAGGATTGTCTCCTTCCTATTAAAAAAACAGGAAATAAGGAAGCAATGCCAAATAAGATACAAACAATTATGATTACCAACCTCATCACATTCAATGCAATTGATTTGAGTACAGCCTAAATGGTTTGTGATCATCATGGGTCATCTTCCCTAAGTAGAGTGACTGCTCTTACCAGATTTCTTATCTCCAGTGGATCACGTTCAATGTTATACACAGCTCTGTCTTTAGATTCATCCTGGCTAATGCTCTCCTCACAGTAAGCTCCTTCCTCCACTAATGATTCCCTTGATGAGTCCTCCTCTTTAACATCATTCTGGAAGAGAGGTTACATCATAAAGTTTTGCATGAGGCTCACAAACCATTCCTCTAAATAATCAATTTTCACATTTTAATCCTGGGCATTTACTATAAACTTTATGCCAGAACAAGGGAAACCATATATTTATTTATTCGTCCTAGGATTTGTGATACACATAGCATGTACAAATATAGTATACGTCAAGATATACAGGCAAAATACTTAATTATATGTACATACATATATACTATCACAGGCACTAATTACATATTTAGAAATTCATTTATTGTATAAAATAGCTTAATGTGTAGAAAGTTTATTTAGTTTTTCTTGAAGAGGGACATCATAGTGACAAGCTTTAATTCTGGTGGTAGCTTATCAAAGTATCATTCGCATAGATTTTAGGCCTAAAGCTGCATTATGGGTTCTTTCAAATTGTCGGTACTGATCTTTACGGGATCTTGTGAAATGAAAGTGGTATGAATTATTGGTTGGATACTGTTTAACATTGTTTTTTGAGAACATTATTTTGATATAAATGTAAATTCAAGGAATTAGTAGGATTTGTAGCTTCTTAAATAGAGGGTGACATGTTGAATTGTAAGAAACACTGCTTATTGTTCATGGTCTTAAATCATATTGTGGTATGCTGGTAATTAACTGACTCAACATCACATAAGTTGGCACCACTGTCTGTTCTTTCTCTCGATGTGTTGTTAATTGGATTGTTGCAATGTTTTATTTAAGCCTTTTTCTATTCTTGTTGTTGTCACAAAAATTTGGTACTTGTAAGATGGATTACTAATTAAATGCTCGCATCTTACATCGGCCGGAGTTGAGTTCTTTTAACCTTTAAACTCGTACACTTATAAGTCTTGATGTGATATGTCCCTCTAAACCAGTATGTTATGTGAAGGAACAGTGGGTAAAGATTAGGGATTGGTCAGTTCAATTCTATAGTTCTCGGTTTCACAAAAAGAATCGGTCCCAAAGTAACTGGCGTAGAAATCACCAATTACTCACTCTCTATCAGTGTAGGTTTTGCATGATAATCTGGTTAATTATGGTACTTATGTAATTTCAAATTATTACAACTTAATGAGAACCACAATTAAGAGGACCATAGGACTGAATAAATTCAAAAAGTTTGCAAGAGATGAAATACTACCTAATTTAGTGATTTCTTATTGATAAATCATCTGTCATTCCAAGTACAGTAGAACCTCGATCTATCGTTCTCGCATTGATCATTTTCTCGCTTCTATCGTTCGCCGTCTTTGTCCCGAATGTAGTTCCATGCTGATAACATTAATAATTCCCGCATCTATCGTTCCCCGAAGTATCGTTTTCCCGCTTTGATCATTTCCAAATCACGGTCCCCACATCGCAATACCTGCATTCATTGTTTGAAAAAGACGAAACCAAAAATTTACACCAAAGTAAGATTTTGGGATTTTTGCGGCGCTCTGCAGCAGGAAAGGAGGAGGGGGAGGGAGTTGGGTGACGCGCCATGCAGGATGGATGGGTAGCCCTCGCCGTCCTAGTCCCTTCTTATCTTTATGGCCCAAACTCCTTCCTATAGGACAATTGGCATTCCTCCTTTCCTACCCAAACGAGTCCCTACCTCGCTCTTTAGCGGCCGCATTCCTTCGCCATGAGCTTCTAACCTTTCTTCCTATTATCCTCTCAATGCTCTCTTACCAGTAGTTGTCATATGCTCGCTCTCTGCACCATATCGAGATCTGATATAACCCATGTGGGTTAATATCAACAGATTTCCTTGGTGTTTAGTATCAAATGTAACAGAAAATAACGGACAAACTTCATATAATACTTGTTCTGCTGGTCCTGGGGACTGGTTACATAAATCGAACACAGTAGTTACAGTATTCCTTCACGCTGAATGGTTATATCAGCCCTCGTTAACGTCCGTTAACATCAGGCTCGTTAACGTCCGGAATGTCAAAATTGTGTATTGTGTTGTCCCTAGTGATTACACTTTCAAAGTAGTGGTTTAATTTAAAGACATACAGCATTGTTTTTTTGACTCATAATTAGTGAAAATTTTACAATTCTAGCAATTAGGTACAGATAATAATCAAACCAATAACAACTTCTCCTGCAACTGAAAATATGGCAATGCTAAGTAAGTACTAAATTAAGAAATGGAACCAAGTATCTAAGCTAAGAACAGAGTCATCCCATGTAAAAATATGTTGGCCAAGTAATGAAAAACTCTTACCAAACTGCTAATCACAAGTGGTACACACACAACATCAGACACAGGTCTCTCTTGGACTTCATCATCACATGGGTTCTCCAATTTGTATGTCTCTTCATCAACCAGTGTTACACCAGGCTCAACTTCCACATTAACATTGCTCTGGAATATTGAATGTATCACTAATTAAGTTCAAAGGAACTTCTGCTCTTATTGAAACAGGGGAAGGGGCCAAGAAAATTAGTAATCATAAATGACTTTCATAAAATTTAATTTAGTTTCATAAAGATGCATACATGACGTAGTACCAGGGATGTGATCCAGTACCATATTACACTTAACAGTACATTATTTTATAATTTAGTGCCTCATTCACTAATCTGTACACTACAAAATTTGAAGGATGATATAATGCCCAGTACAATAAGGCACTTGAGTCTTTCATGTATGATACTATATTCCCATTTAGCTTTGGACCAATTTATTTTACTCCTGAGTTTATTTTAGGGGCTGACAGGGAGAATTTGTTATATTTTTACTCAGAGGGTATGTCTGGTTATTGAAAGGAAACCTTTATTAATGCTGGAGATTATTGAAATCAAATCTGTGACAGTTAATGTCCATAATTTTAGAATACTTTATTGTATGCAGGTCCTCCTAAACATTTATCTTTGGCTCCATGCTAGGAAGTTCTTTCATTACACAGGCATGTAAATATTAACAAAGCAAACCAGCTAAACAATACTAATCTTTATTCACTATCATTTATAGAGAAAGCAATCAAGTACCTCAACAATGAAGTAATTGAAAGTCTTGTTAGCAACTACCATTGCAGATTAACATTTTGAACTCATCCTGAATGGATAAGAGGACCACACAGAGGATGCTGATTATATTCCATAATTCTACCATTTCCCACAATGCAGATCTCTCAGCATTATTAAAGCTTTCAAGCATTCCCATCCATTCATAAATGGATCTCAGTAGAGTAATGTTTTACTAAATATCTGAGATGAAATCATTAAATTTAAAGTTGCAAATACAATTAATAAATACATAATAAATTTATTCCAATGTTTTGACCTATGTTTGAAGGTCTATACTCTCAGATTACTTTACACAAGACAGAAAAATCTACAAATAGAGCAAGAGGATATATAAAATTGACAGTGATTTCCATTACCAGATTTCTCACCTCTAACTGTTCACATAAAACATCAGATACGCGTCTCTCTGGAACTCCATCTTCTTCAAGGTCCTCTCTCACAGATGCCTCTTTGACCATCCATTCATTACCATCAAGCTCTTCCTTTACACCAGTCTGGAAGATGAAATGCCCGACCAATTAGAACAATATAAACAACTAAAAATCCCCGCCCGCTCCCTGCAATTCTCCCCGCAATGAACCATTTTTATGGACCACTGTTTTTCCAGCATTCCAGTAGGTCCTACCTGGTAGGACCTGCACAATGCCGATGCAATTCCGACTGGAATGCGGTCCTACCAGCAAATGCAGTGAAAAAAAAGTTTCAACGTGGGGAGACCCCGGAAATTACCTGTATGAGAAAGTATTATTATTCACAACATACTTCATCAATGACGCAGTTGAAAGAGCAGTTGCCCTGCCTCACACTTAACAAACAAATAAACAAAATACATGCAAAAAGGCAACAGTGTTAGAGAGTATCCATAAATACAGAAAATATTCCAATTTGAATTTCTACTGTCACTTGGTTGACCTTTTCAGTGCTAATGCCATTAATAATATTAAAGATATTTTGATAGTATCAATTAACAGACTTCCTTTTGTTGTTTTGTTTATTTCAAACAAGGAAAACCCAAAAAATGAGGAGAAATTCGGTGTCGACGATCAAGAAAAGTGTATCCGGTGTGATGCCTAGCAATCAGGTGTCGTCACGCTTTTTTAAAAACCATTACTTTGGCCAATCTAACAGTTATACAGTAATGTTTAAGTACGCAAAATTTGCAGAATAGAATTATGCACTATTCATGAGAAAACTGTATCGATACATACAATATGTACCCAGTAATGAAGGAAAATTTATGAATGTCAGGGTAAATTAATGAATGGAAAAAATTAATGAATGTCAGGGTAATATGAGAGATATGTGGAACATTTTGAACAGTTTTACAGGGAGGAAATCTAAGGTTATTGCAGATGTTGATATAATGAAGTATTTTGGTAAAACTCACTCTATAAAAGAAATAACAACACTTTTTTCAATCAAGTTGAGTTTTTCCTGCTATTCAATCATCGGATTTTTATTGAGTGAAGTCTGCAAGAGAATCAATTCACTTATGTGAAGAGAAGAGCTCTTAATGGATCAGTAGCCTCTCATACGATCTACTTGTGGTACCCAATGGTAATGGAGTCAATTGTGCCTCCTGCGAGTGGCGGGAGTCACTTCCTGTAAGGATCCAACTGACCCATGAGGCAGTGGGTGACCTAAGGAAACAAGCATCTTTTTTTGTTCATATGAGGGGGGCATGAATGGCTGTTGGAGAACTTACGTAGGAACGCACACAGGCAAAGGAGGCTCAGTACTGCTTTCTTCCATAAAGCAGATGTCAGGCTCCTATTGCCTAAAAGCAAAGACCAGGTTTCTTGCTTAACAACATGGTCAAATTAAATGTGACTGGGTTTTGAATCCAACCTTTCTTAAAACCCATTTCTTACCCTTTGCCTATTGGTTCAGAGCCATTTCTTCTTTCACCTATGGGCCCCATGGGATTAAGTGCTCAGCACCAGTGCAGGGGGATTTGTCTGGTGAATCCTTTCCCATTAGCATTAACATACACTGCAATTCATTCAACAGCATGGTGTAAAAAAAACTGCTAAATTGGTTAGGCTGGATCGGCATGGAAGAAAGCAAAGTTGATTTGAGGAGAGAAAGTGAGAGGTAAAGTAATAAACATGGTTTTGGATAATTCTCTCGCAGACTGAGGAAAGAACGAGCAGTAAAGAAATGTGACAGTAGTTAGAGATGTCATTTTGTAGACCAGATTTGTGGCCTGAACATCGATGTATCTAACTACCGTGATGTTACAGGACACAGCCACTTGGATGTGGCTTCCTTGAAGCCTTCATTGCACAAGAGTTGCCACATTTTGATGGGCCACAAGGGCTTTAGGCCTAGCTCCCTTGTATCTATCAGAACTGCCATGTGAGTTAAGAAGCCTGCGTAGCATTTCCCGGTCCAGGTCTATTTTCACTCATGGCAGTTTCAACATATGGTTAATATGTTGGTATTGGAACAAAGTAAAATATCGTGGAATTACCTCAACTTCTGATATATTTTGGGGAACACACATACAAAACTTATGCAGCACAGCAAGAGACTATGTTTTGTTAAGCGTATAATAGGAGCATCCTCAGATGAAAAATTAAAAGAGAGATGCTACTTCGCTCTGGTTAGACCACACCTCAAATATGCCAAGAGCATTTTGGACCCTGGTCATAAAGATTTAACAAAAAAAATTAATAGAATACAAAGAAAAGCTGCACACTCCATTAAAAGCTGCTATGAGAAAACAGATAGTGTTTAAAGAGATTAAGGTGGGAGCCCCTAGAGACTCAGAGACTACACACTTAGCTTAGGTTGCTTGAGAAATTCAGACCTGATGTGTTTCAGAACAATAGAGAGAATATTATAATGAGTCTCACAACAACTCTAAGTCTGACGGAAGCGATAAAATAGGAGAGGTACATTGCCGAACAGATAGGTACAAAAACTCATTCTTTCCGTGCTCGATAAGCGACCACAGAAAAAAATGAACTCACCTAAATACACTTAAATACCATAATACACATCACCATATCACCTCCAAAAACCTTACACCTTTACACGGCTAGTGTCCTAACAATTCCTACCACACACGCATGCGGCTCACAGGGTAGTATGTAGATATGTCTTGGCATTGTTGGTGCTATTGAGGAGCCATTATTTTTTAAATATTGGTATTACCACCATGAATCACAAGAAAAATTATGATAAGGATTTTGCACAGCAAAAGAAAAAGCTTTATCAAGCAAAGGAATAATTCCAAACAGCAGACCATTACCTCTTTGATTTCAATGCACACTTACACTGTGAATAGAAGATGCTTGTAAAAACTGAACAGTAAGAAGGGAAAATATGAGGCATATCCAGGAAGTAAGTGTACTAGGGTCCTTACAGGCAGAGGAAATTTGTTTTTGCTCTCTTGGCCACACTGCCGTGTAGGTTAGCTCCTACCCTTTCCAACGAAACCACGCGGGTGTCAGTACGTTGAGAACTGTCAACGTGGCATCATCTTGTGTAAACAATGTAATTGCTTCCTTCCGCCAGGTGCGAAATTCGAAGTGACATCCGCCATCTCATTGTGAAGGGAAAGTCGCCATCTGAAGTTTTTAATGAAATTAAAACGGTTTATAGTGAAGTAGTTATGAAACGTACGAGTGTGTTTAAATGGTGTTGTGAATTTAAAAACGGCCGTACTGATGTTCACCACCTCATCACCCTCAGCGAAAACATTCAAAACCACAATTTCAGCCAAAAAAATCATGGTATCCCTGTTTTGGGACCACAAAGGCATCATTTTGATCGATGTTTTACCTCCGGGTGAAACCATGAATGCTGCACGGTATTGTGAGACCCTAAAAATATTGAGGAACGCAATTCAAAACAAAAGGAGGGGAATGCCTCAGAAGGGAATTCGCCAACTGCACGGCGATGAGAGGCCCCTCACGGCCAGCGTCACAAAGGAACTTCTCGACTTGTTTAGATGGGATGTTTTGAACCACTCAATGCATTCCCCCGAGCTGGCGCCATCATATTATCATCTCTTTACCTCCCTGAAGATGCACATGGGTGGAAAAAGATGTACCAGGAAGAGAAATAGGAGGTGAAGAAGTGGATGAAAGAGGTGGTGGGAGAGTTCTATGACCAAGGCCTCAAAAAAATTGACCTCTCGTCACACTACGTGCATCGAGAGGGACGGTGACTAGGTGGAAAAATAGTTGACTTATATACTGATGTAATCCTATAAAAAATTTTTTTTAAATAATCTTTTTGTAGCCAACAAAAATTTAGTACACTTACTTTCTGGATATGCCTCGTACTTAGCATTAATACAAACAAAAAAAAAAGAATAATGGAGGTTAAACTGAGGTTTCAATAGTTTTCCTACAAAAATGTTACTTCAGTACAGTACATAGATGCATTGATAGCATGCAGACCATAAAGAGCACATAAATATTTACTGTCAACAACTTAGCAAAGCAGTCACACTCACCTTGAAATCACTCCCCAGTTTACTTTTCTCAAGTTCTCTTTCAGACTTGACACACATCTCTTTGAACTCCTTGAATTCCAATAGCTTTCTTAAACAATGACAACACACACTGTCAGGTAAACCATCATCTTCAGTGACCTATAAGAGTAAAAAAGAAGTATTAACGAAATATTACAACAAGGTATAATGGTCATACTACAACTAAATAAAGGTAATCAATTTACTATCCATTACATCTGTAATGATAACTTATCCAAAAAAATATGCCCTTGGGGTTTGTTGCATATAGTCCACTTCAAAAGTACACGAAATTTTTGTCTCCTCAATCTCAATAGTCTCCCGATTTTGCTCCAAGTATGAGGAGCGAAATGTTGAGTTCTTCAAGAATGGACAACTTGCAACAAATACCAAAAGCATAATTTTTTATCTGCTAATGGTAGTCTACAATACTATAGGCTCTACAGACTGGCAAAACTAATAACATATATTTAATCACTTCCATTCATCATAAATTATGAACTAAGACATGTAGACAACAGGTTTATAAATTTTGAAAGGCTCTTTCTGTCCCAAATCAGAAAGTAGTATTCATAGTGTTTTGATAATTTCTACAACACCAAAAAGCAATATATCAAATGTCATATCATCCCTGTACAAGACTTGAAAAACCCCAAACCAGACAATAATGCTTAATTCTCCTGATATAATACATCATATTCAGAAATTTATTATGGCACACTAGTAACAACTTGGCTGAAATAAATGTAATGTACTTCAAAAGACCATATATCTAGTACTATATTTTCTGTTAATGTTGCAGGAAAATGTATTTTTTCGTTAGATAATCTTGTTAATAGGTTGTGGCTGGCAGGCTATCAGCAATAGCTTTGCCCACAATAAGTAAAATAGAATGTGTAAACTATGTAAAAATGAGGAAAATTTGATTGAGAGGACCAAAGTATGCCTAATGAAAATTAAAAAGCTACATGCAATTCAGAAACTACCAAAAATCAAGAGTTTACCATTGCTTGTACCCTATGCTTATCGGCCGGATCTCTGTCGCTACACCAAATCGAGAGTAATGCTACAATCAAAGAACATTTTGTAAGTTGGCACTTCAGAGAAAAAATGTGGCATTAAGAGAGCTAAGGCAGGCCTACGACACTCTCAAGTACCTCCGCATTGAGCATCACCGATCGCAGCTCTCCAAGCGGGCTCGGGTGTGCTTCGGACGCAGTAAACTCTTTCGTTCTTCTCTTGTTTGCGCCTTTTCACCTGCTTCATCATCGTGGCCACGTTGGGGAATGTTGTGAGTGAAACTTTCGAGGGTATAAAGAGGTTTTGTGGACAAAAATTTCAATCACCGAAGAAGATGAGAAATTATTGCGCTGCTCTGTAGTGTAATAATTATACAGGGGTGAGAGTGGATCCACCCATGTCATTTTTTAGCTTTCCCAAAGAGGAATGGAGGCAAGGTGTACAATGTTCGCTTGATTGCCCTTTGTGGCATTCGTCCAAGATTAAATGTGTTGTTAATTTTTCAGCATGTAGAATCAGTGTTTAACTAGTTCCTTAAGGTATGTGGTAAAGATTTGTGTCATAATTACCGCGAGTTGTGGTTTCTTATTGGTAAACGCAGAGGTGCTGGCAGGTGCATGGTTTTAGCAGAACAAAATGCCTTTTTTAAAATTGGATATTACATTCGGATACTATTAGGGCAAAGGAGTGGCTTAAGTTTACTTTGAGGGAGGACCTGTTCGGTCGAGACATCAAGCAGCTGAAAAACCTTCGCCTATGTAGCGACCATTTCCAGGAGAGATGCTACAGAAAGAAATACCCGAAGCCTCTTCTGACTCGTGATGCAGTGCCATCAGTGCAAGGTAGTGTATAGATGGATTATGAATATTGTCTGCAAAAATTTGTGTAATATTTTGTTTCGCTGTAATGGATAAGCAACTATTTAACTTCTACAGTTTTCGCTGGAAATTCGGCTGGCACTTCGGAGCTTGAAAACTCAGAACAGCGGAACCTATTATTGGCATTGAAATTAATGTAACCCGAGAAATAGGTTAGTAATAATTTCAGGAATGGACTTTTCTTATCATCTGCCTTATATGGTGTGAGTTGTGTTTGTGGGAAAATTCTATAATATGATTTAATTATCCGTCTTGCATATCTGTGTGTGCATATATGTGATAAGAAGTATTTTTATGTGTCTGCTAATGCGTGCTTTTCATTCATTGACTTCGCTGAACCACTAACTTCATAGAAATGTATTATAGTGCATGGTAGTGAAGTTGAACCCCCAGTAACCCATGAGGTGATTTGCAGTATATTGCGTGGGTTAAGTGTTACTCGTATGCACGTTGTTTTTTCCTGTAAACCCTTTGATTTGAAATTAGCCATGGAATATTAGGTAACCATCGTCGACTTTCCTCCACATGTGCCTAGATAATGAGCAATCAAAAATGAGGCTGGACAATTCATAAACCTCTTTTGTTCTATTAGGTGATAATTATTGAATTCTGCTGTCACTAATGTGATTAATCAGTTTTCTTGCTGGGAAATCACATGACTCTGCTCTTAAATCTGCAATCAAATTTTAGAGAGACATCTTGCTCTGTTAAGGGATTATTACCCATCTTGGAAATAATCTTTTCATGTATATCATAGGTGTAAAAATTTTAAGTGGCCTAATTTTAAGATGAAGATCTAATTATACTGCTTGCTCTGAAAGATAACTCTTGTTCTTTTATTCTGGCACACAGTAAACTGCCGTGTGGTGGAAATGGAAGATCCCAACTGTGCTTTTGCTGGCTTGGTGACTCCTCAAGGTTTGTTTTATGTCAATTGAAGTTTAATGTCATATTCAATACTCTTGCTGGACATTGCTGAATCTAAGACTTGTGGATCGAAGACTAAGAAATGTGGATGAGGAAGTGTTTAGGGTAGGCATTGAAAAAGATGAGGGTGGTGTGGTTTTTGATGATAAAGACAAATTTTCTTTGACTGAGTTTGGGAAAATGATGTGTGCTAAGTTTTTAAAGAGGCATAGTTGCCATGATTGTAAATTGGTTGTTAATGGATATATGTCTTCATTGGAGCCAACCCACACTACCCTCAACCTTTTGGAGGAGTGGGAAAATTTATTTATTGCAAATTTTGTCCCAGCAGTAGACAAAAAATATATTTGTGCCCAGATGTCTTCAATTTTAAGAGAAAGTGATACATTTAAGAATGCATTTCCTTGTACCTCTGCCAGAACAATCCTGCCTGGTTTATGTCCCAAGGATAGAATTCTTTGGGCAGTGAAATGCGTGAACAGGGAGAGGGAAAGCAAGAATAGACTTGTGTAACCTCCAAAAAAACTAAGAAAATTGTGTCATGTTTAATTGTTTTTTTTTCAAAGACTTTTCAAAAACTCATCAGTGTGCATTCTGTAATTTTTTGTCTCAGCAGGGTTTATTATGTCCTCTTGTTTCTTATCTGGTACTTGCTAAAGTTTTGTGGTAAATTATTCAATTTTATGGTAAATTTTTCAATGTTATGGAAAATTTTTCAATTTGTGGTAATTTCACCTGAATGTGTTGGGGTTTATTGTCTTTTGTGTTTGAGTTCTGCATAATTTCGCATTGAATGTTTAAGTTCATATCAAATAAATATGTTTATGTGCATATTTCTTAGGGTTTTTTTTATCGACCTCTTCTAATTTTTACTGCGGCAGGTATGTACCCTGGTATATTTTGATTTTCAGGAAATATTGGAAGAAATTTTAGCCTCCTATTAAGTGCCTAAGGTAGTGACATCCAACTATGTTTGAATTTGCCGGTTTTTTTTCCGAACGTTTCCCCCGTGTTCACCAGATGTCTCTACCGTCGGATTTCCTACTTTCATTCTATGTAGCCTTATGAGAGTGTCATAGGCCTGGCTAAGGGTTAATGTCCGCTTCCGTCACACACGTTTCAAACACTTTTTTCGACCCTTAAAACTTAGCGTATCGCCACGAAATTTACGTCACATAAACCATAAACTTTCCGGTATCTGGTGATAGTTATATTTTTGGGGAATAACAAATCTACGATTAATAGAAAATTTCCAAACCTTTAGGTGAGTTTTTTCCCGGCCGCCATTGCTGTTTCCACTTTTGACCGTACCGCAGCGCGAAAGTCACTGAGTTGCCTTTCCGCACTAATCTCTCCCGTGCCATGTTATTCCTGACCGCGCAATATGTCGTCGCTTGAACGCTGAAAACACACGATATTTGAGCTATTGTCTCACTCCTGCTTTATCCAATCTTCACAAGTCATTCCACTGCCCTAATTATGCCTTTTTATACACTTCCCTTCTTTATTCGTGCGTTTTAAATGCTTCAACACTCACTGCACTGCCGGTTTTACGCCGTTGTGTAAATAATGACGAAAAGGGCATTTTGGAGTGTTCGTGGATTTTGAAATTCGCCACAAAGTCGATGTATATATTTTTACGATTCTCTCCCCCCCCCCAACCACTCCCTCACCCGACACAACCTCGGTGCGTCATTGGGGATTGATGGTACAGCCAAATACGCACCAATAAGTAATTTGAAACAGATTTCGTGATTTTTGGAACGTTAACAGGAAGGAAAAAGTATTACAATTGCCTTGTTCATTATCTAAAATCCCTATTTAAGAACCGATGTTGGGTGGGAGGGGGGCGGGGGAGTCGTTAAAATATATATATCGACATTTGTGGCGAATTTCAAATCCATGAACACTCCAAAATTCCCTTTCCGTCACTTTCAACCCTCCGAAAATCACGAAAACGGATCCATTAATGCGTTTTTCTGTACCAATTATCCCCATCGCACCCGGCCTGTGTGCCGTCCCACCCCAGCTGTCGTTTCACTCCACGGCCCGTAACCATTGCCGTAACCTTACTGGCTGGGGAAAGGAAATATTGTGAGGCTTACCCTCTGTCGGAGGCTTGGCGAAACTGGGAGAATGACGTCGAAACAGTGGGAAAAACGACGAAAATTAGTCATTTCTAACGTGAATATCTCAAAAACCTGTGGTTTAACAACTTTCCTGTAAAATTTGTTTCGTACTGTGATGCTTCAAGAACAATAGAATGTCACATTCATTATCCCGAAAATCACCAATTTCTCGGAATAAATGTGACGGAAGCGGACATTTACCCCTCTCTCGATTACATTCACAAAGAGGCATTTTGTCACATTCATTATCCCGAAAATCACCAATTTCTCGGAATAAATGTGACGGAAGCGGACATTTACCCCTCTCTCGATTACATTCACAAAGAGGCATTTTGTCTCCCCAGCCCTGCTTACCCTACCTTGATTTTTATATTTAAGTCTAAGGAAATATATACTATGTCGAGTTTTAGGGGACATCAGCCCATACTGCATTAATTCTCGCTTTGTACATTTCAAACCATTGTTTTACCTAAAACAGAAGAACTTAATATAGCGTACTATATAACCCAAGAATATCCACTGAAAATAGAAAAATATATTCTATCGTGAAATAATTAACTTTCACGGCTAGCAAACACTTACTTCAACACTAACGAGGTCCTGTATGATTTCCCAAACCGCCAGTCCTCTTCCTGTATCTGTGACGAAAATGCTAAAGGATTCTTCATCGTACTTCATGCAAAGTCTACACATTTGGCTTCTTTCACCAACACTTCCTCTAAAATCCAAAATTGTATTCACCATTTTGATATAGAAGACTGACACTGACGTTAACCCTTCGGCTTAGCAAGCCAACGAACTCTCATGTTCAACTGAGAAAGGTCAAAATAAACGACACTTTCCGCCAAACACGAATAAAAAAAGGGTTCTATTCTTCGTACGCATGAGTCATGCAGTCAGCTCAAGCTATCGAAAGATTGAAGCTCATGAATGCAAGCAAGGAGTATAGAGTACTCTATACTCCCTGAATGCGAGTTAGCAAGTCTTCTCGACACTTCTTGGTGACCCGCCTTCTCTCATTCAGTTGTTTCGTGTTTACCTTTTTCATTTCGCATCTTCGCCGTAATGTCACTATATGAGAGGGTTATTTAAAGATCTTTTTTCCAAAACCTTTAACCGCCGAGAGCTTTGGGAAATCTCGAGGACTTTTCTCCCATATCTTTCCGGAGATTATTGAGTTATCAAAGGCCCCTAACAGTAAAGTGAGGTAAACGTCGCATGATTCCCCTCCGTGTTCCGCCGCGTTCCCCAAGGTTCTGTTCTGGGGTCCACTTTGTTTTTAATTTATGTCAACGATTTATCAGATATTTTATCAAAAATTGTAGGTGCCCACCCACTTTCATCATTTGATTTTAATACTGTTACCAATCAATGTAAGTCGGTTTCTAGTAGCCTTGACCAGGTGCTCCAGTAATCTTCTCTAAATGTTGAGAAGTCACAAATTATTCATTTTAAAACCAAGAATAAAACTTGTCATGAAAGTGATGTTCCAATTGATCAAAAGCCTATTCCCCAGGCACCCAGTGTTAAATTTCTTGGATTGCAGCTTGATGCTTCTCTAACGTGGGAATTTCATATCCACTCTCTGGCTAACAAGTTGAGTACCAAATGTTTTTTAATTAGATTTATGAGATACATTGTATCGCTTGAAGTGCTGTTGAGTTTGTATTATGGTGAAATTTATTCCCATTTAACTTATATTATTTTATTCTGGGCCTTCTCACCTCATAATGACAAAATCTTTAAATTGCAAAAAACAGCTGTGAGACTGATGACAAATGCCCACTATCTTGCCCCTTGTAGACCTATTTTTAGGAGGCTGAGCCTCTTACCCTTTCCTTGTATTTATATATTGTATGTGTTGTTATATATACAAATAATATTACTCAATTTAATACAAATAACACTGTGCATAATCATTATACAAGAAGTGCCAAAGACGTATATGTGCCTTTTGTGCATACCAAAACTGTACTGCTAGGCCCAAATTCAATGGGTCAAGGACTTTTTAATGCTTTACCTAACAATATTAAATGTGTTAGCAGTAATTCTGTCTTTAAGAACAAAATTAAGCACTTAATTCCTACTTGTTAAAATGTATTATGATGTTGATGAATTGATTAATATAACAATATTTGTATGTTTTCTACCTGTCCTATATCACATATATAATTGCTGTCTTGATAAAATTATTATTATTATTATTGCTATGTGAAGTCGATGGGAATGCATCTATGCATATATGTTTACTTTAGATTAATTCACAGTAAATGTGGGTAACATTTCCGTTTCGGTTGGTGAACCACTCACCGTTGATATTTTACACAAGTGCCAACGGTGAATCACATTCACTACGTTGACCAATGGAACTCAGATCGATATGATCTCGGACTGATCTGACGTTCTAAGCCAGCTGACTCATATCGCCTGGTTTACCAATGCAAAATCCATTGAAATATCGATTTAAACCCGTTCATAGCGATTTGAAATCTCAGACGGGCAGAGAAAGCAGGCCGAGTTAGCCTGCTTCTCATATTGATCTCCCTATCCAGTTGCGTTTACCATTCCGAGCTAAACTGGCCAAATCGATCTGAGTCCGATAGGTAAACGTAGTGATAGATACCTATTGCAAATGTAAACTATCATGCTTCTTTTTGTTGCCTCCTGACCGTTTTAAAGGAATACTAAACTCATGAGAAATAATGCTCTTGTTCACATTCATCCAGAATCATCAAATGTATGAAATTTTAAGGGAAGGAAGGAAGGCCTTGCCATAAAAAAGGAGAGGCAAGAATGGCTCTCACTAAGTTTTCAAGCTGAATAGGGTGTAAATTGTAATAGTGACCATCCCATCGGGGTGGATCAAGGTTGCTGGTTTTTGGGGAAGAGAGATTTGTTTTGCAACTTTCCAGGGGGTCCGGAGGGTATGCAACACGTGCTGACTACCATTTTTCCTTCGGGTGACTGAGCTCCCACGTTATACCTTGCATAGTAGGAAAAATGGAGTCCATTTGGTATTTCATATTCCCCTGACCCCTGGAGAGAATGCAATCCACCTTCCGCAAAGCACCAACCTTAATACGCCTCAGCAACCATCCCATATCTTTGAGAGTTCATACTGTGCCTTCAATTCATTTTAATTAAACCTTGATTTGATAGTTTATCTAGAGTTGTTTGATAAAGGATTCCTCCCTAGCCCTTATATTATCTTTTAAAATTTACCTCTCTTATTTGGCCTCCAAAAATATTTTTCAAAATGCATTATATTATAACACTTACTGTGTAGACCAAATAAAGATAGCATTAGCAATTTTGGTAAGTTAAATTTCCTTCTGACCGAGAAAAATATATACAAAAAAGGGCCTTAAACCCAAATAAAGAGTTTCGGTTTCCTATTGTCTTTATACCAAAATCTATGTTAACACTCCAGTGCATCTTTGGGATACCATGGTATCCCAAGGTCATATGTTTTAGAATTTCTGCTTTACAATGTAGTCACCTCACCATTTCAATACCTTTCAAGCAAACATTTCTCATCCACCCTTACCTCAGCAAAAATATTAGGCAAAAAAATGAAATATACATGTTTCTGCACACCATTTTGACTAAAAAAAGAATTAGAAACTTGACTTAAAACTTTACTCCAAATGATTCTTATGAATGAGAAATATTCTAGAAACAAGAACAGAATGAGTCAAAATTATAGTTTTATGGATAATGAGGCTTAAAGTTAAATGCATAGGGGCGACTCACAAATAAGTATAATCATCAAGAAACTAAAAAATTAGGGCAAAAACAATGTATTCCTGCCAAATAAATGAGATTGTAAATGTATTAAACAAATAAGTTCTAATCCCATTTGTTGATAAAAAACATTTTTCAATTTTACCCTTATAACTTCTTAGATTGTGATTTAATGCCCTAGAAATTGGTGGAATATAACACAGAGAAACTTAAGGAATCAAAAGATCCATCAGTTGTAGATGTTAAATAGTGCTGGTGGAATGTAACAACCCTACATTACAAAATCAGCCCCATACATTGAACACCTATTGTCGTTTTCTGGTAAACAACTGAATAAGATTTACTTCACCAAAATAACACAGGAAAAGGAATGTTTCAGCATATCCAATAGGCCCACAGAGAGTAAATAAACTGGATTATGCTATCAAAGGCTCATGTTTCACACCACAGGCTTAGAATTTAAATTTGCAATCATTGCATTGACAAATGATGTGGTACAAAGTCACTCGCAGGGGGTGAATATACACCCAGGGTTGAAACTCGGCATGAAAAATTCATTTGATTTGACCAGGTTTCAAACCCGGATCTCCCAATTGCTGGTCAGGTGTGTTAGCCAGTTATACCACCAAGCCATCTATATTCAAGTCAATAAGTTTCAATCTCTAATAAGAATCGGCTTCAGATAAAATTATTTCCCTAAATGTACCATGCAGAGGCAAGCCAAAGAAATAATCATGTTCAGTGCCCTCCAATCAGGCGACTCATGGGTAAAAAGAGCTCAGCCAATAGAAAATGGTTGGCAACTAGGCCAACCTCACCTCAGTGGGAAATGAATGAAATGAGCGAAGATGCAGACTTTGAAGTTCTGTCATCTGATCCAAACAATGCTCATTTGTGGTGCCAGGAGTTAGAATTAAATATCAGTAATTGCACCACAGTTCACTTTCTGCGAAAGTCATCACACCAATGCCATATATATACTGTGGGTGGAGGAGACATTAAATCTTCAGATACAGTAAAATATCTTGGAATTAACTTAACTTCTGATGTATCGTGGGGAACACACATACAAAACATATGCAGAACAGCATAAAAGAAACTAGGTTTTTTTAAGCTTAAAATGGGAAGGCCCTTGAATGAAAAAGTCAAAGATAGATTCTACTTTGCTCTGGTTAGGCCACACATTGAATATGCTGCAAGCATTTTGGACCCTGGTCATAAAGATTTAACCAAAAAAATTAATAGAATACAAAGAAAAGCTGTGCGCTTTGTTAAAAACTGCTACGAGCGAACATATAGTGCCTCACAACTTTTAGAGGGATTAAGGTGGGAGACCATAGAGACTCAGAGGATACACTCTAGGCTTAACTTGCTTGAGAAATACAGAAGTCATGTTTCAGAGCAACACAGAGAATATTATAATGATACCTCGCTACATTTCTAGGTCTGACAGAAGCGATAAAATAAGAAAGATACACTGCTGAATAGATAGGTACAAAAATTCGTTCTTCCTGTGCACAATAAGCAACCATAATAAAAACTGAGCTTCACAAACTATACTCCTGAAATACACGTCACCATTTCTCCTCCCAAAACCTTATCCCTTACATCTTTACACGGCTGGTGACCTAATACCCCCTGCCACACGCCCATGTGCCGGCTTTCAGGGTAGTGTGTAGATGTAGAATGCAGTTCCTCCAGCAGTTGAAATCCAGGATTGGTATGTTTTACAGCGTCACATCATAGCCCTTAGTTATTATTCATAAATTCTTGCACACATGTCACTAATGGCCGGTTGCAAGAGTATTTAGTTATGAGATCTATGACTTATAGATCTCCTAAAAATATGCCAGTTGTACAAACTCATCTATTACTTACATAACTTATTTACCAACAGTTAATTGCTTTGAATATTTGATCTAGTCTTCCTCTGCCAGATAAAACTTATGAAATTTCAGCCAACAAATAATTGCTAATGTACATAAATACTAGTCAGTAAGAGTAAACAAACTGTTCATTTGTCTCAAAATAACTCTTTCATCAAGTAATTAAGTCTCCAAGCATTTTATTTAGCATCCGCCACCTTGGCTACTTATGGAACTTATATCTCCTTGCCATAAGTTATGAAACCATTAAATTTATCATTAATTCAATTAAATTTTCTGCACCACTTATTGAATGGTTGCCATGGCTTGAGGGTACCATTACTTTGTAGAATACATACCTGTCATTTCTGCAACTGGCTATGACCCAGATAGCACAGATGCCATCGTATCTTATGAGTACATAGATAGCATCCATTGACGAAGTGGATACTAGTAGCCGATGTCGCCCCTCGTATCTTGATACCACATACTGCCCAACCCTTTACGATCAAGATAATGACACCTATAATGTCAGCTACGAGCTGCGTACGACGGGATACGAAAGCTAGTGGCGCAGGAATACAAAATGGCCACCTAAGCTATGAATGCAAAACTAGAGACATGCATGACGAAAAAGAAAGAACTCTTAGTATTTTCCACACTTAAAACTTTTATTCCCAACCCAGGTTTTGATTGCTTTGCAATCATTTTCAAAGGTTTCAAATTTTCAAAGGCAAGGCAATCGAAACCTGGGTCGGGAATAAAAGTTTTAAGTGTGGAAAATACTAAGAGTTCTTTCTTTTTCGTCATGTCTGTAGTAGCATTCCACAAAGTTACACCTTCAACCATTAAGTTTATTAGAGACATGAATAATAATCAAATAGCACACCAGTCATGAAGCTGAAAAATGAAATGCACGGGTAGGAGAATAATAGCATACAACTGGTATATACAACATGTTTTTATTGGAAGGAGCTCTTTCAATAACCTCTTATTGTGCACACTGTCTTCACATGAATCCAGCTTGCCCACCTGTTTATTTCATACTTTTCTGGCAGAAATCAGTCAAAATAATCATTTCTACACATTCTTGTCCACACCCCAGCTGGGACCAATCTCACTAATCCCTCAGTACAGCACTGGATGTACATGAAATAAAGAAAAACACTTATGAAGGATTGAATCAAGCAAGAGGAAAGAGAATAGAGACGTTGCATGCCATTACGTCAACTGAGATAGTTCAAAGTACGACATGCAGAAAACCAATCAACTTTGCCGTCTACGTTAACAAGTCATTATTCAACGATAGGTATCCTACCCTTGCCAAACTGTTGAAATCTCAATCTTTCTTACAAGCTAAGAATAATGTCAAGTGCAAACAAATACACTGTAAATATTGCGTTGACTATCAACCGAAGGAAAAGGTACTAAATACAAAACATGTACGTATATGGCACCAATATGTACCCACAAAACAACTCCCGAGGAATGATAACAACACATATGAGAAAAATAATGATCTTTGTGATGTAAAATCTTAAAACAGAGAGATAGAAAGAGGGTTAGTGAAGTAAATACTGATAACCTCAGGTAAATGACCATAATACTACAGTTTCGGAATAAATAGATAATACTTAAAATACCACTTACACTGATAAACTGGGAAAAGATTGGTGGCCGGTCCTTGCGAAACGAAGTCGAGCCAATCTCCTTGCACAGGAAGAACTGGACCTTTTGCAGCAGCTCAATGCTGTACTTTAGAGTAACCACACCCGATCTACTCGCAGTTGCGATTAATGAAGATCGTGACGAGTCTCTCTCACAATAATGAAATATAGGATGAGCCGTGAAGTATATTGAAATGGCTGGGTTAAAACCTTAATGAAATAAATCTCACTCACAGGCATATCATTTTGCAATTGTTTGTTGCAGAGTCTCCTCCTCATCTAAGACAAAAAATATTTCCCTGAGCTGGAGATACGAGCCATGCACCAAGGGGATACTAGTATCCGGGACGAAGTGGATATGAGTATCTAGAGTATTTATTTTCATTTTTTTAAAAGTATCGACGCATACAACAGGATGTCTCAGATGAATTCCTGATGTGCACGCTCCTTCAGGGCATGTAAACTCGTTCATTTTGTTTTTGGTACAAAATTTTTCGCAGAAACAATTTACAAATGCCCAATGTGCGAATTCTCGCATCCTAATTGCCACCCTTCCTATCCGGATACGAAAATTCCTGTGCTGTTTGGGAAGTGAATGGGATTCAAAACTTTTTTGTATCCTTGAAGTTAGGGTGCATTCATTGCGTTACTTCATGTACGGGTTGCCTACAAACAAGGAAAGCTATGGCCAACGGAGGGCACACTTTCGGGCCTTCGGGCACAATGACCGTCCCTACGGACTAAAATACCTGCGTTCAAAGTTTCGAAACATTGTGTGGCCAAGCCTTCCCGTAAAATGCAAACAGAGAGCGTATAAACAATGCTATTATTTAGTCAAAATAGATTTTTAAGATAATTTAACCCTCACAACTTCTTTCCTCAACCCTTTTGCTCTAAGCATATCGGTTTAGAAGACACTATTTGTCCAAAAACACGATTTTCCACGGCTTATGACTAGAAAATGGTAGGAGACTATGAAAAGGAGCTGTTTCATGCCAAATTTTATCACATATAATTTTGTGTGTAGTGGCGTGCGTAATTGTAAATTACCTGTCGTGGCTATTAGAACCAGGTCATCGTTATTGGTCGTTAAATCCCAAAATAGTTGACTGCAGATAGGCCACATCTTCTAGGGAAGTTGATGTGGTGGTTTCCCCGTTGCCTTCCACAGTACCAGGTAGAACCAGGTGTCAGTCACATAGTGACGATAGATGTGAAAGTACAGTTTCGAGTTCCATTCCTTCGGTAGCATGGTCACCACTGTCACTAAAGGTTAGCATGAATCCCAATTTTGACCTGAAATCAATTCTACTCTTTCATGTGAAAGAAATATGAACACTATCAAAACTTGCCGGGTATGTCTTAGCATAAAATGTATTTTTTTTTCTAGAGCAAATGTCTGGTATTAGAAACTCATGATTAACCCTCTGAGGACGAGGGAGTCAAATTTGTTCCATCGTCATTGAAATATCTGCCTTTTAAGTGGCTTTTCCATTTGGTTGCTGCGCTAGACAGAAATGTAACGCTCCGGATTGAATGTGTGGACAGTTTCGTCTCATTCGTCGGCTTGTCAAAACAATTTGAATGGATGAACGTGTGACGCTATTCACTGACGATGGCGTGTCTGGTGGAGCTCTGAAATAAATAGTTTCAGCTGTCATATGAAGAAACAATTGAGAAAGTTCTAAAAAGGTACGTTATGAAGGTAATGTTGAAGTATACCTTGTGTAAATATTATTATGTAAAGTATACTTTTAAATCAAATATATAAAACACAAATACGTCACATTGCAAAATAAAAGTTATAATCAAATAAATTTCAATTTTTAAAAAATGCTTTAATTACACTTTTGAAAAAATAATATAGTAGCAGCATTTTTTTTCATGCTGAAGTTTCATAGTTCCATCTATAGAGGGTTAAGGAGGAGAAAGATTTTGAGATGTACGACAAACATTATTCAGCACAGTTGGTACTTATGCTTTTATTTAGCTTTTACGACTATGGGTCGCGCAGCTGGCGGCAGACTATTCCGGTGTTCACTAATGTCACCCTCATTTCATTCATTTAAGAATTCTTCCAGCTGAGCGGTAGGTTTCTGGACAGCACTTATCCTAATCCGTTTTCGTTCCTATGGATGGCTCTTGACTTTATTACATTCAATTCCTGATTAAATTTTTCGGTGGATAGTGGTACATTAACTGGTCTATGGACCATGGATCGAAAGGCAGGGAGTTTGTGGGTGTGGTGGTGTGAAGAGTCAAAAGGTATTAAAACATCCGTAAAAGTTGTAAAGTAAAAGTCCCCCCTCTCTCTCTGACCTCCTTCCCCCTCCCATTCAGAATATATAGTGGAGTGTTTTGAAAAATTGTACCTTGGTAATGGCACTAGGTGCTGAAACCATGGTCGGCAAAGATTTTTAAAAAATTCTGTGTGGAAAGTTACAATTGTTTTTCATTTTGAAATGGATATATATCGCTTCCACAAAGTTGAGCATGATACGCTTTTATATAAAAAAGATCCACGTATAATTACCTGAATAATCTAGGCTGTCCTAAGAAACTTTTCAAGGTGACAGAAACTACTAAGTAACTTTAGAATTCGTTTGGACTTTTGGCCTGACACCTCCCGTTCGACCCCAGGAAAATAGTAAACGCTTACGACTTCATAATTCAAACTTGGGCATAGGCAACTTGATACACAATTATTTCCATTTATAAATGAGATACTGCAATACATCGTTTGCCAATAATAGGCAAAACTAAGGTGCTTCAGAATTTGTTTAAACTGCCGGGCTGGGGCCTCCCGTTTGACTTCAGTCAAGTTGCAATTATTGCATTCGATGGAATAATTCAAGCATGGACTAACTAATCTAAGCATACTCGAACTCTTTCAAATGATTTATGCATCAAAAATATTAATTTTAAGGAGTCGTAAGCAGAAATAAAAAAACTGAAATAAACCAGTTGCATGAAGAATTTAAGCATCGAAAAGAAAAGGACACGCATTGGAACCGAACCGGCGACCAAGCCACTGACAAGAGCAACCGTTACCCATTGCGTGGAAAGCCATCACGAAGATGGGGTGAGCTTCTTACGGCTAGACAATGAAATAAAAGAGAGAAAATCTTCAAAAGCCGTAAACAATTGGCACCCTTCGTCAACAAACACCAAATTTACTGTGTTGGTATGCTGGGAAAACCACAGCAGAGACCAACCTTAGCCTCTCAACCAAGAATACCCCCCTGTGTTGGTTTACGGGAATGTTACTTCCTCGCCAGGGACCGCCAGGGGACCACCGCTTTTGGAGATTTTCTCTCTTTAATTCGTTACCCACTGCGCCACGGTGAAAATGCTAATTAACGGAGAAATTACATATTGAATTTCAAAATATGGCTCCAGTGGGCTTCCAAGTTTGTTGTTGCCCATTTTTTGGTGGAAAAGTATCTATATATTCCTTCCGATGGTGTCATTTGTACACAACAGCAATTAGTATTCGTACGTCTCCATTTTGGCTTCATATATCGGGATGAAACTAGCTCAAAATTCGTAAGTTACCTCAAATACTAAAGGACGGTGTCCCTTTCTTGCCTGGTATGTTATTCAGTAAAATTTATCGGATGAGTTCTTATTTTTCCAAAATTTGACGCTTTATTATAATTAAGCACCATATTAGTGATTAATCAGCGTGCATACATAATTACTGTGCGCCAAAATACGCTGAGGAAGATTATCCTAAAATACGAGAAGAGATATAGTTCTTGTTTCGTCGTGAAGAATATTTTATCTTTAAAAATCCTCACAAAATATACCTCTTAGAGCTTACCTAGTCCCTTTATAATTTATAGATCAAATTCAATTTCATATTTAAAAGAGAATTTGTGACATTGATCAAGGTTAAACACTTTTGGTTACTCAATGAAGAGTAACAGTGCTACGGAATATCGAGCCCGATCCAAAATGAAGAAATCAGAGTGCATTTTGGGATCGTGTCATGACCTGGGTATAAGGACCTTGGGTATAACCAACGACTGCAGTGCCAATCGCAAGGAACTAGCATCTTGACTTCAATTATAGCATAAATTCGGTATTAACTTTAAGAAATAGACGGTAATGTTGCAATATTTCATTATTGTACTATTTCCAGGGAAATTTCCGCTTCCTACAAACAGTTTTAATTAGAGGCTTACATTATCTTTCTTATTCAAATTGACGTCTATTGCTGTGACTTGAATAATCCCCTTAAATCCCCATGTTTAAGTGTCAATTTTCAAGGATGAATGACAGTAAATCTAGCCTAAAAATTTTGTATGTTTTTCTTTTAATTTTATAAAACGCACTTCATAGGAGCTACGTCTCGGGTGCATCTACTTCTTAGAAGCAGCTATCCACAGAAATTGCATTACATTAGATGCAATACTAGTATGTTTCTTGTTTCTCACATTATCGCCTTAAACACTGTCATGTCAAGTTCTATTGGGGAGAAAAATAGCGCGTAATGGTTAAATTTTGTAACACATATCAGAGAAAGGACAAGTTTTTTTTACAAAGACCCAGATTATGAATCAGATGATATTTAAGGTACTTTGAATGAGATAGTTCTCTAGTCATAGTAGAAACCATATTCGAAGTACACGTACTAATTTCAGAAGCTGTAGGAAGCATGAAATAAACATTGTAATATTAATTGTGAAATAATATGCATTTACATCACTGTATTTCTGAGTAATTAAATAACAATATCTACATAAGTCTTTAACTTGACTCATTCCTTTGCGCGGTACGTTTAAAACCCCCTCACATAGGAAGGTTTGTTTATGATTCTGAACAAATTACAGCGGTGACATTATGATTTATTTTTACTAGAAGCAGGGAAACATACAAAATACACACTGTTAATTTTGGACGAGATGTAGGTGTTGGAAATGCCTAATTTTTTAAATAAGGTCTCTCTGGAATGCATACATATACCATTTCCCAAGTAAAAGATCTGGGATTTTTTAGCAAGAATCTCGGAAATTAGCTCGGTAAGGTGCCGATATTTTGATATTTTTGGTAGGGTGAGATGTTTTTCTTCAAAATGAGACTAGATTCATTGATTTACAGGTGATATGAAATTCCGCTCAAACTACTTTCAGTCACTTGATGGTGGAAGGATCGAGGCTCACATACCGAGTTATAAGCAGATCTTTTAAACTATAACTTCTCCAAAACTTCCAGATCAACTTCGAAAATCTACCGGCTAACATATCGGAAGCAAACCATAGTCGCGAGTGATGCGGAAGATGGTGATATTTTTCATTTGAGTAATCAGAAAGGATGTCTTGCACGGATAGCAATGATTCCTCAAAGTGTTCCGCGTCTTGCATCCGCAGGAGAATGCCAAGAAGGGTGTCGCTTTGCCCTTCCTGAATGGAGTGCACCTTCCAGAGGGCGTCTTCCCCCATGCACAGACGAGCGACGTCGTACAACTCCAGGAAGTCAATGTGGCCTCGCGTATTACAATCGATGCCGCTCAGAGCGCAGTGAAAAGCTGATCTTTGCTCGGACGTGTGGTGAAGAAGGACCTCTGACATATTTTCTTTGGAGAGAAACTGCGCAAGCATGCTGAAGAAGTATGGAATGAGGAATGACTTAGTTTCTATCTCAAGACTTTTAGCTCCAATGACTCGAAAAATGGGAAATTCTTCGTACATCGAGAGCCACTCTGTTTTGATTCTACCCGTGAGTTCTTCAGCCGAGAAGCTCGACTCTAACTTCAGTTGTTTGTATAAGATCACTAAGTATTTCACCAGACAGAGAACATTGACATTTTTTCCGTCTGGGTATCTCAGTCCACATATTTTGTAGTCCTCGTCCGGACAGATTTCCGTCACGAAACCACTCGACATGAGGTCAGGCAAAAGTTGTACGGATTCGCGGATTCGTGGATCAAAACTGTAAGCCTTGAACGAGTACCTCCAGCTAAAGAAACACCACGACGCTAGATAGGTGAAGTGCCCTTCTAGGCGCTCCAGGATCTCAATGCTTCGATACATTCCGAGTTCTCCATGTCCATCGTCGGAGAATAACATTTGAAAGTCATAAAAAGTGTTGGGTGAAAATACCTTATTAAATCTACACAAGTTTGCGGTGCCGTACTCTGCTTTATTGAGTAACAGGTGTTTTGCTTCATCGAAGCTTAGAAACTTCTTCATCTCAACCTTCGTCAACCGATACGTGAACCAATCCTCATTGCATTCGAAGATCATGGTATTCATAAAACTATCAATGGCCTGTGATAGAAGTTTTTTGTATTCTCTGTCATGAAGTTCTTTTCTTATCAAATCGCAAACAAATTGAATGACATGGCCATGCAAATTTAAATTTGAAAAAGCTGCGAAGAGAACTGTTTTCCCATAATAGTCTCTCCTCCGGAGGAACCTTCTCTTTTCCTTCCTCGTTTCCAGTTTGCTTCCCAAATAATCCCACATGTGTTTCACTTCAACAATTTTTCCTTCCATTACGACATTCGTCCAAGCAGTAACCAAGTTACTACTCTTTTTAAATGACCTATCTATCCGAGAAGGAGCGAGCAATTTCTGGAAATCCCCCCGGTCTAGAATTGTGTCCAAGATGTGTTTCAATAAATCAAAGTCCGTCACAGAAGCGTAGGTGAAGAGTGTTACACATTTCTCATCCATGATATTGTCCTTAAGAGTTTTTCCCAATACCTCTTTATGATTTAGGAAAAAATCAAATATGGAACGAAACTGTTCTCTCAACTTTTCGTCTTCCCAAAGACACCTCCAACAAATGCCCGTCCACCATAAGCCCTCTTTCGACATGAAGTATTTTAAATTGCGGGTTATGTTGTTCTCTTCTGTATACAGCAGGAGGGTTTGAAGTAATTTAAGGAGCTTAATATTTCTTTCTGAAGGCTGAGAATCAATCATTATACCACATAAAGTGAATGCATTCCTACATTTTAAAAATTGAGTTTGGGAATTTTCAGTAAATGTGTTCCAGTCGTGTTCGGCCTCACCGAACAATACATCAGCTATAAGACTGTCAGAAAACTCTGTCAGGTATCGCAGAATCCCTTCGTGACATTCCTTGATGGACTTAAAGCAGCATTTCCGAATAGATTTCACTAAGTCCCTTCTGGCAGGAAATGCTGACCGATTAGGAGAGGTAAAATTGGAAATATCTTCTTCTCCGGACTTAGTTTCTCTCATTTCAAACATGGACAGCAGTATTCCATCGAGAAATTTTCGAACCCTTTCATACTGGCCCTCCAAGAGCACTTGAAACAGAAGTACTTTTGTCACCTTCACAGAATACGCATGCTCAAGGAGCCAAAGCGAGAACAGGTACTCTCCGAATGTCCTATGGATGAATGTGATCGATAAGTCTTTCTTGGCAACCACCCCTAGCCTCAGCATCTCATCTATTTCTCCACGTTTCGGATTATATTCATCGTCTTGGAGGAAGAAGAACGCAGAAAACTTCTTCAGTAGCCCCCGCATCGACTTGGCATACCTTTTCTTCACAGAGTCACTGGCCGTATTTTGGTCTAGTTTAGCTTTCTCCAAGCTGTATATTTCAATCTTCAATTCAGTGAACTGCTTAAAGAGAAACGAAAGGCAGTAGGAATCCGCCAAAATTAAGTTTTCCTGGAAGCAAACGGATGCCAGCATCCATGTGTGAAGGGGAATCTCGTATATGTATCCCTCGTCCTTCATTAGAGATTTGCTACTCTCAATCAACTCCTTCGCTGCCTCATTGAAGTTGACCTCTCCAGCAGAAAATTCTTCATCATCATTCAAAAGACGTTCCAGGCTTTCCACCATGACGTCCCTTTTGTTATCAGCCACTGGATAACGGCCAGACTTAAAACTTGAAATGATGGATTTTATTTTCTTGTCTCGATCCGGCTTAGGCATGGACTGGAGCATTGCATTCCACTCAAGGTTGAGGAACCTCACTTGTTCCCCCTCGTCAAATGGAACCAAGTTGTATGCGAGAGTGGAAATTTGTTCCTCCAGTACCGCACATTCATGCATTCTTGTCGTCACGAAAAATGAGACATTAGTCTTTTCTAAGAGGGTTCTCAGAATGGAGGAAAATTTCACCTTATTGAGGGGGCGTATTTCATCGAACCCGTCAAAGTACAGAGTCACCTTCTCCTTCGCATTACAGAAAAGTTTGAAAGCCTTCTCCTCGAATGACAAGCTCTCATTCCTTGAGAGCCTTTTTCTTTCTTCTAATTTGTTCATTATACGAAACAAAAAAATTTCGACGTCCTCTTTCGACGTGGAACAAGTGTTATCCCATTTCGCAATAGCGTCTTCATGTTCCGCTAACTCCACCACCCCTATCCACCTCTCCGGGTGCGTAGTTTTATCTTCCTGGGCTGTTACATTGACAAACACCGACTTGCCACAACCTGGAGCATCGGCCAACAGTTGACAGCGTTGAGGGCAAATACACTGAGAATATAAGTGGATGAATTGTCCACTCTCATATCGGAAAAAGTGTGCAAATGGCCAGCTATCTCCTGAAACAGATAAGAGTCTCAATTTCCCGCATATTCTTTTGCAATCACAATGATCGCTCTCTGGGTTAAGATCTTGATCCAAGAGGAAGTAACGTGTTCCGTCAGATGCACTTGATTCGTCCCACGGCCTCCAGTCCGAGATTTTCGCTTCCCTTAGATCTCCCTCCCCGGCATTACAGATGAACACAGCATCGTTTGTTCTGCACCGCATCAATTTCTCCATCGAATCAACGTGTCTCACCCTCATTCTGCGTGGTATGAAGCTCGTTGGATGGTTTCTCAGTAGGTCATGTTTCCTCTCTGTCAGCTCTGATTCAATGTACCTCCCGTATCTTAAAGCACCTCGATCTATCAACCAGGATATGTCATCTGCATCCACCAAGGTGTTCATTGTGGATTCTACTTTCTCTGCTTCAACCACACTTTCTAACATATCCCTTAGAATGACCTCCCTTCCTTGGAAATGTACCATCCTCCCCAGAACCCAAGCCTTTGTATCTCTAGATAGGTGTCCCCAGCCATATTCTATCGGATCGTGCTCCTGATGCACAAAGAATTCCTTCGGGACGACCAATGTGACGTACTGCAGGTGCTCGAGGAAACTTGCTGCGGGGCAACTTCTATCACAGTAGTCAGGGTCATCACAGAATTCAGAACCCATTTCTTTGTCCCAAACTACTGCCAAGTTCTCAAATGCTCCCCTAAACAGTTGAGTCTCAATATGCGACTTTAACTTGATGAACATTCTCCAGTCCACGGAAAGGAGATTATTTAGTGACTTCCCCAGGTGGCTTAAACCCAGAGTTAAGTTGGACACCTGCAGAAAGGCTACACCATGGTGCGAACCTCTCTTAGGCTGCTCAATTTCATCAACCTCAATGTGATCTATTTTGCGAGCAGATAGCAGCGCGGGGTTAGAGAGTAAGTCACAAATTGGGATACCTAGCCTTGTTTGATTGGTTCTGATCCGTTTCTCGATCTCTGGTTCCACGTGGTTCGAATAGAAGTCGAAGAGATCACGTTCATATTGATTTTTCCATGGGTTACTTTCTTCAATGTCGCCGTTTTCCAGTTTATGTTTGGTGATGATTTCAAGAACCCTTACTATAAGTTCCTGATGATGTTCCTTCTTCCGATAACTCTTCACTCTCTTGATGATATCGTTGCACTTATCCACGTTTCCAGAAGACAGTACAGTGGAGGCTATCTTGCAATAGGAACTCTTCTTTTCCGAGTCATTCTTCCTGTAAGGGAGACCATTGTTATCAAAGATGACATGTAATGCCTTGTGAGTCAACTCGTGGATGAGATTGCTAACGATATCTGACTGAGTTTCCAGGGACGCGGAGACGTACACGCGGTCGAGTCGGGGATCCATGATACCCCGAGCCAAGGATGCAAAACCAGAGTACATACATGCGATGTTACTGTGTTCCAAGTCTAAGATGACCTCAAAGTGAGGCTCATCCTGGAGACACTGCATAATCAGCTAAGCCTGATACACCTTGTTCGCATCTTCGTAGATTTTCTGAATCCTAAAGGGTGCCTCCATAGGGCTTCCGAGTAGCCTAGTCCTCGATAACATCCTGTAGACATGGCAATCTCGCACTTCCACGAAGTATTTACTCAGTGCAAGGTTGTACTTTGCCTGATCACCTTCGTGGTTGAGGGAAACTTTTCCCACCTCCGACTCCAGATACTCAAATTTCTTAGATTTCAGGAAGGCCCAGATATCGTATTTCTCTTCGTACGCCGCAGTGTATAGCGACGATCGACCCTTGCTGTTTACCCAGAAATGCGGACCTACATTGAATGCGTTGTCTTCTTTCCCACTCAAGTATCTCTCGACTCCAACAAGATCTCCTCTCTTTATCTCCAAGTGAAACTCGTCTCTCTCCCTGAAGAACTCCCGGATGTCCTCGTCCGTTCGGATTAATGACTGTAACTCCTTGTGAAGCACACTCACATTCGGGTCGGGAATGATCGCGTCCCATTGGAGGAGAATTAGGACGACTTGGTCCCTTCTGCTCTCCAATGCGAAGTCTATGGCCCTCCGCCGCTTGTCCACGCCATTTTGAGCAACCCGACAGGCATTGACGTCATCGCCGCACCTCAGCAGAAGATCCACGCTCTCGGTGGCGCCATCTCCCGCCGCCCTCATTAACAACGAGGTTCCATCATCGGACACCGTGTCCTTGAGGTGATGCCATCTCTCAGGAGGCAGTATAACCCTTCTTCCACAGGTAGCGCGATCAACACCCAGTAGTTCCTCGAGAGATCTTAGGTCCATTGGCTAAAACTCTGTTCCCTGAAATTTAAGCAAATGGCAGCGCTCGTTATAAGGTCTTGCGAAAGAACCGATATATATAGAAATTTACGAACAAAAGAGAGAAAGAGAAGAAAATAATAGTATTGCTCCAGGTACATGATGAATAAATCACGGGATCACTCTAACACTTATGAGCTGATGTCCTGTTTACATGTCTAGCTTTTTAACCGCGTTAACTGTGACACTAGTAAAAGTTCGCCGTGTGAACGCAGGTTGGCGCTAACCTTCGCCAACTTTTTAATCACGCTGGATTTAATAGGGTTGGCGCTGGTAACCTTCATTTTTACCTCGTTTGAATGCAGGTTAGTTAGAATAGTTAAGTGATCCAGTCCATGCAGATTTTATTTGAAGCTAACAATGTATTACGTGGTATTACGAGAGTTTCTCTTGCCATCATATGTGTCCAAGCACGGCCATCTTTAAACCATTGTTTGTTGATGGCCGATGGTATGATGAACCAAGCCATTGTTTACAGATGGCCGTGGTCCAAGCATCAGTACCAAGTTTCTTGAAGTATTTCGCATGAGTGAATGATAAACTGTATTTTAAGCTAAAAATTTACCTTAAAGGCGCAATCGAGGACGGTTCATAGGCATACCTTGGAAGAAAAAGTCGCTTCTTCCGCTGCGTACATTGAGACAAGGACTCGAAATTGAAGCTATTCATAAATCTTGTAGATATGTCAAGATAGCATATTGGATTGTTTTCATAAACGAGTGCATACGACAAAAATGTTTTGTTCTCGGGGTATCTTCTAGGTTAAGTAACAAGTCGTTGTCTTAGGGAAATTTACTCCTTCAATTTTCAACTTTCGATGCATTAAGCAATGTCTACACATGAAATGATAAATGTACAGTTAAAGACTGATGAATGAGAAGTCTTACCGTGGGAAACATTTGCATATTCAATCCTTTTTCTCGCCTAAACACCTCTCGTGAATTTGGCCCTTGAAACAAATGAAAAGCGACTTGCGATATTTGTTGGGCCGTGAGTTACATCACCTTCTTGACTCTCCACTTGAGACCACCCGTACGTTAACCAGGGTTAAGGAATGCCGTGTAAACGCTAGTTAGTCAAGTCGCCATATTAACTATCATTCTAACCCTAGAAATGTAAACGGGACATGAGAGGAATGACTCGAAACAGCAGGGAAAAAACTGTGTAAGGGTTAAATCATCAAAACAATAACTAATATTTCAGCATATCACAAACACATTCATTATGAGTTCCACTAGTGTTTATATACATGAATTTTTTAATGTCAGAAAAAGCAATTAACACAGTATAAACAAATAAAATCCTACCATAAATAAATTCGAAAATAAAATCGCAATTCAAATTAATAAAAATAGCCATAAATCATAATAAAACAGCACATAACAATAGATAAATTGGGATGCCAAACGTAAATCAATATTTACATCGGGGAGTTCAGGACGACGCAAAAATAATAAACAGGTAACAATAAGTAACGGGGGACGCCTAGAGAGTTAACAGTGAAGAGTCAGCAGAGATAAGTGGAGGAGTAAAGATCTAAAGGACGCGAAGTGGGGAAGAAGTTCGAAAGTCGGAGAATAAAAACGGCAGGGAGCGGATACAAAGCGGCATAGAGGTGACGAAAGAGAAACCAGGGATTTATAAAGAGGCCAGGGAGGAATCGGGAAGGAAACCCAAGATAGAAACCGTACGGCCCAGAATTCTAGAAATAAGAAAGACCGCGAAACCATACCCGCAGCCACATAAGAGAGACGAGAAGCCCCAGCGTCTGATAAGTCTAACTTTAAGGATAGTAAAGCCAAGAAAAACAATAACCTCCAAAAATATTGCTGTCTAAAATAACGTAAATGTATAAAATTGGAGCATAAAAGAGTAACATTGTAAATTGGATCAATTACATTTTAAACAGCTCTAAATATTGGTGTTGTTATAACCAAATAAATTTTTTTCCTTAAAAGTAAGTATTATACTATTTAATTAATTGAGCAAAATGTTTTTATTAATATGTTGTATAATGTTAACCATTAATCCCTTCAGCAAGGAGGTGAGATTTAAGTGTTTGGGTAATTGTGAAGGTTGATCGAATTGGTTTCAATAGGAAAGAAAAACGTGACCGGGTGAGGTTACAACAGTTTGAAGCGGTATAAAATTAGCAACAAAAATAGAAGAGCAATAAGAAAAATAGATTTTTCTAAACATTATACATGATCATTGTGGGCTAATTAATATACTGTAAACCTTTGACTTAGAAATTTCAATGCAGTAAACTTTTTAACCTCAGATGTGAGAATATCTATAATAGCTCAAACGACCTGGAATGTTTTTTGAAAGAAATCTGTGCGATTAGCGAGAGAATACCATCATAAAATTTTCATCTGTTCCTCGAGTAATTTCAATGGTTTCTGGCATATTTTTGAAGAATATGTCTAAATGCTGAGGCTTCTTTATAAAGAAATGATGCAAAAAGGAAGACAGTAACTACTTCTATTATTTTTTCGTTGTCAGACATCCAATTTCCTTATAAAGTAAGGCGTGAAACGAAGTCGATCAAGTCAGCTCAAATCAGCAGGCAGGCTCCATATTTAGGAAGTCCTAGCAATTTCTATACCTTTAAAAAGAGGTAATTGCGGAATCTTAGTGTCGGAAAAATTCAAATGAAGCCGACGATAAAAAGCCTTGATATAACTCTTTCTCCACCAAAATTTCAATGCCCTATTTGGCGCTCCTGCCTAAACCGATCGAAACCGTTCGTATGAACTTTAACCTTTCCTTACCGCCCGGAACCGACCGATGTTCCTTGCAGTGCAGGCGACCTTTCGAGCCTCTTAGACATCTATTTTATCTTGAATTTCTTATAAATCACCGCTAATATGTATTACCTCATCATCATCCTCGGAGATGGAGCAAACATTCACTATGCCTGCCGCCTTGAATGTGCAGCGAACATTTGGGACCCTGGTCATAAAGATTTAACCAAAAAATTAATAAAATACTGTTGGCAGAGGCTGAAATAATACGTAATGAACTCTTGTTGTAATAGGAAAAAGGGCTTTAATAGAACAGTAACTTGAGAACATGTCAAGGTAAGGTATAAAGGCGAAAGATAAACAACAATTACAAACATCGTGTTGCCTGAGAACATGGGTAAACCGTAATTTGTTATATAGAAATCATAGAATTCAACAAATACAAAGGAAAGCAGTGCGATTCGTTAAAAACCGCTGCAAGCGAGCATATAGTGTCTCAAAACTTTTAGAGGGGTCAAAGTGTGCGCCCCTAGAGACTCGGAGGCTACACGCTAGGCTTAGGTTGCTAGAGGAATTTTGAACCGGTGTGTTTCAGAGCGACACAGAGAATATTATCATGACGCCTCACTTCGTCTCTAGGTCTGACAATAGCGATACAATAAGAGAGATACATTTCTGAACAGCTTGGTACAAAAACTCGTTCTTTCCGCACACAATAAGCGACCACAGTAAAAATTGAGCTCCGCTAAATACACTCCCATAATACACGTCACCATTTCACCTCCCAAAACCTTGCACGGCTGGTGACATAACAAACCCTGCCACACGCCCATGCGACTGCTCGCTGGGTAGTATGTAGATAGCATACACTCCGAGGGTTAAGCCCATTCTACAATGGACGTGAGTCGCAAGAGAGCTGCAAGGCACTGCTGCAAGCCGTAAGGAAGATGTTCAAGCTCCATCTTTACAGCCCACGTCTTACAGTAGGTGATATGTCAGCTAATCAGAGCGCGCCATTACTACTGTCGGTGTCAGTCACGGCCCACTGCTTTTGCGAAAGTACTTTTGAGGTTAGATGTTAATATCGAATATTTGCCAACATCATAGGGAACATTTTAGAAATTATTTTTGAAAACACTCACATAAAATAAATATAAAATTTCCGTGACACGCAGAAAGTATTTCGACTCTCATTCGTTCTCGATATCCATCTCTTACGGCTTACTTTAACATTGGAAAATAGCTGCCGCAAGGAAATCTTTACGTCTTAAGTGCTACGGCTTACGCCTAATGTAGAATGGGCTTAAGGTCTTCTTAAGCTTACAAGCCGTGTTGTTAAACTTGGCGACGACGCAATTGAAAATGCGGTTGGTTTAATCCATGGTCCTGCCGTGAACGGATTGATATCAATGGGGAAACTAAAATGCGGCATATGCATCTTTGATTAACGAATTTAAAACTGTATTTGATGTAGGGAAAAAACTGCATTTGTATAGGGAAGGTCGCAGAGTCCACATCTGACTGTCTAACAATTATTTTGAATCTAACGGCTTGGTCGTCATTTTTCAAAATGAAATAAATTCAAAATAGTTTTTTGGCAATCCACGAAAAGAATGCAGGAATTTACTTCCGCGTTTCTTTACTCTCGGCAAAGTATGCAGATGCTAGCTCGAGGACGAACATGACCCACCTGGATTTTGTTACTTACCACATCGATGCAATTCATCACAATATCAACTTCGAAATTGGGAAAATAGGAAAAAATTCGAGCACATCGGTGCAGTGGGATCTAATTTACAATCATCCCCTCTCCTTGAAAAAACAATGAGAGAGAAGAACAATGACAGAGCATTGGTTATGTTGAAACTCGTTATCAATGATAAATACAAGGAAAGTTTCCCGGAGGAAGTCTACTTATCAAGTTATTATCAATTAAGTGCTTTCGCTGATAGAGATCTAATCATTCTTATCGAAGTTATAATTTCGCCGGTAGGCCGAGAACAAGTTTTGTGAAAGAATTCATCAATGCCCACTCGTCGGCACCTTTCGAGATTGAGGATTTCTAAAATAAAGGAAAAAAAGATTCTCGGGAAGAAGAAATTTCACTTTGAATGAGAGGTGAGTGGATTCAAGTATGTTGTCATTTTATCAATTATGAAACTTTGATACTAGAATTCAATGCCGGAGACCTATCTATATATGCCACATTCGTGGGCGTGAGTTACATCATCTTCCTCATTCTTTCCCTATCCCACAGGGCAGATAATATAACTCTTTCCATCCAGGGATGTCTCACCCCTTATTTGCATCACAGATTAGTATATTTTAAACGGTAAATATTGCGCCATCATTGCTCTGTACTCCTACAGTACATAATGCACTGAGGTGACAGAGATAATTTAACTCAAATCTGAAGAGATCAAACACCGATGATAACTAATCATATCATATCTTTGTAAAATCAGAAAATTAGTATGATAGTATTATAATGGGCTGATACAGTGATGATCAACATGATTTGTTTCAAATTCATCTTACTTTTGGCTATATTTTTGTGCTTTCAATGATATTTTTCGATTATTCCGTAACATATTTATATTTTGGCAACGTCTATAGATATTATACTCCCCAAATAACGATCTCATTTATGCTTCAAGGATTTCCGCGTATACTTCGAATTCATATTGTAATTGCTGGACCAGATTTTTCCTACCACCATTCCTTACCAATTTTCCGTTGACCTCCTATGCATTGAAGAGACGACCAGTAAATTTTCGAATGCAGTGTCAACTAGGACTTTAAACTTGCATTTAAAACGTTCATTTATGAGTGGATTCAAGTATACTGCAATTTTATCTATCATGGAGCCTTGATGCAAGTATTTAATGCTGGAGACCTTTTTTCATTGCCTCCAGATTCGTGGGCGTGAGTTACGTTTATCCCCCTCAGACATTGTGAATTTCGGAAGTGCATTTCGGTGAAATACACAAAAATGTGCGAAGCTATGAGTGGCTTATTATGGTTGAAGGTGTAATGGATTCCTTGTCAGCGTTGAGGAATAGTAAACGTTAATTGTCAAAAGTGTAAATGAAGAGGATCGCCAGGCAATCTATCATGATAATACAGAGTGGTAAGAACAAGCCAACTGAATTTCAAAACAGGAAAGTATTAAGGGCTACTAAATGTATGGTCGATTATGAAACTTGTGCACTTCAGAGAAAAAAAACAAAATAAAACGGTACGTAGAATGAGTTAACGAATAAATTATGTAACTTAGAGGAGCTTTTTGCATCATTCGACGCGTTCTAATGACTATGACGGAACTATCGAATAATATGAAATACATCAACTATACAAGCATGTCGACAGGGCCGTCCTTAGGGACTGAGGGCTCCTGAGCAAATGGAAGTCGGGGGCCTATAAACTTAGCATTCCTTTAATACTATCGGACAAAATTTTGCACATGTTTCATGAAAAGGAGGAAATTACCCAAAAAATTGGGTAATAATTTCAATTAATTTGCTCTCAACATGTATAATACGTAAGCATAATCAAAAGATATTGAAAGATATTGATTTTACTTCGATGAAATCCATATAGGTACTCACAGTTTTAATATGAACTGAAATGCAGCGCAAGTGCCAGTAAAAATATTCTTTTTTTTGCATCCTGGACAATTCTGTTGGCCCGTATGTCCCTGGAATCCTGATAGGCTGGTAAGCCTGTCATCAGGTTTTCCAGGGACCAGACCAAAAGAACTTGACATACATCCATGCCCTGGGCGGTGAAAAACCCACCCAGACGGGACTCGAACCCTCGACCCTCAGTTTAGCGGCCAGGACTTTATTCCGTCGCAACAGGGGCTAGCCCCGTGTTTTTTATGACGTGTAATGAAGATTTCTGGCTGCTGGATCACCCATAAAAGATGACTGTTTAATTAAGAGGAGCATATTGAGTTCATAACTGACGAAAGTAACATAAGTGGGACACGAAATTCACTTGTAAAAAACAATGAGGAAACTCATTATCTCCAATAGAGTCGGATAAAGTCTATGAAGAATCTTAATGAAGACATTTTTGGTACAGTATGTAATATTCTCTCGAAATCAACGTAACTTTACCGGACATTTATCGTTTTTGAGTCAAAAGAGTGAACAAATCCATAATTATCCATAGCTTTATTAAGCGCGACTCTATCCATTGACCTTGAAGATTGAACATGAAGTGTCACTGATATAATCATGTATGATAAAGCATAGTATATACCATTCATATGAATAATGATGCACTTCTTTCATAAGTGAATTTAAATAATTCCAAGTTGTATTATTCGACATATCTAAAAGATATCATTTGGCCGGTTTATCTTGTTACGGTAAACACAACAGGCTAGCGAGATCGATCGATCGGGCTAACTCGGCCCGCTTTCTCTGCCAGTCGCCTGCCAGAGATTTCAAATCGCTATGAATCGATTCAAATCGATATTTCAATGGATTTCGCATTGGTAAACCAGGCGATCCGAGTCGGCTGGCTTAGAATGTTCAGATCGGTCCGAGATCACATTGATCTGAGTTCGATTGGTAAACGTGGTGATTGACAGATTACATACCACTCAATGTAAATTAAAAATAAGAGATGCTTTCCGCGAAATTTGCTACTTCACTGATTCTACTTACATCAGTTTACAGAAATGCTGAGCTAATTAAGTCAGATTTACCATAATTTTCATCGAAATCATAAAAATAAATTCAAAAATACCGATTAACCGACAATATTGCGTCGGTACTAACGGTCCGGTAAAAGTAAAGCTGTAAAATACTCGTCAGTGAAAAACCAGTACTTTTTCTGGAAGTGCCCATGCCTACTGTCGACTGCTTCTTCCCAGGTACTCTATTAAACATTTGCCATGTCTACTACCAACTGCTTCCTCCCACGTTCTCTATTAATCATTTCCTCCGTCTGATCGTCTACCTGTATATGTCTTCCTCGCTTATTATTTGATTACTATGTTCAGAGTGGTCCAAGTTCATATAGATCTGAGTTCGATTGGTCAACGTAGTGTTAGATTCCTTAAATTCAATTCGAGTGATTTTATCTATCATGTCATTCCATACCTATTACCAAGGATTGCACCTGGATTATAACTAAATTCAGTGGATCTCGCTTTAGCTAAACAGCTATTGTCCTAACACTCACCTGTTCTGCATAGACTACTTTTTGACCAAGTATCCCGTTCATTAAGAATGAAACCCCACGCTGGCTTTCATCCCTCCCTCTGCATAGCACACATAGCAATCTATGGTCACCACTCCAATCGTCTCCACCATCTTTCCGTCTTACTACGCCCAGACCCATGATGTCTACACCTACATCCTCCATTTTTGTTGTTTAAGGTTACTCGGGCTTTCCACCTGGTCAGACTCTCCACCTTGGCTGACGTTTCGATGAACGAGCCATCCATCTTCATCAGGGCATGATAACGATGGACGACTTCCCCTGATAACGATGAACGGCTCGTGCATCGAAACGTCGTCCAAGATGGAGAGTTTGACCCGGTGGAAAGCCCGAACAACCATCAACATCATCATCCGCCGGGAAAGCCTCACGTCATTCTCCTCCATTTTCGCTTCATGTTTTCTAATGTGCCCACCGTAAATATAATCCTAATATTTCTCGCGCCTATTCTCATTGTTGTCTTCTTCTATATCTTATCTGCCTCTCATTCAGTGACTCTACTTTCTAGGATATCATGCGAGGACAACCGCAGGTACCTAGCAACTACAGGGGGATTGTTTTTTAAACCACACGGAATCATTCCAAGCACGTAACTAAGGAGTCACGTGGTACAATCACGAAGAGTTCGAAGGGATTTAACCACGAAAATCTTATGCAGCCTTCTATATCCAGTTTTTTCTCGCAGGAATATTGTTAATGAAGCTAAATATCGCGATTAAAGACACTATGAACGATATATCAGATACTCAAGTTATCCACTTGTGTGGGTAAAACTTACCAAAATCTCCACCCATTCGTTGTTGTTATCACGAGACTCCTTAGTTACATACTCGAAATCATTTCGAGCGATTTCAAACACAACCCCCCACGACCGGCCCACTGAGCCAGAATCCCTTTGTTGCCAGGATTCATTTCCGCATTAAAACTGTCCATAAGTTCAAGGTTGTTAATTGAGGTGGTAAACCGTGGCATTCTCAATAGTGTGTGGGGTCGTCCCACTGGGATCACATGCCTTTGGCAGCTGTGTCACTGAGGAACAGACGCTACGCGAACTACCACTCGCCTGTCTCCCAACCCTCGATCGATCTGGCATAGGTGGCCATACCAGGAGCATTGCTGTCGCTAGGGGTCATTGTGCAGCTCTAGGGGTCATTGGAGCACACAAGCCCTTCCTCCACGACAAGGTTGCAATCCTTGGTAAGAGGCATGAAATGACATGATAGATAAAATTACTCGAATTGAATTTAAGAAATCTAAGTTTCAATAAAAATGAGAGCGCATTGACAATTATTTGTCTTAATTCGCGAATCTTGTCGACATAAAGTGAAAAATTAAAGCTGCAAATAAAACACTTGGACAAAAAAAGAAAGAATAATTACTTACAGGAGTCTAAATGCCAAATACGCATACACTTCTCAGCATGTCATCCGGAACGTTGTATGCCTCAAATGAAGACCACTGAAATTGCAAAAGGTATTCCAGCAAGTTAAAACGCCTCAAATCGGACAATTATTTATATAAATATATAATTGAACATTCTTTCATCTTAGTTCAACTTAAAACATGCACCAATAAATGACGCGGAGGTATCCTTTCGCTCCGAAGATCAAATTCAGAAGCTTTGCCTATCTCTCCGCACTAGGAAAGGAAGGTCATCGAGGAGCGCAATTAAAACAGACCTATCCACGAGGATAGAGAAAAGCTTTTTTTTTATTTTTATTTTTTTTTATTTAAAGCAATAAAACCACATACAGCTATGTCGCCATTTTATAGTGGCCATGTAACAATACACACACTTAAGGACATATACAAGCAAACTTAACATCTGGTTGCAAGCAGAAAATTATGGCAATATATAAAAAAAAAGAAAATGAAAATTGGGGGAATAACTACTTAGGTGAAAGATACAAAAGAGAAAGGCTTATAAAGGATTTAGATGAAAGTTCAAAAGGATCAATGTGGGAAGGGAGGGAATTCAATAGAGAGGAGAGGCGGAAGAAAAGAGAACGTTTAGTGATCGAAAGTCTAGGAATGGGCATGTGGAGTAAAGGGTGAGAACGGGTGGGGCGGGAGGGAACTTTGAAATTGATATAAGAGAGCAATTCAGTGCAGTCGATGGTGGAATTAAGAATATTATAAATAAATATTGTCTGCTGTGAGTCTATGAGTGGGGAGATTAGGGATGGAGAGATAGGATAGAATAGCCTTGGTGGACATATTATGACACTGTGGTAATCTATTCTTAACTATTTTAGCAAAGAAGTTGCAGACAGTCCAGCGATGAAAGATTAGTTTGAGAAGAGATAGACCAGATGGGGCAGGAATAGGTAAGAATTGGAAGAATAATGGAAGAGAAAAAAGTTCTAAGTGCTCGGGGCTCATTAATTTCGGTAAAACGATAGAGGAGGCCTAAGAGGGACATTGCTTTAGACTTGATTGTTTGTATTTGTGGAGAAAAGTTCAATTTATTGTCAGTAAGAATATCAAGGTCCTTCCTTTTGACGGGAAAAACATTTTGCAAAACATTTAAGCAAGTTTGAGGCATTTTGTACCATCTGTAATAAATTACACACCAGCCGTAAGTTCGATTTGGTGTTAAAAGGGTCTTGTCGCACCATTAAAATGTAGGCATAAAAATCATAGAAGAAATTTTCTTGTTCATAGGCCGAAATAGTCATACAAACACAGCGTACCAGATAGGTTACGAACTCCTCAAATGAACACGCTGACAGTATTCTAAAGCTTTGTTGTTTTCTTGTAAAATAAGTTCAATGTTTTTACACCCGTTGAATTTCAACGTGTACCTCCGCTAGTAAATACATAAAAGTGATTATTGGTTATTGCTGAATTATCCAGTCATACAATTGACAGGCGTCAGCTGGTAGGGAGAAATATTAAAACTACAATCTAATTACCCTTAGTTCTTAAATCATTTATAACGCTGAGCGGTGAAGTGGATGGAAATAAATCGGTGATTTGATTGAAACACATTCAAATTTATTACCAAATCTTACTCAAGACAACATTAAAGAAGACCACTGCATTCACAGCCATAATTTCCGCTAATTTTTGTGGAAGGGTTTGATGCCACTACCGAGAAATGATTAACACGGTGCGACAGAATAGCGCTTACCTAACATACACTTGAACGACAGACACACTCTTCTGCGCTATGACGACCATTTATGATGAAGAAATATAATAAGAAGCCTGCAGGAAACGCCTTCAAGACAAAAAGTTGTATTTAATATTTTATCATTCTTATCTTGGTGACCTATACTTTTTTAATGGTAAATAAATCATGTTAACTACACTCAGTTTTTTTGAAGAAATCGTATTCATTGAGAAACTGCAATCTCATCTCATCTACTCATTTAAAGTGTTCAGTATGGTCTCTGTAAGCATCAAGGAACATCTATTTTTTCGTCGGTGCAAACCGTGGTGCAAGAAAATCCTCTTATTAAAGATATTCTGCCTCTCGAGCGCATGGCTCCGACCTATCCTATGTAAATCAGCTTGTATTTTCAGGTAAGTCGCTCGAAAAGTACTCTGGTAGGTTGTGATTATTATGATACCGTTGAAAAGATGAGATTTATTACATTCAAATTAGGTGAAATTCATCATCTTCTAAGTAAAGTGATTTTTCGCTCAAACTACCATAAGAGCGGAAAAAATACAAAAGGAGTAGGGGGAACAGAAAGAGAAGTTGAAGTTGTATGACAATGACAACATGTCTTGATCTCCGATCAAGATAATCGTATACATGGAGAAACTGCAATTTCATCTCATCTACAGATTTAAAGCGGACAGTATTGGTCCCTGTAAGCATCAAGGAACAACTATTTTTTTGGTCAGTACGAACTGTGGAGCAAGAAAATCATCTTATTAAATACATTCTGCCTCTGGAGCGCGTGGCTATCTTATATAAATCAGCTTGTCTTTTCAGGAAAATTGCTCTAAACGTAGTCAGGTAAGTGGCGAATATGATAATACCATTGGAAAGATGAGTTTTTTTAATGAGGTGAGATTCATCACATTCTAGGTAGTGTTAATTCACTCAAAAGAGCTTAAGAGCGGTAAAAATGTAAAAGTCGAGCACAGTCACTGAATATAAATATCGGAAACAACATAAAACTGACCTCATGAAGACCAGAATTCCCTCGAATCCAGAATATGTTGACCCAGATGAATGTAGATATGGCTCCGACCATGTCTTCGTTTGCCAGCGAATGCACACCAATTAGCCAAAATAACAGTAAATATAGCGAAATTCTTCGAAGCTACACGAAAATTCCATTATCTTCAATGCTGATCAGCAGTGCTCCGAAAGACCCAAGATGTAGAGAACCAATCAGAAGCCTCGATTGTCGGCATCGGTCGAGGACAAACGCTGTACCCACTTAACGTATCAAATGCCTCAGATAAACCTACGTGGAGAATTGGTCTCGGTATATGCGTTACAATGGGGAAGGAGGACGAGGGAGTAGGGAGGGAACAGAAAGTAGAATGACAAGATGTCTTGATCTCTGCTCAAGTTAATCGTATTCACGGAGAAACTGCAATCTCATCTCATCTTAAGTCATCCCACTCATTTAAAAAAAAGCATCCCACTCATTTAAAGCGGACAGTATCGGTCTCTGTAAGCATCAGGGAACATCTTTTTTTGGTCAGTACAAACCGTGGTGCAAGAAAATCCTCTTATTAAATACACACTGTCTCTCGAGCGCATGGCCCCTATCTATCCTATGTAAATCAGCTTCTCTTTTCAGGTGAGTCGCTCGAAAAGTAGTCTGGTATGTGGTGAATATTATGATACCATTGGAAAGTCGAGAATAACTTACTTGTAATGAGGTAAAATTCATCGCGTTCAAAGTAATGTGCTTTTTCGCTCTAACTACCTTAAGAGCGGAAAACAATATAAAATTCAAGTTGAGTAAGGGGGAACAGAAAGAGAAGTGGAAAGGATAATGACCAGATGTCGGCTCAGGTGGCGGAGGGGTAAAGCCCTCGCCTGCTAACCCGAGTCCCGCCTGGGTAGAATATTAACTGCCCAGGACATGCGTGTCTATGTATGTACACTGGGTAGGAGGAAGAGGGGACGGTTCTGTCTCATCTAACCCAGGATAACTAAAATACAAATAATAATAATAAAAAATGTATCTTGATCTCAATTTAATCATATTTATGAAGAAACTGCAATCTCGTCTCATCTACGGAAGGAGGAAGAGGGGACGGTTCTGTCTCATCTAACCCAGGATAACTAAAATACAAGTAATAATAATAATAAACAATGTATCTTGATCTCCATTTAATCATATTTATGAAGAAACTGCAATCTCGTCTCATCTACGGAAGGAGGAAGAGGGGACGGTTCTGTCTCATCTAACCCAGGATAACTAAAATACAAGTAATAATAATAATAAAAAATGTATCTTGATCTCCATTTAATCATATTTATGAAGAAACTGCAATCTCGTCTCATCTACTGATTTAAAGCGGACAGTATTAGTCTCTGTAAGCATCATAGAAATTCTATTTTTTTGGTCAGTATGAACCGAGATGCATGGAAATCCTCTTATTAAATATATTCTGCCTTTGGAGCGCAAGGCTCCTATTAATCCTACGTAAATCAGCTTGTCTTTCCAGTAAAATTGCTCGAACAGTAGTCTGGTAAATATCATACCACCATTGGTAAGATGAGAGTTGTTTCTTTGAAATGAGGTTCATTTCTTTGAAATGAGATTCATCACGTTCTAAGTTCAGTGATTTTTCGCTCAAACTACCTTATAAGCGGTAAAAATAAAAAATTTAAGAGTAGTAGGGGGGAAAGGAAAGCGGAGTGGAAGGGGTAATGACAAGTTGTCTTGATATCCGCTCAAGTTATTCGGATTCATAGAGAAACTGCAGTTTCATCTCATCTACTCATTTAAAGCGGACAGTATGGTCCCTGTAAGCATCAAGGAACAATTGTTCTTCCGTCAGTATGAACCGAGGTGATTGATCTCCGGGTGGAACTGGTCACATCAGCGGAAAAATTTTTCGTGAGAGTCTCAGGCATTTCACGCAAATGACAGAGACACTGTCACGTTTATTATACATGAAGGCTCGTAATGATACATGACCTCGCTCCCTCAGGTCTGAAGTGCTCACGATGCATTGGATTGAATTGGATATTTGGGGAGCGACCGACAGCTAAGGTCATTTCTTTTACCGCATCAGCTCTTAGAAACTCGGGAGCTACACGCTTGGCCTAGTTTGCTTGAGAAATTAGTGTGAAATTTTGGATTTAGGATGAGATAATCGTTGAAAAAAAAGTTATGAAGCTTTCCAAACCACTGGGAAGTGCACCAATGCTATGGGGCACAGTTCCGTAATGATCAGAAAGTGCAATAGACACGAGACAGACTGGTAAAACCGTAAATTAATCCCCATAATACGATATAGTACGTCACCGTAAACCAGTACCAACAGATATGCAAGTATATATATTGTGCGACAGTTCTCGAGTGCCTGTAGTTGAGGGTAGAGATGGGTAAATTAATTTAATTTCCATCGAGATAATCTACGGTAATTTTCAAAAATTACCATAATTTTCCGATAATTTTACAACATTCTGCAATTATTAGCCAGTAGAGAACTTAATAGGAAAGCCAATAGCAATTGCAAGGGGCTAACGGTACTAAACCATCACCATTGCTAAATTAATACATATTTTAGATATGGCTAGTACTTCAAAAGAAATACGGCAGGTCACACGCAATTTGGCGTTCTTTTGCTGGTATGAGTAATTTTCGTTAAAATCGATAAAATGATAGCCCCACAAATGAGTTCGAAGTGCCTTAATTTATAGCTATGAATGTATGAAATATAGACTGGCTTGGCTCAAAATAAAATATTGGAAATTATCGGTTTGAAAAATATCTGAGACGAAGGTGAATATTACTCCAATTTACGGTAAAATTCAGGGACTGCAGTAGATTGCGTAAAATACCACGGTAATTTACGAAAATTACCATGGTGATTTACAGAATAGCCCATCTCTAGTTGAGGTATTTGGGGGGGGGGGGGTTAAAATGTCTCTCGCACCCAATTGACACAAACCATTTGTTACAAGTCTAGTACAGCCAAGTGCTTGGCAGTACATCAATGAAGTAGTCAAAATACAAAAATTGGGGAGAAATTTTTGTTTTGGTGTGGTTCTATAATAGCTATACAATCAAACGAGCTAAATCAATCAGGAGAGCATTTAAAGGACCCCGAAAAGGAAGATTTGAAGACCTCGAAAATCACTGATTTTGTGATGGAAAAACGAATCTAGGTTTTTCAGTGAAACCTCTACCTTACGAACTTCCGTCAAACGACAAACTCCGATGAACGAACAAATACCAGTGGTCCCGCCTAAGCCCTACGTACAAACATTAGTAAACACCTCAAATGAGCGAACTCCTGCTTTACGAAATTTCCCGATTAACGAAATGAAAGATTGGTCCTATCTCATAATATTTACCTCTTCATGACGTATTTTGATGAAAAAATTGTTTGTATTGTCTATTTTGCCGTTTTAAAAGCAAGAAGGGCCAATCAGAGACTCCGAATGAACTATTATATCAGAAAGCACCTTTTTTTTCATCTTGTTTCTGGTCACTTGCGTCTGTGACTTAATATCAGCGTGGTTATAGAGAGCCATCGACAGGAATGAGCATCGGTAATCGCTGGTTAACTTCGTTTATCTTCGGTTGGATATCGTTTCAGCAGATATTTTCAGGCGCTTGAGTGCCACCATCTGTGGATTTATTTATTAGTTACGAATGAGCGAGAACATGGACGAGTATTATAAGTTCTCAATGGCTGCGATTTCTGTTGTATGGTGACAACCCTGTTTCCAATGTAAAACCGAGGATTCGGAGTGGAAGAGAAATTGTGACGGCCTCCGGTTGCCTATTTCCTCGTGTTCGAGGAGCTGCCGAGTTCTCTACTCGCGCGAAGCGGAAAGCCGTCGTATTAGTTCCTACTTAATTCTCGCGTACTTTCCTTCCTGCAGTGGGTTAATAACAATGTCCTCGGCCGCTTTCCGGCTGTCGAGCTGGCTGATGGCAAGGAAAAACTTAAGTGGCATCCTGGGTAACTCCACTTTAATGAAATTGCCCTTCTAACTGGACAAACCACAGGGCCGATAACTCGGGCCAAATGAGGGCCCGCTTACATGGTTAACTGCACTATTTTCAGCATTCACCCAAACACATAAAAATCATATTTAAATACACAGGCGGAGATTCTTTCGGGCCAAGTGGTGGTAAAAATCACTCGCACTAAAATAGTACATAAAAAGCTTTCTATCATGTCGGGGACAACACTTTAGGAGGCACTGAACGAATTTGAAGCCGATATCCGCAAAACTCAATTTATTTTCTGTATGACACTATTATATGCAAGGCACTAGACGACAGAAGAAACCATCATGGTTAATATTCCAAATTTTTCCACGTCGAGTTGTTAACTCCAGCGAAAGGACTGCCAGAAGGCTCTTCATGAGCATGGAGGGATTACCTCCATGGTTATGTGGCGAAGTGAAATGAAGCGGGAAAATAGGAAACTGCGCGTGCGCTTGCGTCAGTCACCCGTATTCGTTAAAGTTGAGCGTGGTTGAACTATCTCATTCTCTTTTAAGTAAGCGATGGACACTCACGCAATCGTTAAAGCATCATTTACCATCCGTATATTCTTCTTGCCTCAGAGTTGAAGTTAATGCTGACGATAATCGTAAACTAGGCTTCAATTTCTCGAAATTCTTTCCAAGACAACAGTAGGGATAAACTTTTGCGGTCCTCTGCGGAAATTTTACCGTTAATTGAGTTTTGCAAACCACTTTTCCTGAAATTTACGGCACAAAACATAATATTTAATTTGCCCCTGGAGTGATGCAACGTGCAAATTGCCTCCGAGGTATGAACTCCCGATTTACGAACTGGCAAAACTTTGGTCCCTTGAATTTCGTTATTAAGGGGTTCTACTGTGTTAGAGGGTTTAATAGGATAATCAATAGCAATGAATTACAGCCATTCAAAACCGTTGTTATTGCTACGTTAATGCATTAGATATAAAGTAAAATTTACAAACAAACACGGCAGCCCACATGCTATTCGGCGTTCTCTTTTTGGCATGAGAAATTGTCGTTCCAGCCATTGAAAATGAGATCCTCACAAAAATTCCACAAATGATAAACATGTGCCTTTAATAATTATTAAGATTGTAGTAAATGTATATAGACTTGAGTACAAATAATGTTTGTCATGCATTGGTATGAGAAATATCTGATACGTGTGAAAAGTACTGTAAATTACGGTAATTTTTAAGGAGCTGCGGTAAATCACCCAAAATTTTCAGAAAATTACCATGGAAATTTTTAGAATGGCCCATATCTTGTCGCCACTGAGGTTTTGCCTGTCCCACTTTTGTAGCACCAATGCACAGCATTCCAAGCCCAGAAATAAGTGAACCAATGTAATTTTTCCTACTTTCATCAAACTAGGAGAAATTATGTGGAATGAGCAGGCAGATCATGCAGAATAATTAGTTATGAGTACAATTAAAGAATAAACCGAGTAAATGGCCTCTAACTAGAACTGTTTCAGAGAAATAAGGTTTTTACTCATATTCAAGCTAATGAATCAATTTTTTTTAAATGTTTGATTGCAGTCATAATTAAATTACAAAAAATGTTTGAGGAATATATTTATATATACATTGCGTCATCAAAAATAGAGGGGAAAAATATTGTTGGTGTCTGATGAGGGAGTTTGTGACTGCCAGGCATACCACAATGCTCACATCATAAATTGTAATAACATCCTATCCCTCATGAATGGTTTCATTAACCCACACAAAACATCCCTTTGCCTCATTTTCACTTCATTTCTCATCTCATTCCATTTACCATTCACACCTGCATCATTATAAGTATCTTTATCCTATTTTTTCCACCATGCCAATCTATTTTTGGCCATACCTCAGATAGCTCTTACCAAGGGATAGGTAAATTACAGTTATTTTCAACTATTACCATAATTTTTGGTAATTTTTAATTTTCTGTAATTAACATCAAATCGAGGATTAAATAAGAGAGCCAATAGCAATAGGGTAATGGCATATAAATCATTAGGTACTATTGCTAGATTTATAAGTTACAAATACACAAAATTAAAAAGGGTTTATGGCAGCCCATATGCATGTCTGCATTTTTTCTTTGGTATGAGAAATTTTCATAAAAAACCATTAAATACAATAGCTCTTAAAACATTCCACAAATGAGTTGTTTGTGCCTTTTTGCAGTAAAACATGTAAAATACCACAGTGATTTATGAAAATTACTGTGGTAATTTTTAGGATGGCTCACCTCTACTCTCACCACCTATTGTAGTTTCAGCCATTTCATTTTTCCACATAAACTAGGATTCCTTCAAAATATGTATAATACTTTGACAGCCAGCATTATGTTGCCCATTACCCAGTCCCGGGTAAATAAAATAGACTGACAAATTAAGAAATGATCAAGTGTACAGATGAGTAGAAAAGGAAAAGACCATATTGCACACTAAACAGAAAAGAAGAATGAGAGGGATTGGACACACCTTGAGACACCATGGGAATGGCGAGGAACATCACTGAAGGTGAAATAGAGGGTAAAGTCCCCAGAGAATAAGTTCAAGGACTAAATAAAGAAGAGAGTACATAGAAAGAGATACCAGTAAGGGAATTAGCATTAAATAGGGAAGAGTGGAGGGCTGCAGTCAACCAATCTTAGGATTGAATGACCATTGAATGAATGAATACCCAGTCCCAGGAGGTAAATGCAAGGTACTGACAAACATGGATGATAACTAATTTCAATGCAATTTAGTTGACATCTCACTGTAGTTTATTCAGTGGTTTTCATGATAAGGAATCTGGCTATATATGTTCTACAAATCTCAACAATAAAACATCAATCAAATAAAAATCTCAGGATAAATATTTATGATTAAACATGAATGCAAAAGGTATTTGAGTAAAACACCATAATCAATTTTTTGAAAGCAGCTGTAAAAATTAGTATCCTTTTAATAAAAACCTATATCCATCCATCTGCCCATTTGGTATTTCACGCTCTTTGGGCGATTTCATTGGGTGACGAGTGGCGTCACAGCAGGAGGTGGAGCCTTCAACTCCAGGGAGATGGGGTGGGGTGAGAGAGAGGTGGACGTTGCCATGTTTTCTGTCAGGACTTTGTACACAAATGCAAAGGAAAGACCTCCTCTTTGTAACATTCCACAAGTCCCCATGTGGCTCATTGGGAAGACCCGGCTGGCACTATGGTCGTAAGGATTCTGTTGTTGTAATTGCCTGCTGGGACCTTGAGCCTTCCAGAGCCATATTGCATTTACCCATCTTCCCCAGAGGTGTTGTGGCACCTAGGAAGCACAAAATAGCCTCTGTGGAGGATATTTATGCTGCGTACGCATCCCCGGATGAAAAGAGCTGAGAGAAGCATATGTGGCACTTGAATTGACCCCGGGCAGCCGTCAAACGCGTCTGGGTGAGCAATGGGCCACCTGAGCAAGTGGAGCGCCCATTAAACGCCAAGGAACACAACACAATGGCAATTCGCCACTCGATTGCCAACCTGAGCAAGCTAGACATCAGTCTGTTGCCGAGGGAGGCAAATGCGAGGATGACGACCCCCTTGATCACCAGCGGTGACTTGAGCAGCATGTGGAGTCTACAGGTGGTCAGTCGGCCCGTCTCAACTCTTGCTGTCTACAAGAACACTGCATGGCGACACATACAACGTCAAGCGATGACAGATGACGTGTGAGAGGAGCAGGCCAGAAATACGGAGCATTGGCGACAGCTCCAACAGACCATGTTGGGAGAGGAATGCATGGAAGAGCATGCAGTGCCTGGCATCGCTGCACAGTTGACATTGTTGCACTGAGGTTTTCATCCTGAGTAGGGTTTCCTCAGGATTGTGGGTTTTTGTAACAAACTAACAGTACATATTACATCCCCGTTGAGTGAGCTCCAACATCAACTCCCGAGCAGGGCCTGGGCCAGACCCCTAGTGAAGTAAATCTTGTAACTACAATGACACCCACACACTGCTTGAAGTAATTGAAATCCTCAATACAAAAGGCATTCATTTAACTCATTTGTTCCACAATGAACAAATAAAATTACTTGATAAACCGCAGATTTTAGCAATTTTCTGCCAGATAACCTTTACTGCATGATCTGGATATTGAAGTTACACATTATCATCAGATAGAAACATGCAAACCAGGTACATGCAATAATAATTACCTGTTCAAGGAAAAATTGCGCTTATTACAAGTTAGTCATTATAGAAATTTTCCAAACTACATTGCCAGAATGTATGATTTACCTTCCATCGATTTGTGGCTGTACTGCACACTGCTGGATTTTTGATGCTATCTATGCATGAGAACTTCTTCCACATAAAATTTAGCCACTCTGCAGTGCATATACATACCATAACACAATGAAAATGGCTTTTATAATTCAGAAAAAAATCCCAAACAGCAGTAATGTATGTGGCTATTATTTAGTAAAAACAGAGTTATTAGGAATTTTTCTTAGTAAGGAAGTCAAATCTATTACATTTTTTGTGATGTGATACTTGCTCATACCACCTTAAACTCTTTCCAACATGATCCAAACTCAAATGATCATCTACTGCCTACAACTTAATGACGTAGTAATGCATTCTTCCAAACAAACTGTTTTCCAGAGGCATCACATTTAAATTCCCTTTAATAATACTGTGTATCTATGTGTAAAGGTAATGACATCTTTTGAGCAAACCCCTTACCACATGTATCACACTTGAATAGTTTAATTTTGCCGAGAAAATATGTTGTATTAAGTGAACTCTTTGAGCAAACCAGTTACCTTTTCACACTAAAAGATTTAAGCTAACTATGAGAGGCTTTATGTTTCATTAATTTATCCTTTCGGGAAAACTCCTTACCACATGTTTCACACTTGAATGGTTTGAGTCCACTGTGTATCACTACGTGTTTCAATAAATCAGCCTTTCGAGCAAATTCCTTACCACACGTTTCACAAATGAATTGCTTGAGTTCACTGTGAGTAACTTTATGTTGTGTTAAATTTCCCTTACGAGCAAAGCACTTACCACATGTTTCACACTTAAATGGTTTAAGTCCTGAGTGAACTACTATATGTTTCAATAAATGACTCCTCCGACCAAAATCTTTCCCACATTCATCACATCTGAATGGTTTAAGTTCAGTGTGAATAGCTCTATGTTGTATCATAGTATCTTTTCGTGCAAAACCCTTACCACATGTATCACACTTGAATGGCTTAAATTCCCTATGAATGGCTTTATGTTGAATCAAATAATCCTTTTGCGCAAACCTCTCACCACATATTTTACACTTGAATCCTTTTAGTCTTCTGTGTATCACTACATGTCTCAATACATCACACCTACGAGCAAACTGTTTTCCACATTCTTCACAACTGAATGGTTTAAGTTCACTGTGAATGGCTACATGTTGCATTAATTTATCCTTTCGGGCAAACCCCTTACCACATGTTTCGCACTTGAATGGTTTGAGTCCAGTGTGTTTGACTAAGTGTCGCATTAAACTTTTCTCGTGAGTAAATACCATCCCACATTTTTCACACATATAAGGCTTTAATTGACCATCAATTTTTGCCCATTTCAACGAAGATCCTTCATCTGACATACACTTTTCAGATCTTTCACATATAAATATCCTTTTACTCATAATATGCCCAAACATATGGGAGCTTAATTCCATTTTATCAGGACTTTTGAAGCCACACTCATTGCATACGTACTCAGCCCACTCACAGAATTGATTCATCTCGCTTCCATCATTCTTCACATCATATCTGTTATCGTTTGTTTTCATACCTTTTAATTCACCAGTACCCATAAGATTACTCTGGCCTTTACAATTGTCTCCCTGAACAGCTCCCATGGGTTCCCAATATATGCACTGATGAGCAGAGTAATTTTCCAAAGATTGACCCAGAGGGTTACAGTCATCAGTATTATTTCTCTTGAGCTTGAATCCATCATTTCCTTGCTTCTCAACCCTGGAGTATTTCAACATCTCATGACTTGGCCATCGACTGCCTTTGGTATTGCTGCTACCATCCACCTGTAATTATGTATATCATTCTTGATATCAGATAAAATGATTTATGTACTAGCATAAAAGGTCATTGATCCTCAGAATAAGAAAAATAGCTATACAAAACAGAATCTATTTTTGCATTTATAATATTACTACTACAGTGGCTAGGACATATTGAAAGAAGGAATGAGACAGCTATGCCAAAGAGGATAAAATATATGGAAAAATATATATGATTACAGTAGAGTGGCTTGACATTCCCTTGCACTTCTTCATAGTACAACATGCCAGCTTCTTAAGCACTAATCATTTTTAGCCCTTCCATTTATAGTAGTTAAAGTCACACTCCACTTATGTTAGCCCTTGAACACTTACTTATTGGCATGATTGTTTTCTGAAATAACTGAATACATATATATCTGATTTCTAGCAAGGGAAAATACTGATTAGATGCTTCAGCCAATTTAAACATGTCTGATTAAACTCGACAGCCTGCCAATCCATCTACAGTGGTACCTTCTAACACTTAACATTTCTGTATTAATTTCCTTACTAATAAGTAGAGATTTAGGCTGAAATTGAGAGACCTAGGTGATTACCCCATTCCCCAGAAAATATGTGCACACTATGGGTGCTGAACACCCAATTATTTATTAATCATAAGTTTTATGCATACCATGCACCTGGTGCTTAACCTGATTGATTCTGGAAATTGTTTAGACACAGGCCACACTGTTGGGAACTTGGATGTTTAACTGAATGCAACAAGAAGACCCAGGCTGACTTGGTTAGGAGATGTAGGTAAAAATCTTTGCAACATGAGAGTGGAAGGTTGGAGGAGAAAAATGTACATCAGAGAGCAATTCAAGAGGAGTCAATTACATTGTTACTGCCAGTTAAAATTAAACAATATCAGTAGTCTTTACCATCACTTGAATAATCAGAAAAGTCAGATAAAGCACTGAGAAGACAATGTGACATGTTGCCGCTGAATTTCACATGGGAATGTTAATTCCAGCCTAGCAACTCCTTCCATTGCATTGCAACTAATTCTGGTTGGGCGTGCATGGCAACTTGGCTAGTATGTGGTCCCCCTGGAGCCGTATCTCCAAAACTAATACACAGACATTGAAAATACTCACGATGAAACTCGTCAGCTACATTATGGTCATTGGTTATTACTGATAAGCATTTAAAAATACTGAGTGCCCCATAATAATCAAGAATTGCAGGAAACCCGTTAATAAAAGACGAAAATTCAACAGTAATAGTGGTACTCTGAAGAAATTGCCATGAGAAAAATTTCGCCCTGGACCGGGAATCAAACCTTTGGTTTGCAGGACCAATGCACAGACCACTACAATATCCAGGCTTACTAATTCCCATGGCAATTTTTGGTGGATTCAAAAAAAAAATTCACCTGCCATGCTTGAATATTTTCATAGTGGTAACCTATTTAAGTCTACAAATCAGAACATTTGATAGGTTGAGGGTGGTGAAGAGGCCTGGGAGCGCAGGATTTTCAAATGGGCAGCACGAGCTTATAGGAGCCCCCATGTTAAAGAAAAGCTGCATGCGAGACCCCTAAATATAATCCGATTACAGAAATATTTTGCATACCTCATTTTCTCATCAAATTTCACCATCTGAGATGCTAAGAACCATGACTTTCAGACATTGATGCAAAAAGGGAAACCCTAGAGGGGCCCAAAGAAATTTTATTGTCCGAAAAATAACACCTCTCGGATGCAACACATTAGGCAATGTTAACATTATATATGGCATTATGAAATATGTATGTACTCTTCACCAGCATGGCTGCAAAGGAGATCTGTATGCTCTAGTGACCTAAAGAAAAATCAGTTCTAGCCTTTTATTCTCTTTTTGGGTACTTGGATTCAACCTAACACTCTCTGAAACCCTAATAATATCTCCCTGTTTATTACAAGACACAAATCAGTTCCTCAAATTGTGGTATTCATGACATTGTCACTACAAAACCATCTTTGCAGACTCCTTTGAATTTTTCCATTAACATCCTTGCTACCCTCAACATACCTACATTTTTTTGTAAAATCACAGTTTTCTGTAAATGGATCAAAATAAATGACTGAATTACGACTGAACCATACTCACTAAATCTCCCTTCTCAAGTGGTACACACACGACATCCAACACAGGCCCCTCACTTGTATTATATTCCTCAAAGCACTCCCTTTGAATTGTCTCCCCTTCAAACTGTGATTCGTCTGGATCCACCTCTTCCTTTATAAGTATCTTAAAAATATAAAACACCATACATTGAGATGAAACAAACACAATTATCATACAAGTAATTAACTTCAATATCCTTAATAAATAAAACAATGGATAAATTAGTTAAAAATTTTACTAAAACCACAGAGTTTAACCCTCTTAGTGCTGACCCCTACCAGCGGTTCTAGTGAGAAATGCGGAGGTTAACTAGAATGAAATGTATCACTCTAGGAAAATAAATATTAAAAAGTTATTGTTTAAAATATCCATATACAGTTTTAATATTGTGTATGCATTGAATTAGGTAATAATAAAAAAACGCTTATACTTCGTACAAAAAATAATTGTAATTATATATATTGGCCCGCCGCACTAAAAGGGTTAAAAACACAAGTTGAAAAAATGACCTGGGTTTCAGCACCAAGCACCATCTTCAGGTGGAGAAGTCATGCATAGAGCTTGTATATATACATCAATGCCACGTCATAAGGCTAAAAAATAGAGGAATGTGAGGAGGTGCTTGGGTTAGGGGGGGTTTACTGGGGGCAGGATGTCCGCTCTGCCCCACGCCAGAGTACTGCATTGGGCATACCCAGTCGGACCTAGACCTTAGAATGCATTGCGGCGAGGAAGTCTAAGTCCGCCCGCGTCCTTGGCTGTAAGTCCATCCAAGTCCGCCCCCTTGTTCCCAGTCCGAGTATGACCAAGTCCATGTTCTCGCCAGCTGTATCGGCATGGTCTTGGGTGCGCAGTTGCTAGGTCTGAGCTGCGTGTGTTTGGATTGTTGATAACTTGTTTAGTTTTTGTGATATCGCTAATTGAGTGCAACAAGTTTAAGTGTTAGTGGCGACATTTCTGTTAACCATGCAATGCTATTCAAGTATTTTCCTTGGTTTTGAAGTAAGTTTCGACACCAGATTTGTTACCTCTGAACTGATCAAATCACAGTTTAGAGTCGCCGCCGAGATGCGCGGACTCTCCTCGATTTTATTCAGTCCACATCAGTACGAGTCGGACGATTTTGACTCAGATACCTTCACAGTAGCCCAGCAAAGGGAGTGCGCTGGAGAAACTACCGCATAGTTGGTAGCCAGACTAGCGTCATTCGAAGGCGAATGTTAGGTCCGACTGAGTACGCCCAATGCAGTACTCTGCCCCACACCCATTCAAGGTCCTCCACCAGCGCTTCACCTTACTGCTCCATCCTCCCACATTTGCCATCATTCCCAACAGTAAACCCCACCCCTAACCCAAGCACCTCCTCCCATTCCTTTATTTTTTAGCCATATGACATGGCATTGATGTATATATACAGGCTGCATGCATGACTTCTCCACCTGAAGATGGTGCTTACAAGGGGAGTGTCAGATTGCCGGGTCTCAGATTTTATTCAAACTTAGTAGTTGTACAGACTGCTGTGTGTGGTTCATGAATCACCCCACATATAGGGTTATATAACCAATAGTTTAAACGAAAAAGGCCTTTAAAAATTTCAAAATTCCCTTTAGACGGGCCACCCACATAACTGACAAGCTGGACGGGTGGTTGACGTGCTCGTCTCCGGTCTAGAGACACGGGTTCGATCCCAATACGGGGTATGTTTCTTCCGCTGTTTTTTAGTTTTTCTTTTACGGCATCCTAAAATGCACTCAAGATTTTTTTTATTTTTACTCGAAACAATATTTTTGCGCGAGGCAAATTTTTCATTTGCATACATGACATCAGGCTTAGTCTCTTTTTTCGGTCGAAGGCAGCCTTCTAATTATGCAACTTCCTTATCTTTTCATGACGTATTTTCATCAATCCTTCATGCACATGATTTCCATTTTCTATAGTTATTTTATAATATTGTCTTCATATTTTTACTATTCAAGCATAATTCTTAATAATATTCAAATTGTTCGTAGCTTGTCAGTTATGTGGGTGGCCCAACTAAAGGGAATTTTGAAATTTTTAAAGGCCTTTTTCATTTAAACAATTGGTTATATAACCCTATATGTGGAGTGATTCATGAACCGCATACAGCAGTCTGTACAACTACAAACTTTGAATAAAATCTGAGACCCGGCTATCTGACGCTCCCCATGTTAGCGCAAAAACCTGGGTCATGTTTTTAACTTGTGCTTTTAAACTCTGGTTTTAGTAAAATTTTAAACTAATCTATCCATTGTTTTATTTATTAAAATGGATTACCACAAAGACGTCATTTTATTTATTCAATACCCTTTTCAAGGGCTCTGACCACTAAGGGTAAACTTTCTCAAGGAGAGATCTATTGCCCTTACCAGATTTTCAATTTCAAGAGGATCACACTCAACATTATTCATGGCTCTCCTTTGGGATCCATCCCGGTCCAAGTTCTCCCCTCCGTAAGTCTCATCTTCTCCCAGTGATTCATCAGACATTTCCTCTTCTTTAACATCAATCTGGAAGAGAGGATACATCACAAAATTTTGCCAGAAGTTCATCTACACAAACCATTCCTCATATATACTCAACAACATTAATATATTCGATGGTGACAGGCTTTACTTTGTGAAAATCTATTCTGAATAAATTTCAAAATCAGTTGGTACTTTGATAGGTGCTATCTGATGATGTTGCCCATGTGACAAAACCGGTCGACCAAGAATAAAATACTGTTAAAAAGTACCCAAGTAATTTTAAAATTTATTCACTATAAATACAGATGAAAACACTCAAAATTTATATGTTTAGCTACCATAAATGTCTGCTAATAGAAAAAGAAGGAAGACATTGTTGGGAAAGGTCTCCCTCACCTGATACGTCACCTCTAATGGTACACATACAACTTTAGACCCAGGTTTCCCTTGGGATTCATCATTGCCAAGGTCCTCCCCTTTGAAATCTCCTTCATCCAGTGACCCACTTGTGTCCATCATGTCCTTAACATCAATCTGGAAAACATAGAAATGCACCGATTATGGCTAAAAGAACGTACAAATGTTCAGTTGCCAATGAGAAAGTCTATGGATACACTAACTCTTTACTAAATACCACATCATACTTCAACCTTTAGCAAATGACATGAAAAACAATGAATTTTCCTTGAGACATTCCAAAACTAACACTTTAATTCAAATGAAGCATTAGTAATTGTGACACAGGGTTAATGTCGAGTTCATGGCAAATACTTATGAGGAGATGATGAAAATTGGGTAAGGATGCACAACTAGTGTCTTGTCCAGTCTGCAAGTGTACTAGTAGTGTCTTGTGTTGTAGTTTAATGTCTTGTCCAGCACATTATACAAGACCAAATTGCCTCAGTTAACATGATTTCATTGGAGAGAAATTATGAGAGGCCAAAAAATTACTTAGGTGATGTGATATTTACCCACCCACCATTTTATTTTCAATTTCCCCTCTATGGACAGCTTACCTTTTGCAAACTGTTTATCCTCTGGACTTCCCATTTGAATTTCATGAGAACCAAAGTTTATTCATCATCTATCACATAAAGTTGTTAGTGGTAAAGTGAAATGAGTATGATGCATGTGCCAGCTCAAACATAATACTGTCTATTGCACCACAAGTTAGAAATTTGAGGAGGTTCTACCACAACTGAGAAATACCTTTTTGAAAATGTTTAATTTGACTTCGTATTCATGGAAAACCTTTATGAATTACTCAAGCAAACAAATATACTTTTAAGAGGCTATTTTCAGTCAGAAGTATCTATGTACACAAAATGATTAAAAGCTGACAAAAACGAATACATTCCCAGTAAAAACTTCCCGCCCATTTGATTTGAGAAAACCCCATAGCAAACGTCACCTCCTTAAAAAATCAACATCATAACTGAAGAAGATGTTGTTTCCAAGCAAACAACAAAGGGCAAATGGAAGTTTCATCATTTTCCTTACAATTATTGCTATTTTATTACTGTGCAGAGATCAAAATTTATCTTAAAAATATAAAAGCATCATAGTAAAGCAATGCACCTAAGCACTCACCTTTAAACCATCCTTCGGTATGATTTTCTTAAGTTCTATGGAAGACTTCAAACACATTTCTTTAAACTCACTGAATTCCATTAGTTTCATTAAGCACTGACGACACACTGTGTCGGGTAACCCATCACCTTCTAAAACCTATGACAATAGAAATAAGTCTTAATAATACATCGTAAGGCCCAATTTCACCCACGAAGAAGTAATAAACTCAGCTTCCAAACAATGAAAAATCTTTCAGTGACTCATTTCCAACCACTTTACATACACGATTGGGTTCATGAAAAATGTGAGAATATCTCTTCCAAAGACAATCAACAACACCATTGTATAGGGCAATTCATATGATACTATAAACCTATTTCCATTTAATGGACCAACTCATGATATCAACAACAAAAGTAGTTGTCAAAAGCTCACATGATATTTCATTAAGTAAAATAGAAAAATTACAATAGATTCTTCACAATCAAATTTTTGGATTTGCACTCCATGGGCAAGTTGTAACCCTACCGAAGTGCAAGACAAAATGTACCACAAGATATGTAATTCCATAAGCAGTCGGCCTTGAATAAGTAACGCTTAGCATTCATACCTCTCAAACACTTACTTCAATATTGAGGAGGTCAGGTATGACTTCCCGGACTGCTATTCCCCTTATTGCATCTGAGACGAATATGTTGAAGGAACCTTCACTGTAATGCATGCAAAGTCTGCACATCAAATCGTTTCCCTCATCAGCGGCTCCCGACTCCACTACTGTGTTCACCATGATTGAAGCAAAACTCTGGCTCGGACTTCCACAAGAAAACACTTCCACAAGAAAAACTAGACCTTTGTTACGAACCGTAATATAACTTTATTGATATACGTTAAAACCCCTATGTGACAATTATTTTAGATGTACGAGACAACATATTCTTATACATCAACTAGTTCTATTTTTGACGAAGCCTGTTGTACAACCTGTACTTAATGGTTAATTAAGATTTGATTTGACCTCTCGACACATTGGGAAAGCTCCGCCTTAATCAAAGATGTATGATCTCACCACGCCAGGAAATATCCGACAGTAGTGCAGAATCGTAATAATCTTTGACGCATGTTTTTACAGTTACATCGTTCATAGTTTTCTCCTCTGTTTACCTGATTATTTCATCTGTTCACCGCAATGTCGCTTTTGACGGAGGGAAACTTAAACTTTGGACTACAAGCTCCGGGAAACCTACAGCCCAGTGATCTCTTATAATGCCTTAGAAAAACCATAGAATGATACGTAGCCTTGCATTGTTTTAAAAGGGATTACTGTGATATGACGGTAGTTCTACGTGATAATTTATGCGATTTGTGGTATGAATTGTAACGTAATGATAACATTCCATCAGGAAGTAACAGGTAGGTACCTATTATATATAAATGATGTCACCCTTCCCGAACCGAGATATTTTTCTGGTATATTAATAATTTTACAAAGGCCCTCGAGGACTATAGACCTATAGGGCGGAAAGAACAAATTGAATATTTACGTAATTTTAGTAATTCAAGTAAAAATATCGCTTTTGTTTCTGTATTAAAATTATTTTTATACTTCTCTGAAAAACTAGGTTTTTATATTGTACAATTTATTTAAATGAATCCTCATCCTGTTTTTCGGTGCATTCTTTTGGTTTATATTTATATTTTCGGCTTACTTTCAATGTCAATCAATTCATTTTTTACTTGAGCTGATGTGAATATGATTTTAACATAAAATATCTCTTTTGCGACTGATTTGTACGTTTAAAATGGGGAATCTAATTTTTATCCTCTGAAACAGATTATCTAACCACTGATTTTTTGGTCTAGACCTGCGGAGTGCACGACAACAGATCTGAGTATATAATGTGAGCAGAAACAATTATCATTTAAAGCAATGCAAATTGAGGCACTAAACATATATTTTTACCACATAAGTATAATCATAACGCAATAAACATTCCCAATTTGGAATGGTAACAGAAGTCATATTAGTTAAGGAATTACAAACGTTTATACATCACAGAAATAAGAATTTTTCCAAATTGACGAAAGGCAGCATTTAAAGGGTGGTTTCCTATTTTGAAGTCAATGTACATGACATTAGCAAAGTGTAAGAAGGTCTATGAGAAGGTCATACCTGTCAAAGCAATAGAGCATTAACATTCAAACTCATTCCACACAGTCCTTCCTAAGTCTCTCATTGTCAGAAGGTTAGATTTAGCTCATGAATACCACACAGACATGATTGGTATGAAGCCTATATTCAGATATAAGCTGTGGTGGAAGATCATCAACAAGGATGGGTTGATAGCAGTCAGGAAACTCAACTGGTGAAAACTTGAAGTCCACCTGAGTTTTTGCAATCAACATAGTTACCATCTAACCCCTGGCAGTGTGGTCCCCTTGAGTACATTTGTCCATTACCATCTGGTGATTATTTGTTGGTGATTTTAGATTATTTTAGCACATACATGATAGTCAATATTGTATAAGGTTTTAACACTCAAACCACAATTCTGCCACTGCATGAGGTAATATCAGAAGAATGGCCAATGGAAACACAGCTGAGAGACAATGTGGCCTCTTTTTCAATTTTGAAGGTGAAGCCATGCTGAGCATTGGGGGCCGTCTGAGGTTGGCACATCAAGAGATGGGCGTTATGAAACTAACTTGCCAATAGGTAATTCGAATGGGACAGGTGTGTGTGTGGGAAGAAATGTGATGAGAAATGAAGTGAAAATGAGACAATGGGATGTTTCGTGAGGGGGTAACATGAAACCAATTATGATAGATGGGACATTGTTACAATTAATGATGGAGGGCTGGCATTGTGGTGGGGAGTCATTGATATTATGCCTGGGAGTCACAAGCTCCCTAAACGAACACCACCGCTGCAGCCTTGATGCTAGATGACCCTGGTCTGTAACCATACTGATTAGAGGCTAAAATTTTGACAAAATGTGTTTCAAGTTGCTCTTTAATTAAATATTCAATTATTTTAGATATGATGGGAATAACAGTAATGGGTCGATAATTTTCAACTTCCTCCTTGCATCCTTTCTTGAATAGTGGGACTACTTATGAAGTCTTCAGAATATTAGGAAATGTGCCTTCAATTAACAAACTATTGATGAGGTCACAGAATGAGACCGCTGGAAATTCCACCATTTCTTTCATTACAATATTGGAGAAGCCAAAAATATCACTAGTGGAAGTTATCAGGTTTCTAACGATTTTTATTATGTTGTTAGGTGTAGTAGGTTTCCATCCTGTCAAAACTACTTCATGTTTAATTTAACCCATGTATTGAATAGGGTTCTTGGCTATTAAGTTCCATTCGTACCACAAAGTACTACATTGTATTGAATAGGGTTCTTGGCTATTAAGTTCCATTGTAATCCTCCAACTGACAATAACATCCATAGATGTTATCATCACTTTTAAGACACCGGCTGTTTTTGTAAAGGGAAGACTATGGGATTACAAAGACAGACAGAAGAACATCTTGAACGAGTGCGAGTCTTTAGCTCATAGCCCCAGGGAATATGTTTGGAAGGCTAGTCGTGAATTAGCAACTCCAGTGAAGCCTGAGTGGAGAGCTTACAGGTACAAACATTACAGAGAATAAATGCAGAAATAAATAAATTGAGTATGATTTCTACAAAGCCTTACAACCCCTTTATTCATTTTGAAACACCTCATTTATTTGGCACATGTTAAAGAAACAATCACATTAAGAGCTCATGAAATTCATTAACGATAATACATAACTGCACTCCCACAAGTAGTTTGATTGACATTTTTCCTCACACGTTATTTCAGAAACTGGATATTTATGATATACATCATCTCCAGTTAACTGCATCATTATTAGATCAAACAATTCATAACCTGGGTCATGCAATAAAGATGATTGTCCATAGAAAATTATGAAGAGTAACTTGTATTAAACAAGTTACCTATCGCGAAAATATTCTGGTATTTTGCCAGAATATATGATTTACACACCATAGATTTGAGTCTATACATGTTATTTATGCTGGATTTCTGATGCTATTTACATGGACAACTGTTCACTTTTAAAATTTAGTCCCTCTACATTACTTGAAAACACCATTACACACAGAAAATGGCTTGTATATTTAGGCAAAAATCCTCAAAATTTATGCCATAGGTGGCTAATATTACAGAAACTTTTGACGTCTGAAACTTTTTACCAAATGATTCAACCTCAAATGATCTTCATTCAAAGAGTAAAACTATATGAAGCTGTAATGAGTTCTTTCGAGCAAAATCTTCTTCACAGATGTCACATTTCAATGCCTTTAAAGCAGTGTGTGTCCATGGGTAAAGATAAATAAGTCTTTGGAGCACATGCACCCTAATTTAGAGGTTTAAGTTTTCACCAATGGTTGAAATTCACCAAGAAAACATCACTTGACTTGACTGGTATTTGAATCGGCATCTCTCAATTGCCGCTCAGGTATGTTAGCCAGTTACACCACCAAGCCATCTTCCTTCAATGCGAATTAAAAGGGGGGTTGTTATGGCGAATTTCAACCCTTGGTGTATATGCATGCGTGTGAGTGACTTAGTACCACATCATTTGTCAATGCGTTGATTGGAAATTAATTTAATTTTCCGTGAGAGATTTTCTGCAGTATTAAACGGGTTTTTCGAACAAAACCCACACCACATGTTTTACCCTTCAATGGTTTGAGTCCACTGCATATCACTACATGTTTTATTAAAACATTCTTTGGAGCAAAATCTTCTCCACATTCTTCATAATTGAATTGCATAAGTTCCCAGTGAGTGACTTTAATATGTGTAAAATATCCCTTTTGAGCAATGCATTAACCACTAGTATCACAATTCAATAGTTTAAGTCCTGTGTGAACTACTCAATGTTTCAATAAATGACTCCTCTGACCAAAATCTTACCTAATTCTTTAAAACTGAAATGTTGAAGTACCGTGTAAATATATTTGTTCCAATAAAAAAGTTCTCTAAGCAAAAACTTTTCCACAGTTTTCACAATTGCTAGGTTTCATTTTGCTGTGAATAAATGTATGCAGTATCAAAAATTTCCTTTCAGGCAATTCCCTTACAACATACATCACACTCGAAAGGATTAAAGTCCACTCTACTAACCACTTACAACCCTCTGTATCACTCAAAAGGTTCAATCAAATATCCATCTTAGAAAAACTTTACACACATTCTTCACAACTGAAAGGTTTAACTCCACTATGAATGGCATTATGTTGCATTAATTGATCCTTTCGAGAAAACCCCTTACCACATGTTTCACACTTGAATGGTTTGAATCCACTGTGTATCTTTATATGGTTCAATAAAACATCCTTCCGAGCGAAACCTTTCCCACATTCTTCACAACTAAATGGCATAACTCCACTGTGAGTGGCTTTATGTTGCATTAATTTATCCTTTCGAAAAAACTCCATACCACATGCTTCACACTTGAATGGTTTGAGTCCACTGTGTATCAGTAAATGCTGCACTAAAGAATCCTTCTTAGAAAAACCTTTCCCACATTCTTCACAACTGAAAGGTTTAACTCCACTGTGAATGGCTTTATGTTGCATTAATTGATCCTTTCGAAAAAACTCCTTGCCACATGTTTCACACTTGAATGGTTTGAGTCCACTGTGTATCTCTAAATGCTGCACTAAAGAATCCTTCTTAGAAAAACCTTTCCCACATTCTTCACAACTAAATGGCATAACTCCACTGTGAGTGGCTTTATGTTGCATTAATTTAGCCTTTCGAGAAAACCCCTTACCACACGTTTCACACTTGAATGGTTTGAATCCACTGTGTATCCTTATATGGTTCAATAAAACATCCTTCCGAGTGAAACCTTTCCCACATTCTTCACAACTAAATGGCATAACTCCAATGTGAGTCGCTTTATGTTGCATTAACTTATCCTTTCGAAAAAACTCCATACCACATGTTTCACACTTGAATGGTTTGAGTCCACTGTGTATCACTAAATGCTGCACTAAAGAATCCTTCTTAGAAAAACCTTTCCCACATTCTTCACAACTGAAAGGTTTAACTCCACTGTGAGTGGCTTTATGTTGCATTAATTTAGCCTTTCGAAAAAACTCCTTACCACATGTTTCACACTTGAATGGTTTGAGTCCACTGTGTATCACTAAATGCTGCACTAAAGAATCCTTATTAGAAAAACATTTCCCACATTCTTCACAACTAAATGGCATAACTCCACTGTGAAAGGCTTTATGTTGCATTAATTTATTCTTTTGAAAAAACTCCTTACCACATGTTTCACACTTGAATGGTTTGAGTCCACTGTGTATCATTATATGTTTCTGTAAAGCACTCTTCTGATGAAAACCTTTTCCACATTCTTCACAATTGAATGGTTTTATTTCACTGTGAGAGACTTTATGTAGTTTTAAAGTTCCTTGTTCAGTAAAGCACTTACCACATGTTTCACACAGGAATGGTTTCAGTCCACTGTGTATCACAAAATGTCTCCGTAAAGAACTCTTTAGACTAAAACCTTTTCCACATTCCTCACAACTGAATGGTTTTATTTCACTGTGAGAGAACTTATGTCGTTTTAAAATTCCCTTTTGAGTGAAGCACTTACCACATGTTTCACACATGAATGGTTTGAGTCCACTGTGTATTATTATATGTTTCTGTAAATCACTCTTCTGACGAAAACCTTTTCCACATTCTTCGCAATTGAATGGTTTTATTTCACTGTGACTGATTTTATGCAGACTTAAATATCGCTTTTGAGCAAAGCACTTACCACATACCTCACACTTAAATGATTTGAGTCCACTGTGCATCACTTTATGTCTCAAGAAATCAGCCTTACGAACAAAATCTTTTCCACATTCTTTACAATTGAATGGTTTTCTTTCAACAAAATCCCCAAGCTCTAATCTCTTATCATTTCTTTTCATGCCTTTTAATATATCAATACCCATAACATTACTCGAGCTTGTAATATTATCTCCCAGGGGGTTACAGTCATTGCCTATTTTTCTCTTGAGATTGAATACATTCTCTTGCTTCTCAAACTTTGAGTCTTTCATCATCTCATCACTTAACCATTGATTGTCTTTTGTATTACTGCCACCACCCACCTGAAATGATATCATTCTCAATTATAAATATTATTTAATAAATAAATTAACAAATAATTAACAATTACAATGATTAATTATGCAATAGCAGAAAAGGCCATTGATTCAAAGGAGCAGATATAATGGTATGAACAGTTTAAATAGTTATATCTCCACAAAAGATGAAATTGCTTGTTGATGCTTTAAGCTCTATCACTGAAATTGTTCAGTTTCAAAATAGGAAATATGATTGTTTACAGCCTTAATAATGGGACTATCCATTCCGATTAAATGTGTCAAAGAAATTGAACCTTCTAGTGATAAAAATGATACATAGATTTATTTTTTAGGGTATTACTTTGACAGGTATGGAGTAGACTTCAACATCCAAACAAATACAGCTATGTGTTTACATATTGGTATAGATGACTATGATATTTTCCACACAAAGTTTTCAGAGAATGGGCTCATTAGTTCATTCATTAGCAGTATTAATAGACAGCTGCAGATATTTTGGGGATTTGAGCCCATTGATACCCTAACTATCTTTCTTGAGCTCTGAGACTGAGGTAATGTTTAATAGGTGTAGATCCTGGGTCTCTAGCAATGTATGAAGTTCTTGTAGCTACCGATATTCAACGCATAATGCAGCACAAGCAATGTTCTACACATACATGAGGATCCCCATTTATAAAAATTAATGTGACATGTGTAATTAAGCTACTATAGTAAAAGTAGCTTTAAATGAATTTTAGGTAACCTGTCTTTTGTTCTGTTATTAACGGAATTTCGATACATCCAAACTTCAGCATTTCCTGCCATGCACATCATAGAAACCCAAGGTTCCAATTATTAATCCTCTACATTAATCCAACACACCCTTAAAAAATTCTCTTTTTCACTAAGCAGAAACTTCTACATACAGTAAAAACCTCGTTAATTCAAAATTGAAGGGACCAAAAAAATTGGACTTCGTATTATACACGTTTGAATTAAACGTACTTTCCGAAAATAAACAAATATATACAGAATTTTCCAGAAAATCATAGTAAAACTACATTTTTTATCAACAGGCACAGAATACATGCTATTTAGAGTAGTTTACGACCACAATTCTTCAATTTTGTGTGAATAAAATACTTCAAGGTTATCCGACTTGAGATACTTTGGAGAAGTATGCTTTTTTTAGACGTGATTGCACGAAAAAAATGATCTTCGGGCATGAATCTGCATGCAGTGATTCACCTGTCAATTGTTTCCAACATCCACCAACTGCACTGCATGTTCTGTCAGCCCGCAGATATTGAAATGCCGGCCACGTCCGTCCATTACGACTATTTCCTGCCTCACTGAGTTTTTCACCTGTCAATCACCTCAATCTTCACACAAATTGAATTGCGGGTACAGTCGGCTTGAGTAAATTTGACGAGATAATTTTTCAACGTACAGAAGAGGCGACCTTCTGTGTCCAAGTTTCATGCTTCATAATCCAAGTTCTTGGCAAAAGGAGCACCATGCAGCGACCTAACGCAGCTCATCCGTCCTTACCATCCGTGTGATGCTCCATGGACCTGTACTGAGTCTCAATCGGACAAGAAAGTGCCCATTCTTTCTGAGAATGCATTACGTGTTCTTCCCTTTTGAATGGAGAGAACGGTAGAGCCATAGAGCATCTACTGAAGGTCAGCTAGGGTCTTCCCTCCCTCCCTGAGCACAGAAACCCAGAAAAAAATTATGACACAGTTTCGGAAACTCTCCCCTCATAAGAAGTCCCTATACCTTCTCCCTCCCGTACCTGGTGATTCACAAGAAGTGTGGGGGAAGAGCAAATATACGATAAAAAGAATACAAGGAAAGTCGGCAAGTAAAACTCTCCAGTGACCAGGAGAAGACACAGGAATCTGAGGATCAAAGTGAAGTAAGTAAGAGAGGTGGTTATCCGAAAATGCATATGCTTAACCAGGAAAATGGATCAAGAAGGTCTCTCTGGACTACTCCACCACGTCTATTTCAGATGAATGGAATGAAAAATTTTACCTTGTCTGTAAGATAATACATATGTTGTAAGTCAGCGAAAAATTCCAGTGGAATAACAAAGATTGAGTTCGATATTCTGTCAAAAATGGCATTTATGATTTTGCAACAATCTTCGTCATATTTCCAAAGTATATATCAAAGCTACCAGCTACCTAAGAACACATTACATATGGAAATGAATGATAAAATAGAGACATGAATTAAAAGGAGTGTATTTAGTTAGTTTACATAAGATACAGAAGAGTGGCTGCTTGGGCGTGTGGCAGGGGGTGTTAGGTCACCAGCCGTGCAAATGAAAAGTTATTTGGAGATGAAATGGAGACATAAATTAAAAGGAGTGTATTTAGTTAGTTTAAATAAGATCCAAAAGAGCGGCTACTTGGGCATGTGGCAGGGGGTGTTAGGTTACCATCTGTGCAAAGGTGTAAGTATATTTTTGGGTTGTGGTTGCAACAACCAGAATGGATAAAGGCCAAAAGGGAGAGTGGAAGAGTGTAAAGGTTGAAACAAAAGAAACCCACAGCGCTCTCCTATTCAAATGGCTTAAAAACAACAAAGGAGAACAGTGAATGAAAAAAAAAACATTTTCACCAAGGAGTTATTCTTAGACTAGGACACTTACCCCCTGTGGGTACACACCCATGCTTACTGAGTGAGCAGGCTAGCTGCCAGCTCACTCAGTGAGTAGGGGTGTGTTTATTCTTTTATTGCATGTACATATGCATTTGCCTTAAACATTGGTATTAGAGCAACAATCATAAAACACCACAATAATCAGTTCCTGAGGGATGAAAAAAAATTGAAAACATCCTCAATGTCTTCTGGTTTAAGAGTGTCTTGCTGTGATCTGTTTAATAATAGATATAGTAATAATAAATGATAACACCAACTATGTTTCAATCCACTGATTTACTTTTATTGGTACTACTAGTTTTGATGCTTCTGCGTCACCTTAGGTACAAGTTTCTCAAACCTTGTATGTCACGGTAAATATATGCTGAAAAGAGAAAGAAGGGTGGGGAGGAATAGGAAGGTGATGTGCTCATAAAAAGTGGTGTAAGGTCCCCACCATTCATTCTCTTTTCAGCATGTATACACAGTGACCAAGGTTTGAGAGACTTGTACCTGAAGATGATGCAGAAGCGTCATAACTAGTAGTACCAATTAGAGTAAATCTGTGGATTGAAACATAATTGGTGTTATTATTTACTATAAAAGGACTTCCACAAGGTTACGCCTGAAACGATTGAAATCAATACATAGATATAGTAATGATACAGTTGATACCCCAATGGAGAGACCCAAAAAGATTGGAAGTACACCCAGCGAAATAATGGGAACCAACATTATGTAAGAAAACTCGCGGTAGTTGTGGTGAGAAGTGGGATTGTTGTTGGCTCACAGGAGAACAGAGAGGTTGTATTTCAGGGAGAATGCCAGCTTGGTGAAAAGGAAAATGCATGTGACAAAACACGAGTGAGGATGCACAATTGGTAAAGACGACACAACCGACAGCATGGAGAGAGCAATCGCCGGGGGAAACAATCGCCTGCTATAACTGACTACTTCACATCATTTCCTATAGTACAACATAGGTGGAAGCTGCAGGAATACTATAAATGCAAGGTTTTTTTTTGTATTTATATACGATGTGCATGTAATACTACCTATTTGAATTGGGCGCAATAAATTAATTAATTCACTGAATAATTATAAAAGGAAAGAAAGAGAGGTATCTTTCATTTGCTATCTGAATTATTTAATTAAAATAAACCTATTTCATGCTGTACTTGTACATGGTGGATTTATTTGTGAAATGGTGAAATTCCTCTCTCTCTACCATTGTAAATTTAAGAAGGACCAACATCCATTATCAAGAGGGTAATAAACTAGGTAATAAAATAAATATTTAAATTCAAAATGGATGGGTAGGTTACAATATTTCATGCACTCCTTTCTTGACTTGCAAAAGCTCTCCAGATTTATGTCATTAGCATTTCACGAATGTGGACTATGATATGGGAAAGTCATTTTTGAGGTGCACAGGTTGTGCTTACTTCAAGAAACTTAAATAGTTGAAATCAAAAAATAAGTGAAGAACTATGTTGTCACACATCATATCAGGATTTAACATGCAAAATGCAAGAAATTCAAGAAAAAACATGCAACGAAATTTGGCAAGCCAGGACATTTGAATCGCAATGCATCGAGATGAAATCAGTCACATCGCACAATTCTGTACTGTGACAAGTACAGAGGTAGAGTGCGCTCACTCTCAACAACTCTAAGAGCTCTGCATTTTTGAAATAATATCATCATGGTACAGCAAATTATTATATCCAATGACAAAATAGATATTTCCGGCAACTCAGACAATGTAGGTTAATGTTCACTACAAAAGAGATTGAAGTTGCAATTACTGCAAGTATGAACCTAAAGCTTCCAGGCAGTGGACTGTTAACTGCCAACACTATTGTTATCCAGTATGATCGTCTTTAATGACAAGATTTACTCAACTTTGCTTTGAGGTAGATTTTGAAACATTATTTTCCTATTGTTTGTGGTTTCAGGCATAATTTAATGGAATTTGTGAACATGATGATGGGTCTAAGAAAAAAGCACGAAAAATATGCCAGGCATTTTTCCCTTAGGCGTTGTATTATATTGTTGTTAAATATTTGATTTAGCACAGTACGCTTGGTGATTCACCATTAGGATGTTACATGCAAAGCAGGTAGCAAATCAATTCATAGAAAGGAAAAAAACTCAATGAAAAGAAGGGCTGCGTATACACCCATGAGTACACGTGCTTCTAGAGTCAGCAAATATCTTGGGTGAAAAAATTGGAATATAGAAAATTTAAAATTTTTCTGTCATTTAGTCCTGGTTTAAAATATCATTATTCCTGCAGATTATGCACAGGCAAGAAATTAAAGGATGTAAGCAAGAAATACTACAAAAAAACAACAAAAATATGAATGCCGCTGATTAATAGAAAGGCTTGCCATTCCCTCAGACTTTCTCATATTAATTGCCTTTTTATTGTTAACCTTCATGTAACATGCCAGCCCTTAAACATTAATCTTTTTCTGCCCTTCCATTTAAAGTTGTTTAAGTCAAACTCTTCTTATGTTAACCCTTTAACACTTCTTTCTGGCATGATTATTTTCCGAAATAAGTGACCTTTCAGTGGTTTCAAAGCTTTATAATCTATATTTCAAGTAGTGCATAAGATTCTACCCTAGTGACATTGGTCAACACCCAAAAGGCCCATGTTAGGGCCCTTGGGGACCTGTGTCATTTCTCAAATTTTTGCAATGAGCACAGCTCCACCCTGTACATACAATAGGGTATTACAGGATTTTATACAGAGGGATGCTGGCATCCCCATAGTGGAAGTGCATGTAAAGACTCAACTTGTTAGTGAAGTTGGCGAAATATTGGGAAATACCTGGTCGGCAATTGCTCACTCTAAGGGGCTTATCCACTAAACTACTTGAAAATTGAAAATATTCGGGGAAAAACTTGTCAAATGATAATGGTTGTTGGTCATTACAATAACGCCATTTAAAAGCAAAGCACCCTGCAATCGTCACTAATGGCTGAAAAATAGGAAAAATGGTGGGTTTGAAAACTTAATGGGCGATTTTGCACGACTTTCCTTTTCCAATTGCATCAACAATTTATATACTTTATTATCCAACCAAATGGCACAAATTAACATGTCGTTCCAAATGAATTTAAAATATTCCAAATATATACACTTCAACAACATTGCCAGTTTTGGAGATCAGAACTTAGTGGTCCAGTCATCTAATCAAAAATATAGGTTCCAGCTTTTTATACTCTCTTTAGTGATTACTATTCCACCTTAATCCTTCTGAAACCTTATTTATATCCCCTTGTGTATTCCAAGATCCAAATCTGTCTCTCAAATTGTGGCACTCATGAAATTGTCACTACTTTAACCTCTTCGGAAGCCCTTAATGATTTTTTCCATCAACATATTTTCTTATCTCAACATATCTATAACTTCTTTGATAAATTGACAGTTCTCTGTAAGCAGAACAAAGGAAATAACTGCATTACGACTGAACCACACTCACCAGATTTCCCTCCTCAAGTGGTACACACACGACATCCAACACAGGCCCCTCAATGGTCTCATACTCCTCAAAGCACTCCTTTTGAACTGTCTCCTCCTCATATTCAGATTCATCCAGATCCAACTCTTCCTTTATAAGTATCTTAAAAATACACAATAACATTCATTAAGATAAATCAAAACAAATACAATTCATATTCAAAATATGTGATTAACTCAATACCATCTTCAAGGGCTCTGACCACAGTGGGCCAACATTCTCAAGGATAGCACCATTGCTCTCACCAGATTTCCCACCTCAAGCGGATCATGCTCAACATTATTTGTGGCAATCACTTGGCATCCATCCTGGCCCAATTGCTCCCCACTGTAAGTCACTTCTTCTCCCCGTGATTCACTAGCTATATCCTCTTCTTTAATATCAATCTGGAAGAGAGGGTATCTCAACAAATTTTGCCAAAAGTTATTCACACGAACCATTCCATGTAAGATGCTGTACAGTTATAGCTCTTACCAGAGGTTCCATCTCGAGGGGTCCAAAAGCAACATCAGGAATAGGCCTCCACTCACGGGATACATTCTGCTGTATGTGCTGTCCTACATAAGACAATTCTTCCACCATTGATTCCCTTGGGATGTCCTCATCTTTTATATCAATCTGGAAGAGAGGATGCATCAACAACTTTCACCATAAGTTCATCCATAAAAACTATTCCTATAAATTGTCAAGGTATATAATGGCATGAATTTTCTCTCAAAATTAATATTTCACAGTGGCATTTACGGCAAGCAGCATTACTTACGCCTCACCAAAAGGGTGGTAAATAATTTTCGTGTCATTACCTACTCATTTCAGGTACTATGCGGAACTCGACACAGTTCACCATGATGCAGAAGAAACCTTCCTACAATGCGACATTTAACAAGACATTTTGTCACCTAGCAAACTTATAGGAAATTATCCATTGTAATGAGTAGCCATAACCTTGTTATTTTATTCACAATTTATTTTTACCCCAACTGGTTTCATCAATAACATATGATTTTCAAAAGGCTGCCATTGTTTGTCCAAGTTCACACATTTGAGAGTTAGAAGTGCAACCAATTATTAAACACAAGCAATACTGTTTGAGGAAGGGAATCACATGAGCGAGCAATCCATTATGGAGGCCTTTGTATTTGTCTTTCAATTGCAAAAGAATTGGTTACTTTTCATTTCATTCTAAGTAGGGATGAGTCAATTCCACTTTTTTTCGATTCCGATTTCAATTCTTTCAAATCGATTCCAAATTCTTGATTCCGATTCCATCGATTCTTATTCCTAATATAAAGTGCGATATTGATATACCAGCAGCATACAACTGTTATTCAAATTCAAGTATTGGCTGAAATAAAGTAACAAAGACAATTAAGTCACTCAAAAAGAATACTTATTAACAAATAGCAAATTAATCCTCAGCTTATTGAGGTAGATAAAAAGTACAAATTGATAGCTTACACCCAAAATTACTGAGACAAATATGATGTGATAAATGGAATTTGATTTGGATATTTATCAATCTGGAATCGATGGAATTGGAATCAACTTCAGGAGATCGATTCTCGATAATGATTCTAATCCTGAAAAACGGTGGAATCGAGAATCGACATTTGGATTCGACTCATACTTAAATCTAAGTCATATCATTATAAATTCTCAGCTGTTACCCAGTATGGACTCTACACCAAGGAGCTGCCAGTCTCTTATTTATACAATGAACAGGAGGAGAAAGAGGGACACTTATGCTCAAGTAAAGAGATAAGCACCCTGCATTACTATGTACTAAGACACCAAGCAGGTCAGGGTCATGGAAAAGTGAATGAGGAGGAGGAACTGGCACCAAGAGAAAACGTTGGCCATCACCAAAAAACCCACACATAAGTTTTCCTCCAAATAAATTATAACATGTGTCTCATCATCAATCAAACTCTGTATCATTCCCCATTTTAATTTAAAGTGGTTCAAGGTAACCTTAATTCATCACCTATTACATTAACATAGTAGACATTTTTCCAAGAAGAATGTATAAATCAGCGACCCAGTGTGTCAGTACACCACATATACTTCCTAGTGGCGGGTCGCAGGCAACAGTAAGCTGGCTCTCTAGGTAGTTCTTTCAGAAGGGATTCTAGCTTGAGTAGAATTGTGAAAGTGGGCCTAGGGTATTACTATGCTTTGGTTTCTCTTGTGGCATACAAGCGAAAATGTGCCAAAACTGACCAGTAGAGTGCCTTAATCATTATCAGGGAAAGCTGCACGTGGTGCAGGCACTGCAAAGGCTGGTAACCTTGCATACTCCATTACACCTTACTCATAACAGTCACTGAGTAGCCTCCGACGGCCAAACCCATGATGGGCGGCGGAAGCTGAACGAGGTTGGCCCATCAAAATACAGACATAGCAATACGACCTGGAATATCAGTACATGGAATGTGAGAGGAATATATGGAAAGGAGCATGAGTTGTTGAATGAAATGAAATAATAAAATAATAATTATCGTTGACGGGAATGTCGTTCGTCATCTGCAAGATGACAAATGCTACAAATACCTCGGCGTGTCCCAGCGTCGAATGATGGAGGTAGCAGCAGTGAAGGAAAGACTCACCACCAAGTACAGACAGACTCTCAGAAAAATCTGGAGTTCTGAGCTGTCTGGCAAGAACAAGGTTCTTGCCATGAACATGTTCACGGTTCCAACACTGCTGTACATCTTTGAATGCATGAAATGGAACATCAACGAGTTGCAAAACCTCGACTGGGGAACGAGGAAGATGCTGACCTTCTATAGAAGTCTTCATCCGAAATCTTCTGTCGCTAGATTGTATCTCCCTTGTAGTGTGGATGGTAGAGGGCTTTTGAGTCTGCAGACTCCATAACAGAGTTGTCTTGGGTACAGTTTGCCGTGTGTTCAACAGCACGGACCCCCTGCGCACCCTCATAAGGGAGCACGAAGGTGCCGGGGTGGGGGCGTTCCTCTTCCAGGCGGCGAAGAGGGCAGCGGACAAAACCGGTCTGGACTTTGACCTGTCATCCGACGGTAACGACAGTGGCACGTCAATCATGTCACTGAGGGCAGACGTCTTAAAGCTCGAGGTCAAAAAGGCTGAGCAGAAGACCTTGCTCAAGACGCACACCGATAAGCCCATGCATGGAGGTTTCTACCGAAACATGGAAAAACATGGGCTATCGAAGGAGCTGACGTTTGCCTTCCTTCGTTCCGCGGGTCTCAGGTCCGAAACAGAGGGTTTCGTTCTCGCGTGCCAGGATGGTGTCATCAACACTCTCGTGTACCGCCGAATGATATTCAAGGCGGAGGTGACGGACACGAGATGCAGAGCGTGCCGAGCCAAGCCGGAGACTTTGAGTCACCTTCTCTCCGGCTGCAGTTATTACGCGCAGTCAGCGTATTTAGCTCGGCACAACGCAGCTCTGCAGGTGTTGTATTTCCACTTTCGACATCATTACGGCATCGACGAAGTCTATGTGCTGCCCTATGCCCCTGGAGATATTGAGTCCGTCGTGGAGAACGACAAAACAAAAATCTGGTGGAATTACTCATTCCCCACCACCAGGCAGTTGGAGGCGAACAAGCCTGACATCGTTCTCCTCGACCGCCAATCTCGTTCCTTGTTCGTAATTGAGTTTTCGGCTCCGGCCGATACGAACTTGGACTCGAAAGAGGCGGAAAAACGGACGAAATATCAAGACCTGCTGTTCGAACTTCGGCAGACGTACCCGGGACACTCGGTAAAACTAGTAGTCCTAGTCATAGGTGTGCTCGGTGGAATCAAGGGCTCGCTGATACAGAGCATCAAGTGTATTCCTGCTTGCGTGGCGAGAGTGGAAAGAGGATTGTTTGAAAAGCTGCTTCTGACAGCTGTAGCCAGAGTTAAGAACTTTACTGCCAGGCCACTGAATGAAGATAGAAATTCTCGGTCTTGCGCTCGATTTTATTTTCCATTGCACGGGAATGAACCCGTGAACACGGGCGTTGCATGAGTGCAACGAGAGAATATTTTATTCTAACAGACTGCGGCACGATTATCAGTGGTATCACGATTAATTTTTAAGCAATTTGATTTTCTAATGCGTCCGATCAAGTGTAGGTGTCGTCAATCGTGCAAAAGTATGCTTCAATGGACCTGCAGATTTGCGAATTAAAGTAAACTTGAACTCTCATATTGGATTTCACCACAAACGTGAGCTGCACAATTAATGGAAACGTAAACATTTTACATATCTCTTAACTAATCCTCATAAATAATGCAATAAATTCAATATTGCAGGAGAAGTGAATTCTGTTCGAATTTCCCTCCTTCCTTTAATATAGAATAGATGTGAATGCCATTTTTGAACTGGGGCGAAAGTGGCGCCGCTCGATTCATTGCAATACCTTTGCACCCGACTGTACACAATACATTGATACTTCAAAAGATAAACTAACTACATACATGCAGCTAGCTAGTCATTTGTTGAGGTACTTGGCTGAACTTCACTGAGTTTACCATGTGGCAGAAAAAATCTTAAGTACAAGCCCACAACAAATAAAATACCTAACTCACTAGCTAACTCACTGGAAATGATCCAATCATAATACGTTTGTAATAACTTTGTTACTTAACACACCATTTATTTATACCTCAACTGGTTTCGACATTACCACATGATTTTCAAGAGGCTACCAGTGTTAGGTCAAGTTAAAACTTTTGAAAGCAAGACATGCAGGCAGTTGGTAAATCATAAGAAAACAAAATTAATGAGATTTCTAGGACAAAGAAAGGTAGGCTTGTGATTAAAGTTGGAGGGCACAAACTTGAGCAAGTAGAACAATTTAATTACTTAGGTAGTACTTACGCTAGAGGAAAATGGATATAGGAGCAAAGACGTTCAGAAGAGAATAGCACTAGCTAAGGAGGACTTTAGTAAAGGAAGGGAGCTGATGACAGGGATATTGGGTAAGGATGTGAAGAAGAGGCTGGTGAAGAGCTTGATATGGATGATAGCGTAGCTATGTATGGGGCACAAACGTGGACCCTCAGAAAGGACGAGAATAGGCTGCAGGCATTTAAGATGTGGGTGTGGAGAAGGATGGAGAAGGTTAAGTGGACGGAAAGGAAGACTAAAGAGAAGTGCTTGAGATGGTGGGCGAGGAAAGGAGGCTGCTGAATGAAATCCAGGTTAGGCAGGGTAGATGGCTGAAGGTACTTCACTTATCCTATCTCCATTGTTTAGCCAGAGTAATTCAATAAAACCTTGTGCTGTCTACCATCGATCTACTCTCTGTTTGGTGTCTTTCAACCCATACTCATCCAGTCACCCGTTGGACGAGGACCAGGACGCAGAGACTGGAGTACGACCTCTCTCTGTCTCCCGACCCATCAGAAACAACAATCATTGACTGGCAGTGAAAATGAATTGGTGATTGAATATGTTCTAATAGTCTCACACAATCAGCAACACTTTTGAAGGGGCACTTTATGAAAGTACATTAAAACACCAATGAAAAAACAAACTGTTTTGCCAAGCACCAACCTCTCTCCTATCTCCCATTTTAATTTCATGAGAACCAAAGTTTATTCATCATCTATCACATAAAGTTGGTAGTGGTAAAGTGAAATGAGTATGACGCATATGCCAGCTCAAACATAATACTATCTATTACACCACAAGTTTGAAATATAAAGAGGTTCTACCACAACTGAGAAGTACCTTCTTGAAAATGTTTAATTTACCTTCGCATTCATGGAAAAGCTTTATACATTACCTTAGCAAACAAATGTAATTTTATGAGGCTATTTTCAGTCATAAGTATCCATGTACACGTAAAATGATAAAAAGCTGGCACGAACAAATATATTCCCAGTAAAAACTCCCAGACCATTTGATTTGAGAAAACCCGATGGCAAAGGTCACCTCCTTAAAAAATCAACGCCATAACTGAAGATGATGTTGTTTCCAAGCAAACTACAAAGGCCAAATGGAAGTTTCATAGTTTTCCTTAAGGCCTGGTTACACGATGCATTAACCCGTACTAGTTCATGTACAAGCTCATGAACGAATGCATGAACCAAATAGAACAGCTTCTATTTCCCTGTTTACACATTCATGCATTCGTACAATTTGGCATGACTACATGGTGAATTTTCGCATTCATTCACGCATTCGTACATTAACTCGTACAGGTTAATTTATCGTGTAACCAGGTCTTTACAATTATTGCTATTTCATTACTGAGTAGAGATCAACATTAGTATTAAAAATATAAAAATAACACAGTAAAGCAATGCACCAAAGCACTCACCTTTAAACCATCCTTCGGTATGATTTTCTTAAGTTCTATGGAAGACTTCAAACACATTTCTTTGAACTCACTGAATTCCATTAGTTTCATTAAGCACTGACGACACACTGTGTCAGGTAACCCATCACCTTCTAAAACCTATGACAATAGAAATAAGTCTTAATAACACATGGTAAGGCCCGATTTCACCCACGAACAAGTAATCAACTCAGCTTCCAAACAATCAAAAATCTATCAGTGACTCATTTCCAACCACTTTACATACACGATTGGGTTCATGAAAAATGTGAGAATATCTCTTCCAAAGACAATCAACAACACCATTGTATAGGGCAATTCCTATGATACAATAAACCTATTTCCACTTAATGGACCAACTCATGATATCAACAACAAAAGTGGTTGTCAAAAGCTCTGCCTATACCCTCTTCTTCTGAATTAAGTCTGTCATGATATTGCGTCTAACAAAAAGCATTATGCTCTACTTAAGCCAAAGATGCTTTCTTGTGATTGACCCACATTTCATATTACCATGGTCAGGCTGGGGATGTTTTTACCATTTAATGTCATCATCGGGAATAGTATCTACATAGTGATAGTATTAAAATATCATTACATATTGTATTTCATTAAGTAAATAGAAAAATTACAATAGATCCTTCAATCAATTTTTTGGATTTGCACTCCATGGGCAAGTTGTACCCCTACCGAAGTGCAAGACAAAATGTACCAGAAGATACGTAATTCAAAAAGCAGTTGGCCTTGAATAAGTAACACTTAGCATTCATACCTCTCAAACACTTACTTCAATATTGAGGAGGTCAGGTATGACTTCCCGGACTGCTAATCCCCTTATTGCATCTGAGACGAATATGTTGAAGGAACCTTCACTGTAATGCATGCAAAATCTGCACATCAAATCGTTTCCCTCATCAGCGGCTCCTGACTCCACTACTGTGTTCTCCATGATTGAAACACAAATCTGGCTCGGACTTAGCACTTCCACAGGAAAAACTGGACCTTTGTTACGAACCTTAATACAACTTTCTTGATATTCCTTAAGACCCCTACGTGACAATTATTTTAGATATAAGAGAGGGAACAACATGTTCTTATACATCAACTAGTTCTATTTTTGACGAAGCCTATTGTACAACCTGTACTTAATGGTTAATAAGATTTGATTTGACCTCTCTACTCGTTGGGAAAGTTCCGCCTTAATAACAGATGTATGATCGCATCACGGCAGGGAATATCCGACAATAGTGCAGAATCTTAATTATCTTTGACATATGTTTGGTAGATCTTCGGAAGAGGTGTCCCACTTTAGACTTCCTGTTTGGTGGATCTTCGGAAAAGGGTGTCCCACTTCTGACTTCCTATTACAGCGGATTCCGGCGGCCTAGAGGGGTGATTTATGCCTCATTTTTACACTTCCTATTACAGCGGATTTTGACGGCCTAGAAGGGTGATTTATACATATTACACCTTTTACAGCTGATTTTGTGTACTTTTCCCGGAAATTTCCCTCTAAAATCACTTACACAGTCCTTCAATCCCGTGCGCTTTGAAGCCATATTTCCATGTTTCCCAAGTTTCCACCAGAGGGAAAACACTGAAGTCACCTCTTCCATATATCCGAAATCCCCCCCCTACAAGCTTGCGGGACAGATTTTGATCGCCTACCGCCTCGAGGAAGATTTTTTTCGAGAGAATATATGTCTCAACATTCCTCCTGCTCCTATTTTTACCTTTATAATCACCAATCGACTCGAGGGAGATTTTTTTCTAGACAATATACGTCTCTAAATACCTCCATCTCCTATTTTTTCCTTTATGATCACCAACCTCTCTTCCATATTACCTTTTACACCTTTCACATTCCTTCATGCGCCCGTTTTTTCCTCTATTTTTACTCATTTCCACCTCGCGTTCCGTCCCACCCCAGCACCCCTGTTTCACTCCACAGGCCCTAAAACTTGTTTACCGGGGGGTGGGATTTTCAAATTTTCGCGGTTTTCCGTCAAAGCTCGATGAACAGATGTTAATTTCATTCTATAGCTGCGCCATCTACGAAAAATGTCCAATATGGCCGCCGAAACCTTCACCCCCCCCCTTTTTATTTCCCTCTTATATTCGTGTTTTTGCAGATAGAAACACCAATCTTTCACTAAAATACGGCTGATTCCGTGCAATATTGACCATTAGAGTTTCATATAAAACAGCGATTTCTAGGGGGGAAAACTTTTTTTCTCGTGGGGACACCTTTTCCAAAGATCCATCCATATGTTTTTACAACTACATCAGTCTCGTAGTTTTCTCCTCTATTTACCTGATTATTTCATCTTTTCACTGCAATGTCGTCTGTAACGGAGGGAAACTTAAACTTTTGGACTACGGAAACCTAAAGCTCCGGGATACCTACAGCCCTGTGATATCTTATAATGCCTTAGAAAAACCATAAAATGATATTTAGCCTTTCATTGTTTTGAAAGGAATTACTGTGATATGACATTAGTTCTACGTGATAATTTATGCAATTTGTGGCATGAATTGTAACGTAATGATAACATTCCATCAGGAAGTAACAGGTAGTACCTATTATATATAAATGATGTCACCCTTCCCGAACCGAGATATTTTTCTTGTATATAAATAATTTTACAATGGCCCTCGAGGACTATAGACCTATAGGGCGGAAAGAACAAATTGAATATTTACGTAATGTTAGCAATTCAAGTAAAAATATCGCTTTTGGTTCTGTATTAAAATTATTTTTATACTTCTCTGAAAAACTAGGTTTTTATATTGTACAATTAATTTAAATGAATCCTCATCCTATTTTTCGGTGCATTCTTTTGGTTTATATTTTCGGCTTACTTTCAATGTCAATCAATTCATTTTTTACTTGAGCTGATGTGAATATGATTTTAACATAAAATATCTCTTTTGCGACTGATTTGTACGTTTAAAATGGTGAATCTAATTTTTATCCTCTGAAACAGATTATCAAACCACTGATTTTTTGGTCTAGACCTGCGCAGTGTAGGACAACAGATCTGAGTACATAATGTGAGCAGAAACAATTATCATTTAAAGCAATGCAAATTGAGGAACTAAACAAATATTTTTACCACAGAAGTATCGTAACGCAATAGACATTCCCCATTTAGAATTGACGAATGCCAGCATTTTAAAGGGCGGTTTACTATTACGAAGTCAATGTGCATGGCATTAGCAAAGTGTAAGGTCTATGAGAAGGTCATACCACATGGTCATACCCGTCAAAACAGTAGAGCATTAACATGCACACTCATTCCTTATAGTCCTTCCAAAGTCTCTCATTCTCAGAAGGTTAGCTTTACCCTGGCGAAAATGAAGGAGGCTGAGAACGCTGCTGCAGTGCGTTTACAGGTGTTCTTTTAACGTTCCTGTGCGTTCTTTGGCGTTTTCATAGCGTTTGTCGGTGTTAATCCACGTTCATGTGTTTCCCTCACTGTTCTCCTGCGTTTGTAAACGCTGTTCCGACGACCTAGGTCAGAAACGCTCGGAGAACGCCTTCTGAGTGTGTTTGCCTATCTGTTATGGAACACTCAAGAACGCTATCTTACTGGGCTGTTTAGGAACGCAGATGAACGCCCGAGAAAACGCGTACTGAGTGTGTTTGCATTTCTGTTCTGGAATACTCAAGAACGCTGACCTACTGAGCTATTATGGGACGCAGATGAACGCTGCCGAGAATTTTTTGAAACATGTTGGAACGCTCCAAAAGCCATGACGCAGCATTACCAATACAATGACCAACTGAACATGGTATTCCAAATAGTTTGAACTGAATAAGTAAGCATTCATAACTCTCAAAAGCTTACTTCAATATTAAGGAGGTCAGGTATGACTTCTCGTACTGCCATTCATTCCTCTTATTGCATCTGAGACGAATATGTTATTGGAACCTTCACTTGGGTGCAGGCACAGTCTGCATATCAAATCCTTTCCACCTTTAACTGCTCTTAACTCACCATGATTGAAACACAAATCTGGCTCGGATTTTAATATTTCCACATGAGAAACTACGGACCTCACGATACATTTAGAAAGTTCCCCCTTAATTACAGATGTTCAATCACCACGGTGGGAAATATCCGAAAAATAATCCCGAACAGCGGATTTGTAATATCGGTAATATCTTTCACAGAAAGAATGACGTGCGAGATGCGCTTCTAGTTATGCAGATTTCTACCTTTGCTGCTTCAAATGGAGGGAAACTCAAACTTCTAAACTACGGAAACCTACAGCTTCGGTAAACCTGCAGCTGTGTGATACCTTAGAAAGCCCTAGAAAAACCATACAAATATAGGCGACCTTTTATTGTTTTACAAAGGGTGGGATTACTGTGATTTGACGGTAGTTCCATGCAATAATTTTAACTTATCGTAAGCATTGTAACGCACATAGAGCATCCTATGCTCGGATAGTAACCGGTAATTTATATGAATAATATATTCATCCTTCTCGTCCTGAAATATTTTTCTTGTATAATAATAATTTTACAATGGTCTTATCGTACATTTGGGATCCAGTTTTTATCTAGACAGGCGGAACACGCAAAATGGCTGCGCAGTCAGTACTGCCGTGGAGAACCGAAATGGTTTCGCCTAGAAAAATACTATAATCGATCCCACATAATCGTGTGGGCTTGGGTGGAATGGGGGACATGAAAAATTATTTAATTTTAGTAACTCAAGTTAAAATATCGCTTTTTCTTATGAATTTAAATTATTTTGAAGCTTCCTTAAAAAAAAAGTTTTTCCTACTGTAAAATTTATTTACATCAATTCTCAAGCTTTTTCAATGTGTTTGCACCAAAACTTTTGCCATTATTTCCCCTCCATACTCTTCGCCTTGAAGTCACTCATTGCCAAGAGAGCTGGAACAACTGCATAAACACTAACAGCCTAGATCTGGATTCCTTAAATTGCTGGCCCATGGTCAGATAGAGAGATTACAATAGTAGGTAATGTGAATGATAGAAATCCTCCCAATAGCCTTGGTATGTATTTAGGTATACTGAGCTATCTCCATCTATCTCAAGAACCAATGTAGCCTCTCTCTCTGAAATGGCACTATTTTCATCTTCCTCTCTCAGCAACTTCCACTCTGCATGCGTTTGGACTCTCTACCCGACGGGAGATCCTCCTCTTGCTACCCGACCATTGTCAACAACACATCAAGGCTCTCTTTTTTTCCTGGCTAACAAACGCACTTTGCTGCCGTTCTCATCAAATGGACAGAGTTCATGAATGTACCATAATTTTATCATAGTATCTCACCTGTTGTACTTTTCTATTGAACCCAATGTATACACCATTATGGGAGAAGTGATCAATTTCAAAGGCTGTGTCGATCTCTATCTAATTGTTGTCGACCCTACCTTTCCTCAGTGTAACCTCTTCAATACAGTGACTGCGAATTCAGATTCATGGACCTCAAACTTTACAGGATAAGGAGTCATGTTATGTAAGTTCTGCATATTTAAAAAAAAACTCACAATGAAATCTCATGGTATATTTTCACAATAATACATAACTGCACTTAGCTAGGTAGTTTGAGTGACATTTGCCATAATCATTACTGAGACTATACTCAAATATTTTTTTGAAGCAGGAGCAAAAAGTAGTATGAAGTAAATATTGTGATGTTAAAGACACAAACATACTGCTTTAAGGAACTGTTACCCTCAATAACTTCTATATTAAACATATGAATTTGATATTCATTTTACTGATTCATTTCACTTAAACAAATATCATTATTTCAAGAAGTGGACATTTATGTTTTATATCATCTCCAGTTGACTGCGTCATTATCAGTTTAAAGAAAATCATAACCCAGTTTGTGCAAAAGTTTATGTTCACGACAAATTGCACTTAATACAAGTTATTCATCATGCAAAAATTCTGGTAATATTACCAGAATGTACGATTTACATACCAAATATTTGTGGCCATTTATGCTGGATTTTTGATACTATTAATGAGTAACAACTTTTCACTTTTAAAATTTAGTCTTTCTGCACCACTTGGACGTACCATAACACACAGAAAATGGCTTGTATATTTAGGAAAAAATCCCAAAAACCAGTACCGTAGGTGGCTAAAATTACAGAAAAAATACAGTTATTAGATACTTTTCCTTGTAATGAAGTAAAATTCATTGCAATTTTTGTGCTGTGATACTCACTCATTCCATCTGAAACTCTTTCCCATATGATCCAATCTCAAATGACCTTCATCCAAAGTGTACAACTAAATGAAGCTGTAATGAGTTCTTCTGATCAAAATCTTTCTCACAGATATAACATTTCAATGCCTTTGAATCAGTGTGTGTCCATGTGTATAGACAAATAAGTCTTAGGGGCACATGCATCCCAATTAAAAGGTTTAAGTTTACTGTAAGAGAGTGATGTATTAAATGAGCTTTTCAAGCAAACCCCTTACCAAATGTTTCACCCTTGAATGATTTGAGTCCATTGCATATCACGAATTGTTTAAATCTTTCCCAAATTCTTCAAAACTGAAATGTTGAAGGCATTATGAATACCTTCATGTTTCATCTCAAACATTAGAATCACCTATTCAACGCTTTACAAGGTTCCCACAAGCAGCGCATTTTATTGCGACATTCGTTTGTTCTATCGTTGTCACCTATGAAATCAAAACTGTGAGCAACAGTGCATGTGATCTTCATGTATGTACTTGTGATCAAGGTGATATTAAAAGTGATAATCTAGAGCTAGATGAACTAGTGCTTAGAATCAGCCATGGAAAAGCGTGTGGTAAAAACACAAATATTGACAATTGAAAAGCTCAACCTTCTCTGACCGGTAGACGAAAATCCACAAATGAAGCATGTCAAAATAGAGACAAAAATTAATGTTCCACCATCGACATTAAATTCCATTACTAAAAATAAGGAAAAAATTGAGAATTTAGCTCAAGGAGGTGTAGGTCAGAACAGAAAGATGAGGAAAATTTTGTGAGTTAGAGGATGTCATGCTGAAGTGGTTCAAACAAGCATGTACTTCCAATGTGCCATTAGATTGTGCATTAGTATGCGAAAATGCCTCATATACAGCTAATAAAATGAGCATAAGTGACTTTACGGCTTCGAATGGTTGGGTTGTGGGAATTAAAAAACACCATGGGATAGTTTAAAAGTGCATTCGAGGTGAGACAGCCGGTGTAGACACTATTGTTTGGGAACATGGAAAAACATCACTCTCCCAAGCATCATCAAAAACTACAGCCCGAATGACATTTTTATTGCTGATGAGAGGGGCTTATTTTTTAATTTTCTTCCTGATAAAAAACAAGCATTTAGAGGAGATGAGTGTCATGAAAGTAAAATGAGTAAGGAGAGGCTGACTGTCCTCCTATGTTGCTAAGAAAGCGGAATGGATAAATTGATACCGTTAGTGATCGGGAAATATAAACACCACAGATGATTCAAACATGTTCAAATATTATCTTGCATGTACGATTGCAACTCTAATGCCTGGATTACCACAACAATTTTGAAAAGTTCCTCCGTGCACTGGATGGGTGGACAAAATCGTGAAAATTTTGTTGCTAACTGATAACTGTGCAGCAATCCAATAGACACTGAAATTTTAAGAAAAATAAAGGGGTGTTTTTTCCTCCAAATTGCACGAGTGTTCTTCAGCCCCTCAATCAAGGCATCCTCCGATGTATGAAGCATAAGTATAGGTAACTACGTGCCAACAGGAGGTTGCCAACGAGAGGCCAGCCATCACAAGTTGGGAAGAAAAGTAAATATCCTGAAAGTGATACATTTTGTGAGGTATGCTGGGGATTTCTTCAAAGCCAAGAGCATAAGAAATTGCTTTCAGACCTCATAATTTTATCACAGCACAAACGAGGACGAGTCCACAATGCTGAGTGATGAGTCAGCACATAAGCACACCCTTGAGGGCTGGGATCAGCTGTTCGGAGAAGGGGTGGGTATGACCTTTGACGAGTACATCACCTGTGATGCTGACATCAAAGTCTGCAGGTTGGCTGTTGGAGTTAATGCAAATACGAAAAATGAAATTTATTTAGAGAGAGTTATGTAACAAATACATAATAACTATTCCAAACATAATCTTTCATCTTCCTCAATTTAATTGAAAATTTGGTGATTCTCATTACCACGTATTGTTATCTGTAGATTGATGTAAAAGATGAAGATGCATGAACAGAAAATAATAAAGGAAGAAGAAGAAGACTATGGGAAAGATGAAGCAGAGCCCGAATCTCTGCTGCCACACCAGTGACCAGTCATGAGGTGGATGAAAGTGTGATGAATGCTTTGATAAAAATGGACTGCACTATTAAAAAATTATCACTCCAAATGAAAGAAACAATGCACAGCAAAGGACAGATTCTTTCAGCCCTCATAAGTTTAGATGTAAATCTGTTAAATTATGTATTTTCGTTTTCAATATTAGTACATAACACACGGGAAGTTCCATTTTTGCTTTTTTAGAGGCAATCTAGTATACTCCATCACGCCATCACAGGAAAGAGGATGTTTTTGGGCAAGGAGCACAATTTGTTTTTTCAAGGAGTTCTGACAATCCTTACAATACTAAAATATTTGTTCACGAAAGGTTCATCATGGTAAATACAAATATAGCATTTTCCATGCAATCATTGTCATGTACAACAAGAAATTTTTTTTGTGCTCATGATTTCTACAAACATGAAGCGCAATTGAGTGAGAATTGGGCATTCACGCCGCAGATTCATGTCCTCTGACCTAATTATTTCATTGGAAGACCAAAGAGAAAAATATCAGTGGTGGCTTTGCTTATTTAGCAGCTGAACTTTGTGAAAGCAGCATCTGTATCCTAAATGTGGTGTTAGATCATTGTGGTCATCATTAATAATTGAGTACGCATCAATGCTAGGTATCGTATGTATATTCTTGGGAGGCGGAATAGGTAAAAAAGAAGCTATTTTTACAATAAATGATCGCCAGCTATTTAAGGTATGAGCTAAAATGAGTGGTAGGATAACATTTCCCTGAAAATTATGCAGCTAACTATTAAGTATTACACTTCATGGAATGCGTACCCTGTTTAGGACCTTTTCCTGGTTATCACACTCAGAATCATGGGTACCTTCCAGAATGTGCTATCTGGAGTCCACTGCATCCCTATATGGTTCAATAAAACATTCTCCAGAGCAAAACCTTTTCCGCATTCTTCACAAATCAATGGCTTACGTTCACTGTGTTGACTTCATGTTGTGTTACATTTACAGGTATCCCTCGCCAACTGCAGGGTTTAGGTTTTTGAAAAACCCCACGGTTGACAAAACCGCGGTTGGCAAACCATTGCGTACATGGGGAATCAAGGGTTAGGTTTCATGAGCAGCCAAACTGTGTTTAAAATTTAACATAAATTTATTTTCACAATAATGCACGTATACATTTATGTAGGCATGTTTCCCCCCCACTTTTTGATGCTATCTCTCGTATGGTATCCCAATAGCACCAATAACTGCTTCGAAAAAGATGAGCAGACGATTAGAGCCCTCTTTACTAGAACTTTTCTACTAAATGGAGTCCCTCCATCGCTGTCCTGTAAATTATACCAGGCGAAGGATGTAAGTAATTTCCCAACATAAAGACATCAACATTGTATATCATAACCTAATAATATTTTTTAAATGGAGGGAATTCGTTAATAAAGAATTAATGAATGAAAATATCAATTTATTAACTCAGATTTGCTTTGATTATTAATGATCTGCGTCTGTTAAGTTAGTAGCAGCAGTAACAGTGTCGGGATCACTGGGGTATCCAAAGGTTTCTGTTGACGAAAGTCATATGTATTTCGATGAAATTTGCTTTCAAGTACCTATATTACATAATTTGATATTATGAAACTGAACTCTAAATTTAAAAATGATTCCTTTCACATATTCTACTAGTAATACAATATGATACGATGTATACTAATTAATAATGTAGTGGCACATAACCTTATGGCAACATTTGGTGCAAGGGACGATTTCGATGGAGGTCCGGTTTTGAAACAATGAAAGGAAATTCCATCATGTATAACCCTGGATACCATTGCTTAAGTCTCAGAAATAACTGTATTTAAGCGATAGTGTTCATGAGTAAATTCTCGCTTGATGTAAAAACTATTAAAAGCGTGTTATATTTCTGCAGCGTGGGAAAATCATGGCTTGAAATTGGTGAGTTTTTTGTAAAAGACTTTGATTTTTGAAGGAAAATAGTATTAAATAGCCACAGAAGACAACAGCACAAAATTAAATTACTCTCCGCAATCGGCAAAGCTTGGCAAAAATTTGGATACCATGTAAATTTGTTGTGTTGCGGGCAGATACATTGGGCAACTCATAGTCCGTGGTTAACAAGGAAAACCCCCGCGGTTGAGAAGGCTGGTCCTCAAACAACAAATCGCAGATACTCAAGGGCCGCGGTTGACAAAACCGTGGTTGATGAGGGATACCTGTACCTTTAGAGAAAAGCACTTACAACATGTTTCACACTAGAATGGTATCAGCTGATTGTGAATAGTTTTATGTCACATTAGTTTCTCCTTTCTAGCAAATCCCTTACCACATGTTTCATACTTGAATGGTCTGAGTCCACTGTGTATCACTAAATGTTTCACTAAAGAATCCTTCTTACAAAAACCTTTTCCACATTCATCACACTTGAATGGTTTAACGCTAAGGTGAATGGCTTCATGTTGCATCAATTTACACTTTCTGGCAAACCCCTTACCACACGTTTCACACTTGAATGATTTGTGTCCACTGTGCATCACTATATGGCTCAATAAATCACCCCTCCGAGCAAAAACTTTTCCACATTCCTCACAATTGAACTGCTTAAGATCACTGTGAGTGACTTCATGTGATGTTAAATTTCCCTTTCGAGCAAAGCACTTACCACACTTATCACACTTGAATGGTTTAAGTCCACTGTGTATCACTATATGGCTCTGTAAAGTACTCTTCTGAGCAAAACCTTTTCCACATTCCTCACAACTGAATGGTTTTTTATCACTGTGAATGACTTTATGTATTTTTAAAATTCTCTTCTGAGTAAAGCACTTACCACATATTTCACACTTGAATGGTTTGAGTCCACTGTGCATCATTAAATGTTTTAGTAAATCACCCTTCTGAGAAAAATCTTTTCCACATTCCTCACAATTGAACCGCTTAGGATCACTGTGAGAGGCTTTATGTTGTGTTAAATTTCCCTTTCGAGGAAAGCACTTACCATACTCATCACACTTGAATGGTTTGAATCCACTGTGAATCATCATATGTTTCTTTAAAACATTCTTCCGAGTAAAACCTTTTCCACATTTTTCACAATTGAATGGTTTTATTTCACTGTGAGTGACTTTATGTTTTGTTAAAAGTCCCTTTTGAGAAAAACACATACCACATGTTTCACACTTGAATGGTTTGAGTCCACTGTGTATCATTAAATGTTTTTGTAAATCACCCTTCTGAGCAAAACCTTTTCCACATTCCTCACAATTGAATGGTTTTATTTCACTGTGAGTGACTTTATGTAGTGTTAATTGTCGCTTTTGAGCAAAGCACTTACCACATACTTCACACTTAAAAGATTTCAGTCCACTGTGCATCACTATATGGCTCAATAAATCAGCCTTCCGACCAAAATCTTTTCCGCATTCTTCACAATTGAACTGCTTAATATTACTGTGAGACGCTTTATGCTGTGTTAAATTTCCCTTTCGAGAAAAGCACTTACCACATGTTTCACACATGAATGGTTTGAGTCCACTGTGTATCATTAAATGTTTTTTTAAATCACCCTTCTGAGCAAAACCTTTTCCACATTCCTCACAATTGAATGGTTTTATTTCACTGTGAGTGACTTTATGTAGTTTTAAATGTCGCTTCTGAGCAAAGCACTTACCACAAACTTCACACTTAAAAGATTTGAGTCCACTGTGCATCATTAAATGTTTTTGTAAATCACCCTTCTGAGCAAAACCTTTTCCACATTCCTCACAATTGAATGGGTTTATTTCACTGTGAGTGACTTTATGTAGTGTTAATTGTCGCTTTTGAGCAAAGCACTTACCACATACTTCACACTTAAAAGACTTGAGTCCACTGTGGATCATTATATGGCTCAATAACTCAGCCTTCCGAACAAAATCTTTTCCGCATTCTTCACAATTGAACTGCTTAATATTGCTGTGACACGCTTTATGTTGTGTTAAATTTCCCTTTCGAGAAAAGTACTTACCACATGTTTCACACATGAATGGTTTGAGTCCACTGTGTACCATTAAATGTTTTTGTAAATCACCCTTCTGAGCAAAACCTTTTCCACATTCCTCACAATTGAATGGTTTTATTTCACTGTGAGTGACTTTATGTAGTGTTAATTGTCGCTTCTGAGCAAAGCACTTACCACAAACTTCACACTTAAAAGATTTGAGTCCACTGTGCATCACTATATGGCTCAATAAATGAGCCTTCTGAGCAAAATCTTTTCCACATTCTTTATAATTGAATGGTTTCATTTCACCAATTTTCTCAAGCTCAGATCTCTTATCATTTCTTTTCATGCCTTTTAGTATATCCGTATCGATAGCATTACTCTGGTTTGTGATATTATCTCCGTCAACAGTCTCAATACAGTCCAAATATAAGCCCCGATGAGCGGAATCATTTATCAAAGATTGACCCATAGGGTTAGAGTCATTGTCTATTTTTCTCTTGAGCTTGAATCCATCATTTTCTTGCTTCTCAACCTTGGAGTTTTTCAACATCTCATACCTTGACAATTGATTGTCTTTTGTATTGCTGCCACCATCCACCTGAAATTATATCATTCTCAATTTTAATGATTATTAAAAAATTAAATTAACAAATAAATATAAATAAAAATGAATAATTACATAATAGCAGAAAAAGCCATTGATTCTCATCATTAGGGATAATATTAAGAACTGTTGAAATAAATATATTTAAACAAAAGAAAATCAATTTTTGCATTTATAATATTAATGTTTTTAAGAAGTCGAACAATTTCCTCATTGACACTTTTAGCTCTACCACTGATATTATTCAGTTTCAAAACAGTAACTATAATGATTTACAACCTTAATAACGGTATTATCCATTCCAATCAAATGTTTAGAAGAAATTGAGTCTGCTAGCGGTTGCCAAAATTTTTCCCTCCCACTTTGCAAAGACCACTCTGCCAGAAAAACCACTCATCGCAAAAAAACTCACAATTGCCAAAAACTCTCTAACACTGTTTGCGACTATCCCTCGCACATTTGGCCTTGTGATTCACTGTTTCACATTCGCTGTCCACGATGGAACAATCAGCCCACTTTTATACTGAAAGTGATAGTAGCACACACTATTTATTTATTTTTTATTTATTTATTTATCTTCACTACCCCGAATACAGCACAATGGGCCAATTTACGTCAGGTTATTAACAGTAACAACGGACGAGACACAAACACCCATGTCCTGGGCAGATAATATTCTACCCAGGTGGGACTCGAACCCGCGACCCTAGGGTTAGCTGGCAAGGACTTTACCCCTCCGAAACGTGGGCCGACAACCAACCTATTCTGACCAACTCAACACTAGCACTATTTCCTCCGCCAATCAATGACCTGACAAGGATTCTCCTACTCCCCCAACTCCTGTGTTGGTCATCTGACTCCCCTCAATCGCCAGCTACATCATCTCTACGCTGGGCCTGGCCACTTTTGAAACTGACCGCGGATGAGAAGGGACCTGCTGGAGTGGTGACTTGTGATAGTCTTCTATATATCAAGTTACCAAAGCCTACCGTCGAACGGTCTGAAGTCAGACAGGGGGTGTGGAGTGGGACACTGAGCAGACCTGTCATGACAATGTTGTGAAATTATTACTGCTCGTGCCACACAAACCCATTACATCGGACTGCATAATATATACTTCATTCTTTTTAGGCACATCCGACCCTATCTGTCTCCATTTCATTGGACTCAAATTTGAATCAAAGTACATTACCTAAATTTTCATAAAAAAATATTCGCTGTCTAACTTTGAGTTACAACTCCGGTCAAATTTATCACTATGAATCGAAAGATGTATAACTCCCAACACGGACTTGCTCCAAACAATTGCATGCTATTTAAAATGTATACAAATCTAAGGACTGAATACAAAGTTAGTATCTCGCCATTCCGTCTTGAGTCAGACAGTGTACCCACATTTCTCTGCCTGAAGTCGGACAGAGCGATGCCAGTTGACTTGAGTGAATATTATACTGCCGCTGTACACATTCATGTTTGTCACGCTTTGCTGCAGAGGTGGTGGAGTCCGGAGTTGACAATGGCCAGTTACCGTGATATTGAAATGGCACTCGAAGAAGTAAGGATGAAGAAACTCTCCATTAGAGCTGCCTCCAAGAAATACCTGATCCCAAAGTCAACTCTTTCTGACCACTTTCGAGGGAAGCACCGTGGGAAACATGGTGCACAATCAGCGTTCAATGAAGAGGAGGAGGCAATTATCAGCGCAAATCTGATTAAGGTTTCGGAATAGGGTTTCCCATTTATGAAGTTTGATCTGTGAATTTTGGCAAAACAATTGCTAGAAAAATCTAGACGTTCAGAGCCACGATTTAAGAACAATTTGCCTGGAGAAGATTGGGTAGAAGGATTTCTACACAGATATTCTGCCCTTTCTCTGCGGATGTGTAGAAATATTCCTGTTATAAGATCCAAATTAAGTCAAGGTTATACAAGTTTAAGTTGCAAATGGATGAGACTAATTCGCATTAACGAGCTCCTCCTATAAAACTTACACTTTCTTTCGCAGATTGATCCTCAACAGTGTAAGAAATACTTTGAACAGCTAGGAAAATCAATCGATGGAATTCCTCCATCGAACATTCTTAATTATGACGAGACAAACTTGGGAGATGACCCTGGTGGAAAAGTGTGCATATTTAAGAGGGGGACAAAATATCCCGAGCGGATTTAGAACTCTTTGAAATCTGCAACTTCCATCATGTTTGCAGGCACGGCGAGTGGACATACTTTACCAGTGTATGTGGTATACAAATCGGAAAAAATGTAAGACACTTGGACACTTGGGGGCCCTAAGAGTGCTAGATATAACAGGTCAGTTTCAGGATGGTTCGATGAAATTACCTTCTGTGACTGGTTTTCAACAATTGTGATTCCATGGGCAAATAAACTTGTTGGCACAAAAGTTGTTATTGGAGATAATTTATTAAGCCATTTTTGTACAGATGTGATAAGAATGTGTGAAGCTAACGATATTAGATTTGTGTATCGTCCTCCAAATTCTACTCATCTCCTCCAACCATTGGATGTGGCATTTTTTCGGCCACTGAAAATAGCTTGGAGGGATATTTTGACACAATGGAGGGCAACCACTGATAGACTTGTTACCCTACCCAAATATATTTTCCCAACACTCCTAAAGAGATTGTGGGAAAGAGTTCAGCCCAATGCTGTGGCTAACCTCATTGCTGGATTCCACACATATGGAGTCTACCCCTTCAAACCTGACGAGGTGTTAAAGAAGATCCCCAGAGCAATAGAAAGTGACTCCAGCAATACAAGGGACTCGCCTACCACTGTGCAACTAGTAAGTGATTCAATGCTAGAAAAAATGAACTATGGAAGTCAAAAAAACAGAGGCCCTCTAAGAAAAAGAAGAATACATGTAGAGCCTGGAAAAAGCATCTCATCAGCTGATATATTAAGTAAACTGCCAGATGAGATGCATCCGAGCACGTCGGGTGCCAAAAAAATACGTAAAAGAAGTAGAAATCACGAACTAGTTAAGGTGTCTGAATTAGATGGCACAAATTTGAAAGACACTGTCATGCCAAGTGATTTATCAGATGAGGAGACAATGGAATTAAACGTAGAAATGAAGGAAAGTTGGTTAGGTGACCCAAAAGTCGGGGCTTGGGTGCTGGTGAAATTTCCAAGCAAAAAAAGGGTTCTATTTTACGTCGCATGTGTGGACTCAGTAGAGAATAAAGAAGTGGAAATTCGTTGTGCTAGGAAAACTGGAGAAAACTTTAAGTGGCCGGAGACCGATGACATGTGTTTAGTTGACTTAGATCAAATAGAGCTCAAGCTAGATCCTCCAAGTCTCATTAAAATTAACAAGAGAGTGACCTATTTTCATTTTAAAGAAGACCTAAAACGATACGATATCTATTAAAAGGTGTGAAATATATCAATAAAAAATGGCACTTTTAATTCATCATGTTGGATTTTTCTTCAAAATTGAAGCAGTCCCTGGACGATCCGTACCATACAAAACCTAACAACCTGCCCACTTGCCTTTTTTTCATTTTTTCACCTTCTTCTATAAAGTCATGTGTCCGTATCCGGACAGCGGTGCATAGGATAGCAGATTCTGTGAAAAACAAACGACTGTCCAACTCAATGCCGGATTTACGGTTGGAGTCGGATACGTGTATTTACTTTTTTTTAGGGAATGAAAAATGATCTCATTGATTGAAGCAGCATCTATGCATAAAATAACATGTGTTAAATTACCACGTAATGATATTTTTTGTAGAAGTTTGATAAAGAAGCCGTGACATAAGAATTACTGATAAAAGTGTCTGACTTTAGACCGTTTGACGGTTAAGGGCTTGTTTTCAATCGTAATACTTGTTTGTTATATAAATGTTCCTGCTTGAAGTTATTCAAACTGGCTAAGGTTGCTGTTAATTTCTCTCGTCTCCACCTACCATTTGCAGTAAATTCACTCGCGACGTCAAATTTTAGTGATTTGAATTGCAAGCAATAAAAATGACTTATAGATATATTTCTTAAGGAATTACTTTGACAGATATGGAGTACAATTCGACAGACAAATAAATACAACTAATTGTTTACATATTGCCATAGATGATTATGATGTACCCACACACAAAGTTTCAATTTAATGGGCTCATCAGTTTATTCATTCGGAGGCTGTAAACATTTGAGGGATTTGAGCCCACTGATATCCCAACCATCTTTCTTAAACTCTGGAACTAAAGTAATGTCTAAAAGGTGTAGAAACCTGGGACTCAAGCAATGTATGAAGTTCTATGTAGTTAGTGATCTTCTATACATAACGCACCACAAGCAATACACTACACAAACTTGAGTGTTTCCAATTATAAAAATCAATGCAATGTGTGTAATTAAGCTACTATGGTATAAGTAGCTTTAAATGAATTTTAGGTGACCAGCCTTTTGTTGTGAATGAAATTTCAATATATCAAAACTTAAGCATTTCTACATCTACATCTATATAATACCATAGAGTAAGTATATATAGAGTGGCAAAGCAATGCTAAAAACTGGACATCAATTTTTGAGAACTTAGGGAAGAATTTCTCAGGTGGCACCACCTAGGGGAGGATGAATTTTGGCTTATAGAAAAGGCCACGTGGAGGCGCTATTAGTACTTGGTGATTTTGCATCAATTGCTTCTCCGTTGCTATGATACATCGGTAAACAGTTGCTTCCGTGTTTGGTAATTGCGTACCATATCATTTATCAAGTTTTATTCTGAAGTACTTCACTGAAGTAAAAATATACTTTGCTTGAATTGTATTTTATTTGTAATGTTTCCAGTGTTTAATATTGAATGCTATTTCATTGCAAACTTTCACGTGTTTTTCAATTCTCATGTGTTTTCATCTAAGAATACTAAAGATTACTCCAATATCACTAACTATACTAACAAGTTTCTTTTAAATGGATCAGAATTAATTCTGAGAAGAATAAAATACTTAGGTTGAATGGTAGACTGGATGGCTAAATCTATTAACTAGAAGATTTTGAATAAATATCAATGAATATTTATATTTAAATGTCCATAACCACTGATGTTATAAGAAAGCATTTGCTATTTTATTGTTCTAACGATGTATTTTGTCTTAGCTAAACGGACACAACCCAGACAGCACAGGTGCTTACGGGTCGTTTTCGTATCCAGCGATGAAAGGCAACCAAAGAGATACAAGGAATCTCACATTTGATGTTTACGTAGCGATTGTGGGGATAATACTGCATCTCTTAAATGACCAATGAGCATATACTGTAGATAGAAACTAGCACATCACTAATATAACAATAATGACACCACTTAAGCAATAAATTTGCAAATATGCAAATTTGACTTAAGCAGTAAATTAGTAATTTGACTAAATATGCAAATTTGACTTAAGCAGTAAATTAGTAATTTGACTAAATATGCAAACTTGACTTAAGCATTAAATTTGTTTAAATGAAAAAACGGACTACGTCAGTTTTTTCATTAAAACAAATTTACTGCTTAAGATACAAGGTATCCCCCTTGTATCCATTCCATTCGTATACGGTATAAAAAATTCGTATACTGATTGGATCTCCTCCTCGGAACTATTTTTAGGAATGGGGGCTTACTTTAAAGCAACGGTCACAACGAGGAAGTAGCGGTGGTAGTGGTTCGCCAGTGTGTTTACTTTTTGCCCTGCGTGTTTGAGATGGAGTTTATTTGTAAATGATTCTCATTCTTCTTATCCATCGTTTTGAAAGAGATTTTCGAAAGTACTCTTAAGTTGTATTTCAGTTAACGTGAAATGTAGGTTCGTGAATTTTTGTTCTGGCGGTGGACAATACTACTCATGTGGAGTTTTGTCCGGCATCCATCATAAACATTTGCTACAAGTTTTCCAGTAGATTGAGTCGAAGTTGTATTTTGGTAGAAGACTGTGAAGTGTATTGTGGAAGGATAGAGCTATGACCACTTGTCGGCGGCTTTCAAGACTTCTGATAAGAATTCTGGAAAAGAGAATTTCTGCAAAAAAAGGAATCTCATTCACAATTAAAGGTGAGTAGATTCAATTATGCAGAGAGATTACCTGTTTTAGAGCCTTATGGCTAGCATTTTAATGCTGTAAACCTCTCTGTATTGCCTCTCAATTTGGAGTCATGAGTTAGATTTAAAAACTGATAGCAACTAATAGTTTCATACCTTGGTAGCCTGAGAAAGTGGTTATGATATTAAAAGTTAATGGAATAATCTAGTTACAGTCATTAAAAATCCTTTTTTCAGCATATACTTTTGTATTTCCACCTAACGTATTCAATTATCCCTTAATTTATCTCTATTTTGGCGTCTCTCCTCCCAATGATGTGAACTTCATGTATTTAAAGCTTTTTGTCCTTTTTATCTATATATGTTTTTTGTAGTATTCGCTAAGATGTGCAAAGGCTTTCACTATGGTCATAATGTTGTGGAATTATTGTGTTGAGGGATGGTCAGCGTGAATGATCGAAAGAGAAATATTTTAAGTGGATCAGCGGATAGTCTAGAATAGGATTTAGTCACAAGAGGGTAGAGTAGAAAAGGGAAAGCAATGAGGACTGCTAAGTATGAGGTTAGTAGCGTAGCTTTTGTTCTTAAAAAATGACAAATTTGTGCGATGGATAGAATTAATGGAAGATATTTTGATGAGGGTCTCACCTTTGATATCTTCTTTTGGTAAAGCAATGATATATTTGTTTAATAAATCATGTGAATCCTTTCAGGTAGATGTGCTGGCTTCAAAGGGCTGAATTCATAGACCAAAAAACACTTAAGGAAGCAATATGATGTTGCCCTGAGACAAGCTAATACATTATAATTTTACTGACTGTGATGCTGCTGGTCTATCGTCATAATGAAATGTATTTCAGCCTGTAATTTATACATCGACATAATTAGCTGTTACTAGAAATTTTACTTTCTAATGAAATGTGTTCGTGCATAAACTTGGACAGTTTAGGTGATCAGAACTCTATGGTCCAGTCATCGAAAAAAATCTCAATTCCAGCTTTTTATACTCTTTTTAGTGATTATGATTCCACCTTTACCCTTCTGATACCCTATTTATATCCCCTTGTGTATTCTAAAATCCAAATCTGTACGTCAAGTTGTAGCATTCATGACATTGTCCATACTTTAACCTCTTTTGCAGACATATATGAATCTAAAAAAATCTCAGCTCCAGCTTTTTATATTCTTTTTAGTGATAACAATTCATTCTTTATGCTTCTGAAACCCTATTTATATCCCCATGTGTATTCTAATATCCAAATCAGTATGTCAAGTTGTAGCATTCATGACACTGTCACTACTTTAACCTCCTTTGCAGCCCTCCATCACATTTTCTATTACCATCCTTTCTACCCAACACACACCTACAATTGCTGGGGTAAAATCACAGTTCTCAGTTAGTGGAATAAAGGAAATTACTGCATTACAACTGACCACACTCACCAGATTTCCCATCTCAAGTGGTACACATATGACATCCAACACACGCCCATCAGTGGTTTCATACTCCTCTAAGCGCACCCTTTGAGCTGTCTCCTCCTCATACTCAGATTCATCTAGATCCAACTCTTCCCTTTTAAGTATCTTAAAAATACACAATAACATTCATAAAGATAAATCAAAAGAAATACAATTCATATTCAAATACAAGTTATTAACATCAATACCCTCCTCAAGGGCTCTGACCACAGTGGGTCAACATTCACAAGGACAGCACTATCACTCTCATCAGATTTCTCACCTCAAGCGGATCACGCTCAAAATTATTCACAGCTATCTCTTGGAATCTATCCTGGCCCAATTGCTCCCCACTGTGAGCTTCTTCTCCTCTCAGTGATTCAATAGCTATATCCTTTCCTTTAACATCAATCTGGAAGGGAGGATAAAAATTTTTGCAAGTAGGTAGTTTATTCAAACAACCATTTCATGTAAGACACTGTAGAGTTTTAGCTCTTACCAGATGTCCCATCTCAAGGGGACCACAAGCAACGTCAGCAATAGGCCTCAACTCATAGGATTCATCCTGGCGTTGGTGCTCCCCTACATTAGACAATTCTTCAACCAATGAATCTCTTGAGATGTCCTCATTTTTTACGTCAATCTGGAAGGGAGAATGTATCAAAACATTTTGCCATAAGTTCATCCATAAAAAGTATTCCTATAAATAGTCAAGGAATATAATTGCATGAATTTTCTCACAAATCAAATATTTCACGGTGGCATTTACGACCAGCAGCATCATTTACTCCTCACCATAAGGGCGTTAATAATGTTCTAAACAATCTACTCAATAAATGAAGTGATTCCAGCATGTATCAAAATTCAGGAACAAGGGTAAAACTACCACATTATTCCGAGATGCTAACTTATTCACAAGGTATATGACCCTCCAAGGTTTGTTTTCTAAACTTAGTTTATTTAGTCCAACAAGACAGTTTAGAGTAATATTTTGAACAATTACCCTTGATAATACATACTTTAGGGTCAAAGATAGAAATGAATTCAAGATTTACAATTTGACGATGCTTTGATCTGAAAACCTGCATTTCTTGATGTTAACATGATAGATAGATAGATAGATAGGTTATTCACCATATAAAACAAAGATTACATTTGCATAGGTTTTGTCGAGTTCATACAAAATTTAAAAAATAGATTACAACATAAATTAAAAGATTAAAATAAAAAAAAAGTTTGCAACCAAAATTAGTGTCAAGATAGAAATTCTTCAATACTATAAAATGCATTTTTTACAAAGAAATCTTTTAACATATTTTTGAAATTTTTTTTTCTGGTTATATATTTCTTTTATTTTCAAAGGAAGTTTATTGAATAGTATTTTTCCTGAGAATTCAGGGTTTTTTTTGCAGTAGTGAGGTTCTACAATGATCATTAAATATGTCCAATTTACCTCTGGTGTTGTACTTATGGACATCCGTATTTCTAATCAGAGAAATGTTTTTGTAGCATGCATAGAGAATCACATTATACATGTATATGCTGGGAATAGTCATGATTTTTTGCAGTTGAAAATATTTCTGGCAAGACTCTCTAGCTTTTAGTTTTAAAATAACCCTCAGAGCTTGTTTTTGAAGGGTGAGTCTCTTTTTTAGATTTTCTTGGGCTGAGTTTCCCCAACAGACAATGCCATACCTAGCCACAGATTCAAATATACCATGGTATATGGGGATTAGAGTTTCCGAGTGACAGTAATTCGCTAGATTTTTAAAAGAAATATGGATGAGCATAGCTTATTGCAACATTTATTTACATGTAGCTTCCAATTTAACTTATTGTCTATTTCTATACCTAAGAAATTTGTGTATTCTACCTCGGAAATCAAACAATTTTCTACTTCAACTGATATGCTTGTCTAGTGATATTTATTACTAAATATCATAAAAACTGTTTTTCCTATGTTTAATTGTAGATTGTTGGCAACCAGCCATTGGGATACTGAGTTCACCATAGTATGCATGTTAATTTCCAGCTGAATTGGATTTGGGTGAGCACCCATTAGGGAGATATCATCCGCATAAAGCACCATATGACGATCTATCTCTAGACAGTGTATTGCTCTTTCAATATCATTTATGTACACTAAGAATAGTAGTGGTCTGAGTATGGACCCTTGTGGAACACCATATTTAATACTTTTCATTATCGATTTGTAAGAAACACCATCTTTTCCAATAATTTCTACATACTGTTCTCTATTTTCCAAGAAAGATTTGCGCCAGTAATACACGACTCCTCTGATCCCATAACTTTCTAACTTCTTCAAAAGAATACTGATTTTCACGGAGTCAAAAGCTTGCCATAACAGCTTGCCATACATAACCAATGGATGCTCTTCTATATCTTTAGACAGAAAACCTATCGATACCTCAAAAAAGTAGTGAACTACACACATGTAGTTATCTACTCATTTCAGTTACCATGTGGAACTCGACAAAGTTTACCATTATGCAGAAGAAACCCTTTCTACAAAGCCACATTTAACCACACATTTTATCACCGAGCAAACTTTCATCCATTGTAATGAATAGCCCTAACTTTGTTCTTTAACACACCCTTCATTTTTACCGTTTCACAATAACACATGATTTTCAACTGGCTACCAGAGTGTGTCCAAGTTCACACATTTGAAAGTTAGTAGTACAACAATTAGTAAACACATGCAATACCATTTGAGGAAGGGAATTACATGAGCTAGCAATCCATTATGGAGGCCTTAGCTTTTATCATTTGATTGCAAAATAAATGTTTACTTTTCATTTCATTCCAAGTCATATCAGTACATACATATATTTTCAGCTGTTATCTAGTATGGACTCTACAAAAAGGAGCAGCAGGTCTCTTATTCATACAATGAACAGGAGGAGGAAGAGGGACACTCATTCTCAAGTAAAGAGATAAGCACCCAGCATTAATATGTACTAAGACCCAAAACAGGTCAGGGTCATGGAAAAGTGGATGAGGAGGAGGAAATGGCTACGAGAGAAAAAGTTGAAATTGAAAATATATTAAATAAGTAATTAGAAAAAAAGGCTGTCTCATCATACATCAACCTCTCCAGCATATCCCATTTTAAATTAAAGAGGGCCTACTGTTGGTGCAAAAATTATGTAGAATCAAGTTTGGACAATGATTAAAAATGAACTGTGGTACCTATATGAATGCGAGTTACACCAAGTTTTAGCTTGTTAATTTTACGTCTAACCGTGATTGCCAATTGTTTTTACATTACACACTCAATTTTTCATTCCAGTGAGAGCAAAAAAGTTCCGGTTTTTTGCCATGTTCGAACGGAGTGCTCTCTTTGACATTTAATCGTGAAGAAACTTGAAGTTAAATCATAATGAACCTGTAGTATTGTGTAGGAAAAACATATTTAAATATATCTTTAAAAGTTATTTCTAATTTCCATAAAAAAATATTAACAACTCTATGAAACAACTTTTTCTTGGTTATGAATAGTACTAGAAGCAAGATCTTGGTCTTGCTTTGAAGCTCTTTACAGCAGTATTTAATAACAATTACCATTGTAAACTCACATTGTGATATTGATTTTTAATGAGTTAATAAACAACTGAGTATTTTAGCGGGCTCAAGCCAGCAGTAGGGTGGCTGTCTTCGCGAGAGGGGTGGTGAAAGTTTGAGCACTGTTGCCACTTGTGGGTTGCAGGCTGAACCTGTTACTCTTACGCTCCTTCCGTGCATTGCCTCAAAGAGCGAAAACAATTGCTGCACATGCTCTTTTCATGAATTTTATTTTAGGTTGCAATTGTGATCTTTTTAATGTCTAACCATTTTCCATCACCTTTTATTCATAAGGGCCTTGTCTTGATGCACTTAATTTCTTCAATGTGCAAAAAGATATTCCAAGACATGGACAGCCCACACCCGGCAAGTGGCAACAGTGGCTGGCTTGAGCCCACTAAAATACTCAGTTACTTATTAACTCATTAAAAATCAATATCACAATGTGAGTTTATGATGGTAATTGTTATTAAATACTGCTGTAAAGAGCTTCAAAGCAAGACCAAGATCTTGCTTCTACTACCATTCATAACCAAGAAAAAGTTGTTTCATAAACTTGTTAATAACTTTTTTATGGAAATTAAAAAGAACTAAACTTTTAAAGATACATTTAAATATGTTTTTCCAACACAATACCACAGTTTCATTATGATTTGACTTCAAGTTTCTTCACTATTAAATGTCAAAGAGAGCACTCCGTTCGAACATGGCAAAAAACCGACACTTTTTTTGCTCTCACTGGAATAAAAAATTGAGTGTGTAATGTAAAAATTATTGGCAACCACGGTTAAACATAAAATAAAACTAGCTAAAACTTGGTGTAACTTGCATTCATATATGTACCATGGTTCATTTTTAATCATTGTCCAAACTCAAGTCTACATAAGTTTTGCACCGACAGTGGGTTATCTTAGTCCATCCAGCTAGATTCCAAAAATTATTGAATCAATAACATCATACAAGGTGTGTACTAGTTCAAATTTGCTACATCTGACAGCAAAAGTATATTCATTGAGCAAGGAGATAGCATTTTAGTATGAGAATAAAAAAAATACCATATCACTGCTTCATGAGGACAACAAATCACTGTTTAACAAAGAGGATTCGAAAAATAGAATAATAACCTACTGATTAATAGAATCGTTTTTTGCTCTAGATGTCTAAAATGCATGCTTGAAATGAATTATAAAAGTGTTTGTTATATTTCACACTCATTGGAGCAGATGGTCTTCATGGTTCAATTTTTCCATTATGAGATGAATAAGGTTGTTTTCATGCCATTAAATGAAAAGTCACTATATTCATTTGACTATAAACTGTCTCAAGAATTCAAATTTCAAGATAAGAGAAGCAATACAACAGAAAGAAAAACTGAAATCAATTATCCTACCAGGTGGCAGAGTTCTGGTTGGCACTCCAACACATTGGCATAGAGTAAAAGAAATATTTTGCATGTACACAGCTCAAAATTATACAGACTATTATATCAAAAGTTTGAACATGTAAGAGTATTCCAACACAACTGTGAGAGAAAAAAATCATTTGAAAATTAACAATTGACCTACACCTCTAGGGAAAGGCATTAATACCTTGGCCAATATCTCAGATTCAAGAGGCTATTTTCAGTCAGAAGTAAATTCATATGCACATAAAAATTGAATAAATGAACCCCTGACAGAAGGTTTTCCGAAAAAAAATCCATTTTCATTTGATTAAAGAATACTCTAAATAATAAGGACTAACCTAAAACTTCTTCCCACAGAGACCAGAGCTGAGGTCAACTTGTTAAAAAATCAACATCACAACTGAAGAAGATTTTGTTTCCAAACAAACAACACAGGACAAATGTAAGTGACAATATTTTCTTGCAATTATTGCAATTTCATTACTGAGTAAAAACATCATTTAATTCTTTAAAATATACAAATAACATAGTAATGCAATATCACCAATGCACTCACCTTTAAACCATCCTCCTGTATAATTTTCCGAAGTTCTATTGAAGACTTCAAACACATCTCTTTGAATTCATTGAATTCCATTAGTTTCCATAAGCACTGACGACACACTGTGTCAGGTAACCCATCACCTTCTACAACCTATGATAATAAAAATAGGTGCAACAAACACATGATAAGGACCCTGATTTGACCAATCAACAAGTAACCAACTCAGTTTCCAAACAATTATGAATTTTTCAGTCATGTTTTTCCAACCAATTCACGCACAGGCTTGATTAAATAAAAAATCGTCAGAATGTCTCTTCTAAAGACAACCAATTACACCATACACACCAAGGACTACAATAACTCATATATATATATCATTAAATCATTTCCAGTGATTAAATATATCATGCTATATAACAACAAAAAGAAATGATAAAAGCTGTCTGCCACTGATTGAACTCTTTCATGATATCTCTTCAATAGACAATTATTTCATCCACTTTTTTTGGACAAAGACAATATCATCTTTTCTAACCACTGAGCTGTATTCCAAATTATCAACACTAATTGTTTAACACATCTACCAATTCATCCATAACTCTATTACTCATTAGATAACTAGAAACTGATCTTGGGGAAACAGTAAAGTACAAACAAATGACCTTACCAAAATAAGAGTGGATAACAAAGAGATGGATGCTAATTAATGTGAGAAACTAAAAATCTGCCTCATTCAGAAGGAAGGGAAAAAGAAGAACTCCAGAGAAATTTACATGGTTAGTTAAATTTGAGAGTAAAAGTGGAGAGGTTGCTAGAGAGTGAGGTAAGAATGCAGTATGGTTGCATGTTTGAGGATGCTCTATCCTTGAAGCAGAGAGAATGGGACGAGTATATCAGAAACGAGAATGTGGATGATGTGTGGGAGTGTTTAAAAGAAGTGATAGTAGAATGTGCTGAAAGTGAATGTGGAAAAGGAGTGGTAGGAAGAATGAAAGGTGATGCTCGGTGGAATGAAGAGGTGAAAATTGCAGTCAGGGAAAAGAAAGAGGTGTATAAGAATATGATTGCTGCCAAATCTGAGGAAGAGCACATTAAGGCATGTGAGATTTACAGAAAGAAAAAGAATGAATGCAAAATTGTTGTGAAAGAGAGCAAGGAAAGAATGCGTGTGGATGAAGCTAGCAAGATGCAGAGCGATTTTGAAGACAATACAAAGCTGTTTTGGAGGTGGGTAAAATTGGCTAAGATTGGTGAGGGCAGGGGAATGAATGCGGTCAAGAACAAAAGTGGAGAGATTGTATGGGATGAGAGCAATATAAGGGACTGCTGGAGGGAGTATTTTGAAGAATAATACAATAATGTTACAGGCACTGAGGATGAGCCTTGCGAAGTAGTATGCAAGAATGTGGTGATGGAAAAGGAGACCAGTAAGAATGAGGTCATAATGGCATTGAGAGTAATGAAAAATGGGAATGCTGCAGGCATAGATGGGATATCCAGTGAGATGTTGAAGTGTGGGTGTAATTTACTCATTTGTCAGCTGTGTGAACTATCTAATTTATGATAACACGCTTCTGTTGTTCCAGTGCATTGGAAGAATGCAATTATCGTTCCATTGCACAAAAGGAAGGGAGGAATGACCGAATATAATAATTATAGGACCATTAGTTGATTGAACATTCTGGGAAAAGTATACAACAAAATTTTAACCAAAAGAGTGAGGAATATTACGTCTGACAGAATATGGGGTGTGCAGTGAGGGTTTATTCTTGGGAGAGGATGTAGTGACCAGCTTTTTATGCTTCAGCAAGTGTTAGAAAAATGTATGGGCATCCGAAAGAAAGTGTATTGTGCATTTGTTGATTTAGAGAAGGCATATGATAGGGTGAATAGAAAGAAGTTGTGGAAGGTTTTGAAGGACTATGGATTGAGTGGGCAGTTATTGAATGTTATAATGGCAATGTATGATGATAGTAAGGCAAGTGTGAGAGTTAACAGGGTTGTGAGTGATTGGTTTGCAATAAAAAAGGGGGTAAAGCAAGGATGCATAATGTCACCATGGCTGTTTAATGTATTTCTGGATAAATGTGTTAGACATGCATGTAGTGAAAACGAGTGTTCTGATTGGAAATGTAAACATGAGAGTTCAACTCTATGTGGATGATGCTGTTTTGATCTCTGAGAGCTAAGAGGGATTACAGAAGCTCTTAGATAAGTTTTGTGAATCAAGAGAGATAATGGAATTGAGGGTAAATGCTAGCAAGACTAACATAGTACTTTTTGATAAGGAGAATGGGGAGAATAACTGTGTGATAAGGGCGAATATGAAGTAATTGAACTAGTGGATGATATTGTGTACTTAGGTAAGATGTTTGCGAAAGATGGACAGATAGATGAGATAAAGAGATGTGTGAATGCTGGAAGGAAAGTGGTAGGTAGCAAGTGGAGCATATCAAGGAATGAGTGCCTGTCTAAGGAAGTGAAAATTGCTGTGTACAAAAGTGTACTTTCCCCAATTTGTTGAATGGTAGTGAAACATGGGTATGTCAGGATAGGCATAAGAGTAGACTAAACGCCGTGGGTATGAGTTATCTGAGGAGTGTTTGTTGCAAAAGTAGGAAGGATAGGGTCAGGAATGAGTGGGTAATAAATAAATGTGGATTAGATGCTCCAGTAATGGACATATACAAAAGGAGTGTGCTTTATTGGTTTGGCCATGTTGAGAGAATGAATGAGAGTCGCACAACGAAACAGATATATCAGAGTGAAATGAATGGTGCGAGAGGTAGAGGTAGGCCGAGAAAGTTGTGGTTATATGTGGATGAGGAAATTCTTAGGAGGAGGAACATTAGGAGTCTTAAAAACGGGAGAGCGTGTATGAAGCAGAGTATGGGGGTAAATGAAGCAAAAGAGGTTTGCAAGGATAGGTCAGTATGGAAGAAATTATTGAACCAGAGTTAGGTGTACAAATATGTATTTATGAGTGAAACTTAGTGACTTTGCCTACCCCGAAAGGGAATGGCGTCATTGGTATGTATGTCAAGAGGAAGTTGTGACGAGTACTAGGCACCATTGAGAAGAATATCTACCAAATAATGGGATTAAAATATCAAAGCACATATTAATTCAATGAGTAAAATTAAAATATACTCTTAATAATAATATCTAAGGAATCCCATGCCAGAAGCAAGTTGTAGCACTAGTAACATGCAAGAAACAATGCACCAGAATATATATTGCTTAATCAAAAAATTGTACAATTATTAACAGTATATAAAAAATATCATGCAAAATGAACGAAAACATAAATCTCCATGAAAATACCCATGGCCCTTATCCTGTCATCTATAATTTAATGAACTAACATGGAAAGGATCTACTTTCCATTGGCAGAAATCCAGCTCCTCTGATAGTATTTAAAAAGATCATGAGCATTGAATAGAAAGTTTATCTCCAAGAAAATTGCCATTGTAGTTAACAATACCATTGAATCATGCCCTGATGACGATGGATGACTCGCTCATCGAAACGTCAGCCAAGATGGATAGTTTGACCCGGTGGGAAACCCGAATAACCTCACTGACTTCATATGCCGGGAAAGCCTTAGATCTTTCTTAACACTACCATTCTTTACTTTTTACCTGCTCCTGATCAAAGCCTGGAGCCCTTACCCTGTTTTCTATTATGAAGGACATAGATGGAATGGTTTTATTCTCTTTCAGAGGGCCACCAAATCCTCATAGAGTATTTTATAAATTTGTCTAATATCAACAAGGACATTCATCTTGAAGAAACTATCAAAACTTGATATCAATACCATTTCATATTATTAATTATTATCAAAACCAGTGGCACTTAATTGTTTCCAGAAAATGAAAGACAAACATATAAGTTTTACTCCCCAGAGGATAATAGACCCCTCAGGAGGTATTTAAAAAAATCATTGCATCATTGTTTGCAGTTTTCTTGGATATGAATGTTTTGGTTAATGTTGTAAGACAAAGAGAGTAAGTCGGTACCATCTGATGATTCCGTTATTCTTGGACTGAGAATAACTTTATTGCATGCTTGTCATTAAAAATCTACCATGGTCGTGGTCGTGGTTTTAGTATCTGATTGAAGCAAATGACATTATTTTTAACAATATTCGCTATTTCCTTGAGTAGAATGTTCTGCTGAGTGTTGTATGAATTTTTTCATGTATATTTCACCAGAAGAGTTTGTGGTCTTCCAACAGATAGTAAAACATTACATGTTTGTCCTAAGTCTACATAACCTTGTATGGCCCACGGGTTTTGACAATTGTTATGAGTAAAAAGAAGTGTTTTTAACAACATACACTATTCTCTGGGATATGATTAATGTTTAATGTTGCACATCTTTTTAATTACATCACAGGAGTCGGTGATTCCACAAAGAACAGTCAAACCGTATCATGTTTGTCCTTCAGAATCAATAATATTGGGTCAGGGCCGTGGATTTTCATCATTGTCCTAAGTAAGAAATAATACTATTATCAACATGAAATTTTCTCGCAAATGAATATTCAAGGTAATATTGTACGACTTTTTCAAAGACCATTGGAGGAGCAGGTTATCCGCAAGACTGAGATTAACACCCTCCCATTTTTGTCTTGCAAAGTATAGAATACACAGTCAGGGCAACACCAAGACCTGAGTGCTCGAGGTTGAAACACAGGCGACGTCAGCAGCTGGAGGTCAAGGTATTCAGCGGGAACTTGCCTAGTGCAGTTGCTTAGCGCTTCATGTTGTGAAAAAAATTTAATTCTGTGGGGTGTCAGGCCATCAAATATTTTATTTTGGACTACAGTTTATGTTCTCACGATTATTTACAAGAGCTGTGTACCGAATTGTCAGGGCAATTATGCAGGAAGTGATAACGTTGCTGTGCTACATATCCCAAAGGAGAAGACATGAAGTAGGAGCATACCAAGAGAAAGGTTCACACCAACTTCCAAGTCGATCAGAGGAGGATCATTTAATCCTTGTAAAAAAATTGGCTATCTTATTATTGTACAGGATTCCCAAAAATGCATTTAATAACAATCATAAATTTTCACGTGCAAGAATGATAGTGTAAGATTAGTGTAGTGTCTCAAGAAATATAAATGCCATATTGTCCTGTGGTGAACGGTGAAATAAGAGGTGTTTCACTTAAACAGTTTTGAATCAATACAATTACAGGGCTGAATTTATTCATGGAAGTGAGTAAAAGGAAGAGCTGATGGGTATGTTCCATTGTTTTTATATATTCCTCTGTTTTTTAAACTTCCCATGAATGTGTGTTGGAAGAGACAATTTGTGTTATATCAACGCATTTTTCTCAGTTTGCTCATTAAATCTTTCTCTTTATGGCCTCACTTGTTTGAGATGATGACATAGTAGCTATTTTAGTTGCACAAAGTGCACTAGTGAGGGTAAATATGTAAGTGGTAGGGTGTGTTTTCCCGGAGCTGTTCCTAAAAAAAGGACTGACAGTAATTTTGAAGCTGTATCAGATAATGATTTCCAATCTAAAAGGACAATTTTAGCCGACATTACAAACTTGAGAATATCTCGGATATGTATTTTAGCAGTGTGTGGCTTGCCTCGGATAAATCTCGAATCTCTCTGAAACATCTCACAGATGTTTAAAGACGTCTATGAGATATCACATGTGACATCGCATAGACCATTATTTTCGACATAGTGACGTCTCGTAAACGTCTCTGAAGGTTACATGTATGTCTCTAAGACATCACATGTGATATTCAAGATATCTCCGAGATGTATCTGAGAGGTATTTTTACTATGTGGGAGGGTCAGGTCCGACGGGTGTGACAATTGCTGATAGTCACAAATGGCATTGCCAACTTCATTCACAACTTTCACGGAGATGAATGTTCCGGTTAATGTTGAACGATTTTTTTATAGTACCACCAGAAGAGTAAGTGATTCTTCTACGTAGGGTAAAATTGTCCATGTTTGTCCTTTAAAATATAGGAAACAATGCCAAAGCCTCGAGTTTTGAACATTGTTTATGTAGGACCCCTCATCCGAATATCAACCACTCAATATATCAGTATTTTCCGTAACACATCTCTATATTTCCCTCCAACTACGGAACCTGAAAACTACAATGACGGCCTTAGCATGGTCTGGTACCTTCTTTGAGAAATATGGTTTGAAGTGGGACCCCTCATCGAAATATCTTCCACTACTTTGATGTAGTTTCTCTACTCTGACAATGGTCACCGCAAATATCCAATGAAAACGGGAAAAAGTTGACCCTCACGATTCAACATTCATAGCTTTCAAACACTTACTTCAATATTAAGGAGGTCCGGCATGACTTCCCGGACAGCCATCCCCCTTATTGCATCTGAGACGAATATATTGAAGGAATCTTCTCCACACTGCATACAAAGTCTGCACATCAAATTTCTCGCTGCTACAGCAGCTCCCAACTCCACAACTGCATCAACCATGATTAAAACACTGTTGGGCCTGTAACACTTCCACATGAGAAACTACGGACTCCGCCATACACGGAGAAACTTCCGCCCCAATCACATATGATTGAAATCACCACGGCAAGAAGTATCCGACAATAGTCAGGAAGATTCGTAACTATCTGTGACAGAAAGAACGCAGAGTGAAAGAAAGAATCACGGACCATAAAGATCTATTATCCTTGAAAAGAATGACGCGCGTGCCAGCGCGTGCTACGCTCACCAGCATTCTGATTTTTTTCTTTTCTCCCTTGTATACATGGAGGGAAACTTAAACCACCATATTGCGGAAACCTAAAGCTCCGGTATACTTACAAGCCTATAATATTGCTTATAAAAACCATATAGTTGAACGAGTCTTTTATGGTTTTATGAGGGGATTACATTTTTTTGATTTGGCGGCATCCCTATGTGAATTTACGTAATTTATCCTACTTAAATTACCGTATATATGAGTAGCATTCCCGATTTGGTTTGGTAACAGGTTATTGTTGATAATGCATTACATTCCAGCCTAAGGTTTCATTCTTGTCATTTCCATTTTTTTAAATCTGATTTTTAAGCATAATTTAACTTTTGCAACTGATTTATAAGTTTAAAAATGATCATTCTAAATTTTTTCATTCGGAACAATATCTACATTGATCTTATTTTTATTTTATTAGCATTGAAGATCATCAGGAGATGATTGTGGAATACCATTGGGAACTCAAGTATGCAAGCATACAGCACAACTCCACATTGAACGGCTGGAACTCCTCCAGCCAAAATGTTTTAAGGAAGAAAGGTGCAGTCCAAGATTCCAGATGTCAGGATTCAAATGATCTTCACGTTTGGGTCTGCAAGGAACCGAATAAGGAAGACCTCAGCAAAGAATTATGTACATGGGAGGAGACATTCCTGACCCATGGACCTAGTGCTTCTAGATCAGGGTTGAGTTGATCAACAAAAACATTTAACTTCAATATTTAGCATTGATAAACATGTAGAATTCCTGGGTATGGCAACTCAGTGGAAGATATGACACCCAGTAGATGTGTCAACGAGAACCTAAACATTCCTTATGTCAAGGAGCAGCACCAAACCTTGGGTCTGATAGTTAATAATGATGTGAACACATTCGACACCAGGGGAAGCAGGGATTTCAGAACTGTGTCACACTCTCTTTCTTTGTTAGCTAAAGGGCCACCCTATGTTGGTTGCAAATTCTATAAACACTTGCCTGCCAATATCAAAGGTGTTCACTGCTTCTCAGCATTTAAAACTATACTAAAAAGGTATTTAACCCTTTCGAGACGGAGTAGTTCTCTCCTTAGCGTGATTGCTGGACTGAGCCCCAAGACACTCTTCTGTCCCCTCTCTACGGAGCATTTTTCAAGACGTCGGTTAAGAAGGGTCTTGCAGGTAATCACACACTCTCAGCTCCTACCCTTTTTCAACCCCTCTCAGCAGGGACTCCGCATTATCTCGGACTCTGGAGGTAGTTGGGCTCCCTCCTTCCCGGGTTTAAAACCCTCCCAGCGGCATTGGTTCGCGGTCAATTTATGATTTATTTATACATATTAGGTACATGGATAATTGCTGCTTGCTCTTAATTTGCAGAATTTGAACTGAATTCCTGGTTTTTTTCTGTGCTTTGTCAAATTTTAAACGAAGCTCTACCGTCAATATAAACGGATTTAATGCAGCAATCATTTCCATTCCGAAAATGTGCTCCTAAAATATTCTTATTTGATTCCAAAACCTTCCACAAACCTCAATAACTATTGGAATACCTTCTTGGAAATGTATTAGTAGAGGTAAAAATTTCATTGTTAAAAAAGCTCGTTGTCTGCATAGCTAGGACTACCGTGGTATTGTTTGGAAAGTACGCGCCATCGCGGGCATACAGAACTCCGGTGGAGCTTCTCTGGAATTGCATCCATCAGTATAATTACAGTTTTCTCCGAATATTTTAATGTCCCTCCTTTCATTTGGAAAATACGCTCCACCACGGGCTTACAGAACTCCTGTAGGATTTTGTAGGATAACACATTTTACAACAAAATATTGAAATATTTTATTCCGGGTATGCATTATCAAGTGTTGGTATCATACTGAAATCGAGATTTTAGTCAATATTTATCGTAGAATTTCGTTTAAACATTGTAAACGCTCATAAAAAGACAAAGAATTCGATTCTTAGTTTATAATTTTTGAGAAAGAAACAAATATAAATTTCGCAAAACGACTGAATAAACAATCGTATGACCGCAGTCCCTTGCCACAAAGAGGGGTATTATACGACGAGGGGTTCGAGTACCTGTTCCCGGATTTCGAGGGTAAGGCCTAACCCCCGCTGCGTTGGGTCCTGAAACTAAGACTTCGGGTACCCGTGACCGTCATAAAAGGGGGGGGAGCAAGAAGCCGAGTATTTTCGGCATTCGTTCCCTGGGTTAGTAAAATCTCTCCCGAATATTTTCGGCCTTCGTCTCCCTGGTCAAGAAACTTACTGCCGAATATTTTCGGCGTTAGTAGGGAAAGGGTTAATCTCTCCAATGCCTTCTATTCTGTAAGTGAATTTCTAGCTATGTAATGTATGTATTTTTTGTGACTTGTCCTACACGTGTACTATTGTCCTGGGATCAATAAATTATAAATATTATATTGCCAATGTTATTGTGAATAAATGTGCATACTCAATGTTTTCTAAGTGCGCGTTATGATTTAATGTCTGGTATTATATTTCATTTATTTTCTGCTGATGAGGAGCCAAAAAATTGGTTATTATGGTAGGTTAAATTATATGTTACAAGTGTCATCAAGGCATCAACTATGTAGGCTACAGACCTTTATACTCCATAACCTTTAAGCATTCAAGTCTGAACGAGCTCTCCGTGACTTCCACTGCCCTAATATCATCAATGATCTGAAGGAATAGTGACATGGCCTATTAATCAACAAAGTAAATGGAAGGAAGTGAAAACATCAGCACTCTTGCCTACTTTCACCTTTACCGTCATCATTCCAAGCAGAATATAAACATTAAAATTGGCATAGAATTTTGAATTATCAGCAGGATCAGTGATAACAGCCTGCATTACATATGCACGAAAGTAAGATAAAAAATTTAATACACAGCCTAATGGCATTTTTATCACAAACATGTAGGAAATGCTCATTCAGCTTCATGATACTACTGAAATATTCCAGTAAAATAAACAACAGTGTTGAGTATACGTACATTCATTATTGTACATGGATACGCGTGAGACGTGCATGCATTGTTGGTAGAAGTTGATAGCAACAATGGTCTCACTCCCCGGTAAGATGTCGTAGAAGCACCAGTCGTGTAATCTTTATAGGCAATAAAAAGCCTACGTGTTTTTGAATGGAAAGACTGCTTATTTATTTCCACAACCAATCCACACCTCAACATGGTAGCAGAATAAGTGGTTGTTGTACGTAAAAGTATCGTTTATTAGTGCCGTTATTCGTTTTTGAGTCTCGTCTACGAAGGAACATTCGGGATATAAAATGGCGAAGAACGAAGTTACGATACCCGTGTTTGACGGAGAAGATTATAGTATGTGGAAAAGACGAATGACGATGTTTTTGAGAATGAAAAAATGTGAAACTGTGATACAAAGAGCAAAGTTAAAGACGGATGAGAGTGATTGGGACGAAAATGATTTAAAAGCCATAAATTATATATACAGTGCGATATCGAACAAACAATTGGAATTTGTGTGTGATAAATCTACGGCGTATGAAATAATTAAGAAGTTTGACTGTTTATACTTAAAAGAGTCAACGGCATTACAAATTGTGTGCAGAAATAAGTTAGAAAAACTGAGACTAAAGGATTATAGTGATTCGGCAACATTTTTTAGTGATTTTGAAAAGTCGGTCAATGAGCTGAAAAATGCAGGTGCGAGTGTGTCTGAAAAAGAAAAATTAAATTATATGTTGAATACATTGCCTGAATCATATAGTTATATTGGTGATTTAATTGATATGTTAAAAGAGGAAGATCAAACTGCAGAATACGTGAAAAGTAAAATTCAAATGGCTGAGTTGAAGCATCATAAAGAGGAAGTTTTTGGAAGGAAATCCAATGCTTTCATGGCGGACAAAAACAAACAGGACCGAACATGCTTTCAATGTGGTGAAGTTGGTCATATACGGAGAGACTGCAAATTTGGCGGACCAGCAGCAAGCAGTAGAGGCGGTAGAGGCACTTGGCGATCATCACGAGCCCGGCAAGGAGCCGGAAGGGGAAATCACGTCAGAGGGCGTGGGAACCATGGGAACTACGGGAACTACTGCAATCAGCTGAGCGCGCATCACAACCACCAACAAGGACAGAAGCAGACAAGCCAACAAGGTCAGAAGAGTGGAGAAAAGAACGCATGGGTTACAACGGTTGCTCAACATGCTGCACATATTAATAATACTGAGATAAGTAATCTAGGTTACAATGAAATAAAGTGGCTTTTAGATAGTGGTTGTACAGACCACATAATTAATGATGAAACATATTTTGAAAATTGCAAGTTACTTAAAGAGCCTGTAAATGTTTATCTGGGTGATAAGAGAGTTGTAAAAGCGACAAAAATTGGTAATGTCGTGAGTTACTTTGATGCTTTTGGAAAGAAAAACTTGGTTAATATGAAGAACGTATTTGATGTGAAAGATATGCAATCAAATTTAATTAGTTATAGTAAAATAACTGAAAATAATACAATTGTTTCAAAAGGCAAAATGACAAAAATTATTGATAATTATGGTAATGTAACGGCAGTGGCTTTGAAAGATAATGGTTTATATATTATGAAAAGTAAATTAAAATTTGCTGAATCTCTTGTAAGCAGTGCAAGTAAAAGTACTGAGAGTATGAGTCAAAAAGAAAAATGGCATCGTTTGTTGGGCCATGTAAATTTTAAATATTTAGATACTTTGTGTAAAGAACAATTGTTGAAGGGTATTCCAAAGGAGCTTGAAAAAGAGTTTATGAAATGTAAAACGTGTATTGAAAATAAGATGCATAATATTCCTTTTGAAAATAATAGAGAAAAGGCTAAAGATATTTTGGAAATAGTTCATACTGATGTTTGTGGACCTTTTCAAACAACTGGTCTTAAAGGTGAAAAATATTTTGTTTCGTTTATTGATGATTATAGTAAAATTGCTAAAGTGTATATTATGAAATCAAAAGTAGAAGTTTTTGATTCCATTGTTCAATATGTAAATGAATGTGAAAATTTAACTGGAAAAAAGGTCAAATTTTTAAGATGTGATAACGGAAAAGAATATTTGAATGGTAATATTTATAGGTTTGCAAAAGAAAGAGGTATTGTTATTAATAACTGTCCTGCTTATGTGCATGAATTAAATGGGACCGCAGAACGTTTTAATAGAACTATAATGAATATGTCACGTTGTTTATTAGCGGAAGCAAATGTGCATAAAAGATATTGGCCTGAAATAGTCTGCGCGGCAACTTATTTAAAAAATCGTACTTTAGCTAATACTGTAGAAAGAAAAACGCCATATGAAATATTTTTTGGAAAGAAACCGGATGTTTCAAATTTACGTTTATATGGCAGTAAAGTGTTTGTAAGAAAACCAGAACAAAAGAGAACCTCTAAATGGGACAAAAAGGCTGATATGGGAATCTTAATCGGTTACAGTGATGTTGGCTATAGAGTACTTTTGAATAATAGAGTCATTGTTGCTAGACATGTTAACATTATTGAAGAGAATGAAAATTGTATTGGTTTAAGTGAAGATGAATCTGATAATGAGAATAATGAAGTTGACGGAGATTCTGATAATGACTCATTGGATGAAAGCTTTGAAAGAACTGATGGAAATGTGACTGATAGTATTAAAAGGTCTGAACCTCAAAATGAACCTGAAATTCGTAGATCTCAAAGAAATAAAACTCCAAAGCGATTTGATGATTATTATGTATATAATAGTAGCATTTTTGCAAATATGTGTAGAACTGATGTTCCTTATACATTTGAGGAGGCGATGGAATCAAATGAAAGTAAATTATGGGTCAAAGCTATGGATAAAGAAATTGATTGTTTAAAGAAAAACAAAACTTGGCAATTAGTTGAAAATGCTAATAATAATAAAATCTTGGATGTAAAATGGGTATATACAAAAAAGTCTGATGATACTTATAAGGCTAGATTAGTAGTAAGAGGCTTTCAGCAAACTGCTGAAATTAATGATGTGTACTCACCTGTGGTGAAAATGCAAACTTTAAAAGTTATCTTATCATATTGTTGTCAAATGAGTCTTTATATTGAACAAATGGATGTTGAGACTGCATTTTTAAATGGTAAGTTAAATTCTGAAGTATATGTTTGTCAACCAAAGGGTTTTGAGGATGGTACGAAAAAGGTTTGTAAATTAATAAAGGCATTATATGGTTTGAAAGAAAGTCCGAGGGTATGGTATGAATGTCTTGATAAATTTTTGATCAGTATAGGTTTTAAAAGAAGTAATCTTGATTTTTGCTTATATTCTCATGGAAAGGGAAAAGATACTATATACTTATTAATTTTTGTTGATGATTTATTAATATGTGGTAAAAATAAGGATGATATAAAGAGAATTAAAATTTCACTGTCAGAAAAATTTAAAATGAAGGATCTTGGTAAAATTAATGAATACCTTGGTATAAAAATTGAATATGAAGATGATATGTGTGAAATGAAATTGAGCCAAACAAAGTACATTGAATCCTTAACTAAAAGATATAACTTAGAAAACAGTAAGCTATATAATACACCTATGGAAGTAAGTCTGAAAATTGAAAAGTCTGATATTTGTGAAAGGAATGTTAACTATAGAAATTTAATTGGGGCCTTATTGTATATAAGTTCAGCTACAAGACCTGATATAAGTTTTAGTGTAAACTATTTAAGTAGATACCAAAATTGCTATAATGAAACTCATTACAAATATGCTTTAAGAATTTTAAAATATTTGTATTTGACCAAAGACTTAAAATTGACTTATAAAAGAAATGAAAATGTGAATATTATTGATTGTTATGTTGATGCCGATTGGGCTGGTGATCATTTGGATAGAAAGTCAACAACTGGTTATGTAGTGAGATTATTTGGTAACGTTGTAAATTGGAAATCAAGGAAACAAAGGTCAGTAACAAAAGCTTCTACATTTGCAGAGTATGTAGCATTGTCAGAAGCAGTGAGTGAATTGAAATTTGTAAGAGAATTGCTGAAAATATTTAATATTAAATTAATAAATCCAATTAATGTATTTGAAGATAATTCAGGTGTAATAAGTATAGCAAAGTATGGGAATTTTACGAAGAACTCTAAGCATATTGAAGTTCATTATCACTATGTACATAAGTGTGTTAAAGAAAATGTTATAAATATTGTAAAGATTAATACTGATGAAAATATTGCTGATATTTTCACAAAAGCATTGTGTAAGGAAAAGTTTGAAAAATTCAGATGTATGTTAAACTTAGAAATTTGAACTTGAAAGAATGAAATTGAATGAGATGTAAGTACAATATTAAATGTAAGGAGGCGTGTTGAGTATACGTACATTCATTATTGTACATGGATACGCGTGAGACGTGCATGCATTGTTGGTAGAAGTTGATAGCAACAATGGTCTCACTCCCCGGTAAGATGTCGTAGAAGCACCAGTCGTGTAATCTTTATAGGCAATAAAAAGCCTATGTGTTTTTGAATGGAAAGACTGCTTATTTATTTCCACAACCAATCCACACCTCAACAAACAGCTTGCATAACAATTGAAAGGAGCACAATTATTAATATAAAATGCAAAGTTTATCATGTCTGTGTGACTAGAAATTCCTTTCCCATGAGGCAATGTAAGGAAGTGCAATTTATTCGCTTATAGTCAATTTTTCTTCGGTATATATGCATTAGAAAAGCTACATTCAAAGTCAAGACAAACGACACTAGAACAATAATATTACAGATTCTTATTCTTACATACAATTTTTTCTACTTGAATTTATAAAAAATGTTGGAAAATTCATTTAAAAGCTCAACATTGCCTGTCTTTGGTGAGCCATCCCCTTGATAACTGACAGTATTGTTGATTAATTTTGAGTCTACCAAGACTAGCCATGTATTGACTTTACAGAATCACCCATAATGCACATCATTGTGTGAAATTACAGAGGAATTATCATCCCCCTCGACCCAGACTTAAACCCGATTCCCTCAATTTCCAGCTGAGTGATGTCCCTGGGGCACCTTGGTAGCTTAATTGGCTAAAGCACTCGGCCAGAAATTGAGGCATCCAGGTTCAAGTCCCGGTCAAGGCAGATTTTTTCTCTGTGGAATTTTGCAGAAGTGTTGTTGAAGCCTAGATTCTTATGAACAGGGTATACTAATCATTCCTCTACCATCACAAAGAGTACTTAGCACGTAAACATCACTTATAATGGCATAAATCATAACCATAGGACGAAGAGGAACAATTAAAAGGTGGAGGCTAGTTTTTGAAATGATACAAGCTGAATTTTCTCACATTTTTATTCATTGTCATAATACTGACTCATACACTGCAGAACATTACACTCATGTTCTGTATATTTCAAACATTTCCAATACATATTCACCAACCTCATCATTAGCCAATTAGGATATTTGCCAAAATCCTCAGCATGAGATGAGAAATAAGAACACTACAAAAGAGCCAAGAGAGTTTCTGGCCAGTTGATCGAGGGAATGAAAGAAACTACTTAAAACCTTTCACCAATAACAAGGATAAGAACACAACATGCATGTTATCATTTCAATCAGAGTTCTCCCAATTTGGAGTCACACACATTCTATGAATAAATTGTTTATTTCCTTGGACATAGAAATACTATTTTGTTATAGTTTCATATTTTACACATCTTACCTATATATTTTCTCATGCCCTTTTTAACATCAATAACGCATGTGTTACTAAAGGTCAGTAAATTATACTTCAGGACAAATGTCTCATCAAAATTTTCCTTCATTCCCAAGTTTTACAGCACTGGTTATTTTACAAGATAACAGTTTCACCCATACTCCAATGGGTGACCTAAGGCCACAGGGCCAGGACTGCATTTTATCTCCATCAACATATATTTTCAATTTCCTTCCATGTTCTTGGATTGACTCATTTTTTCACCAAATCCACTGATTGTACAGCAAAGAGGTTTCACTAATGCTAATGAATTACCTTTCAGTTATGTTCATCTCAACTGATTCCATAATCAGTCTCAGCAGGTGAAGACATGCCTGAAGAAAGATGAAAGGTCTAACAAAAAAAGTCATTCAGTCGATTGGCAATAGCAGTGAATACTGGGAGCAAACCTAAACATGGAATACATTCTGAAAAGTTCAAATCAATCACCACTGAAAGATATTACCTCCCAAGACTGATATCAGAATCAATTGAGATAACCAAAACCTAAAGCAATTGAGGTAGTGCAGATGACTCCCACTTAGCAGGCCCATGAAGAGGATTAGACAGAAGTATGTGAAGCAATTAGCCAAGACTGAGGGGAGTAAAGGCTTAAATTAGCACAGAAAAATTGAGTCCTGACACATTGATCTGAAGACACCTATTCTGTTGTCTTAAGCAACAACTTGGTAAAAACCCAAGAACATGGCAACACTTGCTTTGATGCAGTGGTAATCTGTTTGGTAGAAAGCTCTTCATACATACCTTAAATCAGTGTGTATGCCTCTGAATATTTCAAACTTGAATAGTTTCATATCAGAGGACATGATAAAAATGCTAACAGATATTTTTATTCCAATGGAATGCCTTTCTACAAGATTCACATGTGAATAGTTTAACCCAGAGTAGACGACAGTGTATAATAATAATAATAACTTGTCTTTATTGAGCGAATTTAGGATTATACAGTCCTCTCTTACAAGTAACTCATCTGACGAACACAAACATCCATGTCCTGGGCAGTGATAATCTAGCCAGGCGTGATTCAAACCCACAACGCTTGAGTTAGCAGGCGAGGACTTAACCCTGCCACCACCGGGGCAGAGTATTAGAATGTGACTCCTGAGATTAATCTCCTCCCAACATTTTTTACACTAAATGGCCTTGATCAAGTAAACACTCTTTCAAATAGTAAAACAGTTCATATTCGAATGGCTTTCAATCAGATAGAAAGGATGAGTCTTTTAATAAAAAATTCACCAGCTGGAGCTCCTACCCACACAATTGACACATGCATGGTATCACTCAAGTGTGCCAAGTAGAATGTTTCTCATAATTACTTTTGGAAACCAAGTCCTTCCCACAGATATTTCATTTGAACAGCTTAGGATGTTGAGTTCAACTGAGTTTCACAATAAGTAACTCCTCTCTTTTAATGCTTTACAACATGTTTCATGAAGTGTAAATAACTTGATGTTTCTTAAAGTTACTTTTGAAAACAAAGTCCTGCCCACACCTTTCACACTTGAATGAACTCTAACAGCATACAGCAGTGCACCAATTACTTGATGTTCAATAAGACACACGTTGGATTACACAATGACCAATCCCTAAACAACCACCTACCCTACTCTGCCATTCTGTCTCCTTCTCTCCCTCCATTCTCACCCAATACCTCTTTTGTTTGCCCTCACAGTCAGCTACTGCATACAAGTCTACAAAATTGCTACATTTAGCCCAGTGCAAGGCTTTCCTGCAGCAGGCTTATCAATTATACAGATGACTGTGCTGCATTAGAATGAGTCTCCTAAATTACAGCTCAGTGTTTGCATGACCCAGGAGAGTAAGCTTATTGCTCCCGTGGCAATTCTGTATATACCAAGTTTCCTTCAGCAATATGATTGATATAAAATGAGTAATTCTTTGGGAATTGGCACTTCATGTGAGACATTTCTGAGCAGTTGAAGACAATTGATAGGGCTTTCGAGGGAGACTTGCAGGGGCAGGTAATTAGTACACCTCTGAAAAGGTAGTCGGTGACCTTGACTTGTTTACTTCAAGAGTGGGTTGGGTAACATGAAGATATGGGACTAGCAACTCCTCAGGGGTGACCACAAATTGCCAGAGAAGAAGCATGTACTATGGGGAAAAAGCTTCCTAACATAGGAAAGACGCCACTATCACTCTGGAAAAAAATTACCTTCCTATCTGATGGAATATTTTTCTTACATCTTGGCTATGACAAAAGAAATTCAATTGCTATAAGGAGATGAACTCATCCGCATGATGGGAGTACTGGCTGCTTGTCAGCCCATAAGTTCTTTCACACAGGCCTTCACAAACTGGGCACATGAGATTACCTTGCATGCATTTATAGTATTGTCCTCTCTTGTACACCTAAGATAATATTAGGTTATAATAGATAGTTTTCTTCAGTAAAATTCAGCAGGTTAGATAACAAGCAGCTTGTCACTGTTGTATACATATATGTATTAATGTAACAGGTTGGCCTCAATGAGTGCCTAACTCATAGGTTGGCACCTTTGAACTTCTGGTGTTGTCACTTCCAGTGCAAGTTAAGATATATCTGTTAATGCTCATGTACACACTCAAGTATTACCTATTAAAGTGTATCTCACACTACCATACTGCTGCATGTGTGTTTCTTTACTAATTATGAAACCTGATATACAACAGTCACCAAGAGACTAATGGCAGTTGACCGAAAGGTCAGATTGGATGCGGACTTGTATGCAATTTCTTTTGAAGCACTTCATTTTCTGGGTGAGGACTTACACAGATACCAACAAAATGCCTATGATGCCAGGCAAGAATTGATGGGATTGTTGAGAGAGGCTCAACTGTCGCTCTGAATTTGGGGGTTATTAATTTTTCAGTTTAAATCTCGAGGATAGGTCACAAAATTAAAAATAAATAGCTATGACTCCTTGCCAACGTTTCGGTGTGTAATTAACACCATCTTCAGGGCTACAATCACAGGTACAACAACATTATTAATAAAGTAACATATTAATTAATAACATAAATTAATAATGCTGTTGTACCTGTGATTGTAGCCCTGAAGATGGTGTTAATAACACACTGAAACATTGGCAAGGAGTCTTAGTTATTTATTTTTAATTTTGTGACCTATCCTCGAGATTTAAACTGACATTCCATGAAGAGGTCAACAGAACAATACTTCAGTTATTAATTTGAAACACAGCATTACTGGTTTAAATGCTAGAGGGAGATAGTTAAGATGATGGCATCACAGCATGGAAGCTGAGATCAAGATGTATGTCTGAAGATGATGGTTGCAAAAATCTTAAATTTCCATCTTTGTGCAGTTGGCAGGGCAGCAGCAATGACTTAAATTTTAGCACTTACACAATAATAAACTGCCTTCATGAAGATGGCATGAGAAATTGCGAGCCAGTTAAAGAGTTCTTATCTAGATAAAGACCAACCCTATTACAATATCATAGATTTCATCAATGACAAAACATGAGAGATGTTAAGAATGGACATATTAGGCAAAGGAAAATGAGTAATTATTGTTATATGAAACTTGAGTAATTGAAAGTACTTCCAAAAAAACTATTACATACATGCCATTTGTTTTTCAAGTAACCCCAAAACATAATGAGTAATTAAAAGATAAGGGCGTTTAAGTCTGCATATTGCAAAGAAAGTTCTACCACTGGGTCAGGAATGCTGTTGAATACAACACCTTGCACTACAACAAATGATTAAGCCCTAATCCTTCACACTTTTCACTGTGTCCACACGTTAACAAAGTGGTCCCAAATAGTGAAGAAATAGTGTATGTGGAGGAAAACTGTCTCATCTAACGTCAATGAAATTCAGGAAAAATTTTGAGGGGTATTCATACATTACACAGTTACCCAGGGCACCACACTCACCAGACCTGAATTGAAAACAGCAAAATAGAGAAGAAATGGCAAAATGCCAATGTAAAAAAACAAGAGACAACGAAAGGCTGTGTTCTTACATTAGTATTCAACATTGTTTCCAAAATCAATAGGGTCAATGAGGTAATGACTTCAAGGAGTCATTGATTGATAAGGGGACAAAACTAAGTACAGATTATTGGTAAAGCATGAGGCTAACCATTCACAAAGACACGTTACCCAAAGCCGAGCCTGGTTTTTTTAGAGCAAGAAAAATGTTTCATTTACATTTATAATGAGATAGACAGATTTTAAGCTATCCGGGACTAGCCATGGAATTCCACTTTTACGGAGTCACCCGCAATGCACAGTTGTGTGCAATTCCACAGAGAAATCCAGATCAAGACGGATGATTTTTTTCTCTGTGGAATTTCGCACTATAATGAGATTGACAGATGTTTTGAACAACAATTCATGTACCACAATTACATTAATTCTCTTCGCATTTACTAAAAAGAGTGAATTTAAGACACTGGAAAAGAAATATAACAGGTATATACGCAGCAGGATTTATTTCAAAAGCTAGTTTTCATATTGTAGAAACACCATCGATCAGGTATTTTTCACGTTGGCAAATATGACAGCAGTGATATCATTTTTAAAAGTGGGAATAAACTTCGCCCAGAAGCATTCAAAAGAAATGGTTCATGGTTTCAATGGCCAAAATTATAATATCACATTTTCCTCGCTTCAAATTTTTTACTTTTTATAGTCAATGCATATAAATTATTGATTAATTCACAGCCATGCTTGAAAGGTGCATTTTGCATATTTGTTTGTATGTTTACATGAGGAAACCCTCTTGTATAGTGGTGGAACAGGGAGAATCCTTGGGGAATGCCAGAATGCGAGAGTAAGAGCGAAGCTTAGGAGAAAAAGGAGAGGAGAGAGAATGCAGAGGAAACTACGTCAAGAAAGAGATTCAATTAAATGTTTCAAATGCATACAAATATAATCTACGTCCTGTCTTGTGGCCAATGCGAATAACACTCAGGGCAGACAACAGGCCAGGACTTGTTACAGACTTTAAGGATGAGTCCATCAACTCATTTTCGAACAAAGTTTCCCCTGTCATGGCAGAGAATAATGATTCCATCAGAAAGGAAGTCAAGTTTTCTCCACAAAGTCAGTGGTATCACTCCGTTTATTGGGAAACATTTTCCCTCCACAGCACCTCGGTTAGCTGTAGCTTGAGGTGGAGGAACTGGACTCCAAGGAGCTGTAGTCTTACAAGTGCGCATCAGCTACCTTGATGTGTCTCAGAAGTTAAAAGAACATGAAGCAAATTTTACTGAGCAGCATTGTCCAATTCCTCACAATGAGTGTAATATGTTGCAATCATGAATTTTAAGTCTCACTTACGGTAAATATCAGAAGTAGGTAAACAAATCTTTAAATGGCTGGTGACCTACCACCCCCTGCCACACGCCCATGCGGCGGCTCGTGGGGTAGTGTGCAGATGTATGGCCAGTCTAAATGACTGACTGCATTAATAAATGGCTGCTACGTGAAAATGCCTTCAATTATTTTACACTTAAATCATATCACTCAAGAATGCATGACTTCAGTGTGGCGTGTTAAAGACACCTTTACAGTGAACCCCTTTCCACATATTTCGCATTTGAATGGCTGTGGATCAGTGTGTCTCCTTGTGTGTGCTCTACAATCATACTTATTATAGAACCCCTTCCCACACAATTCACACTTGAATGGCACCACGCCAGTGTGCATCAGTAAATGTTTTGATAAAGAAGCCCTCGCCTTAAATGCTTTGCCACATGTTTCACATTTGAATGGCCTTAAATCAGAGTGCTTTCTGGAGTGTGCATTTAAAGAAGCCTTACTTGCGAACCCATTCCCACAAGTTTCACACTTGAATTTTTTCAGTCCCAAGTGAAGGATAATATGCTCCACTAACCTACTCTTAAAGGCAAAATTCTTTCCACATGTATCACATTTGTAAGGCATTGAATCAGAGTGTAAGGCCGTGTGTGATAATAAATGACTACTCGACTTAAACCCTTTACCACAGGTTTCACACTTGAATCGCTTTATATCACTGTGTGAGATTAAATGTTGCCTTAACTGTGGCTTGATGGCAAAGTTTTTTCCACATATTTCACACTTAAATGGTTTCACAGAGGTGTGTTGTGCCATATGTTTCACTAAAGTACCCCTCCGGTCAAATGCCTTCCCACATGTATCACACTTGTAATTCCGTGCATCACTGTGTATCACTGAATGTGATGATAAACCACTCCTCATCCTAAACTGCTTTCCACAAATTTCACACTTGAATCGTTTAGCTTCAGAATGTATGGCTGAATGTTGCTTTAATCCCATCTTTTGAGAAAACTCCTTACCACATACTTCACATTTGTATGACTTTATGTCACGGTGTATTTCCGCATGTAATGATAAATGACTACTCCGATAAAATCCCTTCCCACACGTTTCACACTTGAATGGCCTAAGTCCATTGTGTACATATTCATGTGACCTTAAAGCAGAACTTACAGCGAATTCCATCCCACACGTTTTACACTTATATGGTTTCAACCCACTGTGTAAAGCACTAAAATGTAGCACTAAAGAATTCTTATATGTGAAGGCTTTCCCGCATACTTCACATTGGAATGGCTTTAAACCAGAGTGAATCGCTGCGTGCGAAACTAAATTATGTCTCTGCTTATATGTCCTCCCACATATTTCGCACTTGAATGCTCTTAATCCAGAGTGTACAGAGGCATGTCGCAGAAAATACTGCTTATTATTGAATTCTTTCCCACATACTTCACAATTATACTTTTTCCTTTCACGGACATTAGTCAACTTAAGTGAAGATCCCTTGTCAGAAGTATTATCTTCAGGCATTTCAGATACCAATGACCCTTCACTTACAGTGTGACCAGAGATGTGCACATTCAGTTGTATATTATCAGGACACTTGAATCCACAAACAGTGCACTCGTATTCTGCCCTATCGCATGACTGGTTTTTCTGATCTTCCATATGCTTGTGATCAAATTTCTTACCCATTTCCTTACTTTCATTTGATCTATCAGAGTTTGGAATATGAATTTGATCATTGACACTTTCTTCATGAATATTCCTTACGCATTCCATTGGTTGGCCTTGAAGAGTGGAATGATCTTTGAAAGACTGACCTGGAGGACTACACCCAGAGCTGGTTTTTCTCTCGACCATGATTCCTTTATCTCCATGACACTCGTTTCTTATGTTTCTTAATGTGCCATCACTTGACTTCTGAAACCCTTCAATAGCACCACTACCATCCACCTGTGAATACATTATTTTCAGAGTTATAATAAGTCATTTAGAAAGTGCAAAGAAGAGAGAAGTCACAAAAAGAAAAGAATATCAATAAAAATATACTGGAATATAGCTTGACTACTTTAATTAGAAATCCATTAGGTGTAATTGATTAGAAAAGTTTACAGGAGCCATTAACCAACTTTCTCATCTAAATTAAAATATATGATTAAGTATTCATGAGCTAATATAAAAACATCCTCAAAAAAATGGAATCCCAAACTTCATCCTTTATCACTAGAGAGCAGAAAGAAAGTCTTTTGACTTTGTGTAAAAGTGGGACTTCTGTGGTTTTAAATACTAATCTTCACCAATTTCATTATAAAAAAGGTTTTTTTAATGATTTATTTAGAGATTTTTGGGGACTATTTGGTGTGGTGGGACATTTTCTGATAAAACACTTTTCTGGGCTTTTTCATTGAAACCACATGCCCAAGTTTGGCTGTTGTGATCACTGTTGTTCAACTGGGTATTGGACACATCTGTGTTTTTCATGCGGTATTCCACATAGCAGAGATGTACCGCAAAAATGTAAGCTCCTGACAACTGTTAATGCAAAATTTTATCAATAGCTCTGGAAATTGCAATGATTTCTTTCTATTGCTGTACAGTTCATGAAAGAATCACTCTCATTTAGTGCTTCAACCCGAAGGTTGGTTTGGATAGGTGAGGGTAGAGCTCACACGCAACTGAGCCATACGCATGTGAATTTCACATATTCAGGGTAGGAGGGCCAGTTCCTTTCCCAGGGCCACCTTGCACTTTGAGCTTTTTTCCTGGGGGTCTCGAAAGACTTCACCCGGGATACACTGATCTGAAAGAATACATTGATCTAATTATGAACCAGCTTATTTGAACCCGGGTGGTCCGCTGATAAGCCAACATATCCACACTGTATGCTAACACTGCACTTTTGTTCAGGAGATTAGAGGAAATATGATACAATTATATGAAAGACCATCTAGAGTTTCCGACAAGATGCATGCGTCACTTTGTGCACATATTAACTGAGTAATCATTGTACCGCGGCAACAATGTGCCCTTAGCACTCGAGCAAAGAGGAAAAATAAAGGCTTAACAAGGACCGGTGAATGTATGCACATTGCATGAACACTATTCTCTTTTATATGCAAGCGAGCCACGTAAATTCTCAGTCATTTACTGAGGTTTCAGAGCGTCGTAAAACCATCGTCCGCTCATTTGTGTAGCCCAAGGTATAAAGAGAGGAATTGCTCAAGATATAAAGTGAAGAAAATGTACAAGGTGAAAGGGCAGGCATCTTCAGGAGCCAAGCTGACTGCATATGCCTCACTATGAACTAAATAATTGATGAATGAACTATGAACTAAATAATACACTATATAATTGATGAACCACTTGCATTGATATGTAACTCGTGTTTACAGTCTGGTTGTTTCCCTAAATCTTTAAAGGTATAAAAAATTATCCCCATTATAAAAAAGGTGACTCTAGCTCAGCATCCAGTTATCGTCCAATTTCAATAACTCCTATTTTTAGCAAAATACTTAAGAAAGTGATCAAAAATCAACTCTATGATTATTTCATAATTAATAATTTATTCTCATCCTCACAGTTTGGATTTCGCAAAGGCCAATCCACAATATCTGCTGTGAGCTACACCACTGATATAATATCAAAGGCTTTTGAAGATAAAAACTCAACTGCCTTAATGGCTTGTGACCTTTCAAAGGCATTTGATTATGTCTCTCATTCCATTCTCCGGAATAAACTTAGCTATTACGGTGTCAAGGATATTGAACTAAAGATCTTTCAATCTTATCTGAATGATTGTTCACAGTACGTCTACATCAGTGTCAATATGTCCGTGCCCTTAAATGTTGAACACGGGGTTCCACAAGGATCTGTGCTTGGCCCTCTATTGTTTCTGGTCATCATTAATGATCTTCCTGCAAATGTTTCTTGTGAATCAATACTGTATGCTGATGACACAACCTTCCTGTATAATCCTGACAATGCTCACCAATCTTTTAATTCAATAATGACTGTTGTACGTGAGTGGTTTATAGCACATGGACTAGCCTTAAATAATGATAAAACTCAATTGGCAACATTTTCACTTAGCACAGCTCTAAACCATCCAGCAAATGTAAAGCTTTTGGGTTTTGAACTAGATAGCAAATTGCTGTGGGATTCACATATCTCTTGTATCCATGGCAAATTATCAAAGGCAATCTTCATGCTAAGAAAACTCAAAGAACTTATTCCCATGCACTATCTGAAACCAATTTACTATGCCTTTTTTGACAGCCATCTTAGCTATTGCATTGAGTTGTGGGGGCATGCTACGACTTCCTGAGAATTATTTATTTAAAAAAAAAGAGCTATAAGGATCATTTCCAATTCACCCCCACTGGAGCACTGCAAAGCAATTTTCAAAGAGCTTGGTATTCCCACTCTCCATAGTCTTACATTTATAAATGTCTTTGCTGTGTGAAAGAAAATCTTAGTTCTTTTGCCACAGTTGAAAGTGCCCATCATCACAACACTAGAAGTAAAGAGAAACTTGTACTACCATATTGCAGGCTGAACAAAACCAAAAACTCATTTGGCATTCTTAAATTGAAACTTTTTAGCATTCTACCACATGGTGCCAGACGAGTTTCCATGTCAAGGTTTAAGAGTTTAATTTATACTTGGCTTGTATCTAATGCATTTTATTCTATTGAAGAGTATTAAGAGTGTAAAAATGTAGACATTGTATTCTAACTGTTTCTTTTTGTTATTTTATTTGACGAGAGCTATTGCATTTTTTGAATGCTCATTGTCTAATAAAGAATATGAAATGAATATGAAAGTATCTGCAAGTCCTGAGCAACAGTTTTTACCGCAATGCTTGAGAAAAAACCATGAGTATCAACACAACTTTAGAATTTGACGACGATGTGTTTTTAACTATAATTTCTTATAATATTATACAGAACTTATTTATGCTATTCTTAATTACTACTTTAAAAAGTAATTCTGATAATAAATGATATTTCTGATTATTTTTCAAGATATCATCTGACAAAAAGTCACATTTGAAACAGCACATTGACAGCTCATCGCATCAATCTCAAGCGAAATTAAAGGAAACCGTGAGCTTGCAGAGTGTACGACAGAGCCAGCTATCGTTTACATCCACCAGTGATGAGTTTGCTTTGGACTTGTGCGAGCTGTTTGTGGCACTGAACATTCCTACTCACAAATCTAAACACCCTTTATTCACATCATTTGTAGAAAAATATGTAAGGAGGACAGTTCCATCTGAGAGTTCTCTTTGGAAAACTTATTTACACAAAAAAAAACTTACTCCACAAAAAGGAATGAATTTTTAAATATCTTATGAAGTAAATACTCTAAAAATCAATGAAATCAAATTACATACCTGCTCTCAGGAGAGAAGCGTTAAAAACTTTGGTACAATATGATTTCAAAGTAAAATTTAGTATTATCAATCATTAAGTTATGAAAATACTCCACTAAAATATTCTGTGTGCTGCTTCGAGAAAGATTGTTTAATATATGATACAATATAGCTTTCAATTCACAATAAACTTGATCCTCTCTTGATGTCAAGTGGTAAATAGCAATTTATTTTACACAATGAGAACAGCTTTAACACTGATTCAGAAGAAATATTTTTTCACGGAATTGCTCATTTCAGCACTCAAAAAATAAATTTCTATGATAAAGAATTGACAGGAAAGTAATGTTTTCTCAGCTGAATATTATTCTTAAATTCACGACGGAAATACGTTTGGAAGTCCAGGGAGTGATTTTTAACAATTTTCAACATGAGATTTCATATTTTATATTTTCTAATGAATAGAGTAACTGATTGAATATTTAATTGCATCAACCCTTCGAAAAATATCCATAATATTTCTTGGACAGAACCTCAAATTCCTGATATGTTTGAGTTTAAAATTTCAGGCAAATAAATTTCAACGACTTCATCATTCCAATATTTTACCTAGCACAAATTTACCATAAGTTGTTTAAAGTATTTAAAGGGAATTGATACTGGATCCATTGGACAGCCTTTGTATCCACGCAATAACTACCCCTTTTATTCGGTATTAGAAATAGGAACAATTTGTGAAGATTTTATTAAGTAGTGAAACAAGGGCAGACCTGAGGCATTTGGGGGGTCTGGGGAAACATCATGTCATCCCTCCCTGAAAAATATCTCGTTTGAGGGCTCCTTCAAGGCTCCTTGAATATGGGGCCTGAGGAAGAGTGTGATCCTTCCTCGCAGCTCTACAGGAAACTGTCACTGATTCACTTTATTCAATCAAGAGGTATAAATTTTCTAATCCTTTTTGCTATACATTTTTGAAAATGTATATTAAGGTTCACTTCAAAAGAAGTAGTTGTCATTTTAAAATGTGGCTTATACCTTGAATACATGCAATTTAACATGCATAGTTTGCGTCGGAGGTAATATTATCTATTGACATCTTTTCACAATTTCCTGGTGGTAAGCCGATTGGAATAAAATTAACAAAAAAAAAGTATTCACTCGCACAAATAAAGTTATTATTTGCCCTTGTCAAGTTTTTACTACTCTTATAAGTGTTTACCTTCCATATCACTTTTTTAAAATGTTCTTGTGTTTTAGAACAGGTAAAGTATTAAGGATGATCTGAAAGAAAGCAAATTATATGCCATCGCTGAGGAGACAAATGATGTTAAGGGATGATATGTGTGCAACATTGGTTGGAAAATTGACACCAGATGAGCCCAATAAGCCCTACCTTGTGAGATCCAAGTAACTTGAAAGAGTGAATAATGAAACGGTTGCACGCTGTATTGACAAATCCTTAAGCACATATTTATACGTAAATTAGTACAGTGTAATTGTAGCTGAAAAAGCGAGCATATTCAAATCAGAACTGAAGTTAATTAACGGTATAACTTATGTTGATGAGATCTTTGCTGCAACTTTACCATACTTATCGTAATGTCCGCGCCAATGTTTTTACATCCTCCTCGTTTGGAGATAATAGTGCTAGAGAGATTTTACTTCTCCTAACCAATGGAGCAGCATACATGGTTAAAGCTGCCAAGGCTTTGGTGGTTTTCCACCCTAAAATGATTCACATCACTTGCAAAGTGCACACTCTTCACAGGGTATGTGAATAAATACGCCAAAAATTTCCGATTGCAAATAAGTGGCTGTCTACCATTAAAAAGGTACTTACTCTTAATCTGAATAAAACTAAAAATAAATTTAAATTGCTAAATTATTACTGCAGAACTCATATTTAATATTTATGCAGGTATTTTTGAAAGGACAATTGTGCGTAGAAGTATATAAAACACTTTGCTATGATCTGCCATTGCCTACAGACCCACCTCCTCCTCACGAGATTTGGAACATGGCTGAAAGCTTGTGGGTTCAATGCCCAGCACTTTGAAAAAATTAAGAATGTAAATGGCTACCTGTAATTATATTTGTGACTGATGAATCAATTCCATTATATGTGATAGAAATCCTGCCAGTTTTGATCAGTTAACTACAACTACAACTGCATGTTCAACATTTATGAGGAAAACTTTATTTTAATTTTTTACTTCAGGTTTTACAGAATATTGACCCTGAAGATGATGAAGAATGTGGAGAAAATGATCGAGAACTCCTAGAAGATAGCACACTTCCACTGGGCCTAATAAGGGTTTCAGCATCATTTGGGTTTTTGGTAGAAATAATCAAACGCCTTGAATCTTCCATCCTGAGCCTAAGTGATTCAGTGCCGCCAATTATGAATATAAAGAAGAAACTTGAAAATGTAGAGTGTGAACAAGCCATAAGTGTTTATACAAAATTGTGTAATGTTTTGAGTAAAGACAAAGGCTTTGAGTTGATATGTGATGTAGCACAGTTCAAGGAGAGTTCAAGGGGTAGGCACCTAATATCTTCCAAAAACTCTCTGTAAGTGAAGTGGCTACGCTGAGGTATGCTATTATGACAACCTGTGAAGTTGAGCAATCATTTCGATGTACAAACTTATTTTGAGCGATTGTCGCACAATGTTCACTATGGAAAACATGGAAAAATATCTTGTCTGTCACTACTTTATGAGGCGTCATCGAGGCAATTAAAATTAAAAAGAATGAAAGTAGGTAAATATTTTTCCTATATTTTAAATGATGCAATAAAAAAATAAAATCTGTTATCTAAAACATATATTTAAGTTTCAATTCTCCCTTCCCAAAATAAAGATAGATATTTATCAGCTATAAAAATAATAGGGATTAACATTTTTCTTCCACAATTGCTGGTCATCAAACAAAGTGTTATTCAGAATTTTAAAAAATATTTTGCAAATTGTGGTTTTTCCTTTCTTTATGTCCATATAACAACTCGAAAACCCATAAACCTGCATCTCTTGGCTCTTTTTTCCAATAATATAGTTAAATTTAACAACTTTCTCATGAAAATACCTCAGACTTTTGAGAGAGTTTTTTCAAAAACATTTGTGACCTTTTAGGCGACTTCTTTGCAAAATTGAGGACTTTTTTCCGCGCTAATTCATCACTCAAAGTATCAACTGTAAAAAAATGCTTTTATTTAGGTGGAGAATGAACTACCATAATAGACTTTACTTTGGCTAGGGCACAAATGACAATTAATTTGACTTGAGTCAATTTGCTAAGGTAGCAGAAAATGTTATGTGGCTTTCCAGCCATAGACTGGGTCTTCTAAGAGCCTTGTTTAAGCTCTGAGACCCATGTTCCTCAGTCTGTCCCCTTACAGTGCTTGGTATGTAATAAACTAACATTTCACTGCAAAGTTTAAACAAGAAGCAGAGAAGACTGTGAACCTAAATTACTGTTAAAGAGTTAAGAGGTATAAGCATGGTGGGTACCACTGAAGCCTCAGCATCCACAATAGCTCCCGGGGCTTCAAACTTTGGGTATAACATGGATCACTGCTTTAGTTTTCAATGCAGGAATAAAGTTTCTTTTACTTAGTACAGCAAAAAATCTATTTCAGCTTGATGTTCTCTAAACTTTTGTTATTAGATATAAACCTCTTAAACCTATGAGTGGTGGAACACTTTCATTTCGTGCTCACGCACTCTTGACTGTGGAGCCCATAGCCCTGACATATGGCGCAGCTCTGACTTATGGACAGCTATAATTCAATTACATAGTAGTGTGGTTTGAAAGACTCATGCTAGATGGTGTTCAGAAGCATACAATCTGATATTCCATGCTGCCTCACTCTGTGCAGCAATTGACTCAACAACACTGTGCACAAAGGGGAAAAACCCCATAAAGGTGGCAAAAAGTCACAATTAAAGGTTCCATTTACCTTATGTTTGAACTCTATTTAGATAGATTGATGTTTGAGCCACAAGAAAATGAATTTGGCAACAAGGTAAGTATGAATTAACTTGCACAAAGCAGAGTCTAAGTAAATCATCAGAGGGCCATCACTAGAATGATTGGACATTGTGCAAAGGAATGCTCATCAAGCCACCAACATCCCCAATGCACTACAATGGTGGAAAATAGAGTAAAACCTCTACATGACAAAATTCAAGGGACCAATATTTCACCAGTTCATTAACTGGGAGTTCATTCCTCAGAAGTCATTTGAATGTTGTGTCACTTGGGGCAAATCATATAACCCTATGCTGTGCCATGAATTTCAGGGAAAGTAGTTTAAAGAACTCAATTATAGGTGAAATTTCTGCAGAGATGCAAAATTTTATCCCAACTGTTCCCTTATGCCCCATTTACTTGACTAGAGTAAGAATGATAGTTAATATGGCAGCATAACTAACTTGCATATACACAGTATTCATTAACCCTAGTTAAGATGTGGGTGGCCTCTGGTGGAGAGTTAAGAAGTTGATTTAGCCCAATCCCCAGCTAACGTCGCACGTTGCTTTTCATTTGTTTTGTGAGATGAGGGCTAAATTCACGAGGCTTATATGGGCAAAAAAAGGATTGGATATGCAGATGTTTCACACGGTTATACTTTCGTTCGTTCTCCACAAACTGTGATCTGAGGCTCTAATTTCTTCGGTATCATTCTCTATGACCTCCACATTTATACTCCATCTGTCCAAAAAATTTTGCCATTTAGAACCAGAAACTCCAAGCTGATAAAGATATGGAAAATGTCTGGATCATGCCCAATATGCTGTCAAGCGATTAGTAATTGGAATGAAATAATATTTCTTCACAAGTTTGTATACCCAGCAAGCTATGTGGAAGAAACTGCAAATAATGACCTGTGAAGGATTTTTTTAATGGAGTGAGTCCTTTGCTCATTTTACCTATGATTGAGCAATAAAGGAAGTGTGATTTGAAGCTCAGTCGGGCCAGCTACCGCCTTAACTGCATAGGTGTTAGAAACAAATGCCTCTTTTAAATGCTCATACCAGTTGCATGACCTTATTAGCTGCAGATTACGAAAGCTAGTCTCATACAAATGCAGAACTTGCTTTACATAAGTCTTCTAAACTGGCCGAAAATTTGGAAAGAAAATGATCGCCAACTAAAAATCATGCAAAGGGAACAAAGAGGTGATAGTTATTTCATGATCGTTTGAGACAATTAGCTGAAGATATAAAGGCAATATTTCGAATTCTTTTACCAATAACGACTACAAATCATTTTAAAAGTCTCCAAAGACTAGAGAAATAATGGGGAGGAGGGTAAATATTTTTCGTGATTTAATAAAAAGGTTCAAAAATAAAAACTCAAAAATACAATGTGCCCATTTTTCAGACCCCCCAACTTTGTAATATCAATTTGCTACTTTATATCTTGCATTAAGTTTAAATATTGGTGGAATAACATTTTAAGTCATTTAAATCCTGCTTACTTCATACCTACAATTGTATACCACTGAACACACTAGCATTGATGCATTTAAACCGATCCCCCATCTGGTAATATGCAGGTTCACTTTACAATGGAATTCAAAATATGAGAAGTACAGTGGAATGGATTCATATTGCAAAGTGAGGGGCCACTGTACTGTTTTAAAACTAGACAATTTTAGTACAAGATCTTTAAGTGACTAAAAAGCCTCAAAACTGGCACTTCAGAATACACTCATGATGATTCGGGCATATTGAGATGGAGGCATAAACAGCTCATGGCCCATTTACCACCACAAAATTTTTAAATAATACAAAAACTTGAGATTTAGTAAATAAAATTTTTGTATCAATGAGAAAATTTTGAAAATGACTTTCAAATTTCCTTTTTTTTTAGCATATGATGAGAAAACTAATTTCAGGTAGGAATTGTTTAAAATATTCTGCTCTCACCAGATTTTCCATCACAAGGGGTACACACACTACGCCAGACACAGGTCTCTCTTTGACCTCATCCTCTCCAGAGAAATCCCCTTGAATTGTCTCCTCTCTAGCCAGCGAGTCACTTGAATCATCATCCTCCTCTGAATCAGCCTTAAATTAGAAAGCAGCAAACATCACCATGCAAGCAACCACAAATACCAATATCATTTAAATAAACACAATTGTCATAGTTGACAGCATGTACCACACGTAAGCAGATAAGATGCCCTCCCTATTATATCTGGGCATGCACGAAAAAGGTAATGATAGTCCAAGAAAAATGTTGGTGCTCTGGTTTCTGTAGAGCTGGAATGATGATCTCGCATTTTTTCTTCTGAGCTTTCTTCCCCGTAAATTATGTTGTTGTTGTTGTTGTATTATAAACAAGTAAATGGGTGCTTGAAATTTGCAAGCGGGGAGGGAGGGGGAAGTGTTACATGATGATACTCTTTAAATAAGGAAAAAAAACAATGAAAGCTCTAAAGTCTGCGTGCTACATGCAAGCAAAGAAAAGTATAATTCTCGAAAATGAAATACACGCCCCTTGGTTTTAGGGTGAATGAGGTATGGAAACCAGACAGTTCTAGTACAAACTTATATTGTATGTCATCCGGATATTAACGACTTTTCAAAATACTATAATCAGTATACCAAAACGAATGTGAAACCACTGGAGGATCATCATAACCTCATTTGACGGCATATAAGACGCTCTTCTACATTAGATATTTCATTTCAGTACAGCATACTTAATAAGAGCTCACATGAAGAATTTTACTATATAAATTCAATTGGAATCGACATTTTTTAAAATATACTAATTTTCATATTCAATTTTTCTCTTCCAATCTTCTACATGGACTGCATTTTTTTAAATGAAAACGATAATACCATGAAGCTCGGTTGGTTGAAATTGGCCATCAAAGCTACGGTAGAGGTTAGGAAAAAGTTGAAGAAATTATATGCAGTAGTTAGCAGTGCAAAAAATGGTATGAAGAAGACTAAATAACATGCACTTAGTGTACCTAACTCATATATGTAAAGCTATCGATTGCAATAATTCGAAGCCTAAATGATTTTTTTAACTTTTATACAATATAGACATAAATCTAACCCTCCCCAGAAACTGGCCCGACTCCCTGAATTCCAAACCTCGAATCGACACTCGGCCCGGCAACAATGGAGAAATATATCCATAGCAACAAAAGTGAAAACATTTCTAAAATCCCTGATAAAAGTTTAAAAATATCAGTTTTACGGTAGGTAGGAAAGAATCGAATGCAAGAATAAGATTTTTCAAACATTCAGCCTCATATTTGTGAAAGAATCAGTCTTGTAGCTAAATTATTTCATATTTTAATGAACGAAAGAAAAAAGGTCCACACTAAAATTTTTCATTTTTCCCATATAATCCCATGTAAAGCTATCGATTGCAATAAACCGAAGCCTGATCGACTTTTTTCACTTTTTCGACTTTTTCCCAACTCGACACATGATTCCAACTCTACCCAGAAAATTTCACCCACCTAGCTCATTTAAAAATGCCCAGGAGTTTTGATGAGTCAGTCAGTCAGTTTTGTAGCTTTATATATATATATTAATAACTAACATGGAAGAAAACTCAGGAAGAAAATAATGCAGAGATGATCAGTCCAAGCAGAAGCATGAAAGAATGGTAGAAGATGACTCTGAGACAAGATAGGTCTATCATAAAAAAATTGTTTCAACGGGAAGGTACAGTGAAACTTGTGTTCAGCAACCACTGATGGTTCTGCTGAGAAATGGTCATTCTACAGGGGTTCAGTTTCTTGGAGAACATATCCTGCAAATCAACAGTTTTGTTAAAACCTATCCAGATGGTGTATGTTTTCTCATAATTTAGTTGCTCTAGGGAAATTTCAATGCATATTCATTTGATGTACACATACAGCGAAACCTGAATTAAGCTGCCATTGTCAATTCCGCTGAAAAATGGTTGTTGACAGGGGTGGTCGCTTTACAGGAGTGGTCATTAAGAGGGGTTTCACTGTATTTTTGTAACATCACTAATATGCAGGGTGCGGCATTTTAACTTCCTTTTTTCAAAATGCAATAAAACCCATTTAATGAATGAGATTTTTTTTAATTTTTTAATGATGTTGTAGGTGCAATCTAAAGTTTTGTTTTACACAGTTTTGAAAATCATATCAGGTAGGTGACGCCCTCCACTTTCCATACACTGAATAAGCCGATATCTGGCGTTTGTTTGGGATCGATCTTTGAAAGTCATGGGTTTTAGAGTCTCAGACAGTGACATTTGACGAGAAAATGAGGCATGCAAAAAATTTCTGAAATCAGATTATATTAAGGGGTTATGCATACAGCTTTTCGTTTAACATGGGGGCTCCCATAAGCATGCACCACTTATTTGAAAAGCCTGCACTCCCAGGCCGACAAAGGAGTGTTTTTTCCTCCTTAAGTCCTAAAGGAGTGTTTTTTTCTCCACCTTGAAACATTGGATTGGAGTGGATTTTTGGGGAGGCAACCGACAGCTAAGGTCATTTGCCCCAGATGGGACAGGTAAGGGAGGAAGGGTGGATAGAAACCTGGCGTCGGCATTCGCCTGCTCTAAATGAAAGGCACCAAGGGGACCACGGTTTTACGTCTCATCCGATAGACGTAGTACTGCACTTGAAGTGCCCTCCACAAGACACTCAAGTAAGGATCGGGCTTCCCCTGAAAACCATCATCCTCTGCAGGGATTTGAACCCTGGCCATCCGTATGGGTAGCCAGTACTCTAGCCACCACACCAACCCAATCCCCACCTTAAAACATTAACCCCCATTTCCATTAAATTAATTCTTCCTCCAATGCGGATTTTTACCACATGCTATAATTCCAGAGAGCAACACTCGATCTCGAGGGTATTTTTCAGTAATTCAAGATCGAGTACAGACCATCTGGGATAAAATTTTCCCACTGTTAAGAGTGTCAGGGATGACTGACACAGGCATAAGGACTCACATTTGCATTTTAGACCTGGGGCCTGTTTCTCAGTGCAACAAGTCTACAAGTTACAAGTCACGTGACTATTTCACAAGGTCTGTGTGTTACTCAAATATACCTAACCAAAGACTTGTACTAGCCCAAAAAAATAGCAGACCTATTCAAGACCATACAAAGGATATGTTATTATTTTCTCTTGACTGCTGTCATCGTGAATTTCACCCTAAAACCAAGTTACCAAGCGCAACAAACTCACAAGTCTACTTTCATTTCAATGACAAATGAAAACTTATCATTGTTGAATGAAGAAAGACATGAACATGGTGGATGGAATAATTAAATATCCAATGATATCTCTTTAATTAGCAGTAAACAACTAATAGTCTTATTGACTACTTATCTCTAATTAATAGAGACACGTTAGTAAGTAGTAAACAACTAGATATCAATCTGTCTCTATTAAGGAATATCCACATCTACATACTGCCCCGTGAGCTGCCACATGGGCGTGTGGCAGGGGGTGGAAGGTCACCAGCCATGTAAAGATGTAAAACTGTTGGAGTTGAAATGGTGACATGTATTATGGGAGTGTATTTAGAGGAGCTCAGTTTTTATTGTGGTCACTTATTGTGCATGGAAAGAATGAGTTTTTGTACCTATCTGTTCGGCAGAGTATCTCTCTTATTTTATCACATCCGTCAGACCCAGAAATGAAGTGAGGCGTCATGATAATATTGTCTGTGTCGATCATTAATTACTGGAAATACGAACTGTAAGTTTCGATAAATAGTTTGAACACTAACATACAGAGTATTATCATTAAGTTTCATAATAATATTTTGTTATAAAGGCGTTAATAGTGGTTCAATAAAGATAAGACCAACTCACCATGATACCTTGACATTAGGATTTATAAATAATTACCATCAAGAGCTCTTCCCTCAAGAAATACCACAACATTAACGATTTTATCTTATGATGTTAGGTTTACCCAAAAACTCAAATTTGCATTGGATCATTTAAGGTAAGTTACGGCATGAAAATATTTTGCAGCACATATTCTATCATTTGTATTTACCCAAAAATCTTGCACCAACTTTTGAAATGAGTGTGAGCCGAAACGCGTTGTACGCATTAAAACAATTTTGTGGAAAAGTGCAATTGTTTCTCTTAAATTATGAATAACTTCCACGATATCTCGCCTGAATCTGTTCAATTTATCAAAATAGTGTTATGTATGGCCTTGATTAGGTTGGCCATTTTTTTGGACAAGGAAGGGTCTTCAGTTTGGTATATCCGAGTATAAGATCTGCATTGTGAAATAGTCACGTGCCTTGTCACTTTTAGGCTTGTAGCTCTGAGAAACAGACCACTGGTGTCAACTTAAGAGCAAATAATTTTGGAGAAAAACATGTATCTTACAAAATGTCAAATATGGTGATTTAAATACCCTAGTATTTGACTATTGCTTTCGTGGGCCATCACTGTAAAGGAGAATGACTGCACTTACCAAATTTCTCATCTCAAGTGGATCACATTCAATACTATCCACAAGTCTTGCTTGAGATACATCCATGGCAAATTGCTCCCCACAGTAAATCAATCCCTTCACCTGAGGTTCACATGGTATTCCCCCTGCTTTGGCATCATCCTCCTCCATCTGGAAGAAACGACACATGTAAAGCTTCCACCAGAAGTTTAACCCCAAAACCAATTCCCTTACTAATCAAGGAATTCGACATGATCAATGACACTCAAAATGTATGCATATCTTATCAGTTTATTCACCACAATTAAAAATATCCTTAGTTATTTTGGGGGCCTGGTCAATTATTCCCATCACTTAGAGACTACATCTACATTGTAACGATACCATTAGTGGAGTGAGTGTTGGTTAGATGCCATATGTTTGGCAGTACACCGGCAAAATATTGGGGACCAACAATACGTAAGAAAACTGTGACGGATTAACACACTTGGGGGCCTGTAGGCAGTACAAGCAATGGGGCCCACATTAATAAACAAGTCGCAAGAGAAGAAAGCGGAAAACAATTCTCAGGGCCCCCCCTCGGGGCCCATAGGCTACTGCCTACTTTGCCTTATTGATAATCTGGCTCTGTGCACACCCACTGAATGGAAAGCATTTGTACTTTAAAACACCTCTCTTCCCACATTTTTACGTGACCAAGAACTAGAAGTTTGAAGATAAAAATTATCATTTGAATTTCAATCATTTTTCAAACTCTAGGGTTTATCCAAATGATCGCAACTTCGAATGTATTTGGTTATTTAGAGAGGATTGAAGATACTACGAGTAAGTATTTCACTGCAAGGATGCAACCACTGCCACTTCCAATTTTTTCTCTCAGTGAATGAAATCTGTTAAGAAATAAATGTGGTAACGTAGATAGGGTCATTATTTTTATAAATTAAGCCGTAAATAAAAAAAAATCTGCTTTAACTCTTTCTTTTGTCAACTGTATAAATTGTGTTGATATTAAGAATGAATCTTTTTTACCTACAAGATGAAAAAACTAGCCTGACTTCGGATTCAAACCCTGCAAGAACCGCACCTCAACTTCCGCACATGGAATTAAGCCTTGTTCACAACAACTTAACTTGCTTTACTTGGCTTAACTTGGCGCGACTTAGGAGTTGAGTCCATGAGAAAGCAACACACTTGTTCACAACTTAAAGTGGCTTAACTCAACTTGGCGTCTTGGTTCTCAGTTGGTAAATATGAGGATTAAGACTTAAACCAAGACTTACAAATAACCTTGAGATTTGTAAGACAGATTTATGCAAATGGTTTCACTGTAATATGAAAATGCTGCATATGAATCTCAAATTTTATGAGATAAGTATAATTGAGGAGAAACAATTACTTCATAAAAATCACTCTTACCCTCTCTACAGATAGTATGGCAATTGAAAAACAACATATTATCCTTACAGAATTTCCAATCTCAAGTGGTACACAAACGACATTAGAGACGGGTATCTCGTGGACTTCTTCATCAGAAGGATTCTCCCAGCTATAAGTCTCTCCTTCAATTAGCGAATCATCCGAATCGACCTCTTCTGGAACATTTCTCTGGAAGAAAGAATGCAACACCAATTAAATCAATATATGTATAATCCCAAGAGAGATTAAAAATGTCTGAAATTACCAAAAGGACAGGAAACAAAATAAGGATCCCCTTCCATATCTACATAATGGTTTTACGTTGAAATAAACGCAATTAAACCGAGCTCCCAGCTGTTCCCTTATTGCCTTCCCATGAAGAGACAATTTATAGAACTACATACATCAAGTATTTACCATTGAAGTTCCCAGTAGTTCCCTGCCAGACTTCACTGTCACTACACATAATCATTAACTACATTATATCAAGGTCTAAAATCAAAGGAAATGGTTCCAGGCTTGACTTTGTGGAAGTAATTCATATTAACTTAAATAAAACTTTGTACACTCCACTATAGGTTTAATAACACGACCCGGGTTTCAACACTTCGTGTCATCTTCAGGTGACAGATGACAGACAGATGACCTGAAGATGGCACAAAGTGTCGAAACCCGGGTCGTGTTATGAAACCTACAGTGGAGTATACAAAGTTTTATTTAAGTTAATCTAAAATCAAAGTTTTATGGCAAACAACTTTTGGGATTCACTGCAATAGAGTTCCTGGCAAATTTAACATATTCATCAATGGGCATAAATTAGATAGGATAGCAAAATGAAAATATCTTATGAATATAATTGACTACAGAACGAGATGGGAAGAACACAATGAATATCTTATAAAGAAGCTGCATGCTTAATTTGCATTTTCTATGAAATCTCAAAGATTATGCTACCTGAAACACTACAAATGCTATAATATGCTTCCATATTAACCATTATAAGTAGTCTGGGAGGGAGCTAGGAACTTGGTCCGTCAGTCTGAGCCTGAGTCCACAGAATCTGGTCGATTAGTCACAGTACCTGACCCATTCCCATGACTTTGATCTTCTAACTTCCATGACATATTGTGAAATTTCAACGACAAAGGCAGGGATTTCCAACCAAAAAGCACTCATAAAGGCCATAATTAGAAGGTAGAGTCATTGCCCTCACCACATTTCCTGTTTCAAGGGGATCACAAGCAGCATCAGGCACAGGCCTCTCTTGAGATATATCCTGGGCAAGGTGCTTCCCTCTGTAAGTCCATTCATGCACCAGTGACTCACTGGGGATGTCCATTTCTTTTACATCAGTCTAAAAATTAAAGAACATAACCATTTAAGAAATAAGCAACCAAAAATGTCAATCTTATCACCTGTGCAGGCAATAGATTTGGATACCCTCTCAATGGACTAAAAACATTATGTAATATCATTCTTAACACAATTGATTACGCTATGAAATACTCCTAGTGTAACCGCGCAGGACACCTGTGCCACCCTTTAAAACATAGGTTTTTGTCACTAAGTTTACCTAAAACAAGTAATAATATTATGAATCTAGTCTATTTCTCACTAAAAACATAAAAAGTCCTCATCTATTTGATTTATTTTTTCAATATGGACACAATGTAATTTTCTAGAAAAATTCACACATTTTGGACTTCTTGGAAGCAAACAGTCTTTAATTGTATTATTTTAAGTATTTTAGCAACATAATCATCTAATTATACAGTGTATGCATACTTTGTCAATATTTTATCTCATAATCATCACATTTGGAACACACGAGGACTTGGTGGCCTGCACAAACAAGCCTATTGCATATGTAACATTGTTTCCACAAGCTCTGGTTTTGGACTCTACTGCAAAAGTCATATTGTCCTTTCCCACCCTGTAATGGCAAACTTAAGAGTTGGTGGATATTGTGATAGCCCCAAAAGAAGCCTAGCTTTTAATTTTATCACCCTGGATACACTTTCTTGTGAAATATGCCAGGTAATTAGAGGTTTCACAAGTTCCAGCCCAACCTCCTGCAAATATTTGCAGCAAATGGATATTTTCAGGATTATTAATTGGTATATATAACTACATCATTTATACCAGCCATATCCAGAAAAAAATAAAACAATGTAAGAGGCCATAGACACACAAAGCACATCGCATCATACTGATGACATATTTTCAGGAACGTTTCAGGAAGGAAAAGGAAAGGGATCCTTCTTCGAGAATGTAGGGGGATGGATTGATTATTAGGCTAATAAACATCCACATTCTTTATGTAAATACCAGCATATTTCTCGATGATCAATTACTATGATCATGTGCACACATAACTTAAATTGAGAGAATTACGAATTCATTTTAACCTTTTCCACTCGTTCTAATTTAAGCATTATATGTAGTGTCCCTTTAAAAATCTGTTAACATACATTACCACAAAGATGAAATTTATGACTGTAAAAAGTTTCCCAATATCTTCATGTGGGGCACTCACAACTTTAACCTCCATTGAAGAAATAATATTACAACTCATTTGAAGAGGAATAGATTCTTTAGGGATGTAGTCATTGTATAATCAACGGTGCACAAACCTAATTTTTACTCCATTGACTACTCAGCGGATTTATGAGGAGTATACTAATGACCATAGGGAAAATATCAAATTACTGCTTGGTCGCTACATGGAAAAGATGATTTTTAGTATTTCATCACTTTCACAGGGTAAGATACATGATGCATTTTTGTCGGAGTATAACTTACGCGTGAGTATAAAAATGCTCCTCACAAAATTTAACTGCATAACTTTAGCCTTTTTCATGGTGAATATGTCAAAAGGTGTTTAAGTAATTCATTAATTTACCTTATCCTCTAAGTATTATCCTCCATCTTCTAAGCTGAACTGTTGAACTACAAGGCTAATGTACTGCTCATAGCAAACCTAGAAAACAATGCTGGGAAAACTTCCAAAACCATTTTAATGATATTTTCTTGAAAATTCCACACTTATTTGGTTTCTCACTCAGATAAGTAATCGGTATTGACAAATTCAGCAGATAGAACCAAACTCTTTTTCGTGATAAAAATAATAGCTCTCTTTACTAATTAATTTCAAAGTAATTTAAAGGTGAATGTAGCATCAGGTAAGTTTACTAAATCGAGTAACTGACACAATCAGAGATTCGGTCTATTCCCTCCTTCATGAATAGCTTTTCACTGAGTGGTAAATTGGCAAGTGAGTGGATATGAACATCAGACGACAGGCAGGATTTCAAAATCAAGTGGGGCCGAGTACCCAAGAATGGGAAGTAAAAATCTCATTTAACAATCAAGGAGACCGCTCTGATTCTTTTACTAAGCCCGAATATGTGTAAAACTCACACACTCATGGCTGAGGTCAATATCAATTCCCTGGGCCTTCCGCGGATTCCTGCGAAGTTTTGGATACAATAAAGTCACATTGCACAGATTAATTATAAGGCACTAAAATAGGCCATGCCAGGACTTGAACACCAGGCATTCTTGGCCGCAGACGAGCACTCTCCTCTAGGCTACTTCATCGATCAAGAGAAGTCCGCGTTCAGTGGTTCTTACCATATAGCAAAAAAAGGGAATTCTAATGTTTCCTTCAGAAACTGGACCAAATCAGATGTTCAGGACTTTTGAAAGTAGTTTTCAGAAGTAAAATAATATTCCCTTAGGAGGAATTAAGAAATTTAAGTGTTTGAGATGACCTGAATGCATGAGGGCGGAAACTTATGTACGGCATTAAGGTATTGGAAACACTTGTAAAGAAAAATTTTCTCCACATGGAAACCATTCCATTCTAATAGATTTCCCATACTTTAACTTGAAATTCACAATGCAATATGCCAAAATATTAACTGTAATGAATCATATCTCTCAAAAATATTTTGAGGCCTGTAAAAACGACGTTCATCCGCAGCCATTTCTTATACATGGAAAAACGTTTTATTGTCAGTGAATTTGATCTGAGAATAAAAACATTGTGTGTCCCAACAGATAATTCTTTCATTGAATCGTTTCTTGAGTTTCACTCGATAAAAAAATTTTTAAAGGGTCCAAAGGTCTAAAAAAAATGGTAAGTATCTCTACATAATTAACTACGAATTTGGAACCTCGACTGGCTGCGGATTGAAATAAACTCATCACATATATAATTAACTCCGAGACGATCTCACGAACGTGAACCTTACTAGTATGACTATTTATACGACGTGTAAAATCGATACCCATTTATAGAGCGTTTGAATATTCCCGGTTTCCATTGGCTGTCTCATTGTTGTCAAGTTGTCGAAGGAAAAGCGATTTCAATTAGTTCCTGTGTACGCCGCATACAGATGCCAATGAGTTTTGCATAAAAATTTTTCCACCACTGTAGATGTTATCATTAACTTTTCTGAAATATGAAATACCAAAAAGTTACAAAGAAACTTGTATTATTTATTCATAACTTTATTTAATGATTCATGAGTAATGTGGTGCTGTTCTCTTGTTTTGCCTATAGAATCTAAGTGATTGACCTAGTGCTAACCTCTAAAACTGGGGTTCATTAAAAACATAAATACGCTCAATGGTATCCAGCAAGATATTCTTCACCAACATCTACAATACTCTGCTAGCCACCGCATGGGCATGTGGCAGGGGTTGTTAGGTCACCAGCATTGTAAAGATGTAAGTTTTTGGGAGGTGAAATGGTGACATGTATTTTGGAGTGTATTGAGTGGTGCTCATTTTACATTGTGATCACTTATTGTTTGCGGAAAGAATGAGTTTTTGTACCTATCTCATCGGTTCCTTTCAACGGTTTTCAACAGAGACGAACCACTAGCCTTCTGAAAAACTACGGAGTCAACTCGTGAGAATTAAAGACCAAATTGGACTCAAGATCTCTGGTGTTCATCAAATTCCCGGTGAATGTGGAGACATTTACATCAGAGAAACTGGCAGAACAATGGAGAACTTGCAAGGTTTTTTTTAAAGCTGTTTTGACTCATGGAGAGGACCAAAAATGTGTCCTATGTATCCTTTCCTTTCATCTGAGCGACCCATATTTATTGAACTACAGTGAATAGAAAAGATGATGACGTTTCAAACAGCATTTTGTGCACCATTTAGGAAGTTATGCAACGTCACACCTGCCATCTACCATACGAGACATACAAGATACCGGCAAATAGTACGGCGAGTATCAGTGTTCATTTATCATTCATTTATCTTTAGCCTCGTGACATTTCGTTGAAATATTGCATCTAAGTTTCAGTATATACCTATGTATTTTGGTGTGCAATAGTTGAACGATTTCTCAGTGTTTCATCTGCATGGAAGTTTGTGCTGAGTCAGATAATCTGCCTATGAAGTCGATGCTCTAGTGATGATGGAGCACTTATATGCGACTTGATTCAAGATGCGACATGTAGACATAGTCCGAAATACAAACTGTTAAATCACGTTGTTAATTATTTATTACAATTTACCCGATAAATTAATACTTAAATTGCTTGCTATTTCTATTGCAGCAACATTGTTTTCAGATTGGAGTGCGGGAGAAGGAACCAGGGCCTTCCTCAGCTGGTAGGAAGGCTCTGGTTCCTTTTTGAGTATTAAATGCTCTACCAGACAGGGGGCATGGTTTGGCTGTGTTGTCAAATCAATGTCAACAAGGAACTTATGAATTATGGGGCTCCTAGGCGGTAAGATTTGTTTTAAAGATCTGGGCTAACATTCATCATTTCATGCACTAACGGGCAATGGCAGAAACAGTACTCTGGAGTAATTTTTAAAAATCAGCCCTTGACTTGAAAAAGCAAGGTACCAGGCCAGTTTTCAACATTTCATAACTTTGATAGATATTCCATGTTTAACAGGCCTGCATTACCCTGTTTTAGGTATGGATATAATTCCAATGACAGCATTTATGTATTCCACGATGACAACCAAGCAAATAAGTGACATCAATCCACTAACCTTTAAACCACTCTGCATTTTCTTTTTCTCAAGTTCTGTTGCTGACTTCATACACATCTCTTTGAACTCATTGAATTCCATCAGCTTCCCGAAACACTTAGAGCACACACTGTCTGGTAACCCATCGCCTTCAGTAACCTACATCAGTAAGAAAAATCTTATCAACAAATGATACACCCATGACTAAATTAAAGTAAAAAATTCTGTTACCATTCAATGGTATCAGGCTCAACTATGTGGAAGTTGATATTCACAAATGAAAAAACGACTTCGTTTTCTTCCACTGATTCATTTTTTTGGTACATCATGTTTCGACACACAGAGGTCATTTTCAAGTACAAAAAATTCTCCAACCTCCCCCAAATCCCTTCCAGGTATATATTTGCTTGAATTTTAAAATTTTTTGTACTTGAAAATGACCTCTATGTGTCTAAACATGTCGTACCAAAAAAATGAATCAGTGGAAGAAAACAAAGTCGTTTTTTTCATTGGTTATATCACGAAGAATACCAAATTACATTCCATTACATCAACTCTAAAAACACCAATATCTCTACCCTTCTTCACCATTTCCCTCTTCTCATTTCCATCGTCCTTTAGTTTTCCACATTAAAAGCGTTGATATCTACGTTTCTCTTAATTCACCTTTTTTAAGCCTCCTAAACTAACTTCCACGTCCGGTTTCAACATAGCTAAGCTCTTTGCCACTTGAAGAAACTCGAAATGTTATCAGATTCTCGGCCCATCAAACCCGAGCATTTTTTGCGTACAGACTGTAAGGGTCCATATGAAGTTTTGGTAAATCTCTGATTGCGCCACACACTTATAAAAAATTTCCCAAAAGTGAAGCGGAGATTTAATTAAGTTTTTAACAATCAATGGATAAACAGAACTGTAAGGATTGGTTAGGTTCTTATATTACTCCAGGGAGGCGACGAGCAGCTGAGGTAATTGATAAATTACGTTTTCATGGTCGTGCAAAGATGTTGGGATGTACTAAAGCCGTCTTAATAAGGTGTAAGACCATGCAGGAATGCCTGTGTACCCCTTTTACGGATATTGATGGTAAATAAGGTGGCTGGTGGGGTTAAAATCGAAGCTACGGTCTATACAATGTCGTGAGAGAGACGGAAAGATGAGAGGTAAAAGAAAACTTAGATATCAGCGTGTTCGAGACGTGCACTAGAAATAAGTCGAAGCAAGGTAACTCTTGCTCGACAAAACACATTTTCACAATTTAATTGGCCTCCTAACTAATGCCGAAGGAAATAGGTTTATATTTCCACATAATATTGTAAGAAATATCCTCATGCACATCCTTTGGTTAAACAACATACGCCACCACAATCCATTAGACAACAGAACAAACCTCAGGAAACACTCAACGTCGCGAACAAATACTTACTTCCACATTTACTAGGTCCCGTATGCCTTTCCAAATCGCCTTTCCCCTCACTATATCAGAAACGTATATATTTAAAGATTCCTTGTCATACTTCAAACAAAGTCTACACACAACTCCTTTTTCAACAACACCGGGTGGTAATTTCAAATTTGTATTCACCATGGCTAAAATACACGACTGAGACTGGCTTTAACCCATCAATTAAGAATAAGAAGAACCTCGGAGTTATAGGGAGAGAGGACCCAGGTAATAACAGACGTCTTCATATTTCATTCCCCAAGCAGATTTTTGGACGACGAAAACGATAAATATCGCGCTCCTCCTCCTTCAAATGTTACTTTTGGGAGAAAAGGTAAAAAGCATACTGGAGAGCGTATCACGCGTGTCATTTATTTTGGTCAGGTTAAATACGAAAATGCTATTTCAAACTATTGTCGGAAATTTCTTGTTGTGATGATATCAATCATCTATGATAGAGGTGGAACTTTTTCAATGTATCGCGAAGTCCGTAGTTTCTCATGTGGAAGTGTTCAAGGCCCAGCAGTGTTTTAATCATGGTGAACACAGCAGTGGGTTTGGAAGCTGCTGATGCAGGGAAAGATTTGATATGCAGACTTTGTATGCAGCGAAGCGAAGGCTCCTTCAACATATTCGTCTCAGATGCAATAAGGGGGATGGCCGTCCGGGAAGTAATGCCTGACCTACTTAATATTGAAGTAAGTGTTTGAAAGCTATGAAAGTTGATTGGCGATGGTCGATTTTGTTCCGTTTCTATTGGATATTTTCGGTGACTATTGTCAGAGTAGAGAAACTGCATCAGAGTAATCATTTTTGGTAAATCTCCTCTTGTGACACACCTCTCAAACACTTGATCCGAGAAATTGGTGTAACAATGGTCTCAACCCTTTGCTTTGGGACTGTTTCCTAGATTTTAAAGGACAAACAACGAACAATTTTACCCTTCGTCCGAGGATGACGTACTCTGCGATTGATACTTTCAGAAAAATTGGTTAGTGTCTGCTACAAAAAAATTTGAGTGGCCTGTGACAGTAGCGGAAATTTTCAAAAAATCGTTCAACAATTACTGGAAAACTTACCTCCGTGAAAGTTGTGAATGAATCGACATTGCCATAACTTACTTTCGATGATGTACTGCGGCAGACCGCACGGCGTCTACCCGGAAAGGGAGCCAGGGAGACACCTAATCCCAAATCTTTGGGCAACGGGCTTTTCCGGTTCTCAAAGACGTGCGGTAAGTTTTCGCGAAAGCGAGACTGACGGCAACTCGTCTTATGTTGTTTGGGAAACAAAACTAATACGAGCACTTCGGGGTGGTGGAAGCCCAATTGAGGTCCTGTTGACCTCAATCCGCCTCATTGGTGTCGGCCTCGAAGGGGCTGTGGCTCGCTAACTTTCCCTTCCCATTCCCTTGGAGATAAGCGAAAGCTTCCAGTCCGAGGGGGAAGTCGTAATCCTGCGGCGAGAGCCGAAACACCTGCCATAACTTACTATCAAAAACTGTCAAAACCGTTGGCCATGACCATGTATTCCTGATTTTGAAAGACAAACGTGGAATACTTTTAATCTCCGTCGAAGGATCACAGACTCCTCGGATGGTAGTAAAAAAATTCGTTTAACGTTATTCTGAAGATACATCTTGAAAATTGCAAATGTTGTTTCCAATACCACTTCTTACCATCTATAGTTTTCCAAACCTTTTTTTTCTCTCTTTCTTTTCCAGATCTGGAAAGACTATCATTAAGCCCCATACAGCATATTTACTGTATTTAATATGAATTGCGACTGTAGTACAGCAAGAAAACACCATGTCCAAATCCTAAAATACACAGTAATAATGCTCTAACTTTGATATATATATAGACTTTATAAATGGTTGAAATTCCATAGTACCTACACATGTATGACAGTGTCATACATAATGTAATTTCCGTGTGCCGATTTATAGTAAACATATAACAAAAAACAAGAAAGAGGACAAAAACACAATAACAGCATAAAAATAAGCAATGAGAGCCCAACATAGAAAGGGGAAATATTTGATTTGTTGACAGGTATCGCTTGGGTGGTGAAATAGTTACATGGTAAATAAAAAGGATCGATAATGTGGGGGAGTGAATTTAGAAGGGATGGGAGGAGAAATAAAGGTGAGCGCTTGGTGAGAGATATCCTTGGAATGGCCGATGGAGTAGAGTATGGGTGCGGGTGGATCGAGTTAGTATCCTGAAGTTGAAGATAGAAAGCAGTTCAGGGCAATCAATGGTCAAGTTAAGGGTATTGTGGAGGAGTTTTAAATCCATTTTTAGTCTGGTTTTCGAGGTTAGAAATGGAAAGAGAGGACAGCACAGAGTTTGAGGACATATTATGGAAATTTGGGACTCTGTGCTTGACTATTTTGGCAAAGAAGTGAGAGATGCAATCGAGGGATTTTAGATTTGTTGGCTGGATGGGCTGACATAGACCAAATTGGAGAACAATATGATACTATGGGAAGGACAATTGTTGAGTTGTAGAAATGGAGTGCTATTGGATCTTTAATTTCTGTGAAGCGGTAAAGAAGGCCTAATAGGGACATCGCTTTATTTTTTACAGTCTGAATGTGGTCGGAGTAATTTAGCTTTTGATCGGTTAAAACGCCTAGGTCTTTCATGGTTGTCACTCTGTTTAAGGGAGTTGAGTTAATGGTGTAGTTGAAAGTCAGGGGTTTTGTTTTCAGAGCAAGAGTCATGATGCTGCATTTTCCAGGGTTTAAGTTAAGTTTCCAGGTATCACACACAGGGAAGTTTGATTTAAGGCAAGTTGAAATTGAATACAGTCAGAAGTATTATTAATTTGCTTGTAAATCTTGCAATCATCAGCATAGAGAAGGCAATGAACTTGGGAGGAAAGGAGTTGGGAAGGAAGATCATTAATGAATAAATTGAATAGATATGGCCCAAGGACACTGCCCTGGGGAACTCCAGACATTACAGGAGACCAAGAGGAAGAAGCACCGGCGAGTATTACACGCTGGGTTCTGTTGGTGAGAAAGCTAGAAAGAAGGCTGAGGAACATACCATGTATGCCAAACTGTTGGCTGAGTTTATGAGGGAGAAGTGGATGATGGAGGGCGTCGAAAGCCTTGGAGAAGTCAAGGTAGATGGTATCAAGTTGAGTTGATTTGTCTATTGCCATGACGGCGTGGTGCTGAAAGACGGCAAGATTTGTTAGGCATGATCTTCCTGGGAGGAAACCATGTTGCTGGGAAGATAAAAAGGGAGAGGTGAAATAGTAAATCCTATTGAGAATAATACGCTCACAAACGGAAGACAGGATCGGAAGCAATGAGATTGGGCGATAGTTTGAGACATCATTCTTGGGACCAGTTTTATGTATCGGAATGACGTTGGCGCATTTCCATTGAGGCGGGAAGGTTCCTAAGGAAAAACAGCGATTGAACAAGAGGGCTAAAGGTTGTGAGAGGGATGAAGCGCAATTGCGAATAAATTTAGGGTTGAGACCATCAGGGCCAGGTGAGCGGTGGAGGGGTATTTTGCAGAGATATTGAAAAACTTCCCGGGAATCTGTTTGTATGTTGGATAGGGAATGATTTGAATTAGGAAGGAGGGAATGGACAGGGGTGATACTGTGATTGGAAGCACGCTGCAGGCAATCGGAAAAGAATTTTAGGAAGAGGTTAGGTCTCTCTGATCCGGCGGCATTTTTGGTACCATAGGAGAGTGCTTCAGGAATTTGAGGACGATTATGGCATTGGTTGATAAAGGACCAGAATTTTTTGGGGCTGGAGGAAATATTTGAGGAGACAGTCTGCGTGTAGTTTTCGTAGTCACGGCAAATGAGGAATTTGGAATATCGGCGAAGATCAATGAAGGATCGGCACATTTCCTCATTTGGGACGGCCTTGTGGAGGTACCAAGCGCGATTTTTGTTTCCAAGAATATGTATTGTATCCTGTTTAAACCATGAGGGGATTTTTTTTGCCTTGGGCTTAGCTAGAGGAACAAAGTCTTTAATGATGGCCTCAAGGACAGCGTGAAAGAAGTCCACTCCTTCTTCAGGGGATAATGAGGATAGGACACTCCAGGGAATAAGGTCGAGGGAGCGGTTGACGTCTTCCCCTGCGAACCTTCGACCAGGCATGAAAGGGTTTAAGTGGAGTGGGGGAAGCCTCGCGGGATTTCCACGAGCCAAGGAAGAAGAAATGTGCATCAATGGACTGGTGGTCGGAGTTGAAGATATTTCGGCAGGGGGTGATCGCCTCGGGCGCAGCGGTGGAGGGGAGGTAGTCCAGGGTTGCCATATCGCGGGTGCTCTCAAGACAGTGTTGGGGGAGTTGGAGTGCATTTACAAAATGGTCAATAAAATATTTGTCATGGGCATGAGTGGATGGCCGTTGGTGGGAGATTCCCAGCGAACGGATAAATTAAAGTCACCCACAAGAATTACAGGTCCCAGATTTATGGCCCGTAGCACTGAGTCGAGACAACTTTCCAGCACACTCAAGTCACTTGCGGAAGGACGGTAAAAACAGCCCACGAATAGTTTGGTGGCCTTAGAGGTTTTTACATGAGGTAGCAATATTTCACTCCACTCAATTTCACTATTTGTCTCCATGTCTTTTCTTCGTTTCGAAAGAAACGCAGATTTTATAGCGAGTAACACTCTGCCTCCTCTAGAATGACAATCTCGTCTATAAATCGAGTGAGAGCGCGAGAAGAACAGTTCACTGTCACTGAAAGATGGAGTCAGCCATGTCTCGGAGAGGGCTATTATATCAAATTTTGAGAGCTCATGGTTGTGGGAGTTGCACGTTGATATTTTGTTTTTTAAGCTTAGGACATTTTGGTAATACATGCTCGAGGAAGGGCCAGGGTTAACACTCACATCACCTGAAAGGATCACAAGGAGTAGCAGGATGAGACCGTTCCCAGGGTTTGGCGTCGAGGCTGTCGGCGAGAGGTCGGCGGATCGCTGGGGCCTTGACGGCGAGGTGACAGGGTACTGCAGGCTGGCAGGCGACAGACCACACAACGCGAAGCCGGAAAATTTAAATTTTCTGTAGCTGAAACAGCTGATGGGAATCGGATCCTTTTTTAACTGGGGAAATTCACTATGTATATTCACACCCTCACGGACAATGATTCGGCTCAAGCTTTCGCTTATAACCTGGGCTAGGAAGAGGTGGAAAAAAGGGATGGGTGGGGAAGGTTAGTGGAACCGCAGCCCCTTCGAGGCCGACACCAATGAGGCGGATTGAGGTCAAAAGGACCTCGATTGGGCCTCCGTCTCCCCGAAGTGCTCGTATTAGTTTGGTTACCCCAAACAACAAGGACGAGTGACCGTCGGTTTCACTTTCGCAAAAACCTATCGCACCTCATTGTGAACCGAGAGAGCCTGTTGCCCAAATATTTGGGATTAGGTATCTCTCTGACTCACTTTTCGGGTTGACGCCGTGCGGTCTGCCAAAGTACGTCCTCGAGTCGGGGATCACCGGACCCATGGAGGGTCAGTTCGGACCAATTCAGGTCAAAGCGTGAGTACATCCCTCCTCTCAGTAGTTCTCGTCAACCCCGACCCACAAGCACAAGGAGGGCTGAACTTAACCCAAAAATATAGAAACACACAAGAGAGAGAGAGACGCGTGTCTTATCTCTGGCGGCCATGTTGAAAACTCCACACAATAGTACTATTCCTTACTTTGAACAATAATGGAAACCCACGGTCCTGACTCTGTATTATAGTTCTGAAGGACATACATGTTACTGTTTAACTATTGGTCAGAGAATCACGGACTCCTCCATGTTGCTAAAAAAAACTTGCACTACAAAACATGAACCAGAGGTATCAGCTATTAGAATATTGTGCATGTCGATGAAAACACTATTTTTTTCTAATAACAATTGTTAAAACCCACTGGGGTCCCAAGGTTTTGTAGACGTTAAAGGACACACATGGAATGGTTTTACTCTTTGTTGGATGATCACCAACTCTTCAGGTGATGTATAGATTAAAAAATAGTGCAACATTAAATGTTACATTCATCTCCATGAAAATTGAAAATGTTATTAACAATACTAATCCTTACTTAGAACAGTAATAAACACAACTCTGACCCTGATTTCTAGATTTATAAAGGACACAAATGGAACAAAATTACTCTACGCACGGGAAACATGGAATTCTTGGATGGTATTTAAAACAATCTTACCAAGTTAACTGCCACATCATTTATCTCCAAGAACATCGCAAATGTTGTTAACAATCCTGATCCTTACTTTGAACAATAATATAAACCCATGACTCTCACCCTCTGTTCTTGTCATGAAGGATAAAAATGGTATGGTTTTATGCTCTGTCAAAGGATAACCTATTCCTTCAATGGTATTTGAAGAAAAACATGCAACTTTAACCAGAATATTCATATAGAAGAAAATTGTAAATGTTATTATTAATGCTAAATTAAATAAGAACGATGGTGAAAACATAGCCTTCTTATTGTTTCCTATATTGTGAAGGACAAAAATGCAACAGTTTTCGCAATAGTAAATAGTATTGTTAACAACTATATGTATTTTCTTGGACATTAATGTTCTTGTTAATGTAGCTCAATATTTTATATATTCTGGTAAGATTTGTGTGATTTTTAAAATTAATTATGTACATGTTTTCTGGTGCATTGTTTCTTGCATTTCACTAGAGCTACAACTTGCTCCTGATGTGGGATTCCTCAAATATTATTATGAAGATTCTATCTTAATTTTACTCAATGAATTACAATGTGTTTTGACATGTTAAAGCCAAAATTAGGTAGATATTCTTCCCAATGATGACTTGTGTTCGTCACAACTTCCTCTTGACTGACCATGTTACTTACTGTGGAGTTCTTCTCTTTTCTGCCGTCTTATTGAGACAGATTTTAAGTTTCTCACATTAATGGCATTCACATCCATCACTTTGTTATCCACTCCCCTTATAATGGGTAGGTCATTTGCTCTACCTTAACCGTTTCCCCGGGATCAATTTCTAGTAAACTAATGAGTCATTAAGGAATGGATGAATCGTTTGATGCATTAGTTAGATCCTTACTAATAATGCCTCTTACTGCCTTATATGTATTTAATTTAATAATGTATGTAAAAAAAATCTGAATGCATTTGATCTAAACTATGAAATACATCAAATAAACACCCGCCAGAAACACGACATACATATTGAACCGAGGTCAACTAAACTCGCAAGTGAAGGGCCATATCACAAAGGGGCCAAACTTTTTAACCTTCTACCACCAGATATTAAAAAAATCCAAAATATTAACTCATTCAAGCACAAACTAAAAGCACTTATATTGCAAAATTCAATTTATTATTATTATTATTATTAGACAATTAGTGTTGGTAATTTGGAATGCAGCTCAATTGTAAGAAAAGATGATATTGTCACTTACTCAATGACTGGAAATGATTGTATGGTATTTGTGTGAGTTTTCTTAGTCATTGATGTGTATTATGTAATTGATTGTCTTTGAAAAAGATATTTGAGTAATCATGTGTGTGAAGTGGTTGGATACACTATACTGAGTGATTTTTAATTGTTTGGAAACTGATTTCGTTATTCGACCATGGATGGAATTGTGCCTTATCATCCGTTAGTAAGACTTATTTTTATTTTCATAGGTTGTAGAAGGTGATGGGTTACCTGACAGTGTGTGTCATCAGTGCTTCTGGAAACTAATGGAATTCATTGAATTCAAAGAGATGTGTTTGAGGACTTCAATAGAACTTCGGAAAAGTATACAGGAGGATGGTTTAAATGTGAGTGCTTTGGTGATATTGCATTACTATGTTATTTGTATGTGGTTGATAACTATGTTATATGTATGTGGTTGATGTCAGCCCCAACTAATGTTAAATCCCTGCAACATATCCCTAACTTCTTCGCTTGCATTGTTAAAACTAGGGTGCCAAATCTCCACAACCTACCCTCTGATGATGTCTTGTCCTCACTCCCTGTTAATTAACTTGATGATATCTTCCTTAAAACCAATCTTAAACTTATCCATAGCACACTGAACTCAATTTCTGATAAATGCTTAAAGTGAAGAATATTTCACTAAAATTTAAGAATATTCAAGTCGTAAGTTAGTGTGAATGTTTATTTAGATTTTATGCCATTGTTGACAATTTTGATTAACTTCAGATGGGCACTTTATTTACGAGGGCTGAATTTACCATGAATATAACGTAAAATACAAAGGTAAAGTAGTACAAATAAATTTGAGACATCATTGCAATAATCGTAACGTGTAAAATGAAACACCAATAAATGTGGGCAAAAATGTGGACAAAATGTGTTGTATTTCATAACATGATGTTCTCTGCTACAGTTACAGGAAAGTTTCACATGTTCATAATTATGAAGCAAACCTACCATAATTGTGAATAACAGCACGGGAAGTGATATGCATAAAAAATAATAAACAACATAAAATGAGGTCTTAACAAGTTTGTCTGATGTTGTTTTAGTAAAACCACGTTACCCCATATTCATCGTTGACTATAAAACATCTTCTTAAAATATGGTATCTTCTACCATTCTTCCCGTGCTATATCGTCTTTCCCCTCTCGCTCCACGAAAATGATGTCAAACCAATCAGATTTTGTTTCGCTGTCACGTGAAAAAAGTAGAAATTCAGACTATTATAATCTTATATATCTTCATGAATATTGAGTACATTTTAACAATATTTTTACTCCATATGTTTTTAAGGGTGTAAGTAACTAATTAACATCCGTATTCTTACAACTAAAATTTTGGAAAATACCCAATTGTTAATAATTCAATCTTACAGAGACATGTGAAGACAGAGGGGGATCTGTTAAAATCACTGGATGAAAGAGAAACTTACAAATTGGAGAACTGTAGAAAGGATGAAGCAGGAGAGAAACCAGTGACTGAATTTGCATTTGTTCCTCTTGACACAGGGCATTCAGTAAGGGTGCATCTTAATAGTTCATATAAATTTTGAGTGTTTTCATCTGTATTTGTGTTGCAGATTATTTAATCGATTGGTTTGTGTGGATAAAGTACTAGCATAATTTGTTGAGATATCGTCTCTTCCAGATTGGTGTTGAAGAAGAGGATATAGCTAGTGGATCAGTGGGAGAAGAAGAGACTTACAGTGGGGAGCAATTGGGCCAGGATGGATTCCAAGGGATAGCTGTGAATAATGTTGAGCAAGATCCGCTTGATGTGGGAAATCTGGTTAGGGCGATGGTGCTGTCCTTGAGATTGTTGACCCACTGTGGTCAGATCCCTTCATGAGAGTATTGAAGTTAATCACCTGAATGAGAAATGAGAACTGTGTTTGTTTAATCTCAATGGATGATGTTTTGTATTTTTTAGATACTGGTAAAGGAAGAGATGGATCTGGACGAATCTCAGTATGAGGAGGAGACAGTTCAAAGGGAATGCTTTGAGGAGTATGAGGGGCCTGTGTTCGATGTTGTGTGTGTACCACATGAGGAAGGAAATCTGGTGAGTGTGGTCCAGTCGTAATATAAGTAGGGTTTCGGAAGGATAAAGGAGGAATCGTAATAATTAAAAAGATTTAAAAGTTGGAACAGATTTTTTTTCTTACTGGACCACTGAGTTCTAACCTCCTAAATTGGCCATTTTATCGAAGCGTACATATTTTGAATGTTTCCGTATCTTTTGGGGCAGCGTGGAAAGTTATGTCATTTGGTTGGAAAAAAAGTATGTATAATATTAATGCAATTGGAGGATGGAAAGACATGCAAAATTGCCTCTTAAGTGATGTAACCCACCATTTTTCCTATTTTTCAGCCATTAGTGATTTATGGGTTACTCTGCTTTTTTAATGGCGATCCTGTAATGACCAACAAGCATTATGCATTTGACAAGTTTCTCCTCAAATATTTTCGATTTCTGTCGAAGTCGGCCCCGGTGGCAGCGGGGTAAAGTCCTTGTCTGTTTACCCGAGGGTCGCCGGCTCGAATCCTGCCTGGGTAGATTATCCACTGCCCTGGACATGGATGTTTGTGTGTTCAAATGAGTTAATTGTAAAAGAGGATTATACAGTCCTAAATTCGCTCGAAATAAAGACAAATTATTATTATTATTAAACTTAATTTCGTAACATTCCCCTCTGAGTCCTCGGCAAGCATCGGGTTTCAATGCCGTCATAATGGCCGAGGACTCAAGAGGGGTTTGGCAGTTATCGCAGCCACGTCCGACGCCCATCAGATTGGTGGCTACGCTGCGTTTGGGTCGTGCATGCGAAGTAGATGGAGGGACCCAAGTATAACAGCCTTCTGCATACGAGCTGCAAATGACTCCGCCTGTGCCACGCAGGACAGAATACACTTGATGCTCTCCAGCAGCGAGCCCTTAACTCCACCGAGCACACCTATGATAAGGACTACCAGTTTAACAGAGTGTCCTGGGTACATTTGCCGAAGCTCAAAAAGCAGGTCTTGATATTAGTCCGTTTCTCCGCCTCCTTTGCATCCATGTTAGTTTCAGCCGGGGCCGAAAACTCTATCATGAAGATGGAGCGTGAGAGGTGGACTAGGAGAACGATATCAGGCTTGGTCGCCTCCAACTGCCTGGTAGAAAAGGAGTAATTCCACCAGATGGTGCATTTATCGTTCCCCACGACAGACTCAATATCTCCAGGGGCAAACGGCAGCACAGGAGTATCGTCGATGCCAAAATGGTGTCGAAGATGGAAATATAACACCCACAGGGCCGCATTGTGCCTAGCAATGTACGCTGACTTGGCGTAATAGCTACAGCCGGAGAGAATGTGGCTGAAAGTCTCCGGCTTGGCTTGGCACGCCCTGCATCTCGTGACCACAACCTCCATTTTGAATATAATGTGGCGGTACATGAGTGTATTTATGCCACCATCCTGGCATGCGAGGACAAAACCCTCGGTCTCTGACTTAAGACCAGCGGAGCGGAGGAAGGCAAACGTCAGCTCCTTCGATAGCCCATGCTTCTCTATGTTTCAATAGAAGTATCTATGTATGGGCTTCTCGGATTGTGCCTTGAGCAAGGCATTCTGCTTGGCCTTTTTAATTTGGAGCTTAAGGACGTCTGCCTCCAACGACAAGAGGGACTTGCCGTTGTAGCTACTGTCTGATTTTGGGTCTAAGTCTACAATGGTTTCGTCTGCTGCCCTCTTGGCCGCCTGGAAGACACACACCCCTACTCCGGCACCTTCGTGGTCTCTTACGAGACTGAGCAGGGGGTCTCTGCTTTTGAGCACTCGGCATGCTGTTCCAAGGACAACTCTATGGTGGAGACACTCCAGGCTCAACTGCGAGGGAGATACAGTCTGATGACGGAAGATTTCGGATGAAGACTTCGATATATGGTCATCATCTTCCTCGTCCCCCTGTCGAGGTTCTGCTACTCATTGATGTTCCATTTCATGCATCTGAAGGTGCACAGCAGTGTGGGAACAGCGAACATGTTCGTGGCAAGAACCTCGTTCTTGCCAGACAGCTCAGAACTCCAGATTTTCCTGAGAGTCTGTCTGTACGTGGCGGTGATTCTCTCCTTCACTGCTGCAACCTCCTGCATTCAGCTTTGGGGGACGCCGAGATATTCATAGCTGTCATCGCACTCGAGGTGGCAAATTACGTGCCCGTCAATAAGGTGCACGTCTTCCTTGTTCTCCGAAAATCTTCCTCTCGTCAGGTGGATAGATGCATACTTGTCCAATCCAAACTCCATCCCTGTAGCCTCACTGTACTCCAGTACAGTGTCCAGGGCCACTCGAAGGTCTTTTGCGTTGGAAGCGTAGAGCTTCAGGTCATCCACTTAAAATAAATGTGTGACCTTGTGCTTCCTGTCACCTGGCACACCGCACATGTATCCTTTCCCTTGTCGCAGCCTTTGCGAGAGAGGTAGGAGGGAAATGCAGAACAGCAAGGGGCTCAAGCTATCGCCTTGGAAAACGCCACGGTGGTATGATACCAACTCTGTCGAGATACACTGCTTGCCTGCTGTCAGGACAAAGCACGTTCTCCAGAGTGGTATCAGGCATTGGATGCAGGACACTACCTCTGGGTGGGCTTTCAACAACTTCAACATGGCTACAATGAGTTAATGTGGTGTCAAACGCCTTTCTGTAGTCCACCCAGGCCATTGATAGGTTGCGCTTACGCTGGATGGCATCCTGTCATATGCGTTTATCAATGAGCAGGTTGTCCTTACATCCCGCATTTCCACGCTTTGAACCCCTCTGCTCGTACACCTCCTCCCAAACCGGCTGGACCTGGTGGAGGATAAGTTCGCTCCAGATGGAGGTGAACGCCTTGTATACAGTGTTGAGGCAGGTTATAGGGTGGTAGTTCTTAGGATTGGACAAGTCTCCCTTCTTAGGTATTAGAACTGCGCGTCCCTCAGTAAGCCATGGTGGAATTTCTTCTCCACCCAAGAGAAAGGACGCGAGGATTCTGGTGAGATGTCGGTGGGTGGAAGTGAGTGGAGTATCTCCGGCCATAGGCCTCTTTAAATTATTTTTTGTTTATTTTTTTGTTACTTCTGTAACTTTCCCCTCTGAGTCACAGGCAAACATCGGGTTTTGTTGCCGTCATAATGGCCGAGAACTCAAGAGGTGCGGTGCAGAGTTCGTAGCCACTTCCAAAACCCATCGGATCAGTGACTACACTGCGTTCAGGTCGTGCGCACGAAGCAGCCGGAGCGACCCCAAGAGGACGGCCTTCTGCATGCGGGCTGCAAGTGATTCCGCCTGTGCCACGCAAGCAGGAATACACTTGATTCTCTGTATCAGCGAGCCCTTGATTCCACCAAGCACACCTATGACTAGGACTACTAGTTTTACAGAGTGTCCCGGGTACATCTGCCGAAGTTCGAACAGCAGGTCTTGATATTTCGTCCCTTTTTCCGCCTCTTTCGCGTCCAAGTTCGTATCGGCCGGAGGCGAAAACTCAATTACAAACATGGAACGCATTCGGCGGTCGAGGAGGACGATGTCAGGCTTGTTCGCCTCCAACTGCCTGGTGGTGGGGAATGAGTAATTCCACCAGATTTTTATTTTGTCGTTCTCCACGACGGACTCAGTATCTCCAAGGGCATAGGGCAACACATGCACTTTGTCGATGCCATAATGATGTCGAAGGTGGAAATACAACACCTGCAGAGCTGCATTGTGCCGAGCTATATATGCTGACTGCGCGTAAAAACTACAGCCGGAGAGAAGGTGACTCAAAGTCTCCGGCTTGGCTCGGCATGCTCTGCATATAGTGTCCGCCACCTCGGCCTTGAATATAATTCGGCGGTACTCAAGAGTGTTGATGACACCATCCTGGCACGCGAGAATGAAACCCTGTGTTTCGGACCTGAGATCCGCCGAATGTAGGAAGGAAAATGTCAACTCCTTCGATAGCCCATGTTTTTCCATGGTTCAGAAGAAACATCCATGCATGGCTTATCAGTATGTGTCTTGAGCAAGGTCTTCTGCTCAGGCTTTTTGACCTCGAGCTTTAAGACGTCTGCCCTCAGTGACACGATTGATGTGCCACTGTCGTTACCGTCGGATGACAGGTCACCGGTTTCGTCCGCTGCCCTCTTCGCCACCTGGGTGGGGAACGCCCCCACCCCAGCACCTTCGTACTCCCTTACGAGAGTGAGCTGGGGGTCCGTGCTGTTGAACACACGGCAAACTGTACCCAAGACAACTCTGTTATGTGGACACTCCAGGCTCAATAGCCCTCTACCGCCTACACTGCGAGGGAGATACAGTCTGGCGACGGAAGATTTCGGATGAAGACTTCTATAGATGATCAGCATCTTCCTCATTCCCCGGTCGAGGTTTTGCAACTCGTTGACATTCCATTTCATGCATCCGAAGGTGTACAGCAGTGTCGGAACCGCGAACATGTTCGTGGCAAGAACATTGTTCTTGCCAGACAGCTCAGAACCCCAGACTTTTTTGAGAGTCTGTCTGTACTTGGCGGTGAGTCTTCCCTTAACTGCTGCTACCTCCTGCATTCGACGCTGGGGGACGCTGAGGTATTCGTAGCATTCGTCATCTTGCAGATGACGAACGACGTTCCCGTCAACGAGTTGAGAGTCTTCCTTTTATTTATTATTATTATTAATAAATCGTTTTGGAGATAAGCCTCTTAGCATGAGCACATGCCACCCAAGCAGTTCTCCACATATTGCCAACTCCACTACAAAGAGGAGTCATTGAATACTCTTCCACTATTGTTTATCATAAATTCCCTCAATCAAGGGTGATCCTCCAGGAGTTGCAGGATCTTTTACACCTGAATTGAGAACACTTTGGTAAGTATATGTTCAAGCTAAATCTTTAAAGCTATAATACAGCGGGAGTGCTCAGAAGTAAGGGTAGGGCCCTGATATGCCCAGGGATCTCAAACCAGTGGCTATTATAATACAACATTATAGTTATTCTGTATATCAAGTAATTTTAAGATTTTGTTAATAAGTACATGATGACATTAGGAAGGACATGGTATGATTGAATGGTCTCAGGGCCTAAAGGGTCCCAAAGCTGACCCTCAGGTGTGTTTGAATATTGTTGTTGGTACTAGGAGTGTAAAATTCCACAGAGAAACATCATCCGCCTTGACCGGGATCCCGGTCATGTCGGATGATTTTTCCTCAGTGAAATTTCACACACTTTTGCATTGCGGGTGACTCCTTAAGGTTTAATCCAGTTTCCCCAAATAAAATATATTGATAGATCATATTAATCGCTTGCTTGCACATTTTTTCTAAACATTCATTTTCCCCTTTTCATTTTAATTCTCTATCGTTTTAATTGATAATGATATAATTACAGGTGGATGGTGGCAGCAATACCAAAAGCAGTCAATGGTCAAGTAGTCAGATGTTGAAAGAATCAAGGGCTGAGAAGCAAGGAAATGAAGGATTCAATCTCAAGAGAAAAATCAGCGATCACTGTAACTCTCCGAGTCAGACAGTGGGAAATGATTCCGCTCGTCAGTATCTATATTGGGACTTCGTTGGGACCATTCAGGGAGACAGTTGTAAAGGCCAGAGTAAGGTTATGGGTACTAATATATTAAAAGGCATAAAAACAAATGAAAAGAGATATGAATTTGAGAATGTCGGAAGTGAGAAAAATCAATTCTGTGAAGGGGATGAGTACATATGCAATGAATGTGGATTCAAGTGTCCTGATAAAATGACATTAAGCACCCATGTATTTGGCCATATAATGAGTAAAAGGATATTTATATGTAAAAGACCTGAGAAGAATATATCACTTGAAGGATCTTCAAAGAAAAGGGCAAAAATTGATGGTCATTTAAAGCCCTATATGCTTGAAAAATGTGGGATGGTACTTACTCAATCGCATACTTTAATGCAAAACATAGTAAGTCACACTCGACTGAAACCATTCACTTGTGACACATGTGGTAAAGGGTTTTCTCAAAAGGGAAAGTTAACACAACATATAGTCTCTCATAGTGAATTAAAACCATTCAATTGTAAAGAATGTGGAAAAGGTTTTACTCAGAAGAGTAATTTATTGAATCATATATTGTTACACAGTGGTCATAAACCATTCAAGTGTGTAAAGTGTGGTAAGGGGTTTCCTCGAAAGATTGAATTAAATCAGCATAAAGCCATTCACAGTGGACATAAACCATTCTGTTGTGAAGAATGTGGAAAAGGTTTTACTTGGAAGAGTTATTTATTGAACCATATATTGACGCACAGTGGAGTTAAACCATTCAAGTGTAAAACGTGTGGTAAGTGCTTTGCTCGAAAGGGAAATTTAACAGAACATGAAGTCACTCACAGTGAAATAAAACCATTCAATTGTGAAGAATGTGGAAAAGGTTTTGCTCGTAAGAGTAATTTATTGACCCATATATTGATGCACAGTGGACTCAAACCATTCAAGTGTGTAACGTGTGGTGAAGGGTTTGCTCAACAGAATCAATTAATGCAACATGAGGCGATTCACAGTGGACTTAAACCATTCAGTTGTGAAGAATGTGGAAAAGGTTTTGCTCGGAAGAGTAATTTATTGAACCATATATTGATGCATAGTGGACTTAAACCATTCAAGTGTGAAACGTGTGGTAAGTGCTTCGCTCGAAAGGGAAATTTAACAGAACATGAAGTCACTCACAGTGAAATAAAACCATTTAATTGTGAAGAATGTGGAAAAGGTTATTATCAGAAGGGTTCTTTATTGAAACATTTAATGATACACAGTGGACTCAAACCGTTCAAGTGTGAAACATGTGGTAAGGGGTTTTCTCGAAAGGATATTTTAATACGGCATAATGGCATTCACAGTCGACTTAAAACATTCATTTGTGATGAACGTCCTAAACCATTCTGGCAATATTCGCCGAATTTCTCCACTTCTAGTAACTTGTGTTAGGTGCATTTTTTCATTGACCTATATACTTCATTGAAGGAGCTGGGTTATGATTTTTTGATGTGATAATAATGCAGTCAGCTGGAGAGGATGTAAAGCATACACATCAAGTTCATGAACTTAAGTTTATCTTGCTGAAAATTGCTTAAATCTGCCATTTCTGAAGTAATTAAAATTTTTTCTCGGTAAAATGAATGATTAAAATGGATGTTTTATAGCTCTTGTACTATGGTCGTCTGTGAGGATAACAGTTACCTAAAGCAATGGTGTGTGTCTTTAACATCGTAATATTTACTTTGTACTACTTTTTGCTACTGCTTTATAAAATAATGTGATTATGATCTCTGTAATGACGTATGAAAAATATCAAACACCTTTTGATGTGCAATTATGTATTATCTTGTAAATATATGTATATCTATCATGTAGGTTTAATGTTATTGTTTATTTTATATGTGCAGAATATACACAACCGGACTCCCTATACTGAAAGGTATTGATAAATTCCAGTTAAATGTAAATTTAATTGCATTGAATATAGGCATTTATTGTTACATTACGTTGGTACATTGCATGTACCTCCCAGTACTGGGTCATGGACAACAGTATGATGGCTATCAAAGTTGTCTACATATTTTGAAGGGATCCTGGATCAAATGGAATAGTGAAAGTTATCTCCAGGCTTTGGTTTCCTTTTAAGACTCTATAAAATGTGCCAACACTGAGTGGTTGAGCACCAATACTGTAAACTGCATGTTGCCAAGGTACTTCAAAGGATGGTAACATTGCATACTTTATTTTGTCTCAACGCTTATTGTCCAATAATGGGATGACTGAAGCCACGATGGGCATTGGGGGCAGTTTGAGGTTGTCACATTAACCCTTTTGAGGCGGAGTAGTTCTCTCCTTAGCGTGATTGCTGGACTGAGCCCCAAGACACTTCTGTCTCCTCTCTACGGAGCATTTTTCAAGACGTCGGTTAAGAAGGGTCTCGCAGGTAATCACACACACTCAGCTCCTACCCTTTTTCGACACCTCTCAGCAGGGACTCCGCATTATCTCGGACTCTGGAGGTAGTTGGGCTCCCTCCTTCCCGGGTTTAAAACCCTCCCAGTGGCATTGGTAAGCGGTCAATTTATGATTTATTTATACATATTAGGTACATGGATAATTGCTGCTTGCTCTTAATTTGCAGAATTTGAACTGAATTCCTGGTTTTTTTCTGTGCTTTGTCAAATTTTAAACGAATCTCTACCGTCAATATAAACGGATTTAATGCAGCAATCATTTCCATTCCGAAAATGTGCTCCTAAAATATTCTTATTTGATTCCAAAATCTTCCACAAACCTCAATAACTATTGGAATACCTTCTTGGAAATGCATTAGTAGAGATCAAAATTTCATTGTTAAAAAAGCTCGTTGTCTGAAGTTATTTCCGGGACTTCGAAAAAAGCAGCGCCTACCAGAAGGTGTGTTGTTTGCAGCAAGAATGGCAAAAGACACGAATCGAGATATATGTGTGATGTATGTGACGTAGGACTTTGTGTTGTTCCGTGCTTTAAGATATTTCACATGAAGAAAAACTTTTAGTGGGTGATGAAAGTGTTAATTGACAATAGAAATAACCTCTCTAAGGTAAAACGAAAAAAAGTAAAATACATAAAATTTAAAAAAAATATATTTAACTTCGCCAATGCAGGTCCAAAGCCCGGATGTGAAAGAAGGATGGAAAATATTATTTTATGATACAACACAGAAAAATAAATTTAATAAGATAGGATTTTGTAGGATAACACATTTTACAACAAAATATTGAAATATATTATTCCGGGTATGCATTATCAAGTGTTGGTATCATACTAAAATCGAGATTTTAGTTAATATTTATCATAGAATTTCGTTTAAAAATTGTAAACGCTCATAAAAAGACAAAGCATTCGATTCTTAGTTTATAATTTTTGAGAAAGGAACAAATATGAATTCACAAAACGACTGAATAAACAATCGTATGACCGCGGTCCCTTGCCACAAAGAGGGGTATTATACGACGAGGGGTTCGAGTACCTGTTCCCGGATTTCGAGGGTAAGGCCTAACCCCCGCTGCGTTGGGTCCTGAAACTAAGACTTCGGGTACCCGTGACCGTCATAAAAGGGGGGGGAGCAAGAAGCCGAGTATTTTCGGCATTTGTTCCCTGGGTTAGGAAAATCTCTCCCGAATATTTTCGGCCTTCGTCTCCCTGGTCAAGAAACTTACTGCCGAATATTTTCGGCGTTAGTAGGGAAAGGGTTAAGATGTGGATGTTATGAATCTAAATGGTCCATTGGTAATTGGAATGAGGCAGGTGTGTCTTGGAAACGGAATGAGATGAGAAATGAAGTGAAAATGAGACAAAGGGATGTTTTTTGTGGGTTAATGAAACCAATCATGAGGGACAGAACATTGCTATGATGGAGGGTTTAGAACAGTAATGGCGAGTTGTTGATATTATTCCTGGCAGTCACAAGCTCTCTAAATGAACACCACTGCTGCTGTTCCCCAATGTATTCGAAGACGTAGTGTTGATATCAATATGACCCATATTTTTTGTATTTTCATTAGAAATGTGTTCCAAATTGTTTTTTTCATGCATGGCTTTTTGAAATACATTTTTAAGAAAATGCATTCCTGTGAAACTTGGTGCTAGTTTGAAGCAACCTTGCTAAGGATCCTAAAATGAAGGTTCCTCAATGTGTTCCAAATTGTTTTTTTTTAATGCATGGCTTTTTGAAATACATTTTTAAGAAAATGAATTTCTGTGAAACTTGGTGCTAATTTGAAGGAGGAAGTTTCCTGGAGGAACCTTCATTTTAGGAATGTCCAATAACCTTCCTTGATTTCCTCATATATTGTAAAGTAATACTTACAGCACCGCTTAGTGTAAAAATATGATTATGTCATTAGCCATTTTCAAAGGTATATTGATTCAAAAATGATTATTTATATCACGGGAATGCAAGTCCTTAATGGCAGTGCGATGGCACATCTTCAGATGAAAGAATTTTTCTCATCTTAATTTCCTCCTGAATTATATTGACCTAAAATCGCATAACATCCACAGAATTTTTATATTCCTAATATGTTTTATAATAATTAAATAATTAAAAATAATTAAATAATTTTTCAGCAAAAGTCATCAGTAATATGACATGATTATTAAGCTTGAAATAAAGGACTTCAGGTTTTCATTGGAACACATAATTGGCAGATTATGATGGCTGTGGCAATGTTGCAAAGGTTAACTTCTTCTGTTCACCTTGTTTACCAAATGTATTTTTCAGTGTGTTTCATAATTAGGCATAAAATATGCATTGGTTAATTATGTAAGCCTTAGAATAATTTCCTTCCCTCAATCAAAAAAAAACTATGGTATGAAATCATGCTTAAATATAAATGTAGGATGGAGTCTGTCTAATTAATGGCTTCCATGTTGTAGTGCATACTATGGTTTTAGACTTAGTCACATAAGTTTTTATCCGAAGGAGTATTTATTTATTAATCCTGGGACACGTGTTTACATGTATGGGACAGTTCCAATAGGCTAATTAACAACGTAAATGTATAATAAGTACACCAGAATAGAAATAAAATATACACATTGAATACAAAAATACATAGCGCCCAGTTAAACTCAATTACATAGAGGTAAGAAATTCATCCACCAAATAAAATGCATTTTTTATCAGATACTCTTTTAGTTCTACCTTAAAGAGTGAGATAGATTTAATGCTTTTAATTTTAATAGGTAGGGAGTTATAGAACATCACTCCTGCATATAGTGGGCTTTTAGCGTATAGCTTTAGATTATGAGTAACAGTTCTAAAGTAATTTTTCCTTCTTGTGTCATGCTTATGCACATCCATATTAGTTATTAGCTCTAGTGCAGAATAATGTTCTTTAATATACAAAATTGAAAAGAATATATAAATGCAGGGGGACGTTATAAGCTTGAGATCCTTAAGGGACCTGCAGCTGTAATTTTTTCTTACTCTTGCCAGGATTCTCACTGCCCAATTTTGTAGTTTAAAAAGCCTTATTGTGTGGTGGGAGTGGCCCCAGGCTACTACACTATGTTTAAGTTGGCTGTAAATATCTGCGCAATAGACTAATTTACCAGTTGACAGATTTGATATTGGCAATATTTGTCTTAGGAGGTAACACCCCAAGGCAATTTTAGAGCAAAGACCATATGTGTCCCCTATAGCATGGATTCATCAATTTCCACCCCTAAGAATTTAAAATTCAATATATGAGTAAGGAGGGGCAATAATGGCAAAAAATTTTTAGTGCAGACTAATTACAAGAAAACACCATTCATGCTGGGTGAAGAGGAACAAATGATATTTTCCAGCTTCTCTTGCTGTCGATTTGTTGCTTTGTGCAATTGACTATACTGTAAAATCTTTGCTTAATATTGTCCTCACCTATGTTTAAGTACATTGATTATTCTCAAATGTTACTGTGTTATAACAAACTTTTAATTGTGTGTTGCTGCAACCAAACAAAGATATCACCAGATCTCTGATAGATTGAGGTAAACAAACCTATAACTGACAATGTTGAATATACAGTAATAGTAATGAGTAAAGTCGTACATTTTCTAATTCATTAAAATAAAAATTTATTTTCGATTTTTACCACTTTTATTTACAAGTTGTCAAATTCTGTCGAAATGCACACAAGAATAATAGTCCATGCAGGTCTTTGCATGTCTATTATAAATTATGAAGACACTGGGGAGATACTGTCTCTTAACCATTATTTCTCTATGTAACAAGTTAATCATTTCTTCTCTCATGTTATTAGCGAAGGTATGGAGCAATCCCTTGTTAAGTAATTTGAAGCTCAGTTGACATGAGATATTCCAAAAGGGCTTCTCCTCTGTTGTTAGTGCCTCCACTCCCCCACAAAGTGTGTTGTGAGTTGGCATCACATCCGATGAGAAGGTCCCAGTTCTTAATTTTGCAGTAGGTCACCAGTCTATCCAGTTCAGTCAAAAGCGGTGGGTCTGGTGCATCATATGGTAGGTAGGAGAAGCAGATAACCTCCCTCCTCCCATTCTCACCACCCCCAAGGGTCAGCAAGGCTGGCAAGGTTTTTGAGGCCCTCTGCTCCATTAGGAGATACAGGACATGATGATGATGAGACAGCTTTGCTGCATTGTAGGTTGGCCAGTTGGAAGTTTGAACCAGAGATTCAGCCATGGTCTCATCCACACCAAGGACGAACCGTGTACCATGTATGGCCTCATATCACACCAAAGGGCTATCTGCAGTCCTGGATTGGCTCTGCGTATTCTGTCCAGTTTTGGCATCCCATTTACTGGGTCCAAGCCCCACATCATTACTCTCTTTTTTAAACTGTTGATCTGCGCTCACAGCCTGGAAGGTCATCCCTCCTATGACCTCTATCTTCTTGGCAGCTTTCCACAGCCAGGTTACGGAGTATTCATAGAAGCAATAAATTTTTAAAGCTCCATTTGTGAGCCTAGTGCCCTCGAAATTCGGAAGTTTCTGATGGGACTGGATATTTGGGGAGGCGACCAACAGCTGAGGTCATTTGTGCCATAGGGGACAGGTAAGGGATGAAGGGTGGATAGAAACCCGGCATCGACATTACCCTGCTGTTAACGAAAGGCACCAAGGGGACCATGGTTTAACGTCTCATCCAACAGATGGAGTACTGTACTTGAAGTGCCCTCCACAAGACATTCAAGTAGGGATCAGGTTTCCTCTGAAAAACATCCTCCTCTGTACCAACCCTTGATTTGAACCCTGGCCGTCTGTATGGTTAGCCAGTACTCATACGGATGGCCAGGATTCAAGTTTCTGGTGCTCTGGGACTGTGTCCCACACCTTCTCCAGCTACCTCTCCAAATTATAGTGCCATTCTTCAGCCACCATCACCCCTGGCTGCCCAATTGGCACCATGGAATCTTTATGAGGTCTTTAGTCACCTTGGCGTAAGAAGGCCTGGGCACAATCTTAGACCTCTTGGCATCCTTGCCTCATTTGTTAGCATATCCCCAGGGGTCTGGCCCCTTTTACTTAGTGCAGCAGTGGGGGTCACTACAAGCTCCTCTCCTTACTTGAGGACCCTGCCAGGAACCTCATCCCCAGCAGTTCTTCCTCCAGTATGTGAGGGTGTTGGTCCACGAGCTGCTCCCCCAGCTTTCTCAGCTTCCTCCTCCCCCTCCTTGCAACGCCACTCAACTTTGGAGTTGTTTTCAACATCTTCATCTTTGATAAAATACTCTCTAGTGTAGTGATGGAGGCACCTGAGTCTGATTCTACTCCCTTTGGAGGAGTTTGGTGTCTCTTTCAGCTTAGACTCAGAAGAGCCTGAATAAAGGTCATCCTACTCCCCAGTAAAAATATTAAGGGGCAACTAAGGGGTTTGGGGTTTCCTGAAGGGTCCCCACCAAGGTAATGGTGGAGGATCCCCCCTCAGGAGCCCCACTAGGGCTCTCCAAGAGTGATGCCTCCTCCATTGGGGTGATTGAATCACCAGGGTCCTTAAAGGAAGAGTGCTTCGTACCACTCTCTGTGAAGATTTTATCCTTAAATCAGTTCCATGAAGGTCCCACAAGTAGCTGGGGAAATAATAGGTCCACCCATGCAGAACCCCACATGCATAGGTAAGGCTAAATAAAACCAGAGGTCACCCTCCCTGTATCCGGAGTATCTCTTTTAATGACTCCTTATCCTTTGCCTTGCAGATGCAGTCACCCTTATCACAAAGAAGCACTGAGGTGAGGACAGTTTAATACTAACTAGCCAGGTCTAGATCGGTCATGTTCAGCAGAAACCAGGGGCACCTCGTGGAGGATGTGGCTTTTCACCATGCATGATGATCTTGGAGGGCAATGGGCTCATACATACCCTATGACCCACCCTAGGATCACTTAACCCTTGACGAAAAAGGACAAACTGGACAAACTACATAAAGCTGGAAATGAACACATGAGCGAAGTGGTTGGTAAAAGGATATCCTGGAATTACAGTGGGGAGGGATGGCACCCTTAAATCAATTGACTAAATATCTATCACAAGTTTTTTATCACGTATATTCCATTGAATAAGGATTGTGAGAATTCCACATACTTTCAACACAAATTTCACATGAAATGAGCATTTCTCATGTAATTTATACTTACTTCTGGAGGTGGCCATCCCCATCTTAATCTCTCCCCTATGGTACCACATAAAATTGGAAAAAACGCTGTCGTAAAATACACCAGATTCCCGGAAAGTAGCAATCCGCCTTTCCCTAAACAATGACCATAATCCTTTCCTGAGGGTTGTATGGAGGAAATTATAAAAAGGTAGTCAGCTTTCTATGGCATTGTCGATAACTAAGTTCTATGAAGTAAATGTTCGTGAAACAGAACCATCGTTAAAAATTTCTTTCAACCTCTAGATATAGCTGTTATTCAACGAAAATTGGAGGAACACTTCCTGCTTTCCAAATGTCCTTTAGCCTCATGGGATACATGAGCAAGTTTTACGACTCACGACTTTAGTATACCTGACTGACGGTCATATGTACCTCAAGCAAAAACACGTCTATACATATAATTCATACGAATGAGACAAACTATGGAGTCTTAATCACATGCCTTAAATTTGGATGAGGTCGAGGGTTAGAATTCCCAATGGGGAATGTCACGTGTGTTTTAATTCAGGCTACAAATAACGTAAATATCAACTTAAAACTTGCGTCACATTACAATAACGCAACTTTTACCTTATATGGCCGTGAAACGCCTTTCATAGCTCCATGGTTTCCATAAACCAGAATCCAGCTGAAGTTAATCGGAGCTGCAGGTACCTTTGAGGATATTTTTGTGTTCCCTCCATTCCCAAGTGACAATGCGGTGACGAAATATCAGGGGAAACATCTGAAATCAGGAAAGCCCATAGTCTATCGCGGATTATCGAGGTGATCGAGGTCTTTCTTTCAGACTTGAGTTGATATGAATGTGCAGTAATTTACCTGTGGTTTATCGCATGAATACACTATGCATGGTTATCACGTTATCTGTATATTGTGATGTTAATACATGAATACATAAACAAGCGGCGGGTTTTGCGAGCGACGTTCCTGTCTCTTGAGAAACTGAAGTACGCGCCAGTTTTGTATTTAAATCATGGAGAATAGAATTTTGGATTTGAGAGCCGGTGTAGTTGGAAGAGGTGTTATGTGTAGACTGTGCTTGAAGTGTGACAATGATTCCTTCAACATATTCGTATTGGATGCAGCAAGGGGGTTGGAGGTTTGGGTGGTAATACGCGAACTTCTTAATATTGAAGTAAGTGTTTGCGAGGTTTGAATGTCGACTATTTTCTGAAAACTGATGTACATCTGTAGAAATACTGTTCATGAATTAGAGCTGCTATCTGTTAAAAAGTATTAACTTTAGTCTTAACTCGATTTACATTTCATGCTTGTGCATTATATTTTTACGAAAAGAGTCCCTTTTCAGAGCGTAGATCTTTCAATACTATCAGGCAACTTGTTTTGCTGTTCTCCCAGCCTGTTACCTGATAGTGATTTCAACTTTTCTTGAATTTTATTTGAACTAATGTACTGTCGGCCTTCTTTTTCATCTGGCGTCCGTATAAGATGCTAGGCTAATGGCGAATGAATTTTCTCTGTGAAATGAGTTTCTTCAATGCCTCGGGGAATGGCACCTTTAAACTGATATCAGGCGAAGGATATTATACAGTGCAGGTGACAATGGAAAACGGCGAGTTTATTTATTCTAAAAGGGTAGTTATTAAGGAAAGTAGGTGCATCCTGTCAGGTGAACATTTTCCCTGGACGCAAAATCCAGCCATCTCTGTGTCCTATAATCTTGACGGAATATAATCGGGCGATATGGCACTGTAACATCTCTTTCTGATATTGCCTGTAAAGTCCACAATTGTCGCTTCAATCTTCACAAATGACTCCCCAGTGCCGTGCAACAGGTCTCAGATTCTCCCGTTGATGAGCCCGTGATTATGCAGACTGTTATCTCGGGGTTAGAGCGGTGCAAATCTCCAGCAAAATTTCTCACACAAGGGATAATCCAATACGGAAAAACATTCTAGCTCTGATGTCAAGTGGGTGGGCCACTTTTGATGGCCATTCTATGCATTTGTACTTCTTTTTCTCGGAGTGAAAAGGAATACCCGGGTTTTCCATTTCGCTCCGAGAAAAAGGAGTATGACAACCCACCCTAGTCTTCACACCCTGGAGCCTCTGTGTGAAACGGGCTCTAACTCTTAGATATTCAATGGTAGGGGCATGGCATTGACAAAAATGATGCCTTCCCATGAAGTAAAATTAGCCATTTACAAGACGGATTATGGACCTCTTTAATTTTATCGCTGATGAGTGCATTTCTCACGTTTTCTGTATATATCACCTTGAGCCTACATGGCCCCCACCGGCCTTGGGCCAAGTGGCCGCCTCTGGGCCATTCATGTTGAGGCACTGGTTCAAATGAGCACACTGGCTACAGAATTCGCTTAGTTGCATGTGGCCTCTAGTATAAATTTATTAAGTTATTTTGAGTATTTTATAAAAATAAAAAAACTCAACTATCTGTTTGAAATAACGAATACTCCTATTAGAGTAATTAAAGTAATAAATACTTGAAGAATCTATTTCCAATTCATGTATATGAGATACTGCCCAGCCCTGGTCAGAATAAAATTTGTAAAATTTTTGGTTAAATCTGTTACAAATTATGAATACGCCGGGAAGATACTTTCACTTAACCATTTATTTATCTATGTAACAACACCTTGAGTCTATAACTACTGTTGACGTGACTCAGTAGGCTACATAAAACATACGCCCGAAAGAGAGAATCGAGCCACGATGTTTATCTTAGTTTCTACCATTTCTACATTACGCGAGTTCAACTTCCCAACACAAATAATATCACATTTCTAACACTTCCCCTTGTCGGGTATTGTACCTGCATACCAAATCAAGTGGCAAAAATACAAACAAACAAATTCCTTATTATCTAAACAACACTTTTCATCAAAAGAAGAACATTTCACTCAAAAAATATCAAGAGATAACACTTAGATCAAAAGATATGATCTTGAAATTCACTGCAAACCTATTTTACATACAAAATCTCTTGTTTTTGGTCCTGACAATATTTTAGTGAATATATTTGCTAAATTTTCATTTGACTTAACATATTCTAGTTTCATATCACCAGACAAAACTTTCTCCCTCAAAACATGATGTCTGATGTCAATGTGCTTAGTTTTATCAGGTACAATCTTGTTACTTTCAACAAACATAGCACCTTGATTGTCAACTCATAGATTAACTGGTTTTGGAATCAGTCTGTCTTGGATTAGTTCACTTAAAAATTACTCATCCTCATTATCTCCTTTGACGCCTCATGCATTGCTATATATTCAGCTTCAACAGTTGAACTAGCTACTGTCCTCTGCTTCCTGCTCACCCAAGATATTAGTCCACCAGCTAGGATCACAACAAAACCACTCACACTCTTTCGGTCCACTGGATCATTGGCCCAATCTGCATCAGCAAATACTTTTACAGGTTCACCCATTTTTTCATACTTTATACCCAGTTAACTTGTACCTTTTATATATCTTAGCAAATGCTTCACACCATTCCAATCACTCTTACAAGATTTATTGCATTTCTGACTTAACTTACACACAGAAAAGGCTATATCTGGTCTAGTAGTGTTCGCTAGGTAAAGCAAACTACCTATCACCCTTCTGTAGATGTATTCATCGAACCCCTCAGTTGCTTCCCCTGTTCCTCCAACTTCTAAAGGTGTAGAGCAACTCCTTGCATCTGTCATCTTATAGTCCCACAAAAATCTTACCACATACGCCTCTTGGTCAATTTTAAGTTTATTAGGAGCCTTTTGAGTCACTCTCATCGACAACAAATATTTTGCACTGCCCAATCATTTCATATCCAAATGTACTGACAGTTCTGTTTTGAACGTCTCTAGCCTACATGCATTTCCTACTGCTATTAAATCATCTACATATATGCCTACAATCAGTCCATCAGAACTATACACACATGGCTTACTAATTCATTGGGTCAGTCCTAAGCTCTTTAAGTGACTATCTGTGCATGTATTCCAATTTCTGCCTGATTGATGTAGTCCATATAAGCTTCTTTTCAATTTGCAGACATAATCCTGAGCACCTCTAATTTGGTCTTCAAAACAATCTGGCTGTTCTACAAATACCTCATCACTAATAGGACTTTTAAGATATACAGAATTCACATCAAAGTGTTGAATGCTCTAACTATTTTCAACAACTATAGCAAAAATTATTCTAAATGACCTCATTCTATGCACAGGACTATATGTCTCCATAAAATCAACTCCACGTATTAGTCTTTCAGATGATTTAATGGTAAAGCACACACAACCCGGGTTTCAACGCTCAGGTGACACTCAAGCGTTGAAGCGTTGCTCAAGCGTACATGTCACCTGAAGATGACGCTCAAGCGTTGAAACCCGGGTCGTGTGTGTTTTTTAAGTTGTGGTTTTTTAAATGTTACCATTAAATCATCTGAAAAATAAAATGGAATACCACAAAGTTAACAAAGAACTTGTATTATTCCACGTATTTGGCTAAACCCTTGGGCAACAAGCCTAGCTTTGTATTTCTCAACTTTTCCATCTTCATTTCTTTTGATTTTGTACACCCATTTTCTCCCTATGACGTTTCTTCCTTCTGGTCTTTTCACTATGTCCCAGGTATCATTTTCATGCATATTTTTCATCTCTTCTTGCATAGCCTTGTACCACTGTTGTGCATTCTGCCCTGCTAAAGCTTCCCCTGCAGATCTTGGTTCCTCATCTGAAGAAGACTCATATTTTACCTGGTTACACCATTTGCATTGTTTCTTTGGTAAAGTTATTCTCTCTTGACTTCCTTAGAATGAACAGATCACTTTCCACACATCCTAAATGATGTTCTTCTGCAGGTCCATGTCTTTGATTCGACTCTTCAAGTAGATCCATTTCTTCAGGGATTTCAGCATGTTTACCTTCATAAATATCATCTTCACTCTCACCTGAGTACAGATTAGTCTATTCTTTGCTTCTGATACCTTTATCATCCAAGTCTATTTTCTTATAAGGAAAAACATCTTCATTGAACATTACATCTCGGCTTATCATTATTTTTCTTCTGTCAATGCTCCAAAGTCTACAGCCATTGACATCTTCTTGAACACCTAGAAATACACATCTCTCAGCCCTTGGCTCCAGTTTTTGGGTTTTAGGCATAACTTTCGCCCATGTTTGAAAGGTGCCATGGTCTTCTTTTTAGTACTGCCAAAGTTTTAGTACGGTAACTTTTCTGACTTTAAATAAACAATCTTCATGTATATTTTACATGATGGAAGCTTGGTCTCAGTGGTGTTACTGGCAGAGCTTCATATGTTTACTTTTCTCTTGAAGTAAACTTAATTCAAAAGCTGGTAATTGATGGAAAATTCTGAGTTAAACAATATATTTCAATGTGAGTTCACTATTATTTGAGGTATGTGTGTATTTGCATCATTTACATCATCAGAAAGTTAAAGAGAGATGCCACTTCACTCTGGTTAGGCCACACATCGAATATGCAGCGAGCATTTGGGACCCTGGTCATAAAGATTTTACCAAAAATATTAATAAAATACAAAGAAAAGCAGCCCGCTTTGTGAAAAAATTGCTACACGTGAACATTTATTGTTTCACAACTGTTAGAGGGATTAAGGTGGGAGCCCTTAGACTCAGTGGCTACATGCTAGGCTTAGGCTGCTTAGGAAATTCAGAAGTAGTGTATTTCAGAGTGACACAGAGAAAATTATCATGACACCTCACTACATCTCTAGGTCTGACAAAGCGATGAAATAAGAGAGAAACACTGCCAAACAGATAGTTACAAAAACCCGTATTTAGTCCTGTCGATCAGCTCCAAGATGTGCACGTCTACCTGTTACCCAGCCAGCCACTTCAAGGGTGTTTGGCATGGAGTTAATCATCAACGCGCACTATAATTTGAGAAGAAAACAGAAGTTTAGAAAGAAAAGCAGCACGCTTCGTTAAAAAATGCTACGAACGAACATATAGTGTTTCACAACTGTTAGAGGGATTAAGGTTTCCCCTAGAACTCGGAGGCTGCACGCTAGGCTTAGGCTGCTTGAAAAATTCAGAACTGGTGTGTTTCAGAGCGACTCAGAGGATATTATCATGATGCCTCACCACATTTATAGGTCTGACAGATGCGATAAAATAAGAGAGATACACTGCCGAACAGATAGGTACAAAAACTCGTTCTTTCCGTGCACAATAAGCGACCACAATAAAAATTGAGCTCCTCTAAATACACTCTCATAATACATGTCACCATTTCTCCTCCCAAAACCTTATCCCTTACAACTTTACACATCTGGTGACCTAACACCCCCTGCCACACTCTCATGCAGCTGCTTGGAGGGTATTATGTAGATGTAGATTTAGAGTTAAGTTACTGAAACCATTACATTGTCTGGAAAATAGGGTTCTTAACGTCATCAAGTCGGAATGACATTGTTGCAATAGGCATTAATACTTTTTTGTCATTGATAAAGGTAGCCAAAGGTGATGGCCTACCTGAAACAGTGTGTTGCCTGTGTTTGAAGAAATTGATGGAATTCAGTGACTTCAAAGAGATGTGCGTAAAATCTGTCGCAGAACTTAAGAGTAACATACTGGAGAGTGGATTTAAGGTGAGTGCATAAGTGTAAATGTTATGATGTGTTAAAATCCTTTTCAAATATCTTTGCAACTGAGAGACAGACCTACGTTTTTTGGGGGTGAGGGAAGAGGGCACGTGACTTCGCGAAAACCAACCTGAATGCAGTACACGGAGCCTAGCCTTTTGGAAATTCAGTTGCTCTCAGATTTCCATTGTGTAAGCTTTGCAATTCAATTAGCTGTGTTGCCAAACCTCCATTACATGGTGTTCCGTTATGATCTTCCTTTAAGCTAACCTCTTACCTTCATTTTCTTATCAACCTAATATCTTTCTTTCTTTTCTCAGTCAATCCACTATCTTTCCTTCATAGTTCAACTCTTAAGTGGAATTACTTTTGGCAATTATATTTTTCTTAACATTAATTGGGCATATTTTTAAATTTTACATAATTTTAGTACCTGATTGATTTAAAACCAAATAGCATACAATTCCATCATATTTTAGCTAACAAACATGGCAAAAACTAAAGAAAAAAAACTTCGATTAACCATGGTAGTAGTCAGAAATCGACCAAATTACTTTGTGTTTGGATTTGTTTTAATTAACTTGATTCACAGGAAATGAGTTTCACATTTGTTTGTTAGAGTAATTTTACTAATAAAAGTTATGACTTTTGTATTTGAAAGTCTATTTCTGAGTCACTCACCGACCAATTACGCATGATCCTTTCTAAGACCCTTGAGACTGGTCAAGATAAGGAGTCCGAGTGAGGATGAGAAAGGGTTAACCCTTTGACTGCGGCACCAGCCAATTTGCCTGGCCTTCCTAATGGGCTTCCGGTTTGCTGGTGGAATGTAGCAAGGAGGTGGTCTTTCATTTCCATTCGTATGCTAAGTCTTAAGAGAAAACATGGCAACGTCCACCACTCTTTCCCTACACCACTTCCCCAGTGTCGAAGGCCTCACCTTCTGCCACGATGCCGCTCGAACCATTCCGAGCATGCATGAAGGGCAGGTCGCAAAGATATTTGAAAAGGATAGTAGTCATTGGATTTGTGTGTATGTGTGGTCGAGTACTTTTGGTTGATTTCAGCTTGCTATTCAAAAATATCATGCTATAATCTTTTTTAATTATAATTATTGGCCACTTACTTATTTCTCAATTGTTTAAGAGATACCAGACCATCTTCTCTTGTTCTTTATTTAGTGTTTGGCAACCATTCTATGTTTCAGTACTATTATTCCATGGAATAAGTGACTAGAAGAAGTAAATTTAGGGGTGGTCTTGTGAAAATGTTTAATGTTTTTGATGTACAATTAGCAACCTGTGTTTTGTATTCCTTGTCAAGCAACCAGTGACAAGGTATACAAGGTAGTCAAAAATACCTACTGTAATTATACTGTAACTATACTGTAATTCCCTCAGGGGTAAGAGATAAACAATGACACAAGTACTTTGAAGACTGGAAAAGGTGAATGGTGCAGTGCATTACAGATCAGAGGGAGTGCTTTAACCTTTACCTTCCTGAGTTTTTCCGTAGTCATAAGCCTTGCTGGCCGGGGTTTTTTAAATGACCAGTGTTTTTTAAATGTCCATCCATGTGCCAAACGAACACACTCGGCAGTCTAGGGACACAATTTTTGTGCCGGAGAGACATGCTCGGAAGATAAAGGTTAAAGGGTGCAATGTATAAATATATTACTTTTTGCAACAAATGCTTTTGACTATATTAGGCAGTGCATTTTATTGCCATTCCTCATAAGTGGTACTGTCAGAGGTATGGTTAGTGTGGATAAATTTAATGAAAACTTGGTGGTGTATTGTGTCTTCCAGATGGATGCAGAAGAAGTGAATGCCCCAGGTGAATCACTGGTGGAAGACAAGGGTGATGGAGGAATACCCTTTGGCCAGGATGAATCCCATGAGAGAACTGTAAATGATGTTGTATGTGTACCTCTTGAGGTAGGCGATAAGGTGAGGGCAATCTCTCTGGAATATATTGTAACGGTACAAATATGTCCCCAAGGTCAAACTAAACAAGGCAACATCAGGAGCTGTCTCTAAGGACATGAAGTCAAAGTTAACGGTGTAAACAATTCAGCAAATCGAGAACTAGGGACACGTTGAGAAACAATTTAAAAGAAATGGGATGGGGAGTCGTAGGTGGTATCGCGTTGTGAGCAGATGAAAAGTGGCATGGACAAAAAAAAAATTATAATTTTATGTTTCATATGAATGGACGGAGGTCGCATAGAAGGAAGGACACAAGCAGAAAAAGGGTGTTTGCCGGAGATTTGGGGAATATTAGGAGGAGGATCCTGAGGAAGTCAACAGGAATGAAATTAGCCCAAGCTGGAGGAAGGAGTAAGTAACTCCAGGCACGACACAGTCGAGAAGAAACCTTGGGAGGAGGATAAGAGGATAAAATGTTTGTTATTCGGGGACAATATAAATACTAGGGATGAGTCGATTCCACTTTTTTCTATCTCGATTCCGGTTCTTTCAAATCGATTCCCGATTCTGATTCCATCGATTCTAATTTATAATAAACAGGTGGGATATTGATATACCAGTAGCGTACGACTATTATTTAAATTCAAGTATTGGCTGAAATACAATAACAAGGACAATTAAGTCACTCAAAAAGTATATTTATTAACAAATGGCAAACATATCCTCAGCTTATTGAGGTGGATAAAAAGTACAAATTGACAGCCAACACCGAAAAAGTTACTGTGACAAATATGATGTGATAAATGAAATTTGATTTGAATATTTATCCATCTGGAATCGATGGAATCCGAATCGACTTCAGGCGATTGATTCTTGATACCAATTCTAATCCTGAGAACCGGTGGAATCGACATTTGGATTCGACTCATCCTTAATGAATACATATTAAACTAATCGTTGAAGTTTACCTTGGGACATATATATAAAATTATATATACATATGTGTGTGTGTAAATTGGGCCCAATAACCTTTTTGTGGAATGTGAAATTTTGAACATAAGACCCAAATTAGTGCATGCTTCTCTTTTTATATTGCGTTGAAATTGAATAACTGTTTTCTTTTTCATTCATGATAAGAAATTGTCTCTTTCTCTCTCAATAAGCTAAGAATCCAGAGTAGTGTGGAACTAACCGAGGTAAAAGAAAATATAAAACTATGGGCAGTACGTATGGGCGTAAGTTAAATCTATGGGCAGTGATCAATTTAAAGATAGGAGGGAGAAGATTATTTCAAGATGGTGAGCCGAGAAAGGTTGCATTATCCTTTGTTAAGGTTATTCATATGGTCATAGTCAATGCTTTGAGGAGGAAATTTGTGCCCATTCCCAGGTATAGTCATGATTTCTCCATCCTGAATCCCGAGAAAAGTTGGTGGAGGGAGCTAAAAAATTACTTTTTAAACCCAATAATATATTCATACAGTTGAGCCCTGTTTTATAATATTAATCTATTCAAGGGGAATGTTTGTTATGTAAATTCCATATTAAGTGAACCAGAATATTACCACTTATCAGGGTCTCACTAACTTCTTATAGGCATCCAAGCATCAAGTATGAGAACATGACTCTAGTAATACGAATACAGAGGGCACAATTATTTTAATAGAAGCTTTGCTAAGAGCTAGTTGCCTTTTAGTGCAAAGCAAAATTCTGCATCCACAAAATGCCCTGCAAGCCACTGCATGGGCATTTGGCAGGGGGTGTTAGGTCACCAGCCATGTAAAGATGTAAGGGATAAGGTTTTGGGAGGTGAAATGGTGTCGTGTATTAAGGGAGTGTATTTAGTGGAGGTCAGTTTTTATTGTAGTCGCTTATTACGCACGGAAAGAAGTTTTTGTACCTTTCTATTTGGCAATGTATCTCTCTTATTTTTATCATTTCTGTCAGACCTAAGGATGTAGTGAGGCATCATGGTAACATTCTCGCTCTGAAACACCAGTTCTGAATTTATCCAGCAACTTAAGCGTAGCGTGTAGCCTCCAAGTCTCTAGGGGCTCCCACCTTAATCCCTCTAACAGTTGTGTAACACTATATGTTTGCTCATAGCAGTTTTTAACGAAGCTTGTAGCTTTTTGTATTTTATTAATTTTTTTGGTTAAGTCTGTTTGACCAGGGTCCCAAATGCTCGCAGCATATTCGAGGTGTGGCTTAACCAGAGCGAAGTAGCATCTCTCTTTGACTTTTTCATCTGAGGACCTTTCTATTATAAGCATAACAAAACCTAGTTTCGTTAATGCTGTGCTGCGTATCCTTTGTATGTGTGTACCCCTTGATATCGGAAGTTAAGGTAATTCCCAGATATTTTACTGTATCTGAAGATATTATGTGAATTCCACCCACAGTGTAGGTATGGCATTTGCATGATGAATTTCACAGGAGGTGAACTCTGGTGCATTTACTAATATTTAATTCTAACCCCCGCTCCTGGCACCTCGAATATATGTTGTTAAGGTCCGATGACCTATCTGGCGATAGTGATGCATGCTCATTAAAAGGAAAAAATTTTCTTGAAAAATTAATATAAAGTGGTTGGCTATATCTTAATGTTATCTTAATGAAGTCCAAGTGTCCAATTGTATTATCTTCATAGTCTAATGCTGAAAGTTCTGCCCAGTCTTATGCCTGGATGTTTCTTTACTATCTAAATAACTGTGTCGTAGGCTGCAAGCAATTCATTAGTGTGCATAGATGTCACAGTATTTCAATTATTAATAATATTTTCATTTGTCCAAGGATCATTATACATGATATAGGACACGTCAGTTATACACATAAAAACATTTAAACTCTGTATTATACAATCATAAGTCCTCATCTATGAGGTATTCGTTGACTGAGTAGTACAATTTTTTCAGTAGCATTTCTTTAATTTTACACTTAAAAATAACAATTTTTTCAATGTCTTTGTATTTTGTTGGGAGTTTATTATAGAGGCGAATCCCCATAGCTCTAGGACCATGGGAGGTATTACTCGTGCTTACAAATGGAATATGTAAGTTATTCCTCAGTCTTGTCGAAAAATTATGTACATTTGAGTTCTTTTCAAATTCAGCAATATTAGTCTGTACATACATTAAAACATAATATATATAAATACAAGGTAAAGGCAGTAACCCAATGCCTTGAAGATAGGTCGACATGGAGCAATGATAGAAGCATTTACAATTAGTCTAACAGCTTTCTTCTGCAGTTTAAATATCACAGTAGCACGGGAGGAAGAACCCCAAAATAAAATACTGTATACCATGCGAGAGTAAAACTCTCCAAAATACAGAGAAAGCAGAACATCGATAGAAACAGTATGTCTTATAAATCTAGTCATATAACATTTTGAATTAAGCTTACTAGCTAATTCACAAATATGAGGTTCCCAGGTCATATAAGAGTCGAGATGAAGTCCAAGAAATTTCCTCCCCTCTATTGCACTCCTTCAACCATTTTTGCCTATTTTTGCTGTTAATCTATCCTCAGCTCTCTCCTTTGGTCATTGATGAACTCCTTGATGCTATTTCTATCAGCCTTTAACACATTAATGCCCAGATCTTTTTTCTTTTTGAAAATACTTTTAAGGTGATTTTTTTTCATTAACACCCAGCCTAACTTATCGGAAATATAATTTTAAAATTCTAATAGCATTATTTAAATAATTATAGGGTGGGTCGTTAACGACCCAATGGGCACTACCCCCATGAGTTTATATGTACATATTATCGAGAATTTTAAGTTTCTTAACTCCAATATTGGTTTTAACTTACAATTTTACCTATTAATATAGTTGAATTAATTTTATATGTAATTATTTTAACTTTTTTCAACAAACATTGTTTTCAATAATAATAAATGACCTAACTAAAATGGCATAACTCTGATGTATTAGAGAAAAGTTTGTTATTCATGAACATTTTGGTCATAACAATATTCTAAATTTAACAAATAAAAAATTAATAACAATTGATATTTGTTATATTTTTCCAGCAAGAACACTATTATTTGTTTTGACATAACAAAGAATTGGCAAGAGTTTAACAAAGCCATTGTGTGAATATTCCAAATATGTTTCTCACACATGTAAAAAGGCATGTAATATTTTAAACCTAGGTAAACTAAAGTTCTGTAATGCCTTTTCATAAAGATACAAAACAAAATGATTTTGAGACATGTGAAATAATTGAAATTATGTAACAATAGATGGACTAGAATTCGATAAATATCTTTTTTGAAGATAAAAAACAACAGGATTCTGACACATTTGAAAAGGCATGAAATTGTGTACGTATAAACCTGAGAATATAATGCAAGAAAAAGAAAGAATGAAACAGCATGTTTTTTATCCATATATATATGCCTAATCTGACAATGAGTACTAACGTACAATTATGAGGTTAACTATCAGCAGAGGTATAGGTATAGTGAAAACTAAAAAAAAATTCTGACTTTGAATAGGAAAATTATGTATAAAATTAACACCTTCTTCTGGAAAAATACCTTTAAAAATCAGCCTACAAACATTTAAGGTCATGTGTGATATTCAGAAAAGCACGTATTATGAAAGGGTATCCTGCATCTTTGGCATGCCCTGACAGTTTCGCTGCAGCAAACTGCACATCTGTGCCTAGGTTGCCCTGTAATATTCAAATGACCACCGTGCTGTAACCGGGCTGACTTCCCTACTGTCTCCACAGAACTTGTTGGACCAGGAAGTTTAGGCTCAGTACCACACATGTAAAGAATGGTCTGGACTGCTTGCCTCCTAAATGATAAGGTATCGAAAACTCTGCCATGGCTTTTACTCGGAATTCATGCATTGATCATGGCCACGTCCAACAACCAAAATAAAATAGGGATATACTATTTCTTAACTCTTATTGCAATTCTATACTCAGCTATAAACCTATCGAGGAGGTCCACATCCCCCATGTTTTGGTTGTACTGATCAATTAAATGTGGTTGTGGTACACTAACTTAAACTTTTTCTGATTCTGTATATCTAGAGACTTTTCGGATTGAGTGAATACGGTGAGCATTAGGCATAACATTCACGAGATTATTATCCTTCCATGCACCTGCAACTATGTTTTCCACTTTGTTGATTCTTGCCTCAAATTTACCTCTTACAGATTTTTCCATATCTTTTTTACTAGGCTAGCAGCAGTGATCCATTCTCTTTGATCGCACAGTGCATGTTCCCAATATGCCGTGAGATGCTAATTCTGACAAAAGCTTTGCACTGGTGAAAAAGTTGTCAAAATAGTAAAAGAAATTAACCTCAAGAAAATTTTCCTTGAGAAAATCTGCTTTCTTAAGGACAATGGACTCACCAAATCCTACATTAGGTGGTCGGATGTCCCCAGCCTGTTTTCCCTGGCATAAATCTACATCTACTCTTCCGAACGGTTTGCTTCCCACGTAAGAAATGCCCTCCACCTTATGTTCCTAACTCACAGCGAGCATATAATAGATACTTCTGTCATACAAATACATTGTAAAGACAACCATGATTACATTGTTGAGATTGTAATTTAGAAAGCGGGTAACCTCAAATTGGATGATAGAAGAGACGTTTGTTTGCTCAACTGCCTTTCCAAATACTACATTGGTGGTATGTTCGGAATGTCTGAAGGAATGAGACGTAACCCAATACCATACTATACGAGCAGAGAAAACTCAGAGCTAAAATGTTTCTAATACGATATGCAGAGAACTTGAGTTTCTTTTCCTGCAGTATCACTGATTTTCATTTCATAACACTTGTCTCATTACAAGTATATAATTTCAATCATACATAATATAGGTGATTCATATACAAGAATCTTAAAATACATTTCTCATAAGTTTATAAAATGATACATTGACCAAATACTCTATTAAAGTTCTGAATAGGGCATTTGAAGCAAAACGTCCGCATGTGAAATACAGACAGGTTCGGGAAACATGGTCTTCTGTGTTGTGCCCAATGGGTCGTTAGCGACCCAGGCAAGATAAAACACCAATATTTTCATTTCCCCTATAATTATATGAAAATAAATGTGATCATTTACTTTCTTTGAACTTATACGAGATAACAATGACCATTAGGGAAAAATATTTCATGGATAACATCATTTAAACAATAATTGTTCAAGGAGTTCAAGGAGTGCAATAATTGTTGCATCACGATGAGGTTTTTTAAAAAAAATAGTGTAAATGCCGTTATGCACTTAGATTTGCAAATTTGTTGAATAATATAAGCTTAATGTTTTAACAAACTAATAAAAATATTTTAAGATCAAATCTAAAAATATTTTGAGTTACAATTTTTTTTCGAAGTGGATTGCTAACGACCCATTGGACAATAATGGATTAAGTTCCACTAACATGAGGCAAATTAAACGATCATATGGTTAATGCAGCTCAGAGAGATGCCCCAGATAGCATGTAAGGTAGTTCCCAAGTCATAGTGGATACCATATTAAAATTTTACATTTTAACTCCAGTAGCTGTAGGATGCTTGAATTAAATATTGCATTATTTATTGTGCAATTATATACTTTTATATGACTGGAATTCTAAATAACCAAGTAAAAATATCTAGATTAGTCTTCTATTTGACTCATTAATTCTTGCAGTACATTTAATACTCCTTGACAATGGGAGGTTTGTCATATTTCAGAAAAAATTACTTTGGTGACAACATGATTTATTTCCAAAAATAGTTGAGAAAACGTACTAAGAGTGTGTTGGCAATATTTTGATGGCATCTCGGTGTTATTAATTCCTCTTTTGTTTGAATAAGCTGTCTCTGGAGTGCACATACGTACATATGCAATCCAGCCTTTTTTTGTTTTGCGTCAAAGATCCACAGGACATCGCCTCTACTGGTAGTAGAGCGTGGTTTCTGAACCAGTTCAATAATTCGAGGAACCCCATTGGGCTTTCATACTTATCATCGCTAAACCTTAGCTCCCACCTAGATGCAGCAGCTACCACTAGTTCTATTTCCCTTAGCGTGCCTCTCATAATACCCATTGGCGAAATTCCTACCCCTGGGGGATCTCCTTCCTCTCTCTACAGCCTTCGGACATAATTCCTGAGCCGAGCTTAGATTTCGAGTGTCCCTTCCCTGTTCAATCCAAATCTCGCGCATGTGTCTACCGCAGCATTTTTAGATAAATCATTTATCCAAGAAATACCTTGCGGTAAATCTGATGGTTCCATACTCACCCACGAGACACCAGAAACCATGCTCTGCTACCAGTTGAAGCGATGTCCCACAGATCAGTGACGCAAAACAAAAAGGCCAGATTTAAAAAAAAAAGAAAAACTTTAATATATGAATTACAATTGGGCATTGGTGGTGGTCCCTAACAATCGCGAGAACAAGGAAGTGGTAAGGAAGGTGGGGAAAAAAGGGAGATTGGGCACTTCTCTTTCGGCGAGCGGTGGATGGTACTGAGGATGCAGAGGCGTCGAGCTCCCGTGGCTCTGCCGCGACCGTTCTGACTTCCAGAGTGCAGTGTCCCTGGCATATCCCCCGTATTTATACCTCAGGGCTCTTGTCCCAGCCCTTTTGACACTTGCCCTCATCTCGCCCACTGTGGAAAGGCTGAGTCGATTCCTGGGCCAGGTTCCTTCAGCAAAAGAGGGGAGGGATGGGGGAGGGACCAGGGGCACGGTTCAAAGTGTATAAATATAACCTTCATAACATGGAAACCAATCTACAATACAGTACACAATGATGGAACGAACAAAGGATTCATATAAAATAGCAGTGATTTTAGGGCCAGTGAAATCTTTGGTAACTCAATTTATGAAGCTTATAAGTTGGGACGTACTGTGGTGTGAATAGCAATGTTTTATGACTATAGTTTGAATGTCATCACGATTTGTGCTAAGGAGGAAAGCATTGAGTTTTATTCATATTCCTTTTATGTGGTAAATGTCAAATATCGTGTAGATCTTTTCAAATGACTTGGCATGTGGGAAAGTAGGGCCAGTGGGAAGAGAGAGCCTTAAGGTCAGGCTTTTCATCAGGACCAACAGTTTTGCTTATAAGATAGAAAGGTAAAATTTTCAGGTTTCAATCTAATGAGTTTCTACTGTATATCTCATCTGGTTGTGAAGTGAGAATAATGCTGAGAAAAACTGATCTGATACGGGTCACGAAATGCGTCTCACCTTGCAGATCATAACTCTTTCATCGTGACCATTCACGTCAGTGTGATAACTGTAAGTTAGGATGTCACATTTTGCATTGATGTCTGAAAGTCATGGGTCTTAGGGTCTCAGATGGTGACATTTGATGAGAAAATGAGGTCTGCAAAAAACTTCTGAAATTTGATTATATTTAGGAGTCACGCATGAAGCTTTTTGTTTAACATGGGGGCTCCTGTAAACGTGCACTGCCCGCGCTCCTGGGCCTCTGTGCTGCCCGCCACCATTTCTTCCCTCACCTATCGAAGGTTTTGATATGGAGGCTTAAGTTGGGAACCATTTTGGGAGGGGGTCGGTTAAGACCTCACCGAGTGTGGTGTTGTTCTCATCAATGAGTAGTCTCAGCCTGGATTGACCAAGCATTAGTTGCAAATGCAGCATCTACTCCAATTAGTCTCCAGGGACTGCAAAGCTATGCCAAAGATGACCGAAAAGGCACTCACAGTCTTTAATGCAAATATTTTGTGAGCAAAATGTAATCAAAATATTAAAAAGAGTGATATTGGAATTTAGTTTTCGTCCCAACCATGGAGCTCCTCATTTCCATTATATTAGTAAATGTTCTAAATACATGGCTATTTTTTTACATACCAGCATCATTATTCATATGGGGACTACATTTGAAGCATGTCGTTGTCATTATTATTTCTGACTATGTATTAGATTTGAAATGGATGATTTTTGGGGATTCCCAGGAATCCCTGGGAAAATGATTCCCTGACCTTAATCCCTGAAGGTTCCAGCATGTCCCAACTTAAAGAACCTTAGTCGTAGTCTACTTAAGGGTGTATATGTCAATCGCTTTTACATGCATGAGAAATGAGTTTTTGTTTGTTCCTATTGCTTTAACTGGTGGTGTATTTCATCCTCCAGATGGGTGTGAAGGAAGAGTTTGACCATAGTGAACGATTGGCTGAAGAAAGGAGTTTTAGATATGAGAACTTTGGGATTGATGAATCCTGGGAGAGACCTGTGTCTGATGATATGCGTGATCCTCTTCAGTTGGATGATATGGTAAGGAAAGTCGCTGTAAATGATGTCATACTTCATCTTCCTTCCGTGAATGCATGTATTAAATTTGAACTTAATCAGTTTCCAATCGATGAACTTTTATCTGTTACTTGTTTCACCATCATCCATAACTGGAATCAGTCAAGTAGACAGGGGATTAGCATTAATTTTAATCAGGTAATTTTTTAGTTAACTTCCCAAAATATGATGATTCCTGGGGGTGATTTTGCAAAACAATATTAGCCACATTCTATTGAAGGGAGGCACCTGTATCTGGTGACCTAAGTGATCTGCTTCAGTTGGACATAATGGTATGGAAAGCCTCTGTAGACGATTTCATATTTCTTGTTCCATCTTTGAATGTATAATTTTGTATCTGTAATTGATTTTCATAAAATTAAATTTGAAGAAAATAATGGATTATGGAATTCACTTGGATTACTCACTCTTTTAGGTGGATACGGTGTATCTGCAAAGTTAAATCAATTTGTCACCTTTTCACCCCAGAAAATCAACACCAATCAATCTAATTTGTAACTTGTATACAAGTTTTGTATACAAGCTGTATACAAAAGTATGTAAGTGTTTGTAAAAATGTTGTAAGTATGTAACAATATGTAAGTTGTATACAAGTACATTCTTTTTTCATTTTTGATATTTGAAAAATTATGCTGCTGTGTGAGCTAGGATGAATATTGAAACAACAAAATTAGTTGCGTGGCTAAAGACTTATTTTCAAAGAGGAGGTAATTGATGAGGGGGGGCTGAATGGAGATGTGAAGAAAAGGCTGGTGAAAACCCTTATCTACATCTACATAATACCCTGCAAGCCGTCGCTTGGGTGTGTGGCAGGGGGTGGTAGGTCACCAGCCGTGTAAAGATGTAAAAGTTATGGAGGTAAAATGGTGACATGTCCTATGAGAGTGTATTTGGCGGAGCTCAGATTTTATTGTGGTTGCTTATTGTGTGCAGAAAGAATGAGTTTTTGTAACTATCTGTTCGGCAGAGTATCTCTCTAATTTCATTGCATCTGTCAGACCTAGAAATGTAGTGAGGCGTCATGATAATATTCTCTGTGTCGCTCTGAAAAATATCAGTTTTGAATTTATCAACAGCCTATGCCGAGTGTGCAGCCTCCGAGTCTCTAGGGGCTCCCACCTTAATCCCTCTAATAGTTGTGTAACACTATATGTTCGTTCGTAGCAGTTTTTAATGAAGCGTGCTGCTTTTCTTTGTACTCTGTTAATTATTTTAGTTAAATCTTCATGACCAGGGTCCCTAATGCTCGTGGCGTATTCGAGGTGTGGCCTAACCAGAGCGAAGTAGCATTTCTCTTTTACTTTTTCATCCGAGGACCTTCCTATTATACACTTAACAAAGCCTAGTTTCTTTAATGCTGTGCCGCATATGTTTTGTATGTGTTTTCCCCACGATATATCTGAAGTTAAGGTAATTCCAAGATATTTTACTATATTTGAAGATTTTATGTTTACTCCACCCACGGTGTAGGTATGGCTTTTGTGTGATGACTTTTGCAGGAAATGAAGTGTGGTGCATTTACTAATATTTAGTTCTAAACCCCACTCCTGGCACCGTGAATGAACGTTGTTAAGGTCAGATGACAGAACTTTAAAGTCTGTGTCTTCGCTTATTTCATGGTAGATTACTGTATCGTCTGCAAATAATCTTACTTTACTGCTAATTTGAGAACTTAGGTCATTAATATAAGTAATGAATAAAAGAGGGCCAATCACACTTCCTCGAGGAACACCGGATGTGACTTCGACCATATCAGAGCTAAAACCATGTGGCTAAAACTTATGTGGGATATGGATCTGTAGGGGTCGGGCATTTGGTCATTTCAAAGGGAGGATGTAGGTAGACTTGAGGCATTTGAGATGTGTGTGTGATGAGGAATGGAGAAGGTTAGCTGGATGGTGAGAAGGGCAAATGTATTGTACATGGCTGGAGAGGAGGGGAAGCTGGTAGATGGTTTGGAGGAGGCAGAAGAGAAGTATGGAGTACATTAAGGAAAGGGAATGTTGAAGAGGGAAATAGAGGGGAGAACACAGGGGAAGTGTGGAAGAGGATAGGAATTCTGAACATTATAGGTAGCTGGAGACAATGTGAGAAATTCAAATGAGATATATTGGCAGGCCAACCATGGGAGTTAAAATAGATTAGGATGAATACTGTCTAAAAACCTATCAATCAGCTTGAAAAAAATTAACATCGATGAATGAGCTGTTATAATATTGTCCCAGAAGTACATTCCATATTTGCCATTCAGCATTTGCTACTTTTAAATAGAACTTTAACATTATTGGTTTGATAGTTTTTAAAATGAAAAATCATTAAAATGAGGTTAAAAGAATGGTTACTCTCTGCAAAGTTATCCAGCATGTTATATTTGTATGGTGTAACTGTGTGGATACTAAGCAATTGAGAGTTTGTGCCAATCTTGTGTGAACAAGAAATGTGACAATGTTTGTTGAACTTGCAAAATTCCATTTCAACCTAAAATTGTATTTTTCTTTCATTTTGAATAGCTGAATTGTAGTTTCTTATTCATACAGCATCTGCTAAATAAATACTAATAATATCATGCATTATTTTTTATAATCCCTTTGCCATGATCCCCTCAATTCAAAGTTGTGCTAAGGTGCGGTTAAATTGTAATTGCAAGTCTGTGAAATATAATTCGAGGGAATGTTTATCTCTGTCAATTTCTATTTTGTGTCGAAGGAATGCTGTTTGTCCGCATGCAATGTCCCTCCACTCCTAATTGTTTGTACTTTATATCTTTTAGATAGATGTAAAGGAAGAGGTTGACCATAGTGAACTGTTGGTTAAAGAAGAGAGTGACAAAGGGGAGAACCTTGGAACAGATGGTTCCCAAGAGAGACCTTCATCTGATGTTGCCTGTGATCCACTTGAGAGGGGAAATTTGGAAGTAAGTAAGTAAGTAAGTAAGTAGTTTATTGGTCCCGGAGACATAAAAAACATATGTATGGGACAAGTCAAGGAAAAGGAAACAATACATAAATACAAATCCTCGCCTCCAAAGGAGAGCACAATACATAAATACAATCACTTATTCAAGAACTCATCGACTGAGTAAAAAACATTGTTCAATAGAAGTTCTTTCAATTTCTTTTTAAAAACAGGAATACTACGGGTCTGTTTGATCTCACTAGGGAGACTGTTGTACAACATGCATCCTGCATATGACGGTTGCCTTGTGAAGGACACTAAATTGTGAGACACCACTTGAAAATCACCATTTCTTCTGGTATTGTATGAATGAGCATCGTTGTTCAAGGGCAATCCAAGAGCCAGATGATGCTCTTTAACATACATAATTGTATAGAAAATATATATACATGGGAATGTTAAGATGTTAAGTTCTTTAAAATATAACCTGCAGCTAGTGCGTTTATTTACGCCAACCAAAATTCTTATGGCCCACTTCTGTAGTTTAAACAGTCTTGTTGTTCGCTGGGAATGACCCCATGCACAGACTCCGTATTTTAGTCGACTAAAAACACAAGCATAATACACAGAGAGAGCAACACTTAAGCTAGTGATCGGAGTTATTCTACGTAGTAGGTAACAGCTCCTTGCTACTCGTGAACATAAAAAATCAATATGTGATTCCCAGTTCAGGGTATCGTCGATGTACACACCTAAAAATTTTGTAACAGAAGACATAGCAATAGATTTACTGTCTAATTTCAACAAGGGGGAAGAAATCAATTTATTTTGATACATGTGAAAAAGCATAAAGGAAGGGGTAATATTATTTTTCTTGTTCTGTTTTTGGGGCCCCCTGGTCATCACAATTTTTTAAAAATGTTGAATCTCAAAAGAGAAATCAAATTTGCTTTAATAGGTGAAATTTCCCTTAAGAGCCCAATGATTACTCTAGGTACCATGTTTCCTTGCCCATAATACACAGTGCAGTTATTTAGGAAAGATTCAAGAAGAAAATCATTAATACACTGGGGTGCCGATTATTTGTACTAGAAACCTTTTCAAATGTCTTTGCGACTGAGAGGCAGACATAATCTTTTTGGGGGTGAAGGAAGAGGGTGCGGGACTTCGCAAAATCCAACTAGAATGCAGTAGGTGGAGCCTAGCCTCTTGGACATTCAGTTGCTCTCAAACCTCCATCGAATGTGCTTCGGCAGTCAGCTAGCTGTGTTCCCAAACCTCCATTGCATTCCTTTGCTTGGTGTGCTGTAGTGATCTTCTGTTGATCTAACCGTTTACCCACATTGTCCTATTAACCAAATTATCAAATACCTTTCCTTCTTTTCTCTGTCACCCCATAATCTTTCCTTCACATGTGGACTCGTAAGTAGAATTAATTTTAGCAAATTAATTTTCCTTAACATTCATCGGGCATATTTTTAAATCTATTGTAGTAGTTTCTGATTGATTTGAGACCATATATTATACAATTCCATCGTATTTTAGCCAAAGTGCATGACAAAAACTTGTGTAATAATCTCCGTTCAACCACGGCAATAGTCAGAAATCAGTGAAATTACTTAGTGTTTTTGGACTTATTTTAATTTTCTTGATCCACAGAAAATAAGTTAAACATTTGTCTATAAGAGTAATTAAGCAAATAAAAGTTATGACTTTTGTTTTCAAAAGTCCACTTCTGAGTGACTGGCCTAGCAATCACGTATGGTCCTTTCTAAGACACTTGAGACTGGTCATGATATGGAGCCCGTGTTGGGAAAGAAATGGATGAGAAGGGGTTAATCCCTTCGACTGGATGCCAGTCAAGCCTTCTTCCCTTCCCAATGGGTCACATGTTGGCTGGTGGAAGGTCTTTCATTTACATATGCTTACATAGTCTGAAGAGAAAACATGGCAACATCCACCTCTCTCACTCCCGACCCCACCTTCCTGGTGTTGAAAGCTCCACCTCCTGCTGCGATACCGCTCAAACTGTTCCGAGCTCACATGAAGGGCCAGTCACAAAGATATTTGAAAAGGATAATAGTGGAAGGAGAAGCCCATTCAAACCCAAGAAGGGCAATCAAAAGAGATGGATGGTCCATTCACATTCTATGGTGTGGTAATTGTAGCCAAAAGGCCCTTATGAGTGAAAGGTAATGGAAAATGGTTGGATACTAAAAAGAGCACGATTACTACTTAAAATAAAATTCATGAAAAGAGCGTGTGCATCGATTGTTTTCGCCCTTCGAGGCAATGCACAAACCCTGAGTACCCAAACCTAAATGCGTATGAGTAACGTGTTCGGCCTGCAACCCGCAAGTGGGAACAGTGCTCAAACTTTACCACCCCTCTCGTGAAAACGGCCGCCTTACCTCTGGCTTGAGCCCGCTAAAATACTCGGTTGTTTATTAACTCATCAAAAATCGATATCACAATGTGAGTTTATGATGTTAATTGTTATTAAATACTGCTGTAAAGAGCTTCAAAACAAGACCAAGATTTTGCTTCTACTACTTTTCATAACCAAGAAAAAGTTGTTTTATAAACTTGTTAATAACTTTTTTATGGCACAATAGAAAGAACGTTTAAAGATATTTTTCAATATGTTTTTCCCACACAATGCTACAGGTTCATTATGATTAAACTTCAAGTTTCTTCACTATTAAATGTCAAAGACAGTGCTGCATTCGAAAACGGCAAAAAACCGGCACTTTTTTGTTCTCACCGGAATAAAAAATCGAGAGTATAATTTTAAAAATAATCGGCAACCACAGTTAAAATAAAACAAGCTAAAATTTGGTGTAACTCGCATTCATGTGAATACTACAGCTCATTTATAATCAGTGTCCAAACTCGAGTCTACATAATTTTTTGCACCGACATTAGATGTGGCGTAGTGTGTCATGTAGTGTGATGCTGACCAAGTTGACCTTCTCGAACGCTGAGTGGGGTGATGTACGTCGCTATGCAAATGTAGGTAAGCCATTACATGACGTCTGTATGCTTCACCTTGAAGTGATACGATATCATTTGTTTTGTTTCAATGGTGTGATTTGTTATCCAGTGATAACTATAGGTATCCAATGACGAATCATATCATTCATTGGGAGGAAATGCACTGTAATAATTAGGTAATGCTTGAGGGTAGTGCTTGTATATTTCTAAGTGATTTCAGTGAACAAAATTAAATCAAACAAATCTCTATAATCATTAATAAAACCCCTAAATTGAATTATTATTATTGTGATCCTGACTACACAAGGAATGTTGCATAATCTTGTTGCTGCTTACAGGTGGTAGCCACAGCTCCTAATTACATGTAACATCAAAAATTAATGTCTGCATTATAAAAATTGTAGCCTGTTTTCAAATAAGGCTTAAAATGTTTCAAAAATGTGTGATAAATGGTGGGTATTAAAGATTTACAAAATTCAAAATTTGAAATGTGCACTCAAGAGCATGCAGATCGTTAACTGAATCCATTGTAAAGTGAACCCATCGTAAAATGGGAGTCTTTTGTATCTTTATTGGCAATGCTTTCCATTGTTCAGATTGATACAAAAGAAGAGGTGGACCCCGGGGAATCATTGGTTGAAGAGCTGGACAGAGAAGCAAACCTTGGTGTGGATGAATCTGAAGAAATGCCTGGGCCTGATGTTGTTTGTGTACCACACAAAATCAGAAAATTGGTAAGGATGAGTCGTTGTACTAATTACATTTTTCTCCTTATCTCCATTGGAAATTCCCTGATTTTTATGAAAATATTTTTCATGCAAAATTTTACATGTAAAGGATTTCACATGCATGGAATTGGTGCTTTGCACAAAATAGATGCCTTATTATATCTGAGTGTGAATCTCAGTTATGGGGAAGGCATTATGATTCATATCCTGATCTCTACTTGGGTGGCATGGGAAGAGACTTGTGAGACTTTGGTCTTCTTGGTGTCTGGCATTATGAGTTGGTCAATGCGGACTCAGTATTTACCTCTTATTATCAAAATATAGATTATCAAAATTCAAAATTTGAAATGTGCGCTCAAGAGCATGCAGATCGTTAACTGAATCCATTGTAAAGTGAACCCATCGTAAAATGGGAGTCTTTTGTATCTTTATTGGTAATGCTTTCCATTGTTCAGATTGATACAAAAGAAGAGGTGGACCCTGGGGAATCATTGGTTGAAGAGCTGGACAGAGAAGAAAACCTTGGTGTGGATGAATCTGAAGAAATGCCTGGGCCTGATGTTGTTTGTGTACCACACAAAATCAGAAAATTGGTAAGGATGAGTCGTTGTACCAATTACATTTTTCTCCTTATCTCCATTGGAAATTCCCTGATTTTTATGAAAATATTTTTCATGCAAAATTTTACATGTAAAGGATTTCACATGCATGGAATTGGTGCTTTGCACAAAATAGATGCCTTATTATATCTGAGTGTGAATCTCAGTTATGGGGAAGGCATTTTGATTCATATCCTGATCTCTACTTGGGTGGCATGGGAAGGGAACCTTAGGGTTCATTTTTTTCTGTCTGTGAGACTTTGGTCTTCTTGGTGTCTGGCATTATGAGTTGGTCAATGCGGACTCAGTATTTACCTCTGCCTGCCCTATATTCTCACAAACAGTCATTTCCTTTCCTACATACCCCCCTGTTCTTCATGGCTCAAATACCTGAAGTTGTTGGTTGCCTCCCTAAGATAACCAGCCTAACTGTGATGGTAACAGAAATTATCAATACAGTAGAGTGCTACTTATCCCTCGTCTGATTATCTAATCAGTGGATTATCTGGCGATCATTCTGTGACAACCGCCCCCCCACTCTTCCATTCCACCTCCTCTCCTCCCTCCCTCTACACCAACTACTGCTTCTCAATTGTGTGAAATTCACAATGGAAAAATCATTTGCCTGGACCGGGAATCGAACCAAGATCCCTCAATTTCGCACCTAGTGTTCGCAAGTGCTCTAACCACTTAAGGTACCCAGGCGTCCTCTTCCATTGTGAATCTCTGGGGTCTTGAAGGAACAAGTTGTCCTCACAGGTACCGTGCATGTAATGCCAGAGTTACTGCGTGGCTAGTTCTTTAGTTCATTGAAAATGTCAAAAGTAAATGCCTTTGTGTTAAAAGTTGGGCTTTACCCTGTGGACTGTAGTTCATAGCGCTCACATATGGGTTCCTCTGGCATTACATGCACGGTACCTGAGAGAACAAATTGTTCCTTAAAAACCCCAGAGATTCACAATGGAAGTGAACACCTGGGTAGCTTAACTGGTCAGAGTACTCGGCACGAAATCGAGGGATCTGGGTTCAATTCCCAGTTCAGGCGAATGATTTTTCCACTGTGAATTTTACACAAATGTGTGATCACTAGCGGGTGACTCCGTTTAAGTTACTGGGTGGCTGGTTCCGTAGTTCTTTGAAAAGTACTGCTTTTGTTCAGACTCGCATCCAGTGGCTACATTGAAGTATAAAAAATTGCTAAACTGTGCCCACACTATTGCATATCCTGCAGTGGGCTTTTCAATTGTGCTGATGACAGTGTTGCTTCTTAAAAATGAGAACACTTAGTTTTTTCCACCAATGTATTAAAAACACAAATTGACCAGCTTCGGCCTTTTCAGGCCATTATTAAGATTACCGAATAAGATACCAAGAGACAGCACAGTTTATATAAGAGACCTCAAGGAGAGGGAGGTGGCTGACGGAAGGGAGGGGGGGGGGTGAGAGGTGAGTAAGTTTTGAGAAGGTGATTGGGCAAAACTGCATGGGAAGGAACAAACAGGTGGTGATGCCAGGCTCAAGGACTACGGGGATGGAGGTGGGGGTTCTGGCACACAGAACAAGGGTGAGGCTGTTGAAGGGATAATGTCATTGAGAAGTTTATCACCATGAACATTGTAATATGACAGAATTTCAAAATTTTCCGGAGTAGAGAACAGGAGTATCACACTTGCAGCAAACTGAAATTTATTCGTGGCAGTCTCATGTTGTGCCAGGATCTACACCGCTGGGCTCCACAGGGCTCCCATGGCATCATGCCAGCATTGGATCACTCAGGCGACTTGGCTTCCATTCTTTCAAATGGAATAATATATATGAGCATCATGAGCCGGACCCGGAGGTGGTGGGGTAAAGTCCTCGCCAGCTAAACTGAGGGTTGCGGGTTCGAGTCCCACCTGGGCAGGTTCTTCACCACCCAGGGCATGGATGTCTGTCAAGTTCTGTTAGTCCGGTCCCTGGAAAACCTGATGACAGGCTTAGTAGCCTATTGGGATTCCAGGGACATACAGGCCAACAGAATCATCCGGCAAACAAAAAAAAACTTCACATCAGTAGCTGGTCATGATCATTGAGTGTCTGTGATTTCAAAATGAACGAGACGGATACAGAGCAGTTTATTGATGAGGTGAAGAGATATCCAGCTACATGGGGCATTTTAAACTAAAAGTATCATGATAGAATTGAGGCATTGACATTGAAAAGGAGGTAAGTGGCATAATTTCTGAATAGTCGTTTTTTCCATGGAAATGTACTGTTCCAATGTCAATGGTATTGAAAGGTAGCGAGTGCCAATTCTTTTTCTTTTAGTTTGTAGAGCTGTCCAAAGAAGGTGGTACCTCTGTTGTAGTTTGCTTTGAGAAGGAGGTAAGTGCCAGTGCCGCCTAGCACACCTATTGAAGGCATTGTTAACCAGTCATTAACCTATCTTTGTTTGCTCAAATCGCCTGTGTCGAAGTTCTTTGTTTATATTTTTATTAAGCAAGTGTTTAATAAGTGAACGCTACATATAGGCTTAATACAGTACCAAAATGCTGAAAAAAAGACTGCTTATAATCCACCCAATAAGGTTAGACAACTTTCAATTTTTATCATATTCTTCATATTATTACTGTCACTGTTGTTTTATTTTTGTATAAACTTTGATAGGTTATGCATTGCACAGTAATTTAGGAATGTCTATGTTAATACAAATTAACATTGTTAAAAACATCATGTTTTATGTTTTGTGAAACAATATATTTCATAGTGTTTTAGGCTACCTGCAACTTCCGTTACTAATGCTGTTCCCTGTCAGTCAATGACTTATAAAGCTTCATTCTGAGTTTTCATATTTATCCTCAAAAGCTCAAGGTAATTACTTAATGAGCAGAATACACCTAACAAGCATAGGTAGGAGACGTCATGGGAAACATGACAATCCCAGTGAAAGTAAGAGGCAAACTTTGGCAACTAGTAATGTTCCATGCAAAGATGGAAACATATAGATATGTAGCAAAACCTTCCAAGAAATTTTTGAGATTTTGTAAAAGAAGAATGAAAGCTTATTGACTAGGCTTAAAAAAAAGGGGAAGTTACTTTCAAAGATGGTCGTGGGAAGAATCCTACATCCTGCCTAATAAAGTATACAGAGGATGACAAACAGGAAAATAAAAAATCATATAATTTAGTCTCCACAGGAAGAAAACCACTATTCTGGGCATAAATCTTCGAAATAGTACTTTAGCTTTGATTAAAATGTTCATTGTATGTTTTTATCCTTCTAAGAAAAAAATCTGGATAAACATGTAGATGGAAAGTTTTACTGCAGAATATTCAAAAGGGAATTTCCAAAATTAAGTTTTTAAAGGACAAGGATTGATACATGCTGAACATGTGATAAAGTGAAGTCTGAAAGAAATGCATCAAGTGGGAGAGCAATGTTTCCATTAATAGGTAAATGAGACGAGAAAGTACACCACAGAAAAGCAGAAAAAAGCATTAGAACTTATGTCTTCTTCTAAGCTACAATGTCAATATCCCCCAAGTTCACTGAGAACAGTAACAATTGACATGCAACAAGCTTCTGTTTACCCCTACTGTAACTCACAGTAATATGTTCTATTCCAGACAACTTTCTGACAACAACCTATGTATACGCATGGGAGACACAACTAGAGGTTTCATTTTGTATATGGCATGAAGGTATTGCAGGGCGTGTTGGTAATGAAGTTGCGTCTTGTTTATTAAAGGTATTGACCTCACACTACACCAAAAGAACATTTAGGAATTTGGTGTGACAACTGGACAGAGTGAAAATAGAATGGTGATAATGATTCTCATTTTTCTTATTGAAAAAGGCTTTTAGAAACCATTGATTTGAAGTTTCTTTTATCTGGACACTCATACATACCTTGCAATAGAGATTTCGGAGTAATTGAGAAAAGGAAGAAGGTTTGTAAGTGCATGGTGGTAGAGGTGCAAAAGTGTTGGAATTGTTTATTTCCCTGTGGGTTAGCGACAGTTTGTTTACTAAGAAGGAAATTATTATTGATTGTTATTATCAAGAAATGTACAATTATAAGAAGTTGTAAAATAAAGTTATCTTATAAAAGGAATAGAATAATGACTTCTAAAAGGTTTTGGGCCCAGTCTGGACATTTTAAAGATGAGTGATCAAGAGCTGAAGATAAACTTCGTAAAATTGAACGACGGGAATTACCAAGCATGGAAATTCAAGATGAAAATGCTTCTCATCAGAGAAGGTACGTGGCAAGTTGTCAATGAAGAAAAACCGGAAACATTAACCGCAGGCGAGAAGGACGAGAAAGCACGAAGCACAATTTCGTTAAGTGTCGACAACAGTCTAATAGTTCACATATGCAAATGCACTACAGCTAAAGGTATGTGGATAAAGTCACAGAAGGTCATCGAGAGAGCAAACTTAAGTAATAAGCTATACATACTTTGGAAACTATACCAAAGTAAATTGAGAAAAGAACAACTGATGCAGGAATATTTAAGGTCAACATTGGAAATTGTAGAGTGCCTGAGAGGGATTGGTGAAGAAATTAACAACTTCTGAACAGATCATGAGCAAAGTACTTGTGCATTTAATTACAAAACAATGTAGATAATGATGTCCATAATTATTGTCAAGTTCAGTGATTTTCAGTAGAGGTGTCAAACATGTTTTTTGAAGTTGAAAATCATTCTCCAATAAAAAGTTTACACTGTAAAACAGTTATTTGTGCAATGTGATAGGCCATGGAGGAGCCTGGGGCTCAGAACCCAAGCTAGGGTGTCATTAAATTAGTTCAAGTGATGTTACTTCTAATGACTCCATTGGTGCATAATTTCCTTTGCTCTTGGTGAATGATCTCAGCTAAGTTAATTGCCATTTTTCTCTGATCAAGGTGTGACAACGGTGAAATGGGTGTTGTGTGATTTGTGGGATTTTCCAATTTAGAGTTCTCTTAGCACAGTTAATGTATTATTGAGTGTCTGCCTTTATCAAAGCTTTGCCATTGGGATATCCTCCTAATAAGCTGTACAAATACTAGTTACTAGTTCATTAAGAGATAAATTCATAAGGTAAAGGAAAGAATTTCACAGGGGCTTGATGTACTGGATCCCCTTTTTTCAGGTGCAACTCCCTCAGCAATTAGGTGAAGGCAATTTTTCTCCCTCTCAGAGGAGAATCTGTTGTCACCTTTACACTGTCAAATGAAGTTGTGCCAGAAAAAATAAGATTAAATTCTTAATGAATTTTAGATGAAGCCATGAGTCCAATAAAAATGTAATAATTCTACAGTGTATCTCCCACTGAGTTTAATATGATATTAATGCTGATAGGTAACCCAGTGTTATCTCAGTATGTGTGAGTGGATATATTTTCTTTATTTGGTTCTAGCTTTATATTAATGAATTTGATGGAAACATAAATTAATGTATTTACAGGTGGATATCAGCAGTGTAAAGAATATGGAATCGGAGAAAAATCAATCCTGTGATAGGGCAGAGTACACTTGCAGCAATTGTGGGTTTAAGTGCAGTAATGTCGTGGAATTAAGGGTCCATACATGTGGCAATAATGTAAATAAAAGATCATTGATTGGTAAAACACCTGGTGATAAAAATTCTCGTGAAGAGTCTTCATTAAAATTGACTAAGGTTGATGGTGTGTTAAAGCGATTCAAGTGTGAAACATGTGGCAAAGATTTTGCTCGAAAGTATGCTTTGCAGCGGCATTTAGCTGTTCACACTGGACTAAAACCATTTAAGTGTGAAACATGTGGGAGAGGTTTTGCTCTAAAGAATACGTTATTACAACATTTAACTATACACACTGGACTAAAACCATTTAAGTGTGAAACGTGTGGGAAAGGCTTTGTTCTAAAGAGAAGTTTTTCACAACATTTAATGGTACATACTGGACTCAAACAATTCGGGTGCGAAACATGTGGCAAGAACTTTACTCACAAGAGTAATTTGGCTGAACATTTAGCCTTACACACTCAAATAGAATCATTCAAGTGTGCAACATGTGGGAAGAAGTTTGTTCGAAAGGGTAATTTACTGCAACATCTAGCGTTACACACAGGACTGCAGCCATTCGTGTGTGAAACATGTGGGAAAGGTTTTGCTCTAAAGAGTACTTTATCGCAACATTTAACTGTACACACTGGACTAAAACCATTCAAGTGCAAAATATGTATGAAACGCTTTGCTCAAAAGAGTACATTATTGCAACATTTAAATGAGCACGATAAGCTGAATCAATTCAAGTGTGAAACGTGTGGAAAGGGGTTTGCTTTTAAAAGTGCTTTAAACCGACATTCTATTGTACACACTGGACTGAAAGCGTTCAAGTGTGAAATATGTGGTAAGAACTTTACTCAAAGAAGTGCTTTAAATCGACATTCAATTGTACACACTGGACTGAAAGCATTTAAGTGCGAAACCTGCGGCGAAAAATTCACTCACAAGAGTATTTTAGTGGAACATTTAGCATTACACTCTGAACTAAAACCATTTAAGTGTGATACATGCGGGAAAAGCTTTGTTCGAAAGATTTTTTTATCCAAACATTTGACTGCACATACCGTACAGAAACGATTCCAGTGTGAAAAATGTGGTAAAACTTTTTCTGAAAGGAGGATTTTAGTCCGACATTCATCTGTACACACTGAATTGAAAGCATTTAAATGTGAAGCATGTGGCAAAAACTTCACTCACAAGAGTATTTTAGTCGAACATTTAGCATTACACACTCGACTAAAACCATTTAAGTGTGATACATGTGGGAAAAGTTTTGCTGGAAAGAGGTCTTTATCACTACATTTAGCTCTACATACCGGACTGAAAGCATTTGAGTGTAATAAATGTGTCAAGGTCTTTACTGATATGGGTACTTTACTAGAACATTTAAATGAACACACTCGGCTGAAACCATTCAAGTGTGAGACATGTGGAAAAGGTTTTGCCAGAAAGTGTGCTTTATCTCGACATTTAACTGTACACACTGGACTGCAAGCATTCCAGTGTGAAACGTGTGGGAAGAAATTCGCTCAAAAGAGTAATCTAGTCCGACATTTAAGTGTGCACTTTGGACTCAAGTCATTCAAGTGTGAAACTTGTGGCAAGAACTTTACTCATAGGGCTACTTTAGTGCAACATTTTGCCTTACATGCAGAGCCGAAACCATACAAGTGTGAATCGTGCGGGAGAGGTTTTGCTAAAAATTGTTCTTTATCACAACATTTAACTGTATGCACTGGACTGAAAGTATTCAAGTGTGAAACATGTGGTAAGGACTTTGCTTGCAGGAGTTCTTTAGGCCGACATTTAACTAATGTACACAATGGACTGAAAACATTCAAGTGTGATACTTGTGGAAGGGTGTTTGCTCAAAAGAATAATTTATTACGACATGTAGCTTTGCACGTATGACTGATTCCATTCAAGTGATGACATGAGGGAAGAAACTTGATCATAAAAGCACATTTCTATGTCAGCTGGTTATACTCATGGGATGACAGCAATTTAGCCATAGAACATTTGGAAAGGAATCTAAGAAGTTGACCCACTTATTATCATTCCAAGTTGGAAGGAGATACCTTAAGTTTCCTATGTGGATTCCCTCTTTTGTGCTTCCATGATTCAAATCCCTCTTGTATCTATGATAATGATAAGTAAAATAGTGAAAAAGTCATTGAAAAACTTTCTCAAATAACCTTATTTTAATATTCTTGAGCATCACTGCCTCTTGAAGTGTACCCCTTAGTTCTTTGCTTAAGTACTATGCTGCTGATAATTGCTTGCTTTGCATGGTAAGTGCATGGGGTGTAGCAGATGGGCAGGAAGCCTGAGAGCACTGGTTAGCTGGTGTAAGTAGGTACAAGGGATGTAGTGGCATCTCTTGTCAACTGTGGTTTTGCCTTCTGCTGCCCTTGATGTCCAGGTCTAGTATTATGCAATTATCAACTATCGACGATTCAAAAGTGTTCACAGTTCTTAGCCATGGTGAATTTTCCTGTTGTGTGTACAAATTCTGGGAAAAAAAATCAATTGACATTGTCATTCACATAGTTTTGGGCCACAGGATCTAACAAAACTGGTTACCCACTACCAGTCCCAGTTGGCACTAATAATTTAGGCATGTAAACAAATGCCGGCTGATGTAGTTGAAGCAGACCTCACGTACTGCTATAATTACCTACTGTAGATTTCATCAGAGTAAATGGGCACTTTTAGCAGTCATTGCTGGAGCCAAAGCTCAGTGTGAACCCCGACCATCAGCTCTATTTGGAGCCAGCCAACTGTCCTCTCACTTTCTGTGTTTGCTCTTGGAGGTGACTGGCTGCTTTAACCATGACAGTGAGTATTTCCTTGTTCAATATAGCTCAGGGTCGTTCATTGTTCTTTTTGTCAGTGCATTATTAGTTCTTAGTGAGTTATTGCTGGGTTAATAGAGAGTGCATTCACCTGTATGAGACATTTTGAAACTCATAACGAACATCTGAGTGAAGATGAAAAAATTTAAAAAAGCATGAGAGGGAACACTCTCTAAGGTTGTAAAGATAGAAACACTTGAATGGGTTTAATGATATGCCTCCAAGTAGTACTCAAATGGAAATCAGTATCATGGTTAGAACTCTATGGTTGTCAATGGATCTTGTTGGCTTTCTTGATTAGGTGGTCCCAGTGATCCCACAGGCTTCAATGTTTACCGCCCTCCCACTAATGGGCATGGTCCTCATTAATGCTGTGCTCCTCTACTTCTGGCTTTTGCAGTTGAGCCAGTCAGAATTTCCTTTCATGCTCCTTAAGTCTGGTCTCAATTGTTCTGCTTTTCTCTCCCACATGGATCTTCCCTCATTTGCTGGGAATTTGATGGACTTCTGGCATCTTCAGGCCGATTGGATCCTTTACCTTCACTAGTTGATCCCTTAGTTTTGGTGGTGATGAATGGATGGTCTTAATGTTGTTGTACCACAATGCACTGAATCCTTCCTAATACTATGCAAACACAGGGGTGGAAGTTATTGTTGTAAATTTCAGTTCAGTGGATTAGGAACTATTGAATTGTTCAAGAGATGAAACTCAACTTCTTTAAAGTTCAAAGATCAACAATGCAAGGCGGTTGCCAAAACACATCGTTTTTTATTTACCCCTGTTTAAGATGCTGCGACATTAGCAACTAGATTAGAAGTACAACACCCTCACGTAAACTAGTTGCTTCCATGAGCCACAAGATTCAATTGATTTATACAGCCCAAAGCTTAATGTAATTTAGGCCCTTCGTAAGCACATCTGCTACCATATTTTTTTGTTGACATGAAATCAACAATTATTTTTCCTTCAGCAACAGCCCTTTTGTACAAAATGATGTCTAACCTCTGTGACCTCTTTCCTTGATGTCTCCAGAATTTGCTTTTTAAAAGCAGACTGGTTATCATTGAATAAATGTACCACATCAGTACCAAGTATTTTTATACAGTTCTTTCACAGAATTTCATTTATAATTCTAGAGAGTATAATACCCCTTTTTGCGCCAGCCGCCAAACTAACATACTCGGCTTCCATTGTGGACAAGGCTACACATCCCTGCTTTTTACCTTCCCAGGCTACTTCTCCATTAGCTGACTTAAACACACATCCAGTACAGGAAACTCTCTCAGTTTTATCACTGGCAAAGTCAGCATCTGCATACCCCTCAAGAAATTTTCCTGGCTTGGAATAAGCAAGACGATAATTCATAGTTCTCTTCAAATATTGTAGTATCCTTTTTGCATGTGTCCAGTGTTCAATTGTGAAATCCTTATTAAATCTACATAGCTTTGAGACTGCAAAGGCAATGTCTGGCCTAGTACAAATCATGGCATACATAAGGCGACCAATTAACACTTGATATGGAAATCAGGACAATTTTCTGAGTCTCAATGAGTTACATTCAAATCTGCTTCTATGGGGGTAGAAACAGTGTTAGCATCCATCATATTAAATTTAGCCAACATGCCCTTATGTATTCCTCCTGGTCCAACTCTATTCCCTGATTTGTCCTAGTTAATCTCATGCTCAGGATACTCCTAGCTTCTCCAAGATTCCTGACCTCAAAATGTTTTCCCAATCATACCACTGATTCACGAGTCGCACCATCATTTTTACAGAACACTAAAAAATCAACATACACAGCAATGATACAGATAGTAGGGTCACTACCTTTCATATAAATACATGACTTACTAGATAAATTCTTGAAACCTGGGCCTCTTAGTATACCTTGACATTTGTCATACCAGGACTTCGATGCCCCCTTTAAGCCATAGATAGCCTTATGCAGTCTATACACCTTTTTTTAGCCCCCTTAATGACAAATCCTTCCGGCTACTCCATATATATTGTTTCTTTAAGATCACCATTCAGAAATGCTGCCATCACATCCAAATAATGGATTCTTAAGTCTAATTCTACTGATAAAGCAATCAACAACCTCAAAGCAAAATAACTTACAACTGGGAAGAATGTTTCGTGATAATCAATGCCATATCTTTGAGTAAGTCCCTTTGCTACCAGCCGGGCCTTATAATTCTCTAATTCCCCATCAGCATTCACTTTCTGCTTAAACACCCATTTACATTTAATCTCTTTCTTATCTTTTGGTAAGTCCACAAGAGAAAGGACTCCTTTCTTAATTAGTGAATCCCATTCTATGTGCATGGCCTTGCCCCACTCATCTTTGTTTCGGGACAAAGCTACTTCTACTATCTGAGGGTCACTACAAAGAGACAAAGGTTGATTGCAGGTCGAGTTAGCTGATGCCAAGAAGAGTATGTGATCTGGAAATTTCCAGGCCCCTCTATTCCTTACTGGATACCTTCTTGCGTTCACTACCTCTGCCACCTCGCTTCTGCACTCTGAGTCAGAGCCTATCCCATGACACCCATTGCCTTCCTTACCCTTAAAACTAGTGTCTACACCACTTGAAATGTTGTCATTACTCTTACTATGTACTTGATTCAAAACTAGAGTGTACACGACTTGGAACTTTGTCATTGCCCTCACTACTTGGGCTCTTTACCTTGTACTTGTTAGTTCAACACTGCCATTCTCTCCAGCCTAAGGCTAGGGCAGGGAACTATCTCCCTCTAAGAGCCCAGGTAGAATGACGGTGTTTCCAAAAGCTTTTTGGGCTGGTTTCATCTTATAAACATGTTTCCGAAGAATACCACATCTCATGCTTTAATTATTCTTCCCATTATTTCAGAGTCTGCCAATAAATACCCTTTTGACTCCTCGCTATAATGACTGATGCCAACAAAGTAATACCTTTTGAATGTAGCATCCAGCTTCTTCATCTGCTCTTTAGCCACGAGGATAGGCAACACATCTAAATACTTTAAGATGACTAAGATCAATTTTTCGGTCACACCATCTTTCCTCAGGTAATGCATTCCCTAGTGCTCTAGATAGTGCTTTATTTTGAGATGCACAGCTGCTCTGCATGCTTCAACCCAATTATATTTTGGTAAATTGTAGCCGGAGAGCATGCCTTAGACTTCTCTATGATAGTTCTATTTTTTCTTTCAGCTAACCCATTCAGCTCAGGATTATAAGGTATTGTGGTTTCATTTTATGTTTAATCCCTCTTGCCCTTAACTCCCCCTGCAGTGCCTCACCCATATATTCACCTCATTAACCGTACGCCGGCATTTGATCATGTTCCCTGTCTCATTCTCCACTCTGGCCTTAAAAATTTTGAAGCACTCCAGAACTACATGAGACTCCTTATTTTTCAGGAAGAAAATAAAAACCATTCTAGAATTATCATCAATAAAAGTGGGCATATATGTTTCACCTCGAATACCTGCAGGTTTCATTGGCCCATATAAGTCTGAATGAACCAAACTTAACTTTTTATATACCCTCTCAGTCCTTGGGCCTACTTTGAATGGTTTCTTTGCAAACTTGCCCTCTACACATGCTATACAAGGCTGAAATTTCTTATTTGTGGGATAATCCACACCACTGATAAGTCCCTTTAGAATTTGCATGTTTCTGTGCCCCAAGTGTGCGAGCCTCTTATGCCCCAAAGTTCGCAAATCATCCTCTCCTACTTTTGAAACCAATCCTATATTCCCCTTTGCATTCCTTAGGCAGTGTCTGCATTATTTTGTTTCAAATCTGGACAATATATGCCGTTTTCTTCAGAACCTGTGGCTTGGATCACTCCCTTAACTTCCAAAGACTTGGCATCAAACAGCCTGCACCCAGATTCATCAAACAAGACAGCTGTGCCCTTTTTAACTATCTGGCTTACAGACAATAAATTGGTTGGCAAACTTGGAATATGGCATACATTTGAAATAGCAACTAAATTTCCCTGCATCAATTCCATTGACAACATTCCTACAACACTCACTATTTCATTATTAGCAACTGCCACATTATCTTTGGTAATATTGAAGTTTAAATCAGAAAGACAATTTTTGTCTCTAGCCATATGGGCATTAGCCCTGAAATCTATGTACCACTTCTCCTTCCCCACCTCACAATGCAAAGCTGTTAGCCAAGAAACAGCTGCCTTGACTAGTACCATTATTCCTTTGACTTGCCGTACTAGATTTTTTCTCTCCTAAATTGCATTCGCTTTTTATATGCCCAATGATCCCACATTTGTGACACCTCACCTTCCTTGGGTCGAACTTGGACTTCTTTTTGTGTCTACTGTTGCCCTCCAATGAGCCCGCACCCTGTGCTGAGAACGAAGATTGCCTGCCACGCAGATCTCCTTGATGCTGGTCTCCTTGATGTCCACTACGCTTGTCTCCTTGACGCCTCTGGTCCTGTTTGGCGACGAAGGCGAACTCCTGCCCTTTGAACTCTGTCACCCGCTTGTTGTCTTCCATCAGCAGCCTCTGCTTCACCAGCTCCGACTTGATGACTCTGTGCGAATTTCCACAGAGGAAAAAAAAAAATTTGCACATTTGTGCATTGCGGGTGACTCCGTAAAGTGGAACTCCGTGGCTAGTCCCGGATAGCTTAAAATTTGTTGATGACTCTGGTTGAAGTATTTTCTAGTGCCATCCAAAATGGCCTACTCTCCAGTGTAAGGCTCTGCAGCATTAGTACCACAATTAGCTTGTCATCAATCTTTTTTCCGATGCCATTTAACTTTGCATCAATTCTGGTAATCCTTTGGACATAATCCTCCATGCTTAAACGCAACCCCAGATTGATTTCAAATAGCTGGTCTATGAGGGTAACAAGATGATTAACACCCTTGTCCTCGTAGGTTTTCTACAGCTTTTCCCCCATCGTCTTGGCCGTTTTGCATTCTGCGACCCCCATCTTCAGTCCTTGATCTAGCAGCAAATAAATCTTTGCTCTTGCTTGCTGAGCTTGCTTTCTCTGGTTTATCGGTGCCTCTAGGGTCACTTCATTCAAGACGTAGTCTCATAGGTCTTCATGGAGGAAATACATCTCCACACCCAATGCCCATGTTTCGTAGTTCGATGACCCTTGTAACCTTTCCAGTTGTAGCGTACCTCCATAGGATACACTGTTCGTCAAGCCAGGATCACTGGATGCCATTTTTTATGTTTCCTTTTAAATCTCAGTTTACGAAACAAGCAAATCTTATATTTCTACCAAACTAACAGTTCCTTTGCCAAATCTGGGCCCATAACCTGTTGTAAATTTCAGTTCAATGGATTAGGAGCAATTAAATTCTTCAAGAAATGAAACTCAACTCCTTTAAAGTTCAAAGATCAACAATGCAAGGTGGTTGCCAAAACATGTCGTTTTTTTATTTACCGCCATTTAAGATGCTGCAACATGAGCAACTAGATTAGAAGTACAACAAATTTGGCCACTGGTGTTTCTGGTGGCTCCTATGTGCAACTCCCTGGTGTCTCAAAGGTCAACTTCAGGGCCATCATCATTTGCTTAACCTCATGCAAGGCTATTGGACCACCTGGTCAAGGATACCATCAAGATCTGTCTACAGCTGAATAATTTCACCTGTATCCGTCTGAGAAGTTCCTGGAGGCCTATCATTTAATTCATAAAATGTGTAAGGGAAGGTGGTAAATCTAACATTTGATGGAGCCAATCAGATGACACTTGACCCCTAAGTTTTGCTGCATAAGAACTGGTAAATTTGAGAGGAGGGCATTCAGAAGCCCTGAAGATAAAGTCATTCTTCAAAACATATGGAAACGTGGAGCTGCCAACCCGATGGAATACTCCGGAGGCCTTTTTTCGACATATACACCAGAAAACCTTGGGTCTTTCAGGGTGAAAATTGCAGGAGAAAGGTTAGCATACTCATTAAAAAAGGAAAAACTATGCCAATTGCATGGTCTTCAGGCTCTTTGCAGAGATAAAATGTGCATTAGGGTGGCCCAAAAAAATGAAAGTGCTCAAATTTTTCATGCTGCCCCCTAAATTGATGACAAATGGCTAGAAACCTATGTTTGCAAAATATCATATTGATACAGCCACTAGAAGTAGTGCCCCACACAGTTTAATGTTTTGGCGTGAACGCCCTTGGAATACTATAGGGTAGGCAACACGGAACGGGAGAATTTTTTTTCCTTTTCACGAATAGTGGAGGTGTGAACTGGGACTTGGTGCTGTACATGCAAAGTTACTTTATTATGTCGACTTTCATGAAAGTAAAATAAATTCAGTAAAGGCTGGGTACTTTTTTATTTTTTCCATTTTCGAACAATAAAACTCTAATTTCATGCCTGATCGAGATTGTTTTCTAAGTTCTTGAATGTTACATGAGGGATATTTTTTCCTATAGTACTGCACTACTTGAAAAACTCCTTGCTTCTCTTCTTCATTTTTAGTGTACTTCTCAGAAATATCTTGCATGAGCTTTTTAGCATGCTCAGCCCCATCATTTACCACCAGTAACCATGATATTCTTGACATTTCCTCTGTTTAGCTTTTTGATGTACTCCATTCTTGAGGATCATCATTTAAAAAGTCGCATGGGATCATTAAGTGGTAGAAAAAGTTTTTTGTCTTGTTACACACAAAGTAGTCCAGAGACATTCTCTCCTACACTCAGTTCTCTACTGGTTAGGCAAACTCTTTTCTGTGAACATTGTCTATCCTTTTGAAGTGCTAACTGCATTTTTCGTTTCTCATCAAATGAAACCGTATTATCGTAGAATGTCAATGCCACCAGATCCTCACTAAGGTACCATAAATGTCCTAAAAACTTATTTATAACGGCTTTAGCAATGTCTGCATTAACAGATGTGTAGCAGATAATTTTCTTTAACAATTTGAAATCATTTTTTTGGAGCAGACACAAGAGTAGGAGCACTAAACCACTGAAAAGTATAAATTATTACAATGATAATACACACTTGCGGAAACCATTCTCCTCTTCATCAGAGTTTTCATAATTTACTCTTCGTAATTCACCACAAAACATCCAGGTTTTAAAGGAATACACTACTTTTGACATCCATCTTGAATTGGGCTCCAGGGGCTCTTATGTGCACTCCTTGTGATGGTATCTCCTTGCAACTTGCAAACAGAAACTTGCAATATTCATCTCAAGGCTGGGAAGTCTGTTAACGAAAATAGGATGGATGGGTAAAAGCTAATTTTAGAACATGGAGAGACAACATAAAAAAAAAAATATTCACACATGGCAGTAACTTCTAGCTGTTCCTTAGCAAAGGAAATCACAAATGAGGAGTCTGCATCAACTGCTCTCCGAACTGCACTATCTGCTATTCCGGTTTGATAATATTTAAGGTTCACATGTTTCCAAGCATTTTTCACTTTTATGTAGAGAGATTCCTCTGGAGCTCTCGACGGTCCCACGGCAGTCTCGTAAACACTTTTGATTAGGAGTTCACTAATGTGATGCCAGCAGGCTAGGTGCAATAAATTTTTACCCAGCCTTCTCTCAATTGTGGAACGTGCTGTTCTTTACCCCAGTGTTGGTGCTGCTGGTGTCAAAACCAAGCCTGTGAGATAAGATTTTTCAGCACTTGTCTTTTCGATAGAAGTTTGTTTCCAAAAATGTTATCTGACTGAAAACCACAATTAGTGGAACAGGCACACGTAAAGCTAATGGGACACTGGGGTTTTCCACTCTCATTGCGTTATCACTAACTGCCACGCAGATGAAACAGTTAGGATAGCTACGAGGCTAGGAACTTTGGCATGGAATGAAACAGTAGCACTGAATTTTCCCCATGCCATGTAGAGGTGAGAAGTAGCAATTGGATTGTTTCCATTTAGGGCTTCAGTTCAACCGTAAGAGAACCAAAGTTGATGCAAAGTGAGTGTTGAGTGCAAACTCAAACTCGTAAATGAATTGAAGTATACACTATGCATTCATAATAGACAATGTATTTATTTCTCTGGCAAGTAAACATAATAATGTAACTTTGTATGTACAGCACCAAGTCCCAGCTAAAACCTAGAGTATTCGTGGAAAGGAAAAAAAATTCTCCCAATCCGTGTTGCCTACCCTATATAGGACTCCAAGGGCGTTCATGCCATAACATAAAACTGCCTGGGGCACAGCTTTTAGTGGCTGTATCGATCTGATAGAAGAAAGGACCATATGGAGCACCATGCAGAAAAGAAGAACCAGATGAATTGGACTCACACTGAGACACAATGGTTTTGTGAAGAACATAATTGAAGGTAAAATAGAGGCAAAAGTTCCCAGCGGAAGACCCAAGAATAAGTTCATTCGTGAATAACACCAAATGAAGAAGGTACATAGGAAGAGATACCAGGAGGTAAAGGAACTAGTATTAGACAGTGAAAGGTGGAGGGCTGCATTCAACCAATCTTAGGATTGAATGACCAATGATGATGAGCTTAGTTTGGAGTGGTGTACACAACCTTGAATCAGGAGAGTTCAGCCATCATTCTGCACCATGAAGAACATTCAAAGTACCGGTCCACCAACATTTCTACTGGGCAGAGAACGTGGTGGAGTAAAATGGAGGAGTCATTGGACTCCCCTACCTCTACATCTACCTACTATCCTATAAGCCGCGGCATGGGCATGTGGCAGGGGGGTGTTAGTACACCAGTCATGTATAGATGTAAGGGATAAGGTTTTGGGAGGAGAAATGGTGACGTGTATATTGGAGGTGTATGTAGTGGAGCTCATTTTTTATTGTGGTCGCTTATTGTGCACGGAAAGAGCAAGTTTTTGTACCTATCTGTTTGGCAATGTATCTCTCTTATTTTATTGCTTCTGTCAGACCCAGATCTTAGAGTGGCATCATGATAATATTCTCTGTTTTGCTTTGAAGTATTCTTGAGATATTAGGCCAATTAACTGTCAAGTTTGAAATCTTTACCAACATTTTGGTTTATTTTGAAATCTTCAACGAGGCATCACATACAAAAAATCTTTTATAATGTGAAAAAACCTCGGAAACCACAATACTGGACTCAATAAACTCATGATAACCATAGAAAACCAAGAACAAAACATGATTGATGATGATGTAAAGGTATTGTCCCAAGTGAAATGTATTGATTTTATATGCGCCAACATGTACCTACTTTCTTCATGTCATTGGACAGAGAAAAACAATTTCTACTGGCATGTCGATTTATAATAGACTCTGATACCTAGTTTACTAGACATCAATTGTCAAAAATTAATTATTTCCAGTGGAACCCCGACTTCCAGGTAATCATTCCATCACACAGTATAGAAGTCGAGCATTTTCACTAAATTTCTTCATATATGTATGTGTAATGACACTTTATCTACAGTAATCCCAAATATTAATACCCTAGGATACCTAGTTCACTAGTAATTTTGCCTCAAAGTCAGATATTGCGCTGTGGATTCAGGTTTCGCCGCCAAAGCGACCTTAATGAAGTATTTCCATCACACGGTATGGAAGCTGTGCATTTGCACTATGTTCATCTACGTCAATGTATAGCATAAAGATAGTACTACAAGCACACCGAATTTCAATGGGCAATGATACCTAGTTCACGTAGATTTTAGCCTCAGAATGAGAAATTACCGGCCGGAACCCAACTGAACTGTAGTATTTCCAACACACGGTAAAGAAGCCGGGCATTTGCAATTCCTTTCTTTAGGTCTTTCGACGGAAATGAAGTATTTCAACTGGCATGTGGATTTATAATAGACTCTGATTCCTAGTTTCCTAGAGATCAAGTGTCAAAAATTAATTATTTCCAGCGGAACCCCGACTTCCAGGTAGTATTTCCATCACGGTGTAGAAGTCGGGCATTTTCACTATATTTCTTCATATATATGTATGTGTAATGACACTATATCTACTGTAATCCAAAATTTTAATACCCTAGGATACCTAGTTCACTAGTAATTTCTCCTAAAAAATTCAGATATTGCACCGCGGAATCAGGTTTCGCCGGCAAAGCGAGTAAGTAATTTTTGACACTTGATTGACTATCACCTGCTACTACTTTTATATATTTTTATAATGAGTATTGAATTAGGGTGCTTTCGATTAAGCTGAATGGTACTCGCAAGTTTTTGCTTTGTTCATCTTCGGTATTGGAATCAGTGTCGTCTTTGTGCAGTTCCGGCCACACTCCCTCCTTGTAAATATTACGAGCTTGTGAACAAACTATCCCTCTTCCGTTCTGATCCATACTCAATGATAACATCATTCACTTTAATGCGTTGAAAAAAATAGGGCTTTGCATGTTTATTTAGCTAATCACTGAGAATATTAGTCATAAAACATGGCGATTTAATTATTTCGCCTTATTCAAATGATTTTAAACAAAAAACTGGAAACTGGTCTCGGCTATGGATGGCAAATAATCTCGCTCAATACACCCTTAAATGGTGCGAAATTAGAGGAGCGTTAATTGTATTTTTTTGCAATTTTAATTTAATGATTGTGGAATTAAGTTCGTACTATCTGTAATTTACAGCATATAATTAAACGATCATAATAGTTTGTCTCGAAGTTAACAACTTTTGAACAGAAACAAAGCTCGACGGACAGTGAAGTGGGAAACAATTGAAAAATGTAATTCGATTTTGCTGATAAAAACAAATCAATGGAACCGTGAGTCACCGGGAATAAAATTTGCGTTGAAGTATTAGTAACTCTGAATCAAACTTACTAAGATACATCGTGAATTGCGTAGAAGAAGAAGTCTGTTCGTTCCAATTGGTTTGATTTTGAAGGTAATACACTAACCCTTTGTTAGTAAATGACGCACGCGTAACACTGGGCGAGGGTTAATTTGTCGCTAGAGTACATCATGTAAGTTAGGCAGTAACATGCTGTCATTTGTCATTAAAAAGTTTCAAGTTCACCGTAGTAGTATGAATTATTGGCAATTGTGAGTTTTAATGGGCTTTTCTAAAACTGTCAATAACAGATTTATTTGATTTTCAAGTGTGTAAAATAGCTATAGAACTTCTCATTTTTGTTGGGCTTGTTACGTATATTGAAAATATCAGCCTGTTTTGTTTCGAGTTTCATACGCATTATTTGCATTTTTCCTCTCCCCTTCTGTTGTTTGTTTATTATGTGAGGTAACCCTAGACTTGGATACATTGTACCCCCTTGAAGCTTGATGATGTTACTAATGCTCTTGCTTTCTTTGTGGACGTATGGCGTGATTTTCCGTTTATTTCTACAGAGCTTCTTACATCCTCAAAGTTACATATATTCTATAGCGTTGTCTTTTTTATAATGTTTTCTTCATGTTGCCCATATTTAATCCATGTTAGTACATTATTTATCATATCAATTTATTATGGCATTCCGTCACTAGTGCTGGAAAATATACTTCTCAATGTATATCCTTCATTACAACTAATGCGTAAAAATGACATTTAGAACACCATAGTGGATTAAAACGGGTAAATATTCTTGAGAAAACCTAGTGGCATGGCAGATCATTAAGTTAATGATTAACACTTTCAGTGCGGGCGTAAATTTCGAGTTCATATTCACATCAGTGGCGAAATTCTTTTTTCGCTAGTTTCAAGTTGAATTGACTGATTACCGTACAATTATGTCCTATAATAAAATTACTGTTAAAATTTCGTATTTAATTTTTAAAAAATTTCTTGACTGCTTAAGCACATTTTTTCCTATAGCTGTCTAGCTCGGATGTCATTATCTGCCAAATATTATAAATTTCGTTTAGAGAAATGTATTTGACTATGACCGATTAAGATTTTAGCCCAACCGTAATTATAATAGACTCGAATATAAAATGAATAATACTTATTGGTTTTCCTAACAATACCTATCGAAATATTGTATGTCTTGAAATGTGGAACTAACTTCCAGCGAAATCATTGCTTTCTAATTTTTGGCATCTATGAAAGACAGAGAAGCAACACAAAAGAAATACCAAATGTACACTTATTCTTACTTAACATTGTTTATTTATCGCAAAAGGCATCAATACAATAAAAGAACAACAGTAACAATATTTGTTTTTTAACACTTTGAGTGCGTAATGACGTGATATCACGTCATGGCTGTCTTTACGCTAGTGCTGATGACGTGCTATCACGTCAAGAGTACCGTGAGTGTTCCAGCTTTCACTAGGGCCTAGTAAAAGTTCCCTAGTGAAAGCTGGAACACTCACGGTACCCATGACGTGATATGACGACAACAGCACCAGCGTAAAGACAGCCATGACGTGATATCACGTCATGCCGCACTCAATGGGTTAAATATTGACCCGTGAAGAACACTTCTAAATAGAAACAAATATATAAAAATTTAATATTAAAAAAGTGATTAATTTTATTTTATGTATTACATATACTTTGTTTTACACTGTGGACATGGCACTTAGTTTTACAAATAATTTTAACAATAATATCCGTATTACGGAGCAAATGGTGGTTGACAAAAAATACAATTACAATTCATTCACATTTACAGTGTACATGTAAATTAAACCTTAAATTAGCATTTTTAAGAATTAAATTTCTTTATGGAAATCCATAAAACATGGCATTAGGCAGAGCCCTGGCTGATCAGGACAGTCTGGGCAATATGTTGTGATGCTTTTTCTTAGCCTACTTTTGTAGCAAACGCGACATCGCTTCTGCTGTCTCTTGTTCCCCACACCCATTGGAAGGAAGTCCGGGAAGTGCATTAGCGTGGATCTAGGGGTTGAGGGTCGTGAACCACGGGAGGGAATTTCTGGAAAGAGTGATTTGATTATTTCTAATCGGTAGTCGTATAGTGAATTTTTTTGTCCGCTATGACGACAGTACAAAATATAGCTGTTGATTAGCAGCAACTGGAATATATGTATTCCAAGCTTTTTGTACTATTTCATGGTTTTGCGTTTGCAAGGGTAGTAAGCCATTAATTGATCGAAGTGATCAATACCTCCCATGAAACAATTATATTTTACCTCTGCCTCCGGCTTCGATCGTACTACCCCACGACGATTCTGCACATCGAGAAGTCGGCTGCCAAACTCGGTGCTAATCATAAATAAATCACGCTTATCTCTCCACTTGAGAACGCAAACCCCCTTTTCGTTCCAGGCGTGTGTAACCTCACCTTTGTTTATCTTTTTAGATAGCACAACGGTAGGGTTACCTTTTCTGTTGGCTCTTAGAGTCCCAGTACAATATACTTTATCATCCAGGAGTTCTTCGGCCAGTTTCACACTCGTGTAAAAGTTATCAAGGTACAGGTAACTCTCGTTTTACCCACGTTCGTTTTACGTATTTTTGCTTTAACGCACTGCATATTGTGATACCTTCAGAATTTTGCATTCGTGCATTTTTTTTCGTTTGAACTTCGTAGTTCGTAGTTAAATATTTCGTTGCTCGCTAAATGTGCATCATGCGCATTTCATACCTCTCCTCGGCGCAATTATCATGATTATGATGCCGTACCTCGTGGTATCTCGCGATGTTTGGGCTGTATTAGTAGTTTTTTAACACAAGTGGAAAATATAAACATGTCTTCTTTGAGAACAACAATGAAGAGACAGAGAAAGACAATATCTCTAGAGCTGAAATTAGATGTAATAGAGCAACTTGAAAAAGGTGAAAGGATTACAGATATAGGTAATCGACTTGGGTTGGCTAAAAGTACTATCGTCACAATTCGCGAGAATGCGGAAAAAATCAAAGACAGTGCTAAGTCTGGAACCAGCATAAGTGCCCAAAGATCCTCATATTCAAGAAGCAATGCATTAGAAAGAATGGAGAAAATGCTCAGCACCTGGATAGAAGATTTGAATCAGACTCATATGCCTGTGAGTATGTTTATGGTGCAAGCAAAGGCACACTCTTTACATGAAGAATTAACGAAGGAAGAGAAGAATTCCAAACCATTCCATGCTAGTTCAGGTTGGTTTGCAAACTTTAAGAAAAGATATAGCTTCCATAATATTAAGATGACCGGGGAGGCTGCATCTGCCGACAAATTTTCTGCTAAAAAATTTGTTGAAGAATTGGAGGCTCTGATTGAAAAAAATTGCTATTCAGCAAAGCAAGTTTTTAATCTCGATGAAACTGCTCTAAACTGGAAAAGGATGCCTTCCAAAACCTACATTTCTAAAGAAGAGAAAACTGCTCCAGGCTTCAAGGCTGCGAAGGACAGATTCACGATCTTGTTTGGTGGTAATGCCGAGGGAGATTGCAAATTGAAGCCAGTGGTAGTTTATCATTCATTAAATCCCCGAGCTTTTAAAGGTTACGCAAAGGACCTATTGCCAGTCCATTTCTATTCTAATTCTAAAGGGTGGATGACTGGAACTATATTTCGTGATTACATAATAACAAAACTCAAAGGTGAACTACAGCAGTATTGTGCCAAGGAAAATATACCATTCAAGGTATTAATTTTAGTGGATAACGCCCCTGGACATCCTCCATCAATTCAAGATTTATAAGAAGACATCAGTTTTGTGTTTCTGCCACCGAATACAACGTCGCTAATCCAGCCTATGGATCAAGGTGTTATTGCTACGTTGAAAGCGTATTATTTGAAAAAAAGTTTCAATCTCATGTTACATGAAATGGAGGAGAATAATGTGAACGTTAAAGGGTTTTGGAAAAGTTTCAATATTCGTGAGGCCATAATGCTCGTTGCCGAAGCATTGAATGAGATTCCTCAGTCGTGTATGAATGGTGTTTGGCGAAAACTATGCCCGTATTTTATATACGACTTCAGGGGTTTCAGTGTTGAGGCTGATTTAGTTGAAACGAAAGAGAAAATTGTGACTTTAGCAAAGAAAGTGGGATTTGCATACGTAGAGATGGAAGATGTAAGCGAGGTATTAGCCGTTCATCAAGATTTATCAAATGAAGACTTGATTGAACTTGAACGAGAACAGCGGGAGGAGGAACCGGAGCCGGAGGGAGAAGAGGTAACTGCTGATAACGAAGAGCGCAAGCTCACTAGCAAAGGACTAACGAAAGCATTTAAACTCATTGAGGAAGGCTTGGCTATTTTTGAAGAAGATGATCCAGACACAGAAAGATGCGCAAAAGTTAGGAGAAATGTTCTTGCTTCCATGGCATGTTATTCCGAAGTGCTGAAGGAAATGAAAAAACGTGCAAAGCAAATGACAATGTTTTCGTATCTAAAGAAAGATGCATCTGTATCTGCCGAGCCATCCGAGCCAGATGGGCTTGACCCTCTCATGTAATGTTTATTCATTAAGGTAAAAATATATAATTTTCCTGAAATAGTATTGTTTTGCATTTAAGCAAAAGGTATTTTCATGTGTGAACAAATCGTGACCAGCGGCTGCGAAATGCTGTTACTCGAATTATTTAATCGGTAAGTGCTTTTTATGAAAAATGTAGCGTAGTTTTAATCATCAACAATGCGCCAGGTTAATGAAGTAACCAAAAGGTAGTCATAGTACACTGATATTTAGCCGTGGGTTACAAAATAATTCAAGAGAATTCAGTATGGAGATTCAATTTTTGATTTGCGAATTTTTTATTTACGAACGCTTTCTAAGGAACGTAACTCGTTCGTAAATCGAGAGTTACCTGTACACGGAATGTCCAATTCCCTTGAATCTTTCCAACAATTTGTGAACTACCTTGTTCACGTGCCCTGAACCACCAACCTCCTTATCCCCAGATCCAGTATAAATTATCATCCTCAGCACTAACCCAGATGGTTCTGTCAACATATAAATCTTTATGCCATACTTATGCCATTTTCCAGGCATATATTGGCGAAAGACAAGGCGCCCTCTCCACAACATCATTGACTCATCTAGGCTTAGTTCTTTGCTGGGAGAGTAGATGTCCATATTTTTATGAAAAATATCATTAAGTGGCCTAATTTTATGAAGACGGTCCTCAAAAGGAGGCTCATCTTCGTGGGCGTTTTGGCAAAATGAAGGGCCTGCAAAATACCCTGGAAGCAATCACGGGTCATGAATGCTGAAATACATTTTATATCGAAAAGATTCCCTTTCCTCCAATAATCATTCAAATGATTGATTGTAACAGTCCCCATGTAGAAGAGGAGACCGAGGAACACTTCTAACTCCTCCTTTGTCAAATTTTTCCACGGAGCAATACGAGCTCGTGGTCCTAGGTTTTGCAAAAGTATCTGCTCAGCCTGTCAGTTCGTTTCCTCAACAATGAGGTCGTAAAATTCACGGGTGGCCAAAAGATCAAAATAAGCCTTTGGACTATTGCCCTCTGGAACAGTCTTCAACCCAGGAAAACCCGAGAAAATAATGGGAGGGTTGGCAGGCTGGTCGGCTCCCCAAGTAACGGGTCCCTCGGCAGTGGAAAGCAAAAGCGAAGTTTGAGGGGATAGGGCGGTGGACAAGTGCTCACGTGTCCCTGAGACATGCTCTCCTCCATCTCTATCTCCACTTTCCTCGCTGTCTTCTGATTCTTCTCCACTCCATTCCATTGACGAATCCTTGTCATCTATAGACAGCCCCCCTAATAGTAGCTCCTCAATTTCTTCATCCTCAACTCCGTCTCGCCCCTTCTGTGCCAGTCTTTTATTCTTTGGGAGTGTACCTATGTCGCAAGTGTAAAGCACTTCATGTAAGTAATGTTACCAGTAAATAATTCAATAACTCTTCTTTTAATTTTAAAAATAAAATTAAATAACAGTATAACTTGCATTGCCTAAAATACGTCGCAAGGTATGGAGTAAGGGATAGGCAACATGGCAAGGATGATGGAGTTTTAGGTGGTATATTCCAAGAGCTTACCTGATGTAGAAGGCCCAGGGTTTTCTTCCAAATGTTGACTGACTCTGCGCTGTCCAGCCATTCCTAAGAAATGAAAAAATAATCAATTTAACTCGTGCATAAAAAGTAAACTAGTATAAAGAATTCCACGGCATTTCCGAGGTTTTATGCATTCTCCTTTGAGCAGTCTTGTGGGCCACATGTTAAAATTGGAATGGCTATGTGGGAAGCAAATACCGGTATATTCACAGGATTATACAGTAAATTAATAATTAATGCCCTAAAGTTAAGCAATTTATTATCTCCATAAGGACTCACATTATCTAAAGTGTTAAAGTAATTTACAGGTAATAGTTGTGCGGGTCGCATGAAATTGTTTCGGGAGCTGCAGGTTGCCGACCCCTACCTTACAGCATTAGAAATGATATTGCATTAAATTATCTAAATTCTGAGTGACATTTTCCGTTGTATTTGTTAGCTTGGGATGAGGATGGTGTCGCTGACTATCCTGATAACAGCTACTATCTCGATGGTTGAACTGTATCGCTTGCTAGATGGCTAGCGATAATGTTGACACCAAAGGCAAATGTGTCTGCATGAGGAACACGATACGGACTACAAGTAAATTTTAACTGTGCATAAGCGGCCAACAAATTAATTGAAATTATTTATTATCAAAATATTTTCTATTTATAAAATGCTCAATCACACTATGAATCACAAATGTGGCCATTACGAGATGGTCGAGAAATTATACTGAACACGTTTGCACATTTCCACTCAGAAACGATAAACAAAACAAAAAAGTGCATAAAAATTTAAAAAAATACCTTCAGAGAATTATCCAAATCCGAGAATGAAGGAAAGACGAAATTTTTGCCTCAGTCTCCAGCAATGACATCCTAAAAAAGATCAAACCTAGCATGACAAATAAGAAAAAATACACTGTAAAAAATTGTTTGCTGGATTAACCAATTAAATGCCATTTCATGCAAATAATTTTAACAAAAATGCCCATTTCAGATTCATTACCATATTTACATTTATATTACAACAATATACAATTAAAAAAATATAAATAAAATGAAAATTTAAAAACTGAACATTTAGGAAACCATTTGATATTGTAGAGAAATCTTACCTTCAATATTCACAAGTTGGCAAAAAAAAGAGCGATGGATCCAGGAATGAATGCTTCCTCAACGTCGCCAGGGGTTCAACTGATGACGACGGGCCGAAGAAAGAACCCTACGCGGTGGCGAATGGGTGGGGAGAACGAAAGAACCGTTATAGGCCCCATGACTGTATAAGCAGTCACTAGCCATGGGCTGGGAGGCGGCATGACTGCTTAAGCAGTCATCCGCACAGAAAGTGTTAAACCCTTAGGTTAATTGAAGGTGAGCAATTTGACCCTATGCATGCAAGTCCAACTATTGGATAAGGAAGAGTGGACATAACAACCCACTCACAATGTCTGTTTGGTTATTGAAGTGAAAGTTTTATTAAAGATAAAGGGTAAACGAGAAAGGGGAAGATATTCTTGCCAAAGAATGTCCGGTCAGAGACAAACTTTTCCAATTTAGAGTGAGAAAGTGATAAACTAGGGGACTAAACAAGCATATTGAATGAACAACAAATAAAATGAGTATATTTCAATGGTTAACTGTACAACATTACAAATAGTACATATTTTAGGGTCAGCCAACCTGTGTTCTTACGGAAAAACTCCAAATAATAATTGTTTATTTGCCCATAGATCATGTAAATCATACAAAATTATAGGACATGTCAAGTTCTAAAATACAATTCAAATGACATCAAAACCAACACAAATACCACTTTATACAACCTTACCACTCTCTGAGAACTCATGAATGGAGTAGAATGGAGAGTCTTGAAGACAAATTTAAAGTTTAATCTTAAAAGGGGATTAGTTGTCAATTGATTTAAGTTTATCACATGATTTGGTATATATATAGTAACCCCATTGAGTTAGTGCCTATTGCAGTTGCACGAGTGCATACAAAAGGACTTTGGAAATCATCTCAATATCTGGTATTATATGAATGAATTGTCAAGTCTCTTTACATTGTGAGACAGATTTTCCTTAATATTAAGTAAACAAACAAAAATATATAAACAAGGCACTGCTAACAAATTAAAGATTTTGAACAGGTGGGCATCAATCACAACTTAAACAAATGTTAAATGCCAGACTTTCTCTGTCAAAATCAGCTAAGCAATTTGCACTCCACACTGTCTCAGGGTGAAAAAGAAAATGTGTGGTGTGTAATCCAGATTAGGAGGTAAGGTTTCCGATAGGTTAACCCTTTGAGTGCGGCATGACGTGATATCACGTCATGGTTGTCTTTACGCTGGTGCTGATGATGTGATGTCACGTCATGTGTACCGTGAGTGTTCCAGCTTTCACCAGGGGGCCTACTAAAAGTTCCATAGAGAAAGCTGGAACACTCACGGTACCCATGACGTGATATCACGTCATGCCGCACTCTAAGAGTTAACATTAGAATGGATGAGGTATGGAATATAGGTGTTTGGTAGCCTTGAAGGGAAAGAAAATAGTTGGATGAGTATATATATTTAGTGGAGATTTTCAATTGGAGCATAGGGAACTTCTTTTTGTTTGTTTTGTAATTTGCCATAACAAATGCGAATACCTATTTCTTAAACTGATGGCATACCTCTGAACTCTCACCAGCTTTTCTTCATATGCCTCAGGCAAACACTACGAAATAGAAGTTTTTCTTCTTATTGACAGGCCATTCCTATAAAAAACCTCACCATCCAACCTCTACCTGCTCTAAACTCAATCAAAAAGTCTCAATCTCTCTCTCTCTCAATCTGCAAGGCTTTCATCTGGCACATTTCCGTGGACAATGTAAACCCAAATTGTCATCTATCTCTAATGTATGCCGAAAGTCGCTTTTCTATTTCAGGGTATTTTGTTGACTTTCCTCTAAATGATTGCTTCTCACTGTACCGGAAAGGAGTTTTATCTTTCTTCTTCCTCCAGTCTCATACACAAGATTCCGGCACATCATATTTCTGTCCAGCAGCACGGTTACTGATTTCTCCCGCTTCTCATACAATCTTCAGTTTTTTGTGAACACTGAGTGAAGGTAGTCTTTTGCCACCGTTCATTTTGATGATTTCTGCAACCAAGTTTCCCAAGAAACAACGAACTTGCTGTTTAAATCGGGGGCCACCAGACTAGTTTGCATCTCGTTGCCTCTCGACTTTCATTACGGCGTGCCTCAACGAGCCGAGTAAGGTAAAAGCAACCTAGTAATCACTGTATGACGCACATCCCATTTTTGACGTCGCTAAAGGGGAAAAAAGGTGCACATGGTGAGAAAATACAGTATGTGTAAGGGTGGAGACAGAGTTGAATGGATATTTAAACTTTTTAGACCTCAGGATCTTCATTTCCTAAAACAAACATACATTTGTCATTTACTGAGAGCCCACATATACTGATCTATTAATTTCCTCTGACTCCTGCCACTCAAGGTCCCACAAAATGGCAGTGTTCTATCACTGGACACAGTGGCTGCCTCAGTATTCCACTTGAAAAATAAACTTTGATAAGGAACTAATCACCATTAAACCAATTGCAAAAATAAATGGTTATGAAACACACATAATTGACTAAATCTTAAACAGGAAATGACCAAAAATAGCTTTACTTTGCATAACCCTAATTCTAGGAAGTTTGAAAGATGGCAAAAGTGAGGAAAGCTCCTCAACTTAGGTAAAGTTTACTACCAAGTTGTGAAAACATTTCTCAGAGACTAATGTAGATTCACTATTTATACTCTGTTAAGGTTGGGCAGTATTTTTAACTGCACCAATGGCTCTCTGAAAGGCCGCTAAAAACAAGTCTGGGGTATATGAAATAGAATGTGAAACCTATGATGGGGTGTGCACGGGCCATACTGGGAGAAACTTTAGAACTTATGTGTAAAAACACCAAAAGTGTGTGGATAGTGGAGATGCCATATTGCATGTAGCTAAATATCTAATTGATGAATCACACCACACAGCCTATGAAATGAACTTCTGTTCTATATATTATGTGTAAAAATGAAACACATCACCTGGATGTATTGGATCAGTAGGAAGTCATCCAGAGACGAAGGCAAAAAGTCGTATTCTCAAACAATATGGAGTTTGATTACCAGTACTCCATCCTATATCTCTCTAACCATTTGATCAGGACCTACAAAAGTGGCTTTCCCCTTCTATCTTATCCTTGAAATCATTGACGCGAAGTTCCGTCATCGGACCTTATCAACGTTCATTCAATTTTTTCCTGTATCTTCTCTTTTTCTGAGTGCCACTCAGGTGATCCTTTTGACCCTATGGCCATCTTATGATATTCTTGGTTCCCTCTATATAAGGATGCCTGGACAAAGTCTTTGTCTTCTTGCTGTCTTGTACCGCGTCAGCTGGCACATCCCCAGGGGTCTGTCCCCTTTTTTTGTACAGCAGTGGGGCTTCCTGCAGACTCCTCTCCCTGCTTCTAGACCTTACTGGTAACTTTATCCCTAACAGTTCTCCCTCCAGCAAGTGATTTTATTTATTTATACATATACGGGCATCCACCCTTTTAGGCTACGTCCACACAGGACGATAATCGCTGGATACCAGCAGCATCGCCCGCGACAAAATCGCCGCTGGTTACACCGATTTGTGTCTGGATACATGTATCCGGCGATGTTGCCTGTCCACATAGCTGCCAGCGAACTGGTAACTTTTTGCAGTGTGAAGTACTGTGTTCCGTCTGGTTCGTAGCACCTTGAGTAAAAATAGATATACGTGTTGCTGCCGGCGTCGCTGCTGCTTTTATAATAGTGAATAGTGGGAGGCAAAGAAAGAGGAGGTGGTGGAAAAAACAGTTTTAATAGGAGGTGAAAATAAGGGTGAATTTATTATGAAGGATTTACTTCTTAACTATGGTACCTACCTCCTTCAAAAACTTACCTGCAGATTCCGGAACTCTCCCAGATAGCAAAGTACGCCTTAATCAGGCTTGAATCCAGCTTGACAAATCAAGTTATTAAGCTTATTTCAAGGTTGAATCAAACAAGCTAGTCTCCATAGGTCAAGCTTTCTGCAACCTTAGCTGTGTAGCTTAAATCAAGCTTGATTTTCCAGTTTGATTCAAGCATAAGTTTCATTTTGAATAAGGTTGACGATTCCCTCGCCAGTAAGTCTGAATCAAGCTGCTCAGATTCTATACAAGAAATGACTAATTTCATCTTCCTACAAGGTGTGATCCACACATCTATTTTACAAAGGCTACATTTTGAAAATGAACAAAAGGAGGTACATGAAGAAAGATATCCAAAACTAATTTTTTGAGGAAAATGGAGTATCTCTTTTCTTTCACCACTTTAAATTGCAAGTATTGCAGGCCTTTAAAAATTTTCTCACGCAATTTTAATGCAGTGTATGACTTCATTCGACATAAGATGAATTATATTTATGCCTGTGCATGCATCAAGGTGTTGGTAAGCTGGAAATGAGCTTGATTCAAGTGCTCCGTTCATAGCTTGGCATGGACTGCTTGAGGCACGCTTGAGTCAAGCTTGCAAAAATCAAACTTGATGTGGCAGGGGCAAATCAAGCTTAGCAAAAGCTAACATGCTAGCTGGGCTATCTGGGCCCATGAACAGTAGCTCTGACAAACTTTGACTGGTTGACTTTGTGAAGACGCGAGTATCTACCTATCATTGTAAAAATTTCCACGAAAAAGTGGACATCAGTGTTACATTGTCATCCATATGTAGGCTGTTGAACTGGCCGCCTCAAATTACCCGCCAAAATCGCCTCTGTTCGGTCCATAATGAATCTGGGCAGAGTGATGTTTTCCATTCCGAGTGGGAAACATGGCAACAGCAACACTCCATTTAAATTTGTCGCCGGGCAACATGGCGATGTTTCTTTGGATCCAGACACTCCGTCAACATCGCCAGGCAACATTGCTTGGCAACATGTTGCCGGCGATTATCGCCCTGTGTGGATGTAGCTTTACAACAATTTAATGGTACAAATTGTACAATGTATACAAATATTTATCTTAAAAGAGTTGAATATGCAAAACAATCAAGAATATTTTAGACAATACCATGCTCTAGCTTGTTGATACAAAATAATATTGCTAAGTAATACACTTTAACAAAGTTACAATATGTATATAAATTTTAATTAAGAGGAATAAGTTGGTAAATTTCATAATTACTACTAGCCAAACGCATCATTAGGTATATTGGATGGTTAGATGTGTAATTAGTTCTGGCATATGGTACATCAAACAGCATAGGATGACGTTGATTAAAAGGTAAGCTATTAAAAGAAAATAAATTAAACAAGTATTCTGAGTCAATTTTATGATTTACCAAATTCGTGAGAAATTTAAGGTTACGGAACTATATTCTTTGACTTAGGAATGGTAAGTTGAAAGAAGGTCTTATTTCCTCATAAGGTATGTCCAAATATGAGTAACCCAACTTATATCCAATATTTCTGATAACCTATTTTTTAATTTTTCAAATCTATTAATATAACCTTCATAACATGGACACCAAAATACAACACAGTATTCTAAGATGGAACGAACTAACTCATTAGTTCATTCCAAACTGATTGTGAGGAATCTCTAACTGCTCCCTCTACTTTCCACCTTTCCTTCTTTCTTCTCCTCCTGGCTGTACCAAGTAACTTCAGAGTAGTTGTGAGCATCTCCATCATGGTTGAGACAAGGTGGTTACAGAAACCTCCAAGTCAGATTCTGCCCCCTTGGGGAAGTTTGGTACCTCTTATAAAGTTGAATCTCATGAGTCTAATGTACCTAATTACTGAATATCTGCATTTTATCTACTCTAACCACCTAGTAACTGTCAGTTCACCCTAATAGAATGTTTTTTGTTTCCAGAAAGGCTACTCCAGCCGATGCCTAAAATATTAAAGTGCTGTAAAATTTTTTCTAATATGTACATAATAATTCATTAAAATTGCCTTTGGACACCATCTATCTAAAAAATCATTTAAACTCTCTTGAAAACTTAAATTTAATAATTTTCTAATGTGTAATGTCATTTAAAATGGACATTATGAAAGAAAATAAAACAATTTAATGTATGATTTAACACTTTCCCGGCGAATAATAATAATAATATTTATTGGCCCCACAGATCTATTTAAGTAGATTTAGGGCGTCAAGTATATACATGGGCATACATTTGGTATACAATATAAAACAGCAACAATACAAGGTACTACAAACTATTCACAACATTGATCATACAAGAAATTACCTGGTTGCTGCCAGAAATTCATTTACATCATAATAGCACTCTTTTAATAACAGTGAACGTACCTTGTTCTTAAATTGGTTAAGGTTGTCCAGGCTTTTTATATTTTCAGGAAGTTTATTATAACATTTCAAGGCCATTTTGTACAGTCCCTCAAGATGTATCTTGATACGACTCTGCGGCGTATGTATATGGGTTTTACACCTTGTGTCATAATTATGAATATTGCAGTTTGTACAAAAGAGATACATATGTTTTTTGACAAAGACTACCAGTTGTTCGATGAACAAGCATGGCAGTGGCATAATACCTAAATTTTTGAAAATAGGTTTGCAGTGATCCCTGCTCTTGGCATTTGCTATGAAACGAACTGCTCGTTTCTGTAAGAGAAGAACATCACTACTATGGCTGCTATTGCCCCAGAAAATTAAACCGTATGTTATTCTTGAATGAAATAAGCCATAGTAGGCAGTTTTCAAAATGGTTGCACTTACTTTTGATCTAAGTTGCCTGATTAGGTAGCAGATGGAAGTCAGTTTTCCTATTAGAATACTTATGTGATAATTCCATGTAAGCTGACTGTCGATGTGGAGACCCAAAAATCTAACTGTATTTACCTGGTGCATTGATTTACCATTTATTCTTACTAACATGCTTTCTGTAGGTGGCCTTTTAGTAGTTCTGTAGTTGATCATAACTGATTTATCTACATTTATATTCAGTGCATTATTTTCATACCATTTGGTGACTTCTTTTACAACCAGCTTAGCTAGATCTAGAGAAACATGTTTTGAAATGCCTGACACGATAAAGCTTGTGTCATCAGCAAAAATAGATGATTGGACCTGTTCGGTTTGCTTATTGGCAAGGTCATTAATGAAAATAATGAAAAGGATATGTCCAAGGATTGAGCCCTGAGGAACTCTTAAGTTAATTTCTTGAATACTGGACTTTGCTTGGCCTATTGAGATGTATTGCTTGCGGTTTGACAAGAATGATTTGTGGAGCTGAATGATTATCATTCATTCAGTTATTCATTCATTCGTTAAATCATACATTAAATAACGTTTTCTTTTCTATTTTGGTGATCACCACCCGAATTTCTTACCCGGTGGCGAGCCCAAGAGAATTACGCATAATTTAATTCTCAACTAGAACTTGATTTATTTCTGTTGATTCAGTGAAAGATATGGATGAAATACACCATGCTAGATAATTTCTTTTACATTCATTAAAATACATACTTAAAAAATAATTACTTTTTTGAAATATAGCATTCATTAAAATTCACACAAGGATAAGAAGAGGAAGTGAAGCATTGGATTTTGGGGTGGGCAAGATGTATGAGAAATCCATACTTAAATAGCCCCATGCTTAGGGAAAATTTTTGGAAAGTAAAATAACCGGTGCTGATAACTCACCTATTTCTGGCTACATCCAGGGTATAAATGCTTCATAATAATTCATTTATTTGGTTCATCCAAATATTCTGAAGCCTGAATACATGCCTCAACAGAACGTATAGCTCAATTATCAGTTTTGATGTGACCTATGAGCTGACAATTTTGTCTGCGAAAGAAAAGAAGTAATTATTAATATCTCTTAATGTCAGTAGCAGATTATATTGCCAAGTGTGCACATAGACCACTCCAGTTATTGGAGAAATCTTAAAGCCATCATGCCGGTGGTATTTTGTCCATTATATATCATTTTGGGTGTCCTCAGTATCTCAATGACGATGGCCATTGTCGATCAGGTACTGACAGCTGCAGAAGTTTTGTAATCAATGGAAAAATCATGAGCCTGTGAACCAGAGAGGATCTATATTAGAAGCTTGTGTCCGTTGTGTTTCCCTAGTTGCCTATCCTGAAATGCACTCATAATGTCATTCATTTTTTTGAGCTTCTACTTTCTTGTTACCATTGCCATGACATTTTATACGTAGCATCTGAGAGTGGGTAAGAGTTTCGCATGAAAAAATTGGGCAGGGAACGTTTCCGTTTATTTAACCATTTTAACAAAAATGGGCTCAAATTGTGAAACTTAAATCTGCATGTTGGAACCAGAAGAGGGCCAACAAAATCTATGAGAACATTCCTTAATTGAATCGAGCCACTAAGGCAACTTTTATAACCCCTAGTTATGTAACTGAAATCAAGAAAAAAAATTTCAACTGTCACCCCTAGTGAGCAAAAACAAATCAGAAGCATGAAATTAATTTATTGTATGTTAATCACTCAACTCCTAATTACAGGTCTCTTAATTGAGCTACAGTCATCTTGAGAATCTAGATCCTGCACACCATCTGTTGGGTGTCCTAGGAAGCAATGTCTGCAAATGATTCAACCTTAGGGGTGGAGCAGAGGCTGTGTAGAGCTGTGGTCGATGGCTCACTTGGCTCACAGGAATGGGCCATGGCAAGTCTGAAACATATTGAGGTTGAGAGGAAGCAAAACCTCCTCCAGGTGGCCATCAGGGTGGGAGTGTTGGATTCTGTGGTGCGCCTGCTGGCATGGGGCGTCGATCCAAGTGTCAGGGATGGGCAACTTTCCTCGGCACTGGAGGTGGCTGAGCAATTGGCTGCCAGGTATCCCGAAGATGAGAATAGGAAGAGGATAGGAGTGATGCTGCGTGAGGTATGCCGGGACAGAGTAACAACCGAGATCAATTCGTATGGAAGTGTGATTGCTTCAGGTCAGGGAGGTAATGCTGAAGGTAAATACTTGTACATATTTTTACGACCATATTGAGTCATGGGTGTGACCATCGTCGTATCTATACTGACTTGTATTTCTGCCCATTTCTGCTCTTAAAAGTCAGGATGCTGCTCAATTAATGGAAAATGGAATGTAATATTGCAGTCTTTATTTGGAGAGGTAAGAACTCCCAGGTAAAAATATTTGGCCTGTAACTACCCTTAAAAACTAATATCTGATGTGGAAGTGGTCTGTCACTGGACTGAACTGGTCTGGATTTTAACGACGTTGAAAAATGTTTCAAATCCAAACCAGTGGCAGACCACTTTTATATCAGATACAAGGAGTCTTCGTGCCCAACCCGGGAGTTGGTGTTGGAGTTAGCTCAACAGGGAACGTTAAATGCTTCAGGATGAGCGTTGGGTATTGGGCCACCCGCACAAGTGGAGCGCTCATCAAACGCGGAGGAACACCAATGTGACGGCAATTCACCATGTGATCACCAAATTGTGCAAGCTAGACGTCTGTCCAGCTTGGTTTTCATCCCAAGTAGGTTTCCTCAGGATCGTGGGTTTTTGTATCATCAGTTTTTACCACAATCAATCATGAATTTCTTTTACAAACTAACAATACATATTACATCCTCATTGACCCAACTCTAACTTCTGGACAGGGCAGGAAGACTCCTTGTATCTGATAAAAAAGTGGTCTGTCACTGGTTTGGATTTGAAACATTTTTAAACGTTGTTAAAATCCAGACCAGTTCAGTCCAGTGATAGACCACTTCCAGATCAGATATTATATCTATAGCCGGTGAACACCAAGCCGCAGTGCTTTCCATTTAGCTGAATCCAGGGGCTGGCATAATTTATGGTGCTTTGTGGTATGCTATTTTCTCTGTGCAAAAACTTAAATGAACTGTTGATAGATGGCACTACTGGTCTACCATGGGTTGGAGATAGTTCATAGTTTGGCTACCAGATCTGTAAAATATAGGTATTTGCGATGTGTTATTATTTTTTATTTAGTTTGTTTCAAATATGTTACATAGCTATTTGAAGGTATATAATTGAAAAAATAATGTTTCATTTGGTAGTCCTAGGAGCGTGGTAATCAATCCCGTTGAGGGTGTCCTCGTTTTGGATGTCCTTCTAATTTCTCCTTTAGTAATTAATATTCATAATCCCTTATACTAATTATCCATAAACGTGGTGTTAGTGAATTTTAAGAGAAATAAAAATGCTTGTAATTTCAAAACAATAAACACGGGATGCATGCAATAGATAATTTATGTATAAATATTCACCCCTAATTATATTGCAATGCAATTGATTTCAATTATCATTTGAGTTTTTGGTGCCAGAGTTACTACCTATAATCCTTACTGTTGCATCCCTGCAATAATTATCTATTTATTGCATGCACCCCATGTTTTTTGTTTTGAATTTTACAAGCATTTTGATTTCTTTTAAAAGTCACCAACACCAACTTAAGGGCAATTAGTATATGGAAAGATGGGATGAGAAGATGGGAAGATAAATGAAGATTGATTTTTATGGAGAAATTATTTTATACTTTTTAGTCCCTTTTAAAAATGTTTTAAAAAATTTTTTGGTAAAATATTTATTTTTTCTTTTTAGTTTTTTGAGATATACCCTGGCGAAAAATTAGTGTAACAAATATGTGTACAAATATGGTACATTGTGTAACATTACACATTTATTACACTTATCTACTCACAAAGTTACACAAATCGTACTGTTGTTACACTCTGTACACTTTTGATACCACAGCAGTACACAATTTGTTGTACCACATGTTACACAGTTAATACCGCTATGTTACCAGTGTCTCATGACTCCTGGATGTATACACAATATGTACACAGCGATTACCATTTTTGGGTACTCAAATGTCATCACTATTGTACCACTATCATGATACCAATAATTTACACTAATAGTACATAAATATCACCCTCGAAGTGTACACATTGTATATACATCTTCTCTACCTTTCCTTACACTTTTTCCATGGTTGCTGGCCATTAACACAAACAGCACATTTTTTGGGCATGTCTTTTACCACATTTTTGCGTCAAGTATAGACCAAACTCTGCGTTTCAGGGAAATTTTGTTGCAAAATAACTTATTAGGCTTAAAAAGAAGATTTTATTCACATCAGGTTACAAACTGTCAATCAGGCACAATGAATAACAAACCTATAATCTCCGTAACAACCAAAAGGAATGTCAGCTATAAAGTTTCCAGTGTCTGTTTTCATGTGAATACACTGACCAATAATGTCAGAGGGTTTAATGGCAATTAAACTACCTCTACCAAGGATTCTTTTAATGTGTTTAACAGTTAACAGCTGTGATTTAAGAATGGGAGCTCTGTCAATGGTAACTTCTTGAAGCATAATGACAATGAAGTTGATTGAGCATTGAAGAGAAGAGGAGGCAACAGTGAAATAGTTTTAGGCTGCCTTGATTATCACTCTTTATAAATAAAGAATGCTTTTTTAAACATTCCTGTGTTTATGTATTTAATTGTAATCTCAATTGCATGGCATCCTTGTTACCATTATTGTACACCTGTACACTAAAACACACTCTGTGTACATTATGTACTCATTGTGTACCACAACAGCCTCAGTATACACTGTACACAATTCTGCTCCAATTGTTACACAAAGCCTACACAGATTGGGCCACTTTACCACAATGTTACACAGATTGTACACAGGAGGTATGAATATGTACACTATAGTTACGCGGAGTATACACAGAGTTTACCATTTTTGTACACTAATGGTACACTCCAAAGTTACCATTAGGTTACACAAACATTACCATTCTTTTCTGCCAGGGTATTTTTTTAAATTTTGAACATTTTAATCTTAGACGATCACTATAATTGGATTATTTCATTACTGAAGGGATCCTTTCTTGAAATCCTGTCCCTTCTCCAGTGGTCCGATTCCAGGAATAGTAATTTTTCCTAGTCTTTTTTGTTTTTCCAGTGTTTCTTACTCACTAGTCCAGATACTTTCCTCTATGGCTTTGCACACTTATGACTGTACTTGAATTTTGTTAATGAGAGGCCTTGAAGGACCGAATTTAGTTGCCTTGTCCTATCTCCTTGTTGCCTTTTATGCATGTAGTTTTCACATTTTGCATCTTGAGGAAGTACTCCTCAGCATGTGAAAGAGAAATTTTTTCTGGCTTTTGTTTCCAAAACCAGGTCTGGTTTTTCGTCTTCCACTATTAAGTGTTGTCATTATAGTACTTATTATTATTAGTCCATTCAATACTAGTTTTTCATAATTCTGAAAATTTTTTGTTTTACTAAACGATATATTAAGTGGAAGACATGGGAAAAGAAAAATTTTCTCATCAATCTCGTTTGTTACGTAGAAGTAACCCATGGTAGAGCGTAGGGAATTAAGATGGTCATTGTTCATTTCTGCTTCTCTTCGGAAAATATTTTTTGATCGTCTCACAGAGAGTAAATAAGACCCCAGTGACCCCCAAACTAAATCCAGACTTCCTGGAAAAACACACATGCATGAAGGGGTAGTAACCCTTAAGGATACATTATCAATAGTTTTGTGATACATATTATTATTATTATTTAGTGTTACATTTATATTATATATTACTATTGCATTGTCATCCAGATCTGAGCTATGTTAAACATTTTTAGACTCTAGACCATGAGGAAGTTAGTAAAAAATCAATTTCAAAATTTGCATGTGAACCCACCAAAGCGAGTTAGTAAACATGTGTTAATAAAGCATTTGGTTGTGATTTTGCTTCAGTTTCATGCAAATTTAGATTTCCCTCGATTTAAACTTTCCCACAATTTACACTTTTTTCTTATTCCCCTTTAAAAGTTGTAAATGAGAGGTTTTACAGTATTTTAATTAAGATTTTTTAATTATGGTAGAAAGTTAACTACTACGTGTAAATTACTGTACGGAAAGTATCTTCTTATAAGAGAGCAAAGATACTTACACTTATAGTTTTAGGCTGCATTTCCTGTTTTAAAACAATATAATGCTTCCTGTATTTACAATATTTATTTCCCTACCTCTTGAAAATGCAACATTTTGGAACAGAAAATGAGAAATAAACATTTTCAGATTTATTTGAATTAGTGCAATAAAAATAATCATTAAGAACTCATTGTAATTCTGTCATTTTCTGAAAAGTTATATTTTATTTTCAAGTTGCCTTTGGTATTTCTGAAAGTTTCTGTTGAAAATATATGGCATAGTGTGGTAATACAGGATAGACTCTTTGCTACGCCTGGAAGGAATGCTAGTTTTTTTGCCCTATTTTGCTGGATGAAATTGGTACTTTTGCTTCCAGTTTTATTTGTTGTATCGTGTTAGGTTATGCTATTAATGATGTATTCACATTGCCAAATGTCAAACTGAATTGAAAAAGATGAATTGAAAGGTCAAATTAAGTGAACTACATCTAAACAATAATTCACCAGAAGATTCTAGTGATATTATTGCCATATCATTGTTCACTGTATCAACCTCCATTGACATAGGATATTATCTTGAGGAAAGGTCACACAAGTAATAAGACAGCAATTCTTGACCAATGTTTCGGAACGTAATTCATTCCATCATCAGGGCTACAAAAAAACATGTACATTGAAGGTCAAGAGATGTGTTGTGGTTGACCTTCGGTGTACATGTTTTTTTGTAGCCCTGATGATGGAATGAATTACGTTCCGAAACATTGGTCAAGAATTGCTGACATTACTTGTGCGACCTTTCCTCGAGAGAATATCCTATATTATTGCTATATCCAGTTCCCAGAAAAAGGCAGAATCAAACTGATGCAAGGATGTAAATGTAAAATTGGACAGAAGTTATAATTTATAAGTGATGAGTTTAATTTATTGATTCTCTGGAACCTGTTGAATTTATTGACTTTTATGTAAACATAAAATTAATCATTGATTATCTAAACTATACAGTTTTATGGTTTAACCTTGATTGTCATTTATGTAGTTAAAATTTCGTAATTGATTGTTGTTTATGAGACAGTTGATAAATTTTCATTGGAAAAAGCAATCCCCCAATCAGTCAACAACATACCTATATTTTGTTGTCATCGTGTGTGATGGATTGACCGAGTGAATATTGTTACATTAGAGTTTTAAATGAAGAATATTTGTACTAAGTCTCCATTAAGATGGCAGAAAATCGTATTTCCCACGCAGCACATTAACGTTCGCAGAACAATTGCTGGCCACACGTAGCACTTTCATTGCAATGTAACATTCTCGGAGCGTTACATTTCAAACGTAGCATTGTAATACCAGCCCCATTTATGCAAGTAAGAAGAAAATGCTGTTGAGGGATACCATGGGTCGTTTCTGAAATTGGATGAAATTGTATTAATAATCTTGGATGTGTTTCTTAGCGAGCAAGGAATCAAGGATTTTTTTAACTCTCCCATCACCACATGGAAGTAACTCATATCAATAACTAATATGTAGTCCTTGCTTGTGTATATGTAAGGCGGTTGTGATGCCGAAGTATTAAAAGCAGTGAGGTTTTTTCCTTTTCTTGTGTTTCAATGTTTGTACTGGTCACATCTGTGATGTCTCTTGTATACTATTGTGTTCACCATGTGATTTTTCATCATGTTGTTGAGTAGGTATTCCATTGTCATTCCGTTGCCATTGTCTAATTATTTGATTGTACATAAGCATTTGGGTGTGTTTGTATTCACCTCTCTGTATGATAATTTCACTCCCAAGCACATGCATATGCAGAGCATTTTTCATTCTGTTAATGCTGCAAATCATGCAAATGTCAATGCAATGTTCAGGCTGGGCTACATTGCAACCGTTTGGGAACATTCATGGGGTTATCCGTAACATTCCCATGGTTCAGAACTAATGTTTTGGCAACATTCCGCGAACGTTGTGTGCTGCTAGGGATGTTCCCCAGGAAAGAAGTTGGACATCACCACTCGCCCTCTCTATAGGCTTAGGGTTGCCAAATTATATGGGTTGCCTAGCCCTACATAGTTATTTAATATGTTATTATGTCTTAACCCTCCTTCTGGGAAAAGTTTTATCAGCTGTTTCCAGGTTGTCAGAGATGGTGTCCTCCCTCGATGGATCCATGGAGAGGCTTAGCCAAGAAGGAAGGATGCAGAAAGAAGCGTTGACGAGGCATCACTTCACCATGAAGGAGACTGTGGAGGAGCAGAAGATATCAACAATGAGGGCCATCGATGAGGTCAAAGGAGGGCTGTCCATCCGGGATGTGAAGCTGAAAAAGCTGGAGGAGAAGGTGGGCATGTTGGTGGAAGAAATACAGCCACTCAGCAAATTCTTGAATGAAATACGGGTGAAGGCAAACAGGGCTGCAGGAGGACCAAAGTCAGCCAGAGGGATGAATATTGGTGACTTTCTTGGTGGAGGGGCCAACGAACAAGAGATTCGCATCCGTTGCATTGCGGAGCTGATGAGCAGAACTGAATTCATGAAGAGGACTCTTGAGCACGTCAAAATGGTTAAAGGTTTCTATGAGGTGCTTCTATGTACTAGTCCCCTGACTTCTTGTGTGTTGAGGTTCTTGCAACACATGCCCGTTGTGCAGGTTGTCGTGGATTGTGAATCATACTACATTGATGCTATGAAGACCTCCTTTGTGGATCTAGCTGGGCGTGAATGCAAAGGCAGTTCATATTATTCTCATGCAGATTTTAAGGAGAAAATTGTGTATCTCGGAGGCAGGGTAAGTTCAAGCTGGAGTGTCGAAAGGGTTGTGGGACAGTTTGTGATGTCGCTGGCTCAAATGTCATTCTACTTGGCCTTCGACAATGACGGAAGGCCTTACACTAGTGACAACTCGGTCCTTCGTGGCCAATGCACTAGAGCCTTGGAAGAGATAGGTAAAGATTGGGCAGTGGAGGACTCGTACTTTGATAACGCTGTCAAAAATTGGTCAAGCAGTGATGTTCTCCTGGAGAAACAAGTGTTTTTGATGGCTGCTGTGCCTGGAATGGTCGCCACATTTGGCCCCACAGATGGGATACTGAGATCCCGTCGAAGGATGAGATCCCTTACCCAATTCTATGAAGACCACGTGATGAAGAGGCTGATGGAAAGGGTGGAGTTGTATGAGGTATGTAGTAAAGTTAGCAGTTAGAGCGGTTGTTTAAACTCCATTGATTGGTCCTGGGAACTTTTTTGTAATTCATCAAATTCATATCAAATTAACTGCTCCTGAATACTTTGAAAAGTTGGTCATGATATCGGGAGAATTTCTCTTGAAACTAGCCCTTTAAACAGATTAAAGAAGTGGTGTCTGGCTTAGGTGTGGAATCTTGCCTTGTGGCCCACAAATGTGAAGTTTTTTTTGTTAAAAATGATACTAAATTATTTTGCAAAAAGATGATGCACCTATGTGTACAATGTATAGCTTTTTCCAAATTAATGGTTAATCATCACCATTGGTCATTCAATCCTAGGATTGGTTGACTGCAGCCCTCCACCTTTCCCTATCTAATGCTAGTTCCTTTATCTCCTGGTATCTCTTCCTATGTATGAACTTTTCTCTATATTTGGTCCATGAACTTGTTCCTTGATCTTCCTCTGGGAACTTTTCCTTCTATTTTGCCTTCAATTATGCTCTTCACAAATCAATTGTCTCTCAGGGTGTGTCCAATCCATCTTGTTCCTCTTTGCTCTATGGTGTTCCATATGGTCCTTTTCTCTTCTACTCTTCTGTCCACTTCTTATTTTGTCCATCCATTTTATCTTCAGCAACCTCCTCCAGCATCAGGTTTCGAAGGCTTCTAGTCTTTCTCTGTTCAGCTTTTCCAATGGTCCATGCTTCTGATCTGTAGAGTGCTATGCTCCACACAAATGATTTCACAAACTGTTTCCAGGAACCAGTGTGTGAAATGGATAATACTTTGTGCTTATTCATTAAATACATACAGCCAAAAAAATTTTGCCTGACAATGACCCAAGAATGTTGGATAAAATGTGGCCAATTGTGCTTTTTAATGGGTTAGATATTTTGGAGTATGACATTCTCTAATGTTCAATATATTCATAAATATTTTATGATTCATAATTGTCTTTTGGTTAAATTCATGTCCTGCATATTTTGGAGTATTTTTCAAATAAAGTCCATATGATATAGTAATTTTTAAAAATAATGTACATTCCTGATTGTTCTGTAGGAGATGATTTTCAGCAAAAGTGTCAAACATTGGTAATGTAAATCTGTGGCAAAAAGCTTTTTTTTAAGAATGTACATACATATATATGTATATATATCGAATGAATTAGTTTAGTGTTGATGTAATTGTATGCCGAGTAGAAATCCATTTGACTTGCCATTGCTAGAGTAAAATTTCTTTCAGTTATATGAAGACATACTTCAAACTGCATTATGGTAATCTTTGTGTTTTGGATTGAAATTTCTCTTTTTCTTCCTATTCTTAGGGATCAGGCTAACAGTGTGACCAAAGGAGGTATGCCGTGCCTTGGGTTCATGATTGGAAGTCCTACATGTAACTAATGTGATAATTACAGCTGCGATGCTGCTGGTGAAGGATTCTTTTATTTCTCACAACAAGGCCCCAGTAGACACAACAATAATGTTGGTATGCTTTATTGTCTTTTGTCTGACCTATTAGCCATTATTGTTAAAAACAGTACCAGATCTCTAATTTGGACTTGGTAACTTTACAAATATATCTGGTCTGTTTGATAAGACACCTTGAAAGAGCTAAGCTAAGAGTAATGTTTGAAATGGATATTAAGAAGATATATATTTGTATATAAAGGTGAGAAATAAACATTGTGCTGTCTATATCTAGCAGCTATTATCATAAAGGTATAAAATGACGTGTATAGTTTTTATCTGAGAATTTCCATTGCCTCATCAACTCCTATATTGCACGACAGTGAGAAGCCATTTTATTCTTCATCTCTTATAATATCTTAAATCACTAGTCTATTTAATAATTTACATCACTATTGATATGGTCTTTTAATTCCATCGAAAATGGTGTCAGTATCATGATTGTTGATAAAAAATGTGATGATGGAATACCTGCTGGTACTAATTTATCAAAACCCACACATAAATTAGATATCAACATTTATCTTGATCTTATATGGTGTCCTTGTTGCTGTCATAGAGTGGATCATGCTATGTTACTAAGAAGACAATGTGAGAATTGCCGTGAAGGAAAGGTGATTGCAAAGTATGTGCCTACTGTTGGCGCAGTAATTATGTGCACTCGAGTTTGGGTATGCATAAAAAATTAATGTGAAGACCTGCAGAAAAACTAATTACAGTAAAACCTTGTTAATTCGAAATTGAAGGGACCAAAAAAATTGAACTTCGAATTATTCGGGTTCGAATTAAACGTACTTTCCGAAAATAAACAAATATATTCAGAATTTTCCAGAAAACCATTGTTAAACTACATTTTTTATCAACAGGTACAGAATACACGCTATTTGGAGTAGTTGATGACCACAATTCTTCAGTTTCGTGAGAATAAAATATTTCGAGGTTATCCGACTTAGGATAATTTGGAGTAGTACACTTTTTTTCGATGCGATTGCACAAAAAAAAGATCTTCGGGCATGAATCTGAATGCGGTGATTCACCTGTCAATTGTTTCCAACATCCAACAACGGCGCTGCGTGTTGTGTCAGCCCACAAACATTGAAACGCCTGCCACTGACGTCCATTACGACAATTTCCTGCCTCACTCAATTTTTCACCCATCAATCACCTCAATCTTCACACAAATTGAACCGCGGGTACAGTCGGCTTGAGTAAATTTGGCGAGATAATTTTTCAACTTACAGAAGATGCAATCTTCTCGTCCACGTTTCATGCTTAATAATCCAAGTTCTTGGCAAAAGGAGCACCGTGCATCGACCTAATAGTACAGCTTATCCATCCTTACCATCGGTGTGATACTACATGGACCTGTACTGGGTCTCAATCAGTCAAGAAAGTGCCCATTCACTAGAAGTGCAGGGGAAGAGCAAATATATCATAAAAAGAATACAGATAAAGTTGGCAAGTAAAGCTCACCAGCAACCAGGGGAAGACACAGAAATCTGATGATCAAAGTGAAGTAAGTTACAGGAAAACGTATCAGGATCGTCTCTCTGGACTACTCCACCACGTCTATTTCAGAGGAATGGAATGAAAAATTTTACCTTGTCCTTAAGATAACACATATGTTGTAAGTCAGCAAAAAATTCCAGTAGAATCCCAAAGATTGAGTTCGATATTCTGTCAAAAATGGCATTTATGATTTTGAAAAAAATTTTGTCATATTTCCAAAGAATATATTGACGATTTTTTGGTAAAGTTTTATTGGAAATGAAAATGGTTATAAATTTTTGAATGTCCATTCTAGCTACCAGCTACCTAAAAACACATTACAAAAGTTATTTTTTGGAAAAAAATGAATCTATAGTCGTTTGTTTACTTTTCTTTTCGTAGAGTTCGTGCACATGTTTACACAGAATGGCCAAGGCTTGGGAAAGATTTTCATCGGAATTTAGTCTTTCTCGTAGCGCCATTTCCACTGTCGAGATAGCAGAAAATGCCTCTTTATGAGTCACTTGCGTATTTATCAGCTGCTCTTCGGCCTCCTCTTCTCCCTATGAATCACTTACTTCTATCCCACATCTGTCGCCATCAAATTCATTTGACTTAGCAACCGTGGTCTCTTCCAAGGGGCATTCTTCGAAAGTGGTGATCACATTGTCATCGGTGCGGACGTATTCCGGAAAATTAGTTGGACACTCAATTTCACCATGAATTTCAGGCCAGTCGAAATCTTCACCTGAGTCACATACGTTTAAAGCCATTTCTTCCCCAAAACCGGCTTTACAGATGCAGTTTGCAATAACAGATGAGGAAACTTCATTCCAAGACGTGCAGATATTCCTCATCGCATCCAGCACATTCCACCTCCTAATGTCTTGAACGGGAATATTTCTTGCGGTCTCCCTGATCATGAACCTCACCAAGTTTTTTCTATACGATCCCAATAAACAATGCCCTGATCAAGAGGCTACATGAAGCTAGTGGTGTTAGCGGGAAGGAAAACAACTCGAATATTATTTTGATTGAGCCCTTCAATACTGTGAGCAGTGCACTGATCTATTAAAAGCAGAATTTTTCGATTCTGGCCAGCCATTCTTCTCTCAAAACTAGTAAGCCACTCACGAAATAAAGCCACGGTCATCCAAGCATTTTTATTGGCATGATAACCGCAAGGAAGGGTTTGAATTCCTTTGAAACACCTAGGGTGGGCGTATTTTCCTATCACCATAGGCTGAAGTTTTTCGGTGCCATCGGAGTTGCAACACAGTGCGACAGTCAGCCTTTCCTTGCTTTTCTTCCCTCCGCGGCATCTTTCTCCTTTCGCAGCGAGCGTCTTATCCGGCAGAATGTTATAGAAGATTCCACTCTCATCCATATTAGAATTATCTTTTGGAGAGTAGTCCTGTAAAATGTGTTTGACATTTTCTCGCCACCTTTCAGCAGCACCTATGACGTCCACATCTGCCTTCTCCAGACACAATATTATTCCTCTTCTGGAATCTCTGCAGCCACCGATTGGAGCACTTAAATTCTTCTCCTAATTTAAGAGCGAACATTTCGGCCTTCTCTTTTACTAAGGGACCAGACAGAGGAATATTATTTGCCCTACATTGGAAGAACCAATCCAGCAACTCGCTCTCTATATTTTCGTGCTTGGCTCCCCGGTTTTTTTTCTTCCTACCGTCGTCCTTTCCGCTTTCTGCTTGTGATACAATTGCATCGCAATTTTTAATGTAAGTCGACAGCGTTGATTGCGGAATACCGTATTGCTATGCGATTTCCGTTTTGTTTTCACCCCAGTGTCCACCTCACGAAGAATACTCATCTTCTCCGTAAGAGTCAGTGTTGTCAGTCGTTGTGTTTTCTTTTCGAAGATATATCTGCACCTGTCTTACGTGTATAAGGGTAATCCTCAAAGCTATTTGAATCTACAATGGAGGAATAAATGCCGGGCTATTAGTGAGAATGAAGCTAAAGCCATTTCTTAGGCGAATAAAACAATTCAACAGAGAAAAACAGTACTGGACTCAATCATTATCATCACATTATTAAGTTCCTCACGTTTGATATGAGTGCCGCTAACATTAACATGATATGACAGCAGAGTATTGAAATGTTTAATGCTAAAATTACTGTACCTGGTCAATACTCGTCTCTGCAGAGGTGGATAAAAATGATAACTTTTCCTTTCACCTGATAAGTCAAGAGGTCGACGAGACTTCCCTGGAGATGGTCAAGTCATCAGGTGCGGAGCCCTTCAGTCAGGGTCGTCAAGGATTATGACCTCCAATCATCTGCCTTGACAGTTCGGAGAGAAGGGAGGCATCAGAGTGAGAGAGGGGAGGGCAACAGTATTGGGCTTGGGCAAGAGAGGGGAAGGCTGGCGACCCTTAAGAGCAGGCAGGATAGGAAGCTTTACGCAGCCCTCTCTCAACAGATGGCTCTGTTTGCAGCCCGTGGCGTTCGATGTAGTTTGCCGAGTCGTCTGTATTGGGCGCAACAGTCGCACCCAGGCTCTGTCCCTTGGCGGTGGAGGGAGGGGTGACGGAGAGGAGCAGAGCCTCCTCTCTTGACTAGAATTAACTGATATTTGTAACTTGATATTCAGGGAAAAAATGAGCCGGCTAAATTACCAAGGGTTGCAGCTGCGACGGTATCGTGTTACGCAGGGGAAAGTGAAAAGAAGACTTTGAAGGGATATGACTTAAGTTCCATTCCTGATATAGGTATGGTAAGGAGACACTCTCACGGTCTACGACCTTTGCAGAGAAACGGAAGTACCTACTCATGAGATATGTGATATGGGGAGAACAGCTTAATTCCAAATAGATATGTAGTAAAGGTTGGTTTTCAAGAGCGGGACAACGTTAATCACTTTGAAATAGGCGCTTCCAACCAAGTAAAATGCGCCGCCGCCGAGGACGACTTCGAATTAACCGATAAAATCGGGAGTCACGGGGCAAAATGTGACTTCGAATTACATGTTAAGCGGTATTTCGAATTATCCGTACCATCTAGCACGCAATTCCCTATACAGTTTGCCAGGGACAGCTCACAACTTCGAATTACGCAGTATTTCAAATTAAGTGGGTATATAATATGTAATTGTCCAACAAGTGCGTTTAATTTAAATTGAGCGGTATTAATAATGTACGAAGTGACTGGTCCCATTAGGCAAATTGGTGATGTGTTGCCTCGTGCACCCTCTCGGGTTGCCAGCTCCTGTCACCACCTGTAGCTCTGTGTTAGGAAAGGTTTGCAGGCTTTAAAGTGTGGAATTTATCCATAATGGAAACAAAATGACTTTGTTGACTCCTGTTAAGATTTATAAGCAAGACCCAGGTTTCGACACTTGGTGTCATCGTCAGGACCAGTGTAGAAGCACAGGTCATGTTAATAAATCTCAAGCGGAGTTAACAAAGTGATTTCTTTTCTCCATTCTACTTTGGGATACAGGGCTTTATTCTAATGCAAAACCTTATCACCACCAGATTACTAGTCTTAACCAGACTATTGTTGGATTTTTTGTGTTGGGGTCCTGTATTATGTGATAAGGAGCATGATCAGTAAAAATCACTGATTTATTTGGAATCATGGCAAAAACCCTCGTGAACCACTCTTCAAAATGCTGGGAGTTCATTCCCTTATGGTAATCACCAGTCCATTTCTCCCCAACAAAACCAAAAACCAGCATCTTCTAAATAAAACCATCCTCACTCCGTATATGTACAATAATTATATGTTTACCAGCACCAGAAGGAACCCTGAAGCCACCTTGCCAACCAAAAACTTCTTGAAGCTGCCCGCGGTATGGGTCATAATTAGAAAATCCACTATTATGCGCTTCAATTACATTTTCTTTCCAAGCATACTTCATCGTTTGGTGTTGGCCACACCATGTTTTTTTTCCATGAAGAATAATTTGTAGCCATCAGTCCTCAGTTGCCGTATATGTACTTCAGAGAAATGTGTGGCAATGGGTGTTGGTTCTATTAGAACAGGCTTCTTATTTAATATTCTAAAGCGAAATCCAATATTTTTCACGATATCTTGACACTTGAAAATGTAATTCTTCGACAATTTCCATTTCTGCCTTTGTGATGTCTTCCACTGCAAAAACAGATGAACTTAATGTGTAGCCATGGAATGTTTGTTTACTTACTTGAAATGTTCTTAAAATATGCACTAAAAGATCTACAATTATTACTCCAGTCACCATAATCTACAGCAGTTTGATTCAACAATGCAATTAGCTGCTAATATTGACAAAGCCTTTATCGGGGCTCCTCTTAGCATTTTGCTGCACTGCTCTTAATACTTAATTGTTGCGCATGCTAAGGCTAGCAGCAGCCCTGTTAATATTCAACATCTTGCTTTGCCCAAAAGACATAATCATCATCAAATCTTCATTTGGTGTTATCAAATGAAGTAAGTAATGAATAAGAATGAATATATGCATTATGTTTAGATAAATTTCCATTCTTTCTAATTTCATTTCCATTCTTTCTAATTTCTGGAAGCTTTAAAATGGTAATGGATTTCAGGAAATACTTGTTTCAAGCAAAAATAATAAATAAAAGTGGTAGGAATGGTTGGTGTACTTCTCCATTCTTATACCCAAACTTTATAGTGGCTTTAGACATTTCATTCTTCAAAAACTAGACCATATAGGACTCTGATAAGTCTTACAAAATTCCTTCAATTTATGCTAAATTCATTATGATTTTGTGTTACACCCAGTTTTGTTATTCAGAGAGAAAGACCTAAGTATTATTTCCATCATCAAAAAGAATGTATGCTATTTTTTACCATAACATCTGTCTGGATAACCATTCAATGTGTTCACAGGGCATACTTTGGGGTGACTAACTATTTTTGAAGAAAATAAGGGAGATTTCTATATATTCTTGACCAAAAATAAGGGAGGTTTAGAACACAGCAAAATTTCACAAAAAAAGAAAAAAGCAATGCAGTGTTTGAAAAAAAAAGTTTTAAAAGAACACTATTTTACCTATACTTGAAGAAGACCGAAATATATTTTCCAACAGATTTTGCTTCAGACAATAGTTTGCTATCACTTTTTGCAAATTCTAAAAATTCAGTGCAAGAATACGTAAACGTGAATTTCATGGCAACTTGCACTTCTGACTTGATCAGCTATGTACTGCTCCTATTCCTAACATCTTTCTACCTGTTATTCATAAGAGAAAATACTCTCTCTGTATGAGCATTACTACCTGGTATGCTCGTAACATAGCTTAGCAACTTTCCCAAGTTTTCAGAAGTTATATTGCTCGATTTTAAGCTGCTGAAAACCGCCACCCATTTCTGGCTAGTGTTATACTCTAAAGACACAGCACATGCTATTGCATCCTTACAACTACAAAATTCCTCATACAATTCATTTTCATTCACACAATCCAGTTAGATACACTCCACAACATCATGTATGTCGTTGAACGTTAATTCCCTTTTAAGACATAGTGGTATTAAACACTTAAGGGGGTTTTCCCATTTGTAGCATCGATTTTTAGCTGTTTTTCAGCTATTAGTTTCTTGCTTTAGCAAAAGATATAGATTGAAAAAGTAAAGAGTTTGAAAGAGTATTTATTTCAGTCACTTTAGAAAATTTGTTCTGGAAAAAAATATGTAGTATAGTACTACAAAATGACGCCCAAAAGGACTGGTCCCTGCGTGCACTTTGCCATGGTTCTCAAAAAATCTGGAGTTCTACATATCTGAAACAAAAATGAATCCCATTTTAGTGTTCAATAGTTTCACCTATGGTTGGAACCTCTCATATGCATCATTTTTTACACTTTTTTCAAAATGGCGGTCCTTTGTGAAAGGAGACAAAAAATCGCCTGGTGTTTTCTTTCTGTTTGAGTGGGAAAAATTAAAAGAAAGGGAAAATGTAGCTTTTTAAAGGTTCCAACGATAGCCTGATAAATTTTCTTTGAAATAAATGAAGAATGAAATAAATCGGTTGGGTAGTTTTCTTCCAAAACGGGGAACTAGTTTCAAAAAAGTCGTTTCGAGAAATTCGCGAATAAAAGTTTTTAATTTGATTTCTAGTGCAAAATACAATTCTATGCAATATATTTTTATAGAATTTGGTATGATATGGCTTCAGGTCGGTGAATACTAACCTGTAGTAAGATTTTTAAAAGTCAAGATGGCGGGTCCAACAAGGCTGGTCCAATATGGCGGACAAAAATTTCAAAATTGGCCGATTTTTTAAATATTGTATTTGGGGTTTTTAGACGTCGTTGAATAGGAACCTGATGGTATAATTGCTGTACTTACAACTATTCGGCTATCCCAGGGCCATAGAGGATGCCTTCCTGTTCCTCGTACAAATCTTGCTTCGAGGTTAGAGCTTCCCTAGCCGTGATTCTTGCCTCTCTCGTCGCTGAGGTCGACCGAAGCTCTGAGCTTCATTTTGATTCTGGCAGAACGTCAGCGCTGTTATACCGATCGATATCCCCATTGCATGCATAATTTGCAAAATGCTGGCGAAGCCATTATTAATAATGCAAACTGCCACGTTAGTGGCAATGCGGACCACACGTTTGCCGGAATGTATAAGCTTTGGCGAAAATGCCCATATAAGGGAATTCATGGATTCATCGTTATTTTGGGTATTAGCTCCGAGGCACCTTTCCAGTAATTGGTCTGTTGACAATTCCTCGTAGATGTTTTTAATGGCCTTCTGTACATTTTTATGTAATGGTGGCTTATGTTTATAGCTATTCAAAGTTCCTTCGGCCTCAGCTTTTTTCCATGTGCACCAGCTTTCGGAACAGTATTCGTGCTGGGGATTGTCATCCGTGGAGCATTTATGATGGAACGTTGCCCAAACTGCTCTCCTCATTTCCTCTTTGTCGTGCGAGTTTTGTCAGATCGCCAAACCGTAATGTGTGTTAAAAGAAATAAACATAAGCAATCATAAGTAATTCAATACGTTTCCTACATTTTTACTCAAGAATATTACCACGTCAGATCTACAATTAGTTTTTCGGTGAGTTTTCGGAGTCCTTTGCCTCCAAGTCCCTTCGCTTTCTTCTTTGCGCCTCTAAGTCTCGTGCCCATTCTGTTCTCAAAATGTCCAATGCTCTTTCTTCGTCAATGGAACGTCTTTGCCGTAAGGGTTTGAATCTACAACTCCCTTGAAGGTTTTAGAGTCACCGTCACCAATGTACGTCGTGTATCTAACCCTATATTTTTCTTCTGAGCGTGCGAACATCTCAATGACACTATCGACCTCCATTTTTCCTGCGCTACCTATACAATCAGAATTGCAAAAATAAATTATAGGAATAATTTCAGCGGAGTATAAGCAAACAAATTTCATTATTGTAATTATTACCTTGGTGATTATTGGAACAGTCATCTTCGCGCTCTTCGTACCATACATCAAATTCTGCAGTCCCTCGCTTTGGCTCCCAGCTTTGGCAAGCGCGACAAAAACTGGATTTGACTACACTGTCGAACACTTTCTTCATTTCTTTTCCAATCAAAGTGGTGACACCAAACAAAGAACTGAACCCTCGCTTCTTCCAAGTTCCGTCGCCTGATACCGTCAACTTTGTTGAATCACCAGTCTTCGTTTAGGTGAGTTTCTTTTCGTCAGTGACAGCACCTTTTGTTGAGACTTCATAAATGGCTTCGGAAGAAGTTGCAATATTTGCTAAGCAGGCGTAATGTGTAGACTTTGATATTCCTCTTCCCATGTCCATTAGACTACAAAATAAATTTATCCCTTGCAAGCCGATTCCTTGAAGCCGCATCACAAGTGAAAGGCGTCAATTCATTTCATATGTGGTGTTGTTCATTTTCGGAGACGAGTCAATTGTTTTATCACCACCTTCGCATGACAACCGAATCTTGAACCCCAATCAACGATAGCCTTCTTCCGAAAAACGTATATCCTTCTTGCACACGAACGTCGATATTGCCGAAAACACGGTTAAAAAGTTCAGAATGATATAACCTGTTTCATGACTTAGCGGCACGTCATCCATATCGAAAGCCAAAGAGGACAATTTTTGTGCGGAAGTAGTCTTATGGCCTGCTTCATTTTCCAAATAAAATTGATTACCCTGGTACTTTCGCTTCTTCGCTTTCCCTGTCTGCCTCATTTTAAGTAATCGGCTACCTTTACGGTCCATTTCGCGTTGTCAACTATAACGTCACTTTTTAACGACACGTGCTTCGCAATAGACACGCATGCTGGACACTAAACACACGTGCTGGATGCTACACACTCAGTTCAGAGGAACGTCGCACTCAGTAATACAGCAGAAAGGTATATGAGCGCTACTTGATGGGTATTTGCGGTAGTACAGCATGTGTACCGCGAGCTGACGCAAGGCACTAAGCATACGTAGTTCGGAGAAATGTCGCGCTCGGAAATAAAGCGGAACTGTAAACGCCCGCCACATGGCGGCCATCTGGGGTAGTTCAGCATTTTTCCCATCAAACTAAACTTGCCAATGCAATCTCAGATGTGTATGGAAGCCAAAAATGCAAAAAAAGAAGTCGATTTTTCGTCAATTGCAGGCTCCAAACACTACCGCACTCAAACGCAATTTTATGACATAAAAAGTGTTTTGCCGGCGACGAAATTTCGTCCACATGTTCTCTAATGTAAGAGGATGCAAATAATGCAAACAAAAAAATTCGATTTTTCGACAGTTACAAACAGGAAAAGCCCCTTAAAACTACCATCAAATTTGTTAAGCATGTAAGAATACAAAGAATCATAAAATTCAAGGAATTTGCTTTCACATGTAGATTTAAAATTTGAACTGAGAACAGTAGCTAACATTTTGTGAGTAGCACTACCGAAGTATCTATCTTTAATTCTCTGTCCAACTTTACTAATAAGTGACTGTACTGCTTCACGGGACTCCATAATACTAAGATCAGAATTCTCCAAATATTTTGCTGTTTCAATAAAAACGTTTCCAATATTCACAAAGAAACTAATATGAGCCTCAACAATTGTTTCTACTTCTGGATTGTCATTGTTGAAATACCGTTTCAAAACTTTTGGACAGTCTGAATCATCTATGCTTTTAAAATAGCTTTTTATAGGCTCCCAATTTTTTAAAAGCCTTTTTACAGCAGGCGTAAGAGATAATCATCTAGTACTTACATGATGAAGGATTTCAGTCCATTTAACATCAACAAATTCAAAAACTGAGCTCAATGTTCCCCTTCGTTCAGCAGAACAGGAAAAATGACTACAAATATTTAACACTAACACTTCAATATCTACATAATGTAAACAATTACTTGCACATTTCATTTCATTATGAAACGGCACGTTCAAACGCATTTCGATCGTTTGCACAAAATTTGAATGATTGAAACTGAATGATTTTACTTGACAAAAAAATATGGGAGAAATTCACGCAAAGAGACAGAAAATACGGGAGACGGGAGATCGTGGAAAAATAGGGTCAAATATGGAAGATCCCAGGAAATACATGAGATCCCAGGAAATACGAGAGTTGGTCACCCTAGCATACTTAATGCCCAATGTGAGTGAAGTCAGTGAAATGTTATATCTTGCCAGGGAAACCAGAGAGTGGTTGTGGCTCGGTTTTTTCACTGTGTACTTTTCATTCTGTTTATTTTGTGTTTAGAAGAAAAACTATGTATTTAATAGGATTCTTAGGATTTATGAGTTGCATGCCGTATGGCTACACATTAAAATAGCATTGAATTGCCAAAAAACCAAATTCGGTGTGGAGCATTTTTTTACACTTATATCAATAAACACAACTCTAATGCTGTCATGGAAATCTGCACAATAATTATCGCTTCAACCACCTTAATGTATTCCACAATTATGTGAGAGTCCTCTCAAGAAATCAATTAAATAACGTGAGTCATAATTTAGCACTAGGCACCGAATCCTCTCGTCCGTATCCCTCTTTTTTTTCAACTTCTTCGGTGCTTGCACACCCCTGACCAACTGTTCATCATATGCATCCTGCCCCTTTTGGATTTTTCGGAGTGTGTCAATGAATTCCCAAATGCTGGAATGTTCCATTCCCCATTGGCACTGGAGTCTACGGTGGGCTGCTTCCGCATGTTTGTGGACCGTAATCTCATCATTCACAACTCTGTCGTGCACTGACCACATTGAAACAGGGAACAAAGGCAATTGTCTACCACCCTTTAGCTTTGAGCGTCCAACATAATTATACTCAAACCATTCCAGAAGAGGAGTTAATTCACTTGGTAAATGGGCACTTACAACATCCACTGCAGTGTCCAAATCCTCTGGAGGTACGAATGCCAAAGACATGATCATATTAACTTTAAAAGCAAAATCTGCATCATTCCTGTAGGTTTTCAATAACTCAAGATTTCCTATTTTCTTCTTCACATTATGGAAAAGGTAGGAAAAGCATCCTCCAATTTGTACACCAGGGAAGCAGTCCCGAATTGCGTAGTACAAAGCCACATCATAACTGCAGTTGATCCTCTCTGGACTCAATTCTGGCTGCAAATCCTTGAGCATGTGGAACATTTTGGAGTAGACTGCCCAAGTTTTGCTAGGGAGAAGGATATATAAAACAGGAATCACCTCTCCCAATCTTTCAGCCATAATGGCATAAACCTGAGAAAAGAGTGTAGGTACACTTTTAAATGTCCCGTCCACGAACCAAAATTTTGACTCCTTCAAAATAGTCAAATTTTTCTTGGTTCCAAAAATGACAACACGGTCACATCCTGGACCACTATCCGCCAGCAGGAATCTCTCATGCACACCTGAATGTTGCTGGTACACCTGATACTCCTCTGGGAAATTCAGTGACAGCAAATCCTGTGGATTCGCTGGTGCCCGGTTGATGTCGTTTCTTTTCCTACGAATAATTTTCTTCAGAGCTTCCTGATTTGGAAGGACCCCCTGAGCCCCTTGTGAGAGGGAGGATATGGATTCATTGACTATCTGGGCAGTGGGTTCCATTGTCTGCTCTGCTCGTCGTTTCATCGCACAAATGGAAATAGTTGCCTCTAATTTAGCCACATTACGGGCATGATTATGACTTCCAATGCGCTTCACAACACGAGTTCCTTCTGTATGAATCCTTGCTCTACAACTTTTCTTCTGCTCGCAGCGCCAAAAAGATACCTCTCCATTGCTGCTTAGCTTGTCAAAAAGGTAGACGTACCCATCATCAGAAATTTTACTTCGACCACGTGTCGATTTCAACTGTAAAAAAAATAGGAAATTTAAATGAGGACTAAGTTTTCCATCAACAATGCAAAACAAAGTGAAACAACTTCCATCAAAACTACAGTAGAACAAAAGTTGCACAAAAGGAAAAATGAAAAGAGTATTTGTTTTACAGATATTAAAGGCATTTGTGATTTCACATGAAAATTTAAAAGGTAATTACTCAGTAAGTTACGAAATAAAGAGAGAATACAAATTTGAGCAGGGTAAAACTTCATTTACCTAAGAGGTGAATGTGTATAGGATGCATATCAGTTAAGGTAAAAGATGGAATTACAACTGTATTAAGGATAATAGGATTACAAGGAGGATGATTTATGCACAAAGGCATAGAAAAAAGTAAGTTACGTAATAAAGAGAGAATACAAATTTGAGCAGGGTAAAACTTCATTTATCTAAGAGGTGAATGTGTATAGGATGCATATCAGTTAAGGTAAAAGATGGAATTACAACTGTATTAAGGATAATAGGATTACAAGGAGGATGATCTGTGCACAAAGGCATAGAAAAAATTAGAAAAACTAATAAGTGTGGTGTAGTCCAATGCCCACTGCCAAAACCTCATGTTGGACAAAAGCCTCTTAGAAGTAGGACCTCTTTTGTTGGAGGTAATCGAGATGAGAGTAGATCAGGTAGGATAGGATAGCATGGGCATAGAAGAGGATAAACCTCAAGGAGAGACACAGCTTTGGCAACCATTACTATTATTTAGGAAGCAGTCTTCAGAAGAGAGTTCTTATTACCACAATTTTGAAGCATATTCTGTTCTCCCATAAAAATGATCGTCATTGTGAGACTTTATTTTTGAGAAATCTTAATCTGATAAACTTTCTTCATTTTTAACAATTTCAGAGAACTCTTCAGTAACCTTTAAAATGTATCAAGCCTCCCCTGTGAAGTTTGAAAGTATTCCCAGTCAACAGATATACGAGTCCCACGTGAATTCTTGAAAAGCTTAAACAAAGTTTTAAGGAAGCGTTTATACCAGGGAAGTAATAGCAAGTGCTGTGTTATGCTTTGTATCACAGCATGTAACATGATAATCATTCACCTCAAAGAACCATTGGCGAGTGGACCAAAAAAATAAAGTTTGGAGTAAAAAGGAATTGTTTCAGGTGTGAACTGGTGGGATATCAATTAAATAAAAGAAAATTGGTAATTTTCCACAATATAAGATATATCTTACATTGTGGAAAATACTCTGATATTCCCTTGGGATTGCAATGTATAAAATATGAGTTTCATGGCTGTCAAAATTTTATCTCACGAATCTCCAACCTTTCAAATTCAAGAAAATTGGCAATTTTCCACAATATAAATATAGCATAAGTAAATAAATAATAATATATTAGATATACCTTATCTATTCCACAATATAAAATATATCTAAGATATATATAAGAAAATTGCCATTTTTAAAAGTTTATTAGATATTCCACCAGTTCACACCTGAAACAGACTCTTTTTACTCCAACCTTTATTCTTGTGCTGCTGTGTTTTTATTTATTTATTAATTTACTGATACTATATTTTAATTGTGGAAAATTGCCAATTTTCTTCAATTTTCAAGGTAGGAGATTCAAGGGATAAAATTTTGACAGCCATGAAATCACATTTTATGCATTGCAATCCCAAGGGGAATATCAGAGTTCAGAATGTCAGAGAGACAAGAAAGGAAATATGCATAAATTCAAGTCTTTACCAGATTTTGCATCTTCCGCGTTAAATGTATATCATTGGACACAGCCCTCCCTCTACTTTCATCCTCGCTAAGGCACTCCTCTGTGGTGGCCTTTTCTTGACACAGATACTCAGTTGGATCGATCTCCACCTTTACATCAATCTTTAAAAAAATAGAAAGCATCACCAATTGATACAGAAACAATGACAGATATGCACCAATTCTATTCATATAAACCATTGATTTTGATACCATCTTAATGGATGAAGACCATTATGGGCCATCTTGGAGTGTTCCATCATCCTTACCGGATTTCTCATATAAACTGGATCACAATCAACACTATTCATGGCTCTCTCTTGGGGTTCATTGTGGCCAAGATACTCCTGTCTGCAAGTCTCTTCTTCTGCAGGCAACTCACTCGGAATGTGCTCCTCTTTTATATTAATCTGGAAGAGAAGATATAACACAATATTTAACTAAAAGTTTATCCACACAACCATTCCTAATAATCTACATCTACATAATACCTTGTGAGCTAAGATTTTGGGAGCTGAAATGGTGATGTGTATTATGAGAGTATATTTAGTGGAGTTCAGTTCTTGTGATCGCTTTTTGTGCGTGGAAAGAATGAGTTTTTGTACCTGTCTGTTAGGCAATGTATCACTCTCATTTTATTGCTTCTGTCAGACCTAGAGATGTAGTGAGGCATGATAATATTCTCTGTGTCACTCTGAAAAACATGTTCTGAATTTCTCAAGCAACCTAAGCCTAGCGTGTAGCCTCAGAGTCTCTAGGGGCTCCCACCTTAATCCCTCTACAAGTTGTGAGACACTACAGTAGACTCTCCTTATTACAAACAATGTTTATACGAAGTTTTTGTTCTTAAGAACCAAATCGTTGGTCCCGACGATAGGGGTATCTCAATGTATGGTAAAAAAACGATATTACGAAGTAACGAACCATAGTCCAGGTCCCCACAGGAACATAAGATACTCTATTACGAAGTCTGTCACATAAATAATGGCATTCGTTCGGTTATGCACGATGGTGCATTATAAATCAGGAAGCTTTGCCGCACATACTGTGCCCAAGAGCTTGAGAACTAAAATATATACAGTGGATACTTCGCATAAGCTATTTAACTGGGTTGAGGGTACAGAACTCCCACTGGGTTACTGCACTTCGAAAGGAGTCTGAGAGAGCATGAGAGGTCAAGGAGGGGTGAAAGGGAAGAAACGAAAGATAAGGACTTTTTGTCTTCCCTTTCACCCATCCCCAACATCTAATGCCTCTATTGTCCCTCTGAAGGTCACTCACCCAATAGGGGGTCCAGCACAATTCTCGGCTAATCCTCCCTCCCCAACCAGCTTCCCGGCCTGGCCTTGGCTCCACCCATTCTCCACCCACTCCCCTTTCCCATCCCTAGCTCACAATCCCCTTTCCAATTTGACTGTGCTGTGGGCAAAATGTGTCCCTCTTCCCCTCAGGCAGTGGCAGCTTAGCGTTACCACTAGAAATCGGCAGGGCAATCACTCGAGTCTGAATTGGTGAAGTGTTATTAGTGCTTCGTAATGAACTGGCAAAACTCTCTGCCTGGGCTTGTGGGAATGACTATGCCACATGTGAAGTTTCAGCATCATGTTTCCATCGTTGAAAAAGTATCTTTGTGTGTACTGAAATTCTGGCCTCAAAATCCCTACACATCGTACGTATGCATTGCAATGTTATGAAATTGTGACACTCTTTCGCTCGTCTGGAGAGAAAGACGTCAGTTCTTCAGTTTAGATGAGAAAAATTTGTTATTTTGTCTTAAATTTCATGAGAAGGCATAGCAAATAAACTCCAGCAACATTATGAATGGTAAAATTTGGCATTTCTCCCTTTTGCTACGAACGTAACCAAGCTTACACGCCTCAGATTTTTCAACGGAGGCAGACGAAAGTCGTTTGTAAATGATGTAGATTTTGCCGTGCACGAGCAGCAAGCCAACACGCCTTTGCGGCTGAGCGGAATACAAGCAAGCAAAAGTAAGTCCCAGGGGTAACTAGGCATCCCATCTCGTGGTACACCGGACTGTGTCCATGGTCCATTGTTTTTTTATGTTGTGGATTTACTAAGACAATATGTTGAATGCTTGAAAAATATCAGCTCAGAAATTGTCTTGAATGTACATTATACAAGAACTTTGTTATCAATAAAGATAAAGTTCCATTTAAAAGCGAAACAAGGATTACACGTAACATTCAGGTAGCAACGAATAATTTTATCACTAGCAAAAGTGTTGTCGATTATAAATTAGACTTTACGGCAATTAAAAAAATAGCAAATTTGTAGAAAAGCTAACGAAACCTGTCTCGGTTATATTTTAGCATTAATCCCAATTATGTTAAGCAAATTCACAGTTGGCCACAGGCCATGAGTGGAGATAGTACTGAGACGATCGTGACCCTTGAGGGTTGTGATTGCCTCCGCCACACGTTCGAGGAAAGTGTCAGACGTCCCGCTGACTTGTGCTCCAAGACTACGAGAAGCATTGTTGTCTGTGCGATTCCTTGTCGTGAGAGAGTTCTATGCGGTGGAATATGTTCATGGCGCTCATGGCAAGGGTAGAATTTTTCATTGCATGGACCGAGCACAAAAGGATAAAAAACACAGGCAGCATACAATAACATCAATTGTAATTATAATTTATTAAAAATCCTCATTCTTGTTTTGAACTACATTATGTTTGCTGTTATTATGGCTTGACTTGGTTCTTCAGTTCAATTTATTTAATGGTAAAGCCAAACTGTGGATCAACTTCCGCTCAACAACACGTGCCGGTGAGATGACACACTTGCTTTCGGAGGACCCAAAAGCGAATGTTATCTCTTCACTCGAAACAGCTGAGGGGGTTTATCTTTCAAGGTCAAGGTTCCAGCGCAACTGTCCGAGCGTAAATAAGTGAGCACCTTGAACCCATAACTTTTTGTGCTGAAAGATGGGAGGGTAAAATAATAGTTAATACCATTAAAATGCCACATATTTCCTAGGTACAGTTGAATTTCACGGTCGTACGGAATTATCATGAAGATTTTTATTACAGAAGGGGCAGGAATTTGGCCGATTTTGCAGAAATTTCTTTCAGTTCTGTTATTTCATCTATTAAAATCAATTCGATACCTCCACCGGGTACTGAAACAGCCATGCGTAAAATTGTAACTTCGCATTTATGTGAAGTCAAATGATGATTTCATAATGAGGTCAATTAATAATTCCACATTGCTTAAAGAATCGGGCGGGACTACTCACTAACTTGTGTGAAATCAAATTTTCCATAAAATCAATATACTTAAATTCGGAATTCTACTGTATTAATTTTGCCTCTTAGTAATTGTACAGGCAGCCGAGCAGTTTTTTCCGCGGAATTAATCTCCCAGTTGAATTAATTTCCCGGCTTGCGATGATTACTACAAAAAATAGCGAGATGCATGATTTTCGAACAACAAATTAGGCCGTTTGATCTCACATCGTATCCCATAAGTAGATTGTTATTTACATATCTGATATCATTTCACAGCATGGCTGTAACACACAAACGATTAAACAGGTCAAAAAAGAGCAAATGGATATTTTTTGCGGTTGATATAAAAACTACGTTGATACGAACAACGTTATTACAAACTGACGATTTTTTGGTCCCGAGAACTTCGTAATAACAAGAGTCTACTGTATATGTTTGTTCGTAGCAGTTTATTAAAAAAATTTATTTAAAAATGTATGAGGCCCATACGCTTAGGTTCATGGGCAGCGGCACAAGTTCTTACATAGGTTTGGAGGAGGTCAGAAGAATACCTAGTGCTATAGTTATGGAGGTGAGAATACGCTAAATAGCTTGAGAAATTTTGTTTAACGTGCAAGGAAACATTAAGCATAAACACAGTAAGATTTTCAATAATGTGAAAAGGGGGTGACAAGTTGTAATGTGAGTTCCAAAGCACTTACGTCTAATTTCCCTATTTGAATTTTAAATATAATGTTTGCATTTGGGAAAGACGTCCAAAAAAGAATACTACAGATGACATGAGAATAAAATTCACTATAATAGATTGACAGTAAAACCTTGGTACTGAGGGTATACTGCATGAATTTCATTTGATACCATACATAACTCAGCTTCTAACATAGTTTAAGAATATGATCATCTCAAGAAGACTATCGATGGAGATGCCCAGAAAGCATGAATTATTTTTTCTCTGAAATTAACTGATTGTCAATATTTACCATGATAGAGACAAGAGTTTATTACTTATTTGCAAAGGAAACTAAACAAGATTTACGGCCATTCAGCAGGAGGGAATCACTAATAAACCACTCATGTAACAGCTGGGTAACAGAATCAGAGGTTGACACTAGAGTGTCTACAGAAGAAGGTAGATAAAATGACATTAATATCATCGGCATATGGACCAGAAGGATACTAGGTACAGACTTCATACTTAAGACGGTCATTAACATACAGGAGGAACAAGACTGGACCCAGGACAGAGCCCTGGGGTACAACTCATGAGACACTTTTTGCAGGTGGGAGGAACTCAGTACCATGTTCAATTAAAGATGACACATGCCCCTTAGATGTGACCTAACCCAGTCTAAAGAGATAACTCTTATTCCCAAGCCTTCAATTTTACATAGTAAGATTTGATGATCGGCGACATTGAAGGCCTTTGAAAGTCAAAAAATAGGACATGAGTTCCAAATCTGCTGTCCCCAGATCAGAGTGTATTTGATTAACAGCTTGATAGGAGGCTGTGGAAGTAATGTGAATTTCCTGAATCCATGTCGATATGGAGATAGTAAATTATGGTGTTCCAGATAAGATATAAATTGATTATCAAAACTTATTATGAATATTTTACCAGTTTTATTAAGCAAGGAGATGGGCCAGTATGAGTTCATATTATACCCTAGTTAAGGAGTAAAACTTCAGCTACTTACGGGAGGCTGAAAATTTTCTTACCTTCAAAGATTTGTAAATTAAAAATAATAAAGGATGCTTGATTGCAGCAAAAAAAATTTTCAAAACAATGACTGGATTTCCATCTAGACCTACAGAATATTTGTAGCCAATTTTGGACATAGGCTTTAATAAATCACATTCAGAGCATGGATATAAGAATAATGAAATACAAAAGGTAGATGGAAGGGGATATTTATTAAATGCATAAAGAATTATTCTTTCTTTTATAATGAATAAATTTCACGTTTTCCCAGAGACAACATCATTTTCAGTGTAGAAAGTTTATACACCGAGGGAATTATATGATCCTCTGCTCTGTGGCTCTAATATAGTTTAACAGGTTAAGTGCACATAATCTAGTCTCAACCAATGTGTAAGGAAAGCCATCCAACAAAAATTCTTCGTCTCTGCAGATGGGACAAGAAAGAAGACGTCAAATTAAGTGACATCCCTTACCATACATCCCACATCAAGAGGATCACGAGCAACATCAGACACAGGTCTCTCATCCATGCCATAGTCCTCTTCTCTGTAATCACTTTCATTCTGTGATTCCAGTGAGTCAACCTCTTCCTTTACATCAATCTGAAAAATATAATGCATCATCAGAAATAAATAAATGAACTATGTCCCATGAGTCTTAGATCAGGACAAATCATTAAATATTTAATTGTATCTATCATAAAAAATATTTCCCATTTAATAAAAGGCTTATATTTTCAAAGGAATATGAAAAAATACAGGGTATAAAAGATTGTGAAGACGAAAAATTTTTAAATTTGCACACAATAGCATATAGATCATAAAGTAAATCAATTGTTAAGTGAACCCATCATTAGGCAGGAGTCTACAGTATTCCAAAGAGAGATTTTAATTTTCCAAATTGGTAGAATTATGACCAAAACACTGCATCATTTTTTATATGCAGCAGGAGGTAATACCAGGGAGTTGGGGTGAGGGGAGAGACAAGTGGACGTTGCTATGTATTCTCTTAAGACTTTGTGTGCGAATGGAAACAAAAGACCGTCTCTTTTAAAATTCCACAAGCCAGCATGGAGCCCATCAGGAAGGGCAATCCCTTCTCACCTCTTTCACTCCCCACTCGGACTCCTTATCTCGACCAGTCTCACGGGTCATGCATGATTGCTCATTCAATGACTCAGAAGTGAACTTTTGACAACAAAAGTCATAACTTTTATTTGTTGATATACTCTAACAAATAAATACCAAACTCATTTTCTGTGAATCAAGCTGATTAAAACAAGCCCTTATATGAAGTAATTTAGTTGACTTCTCACTATTGCCATGATTGAACAAAGATTTTTTTACAAGGGTTTGCCTTGCTCTTTGGCTCAAGTACGATGGAATTGTATGCTGTTTGGTCTCAAATCAATCAGGAACTACTAAAATAGATGTTAAATTTAAAAATATGTCCAATGAATGTTAAGGAAAATATATTTGCCAAAAATAATTCCACTTATGTGAAGGAAAGAGGGTGTGCCGAATTTTGGCACAAATTTGGCCATAATTTCGCCGCGGACATCGTCGCGAGCCGGACATAACACGAGATGTTCTAAGTGCGGTAGAGAGATTTCAAAGTGCGCACTGATGGCAATATTGCGAGTTGTCGGCAATGTTGCGCGACAAGAACAAGGTGCTCTACTTTTATAGTGAATTTGCCTTTGTCGGCCTCTTTTCGGAGCTTTGAGGCAATAGTGCTCCTCTACCAACCAATGGCTGGACGAACAGCTTCCCTACTTCCCCCTTCTCCACTGATCCAGAGCTACCTCCCCTCCTTTGACTGCGCTGACCGGGCGTTTCATCGCAGGCGGTCTCTTCTCTGCCAGCCACCAATGAGTGTACCTCGTCAATAGGCATCGTCCGTCAAGTTTCAGCAGCTAGCCTGTGGGCCTCATTGTGGTGTATTCATAATTGTAGTTTAGTATATTAAATATAGTGTCACTGTTGGAAATCAATCTGTTTTGGTCATTTTTGACTCTTTTCCCACAGTGTCAATTCGTCTTTTCACGACATTTGTCGCATGGGGCAATGGAGAAAAGAAGGAAATGTAATAGGTTAATAGAAAAATGCAGGCAAATGGTTAGATTGAAGGAAGATCACCACGTCGCACTGACCTAACTTAAGCAGTGGAGGTTTGGCATTATAGCTAACTGACCCGCAAAACGAACACGACAGAGGTCTAAGAGCGACTGAATCTCCAAGAAGCTGGGAAGCTAGGTCCCCCCAAAAAAACTTAGGTCTGCCCCTCAGTCGTAAAGATATTTGGAAAGGATTCTAGCATTTTATCCCTCACCAGATTTTCCATCACAATGGGTACACATACAACGCCAGGCACAGGCCTCTCCTCGGATACAGCATGGCTGAGTTGGTACCCCTCGCAAGACACTTCTTCCACAATTGATTTGCTTGGGATGTTCTCTTCATTTACATCAATCTGGAAGAGAGATAACATCTAGTTCTGCTAAAAATTTAATGACAAAAACCATTTCCCAAAATAACCAAGGAACATAATATGATTTTTGCTTACAAATTTGATTAGTTAAAGTTGCATTTTTACCTAACAGCACCACCAAAACCTTACCGTAAAAGAGCTCAAGAAGTTACAGAACCAACTTAGCCAACCATTTTTAAGAGTGACTTTGAAGAACTTAAAAATTTCACCGTGATGCAAAAGAAACAATTTGTACAGATCCACAACTATTTTACATCCCTAAATACTTCCTCAGAATTTACTTCCATAGCCCGACCTCATCCACAAAACAATTTCCACCTGAAGACCTCTCCTCTCAACCAAAAAAAAATTATTTCTTCAAAACTAAAACAATCTAATTCAAGAAATAATGGGATGACGAATATTCCTCTGAATGCAGCATGTGAGGGTGTTCCCCCATGCACCAGGGCAGGGAGAGGATAGATGTGTGGCACATCAAAATAAAAGAGAATTTTGTGGCCTTTAACTCAATGGTGCGGCAATGCTGAGTAGTTTCTAGGAGAGTGGCTTGAACTGCTAGAAACCATATCACAGGAACACACATAGAAGTGTTCAACCCAATGAAAATTCAGCCCTAAAGAATTAAAAAACTCCATTTGATAGAGGTAAAGCCCTTTTCCCTCCCAAAAGACATGCATAATTATTTTCAAGGTACATACTTATATCTGTTCTTAATGCCATGCAGATCAACCAGGATTGTTAACAAGTTGATTAAAGTGAAGTTATTCCTATATTAAACACTCAACAAAGACTTGAGAGTGCAAGCGCCAAATTTCCATCCTTTAGATGGAGCATGAAGGTAATTTAGTTTGTGACTGTGCAGCAGAGTCTGTGATACTCCACCATTGGCTGGTATAATGTGACACATGTACTGCTTTTATATACATTCTACCAATAGTAATAGACCAATAGGCTTTCCCATTGCACATTTTACATTGAAACATGAAAATTTAAGTTTTACTCTTAATACCAAAAGATACTGGAAATGGAATCAATGATTATTAATAATAACTATTGGCATTAGGTGATTATTTTAATGCATCACAATGAAAAATTTAAAATTTTGTCCTTCGACAATCAGGGATATCACAAATACCTTATTTTATAAATGTCATCTAACAAGCCATTTTTTCTGAGAAGGTACCTGTTGGAAAATGAACAAAACCTTCGGTGAATGATGGTTTTCTGCAACAACTCCATTACTGTTTGTTTTGAGAGAATTATTTTAATCTGCACTTAGACAAATCCAGAAAACCAATCACAATATATGTCCATATAGTACCAATACCATATGGTACCATATGATACCATAATGTCCATATAGTACATTTAGTACCAATACCATTTAGTCCAGATTAGCAGGGTTCCACTTACTTAAAAATTGAACCGCAAGATGGGAGAAAATTACTTTACAGAGCAAACAAAAAAGGTTTCATAGAAGTTTCAACGGATTTCCTATAAATATTCCTCTTTCAGCTCTGGGCAGAGAACAACACAAAGTACATCACTCCATTCAACATGCATACATACATATTTTCTGACTACAAAATAAAATAGCAATTACACTTTGCACTCACCTTTAAACCACCCTCAAGTGCATTTTTCCTAAGCTCTGTAGATGACCTTAAACACATCTCTTTGAATTCAGTAAATTCCATTAGCTTTCTTAAACACTGACCACACACTGTGTCAGGTAGCCCATCATCTTTGAGAACCTATATCAATGATAAAAAGCTTACTTACAAGCGAGAAATTCCAATTACAGTAAGACAAATTCAACTACCAAAAAAAACTGAAAAAGATTCAGCCACTTATTTCCACAATGACTTCACATAAGCTCAAGGCTCGATGAAGTATTTCATGATATCTTTTCTAAAGACATTCAAGTATTCTGTGTATGCCACACAGTGTAGTAACTAATATGAAAAATACATTATCAGTTACTAGGGGTGGGACATTCTGAGTATTACCATGGTAGTTTTCGTAAATTACCGTGGTATTTTACATAATTTACCGCACCCCACAAACATTCCCATGATTTTTTTAAATATTCACCTCTGTCTCAGAAATTTTTCATACCGATATGTATTCCAAACATATTATTTTAAGCTTATTCTATGTGTATTTGATCCAATCTTAATTATAAACAAAGGATTGGATAACTAAATTGTGGAATATTTGTGGGGCTATCATTTAAAACTGTTTGAATGAAAATTTCTCATAAACAAAACAATACCGAGTTCCATGTGGGCTGACGTATTTGAGCTTAAATTTTCTTTATTTATAATACACTAATTTAGCAATAGAAAATGTTAAATGCCGTAAACCCCTTACGATTGCTTTGGGATTTCTAATTAAATCCTATACTAGCTACTAATGGCAGAAAATTATAAATTACGGTAATTTTTTAAAATTACCGTGATTTACCAGAGTAATGGAACACAAATGAAAATCAGGGGCTGTCCATTATCCCCGTAGACAAAAATAGGCCACTTTCTGACCCCCCCCCACCCCCCACACCTTATCGTGGACACTCGTAGACTTCATCCAGACCCCCCCATCTCCCACTGTTGTCCACATACTTTTCTTTTTTTTTTTGGAAAAGGCTGTGAAATGGGATATTAATTGATTGTCATAGGCTATCTGTAATTTACGGCTGATTAAGGGAAAGGTAAGTAAAAGAAAAACTACTCTTGTAGCTATGATTATGTCATTTACTAAGACCATCATCTACGTAGATATCCCTCCAAACTCCTCACCCCCAACGTGGACCTTTGTTGACAACCCTCGTACCCCCCCAGCCCTGTTTGGTGTCTATTTGGATTATGTGCAACCCCTTACGGTAATTTACCCATCTCTATCAGTTACACATACTAACTAACTAGTGCTGCCAACAGCAAAACAAAATTATGAAAGCTCTTCCTTCCCCACAACTCAGACCAAGTGCTGGCATGAAATATTTTCTTTGGTGGGCAGTAATTTTGAAAGTAATTGGAGTGCGATTAGCCAAATGTGGGAGGGAGGAGGGCTGAGAAGCCATCATTTACAAGAGCAATTATGGATAAAAACTTTTAAACAGAAATAGATGTTCCTACACTTGTATTGAAGTGCTGATGTAAGAGGGTTAAGAGGTTTCATGAAAAGCATGACCAAGTGCAAGCATCTACCTGAGGAAAGTACTTGGATATATTATCTTAAGAATGCACTCCTATTAAATTTGCTATTTAAATAACCAGATAAAACTCAAAGAATTATGATGAATCACGTTCTTGCTTTCATGATCTCGCTTTATAAATAATGATAACCTAAGCAAACATAACAAAAAACCATGATAGCACCCCAGATAGGCAACATAGCTTGAGTGCTGGCTTTCCATCCAGAGGGTCTGGGCTCAAATACAGGTATTGGCAGAAGTTGTTCACAGGACTTCCAATCCCTTCTTGGGTGCACTATGGAGACTAATTCCAACATGGTAGAGCTCTCACAAAATTCTCAGATGCAGAATTGGGTGTCAATGAAGGATAGTAGTGGAGGTAACGAGAGAAGTAAAGCCAGGGGGCCAAACTACTTTACAAACAAGTAGAGATGGGACCTTCGAATAGTCGAATTCTCGAATACCCCAAATAATGAGCTATTTGCACTATTCGATATTCAAGAACACAAATTAATAATTTCACCCTCTCAAATATATAACATGAATCGACTATAATGTTTTTTAAAATTCGCGGTCATCGGTTGGGTCTTACATGCAACAAAGCATTTGGTCTACCATATTTGGCTCGTACAAATTCATTAATTAATATTTCAAACAAACTTTCATCTTTCGAGTTAAGTCAGTCTAAATATATAATATACTCCACAACAACTTCAGGGGAATTACATGATAAAGCAAATGAATGAATATTCAAATGCTCGCGAGGATGGTTGGTCCTTTTTTTGATTCCTTGTTGCATGATAACGCTTGCATTTTACAAATTCAATTTTTAAAATAATTGTGATTTCTTTCTTTAATTAAAGGTTTGAGATTAACGTAGAAAAATACTAATAGTAATTAAATCTTTCAATCTTCCACATTCTTATAATCTTCTTAAAAAAACACTCATGTAGTATGCGATATTCAAGTGAGATATTTGCAAAAATATTCGAACTCTATATTCGAATTCGAGAAAAATGCTATTCGACCCATCTCTACAATCAAGACATACATGTGAAGCTCCTAATGAGTTTTACTATTTTAACCAATTAACTCAGCTCACAGACTAATATTAACAGATATAAAATTTACATCACTAACAAATCTTGTTGGTTAATGAAAGTTGGCAATTTTCCACAATATAAACTTGGCCTGACCTGATGATGATGTAGTACATCGAAACTGGTCGTATTAAAGTTTATATTATGGAAAATTGCCAACTTTCACTAATTATGTCATTCCACCAGATTACGCCTGAAACGTCTCTTTTTAAATCTTGTTGGTGTCTGTTTTAAGTTAGAACTCCAAATTTTGTGTAAACAAACTTGCCCTGTATGAAAACTCAATTGTTTTTCTTTTCTTAATTTAAATTAACACTTAATAATTAATTTAATACTTCAACAGCGTCAATGGAAGAGGGGTATAGGTTTCTCTCAGAAAACACCCATTTCTAAAGTTTGAGTGAGATGAAAGAGAAACTCAGAAACAAAACAAGTATATTGAATAAACCACAAATAAAAGGTGTACATTTAATCTGTTTATGAATTACAAACAAATATTTCCAGGGTCAGCCAACATGGGCTGTGACTTCAAAAAACTCAAAATCAAACGCCAATTTTAACAATGTCAGGCTTTCTCTGTCACAAACAGCTGAGCGATGTGCACTCCACACCACCTCAAGGTAAAAGAGAATAGTGGTAAGGAATGCTGCCATAGGAGGGGAGGTTTTCAACAAGGTTGAAGGTGGAATGAGTGAGGTATGGTATACAGGCGATTAGTAGCCTTGGATGGGAGGAAAATAGAGGGATGAGGTTTCCAATTGGAGCTTAGGGAACTACTTTTCATCTCCAACCACAGAATACAGGATTTTTCTTTTGTGCCATGATTAACAGCCTCAGGTTTCTTCATAGTTATCTTGTGCCAAGTGCTATTTAATCGGGTTATGGGCATAGCAGTAGAACAAGAAAGCTAACTCTTTTATGTTAAGAAAGGAAATGGAGAGAGCAGATTACTATTATTCTATTTAAGGAACCACAGTTACTGTACTAGCTCTCTTTGTAGATGGTTTTTTTGTCCTCAGCAACAATCAACCTAAAAGGGCAGAGTTAATAAATATTTTGAAGAATGAATTTATAGTGAAGAGTCTAGAAGTCATAGAGTTTCTAAGAATTAGAATCTCTCATAATAAAGAGAATAAGACCATAGCCATGGCTGAAATGGGTGCTTTGCAGGTGTGTATGCTTTGGCAGAACGCAGTCAACCTTAAGCAAACTTTCTCTTTTCCGAAGCCTCACCAAATATCGAAGTCGATACACCATATCATCTAGCCTCAGCACAAGCAAATAGCAAGATACTCAGCAGACATGTATGGCCGGCTTGGGTGCTTACTCTACGTCACTACCGCATCATGCTCAACCATGCTCTCTCCAACCAGTCTTGGAGAATAGGCCATGACTCATAAGTATACATCACAGAATAATTAATTTACTCTACTAACTTTCTACTAGTGTGTTGTACTAATGTGTTGAATTACTAATGTACCCAGCAGTTACCTACCATCCTAATATTGGCCATGCTGTGAGCACTCTGTCAATTCAATACTGATGACGGTTTCTGGTTTAATGACAAGATTCTCATTGGCATGCTGCTAAACATGCATTGTATTATCCACAGGGTACCAAAGGATACTCTATGATGTACCATGAGTCCACCAGTGGCTCAGATAGTATACGATACTCTACTGCTGACAGGGCTGGGAGCACTTACGATAGGTCATGCACAAACTGCGTTCAGGTGACCAGCTGTGGCATAGCATTGGAATCTAGAGAAGAAAAAAAACTGTCGCTCTTTCAAAAACTGAAGCAGAATATATGGCCTTAGGGGAAGCTGCTAAAGAAGCTAGTCATTTAAGAAGATTGAGAACAGAACTGATTGGAGTGGATAAACCCTTTGTATTATTCAGTGACAATCAAAGAGCTCTCAAGTTGTCCAAGGGCAGTATGTTCCATGCCAGGACCAAGCATGTAGATATTCCCTATCATCATTTATGGGATACTAACATTAATAATTTTGTTACTGTTTCCTACATTTCCACTGGTCTACATCTACGTAATACCCTGCGAGCCACCACGAGGGTGTGTGGCAGGGGGTGAAGATCACCAAACATGCACTATTGCCATGTAAGTAGGATATATAATGTAGACATGCTAGAAAATAGGGTGGCATGATGGCTAATATTCTTTTAAAAAAGTCCTCAATGGCGAACTGCATGACCATTTTTCCCAAGGATTGGGACTTGTAAACTTAGTGAGGCAGTTACTTTTGAGTTATCACATTAATGGGAGACTTTGAACATTTCATACTCACATTGAATGTTTTATTAAGTTTGGTTACTTTGGAAACCGTTCAACATTGTTTATTTGATGCTTTTTTTCATGTTGTTTATCCTGGTTGCTAGGGTGATATTTATTGATAAAAAACGTCGTAACCATGCGGTGTGGAATAGTTTGATTGCTGCAAAACTTCATTTTTATTGTTTCCCACATGTATGTTCTTTCCATTCCGCACTTTACGCCTTATACCCATCTTTATAATGCTTTATAATACGCTGAACGACAGTTATTTTACACATCGTCTTTCACCAGACGCCCAACAACAGGAATTCTAGAAATGCTGAAGAGAGCTAGATGGAAGTGCCAAATCCTAAGTCTACTAAATGAATGCGAATTTATAAACATAAATGTGAACTTAGAAATATCACTTAAAACTTGTGTCTGAACGGACACGGTGATATTTGAAGGGACATGTTGAGGAAAGTGTTGGCATACAGGTGGAACAAGTGATATTATAAAAAATGCGGATTTTTTGCTTTTAAAATGAGGTATAGAAGAGGGCTCTAAGTGGTCAGGAAGGGCAGTAATAGCAGTTTTCCGAACGGCCCGCATACTACATATCTACCTTCCCCTTTCCTAGAAATACCAGTTTTTGATCACAATTTTTAAGGAGTGAAGTGCATAAACAGCAGCATAAAATCAGGTATACGGGACGGATGTGGGTGGACAGAAAGCGGTGTAGTAAGGAGAAATGGTGGGCTTTTGAAGGCAAAGATCTACCCAAAACATACCCCTGTAATTGTGGAATTAGCCACCAAAATTAAAATGGGGTAAGTGTATTTGATCCTTAGACCTTATTTTATTCAGCCTGTAATTTAAAAGACGAAAATGATGGAAATTTGCGATGCATCTTCAAGAAATATTCTAGACTCGCAAACACTTACTTCAATACGAAGAAGGTCCCGTATGACTTCCCAAACCGCCAAACCCCTTGCTGCTTCCAAGACAAATATATTTAAGGAATCTGTACCACACTCCATGCACAGTCTACATATCACATATTTTCCAACAGCATGGGCTCTTAATTCCAAAACTCTGGTCTCCATGATTTAAAACTGGAACGGCCTTGAACACTTTTAGATGAGAAACAACTGACCTAACGCTACATCGATAAGTTCCATCTACATCTCAGATACAAGATATTGCCAAGCCTTGAGTTTCCATAAAACGAACACGGGAATCCTACACATATCATTTACGTTTGTTATTGATGTTATGGAGGCGCTCATACTTGCGCTTTCCTTCGTTCAGATGTTTCCTCTGTTATTTCGTCACATCGCCGTGTCGCCATTATGTGGCTTTCGACGAGGGAAACTTGAAGTGCCTGATTAGAGAAACTTAACTCCCCGATCACACCAAAGCTCTTATTCCTACGCTTAAAGGAATTAATAGAGTTAGAGAAGGCCTATTATATCTATATGAGGTAAAAATTCAATTAATGTGATGAGATACATTTTATATGTTCATATTTACGTAATTTATATCAAACATTAGCAGGGCCACCCTGCTTCGCGTGGCACAAATAATAGTAATATTTTTAACAATGTCATTGTACCAATCAATGATATATAGAACCTGGCTAGAGTTGTAAGCCATGAAAATTCCTGGGCAAATTTTATCGCTCGTAACCACCAACTCACTCAATGGAAGTTTTTTTCTAAGAAATTTACGTTTCTAGATTGTCTCAGCTATACCATAGTAGAACAAAAGTGTTTGAGCATATGCTCAGAAAATTTTCGATATTTCAGAAACATATTTTCAAATTATATCTTGAGCATATGCTATAAATTTGCTGCAGGTATTTTCAGTAAAATGTGTTTTGAAACTTTTATGAGCATGTGCTCAGCATATGTTAAGAAAATATGCCAGCCATTTTTACAGTAGCATATTTTTAACTTATTTTCAGGAGCATACTTTTGGCTTATTTTTCGGAGCATATTTCTAGCTTATTTTCAAAAGCATATGCTCAAAATATCACGTATGAAATCTTGGGAAAATATGGTTTAAGTTTGAGTTGTGGTTTCCTGAAATGCCATTATAACATGTTACGCTGCAAGTTTGTATTTTAATCGATTTTTACTCTCTAGACTTGTTTGTCTTTGTGATTTTAATGCCAGCTTGCTCCAAGTGCAAAAGGTTGCAATTTTTTACTTGTTTTCCAAGTTTGATGCAAGCCTGTTAAAGGAGTGCACAACTGCGAATGTATATAAATTATGACCATGCCCATATCTGTGGACGGGTTGTTGAACCCCGCCGATGCGTGTGAACGGATACATTTACGCTAATGCAATTGAATAGACACGACGTCGTGTCGCGTAGTTGTACTTACACGGCGTACGGCGCAAAGTCGTAACGTGTGAACGAGGCCTAATTGTCGTCGCTGGTCGTCGCCAGCCGTCGCTGGGTAACGTAGTCCATGAACGAAGTTGATTTTTCAAAACAATTCTTCCATACATGGCGATATAATTAATAATCCACTGATTTCCTTTTCACATTGTGCGTGCATTAATTGCAAATTATCGAGCTCCTCGCTGGTTCGTTATCCCTAGCAATGCGGGCCGAAATAATATGTGCGTGGCGTGGATTCAAAAGAAAACTTATAAATTTATTGCTGACTCTATAGTGTTGAACGGAATGTCATCGTTTGAGTCAGTCGTCCAAGAGCCATTTGGGAGCAGCAGAATATCCCCATGGACTACAAGATCCTGTAAACCAGTGCAGCTTTTACCATGAATATACATGACTCTTACGCTTGTTATCATCATGGTTGCAACTGACTCGAAGGATATTTTAAATAAATATACGTTGGTACATCGTCGCGGCTACAAAATTTATGCTGAAAATCACCAATGTACTCGAGGGATATTTTTTTCTACAAAAAAACACGTTTCTACTTTTCCGTAGCTACATTACGCTAGTATTCACCAAATTACTGGACAGATATTTAACTCAAAAAATATGAGTGTAACTTCGTGCATAGTAAAAAAAATGGCTTAATCGTTGCTAGTAAATTCCAAAAATCACAAAAAAATGCTTCTCAAATCTTAGAAATGCCTCTATAATCACCAACTTACTCTACGGATATTTTCCTTTTAAAAAATACGAAAACACGATTTTATTGCTTCGTGCACATTAAAAAATGGCCAAATCGTCGCGATAAAATTCTCATAAATCACGAAATAGGTTTTTTCAAAACCTATAAATGCCATATTCACTATTGAAAATAACAATTTCGGGTCCGCGTACCGTCCCGCCCAGCAACCGTTTCACTTCACAGGCCCGCAACAGATATTACAATTACAATTACAGATATGTGCAATTTCCACGGCTCGAGTTGCCCAGAAATGAAAGTGGAGAGTAGTGACTTTTATCCGGGAATGTATACTATAGTAGGAGCATTTATCAGTGTCAGAACTTATCAGCATAAGTACAATATTAAGTACCTCCTCATCATAACGTACCCTCCAGTGTAATCATACGAGCGCTCACTTGCGCTTTCCTCCATGCAGATTTCTCCTCTGTTTACCAATTATTTCGTCTTACCACCGCCTTGTCGCTTTTAAGGAGGGAAACTAGGGAAACCAAAGTTCTAATTAAGAGAAACTTAAAACTCTGGTCATGCACATTGGGAATATATTTCTTCCAATGGTTTAGCATATATGTTTTCTTCGATACTGAGTGCAACGCGAGAAAATCGTCTATGCGTGGTGAGTTTAATTGGTATAGTGTGATGTTATTGTACGATGGATACGTGATTATTTAATGCCGAATATGAGATTGCTTTTGTGGCTGTTATTTCCTCTTTAAAAGTTGCTGTTTACCCTTTCCCTCGATTAAAATGATCCCTTCCTTGTTTCAATAATTTGTGTGAGTGCTTTATATGAAACAATAGGAGTAAACTTAAGAGAAATCGAGGATTCAATAAAAAATTATACAGTTGTATTAGGTAGACATTGCATAATTAAACAAGCACAGGTAAAATATTTGGTCTCTTAACTACTCAGAAACTGGGCTGTAACTGCTATAAAACTGGTTTAATACGGCTTTGAAACTGGTCTGTAGCTGCCGTGAAAGACGCTCATCGGATCTGGAAGTGGACTTTTACTGGCCTGGATTTGAAACATTTAAAATCCAGACCAGTTCAGTCCTGTCACAGATCACTTGCATCAGATATAGGTCTTTCAGAGCAGTTACAGACCAGTTTCAGAACAGTTGCAGTCCAAATGTTTTTACCTGGGTATGTAATGAAATATATGTTGATAAACGCGGTTTTGTTTTTTTTAGTGGCCTGGATTAGACGAATTGCCAGATGTGAAGCAAGAATACCATCATTTGTTCAAAATTTTAGGCAAGTAACCCTTGAAATATATATTTGCTGCTTGATGCTCTGGATTCTACTTGATTTTACCATCGTTTTCTTCGAGAGTGTATTATTATCAGTTTAAATAAATAAACAATATATGTAAAGGGAATGCATGCTGATTCCTATAGGAACTATAGGATGTTAACACTTCAATGAGCAATGGCTTCCAGGGTGCATGTAAGTGGCAATGGCTTCATTTTCAGGAGAACTGCATAATTCTGTTGCAACGCTTTCTCACTGCATTAGTTATTTTTAAAGTAATCTACCAGCAAGGGTAGGTTTAAATTTTCATCAGCTGGCCCCTGTTAATCTGTATGTTTCGCTCTTCAACTCAGGGCGTGATCTTCTATTCATCCTTTCCATAAAACATATTCTATTTCTTCCTTCTTCTGGCTTGCCCAACATCTTTCTCTAAATTACAGCCTTAAGCAACCCAAAGCCTCACATTACATCTCCCTACTATCTGCTTAGCCTCCTCCTGAACTCATCCAGAAGTTTCCTATTCTCAGCGACCACAACAAATTGTATTCCTTACTGTCCACTGCACCTTCCCAATCCTCTCCACATCTACATCTTGGAAGCATGCAGTCTGTTCTCATCTTTTTATCAGATTCCACGTTTCTGCCCCATATAAAACTACATTCCAACCTAAATTCTTTGCCAGCACCTTATCTGTATCCTTAATCAAAGTTCTTGTCATTAGTTCCCTCCTATCGCAGAATGCTTCTTGTGCTTATGAAATTCTCCTCCTGATGTATTTGCTACTCTGCCTATTTTCCTTAAACATACAACCCAAGTAATTAAACTGATCAGCATGCTCCAGATTGTACCCTCCTACTTTGTTGACCATCCTTACCTCGAGATGGGTAAATTACTGTAATTTTCATTTGAGGTAAATTACCATGTAAATTACAGAAATTTTCGAAAATTTACGTGATCTTGTGGTAATTTTTATTTTTCTGCCACAAAGAGCTATTAGAGGATTTAGTGAAAAATCCAATAGTAATAGCTAGGGATTTTAAAAATTACTATTGCCACATTAATGTATTAGAAGCAAAGAAAATTTAAAAACAAATAAGTCAGCCCACACCGAATTTGGCATTCTTATGCTTTTGCGTAGTTTTGTTTATGAGAAATTTTCGTTCGAACAGTTAAAAATGGTAGCCCCACAAATATTCCACGAGTAAAAGTATTCCACGGTTTTATAATTAAGGTTGAATTAAAAATATGTATTTTTAGCTGAAAGTAATATGTTGGAATATATCGGTATGGGAAATTTGTGAGGCGGAGGTGAATATTACCGAAAATGACAGTAATTTTGTAGGGGCTGCGGTATATTTCATAAAATACCACGGTATTATACGGAAATTTCCGCCGTAATTTTCAGAATGGCCCAACTTTACCCTTACCAAGAAAATGTTATTACTTTTGTTTCCTAAGGATTTGATCTTCATTCCACATGAAATTCCATTTGAAAATTACCACGGTAATTTTCGAAAATTACCTTGGTATTTTACATAATTTACCGCAGCCCGTGAAAATTACTGTCATTTTCGGTAATATTCACTTCCGTCTGAGAAAATTTTCATATCGATATATATTACTAACATATTATTTAAAGTCAAGTCTATTCACATTTAATGCAATCATAATTATTGATAAAGGCATGTCCCACTCATTTTTCGAATATTTTTACTTATGGAATATTTGTGGGGATATCATTTTCAATGGCTTGAATGAAAATTTCTCATGCCAAAAAAATAACGCTGAATTACATGGAATTACATGGTGGGCTGCTGTTTGTTTTTGAATTTTCTTTATTTCTAATGCATGATTGTAGCAGTAACAATGTTTTAAATGTGTTAACCCATTGTTATTCCTATTGGCTTTCCTATTGAATCATCTAATGGCTATTAATTGCAATTTACTGGAAAATTACAGTAATTTTCCAAAATTACCATAGTAATTACCATAATTTACCACAGTAATTTACCTCAAATGAAAATTATAGTTATTTACCCATCTCTACCAACAACTGCCCACCTGATTTCTGTTCAGGCACCTGCCTAAGTAAAAATATTTTGTCTGTAACTTCTTTGATACTGGTAACTGCTCTGTGAACTGGACAGTAACTGCTCTGAAAGACTAATATCTGCTCTGGAAGTGGTCTGTTAGTGGTCTGCATTTGAAACATCTTTAAAATCCAGACCAGCTCAGTCCAGTTACAGACCCCTTCCATCCCTGTTTTTAGTCTATCAGAGCAGTTGCAGAGGAGTTAGAGACCACTTCCAGATTAGATATTAGACTTTCAGAGCAGTTACAGGCCAAATATTATAACCTGGGAGCCCTAAAGCCACATCACCTATCTGGGGTGCTGTCGTAGTTTTTTGCTGTGTTTTCACTGTAGTTATCATTGTTTACCAGGTGAGCCTGTGAGAGCAAAAATGTGGTTATCTCAGTCATTTATTGGCTGTTCAATCCTAAAATTGGTTGACTGCAGCATGAAAATTTATTTTAAGAGCTATACAGTTTGGTAGATGCATAAAGGGCAGTCTTATGGCTTGAAAGCAGCATTACCTTAAAGAAAATTTATTAAATTATATTAAAGAAATTTTATTCATTTTGGCATGGTTTTGCAAAGGGTCACTGACGGGAAATAAGTTCAGTAACATTAGTTAAGTTCTCTATCATACCTAGAAATGAGTCATTCTGAAAATTACCAGAGTAATTTTTGTAAATTACCATGGTATTTTATGCAATTTACCAAAGCCCCTGAAAATTACCGTAATTTTTAGAAATATTCACCTTTCACCTCCGTCTCAGATATTTTTTACACCAATAAATTTTAAACATATTCTTGATGTCTTTTTGGTGCTTGGAAATGTGACTTAAGCACTCGGGAAGTTGGCCTACATGCATCTTTACGCATTCGCATTTCACTTTGCATACTCCTCCTTCTGAGCCCTTGGGTCAGTGGTCCTTTTGTCAGATAAGTATTTTGGTGTCACGCAGTTGTTGCAGGTCACCACGTCAGATTTTCTGAGATCCTTGGCTATCTACTCTGTAGTTCCCACAACATATGCTAAGACAGTGTAGGCTGCTGGTTTACGTCTTTCTGTCTCTTGCGAGGTCCTTCTCAGGGCCATGACATCTTGATCTTCATTGGCGGTCTTGAGAATCAACTTCCAAGGGAAGCCATTCCTCTTGAAAGTCTGTAACTTACCCAGTGGTCTCTTCCTTAAATTTATGTCAAATTCATGTCCTCAAAATCACTTTCTTACCTTAATTGCCCCGACCAGGTCCTCAATCCAGAGAGAGACAATGTGAGCTCTTTATATTACATGAACATTCACACATTCATATGCAAAACATTCGAATAAAGGATCCCACTCCGACATTATGGAAATCAGGTTTCCATCATATCGGCTGGTATTGCAGTATGTTGTGTATTTTGGTCCCATGATCAAAAGTCTCAATGAGCACGAAGTCCGAAACCCCCGGGATTTTGAGATAAACCCTGATTATTCTTAATCACAGGCTTATGCTCACTCCATTGTGAACTGTAAATAACGCAGTCAAACAAAAAAAGTGTGGTATGTATTTTACATGTGATACATATATGTTATCCAATGTATTTTCGCCATCTGATCACAAATCCGGGGTCTTAAGAAATACGTACCGCTGCTGAAATTCTTTATTTTTCTAACATGTCTTCAATTAGTTTTTGAAGACTGAAGGGTGATGGAGCGATTTTGACCCCAGATTTGTGATCAGAAGGCGAAAATACATCCATAGCATAAACCACATGCAAAATACATACCACCCTTTTCTTTGGCTGTGTTATTTTCAGTTTACAATGGAGTGAGCATAAGACTGTAATTTAGAATAATCAGGGTTTATCTCAAAATCCTGGGGGTTTTGGACTTTGTGCCCATTGAGACTTTTAATCAGGGGACCTAAATGCACAACATACTGAAATACTCGCCAGTTTGACGGAAATCTGATTTCCATAAGGTCTGAGTGGGGTCCTGTAACCCTCTTACAATTAGTGCTGACCCCTGCCAGTGGTTCTAGTGAGAAATCCGGAGGGTAACTAGAATTAAATGTATCACTCTAGGAAAATAAATATTATAAAGTTATTGTTTAAAATATCCATGTGCAGTTTTTCTTATTGCGTATGCATTGTATTAGGAAAAAAAAACACTTATACTTTGTACAAAAAATAATTGTAATTATATTTGTGTGCAAAAGTTTTAACAATATTTTGCCTATGAGCCGATATATCAGCCCTTAGCACTTTTCGCCTGAGATGCCAAAGCCGATATATCGGCCCGCCGCACTAAAAGGGTTAAACAACCCCTCACCTCACCAAATATTCACCTCCATCTCAGATATTTTTCACACCAGTATATTCTAAATGTATTATTGTAAGCCAAGTCTGCATATCTTTCATACAATCTTAATTATAAATTAAGGCTCGTACATTTCATTTGTAGGGCTATCGTTTTGATGGTTTGAATGACCTCGTATCAACTACATAAAAGAGCAATGAATTGTCTGTGGGCTGCCGTAAATGTTTTTGAAATGTCTTTGTTTCTAAAATGTTGATATAGCAATAGTAATGGTTTGAATGCCATTAAACCCTTGCTAATGCTATATCGGCTCTACTATTTAATCATCTATTATCTATTAACCCTTTCATTGTGGCATGATATGATATCATGCCATGGTTGTCTTTATGCTGGTGCTGATGACGTGATATTATTATTATATTTGTTTATTTATCCTGGGTTGGATGAGACGGAACCGTTCCCTCTTCCCCAACCCAGTACATAAACAAACACCCATGTCCTGGGCAGGTAATATTCTACCCAGGCGGGACTCGAACCCGCGACCCTCGGGTTAGCTGGCGAGGACTTTACCCCGCCACCTCCGGGGCCGACTTGTCACGTGGTATCAGTGATACCACGTCATGATGTGATATCAGTCGATGCGACTGATATCACATCATGGGTACCGTGAGTGTTCCAGCTTTTACTAGTGGGCCTAGTGAAAGTTCTCTAGTGAAAGCTGCCACACTCATGATACCCTTGACATGACATCACGTCATCAGCACTGATGTGAAGACAACCATGATGTGACATCACATCATGCCGTACTCAAAGTGTTAATTGCAGAAACTAAAAAATTAGAGGAATTTGCAAAAATTGCCATAAAATACCACGGTAATTTAAATAAATGAGAATTGCAGGTATTATCCCATCTCTAATTATACCTATGCTATCAATTAAACATGGAATGCTCTCTTTAACATAGCCTTGGTAATTGAATGAAATAGAAACTCCACATGCACATAAAACTTGGTACTGAGCAGATTCCAAAGCATATGTATCGCGTCCAATATGTAATGCTGGCAACTACCTCCTTTATGAATTTTTTTATTTCCTAAGTAGTAAAACACCACTTACCTCCTTACAAGGTTACTTACTTACTTACTTACTCCTCGGCGCTACAGTCCTTGTAGGGCCTTGGCCTCTCCGACGATGTTAGCCCAGACATCACGATTCCCGGCATGCATTCTCCATCTTTTAATTCCCATCTTTCTCAGATCAGCCTCTACATCATCCAACCATCTTTTCCGGGGTCTCCCTCTCAATCTTCTACCACCAGGATGACCATGAAATATCTTTTTCACCATCCTATCCTCAGGCATTCTCTCGACAGGTCCTAACCATCTTAATCTATTGCTCTTAATTTCTGTCACTATGTTAGGGTGTTTGTGGAGTTTCTCGAGTTCTCTGTTTCTCCGTATTTTCCACTGTCCACCTTCCTTTGTAGCACCATAGATCTTTCTTAGTACTTTCCTTTCCCATCTTTTAAGTAGCTCTTCTTCTGCCGTGGTCATGGTCCACGTTTCTGAACCATATATGACCACAGGTCTAATCACTGTTCGGTAAATCTTTGTTTTCAAGTTCCGACTGAGGTTGCGTGACTTGAGCACTTTCAATAAAGCTCGATTAGCCCTATTGCCTGCTGCAATCCTGGCTTTTATTTCTTCATGTATTTCGTTATCTTTTGTCACCAGCACTCCCAAATACTTGAAGTTGTTACATCTCTCATACTTATTCCCATTTAATATTATATATTTATCTCGAACAGTAGTACTTTTCCTGGAAGAGAACAAGTACTGTGTTTTGGCAGAGTTCACCTTTAGCCCAACTTTTCCTGCCTCCATCTCCAATCTCTCCAGTCCTTCCTCGAGATCTTTTAGTCTTCTTGATATCATATTGACATCATCAGCATAGGCTAGATTTTGCGATATACGGTTGAACAATGTACCACTTGGATTGCTGACTTCTGTTTTCCTCATTACCCGTTCCAGTACCACATTGAAAAGAATGGTGGATAGCACGTCGCCTTGTCGCAAGCCCTGATTAATTTCAAATTCCCTGGTGAGGTTCCCTTCTATTTTGACCTTACATGTTGTATTCTTTAAGGTCATTTGTACCAGTCTGATTAGTTTAGTTGGAAATTCCATATTCACCATAGTCTGGAACAGCTTATTTCTCTTTGCACTATTGTAAGCTTGCCGAAAATCCACAAACAATTGGTGCACATCCACATTATATTCGTAGCACTTTTCCATTATCTGTCTAACCATGAAGATAAGGTCTGTTGTTGATCTACCCTGTCTAAAGCCACATTGGTAGTCCCCAAGAATCTGCTCCACCAATGGGTTAAGTCTCCTAGCCAAGATTTTGGCTAAGACTTTATAGACCGCACTTAACAGAGTTATGCCACGGTAGTTTTCACAGTTGGCCTTATCTTTTTTCTTATGAATTGGGCAAATAATAGCCAGACTCCATTCCTTGGGCATCTGCTCTGATTCCCATATATCCACTATCAGCTGGTGAATGGAGAGTGTAAGCTGTTCACCTCCATATTTAATCATCTCTACTGAAATATTATCGCTTCCTGGTGCTTTATTATTTTTTAGGGTTTTTACCGCTTCTTTCACTTCCCCTATCGTTGGAACTGGTACTGGGATTGTATCTGTCGGAGGTTCTTGCCATTGGTGACCACACTCCTCTTCGGCTACTTCTGGTACTATGTTCAGTAATTTAGTAATTTATTTTTCCCCTGTTGACAAGTACAATAGATGATACAAAATATCACAAATCATGTAATTGTATAGGGTACGTCAAGAGTATTTACATAAAAAAGGATATTCAATAACACCAATATGTAATATATCAGTACAAGATATCATTAAAATATTACACTGAGCTTATGTAATCATTCACACTATAAAAACAATTTTCATTTAGGTACATAAACAGTTTCTTTTTAAAAATAGTTAATGATTTTTCATTTTTGAAGCTCATGGGTAAATTGTTATATATTTTTATGCATACAGAGCGGGGACCTTGGGACATCATCGACATATTGGCAGATACCACACAAAGATGTTTACTTGTCCTGGTTGCATGACTATGTTTTACATTATTTGATGGAAATATGGTCAAATTCTTTTTTACAAAAAGGACAGAGTTATAAATATAAACACAGGGCACTGTTAGAATGCCAAGGCTCTTGAAAATAGGTCTACAATGAGCTCTGTATGGCTTATTACACATGGACCTAAGTAATTTCTTTTGCATAATAAAAACGTTGTTTAACTTAGTAGCAGACCCACTACCCCAGATTATTATGCCATATGATACAATAGAATAAAATAGACCATAATATAATGTTTTTAGGACATCCATACTGACTGTGTGCTTCAAAATTGAAATAAGATAGTATACTGAATTTAATTTTTTCCTAAGATATAAGATGTGATGGTCCCACTTCAGGTGTTCATCAAAATTTAATCCCAAAAATTTATAGTGATTGATGACTTGACAGTTGTTGATCATGGGATTTAAAATAATTGAATCAAACTGACCAGATTTAACAGAGAATATCATGGCCTGTGTTTTTTTCTCATTAAGAATGAGGCTATTCCCATAGCACCACATGCTCATGTCATGAATAATGGATTCACCCAAAGCAATCACATCTTGAAATGACTTCTGAGACAGCACAATGCTCACATCGTCAGCAAACATGACACAATTACTGTGAGGGTTTACATGGACTGAACTTGGTAGATCATTTATATAAATGACAAATAAGATAGGACCCAGCATTGATCCTTGAGGAACACCTTTATCAACTCTTAGTGGTGAAGAGAGGTAGAAATTGCCATTTTCCTGTATAGCTACCCTTTGATGGCGATTTTTGAGATATGTTCTCAACCACTGCTGGGCTGTGCCTCTAATACCCATTTTTTCACATTTGTATAAGAGTTTATCATGCTCAACCACATCAAATGCTCTAGATAAGTCAAAAAAAACACCCATTACTTTTTGCTTTGAGTTAATTCTTTCAATTATGGTGTCAACTGTATTAAAAATTGCTTGCTCTGTTGACTTTCCTTTTCTAAAACCAAATTGTTTAGTAGAAAGTAAGTCATTATTTTCAAGGAAGTCAATTAGTCGTTTGCTGAATACATACTCAAGTACTTTCCCTAGCTGGGGGATGATTGATATTGGACGATAATTTCCCACATTGTTTCTCTCCCCTTTATTCTTATAGGTTGGTATAACTTTGGACACTTTGAGGGCTTCAGGATAAACTCCATCTCTCAGACTCTGATTTACAAGAGAGAGTAAGGGACTTAAAATCATATCTACGCAGTTGTATAGAATTTTTCCTGATATGCCATTTATATCAGTTGATGATTTCTTCCCAACCTTGGAAATATGTGAGCGAAGCTCAGACATACAGCATGGCTTAAGAAATATAGTCTTTGGTGACACAGCAGAGGAGATATTGATTTCATGATGAAGATCAGGAACATCAACCATTGGTAGCTTCAAGAAACAGCAGTTGAATTCATTTGCCAATTTTATTGGATCTATTGGTTTACTTTTGTTAACCCTAAACTGGGCTGGTAACTCCACTACATTAGAGCTGGAATTTTGTTTAATTATATCCCACGCCATGTTAGTATAATTAGGAGCATTTAAAATACGTTTATCATTAAATTCTTTCTTTGATCTCTTAATGGTTAGATGGTACTGCTTTTTTAAGCTAGAATATTCATGGTGCATTTTATCATCTGTAGAGGACATGTTATTGTATGACATTGTTCTTAAAACCATGGACATGCGCCTAATTTCAGGAGTGACCCAGTTTTTTTTAGTTGACTTAGAGAGCTTAATTGGTTCAAGTGGAAAGGCAGAATCAAAATGAAACAAAAACGTATTGTAGAACTGGTCAAAGTTTCTGTTTAGGGAGTTTTCCTCTTTCAAAGACAACCAGTTTTCTTGGCTTAATAGAAATTGAAAGTAGCTAACATTTGACTCACTAAAGATTCTCTTCATTATGGTGGGGGGAGCTGGCAACTTGCAAAACTCAGAGACATTAAAAACTTAAAAAAAAAAAAAAAAAAACATTAAGAGACAGACACTACTGCACAATGGTCAGACAGGCCTGGGTCAAAAACAACAGTATTTACTTTGCACTCTGGATAATCTGTATAGATATTGTCCAGCAAGGTTTTTGAACTAGCTGTAACTCTGGTGGGATTATTTGCCAAGGGTTTTATGTTGTAGGAGGCTAACTGAGACAGCAATTCTCTTTGATTATTACTGTCAATTAATAAGTTACAATTGAAGTCTCCCGTGAGAATAATTACTGGCCTCCTAGAATAATTAGTAACATTATATAACAAGTTGTCCAATTTTTCTATAAAGACACTGAAAGATCCTAAGGGAGATCGATACATTGCAAATATGTAAAAAAATTGATCATTGATGGTAAGTTTTACCACTGAACATTCAAATACTTGTTCTGTGTTCAAGGGTTGTAGATTAATCTTCGGTTTATCATGCACAATTGTATTTTTTACAAATATCACCACTCCACCATGACGTTTCTCTTTACGACAATAACTGTCCACTACCACATATCCTGGAATTGTGACATCCATTTCACTCATCCAATGTTCACAGAGGCATAGTACGTCCGGTTTTTCTATAAAAGTCAATGCTTCAATGTCATTTAGCTTATTATAGAGACACTGTATGTTGAGAACTAGGATTCTAAATTCACAGTTATCACTGTATAGGGGTTTATTATCATAGCGATTTCGTATTACATTAGTTGGATTGTTTATTTCACTAATACGCGCGACATGGCCTAGTCACGCTTTATTCTGCTCAGATTTGGGTTTCAGGAATTTATTCACTATAACACCATTAGGCCATGATAGAGGGTTCAACAATTTATTATAATCGTCGTAGTCAATGCCGATTTTGAAGGAGCCGTAGGCACTTTTGCCGGCGATCTTCTCACATGACACACATTTTACACTGAAATTGTCTTTCACATGTTTTATCACGTCATCAGTGGTAGTATCATTGGCCAAACGTCCGATGTACATTAAAATAGTTCTCTTAGCAGCTTGGAGACCACCTAAGTCCTCGTTTTTAGACTCACCCCGACCAATAGTAAAAAATTTTCGCTTCTTCCTCTTGTGCTGCGTCTTCCATGAATCTTGATCAGTAGAGTTGATGTTGTCGCTACATAGATTAGGATCCTTGTCGCCTTGCAGCTTCAATGAGTAAGATACAGGGTCAACCTCAGCCACTTCGTTGTTGTTGAAATTTGGAGCCTCGTCGCCTTGCAGCTTCAATGTGCGAGAGTCTGTATCTCGCTTGTCCTCGCCTTGGGTTTTGGGGGTTGATGCTTTTTCTGACGGTCCTAGTAATTTAGGACTCGATGCAGCTTCCTTCTTTGACCTCGTCACCATCTGGCTCACGGTCCGCGGTGAATTTGATTCCGGTGGAGAAGATGCCTCCCAAACATGGGAGACACCTCCGTTCGCCTGATTGTGAACACGATTATTTGCCCTTTTTAGGAGCGATGGGTTAAATCTCGACACTGTGACCTCATCTGGCCAGGTTTCCTTTTTCTTCAGACACTCCATCGTCAGCTTCTTTAATTCATTTTTCAAGAGTTCAATGTCCTCAGCCATGTTGAAAATTGAATATTTTGATAAGCGGCACTCTCAAGTTCTCTGCAGTGACATTCAAAAGTTCACTAAAATATTCAGCCCATCGTCCTAGGATTTGTTCCTTTCCCCCAATCATATTTCCTTCCTTATCTCAGCAAAATATTGTCCATGGTTGAAACCCTTTTCCTATATCATGGATTTTAGTATAGAATTTCCGCACTTCCTGGGCGTTGTGTTGCTCCTCCAGCTCCGTAATCCATTTCCCCTCTTTCCTTACAAGGTTACTATTTCCAAATGACAGAGCAAAAATCTGGAACCAATATGATGCTGCATCATCTCATTTTATTCGTCATTATTTTATGAACGATTCAGAAGAGTTTTAGCATTAAGACCATGATATCACCTTTTGCTTTTGAGGAAAGGGAAGTTTTCATTTCTCTAAATCAGCATCAGGAAAATACTTAAAATATTAATGTAAATAATTCATAATAAGTCAGAAGAAAATGGGCTTTTAATTACATATTAGCATTACATTCACCATGACTCATGCAATTAATATTGCACAGGGGAACTTTTTGAGCACCCACAGTCCGTTACAGAAATAATTTACAATCATGTGTATAGTGTGTAATAACATTGTCACTGTTATAAAAAAAGCAGCATAAAAGCTGTTTTACATTATTCAAATGGATAGAGATACCTGAAAATCTAAGCGATTATGAATCAGGTAGTAATGTTAAAAACAAATACAAGCCAACATGATTCCATCTAAGTAATAAAAACAAGAATGCAAGAGTTCCATGTAACTTCCCAATAATAATTTCACCTTTTTCGCTTGTTATTATTAGTGCAGCTTTCCAGATTAATCATTAGTCAAATTAAAGCTGGAAACTATTAATCATTAGTCAAATGAAAGCTATATTAATCATAACAAGCGGTAAAATTGAAATAATTATAGGGATATTAAATTTTAAGTCTTCACTTTGTAGAAATAACAAATATTGATACAAGAGAATATGATCCACACAAAAAATATTCAATATTGAAAAAAGAAATAGGCGTGTAAGTTTGTGGATGCACAACTGAAGTGGAACTTCTAACTCTGTAATGGGCCTGAATCTAAAGAACCGAAGAAATATTATCACTTAACAAAAACAACTAATCTTAGAAAAGCTCAAAAATTGTTCTGATATAAGCTCAAAGAAAGTAATCCCAGACATGAAATCGTAGTTTTTAAACAAATCTGAGTATTTGAGGCCAATGATGGTGGTTGCTATAATTCTAATCATGGAAGAGAGAGGAAACATACTAAAATTATACACTTTCCTAAAACATTTTGGCCAACTAGCTTGGTTGGAAATGACCAGGCATTGTAAGATTTATCCATGTGAGGAGAAATCGTGGATACTGGAAAAATTATCAGTCAGTTTTTTACAGTGAAACAATCATGTGAAATATAGGTTGACGAAGAGAAGATGATGAGTAACATTGGTTTTGTTATCCAAAAGGGTGAAGACTTCCAGTACAACTCCAAAAACTTAGCTGAGTTCTTCTTTGCCAGGGGGATGATGAAAAAGTCTGGAAAGAGTGATGTGACAAAGCTGTGGCTTGAAAGACTTTTTGTTGATGGCCAGTTAGTAAGGCTAAGGATATTCATAGAAGATATATATTATATTATGTCAGAAGGGTCTATGGATTCTAATAGAGCCGAGATTTTTTGATGCTCAGTAAGGCTAACTTGAGTCAATCAGTCTTAGATGATCCCTCAGACCTGACTAATTTGATCTACCGTATTGTTGATGAATACAGTGCCTACACTCTGCAGTATTTTGCATAATCATTTGGGAAAAAGGTAGCAAAAGTGCTGATTCAGGAATAATATCTTAACCATTGCAGTGGAGCTCTAAGAACCATTATTTCTAGTTTAAAAATAGATGTTTGTGGTATAATGGAATTGTGTATATTGCGATCACTTATTCTGCATTCTGCTCCTCAGAAGAGTGAGTATGTATGCATTACATAAAATTTATGGAAACAATGTTGGATTTAGTGAAGAAGTATGAAATGTTATGTATAATTCAACAACTTTTGTTGACTCAAGGGGCAAATATGGTTACAATTTTCAGAATATTTCAGGGGAACTGATGGTCATTTGATGCACATTAAGTAAATCCTAAGTTTCTTGTAGGTAAGTAAGGATAGTGGATGACCTGAACATCTGACTGGTATAGCTTCATTTTGGCATAGGAAGGACATTCTTCCCAATAATAAATAAGATAAAAAACTTCCAAGGAAAATTCACCTCTTACTTTGGCTTACTCCCTTTAGTTGTGGGTACATTTCATGACTGAACACAACTGAAGAATATACTTGCAAAAAAAAGGGGGTCATGTCAATGGTTTGGATATACTACAGCAAAATATGGACTCAATGAGACAGCAAGTTTGGCACTTAATCAAGGTCAGTTAGGGGGATGGATGACACTAACCTACCAAATATTCTTCCTGGGAAAGATAAATGTGAGTCCAATACTCTAAGCCATTCAGAATACAACAAATAAGAAGGGGGAAAAACTGTTTGAGGTCCAGTTTAATATAGTCCTCTTCGTTTACTTCCATGATGATGAAAATTGTGCATTTCAAATGGTTGATGGTCTTCTGAGGTAGAATCCCAAGGCTAACTCTTCGAAATTAGAATACACAACACTAATCCAGGGACTCTCCGTGGACTGTGAATGTATTTCAAGGGTAATGACCAGAGAGAACATAGGTTTAAATTTCTCTATGAAGGAAAAACATATCAAAACTGTAATAAAATATAGAATTAAAGATGATGTTACATGTACAAAATGTATATGCCAAGCACAAGATTTACATACATAGAGTTCTAAACGTTCCATTGAATCAAACATCATTTTACCAATAAATACAGGAAATTACCTTGATCATGAACATGATAATTAAATATGCAATGAATGCCACAATCCTCCATAGGTGGCTATGGGATATAGAGTAACAGTAAATGATTATACATATTTATTTCTCATCTCACTTGAAATTCATTAAATTTTGCCTTTGTGGATGATAAATATTGATAATGATACCTAAGGAAGATGTCTCACTATATTAATAATAACCATCAGGATAGGTGAAACTATTTCTTGAGCCATGATAATTTTGCTTACAACCTGTGTACAAATTGTATAAATCTGGCAAACCAGTGGTTTAAAATTTGTATTCAGGGAAATACAATGCCACTACAGTATAATGTAAGTTATGCACAATTTGTATACTCTTTTTAGTACAGGTAGAATAATTATTCTATACAGATGGATAACTTTGGTAGACATTTTTAACAGGTTGTACAAACTTTTTGTACATGTTGCATACAATTTCTATTAAATTTCATTCCAACACAGTATGCATGCACTTAGTACACCATTTGTACCATAACACATGTGAACACAAATATCATTTATAAGTACAATTTTGACATGATATACTGCTGTAATATCAAATGTACTAAGCCTCCATGAAAGGATAACATTCTGAATTTACCATTTAAAATTTTAAAAATAATGAAAAAAAAGTATAATCTGTGTGTCATTCATTAATTCAAAGTGAGATTTATTTTGTTGAGTCAGTATCTACATGTGCGTCCATCTGTAAATGTGTGGAAACTATTGACCCTTGTTCGGATTCATTTTCATTTTGCATATATTTTAATTTTTTTTTCTCGTACCAATATTTGCAATTGCTTCACAATGATAACTGTCGTGATAATGATATAGTAGGAAGATATGAAGCTCAAGTTAAATTCACTACAATGAAAGACAGAATCGTTAGTTGTGCTTGTAACAATTGCTCTCGTTCTAGGAATAATTTACGAGGAACTTCTTCTCTATATTTTACGCCTGCTATTTCATCACTGTCAACATGCTTCCTGGAAAGGGAGTGAAACAATCTCATGATTGATTCTTGTCACAGTAAGAAGAAATATGAAATGTTGAATAAAATTCAACATTCCATATTTCCTCTTACTTAAAATTTAATAGAAAAAGTATGAAATATTGAATAAAATTCAATGTTTCATACTTTTCTATTGAATTCAACATTTCATTCTTTTCACCAAATCCAACGTCATATTCACAAACGTTGCATAATGCATGTATTCTTTCCCTTCTGAGGAGTGGATGCAGAAAAAAGTGGCTGCATTGTATTTATTCCTTAATCCTACATACATCTACATTTAACTCCAGAAATATGACTTTAAGGGCAGTACTACAATGATCAGCTTATTCCTGGATTAGCGCTATCGTTACACTTTTCCCAAATGGGTCTGCAAAATACGGCAGTGTTTAGACACTGCATTCATGAACAACTCGATTGATCGAATTGGTCAGGCCTGAGGGATCATCTAAAGCTGATTGATTCAGGTTAGCCTTGTTGAGCGACAAAAAATCTTCTGCTCTTTTGGAATCAACCAACCCTTTTAAAAATATATTCAATATATCTACAAGGAATATCCACACCCTAGCAAATGAGTCCAAAACGAAAATTCTTTCAAGCCACAGCTTTGCTATTCACTCTTTCCAGCCTTTTGCATCATCTTTCTGGCAAATAAAAACTTAGTATGGGTCCTGAGGATGTACTCATAGTGGATGCAAATTTCAGGAAAATTTTAATTAAGTTGGAGGGCTGACTTATTTAGAGATTGTTCCTTATCACATACTGTGTCAGGAAAAAATCTAATACCCTGAGAAAGGCTCACATATCGAGCAAAGGCAGAATTTCATTATTCTATGGGACTTGGGAAGAAATGTAAAATTTCCTGGAAAACCAATTTTCTTATTTAATGAAAAGATATACCTACAACATCGAGACTTACTCTGAAGTATACTGTAAACATTATAGTTTTATTACATCCTAATTTTATGTTATGACTTACACATTGGAAAATAATACATTAAGTATATAATTTTAGCATGCTCTCTTCCAAGATTAGAACTATGGCAACCACCATTATTGGCAACAAATAATCAAATATGTCTAAAAACTAAGTTTTTTTACAATTAATTCCTTTGAGCAGATATTAAAATGATTAATAGAGCTTAAATAACATTACGTGTTTGATTGTCTATGTTAATAATGAATAGTATTTCTTTAGCACCATAGATTCTTGCCAATTATAAAGTTAGAAGTTCCACTTATGCCTGGAGCCCAGGAACTGACACTCCTATTTTTTTTCTAATTTGAACATTTCAGATCAGATCATGTTCTATCTATCCAATATTTGTTATCCCAACAAAGTGACGGTTTAGTCAAATGTATGTTTGAAGATTAAAAGCTGTATTTGTAATAATGATTCATAAAGGTGAAATTATTTTGGCAATGAATGTGAAACTAATTGATTCATATAACCATGAATTTTTTTTTGTTTTCTGGGCATCGACTTATATTGAATCTTATTGGCTTGTATTTATTGTAATAATTCCATGTTTTTGATTTTCTTAATCCTCCAATATCTTCTATCTGAAGCAAAATTAAATTCAAAGATGGGACTTTCCGATACTTTGTATATTTCAGTAATAATTCTGAGTTTTCACACAGTGTACACACTTGTAAAAGATTTACACAACTAATTGTGGATGCTCAACAATTTTATATGAGCCTTTGTTATTTTATGAGTTATTAATAATTTAGTATGCTATCCTGTTATTACAAGTCCATTGACTTCCAACTGAATATGAATTATTTAAGTTGATAATTTAATTTTTTTCCTGATACTGATCAGGAGAAGTGCTAATACTCTTTCTGAAATACAAAGTTATTTATCATGTTCTAAGAGCTGAAGTTCATCTTTTTTGTTAAAGAAATAATGAAGAATTAAATCATATTGGTCCTGGATCTTTTCTCTTTCATTCAGAATATTAACCTAGTACAGAGGCAAGTGGTTGTCACTGTTTTTAGAATTACCAAGTTCATAAACCAGGTACATAGTTACAACATTACATCATGTGAATGATTCATGTACAAATGAACTCTTGGAAGTTCTACTTCATAAGTGATTATCAAGTTTGTTTTTCCTCAGCAGTACATGTGTTGTTAACTGCATGGTGTTTGTGTTTTTCACATTTACCTTCATGGGAATTTTTTTAACCTTATGAAAAAGTTATAATTTTTTATTCTTCCTAACAAAGTTTAAAACTGCACCATCAACAAGCCCCAGTTACACGTTACATTAACCTGTAAAAGTTAATTTACAAATATATGAACCAAATAGAGCAAGTTCTATTTTCCTGTACAGGCATTCATACAAGTTGGTGAGGTACCAAGTGTAAATTTTCACATTCACATGTCTGAGCATTTACGCATTTACTCACCCAGGTTGATATATGAGGTAACCAGGCCTTTATTCATAAAGAAACCCTCAGAAATAATTTTGAAATCATCAAGAATCTGTGGATTCATGTTGTTTATCTTACTTTCAATGAGTTTACCTCAGGATCCTTAATCAGAAAACCAACAACCCTCTGAAATCTATGAGTTTTGCCAGTTGATGGCAAAGAAAGAAGACTACATTGAATCACATCTTTCAGTCTTCAGGAAGAATCAGGGGTGACCCACTTGTCCTTCGCAAACATCGTTGGCCTCTCTATCTGTGGTTTCAAGGATCAAGTCCCAAACTATTCTCTAACCCACCTCTTGAATCTGCCAGTGGAACACTTTCTTTTCAACCTGCAGCTCAGATAGCAACAATCTTCTCAAAAGCTCATTCCAACACCCAATAAGGAAGGTTATTTGGCTGTTATCACTGAGTAGGATTAGTTGATAAGATATGATTCCGAAGACCTCCTCCAAGTCTAATTTCCTATGAAGTGTAGTCAAGATGGTCAGCTTGATATTATAATTGACTTGCCCTAAACTGGCCTTAGAAGAAATTGTAACTGATTAGTAATGTGGGTAGATCTTATGAAAGCCATCAAAAAGACCATAAATTTTTACATTTTTTCTCAAAGAATATGTTGATAATCTCTCCCCAGTGAATCCTTCCTCTCATAAACAACAAATAGAGACAATGAGCATAGAGTCTCTTTCTTGGAATATGAATTTTTTCCATCCGTTTTCTTTAAATGTTTCTACTGCATTTGTAAACTCAGGTCGATAATGGAAATCCAATTCCCTGGAAGAGACTCCTTGATATTCCTAGCAAGGAAAGCATAAAGGTAGTTGTGCCAGTTCCTGGATCATCAGCAACTGGAAATGGAGCAATTCCTTCCAAGTGTGATGCTCCAAGCTGTCTTTAGTCCATACAAGATATTAAAACTTTGACCTTACCAAATAATCTTGGTGCCATTTTGAATATTCAATAGATTTGATATAGCAAAGAGGCCTTGTCTGAATTGCAAGTGGTGTAACTTTTTCTTATTATATTTCCTTTTCTGGAGTATCTTCTGGTCAGTGAGAGGGTCTATGGCAGCCTTTCATCCTCACAAGTAGCCTACTTTGCAAAATACTAATAGAATAGAGACACTCCCCACTTCAATGTGGTGCACCAATTTCAAAAGAGGTGAATGGTTTTCTGATGTCTATACACTTTTTACATGATAACAATTAGATCTGAATATTGCACAAAACACATACGTACTGCAAACCGAGAATGCAAAGGAGAAGCATCAACATCTGGGCATCAGCATTCTTAATTGCGACGTACCACTTTTCATGATTTTGTCTATATCTTCACGGTCATTAAAAATCTTCCCCACACCATCCTTTTCATTTTTTTTGACTGCTCCTCAGAGCACCTTGTACATATCCTCAGAAGCCATGTCCCTTAGTTGATGTTCAGCTTCTCCCAATGCCATGTTCTCCATCTAATTTTACAGGTTTCTCCTAAAGGGAACAATGTGGACATGTAAGAGATGAACAGGATAACCAGTCTTGGATATAGGAAACACAAGAACTTCCTACTAGATTACATGGAAGGAAGTGGTTATGGATTTTGAGTGCAGATCAAATGGGCTACATCGATGCACTGTGAGTATTACCATTTACATTACCATTTACATTACCATGTAGAAAATACAAAGGAATGGAGAAGTTAAAAATGTTAATTTCTCCGGAGAGAAGCTGTAAACAGATATAGGACCGGTCAAAGATCAGTCGATAGACAAAATCTACTCGATACATACATACATACAAAGAACTTTGTAATGGTTTGAAATAAAATCTAAAAGGTTATTGTAATATACCCTGCAATGGTGAATGCTAACATTTTTTATATAATGCCTGGTGAATGAAACATTAATTAAAATTAAAAAGTGATTAAGAACATTTAATCAATAATGAATGAAACTGTTTTTTAATCAAATAATAAAATCAAATAAATAAAATGTTTTATTGATTAAATTTATCGTAATTAGGATTAATAGAATGCCTTAGTGGTGGAGAATAAAATGAGATATTGAAATTAAAAAATGATTAAGAACATAAAATTAATAAAGAAATAAAATTTGTTTTTTAATAAAATAAAAAATTTTTTTGATTAAATTTATTGTAATTAGGATTAATAGAATGCCTTAGTGGTGGAGAATAAAATGAGATATTGAAATTAAAAAATGATTAAGAACATAAAATTAATAAAGAAATAAAATTTGTTTTTTAATAAAATAAAAAATTTTTTTGATTAAATTTATTGTAATTAGGATTAATAGAATGCCTTAGCGGTAGAGATTGAAATGAGATTTTAAAAAAATTTTTGGCATCCCATGTTGAGTGCCAAAAATATAACAAATCCCGAGAAACTTAGAATTCCAAATGTCTTAATTTATTTTCACATCAGTAAACTGACAGCATTAACAAACAATCCATTCGCCTTTTTTTCTCTTCCCTTAACCAGTCTATCTATACTAGTTGCAGTAAATTTAATCACTGAAGTATCTTTTTAATTAGAAAACATTTTCACTCTATATATGTATATTTCACATGCTATATTAGTTCTATATAACTCTTCTATTCAAATTGATAGTGATGGGTTAAAACCGAAATTTATCGAATCCTGAATTCAAATCATCTTTATCTATCATGTCGAATCCAAATCCTGCTATTACTAATCTTCTCCCAGATTCATTCAAATTTTAATACATAAGTAAATAATAATATGTTAAAAAACAAATTCAAATCAATTTTTACATATTCAAGTATTTTTAGGATTGGTTCTAGGTTTTTCGTAAGTCTAAAATCAAATGATTTTGCTATAAAAAGAAATAAAGCTAAACATATTTGTTTCACAATTTGTTTCAAATTTGTATAAAATGAAATTATTACTGTCTCAGCTGGGAAGAAAGAAAGAAAATTAAGAATAGATAAGTATAGCATATTAATTTTTACATATTCTTCTGCATTCTCAGTTATTTTCCAAGGTGTTGTTTCAAAACCTTTCCGTGAATTTTTTTTGTCTAAATTGTAGGCTTTTGCTGTCCCTCTGACAGAAATCGAAATGTTTTACACGCATTTCCACAGTGGAGTATAGTGGATTTGGAGACTCAACACTCAGGTTATTGAAATGGAAGAAGATATTGAAACAGAATTCCGCCCGAAATGATAAAACGAAGTTTTACAAACTTTGACTCCAGATAACGGCGATCCAACGGTTGTATCTCGAATGCATTGATCTTTTCATGATAAGGAGAGAACTCTCTCTCTTCTCTTTAAACGTCTGGCCGCATGAATAGCCATTCCCACACCTTAGCGCAATTTAATTTTAACCATGTTTTTATTTAATTGGTATTTAGAACCCTCTACCAGTTCTCAAAAAGGTCCAGGCAAATTTTCTATACATCTGCGACTCTAAACGACGGCACGATGGAGAAGCAAATGGTCTTATGAAAATTTGGTGGGGTAATAAAGGCGATATTTTACAATGAGGTTTACGTTAGGTGTATATCCTTCTTTTGCCTAAAACTTCCCTTTTAAAAAACAAAAAGATATATTTTAGGTCATGCATAATGAAACGTATAATATAAATATAAAATACATAATAAAAACGGCAGGCATAATGATTTGCGGCGAGCGCGTAGGTATTCAAAATCCTTCGGAAGGTTATGAAGGCAGTGCTGCGCATGCGCAGAGCGGTGATTTTTAAATGAAACTTAACGTTTCTAATAACAAAAAAACTCAGTTTATGTACCTATTTTATGACATAGTGAAAGTTCACTCAAATTTCCACACTTTCCAAGTAAAACGGTGTCGATATTATACATTCCAAGGTGAGATTTCGAACGATTTAACCACGTACGACGAGTTTGCAGTGATGTAGCGCAGATGCTACTCGCACAACCGGGTTCAAATCGTTATTTTTTGCCAACATTTGATCAAATCTCAAATCCATGGATTCGCTAAGTTTCGATCAAACCCTCAATTCCTGTCCACACAAGAACTAATTACTTTTTCATTAATTAATCATTCAAGCACAAAAAGGTTAACATACACCATTTCTGGGTACATTACAGTTACACAAAACTAAGCATTATTTAGAGAGGAATTCATCTTCTGAAAAATGTGTTCTTCTGAAAAATTCATTAGCAGTTAGGGAAATATCAAACACCATCATAAAGAGGTGAGCTATGATTATCAGAGATCTAAGTAATGGGCAAAGAAATAGTAAATCATAAAATATCTAACTTTTTCGAGCATCGGAAAAACAAAATTAGCTATTAATAATGAGGTAGGTACATACAAAGAGGCACGCAAGAAATGGTTGAGCAGGAAACATTTTTGCCTTGGAAGAAGCTTCAAATCCAGGATTAAGCATCCAAAAATACCATTGAATTGGGATCATGATAATTTTAATTGCTTCCCGGTAAAGTTGTACGTAAATGGGTGCTGGGCAGGGCAATTGACATCTAACAGGCAACATTTACTGGAGACATTGTGTACAGGACCATGTCATAGTTTGATATGAAATCAATTAATTGCTGGTCGCGAGAATTTTCGGTCATGAAGTTCATAGTTATGCAATCCATGAAGTTATGGATCTCATTCCCATATTTGGATTGCAGGAACTATGCGTTTCAAAACTTATTTCCCAGCAGCCATTGCTTTGGATGTTGTCTCTACTCTCATATAGCTAAAAAAAAATAACGCATGTTCATCCTATGTATGTAAATTACATTGGAAATAAACTATAGTCAGCCTGAGTCAGGGAAGTTGATGTTTATCGCATAATAACTCTTTCATGAAGTAGTTATATTTCCAAGGAGTATCGGTTATCTGCCATTATGATTACTTTTGGAGCTCATGAATGCTAAACTTCATTCCATTAAGCCAAGAAAGTTATGAAACCAATGAATTTATTGAATGTTTTTGTAATGCATTTTGACTCAACCTAGTGCATTATAGATTGCGTAACTAATGTCAACACGTGTGTAATGTTTCCAAAACCTGCCATAAGTCAACTAAATACGTAAATAATTTGAAATTTCATCATTTATCAGCAATTTATCTTAGTGAAATCATGTATTTACTACTAGAGTATTCCTCATCAGAGTTAAGAAATATAGGAGAGATTTCATCGCTTTCTGTATGGGAGGTGATGGAGTAAAACAACCTGGTACTAGCAATAACTTAGCCCTTTACCTTACATAAAAACAGAAAAGCAGACAGATTACTCAACTTATATAAATGCGAATACTTACTTAATGCGTATGCTGGCAAGCGACTGATTGAAGCTTAGATCATCCACTCTTGCATAGTTGAGGATCATCTGGAAAAGTAGATTGGAAATTAATTTCAATTGAACAATGAAAAACAAATCAAATCACTTTTAAAGAGAGATTTCTCTTCTTTCCAATAACTAACGCGGAAACGAACTGGAGTTAAAAAAATGAATACAGAAGGAATTTCCAATGAGAATCGCCCTCTCACTTCCTGCACTGCCTGCTGCATTTATGTGGTCACTAATTTTCTGAGTAGTTTGCACTTTGGCAGTCATTATCACTAAGTTCTCACGTCATCGCTGGCGTCCGTAATTCCCTATCTGTAAAAATCACTTCCGCTTCTCCTACACTCTTACATTACTTCATGTGTGCTCTATTATAAGCACTCGGGTTCATTATTATGCTCTTGCTAAGATAATGTTTTGTTTTCAATGGAAAAATATTTAAAATATAAAAGAGATAGCTGGAATATTCTTCCATCCTATAATTTAAACTGAATTCGGTAAACATAGTTAGGGATGATATGGTCATAAATTCTTACTAATACATGAAAATGTAATGGTGTCTGTCCTTTGCTCTATCATGCTAAAATGCCTGGACCGATTGAGCTGAAATTTGGCATGTAGATAGAAAATATATCTGGTTGTAATATAGGCTATATTTAAAATCCTCTCAGGGCCTCCAAACCCCCACCCCACCCCCTGGTGGTCCATGCTAAGCATTGGGTTCGGTGCAGTAGTTTAATTTTTTGCTTTTTAAAAGTACTTTCACCCAAGATTAGAGAGAGCTGGGATTTTTTTGTCGGAATGCTGGATAAATGAAGTTTCTAATTATTTTAATAGATTTTCTTTTACTATTCATATTCGTCTTAAAATCATGTTTTTAGTTGAAAAATCTCACATTTATCTCTGAAATCAACAAGCATATTTCCTTGACGACCAGAGATTTGATTTTCAAAGGATATTCACGCCTCTAGCATTTGAATATTACGTTTTCCTGCAGATCCATGATAGCACGTAGATTGGGAATCTGTTTAAGAAGGGCCCAGAGTCCCAAGGGCCCCGTGAGAGATTGCTTCGGGGGTAATAGATAAATTCAATGCATATTTACAACAAGTATACTCTTTAATGACTATTCTCAAAGAAGCTCTCATAGGGGCACTGCATGTACACGAGAGACCACTTACGTTGTAAATGAATCACATAAAGGGATTAAATAGGCTACATGCTACTAAATGTGTAAGAATGCTCAAGTGCAGCGAACACTGATGGTAATAATGCCACTGTTGCTACAACTAACATAGCGTTTTTACTATCGTTTAATACTCAGATGTGTTGAACGTAGGGGAACCGTCTGCCTCTCATTACAATTGCCAACTTTTAGAACAATCCCACATCACAAGCGTTACGAGTTATCTATATATGTTTAAAAGTGTAAAAGTGCTGTTAACCTGTATTCACTCAATCATCGAGGTGCCATTCAAGACTCTCACTCGCCGCTGTGTTTCCGCTCCTTGGATGTAAAAATATGTCCATCGACATAAGATACTCAACGCACATATCAACGTTGAATAGCGCAACTAATTTAAGTTATTGAATGCAAATATATGTATGTACATGAGGGAAGCGATCTAGCTGTTAATTCACTCAGAGAGACGGCTCTAGAGAACCGGAGGGACGAGGTGACCATCTATCAACCTGGATGCTATTTAAGTAGTAATGAGTCGGCATGGCCCATTTTTTGGTTTCTTGTGCATGAAAGAGTACCAACAGTCACTCATCTCTCCGTGCACCTGGAAAACTGTCAGCGTGTATACTACAATGAACACAACGAACGAGATAGGTTACGAACTCCTCAAATGACCACGCTGAAAGTATTCATCAGGCTTTGTGGTTTTCTTATAAAATAAGTTTAATGTTTTTCACTCCAGTTGAATTTCAACGGTTATTTACCACCAGTTATTTATATAATTTTCATATCTGGAACCAAAGTATATAATTATAAGAAAAGTTGTAATTTTTGATTCAATTCACTAGTTAAGTCAGCAAACACAGGCGAGCTATAATATGAAGACGGCCATGGCTTCACTGATCACCGGGGGGCTAATGGGGCCAATTCTGTATCTAATGGGCGTAATATTCGGCCGGCGTTATTCAACGTCTGCAAACAACGCCTCTTCCGATTCTGTAAATTCCGCCGCGGAATGCTTCGCCGATTTCGAGGACGTTAAGTAGCAATATGAGAAATTATAAGGGTAAAGACCAAAGAGTTTTTATCAACCAATAGAAGGCCATTTATTTGTTTAACGAATTCACAAGCTCGATCATTTGGCAGGAAGATGTTAGTTTTATGTATGTACATTTCAATTTGTTGATGATTTCTGCTTATTTGCGACGAAATCTAAGAGAAAGTTTAAGGTTAACTTTATGAAAAAACAGAAGAGTGGCGAAACTTTTGAAAATGTCTATCAATTGTAATATGATATCGTTCCATTTTAAGCAATTTGAAGTTGATTGTCAAAATATGCGACTTCTGGCGCGCAAATATTAGTTTTTATTTGTGTCCGCGAAGCAGTACAATCATATATGAGGCACATTTTCTTTTTAGCTCGTGTCTTGTCCTCCTTTTTATTTCCATATTTCAGAAATGTCCTGTTTTTTATCATTAAGTGGTCATATCACTATAGCATTTGCCCCATTTATTTAAATCCCTTTGATTATGTCGTGCTATCTGACTCAAAGTCGAGACATTGGTACACTTCTTTAAGAATAACTTCAAATAGCATGAAATAATGATCGTATTTTTATCAAGCAAAATGTATTATGCACAGTAAACATTGAAGAATCAAAAATCCTGCATTAACAAGAATTGTTAAAATCGCACTGAAATTTAACAGTGGCGATGAGGACAAGATCTGAAAAATGATAACACAGCATTTTTTCCTCAAGGTTTTTAACTTATGTTTCCCCTCACGCTCTTAAACAGACCAGGGTTTTCACGCGTAAAATCCGACCTAAGAGCGGTAGGCGTCAAAACACTATTCAATACAGTCCAACGTTACGTGTATCACACTTGAATGTCGTTTGTCTTGTGATATTCTTTATCTAACAGAGTTAAGTGGTCGGGTTGCCCCAAAGGCGCTAACGTAATCTAAGAAGGAGATAGCCACAGGTTGCCACGATTGACTTGAGTAATCAATCGCCCAGGCCTTAAGTCTTAATCGCGGAACCCTCTCACGGAACCTCCTTTCTGCGCCATCTTTCGCAAACAGACATTATCTTAAGCTAACAGTCTTTACCTAGAGACAATGCTACACTAATTATTTGTATCAATATATATTGCAACTACGTAAGGAGGACGTTAGAGTCCTGGCGGGTCATGCAAAACGTGATGTTAGAATTACGTGACAGATTAAAATACGAGCATTAAGGAGCAAAGGAACTAATCAGCTACATCATCTATCGACTAGCCTACTTTTCTTTCTTTATTATTCGTTTTAGATTTATTTTCTTTAGAGTTTGCTATTTTTTGAGGTATGCGAATGCACCTGCCATCTCTATCCAAATCTCCCAAAGTTTGTCCTACTCCAGTCAACGAACTCCTAGACATGTCCATGCATTTTTGAACCATTTTAAACATTTTTTACTCCTTTCTCCGTAGTTAACAAATTCAATCTGGAAATAGGTACTCGTTTCCACGATCACATCTCAATTTCTCCATAGTCGTACCAGTCAGACTTTCAATTTCATACATGTACTCATCGAATCAATCATGAACCTGATGTTTTGACTCCTTTCTCCATAGTTAACAAATTCAATCTAGCACACGGGTACTCCACGATTACATCTCAATTTCTCCATAGTCGTACCAGTCGGACTTTCAGTTTCATATATATACTCATCGAATCAATCATAAACTTGATTTTTATTTCGATGGTGTTAACCTATGAACATCAGTAAACGTAGGAAAATATATTTAGTTTTCCAACTTATGTATCTTTTTAAATTTTACCATAGTCAATTTTGACATTTTCAGGGTGTTTAACATAAATAATACCATCACTGAAAGGCATCACGTAATTGCTTCTAAAGCTTACTAAGGTCTTAAGTGAGTAAGGAAACTTCAGAAGTCGTTGCATTACTCGCTTCAAGACAGAGCTATCATTTCTATCAAGCCCACCACTAACTTACTCAGAGGAATAAATGAAGATTAATAGATTTTATCGAATAATTTTTACGGCAAACAAAATTATTAAATGCAAATAAAAGAAGAAGCACGCTTCGTTAAAAGCTGTTACGAGCGAGCATGTAGTATCTCACAACTTTTAGAAGGATTAAGGTGGGAGCCCCTAGAAACTCGTAGACTATACGCTAGGCTTAGCTTGCTTCAGAAATTCAGAACTGGTGTGTTTCAGAGTAATGCAGAATATTATCATGACGCCTCTTTACATCTCTAGGTCTGACAGAAGCGATAAAATAAGAGAGATACATTGCCGAACAGAGATGTACAAAAACTCGTTCTTTCCGTGCACAATAAAGTGACCACAATAGAAACTGAGCTCCATTAAATACACTCCCATAATACACGTCTCCATTTCACCTCCCAAAACCTTATCCCTACATATTTACACGGCTGGTGTCTCAACACCCCCTGTCACACGCCCATGCGGCGGCTCGCAGGTTAGCATGTAGATGTAGAATCGTGGAATAAAATTTGTGGTGAAATGTATGGGAAAAAAGATAATGTAATTAAAGGTTAATCTACTCAACTTACCGTTCAAACTGCAAAGAGGAACGACATGATTGCAGCTAATGTGGATTGAGACAAATCCAGAATACACGAGCTGGTGCACATGGTATTGACTTGCTCGTAGGTTTTACGGGGTCGAGCCAACGGAAAAAAGCCGGGCCCTTTTCACGATTAAATTGTTCTTAACGGAGAGAAAAATATCATCGCGGCGCGGCAGAACTCGCCTCACAGCCAAACTCAAATTATCACAGCTTATCTCACCCACGGCAAGAAAAACAAGAATGAATGCAAGCATTATCTGGAGTTTCGAGGGAATGCATGACCCTCTCTACAACTACTACTACTACCTTTTTTTTGTAGTGGGAGCATACTTGTTGCGCTTGTTGTCAAGGCAGGGCCTAGCGCTTGGCAACAAGCGCAACTTCACGACGCAACGCGAACAATCCCTATAGTTGCCACCTTACCACGCCTCACTTCTATTTATACCCGATGTTATCAGGCGGCCGCAAAAAGTGCGATATATCGTATAGAAAACTCTTATATCGTATAGAAATCAATGGTAGTCATGGTTTCCCCTCTGAGATACAGAGGCGCTGCTGTAGCCTATATTTCTCGAGGGGGCTCTTTTATTGTATTTCCTTTTTCAAATAATAGGGTAGATAGCGCGTACTTTTTAACACGTATATTAATTTTATGCCGATTAGTAACGTTTTCCTGTTAAATGGAATGTTATCTTTTACTTACGTATTGACTTTGGTTCGGAGTTGTTGCAAGGTATCATTTGAGAGATTTTGTTACCTACACGTATTCTCAGATTCTTCGGCAGTTGAAAGACTTGTTGATTTAGGATGTCCAGCACTCTGGAAAACCGGGAAGACCGGGAAATCTCAGGGAATTTTATTTTCACTAGAAATATCAGGGAAGTCTCAAGGGAATATCGAATCGAATATGGAATTTTCTGTGGTGTCAATATATAAAACAGTAACGGAAGCAATGTGCCTTTTTCGGCAAGTTGCTAAGTCAAATTTCCCTTGCATTGTCGCATGTTGCATTCCTGTAACCACCGAAAGTAGGTACAATGTTTTCTACATAGGTATATTGTGTTCTTATTGAGCATAGTCTGTAAATCAGTGGCGTAAAGAACGTGCCTTTATCGGCGTTGTGAAATTTTGATTTCCAATTCACTCTGTCAAAAGCTTTTTCAAAATCAATAAAGCAAGCAAAAAAGTCCTGATTATACTTCCATGTTTCTTTCTATAAGTGACCTCATTTTTAAATACAAAGTATCAGCATGTAATTGGCAGTAAATCATTCACAAACTGCGTACTTTCGCATCAAAACATACGGACAACACTCACGAATGCTGAAGTCATTCGAGATGGTGGCGGTGCGAATTACGTTTTCACACGAAGTGAAGTTGTGCTATTTTAAATGGTCATATTTTAATAACGAATAACATTTCGACTGAGTTCCTTTGAGTACAAGCAAAGTTTTTATCTTTACTACTCGAAAATGTGATTACTTTATTAAGTGTCCTGAGGCCTGTTACCCTCTTCAACATTCTCTCTCCTTTAAAACGTCATACATCAACCCTTCTGTCTTTCCTGAACCTCTGCCGCTACCTCCCACTCCTCTCCAGCCATATAAAATACCTTGTAACACTCCCAAATACCCACATTAAAAAGAACGGGTCATCATTAAAAACACTTACATCGACAAATAAAACATTTCACATGCAATTAGATTACAACAAACAAATTTAATAGAGAGAAATTTTGGCATTGCAATACAAATGAACAAAAATTTGCTTTAGAATAATTATTGGGCCCAATTTACAAATTCAACTTTGTCAATGTTCAATTTCATTGGTTAAAATTGGTTATGAAATTTGTTTATACGCTGGTTTGAGTCCCTTCAGGTCACTTTCGATATTATTATTATTTTGCACATTTCACTTATCGTGATATGGATGTATAGCGTCTGCATGCGTAATCTATCCCGTCTGCTGGGTGATGCGTCACCCTCACGCTATTGGATCCCGACACAAATATACTCGCCGCTACTTCCGCGGTCGCTCCAAACTTCTCCTAGGGGCTCTGCGTCGACCCCTCAATTTTTTCGTTATTTCCCGTCCGTTCTTTTTGCGTACTTATGACTTTCTGTCTTTCTGCGTCGTCATTTTTCTCCGTGCGCTCTCCTGGCGTCCTCATGCCTTTTACTCGCCTTTCATACTCTATTGTTGCCTGTTTACTTTCTCGGCGCGTCCTTAGTTTCTGTTTACGTAAATATATATGATACGCGTCCTTAGTTTCATATTGTCAATTCGTAATTTACCTTATTTTTTTAATATTTTATTAAATTATATTTAATTTCCGGGCCTCGGGACAGTCGTTTTGTTACATTAGCCCCATTGAAAAAGAAACTGAAATAATACGTAAGTTTTCCTTTTTCAAAGCCTTCGGAAGTTAATTTGGACTATGGGGTCGCCCCAACGTCTTCAGTTTGACGTAGGTACCGGTATTATAGTATTATTACCAATACCCAGTATAACACATTGTTATCATAATAAATAAATAAAACTATAACATAACTTATAACAAATAAACAATATTTCAATTTTTCAACTCTGGATGTCACCAGTATCGTCACTCATACCTCACAATTATTCATTCATGCTATCAATTCCTCCTTCATGTTTGTCGTTCACTTTTTATCCAGCACTTTTTCTTTGTCACGTTCCACATTCACTCCACTCCCACCTAATCACCGGCGCACCTTGTTCAATAGTTCCACATATGCTTCCTTCTTAGTCGTCTCTTCTCAGCAAAAAATATACGTACATATATAGAATATACACATATATCTATAACACTTCGCATGAAAACAATACTTATCCTATTAGCCATTTAACTTTGACTCATTTTGATATAATGCGAAACTAATTGTATCTTTTCCGCGTAGTGGGTTTCAATAACTACTTTTACCAATCGAACTCAGATCGATATGATCTCGGACTGATTAGAACAATCTAATCCAGCCGACTCGGGTCGCCTGGTTTATCAATGCGAAATCCCTTGAAATATCGATTTGAAATCTCAGACTGGCAGAGAATGCGGGCCGAGTTAGCCCGCTTATCATCTCGCTAGCCCGTTGCGTTTACCATTCCGAGCTAAACCGGCCAAATCGGTCTGAGTTCGATTGGTAAACGTAGTGATTGTGTACATTTCACCGTTGCTCATTTTAAATCCGTGCGAAACAATGTCGTGTTTACTCAGCTGACGTCTCCGCCCCTCCTCTTTCTATCATTCGACTCCTATCGTCGTCAGCTGATGCGCCTACGATTCTTTCCTCGTTGAATTCCTTAAAATTACTCACATGGAAAGTACCTCGTATCTCAACTGTCATGGGATACTCTACTATACATTACACTGGCTCTTAAAATTCCCAAATGATATAGGGTGCTTCGAAAAGTGGTAGAAAACCTTGGTATATCGCCTTTTCTCTGTCTGAGATCACGCAGGTACGTATTAATATTTTGTCTCCGAATTTAAACCTTGTTGGGTTATATTCCATGACCCTATTTTCCCTATCTGTTCTACATTTCCCTTTTCTTATCAAGTTCTGCTTTATTTTCTCCATGGTTTCTGCCATATCTCCGTGGTTTCTTTGTTCTTCCACACTGAGCCATTCATCCCATATTCATTCCGGTTTGCGTCCAAATTGTGCTTCAGTTAGTGTGATCTCAGTGGCGGTGTTATGGATATCAGTCATATGCTTCTACTGTTGTTAGACATCCCACCCATGACGAATGTGCTTCTTGGTAGAAAATCCTCAATAAAGTCTTTAACGTTCCATTATATCTCTCGACCATATTCCCTTGAGGATGCCTTATGCTGCAATATACGGGTTTGATTATTTCTTTTTCCAATTTATTCTTCCAGGTTGCACTTGTGAATTAAGCTCCTCTATCGCTCAAGATTCTTCTGTAAGATCCTAATAACGGTATGTGTTTTTCAAGTATAATTTTCATTATCGTCTTGGTGGTTGCTCGACGGAGAGGTCATAGCTTAACGTATTTTGTAAAAGCGTCGATGGTGGACAGGATATATTTGCATCTGTATTGTCTTGAAGGTAATGGTCCCACTATATCTAGGCACATGAGATCGTTTGTACATTCCGGGATTATGGTTTGCATTTCAGCATATGCGGGTGTATTGCGCGGCTTGAGCAGTTGACATGTCAGACATGAGGCCAAAATTTTCCTTATCTCCCGATACAGCTTTGGGTATTAGAACTGTTCCTCTAACATATGATACCCTTTGCATGCCCCCAACTGACCGTACAATCTCATGAATTTCCGTGATCAGTTTATAAATTAATCCCGTCGGTATGTAAAATTTCTCCCTCTTGTTCTTGATCTTAATTAATCCTTTGGGTGCTATTCGGTAGAATCCGTTCCCTTCGGGCCTTCCCGTGAGTGCTTCTATATTTGGTCCCAACTTAGGGCAATTCCTCTGATGTTGTGTAATATTCTTCAGTCCTTCGGCCAATTCTTCCGAGGGATCGTTTGCTAGGATTATGGCTGTCATCGGTTCTTCCTGCGGGAAATAATTCTTCTCCGGTGCATCATATGGATATCGGCTTAGTATGTCTGCCACTACATTATTTTTTCCTTTGCAATATCTGATTTCGAAATTATACTCCTGTGTATAGAGTATCCAACGGGATAACATGCTATTCAATAATCTGCATTTGAGTATGAATGATAGTGCTTTGTGCTCTGTAATTACCACTATTAGCGATCCTAGAATAAAACTTCTATATTTCTCCAGGGCATGTTTTATGGCGAGTAACTCTATGAGAGTAGTACTTATATCACTCACTTTCGTCAGTCTCACTTGGTGGTATTCCATCATGAAAAATTTTAAGATGTCAACTTTTACTAAAAACACTCGATTACTCGACTCGACATTAAGCTTTAATCCCCTCCACTTCGTCCTCCTAGCCCCCCTCTCTACCCTCCCGTGACCACCTTCTTCCTGCATTGTTCTCTTCCCCCCCCTTTCCCCACCTGGTAATGTTTACTATATAAGGCCTGCACATCGGCCTCCATTTACCTGAAGATGATGGGAATGCACATCGAAACCTGGGTCGTTGTTTAATAAATCGAGTGGTTTTAGTAAAAGTTGACATCTTAAAATTTTTAATGAGAGTAGTACTGTATGTTATTTCGACCCCTCTCAAGCTCCTGCTAGCAAAATATATGACTTGTTCTTCTCCTTCTTCTGTTATATGATAGAGGCGGCTAGATATAGCGTATCCGCTGACATCGGTTTTGAATATAGTACGTTTTCCTTGGATCAGGGTGATGCAGTAGAAGTGATTTGCAAAATTCTTCCTTTATTCTCTCAAATACCTCCTCGTATATTTTTGTCCACTCCCAATTCCGGTCCTTTCTGGTTAAATTATTTATACTATTGGTAAGTTCAGCGGGGTTCTGATGGAATTTTGAATAGTAATTAATTAAGCCTAAGAAAGATTTTACTTGTTTTCTGTTTCATGGCCGTTGGTATTCTTGTATACGTGCGTATTTCTCTTCTGCTATCGTGATGCCCTGCGTGGTAATATCATGTCCCAAAAATCGGATTTTATTCCGACAGAAAACTGACTTTTTGAAGTTCGTTTTGATCCCGGATTCTTTTAATTTTCCTAATGTGGTTGCTAAGTGGTCAAAGGGCTAAGGGCTAAGTGGTATGTTCGTTAACCGATCGCGAGACTATTAGCAAGTCGTCTTTGAAGTTTACACAATATTCATCCACTTCACTCTCCAATATGAGTCTTAACGCTCTGCATAATGCGCTGCTACTTTAACAGCATCCAAAGGGTACTCGCGTAAACTGGTGTGTCCTTCCCTCAAATGAAAAGCTACAGTATTTCTTTGAGTTTGGACGCAGATTTATCTGATATAAGCTCATCGTCAAATCCAAAGTTGACATGAAGTTTGCTCTGATACATTGCTGAAATAGTTTTTCAGTCGTTCTTGATGTTGCATAGTCTGGCTTTGTAAGACGATTTATGGCTCTCCCGTCTAGGCATAGTCGAATGGTGTTCTTTCTTGACCGCGCATACTAGTGGTGATATATATCTTGATCTGCTGCCCTCGATGATTCCTTGTGTTTCTAAGTCCTTTATGGCTTCATGTGCTTGTTTTCTAATGCTTTTTAAGGATGCTATATCCTCGGGTGCGGAACTCTTCCTTCTCTTCCACGTCTTTCTGGTATTGGTACCTTTTATGAATCTGGGTATCTCTTGAAATAGATTCCGATTTTCATTTATTATTTGTCAATTCCCGTTTTTCTTCATAGGATATTTCGGATATCCTTGCTATGTTTTTCTGGGTGGCGATCGTCAGGGAAAGCCTGGAATTGTTGGGGAATTTTGAATTTCTGGAAATGACAGGGAATTCTTGTAACAGTCAGGGAAAAACTGGGATATGAATCCTCATTATTTTTCTACCATTACTTTTATCGGCCAGTCTTTCCCGTCCTTTATTTCACCAACTGAAACTGAAGTCCGTCGCTGACGTGCATGGAATAAGCCCCATCAATTCGTGAAATATTCAGTTGTGAATCTTATTAGTTGTGAATTAGACGTACAATGTCTCCCTTTTGTATATCCTTATTGCGATATTTGCCTAGTAGTGTTAAAATTCATGATCACAACGCTCAACACAAGGAATCCGGGTCTACGTTATTCGGAAAATTTTACCTCGAGTTTTATTTTAACTTCCGAAACTCTGGTCGAGAGGTAGCTGGAGCACACTAGCTTACAATAAATACGTGCTCGCAGCTCTAAAAATACGAGACGATGATTAGAAAATTTAAAGCTGCTGTAGAAGATTTATAAAGAAAAATATTCCAATAATGGGTTACCTTTTGGCGATTGGTCAGGGAAATTGGTTAACCCATAAGGGAAAAATCAGGGAATTTAAAAATTGGATATCAGTAGCCACCCTGGTTTTGTCTTACGTCTTCTTCCGTGATCTTCTTTTCAAACTCTTCCTCTGCCTTCATTGTTCTGCCGTCCTTCCACTATTTCATATTGGCCATCAGTTTTTGCGTCCCCAAATCCGACTTCTATCTTTAAAAGCGGCGATAAGGAAGATCCCAGTAACTACAGACCTATCTCCCTCACGTTCATCTCGAGCAAAATATTAAAACATATGATTGTCAGCACAATTATGTGGTATTTAGATAGTCAGAAGTTATTCATTCAAAACCAGCATGGATTCCGAAAAGGCAGGTCCTGTGAAACCCAGCTAGCCCTCTTTCTTCGCAATATTCTTTCCTTTGGAAAAAAGGCTCATCCAGGTAGACGCGATATGCTTAGGTTTCAAAAGAGCTTTCAATGAAGTTCCGCATTCGAAATTACTTGCTAAGCTAAAATCCAATGGAATACGCCACGATATATTATGCTGGATTAATGATTTCGTATAAAACTACGAACAGAAGGTAGTTCTAGGTGGCATTAGTTGAGATACAGTGAAAGTGACATCGGATGCAACCCAGGGAAGTGCCATTGGTCCCTTATATTTACTTTTGTATACTGATGATATCACCACAGTCGTAACGAGCAGAATCCGCCCTTTCGCGGACGACCCAGTATCGTACGGGGATATTGTCACTGAGTCTGACAGAATTGCATTGAAGAAATACCTAGATGTTATAAACGAATGGTGCAATACTTGTAAATTAGAATTAAATGTTAAGATATGCGTTGTTATGAATTTTTGGAAAAAGAAAATCTTGTTCCATGAAACGTACACAATTAATCAAACCGAACTATTAAATGTAGAGTCAGATGTACTTAGGTGTGACCCTCACTCAGGACTTGTCCTGGGGGAAGCGCATACGGGAAATTGGTGGACGAGCAAATCGTAATTTGGGATTAATAAAAAGAATACTGCGAAAGTGTTACGAGAAAGTAAGGAGCGATGTTATTTTTCTCTCGTGAGGCCTCACTTGAGTACGCCGCTAGTATATGGGAGCCTTACGAAGCATACCAGTTTCAAATATAGACCGAATACAGCGGAGAGCGGCAAGATTTGTTAAAAATTGTTACGATAAAAATAGCAGTGTTTCTGAATTGTAGAGGGCATTAGGGTGGAACCTCTTTCTGATCTTAGGGAAACATATCGATTAAATCTTTTACGAACTTTTAATGTAGACAATTTTTTGCCGGACGTTCAACATATTTGATTAGAGCCAAACTATAATGGTAAATAATCATGTATAATAATCAGGAAATAGACTGTAGAAACAATAGATTTAGAATGTCATTTTGCTGGAAGGAAAGTGGTAGGTAGGTAGCATGTGGAGCATATCAAGGAATGAGTGCCTTTCTAAGGAAGTGAAAATCGCCGCGTGCCAAAGTACTTCTCCCCAATTTGTTGTATGGCAGTTAAACATGGGTATGTCAGGATAGACATAAGAATAGACTAAACGCCTTTGGTTTGAGTTATCTGAGGAGTATTGGTGTCAAAAGTAGGGTGGATAGGGTTAGGACTGAATGGGTAATAAATGAATGTGGGTTAGATGCTCCAGTAATGGACATATATGAAAGGAGTGTGCTTCGTTGGTTTGGCTATGTTGAGAGAATAGATGAGAGTCGAATAACGAAACAGATATATGAGAGTAGAATGAATGGTGTGAGAGGTAGAGGTAGGCCAAGAAAGTTGTGGTTGAGGAAATTCTTAGGAGGAGGAATATTAGGAGTCTTAAAAACAGGAGGGCGTGTATGAAGCAGTGAATGGGGGTAAATGAAGCAAAAGAGGTTTGCAAGGATAGGTCAATATGGAGGAAATTATTGAAGCAGAGTTAGGCGTACAAATGTGTGTTTGTGAGTGAAACTCTGTGAATGTGCCTACCCAGGAAGGGAACGGCTTGATTGGTGTGAATGCATGGGAGTACTAATACTAATACTTATTAGTACTACTATGTATGTATGTATTTTTTCCAAGCACAATAAGATACCATAATAGTTGCGATGGATCAGTTTTAGTATACTAACAATCTGGCTAGGTAAAGTTGGTGTTGCACTTGTGATAAATATTTTTACTGCATTAGGTATCAGCAAATATCCCCGCACGAAATTTACGGGTTTGTAGCTCTCGCATGATTTAGTACCTTTTTATTCTATTTAGTGCTTATTTATTTACCTGATTTAGTACCTTATTCATCAGTCGCATTAGTGATACTAACCAGAAGTTTTATCTTGAATAGTGTACTTCATTTTTACTGCATTAGGTGTCTACAAATATCCCCGCACGAAATTTCCGAGTTAATAGCTCTCGCATGATTTAGTACCTCTTTATTTTATGTAGTGCCTATTTATTTACCTGATTTAGTACCTTATTCATCAGTCGCATTAGTGATACTAACCAGAAGTTGTATCTTTAATAGTGTACTTCATGGTAGCATGTTCGTTTACGTAGCATCTATTAGTTTCTGATCTGACCGCGCATTGTTATCCTGACAGGTTTTGGCCTGTGCATGGCATCCGGTCGAACGTGCGCGGATAAGATTACAGTTAGCATTAGTGCTCAGTGCAGCAAGCTGCGAAACGCCTTGTACTATTAGGGAATTGTGGACAAACATGAAACATATTTTTGATGCGTGTTGTAATTGACTCTAGCGGTTCCAAATAGAGATGGGCCATTTTGACAATTACCGTGGTATTTTACCTAACTTACCGCAGACCCTGAAAATTACCGTTATCATCGGTAATATTCACCTCCGTCTTTGAAATTTTTCACACCGACATATTCTGAGCATATTATTTCAAGCTGATTCGATATATATTTGATATAATCTGAATAGTAAATAAATGTACATACATTTGTGGAATATTTATCCTTGCGGAATATTTGTGGAACTATCGTTTTTAAATGTTTGAATGAAAATTTCTTACAAACTGAACAATGCCGAAACAAAAGAACACTGAATTACGTGTGGGCTGACGTATAAGTTTTTAAATTTTCTTTATTTCTAATACATTAATGTAGCCATAGTAATTGTTTACATGCCGTTAACCCTTTATTCTTGGGTTTTCTGTTAAATCCTCGAAGTGCTCTTAATGGCATAAAATGTAAAATTACCGGAAAATTTCCTCAAATGAAAATTACGGTAATATACCCATCTCAAGATCCAACACAAATCCCCTTGAAAAGGGAATGAAAAAGAAATTCATCGGTGATGTTGGTAGAAATAAATAAAAAGTTTTTATTCTGTATAAATAGTATCAAATGAACAGGTGGAAGTAAAAAAGACGAAGGTACAAAGTAATATCAGAGCATTTATATTTTACAAGCCGACTTCTTGCTTGATCCAGTCCCGGAGTGCGGTCACCCGCGTGTATACTCCCGGGTAACCGGGCTCGGCGCATCCGTGTCCGAACGACACGATCCCCACGAGCTTGCCATCCTCTACTAGTGGGCCACCGGAATCACTCTGAAATGTATCGTAACAAGAATGGACGAACTCTCAGTATGGATCTGATATCAAACGATCTTGCTCAAAATCGGAGAACGATGAGCAAATATTCTCTCACTCTCGAACTAAACATTGTAGAGAGGTTGGAGTTGTTTTATTTGAAAGACACCGATTACTTTAATCAACTTGTCTTGGAGAAAACGTTAAGTGTTCAAGGTGTGTAAGGGTGAACATACCTTCACCATGCCTGAGAGAAATCCTGCTTAAATTACAAGATAGTATCACTAATGGGAGGCTTACGGTGTCCCATTTTGCACGATTTCTGAAAGTCTCGACTCTTAGGGCTTCAGATGGTGACATTTTATGATGAAATGAGGTGTGCAAAAAATGTCTGAAATCGGATTATATTTAGGGGTCACGCTCGCAGCTTTTTGTTTAGCATGGGGGCTCCCATATACGCGCGCCGCCAATTTGAAAAGCCCGCGCTTCCGGGCCTCCGCGCCGCCCCCCACCATTTCTTAAATATAATCCGATTTCATTAAATTTTTGCCCACCTCATTTTCTCACCAAATATCACCATCTGAGACGCTAAGACCCATGGCTTTCAGACATCGATGCAAAATGGAACACCCTCGGGAGTCTTCAGTATTCGCAAAAAGTACCACGATCTCTAAAACCTACCGCAGAAGAAAGCTGTCAATTTTAATATCATCGCTCATAGAAGTTGGGTGCTTGTCTTACATGGTACACGATTTTAGAATATAGTTTTCATGATCTGTTTGACGAATGATGATTGTTTATAAAGAATAATCAGCAAGAATTATTTTGCTGTAAAGAGATTGCCTTCTGACATGCATTTTACCTTTTTCAATAATTTGTTTGCAGTCGCATTAAGCGACCGAGGCAATGCATATGTCACTGTGTATATCTTTTCACGCACAGGGCCCTTATTGGTGAGACGGTTGGCCATGTCATAAAAGAGCAAAATTCGTGAATCCTGTCGCTTGTTTGGAAATTTTCAAACATTTTATTGAAAACGGCGATATATTTATTTTCCGATTAAATTTTAATATGCATATATTTGGTTAAATAGCATGAAAAAGACGTAAAGGTGATTTTTTTCTACATATTTTGAGCATAAAATGTTTTTTGTTTATAGCTTATGCGTGAGTTTCGGGCACATTTTGGAGTCTATAGACGGAATCGCATATAAATAATTAATCAAGATAGTATTGCTTTATAGACTCTCAATTCAAAATATTTCAGACACTTCTCGTATGAGGAATAAGAAAATGTAGTCGTCCAAAGCAAGGAATTATGTCATAAGTAAGGTATCTGAAGACAAAGATGAGCTCTATAACGAAGATTATAAAAAGAAACTCAGAATATTGCTGCACGGACACTCGGTCCTGCTCTGCAATATTAATGCAAGGGTACGAAGAGAAGGCTTACTTACTTGGCAGGAGTCCTTTCCTGGAGCGGCCGCGCAGATCATGTTGCCGGTAATAGTTGTGTATGAGTCGTTACACTCTTTCTGGTCAAATATTTGGACAATAACGTGCCGCAAATGCTGGGGTAGGTTGCCTCCCTCCTGAATAAAACAAATGAAGAACGAAGTCAAAAATAGCGATTGCGTGATATTACGAGTGGGGTGAATCGATTTGATCTATTTCAAGGAAGTGAATATGTACTACTTTTTGTCTGTGTTTCTCCCTTTTGGATGGAACAAGTGAAGGACGACGTGAAATATAGCCATGGCATGATATTACGCGTAGAATGCATGTATTCGATTTGTTTCGGGAGTTGAGTACCGCGTTTTATTCGCGGCCATGAACGCCCAAATAGAATATTCTAGAAATTCCACTATAATTCCATTCCAAATAGAATATTCTAGAAATAGTTTGAGATGATGATTCAAAGCCGTGTTTATTCGCGGCCTTGCTGGCAAGTTTTAAATAATACAATTCATTGATTTGCAGATTGAATTATTTGAATCGACTGCTCAAAACCATATACTTCTTAGTTATGACATTTTTTGGTAAGGATTCTTTTTACATCGTGCGTCTATCAAATGACTTGTTCTCACCGTGGTGGTTCCCCAACCAGATACATCGGCGTCTGATCCAACTTTTACGTCCATGTCTGCATCAGGAAAAGCAATGGGCTGAATTCCAGTCCCGAATTTGAATGGTGGGTTGACCTGTAAAAAGAGAATATATATGTTGTTTAAAACTTTGTAATTTTCGCTAGGTTGTGGTTAATTTTTAGATGACGTAGGTATAGGCAGGTAGGTAGGTATGTATATTTTTAGTAAGGGCGTAATTTTGAACATGAAAATGTCATTGGAACCAAATTAACCATGTCCTTTGTCAGCAATGAGTGATTTTCCGGTAGCGAATTGAAAAGTATCTTCTTCTTCTTCTTCTTAGTGGAATCTGTCTTCTGCAATCTGTCATGTGATTATGTAACTGTGAGAAGGGTGAGAGCGACGTCGCGTCGTTGCCAAGGGCAACGTCATACGTATGACGGAGGGTGATAGCAGCGATTATGTATCCGTGATAGCACTCTTTATCACCTTCACGTCGTCATAGCGTAGCACGCTCGAAATTGATGGTGATGGGGGTGATAGGCGTTATAAGGTATCGGATATACGTGCGAATACGTTGACTAAATATTTAATTACAGTAGTCCATGCCCAATTAACTAACTTTTAATGACTTTCATAAAGCACTACGATTAATTATTACAGGAGAATAAATTGTCTTAGTCCTTTAAAAAATAAATTCGATTATTTAATTATATTTTCACTGTTTAAAGCGCTATAGAATTTTTTCTCGCACACGAATTTAATATTAATTCTAAAAATGTTTAATGTTAACAATTCACAATTGTCATAATTGTAACTTGAGTTACCTAGACAGTATGGTAGCCATGAATGTACGCCTTCATATAATAGACGGTAGGTTTATTGACGTGTGATAGTTTCGCTCTTTATATATTTGTTTGCTAAGACAACCGTAAATGACGGTAAGAGTTGCGATAAAGTGTTCGTGTCGTTTTAGGATTTGCTGTTATAATCCTATGCAATTTACGCATTCTACTGTAGCAATGTACTGTAGGTGGACATATAAAACTTCAGCTGCCGTTCAGTTGCACAGCCCACTCGACTAATACTTTCAAAGGCACACTTAAATAACTGCGAATTATTTGATGGCTCATATATATGACAATATCGAAAGAGTTCCAATATAGAAAGGAACTTAAAAACTTATACAAGTTTGCATTATGTTAATACCTAGGTACCTTAGGTGTAACGAATAACCAGCACGTTATCTCATACATATAACGTAAACGGAACTAATACCGTTTAATGTGCACTGAAGTAATTTTCAATGAAATTAATAATGCGACGGAGAGGTTTGAAGTCATAACAAATCTGCGATGCATTTGCAATACATATGTAACCTTTTATTACAAACGAAATCATAACGATAACATAATGATTTCCACTTCCGCTATAATTAATATGTGGTGTTAGGTACGTTATAACATATTTAACACAATATTTAATTCCTAAACATACAACAAGGAATAATGTGGAGTACTTAAACTCTAGTGCCGCCGACATCGTTTCAGCCGCTCAACACGCCGCAATTGTTTGCTTGGAATGTGTCGATGATTTTCATTGGCTGTTCAGATTTTCCATTGCTACCAACCTACAGGAAGCCCATGACCGTCATACGTGCTATGACGGTGCTTTACATGATCGCTCGATGACGCCGGCCGTCATAGGAGGCCGTGATAGCTATCACCCGATCGCTCTCACAGTTACATAATCGCCCCTCTGACAAATTTCAACTGGATGCCCTCCATTGCAGTCGGTCCTGAGCATATTCTTTCATTTGCCTGTAACTACAGCCATTTTTTATATCATCGAGCATTCCCATTCTTCTTCTTCCCCTTCCTCGCTTTCCTTCTATTTTTCCTTCAATAATTCTTCTAAAAAGACAATTTTGGCGTAATATATGTCCCATCCAAGCTGTCTTCCTCTTTTTTATTTCCCCCAGAAGTTTTCTTTCTTCTCCTATTATCATCAGTACATCCTCATTTCTCATTCTATCCTTCCACTTCACCTTTAGCATTTTTCTCCACAACCACATTTCGAAACTTTCTAAGTACTTTTCATCTTTCTTTTTGACTGTCCATGTTTCGCTGCCGTAAGTCACCACACTCCATACAAAACATTTTGCAAATCTCTTTCTCAGTTCTATTGGAGTGCTAAATGCTGTCAGAAGTTCTTTCACCTTCTCAAATGCTTTTTTTACCCATAGCTATCCTCTGTCTGCTTATGATAAGGAAATAAGGAAACGGATGATGAAAGCATTTGTTTGGAGTGTGGCCCTACACGGGAGCGAAACATGGGTAATAAGAAAACAAGAGAGCAGGCGGCTAGAAGCCCTGGAGATGTGGCTCTACAGAAGGATGTTGAAGCTCAGCTGGAATGATAGAGTCACGAATGAAGAGGTACTGGAAAGAGTTCAGGAAACCAGATCCCTGTGGCGGCATATCCAAACGAGAAGACACAAACTCGTAGGGCACATTCTAAGACACGACAACATCGTTACAACGTTAGCAGAAGGAGCCATAGAGGGAAGGAATCGCCGGGGACAACCAAGGATGTCATTCATGCAGCAGATTGTGAATGATATGGGTTGCACCACATACACAGAAATGAAGAGAAAAGCAGAAAGAGAGGAATGGCGTACTGCTGCAAACCAACCCAGGGTTGAACACTGAAGAAGAAGAACCCTCTTCTTACTTCGTCTTACTTCGTGGGTACAGCTCCCATTCTCAGTCACTAAACTTCCCAAGTACTGAAATGATTTCACTTGCTCAACAATTTTTCCTTCTACGGATATATTTATGATTGCTTCATTCGTACTTACTCTCAACACTTTTGTCTTTCCAACATTTATTTTCATTCCGTATTCTTTCCCCACCCTTGCAATATATTGCAACTCTCCATCATATACTGTAGCTCCTCTTCCGATTCCGCCAGTACTGCTTGATCATCTGCATACTTCACTGTCTTTATTTTTTCTCCTCCTACCTCTACACCTCTTGCTTTTTCTAATGCTTTATTGGCTAGCTCTTCTGCTTAAATATTGAAGAGAGATGGTGACATGCAACATCCTTGTCTGACTCCTTTCCCAATACCCATCTCATCTGTCTCATCATTTCCTACTCTTATCACAACTTTCTGTTTTGTATACAGCCCTTTTATTAATCTTCTATCCTTCCAGTCTGTGCCAATATTTTTGAGAATCCTCAGTAGCAAACCCAGTTGACTTTGTCGAATGCCTTCTCCCAGTCAACAAAACATATATACAGGTCCCGATTCACCTCAAACATTTTTTCGCCAATCATCCTTAGGCATCCCATTGCATCTCGTGTTCCTTTACCTTTTCTGAATCCGAACTGGTTTTCTCCCATATTTTCATCAATTTTCTTTTCTATTCTTCGTAATAATAGCCTTGTTATAGCTTTGGTAAAATGACAAATAATACTAATTGTCCTATAATCTTTACATTCTTTAGCATTTCCCTTCTTTGGTAGTGGAACTAAACTGACTTAAGTAAATATGCAGGCCAAATTCCCGAATCATATATCCTACTGACTAGACTGGTCAATCTAGATATTGCAGTATTCCCTAATGCTTTCAAAGCCTCAGAAATCTGAGGACAACGCTTCTTAAAATGATTTGCTGTTTAATTTAAATGAGCTGCTTTATTTACTTTGAAGAGAGGTTTTTAAGTCGTGAATCGTGATAATTTTTACCTTATATGTATTGCTATTTTTGGGTATGGTTTCAAATCCGGCAGTAACTGGAACGTGTTTATAAGATATCACTTCATATTCTAGAAATAGTCACATCGGTTTGTCTATTGTATTGTGTAAGTAGTCACTGCCCCCCTTTCAAGGTTGAATAATATCATCCTGGTCCTTTAAAATATCTCCACATGTTTCCGAGCAAATGAAGGGTTATTCAATGGCATCAAATATGCATCTTTTTGAGTTATTCTCGACGGCGTAAACAGAGGTGATAAAAATTTTATAGTAACAAGTACCTGTAAAGAGGGGTATGTATCGCCTCGGGGTTCACCTATTTTACAATGATCTGCGCAATCACTAATGCTGATCCTTTTGTGTGACTTGTTTAACTGCTGTATGGAGAATTTCAGGATGAATTGTAATCATGCCATTATTAGAGAACTTTTTTCATGTCTAGCTGTGAACAACACGCTGAGTGCGTCTCGAAAAATTGAGATCTAAGTGAAGTACCTATTACCCTTGCACGAATTTTTCAAGTTATTTCTGGTCAATGTGGCTAAATGATCTACATCTACATACTTCCCAGCTAGCCGCCGTGTGGCAGGGGCTGTTAGGACTCCAGACGTGTAAAGATATAATGTACGTATAAGGTTTTGAGAAGTGAAATGGTGATGTGTATTAAGGGAGTGTATTTAGTGGAGTTCACTTTTTGTGATCGCTTATTGTGCGTAAAAATAACGAGTTTTTGTGCCTATCTCTTCGGCAGTGTACCTCTCTTATTTTATCAATTCTGTCAGACCTAGAGATAGAGAGGCGCCATGATAATATTCTCTTTGTCGCTCTGTGACACACCAGTTTTGAATTTCTCAAGCAACCTAAGCCTAGCTTGCAGCCTCCCAGTCTCTAGGGGCTCCCACCTTAACCCATCTAAAAGTTGTGATACACTACATGTTCGCTCGTAGCAGCTTTTCTTTATATTATATTAATTTTTTTGTTAAATCTTTATGACCAGGGTCCCAAATTCTCGCGGTGTATTCGAGGTGCGGCCTAAACAGCGAAGTAGCATCTCTCTTTTACTTTTTCATCCTAGGACCTTCCTATTATACGCTTAACAAAACCTAGTTTCGTTGATTCTGGGCCGCATATGTTTTGTATGTGTGTTCCCCACGAAATATCAAAAGTTAAGGTAATTCTAAGATAATATTGATGCAATATTTTACCGAATACATTGAACAGTGTTCGATTATTTGCGTCATTTCAATTCAAAATTCTTATGATATTTTATATAGTCATTATGTCTACTTGCTGTTTTAATGAAATGGTCCTACTGCTCATTTACTCTGGGCTTTGTTTAGATTTGTATTTATAATATTGTACTTGTATTTGTTTCGTATTTAGTTGATGCTCCACGATAAAGTCGATATTCCAAATTTTGTTCACTTTGAAGACATCGATGAAATACATAAGTAACTAAATCACTTAAGCTATATATTAAATTGCATCTCGAAATAGACGAAAGCTTCCACAATAGTGGGTGATTTTTGCGAAATTTAGTTTTTAAAGAAATGAAGTCTTATTTAAATCATAATCAGGAACTTTTGATGACTTTTTCTTACCCAGCGTGTACAGTTGATTTTCACTTCATATTTACGAGCCAAGAATTAACTATTAAATTAAGCTTACACTTAATTTCCATCCATCTCTAGGATAAAGAAAGCGAGGTTGGTGATTACATTTGGAGGACACTAACTCGAGCAAATATAGCATTTTAATTACTTAGGTAGTACGTTAGAAGAAAACGGACATAGTAGAAAAGACGTACGGAAGAGAAAGTGCTAGCTAAGGAGGTGTTTGGTAATAAAAGGAAGCTGATGACGGGGACCTTAGGGTAAGGCTGTGTGAAGAGCTTGATGTGGAGCGTAGCGTCGTGTGGTGCAGAAACGTGAATCCTCTGAAAGGAGGACGAGAGAAGGCTGTTGGCATTTGAGATGTAGGTGTGGAGAAGGATGGGGAAGTTTCTTTGAAGGCTTCCGCGACTCATATACTTGTTAATATTGCCGTTTTCAGGTATTCTCGTCGCGTGTTTAGTTTTTTTGACTATTGTTTCTCCCCTCTTCCTGGGGGCGTCTTCAGGTCCGTTGGACATTTTGTAATTATAAAAAATATTAAATAATTATTATTAATCATTATTATTTAATAATTACAAAATGTCCAACGGACATGAAGATTCCCCCAGGAAGAAGGGAGAAACTGTAGTCAAAAAAACTAAACACGCGACGAGAATACCTGAAAACAGCAATATTAACAAGGATGGGGAAGGTTAGGTGGACGGAGAGGAAGACAAATGAGGAAGTGCTTGAAATAGTGGGAGAGGAAAAGAAACTTCTGAATGGAATTCAAGATCGTCGGAGTAGGTGGCTGGAGGATGTGGCGATGGGTTGCTCAAGAGTGTGATAGAGGGAAGGATGTTGGGCAAGCGGAGAAGGGGTAGAAGGAGAATATGATTCATTGACGGGATGAAGAAGGGTACATCGTATGCTGAGGTGAAAAAGGATATACTAGGGCAAGGTAGGCCTCTGAAAGTGTAGAAAACTGGGAGGAGATTCTCTAACATTCAGAAAAACCTACCTTAACCGGCAGAATACATTTAAAATAACAATCCATGTGACTCAAATGTGGAATGAATTTTTTACTCACCTCCAATATGCTAATATCTCCATCAAGGACGCCCATGTCAAAACCGGGGTGTTGATGAATCTTAGTGACCTGGTGGATGCTGCCACCTTGGTCCACTAGAGAGCTGCCAGCCCTCATGGACAGTTCATCAGCAGACACACTGAGTGAATGAGATCAAAGGTTTATTAATTTTAAGAATAATGGAACTAGTTATGCAAATAACTTCAAACTTAAAACACTATGCGACTGCCTCTGATGAGAAAGACATTCTCGAGTTTCTGTTTAAACCACAATAAGCTTGTTGTTGTGATTGCAAAGACGTTATAAGAATAGTTACAAAGGTTTATTAATTCTAAGATTAATTGAACAAATAAAGCACATTGTATCAAACTTAAAGCTCTCCGCGGTCATCTTTGATGGATGTAAAATCTCAAGAATCGATTTGTAATTATTTTTCCTCTCGAGCGGAATTGGTGGTGATTTTTCTCGATTCAATGTCTTTTATATCTTGACGGATTTCCCCGCTATGGTGTTTCACCTTGTAGCTGTGAGCGTGGATGCGTTCGTAATTATCGTAGTCATTTTGTTATTGTATTGAGTATATTCCTACAAAATTTTGTTAATTTGTGCGATGCTCCTCATTACATGGTAAATATTGGATTGTGTTGTGTTGTCATTCTTTGTTTTAAGACATATGAATGTGAAGAAGCTATGAAGACATTTATACCTTCCGGCTAAATAAAATATTATATTATATATTAAATATTTCATGCAAAGCAGCTGTAGATCCTTCTTTAGTATCATCATCAACTGGTATTCTGCCTACTGGCAGGTCCCAAACACCAAAGCTGTCTCCAATTCCTCTTATCTCAGGCCTCTTTCTTTAATATAACAGTGATTATATTAGGTATTGATTATTGTTTGGAAAGAAATTATTTTTGTGGGCCAGAAATAATCGAAGTTTCGCTTGAAAATTCACAATACATGCGATGGAAATAATCCCTTTCATTTTCAAACTATTCCACTTGTACGATGCAAGTTATATTTAAGGCTTCAAGTTATTAGGTCCACGTTAACATATATTAATGATGAAATAATCACTCACCCGTAAGTGCAGTGGGCGGCTGTGATGGCCAATGTCTCACTAACGATTGATGCACCGCATTTGAAGTCCCCGTCACGGCGAAGGGCGAGCTGTAATTGGAAAAGGCCATTATTGCTTTTGAGAGGCCTTAAAATTAGGGTGATATTATTTTCGTTCTCAATTTGGATATTTAATGAATGCGAAATGAAAAAAGAATTTAAGGAAATTCCATGCATTTTATATGAAATGGTATTGTTTCGGTACCTTTCCTGTGTCATACACTACGTTTACCAATCGATCTGAACTTGGACCGATCTGAAAATTCCAAGCGAGCCGACTCAGATCGCCTGGTTTACCAACCCGGTCTGAAAATATCGATAGCGAACAATCGAATGTATCAGTTGAACCACGATTGATCCAGTGTGTAAACTAGTGTAGAGTTGGAAATTTCCAGTCGCATTCCGAGTGAAGGACATTGCCCATTTGGAGGTAGAATTGCAATGTGCTACGATATCATTAATGGTATATAACTCGTCAATTCTACACTCTGGTTCTCCTCCGGTTACAGCTTGCGCTTTGAATAATAACGATTATATTTTGTTTCTAAATGACAACCATAAGAATAACGAGGAGACCCGCTGGTACCGATCGATTTGAAATTCCAGACTGGCAGAGCAAGGGTGCCCGCTTCTCAGATCGGTCCCATTAACTCGTTGCGTTTACCATACCGAGATGATCCCGTCAGATCGATCTGAGATCGATAGGTGAATGTAGTGACAATTAATTATTGGGATATTTAGGATAGAGTAACCATTAAAATTCTCAAATATTAGAGAGAGCCATCTGGGAAAAATGTCTACCACGAGAAAACGAAATCCATAGGTTAAAATGTTGTTGTCATCGCATTCAATTTCCAATGCATGTGGGTATATTTGTACAAGAAAAAAGTTTTTTTTCGAAAATGGTCTTCCAATCATAATTGGGTCATTTAAGATGGGATGACCCAATGGCGATTTGTGTCCAATAATTCTGAGATATCCAATTCCGATTCATAGTAATGCGACATTATGTATCGATGAAACCAAAGTTTGACTTACTTGGTATGGGTAGTCTTCAATGTTTGCTGTTTCACCTCCCACGATTTTACCGCCCAATCTTGGACGCAACAGATGGTGAGCTCGCCCTGTTTATTTTAGCAATATAAAGAGATGTAATGTATTCATTATATGGTACGGTTGATTAACAGAGACATTTTTACTAATCTCTCACTTCCTTTAGTAACTATTTCCATGGGCAATATAGTTTTAAAGGAATTAAAACCATTTTGGCTTCTTTGCTGTTCGTTTTTAATTTCGTCATGAGTGTCATGCTGGCAGAGCTAGGGTGCCGAGTCGGCCCGTTTCTCAGATCGGTCCCATTAGCTCGTTGCGTTTACTATACCGAGATGATCCCGTCAGATCGATCTGAGGTCGAACTACAATCGAACATTTGAACTCACTTCGAATTCTGTCCAGTGATTAATTTATCAGATAAAACCTCCATATCGACTTTAGCAAATTGACTAGAGATGACACATGATAGACGTTACAGCAACAACTACAGCACTTGCGGACACATTAATCATCTCGTCTACAACATAATGTAGTTTCACTCTATCTGTTTAGGGTTACAATTTGGAAATTCTTTACAGAGCTGTAAACTTGATGCTGGAGACTTTATTGACTAATGATTTTGGAATTATTGGAGATTAAATAAAATCTTACCCTCATTTTCCAGAACAATAATTTTAGCACAGTTATTCGTATGCTAGGTTTGTATAAAGCTTTGAGACAAAAACTATTTCTCTCTCTGTGGTGGACGATAAATCGGTATAACTAGGCGATCAACTATTATTGGTGTCTTTACCCGTGTAAACTCCCTAGTTAAGTGATTCCTGCGTATGCCAGATTATGATCACAATTTCAAATGTAACTAAAGATCTCTGCTCTTACTTAAATAGAGCAAGAATAGCCTGAGACCCCTTTTGCTTGCAGGAACTAAAAATTTGCGTCATATGGAGCGGTCATCCGTCTCTCATGAAATTATTTCAGTTTTTTACTCCATAATAAAAAATTCTGGGCGTTCCAGAAAATGTGAACGTTAGCCTAGATCTTAGCACCCTAGCTTTCTTGCGCCAAATTGTGTGCAATATCCTCGACTTATTCATAACTAGACGTAGTGCCCATTGATTCTCAATGGGAGGGATATGACTAAGAAATAATATACATGGTAGTTCTATGTATGCAGAAAAGAAACTTACTTCCTATTTATAATCTTAACAGTGACTGCTTCGACATTCAAATGTAAATGGATAACTTATAGCCGCAGCAAAACCGCTTCTAAATCACTGTCCGCTCAGTGTCACTTTGCCACATCTATTCTGTCGTAGCCGAATCAAAGCGACTAAGACAGTGACGATCAATATTCAATCGTAAATGGATAAATTATGGCTGCAACATTACCAATTGGAAATCGCTGCCCGTTCAGCCTTTTTGGGTGCAGGTTTCTCTCGTATGCTTGTAGTTTGATGCTAACATTAAGAATGGTCTAAGATCGAATGGCGCTACTCACCTAAGGCACACACCACCAGGCAGGAGAGAAGAGCAAAGCGGAGCATGCTGTCTCTCATCTTCAATCCCGTGGGTAAAATGTGCCGAACCTGGAATCAAATGGGCCTATTTAAAGGAATCGGAATCTGACTGTAATTCCCGCGCGTCATCTTGAGGGACTTCTTGGTTTGTTTATCTGTTTTTATCGCTCCGGTGAAGGAAAATCCCAAGTGCAGCTTACTACAAAGAGCTTCATGAAAATGTTTGAGGGATAAACCGAAGGTATTTTGGTCTTATGTGAATGAGGTTCAAGGTATAATAACTCTTTGATAAAATCACTGAGAAATGATCTGGGAAAAGAACAAACAAATACTTATTGAAGTCACTTATCTTTCCTTTTATCAAATCGTAATTACACCATACTCTCAGAATGACCCTGCTACTTTACCTTACATACATAAAAAACCAACGCTATAATTATTAATGTTACTATCGAAAGCCACCTGAAAGATATCAACTTCAAGAAATCACCCGGACCGCGTATAAATCACCGCCCGAGATTAGAAATAATTAGACATCATAAGTATAATCTTGAGAGTAATATTTATGAAATCTGTATCAGATTTCGTGTTTCCGACGCCAATATAAGAATCTTGCACTATCAGATCGGGGAAGAGGAAGAATAGGGAACCATTAGATCAGTTTCCCTCGCTCTCATCCCGTTCAGAATACTGATACATATAGCGGTCAGTTTGATTTTTGTATTTTTAATGATAGTCAAGAATTGCGGACGGTAAATCAGGGTGGATTCCGAAATAGGGGTCTTGCGAAAACCATGGTTTTAGTAACTGATCGATTGAATAGGAGAACAACTAAATTCAACTAATTAATCGCGCTAAACTTAGCAGTGCGATAGATTTGCTGAATAATTTATGATGGATATCTCAGATAGATGAAAGGAAAAAATATTGGCTGAATCTTTTCTTTAATTGAAGAAGAATTTTTCAGAGAACGTGAAACAAATTTAGCTAAGTCTTCCTTTTGATGAAAACTATTACGTTAAAAATTACAAACATTAGATAAATATAGACCGAAGATGCAGCTGATTTAAAGTGGATTATTTTTAGACACAAGTAGGGGCCATGACAATTCCGATAAATATTTTCTATACTACTCCCACCCTTAAATGGTGGAAAAGACTCAGTACGCGTATTAAAGAACTTTTCCCAGTGTTTTGCTGGGGATGCTTCGATTGGCTGTGGAGAGTACGTTATTTGGGCTAACATGAATATTTTCCTTGTTGCCCTTATTCTTAAGATAATAGACTTCAAGGCTTGCTGCGCCCGTATCCCTCGTTTCCGTTGAGCTATTTTTCCAGCCTTATCGCCGTCAATTAAAGGGCTTGGAGCGTGAATCATGAGTGGTTGAGTAGACTTTTTAACCAGTTGTGGTCACATCTCCCAGACATAACATAATGGTCACTCGGGGTCTTTTGGACCCCACGGAGAATAATAGCTGTTATTTCTTTGTGACGTGATATAAAACCTTAAAAATTTAACTGCATATACTAAAATATATATGTTCTATAATATCATTGTACAGTTATGCAAAATTTATTTTTTAATATTCTATATTATACAATATAAAAAGAAAACGCGAAAATCCACTTTTTGGATAAAATCGTCATAAAATCTTTAAATTTCGCCATTTTTTATGGAATATAAGGGTTACATTCCCAAAATACGACCCTTTAAAATGATATAAGTTCAAATACTGATACTAAAAATAATTTATTCTGAATATTGAAGTACTGAATTTTAAGCGAAATTTGAAAGCAGTAGTGGGATTATTACAAGGGCAATTTAGTAGTGTTCACTATTGACTACAGATGGGAGAACAAGTTCGATTTTGACTAGGTCGTTTAATACCCTTTGTGTTCTTTCTTCGATATTGTTCTTAGCAACGTACTACAACGAACATAAATTCGCCATTTATGTGCTTGTTTTTCTGTATTCTCCATAAGCATAGTATAGTAACTTAAATAAAACTTTGTATACTCCACTATAGGTTTAATAACACGACCCGGGTTTCGACACTTCGTGTCATCTTCAGGTATATAGTGGAGTATACAAAGTTTTATTTGAGTTACTATGAATTACTTCCACAAAGTCAAGCCTGGAACCATTTCCTTTGTGAGCTTAGTATAGGTTGTTCGACGCTTTCGTTGATTTGGCAGTGCATGTTTCTATTCGAAATGACAACTTGTGCCGCATATTCGCAGATTTCCTTGGGTGTGTCACGGCAGTAAATGCTCACATTAATGGCGGAAATGTGGTGGAAATGGTTGCGAAGACCTGTATCGATGGAAGAATACAATCAATATCGAACAACCTTGGATTTTGAGGCGTCGCGTCGGTTCAAAGCTATGAAACCGTGAACTTGGTCTGGGGTCTTTTGGATCCCGGGTGGCCACTAGGGATTAATTACTTTCCAATTACGTAAATAAACATTTTTGGACCTCACTTCACTTAAGTACATCGATTTGAACGTTTGAAATAACCATATATGTTGTGATATAATTGATGCAAGAATAAGATTTAAATATTTTCGTATCAAATTTTAAGCTATCCGGGACTAGCCATGGAGTTCCACTTTTACGGCGTCACCCGCAATGCACAAATGTGCGAATTTCTTCAGAGAAAAAGTCAAGGGATCCCGGTCAAGGCGGATGACCTTTTCTCTGTGGAAATTCGCACATTTTCGTATCACTTACAATATTTTATTACTTGGGTTTACGGCACGAAATTCGGAATTTAGACGTAAATCGTAAGTACATGTTATTTTATTCGGTGTGTTACCTTAAAGATTAATTAGAACTATTATAAGAATGCAAATTATTTGTTTTCGCGCTTAGGAGGAAATTGCTCATATTTTATCGAATTATTTCGAAATATATGTCGAGTAAAATCATTAGACTACGCGTTAAATGGCATAAATTTCCAAGAAACCAAATTTCGCAAACATTGAATTTTTTTCGCCCTTATTTATACATATTGCTAATTAGTACGCGTATGAAAAGTTTCACGCAAAAATTTATTCAAACAAAAATCGATCCAGCCAACTTAAACGATCAATTCTGCTATCCGTCGTCACTAGTGTGGGTGTGGTCCCGGGAAAGTTAAAGTTCACTATGAGGAACAGATCTTTAGGGAAACAATACAGAACTTTAGGGAAAGTCTGTAACCGCTGATAAACCGGTTTTCCGAAAGGCGGGCTCTCGGACTCAGTCATCTAGATGTGTGCATCTGAACTCCTGACTTGATGGAAAACCCATGAGTTATTTAATGATGTAATTCTTCGGAAAGCACCAGATCCTTGTGAGATTCACCGTTATCTCACTACGGATTTTCCTTGCTTTGAGACTGATTAAAATCAATGGGTACTTCTGGGCAGAAAGAGGTTATGAAATTCGATAGATAAGGAGCATCATATTCTAGAATATGTATGCTAATTTTAGACGCGAATGTTGTTGCATTTTCTTATCTGATGTTATGCGTGCCGATTACCGCTGTACATTAATTTTTTTCCCTTAAGCTCGGTTCAACATTTTAGTGTTCTACATCTTCATACTACGTTTTGAGCCGCCTAATTGGCGCGCGGCAGGGGTTTTAGGACTCTAGCCGTGTAAAGATGTAAAGGAAATTGTTATCTCTGTATATAAGTATTATTCGGCAATACACCTCGATGTTGATGAGGAAGTCTTAACGAAGGATCTCAAGGCAATTCAAGCGTGGTGTGACGCGTGGCAGCTAGAATTAAATTTGAACAAAAATGTGTTGTAATGAACTTCTGGAAAAGAAAAAACTCCCCTCAGTACAATTATCACATACATAATACCCGATTAGATAGTGTAGAATCTGAAAATACCTTGGAGTTAAACTGACAAGTGATCTCTTGTGGATCAAACATATTTGGGAAATAACTGGTCAAGCTAATCGTATATTGGAATTTGTAAAAAGAGTACTTGGAAAGTGTACGATAAAGTTAGAGAAATCAGCTACTTCTCCCTTGTTAGACCCCACTTAGAATACGCTGCCAGTGTTTGGGATCCACCCTAGGTAGGCTTAAAAATAGAGTTAGAACGCGTGCAGAGAAGATTAGTAAGGTACGTGAAAGGCCGTTGAGAGTCTCGTTGGTGTTACTGGCCTCTTGCAAAAACTAGGATGGGAATCGCTTTTAGACCGTCGATTTGACTCAAAATTTTATGTAAATTCAAAACCGATTTATTTTCAGAGGAAGTTATCAATGTCTTACGAACTCCAACATACTACAGTAGATCAGATCATGAGATTAAAATAAGAGAAATAGATTGTAGATCAGAAAGGTTTAAAATGTCGTTTCCCGCTATCCCGCGTCCCGCGATCGATAAGAGACCATAATGACTGCGTTGAGACTGTGAAGTAGGTTAGTAGACAGATAGTGTAGCTGATTTATTCATATGCTCCCTAATGCATGTTTCCAAACCGGTCGAATAGTGCTAACACCATGTTTTGTATGTTCCCTAAATGACTCTTGTGTCAAGTTTATATAGTTACATTATAGATTATTTTAGTAGTTTCTGTAGCATTTGTAACATACCCAGTATGTAGTGTATGTGGGTGAGAGTAAATTTCTTCACTGTATTTCGTGTTGATGATAAGTCACCCACTACCGAACACCCTTGTGGTGGCTTGCAGGGTAATATGTAGATGTGATGTTTGTCTGTTAGTTGCCACCAACACTCACTATAATGTACAAGGAACTTTCACCAACATGTTTTTTTTAAATAAGAGGGGTAGAAAATGCATCCTATGGTCAGGTGTACGAGCCTACTATCCGTTGCAAAATTGGGTCACCTAAGTTTGAAGACTAAATTCTCAAAGACGGCTCAACCGATTTTAAAATGAAGTACATCAACTCAAAGCTTGTTTATTTCTGCGTTTAGTGATGATATACAAAACTGTTTACCGTTTGTATTGATTTCAGTGTGTGCTTAAAAACGGAATTTTAGCGCATTTTTCCGGGTACCGGATGAGGGACGTATTGAAAGGAGAGGGAATGTTGAGGAGAATAACAGAGGGGAGAACAATGGGGAAGTGTGGAAGTGGATAGGAATTCTGGACGAAACTAGAGGAGGGAGACAAAACGATGAATTCAAGAGGGATGTATTGGCTAGCCATCCATGGGAGTGAAAACGGATTAGGATAACTACTGTTCAATAACCTACCAATCAGCTGGTAGAATACTTGAATGAATGGCAGAAGAACATCGAAAAACTGTCAAATTTGCGTTAGTTCATAAGCGCTGAGGTGAATCGGGAGGAACAAAGCAAGAGCCCTCTTCATCTGCCTCAGCGGAGTGGGGGTTAGGATTGAATATCGGTAAATGCGCCGCAGCTCACTTCATCACACAAATATTATACCTGTACTGTGTGTAGAGTAAACAAAATCTTCAGATAGAGTGTAATATCTTGGAATTACATTAACTTCTTATATACCGTAGATAACACTCATACAAAACATATGCGGCACAGCATCAAAGAAATTAGGCTTTGTTAAGCGTATAATAGGAAGGTCCTCGGATGAAAAAGTCAAAGAGAGATGCTACTTCGCTCTAGTTAGGCCACACCTCGAATACGCCGCGAGCATTTGCGACTATGGTCATAAGGATTCAACCAAAATATTAATAAGATACAATAAAAAACAGCACGCTTCGTTAAAGACTGCTACGAGCGAACATATAGTGTCCCACAACTTTTACAAGGATTAAGGTGGGAGCCCCTAGAGACTTGGGAGGCTACACGCAAGGCTTAGCTTGCTTGAGAAATTCAGAACTGGTGTGTTTTGGAGCGACACAGAGAATATTATCATGACGCCTCACTACATTTCTTGGTCTGACAGATACGATAAAATAAGAGAAATACACTGCCGAACAGATAGGTACAAAAACTCGTTCTTTCCGCGCACAATAAGCGACCACAATAAAAATTGAGCTCCACTAAAGACACTCCCATAATTCACGTCATCATTTCACCTCCCAAATCTTTAAATCTTTACACGGCTGGTGTCCTAACACTTCCTGCCACACACACATGCGGCAGCTCGCTGGGTAGTATGTAGATGTAGAACAGATCGAACACAGCCCCCCTGGTAATGGTACTATTAAATAAAATGTAATATAAAACAAAATGTGTAAAATAAATAAAAAAGACCTTTATTCGGTATAAATAGTTGTAAATAAACAGGTACATAGCATTATCACAGCATTTCTTTTTTACAAGCCGACTTCTTGCTTGATCCAGTCCCGAAGTGCGGTCACCCTGGTGTAGACTCCCGGGTAGCCGGGCTCGGCGCAGCCGTAACCGAACGACACGATCCCCACGAGCTTGCCATCTTCGACCAGTGGGCCACCAGAATCACCCTAAAGTTTATAATATAGACGAATGAATGATACACACATGAAATCCTAAAGTCTCACCTCCAGTCAAACAATTTTACCATAATTTCTGGGTTTCATCCACTCGCCGAGTTTTAAGTTTGTCGTTAGAATGACTATCTCATGCTTTTAATCCTTCATACTTATTTTTATTATGTATTTGTTAAATAATTATTGTTTATTATTAGAAATAATCAATCACATGTTTGTAATGAACACTCACTTCCTGTGCGAATTTTACCAATATTTAATGTTCTTTTTAATGTCATAGTAAGTGATAAAAAGGGAATGTATAGGGTAAAGTATAATTCCACGGATTATAGGTCTACTGATCCAGTCATAAAAAGGGTGAAATTCATGAGTTTGGTTGCTTATTTGGAAATTTTCAAACGCAAAAGAATTGCAATACAGTATGAAAATATTTGGTTAAGAGCATGAAAAAGCTGTAAAGGTGACTTTTTCTTCATCTTTTGAGCGTAAATAGTTATTGTGTTTGATAGCCTTAGTAGTGACGGGCACATTTCTGGGAAAATTTACGAGATTCACATATAAAGAATGACACAAGTAGGTATATAATGACAGACACTTCACTTCTCGCATGAGAACTAAGAATGTTAAGTCATCCTGAGCGAGATAACTTGTCGTAAGTAATGTATCTGAAGACCAGAATGAGCACTATCTAGAGGCTTACGAAAGAATTTCAAAATATTGTTGCACGAACTCACTTTCTTTGGAATTTTCATGTAAGAGTACGAAGAGAAGGCTCACTTACTTGGCAGGAGTCCTTTCCTGGAGCGGCAGCGCAGATCATGTTGTCAGTAATAGATCTGTATGCGTTGTTACACACTTTCTGGTCAACTATTTGAACGATAACGTGCTGCAGGAGCTCGGGTAGGCTACCTCCCTCCTAAATAAAACAAGTGAAGAACGACGTCAAACATAGCGATAGCGTTATGTTACGGGTGGGATGCATTGATTCGATCTGTTTTAAGGAAGTGAATATGTACTGGTTTTTGTCTGAATTTCTCCTTCCTGAATGAAACAAGTGAAGAACATTCTAATGATAGCACGCAACACTGTGATTCCAATTATCTTTATTTTGAACGGCGTTGAAACCCGGGACGTTCAAAATAAAAATATATGGAATCACAAAGTTACGTGTTATCATTTTAATGTTAACAAATTCCACAAAGTTACGCCTGATACTACCAATTATATCAAGTGAAGAACGATGTCAGAAATAGCGATGGCATGATATTACGAGTGGGATGCATCTATTCGATCTGTTTCAGGAAGTGAATGCCGCGTTTTTTCGCGGCCATGAACGCCCAAATAGAATATTCCTGAAATTCCACTAGAATTCTATTCCTAATAGAATATTCTAGTACCCACTATTCTAGAAATAGTTTTGAGATGACGATTCAAAGCCGCGTTTTTTCGCGGACTTGCAGGCAAGTTTTCAATAATACTCCTCGTTAAGATCCAGATTGAAGTATCTGAATCAACTGTTTAAAACCATCTAATTCTTTGCAATGAAGTATTTTTGTAAGGATGCTATTTACTTCTTGCGCATATCAAATGGCTTTTCTCACCTCGGTGGTTCCCCAACCAGATACATCGGCGTCTGATCCAACTTTTACGTCCATGTCTGCATCAGGCAAAGCAATGGGCTGAATTCCAGTCCCGAATTTGAATGGTGGGTTGACCTGTAAAAAGAAAGAATATTTTGTTTCAAACTTTGTCTTCTTACCCTATATGGCGCTATGTTCAAAAATTAATTACATTTTTAAATTAATGTAATTTTAAGCATTTAAAAAATTGTTGAAAAAATTGTCTTCGAAGGGACGCTGAGCAACATTTTTACTCCGTCGGGTTGACACACAAGTTTACAATATTTCACTCACTACAGGATAAAAAAGCTATTTTTTTTAAAAACGTCTTTAATTTTTATTTTCGACTTTTTTATGACTGAATATTGTATTGTCACCGGAAATGGGCCAAATGTGCAAAATTTCAGATCTCTAGCTAGTCAGGAAGGTAGTTAAAAATTGATTACAAAATTTGATCCTGACACACAAGACCCTGACACACAAGTGAAGTTAAATAGAAGTGATTTAAAAAACTCTTGGTTTAAGGCGACGCGTCACACCCGCTCGACCGGTCGAATTTTGTCATGATTTTCGATCCCCGATTTTTTGCTACAGACTTCTGTCATCCACTTGAAATTTTCAGGATATAATTAGTAGGTCTTTTCCAAGGAAGTGCCGTCTCTCAAATATGACAATTTTATGTAGGTGTATATATAAACCACTGGGATAACTGCACCATATAGAGTACATTTTTACAAAAAATCGGTATTCTCTAAGTTTTTTTCATTTGTAATCTCTGTCTAATAAATGGAAAATTAAAAATATACGCACTTGATTCCTTTGATCATATCACGAAATTAAACTCATAGCAGTTGATTTACACTATAGTAGATTTTATGACAATTATAACTAATTTTATTGCCTAAACAATTGATGACTTTTAAGCAGTTGTATTTCACTTCATATCAACGTATCAAAACATTAACAAATTTATTAGGCTGCTAATTGGTGTGATTTAATTGCGGGATGATTTGTTTATTCACCTCCAATATGCTAATGTCTCCATCAAGAACACCGATGTCAAAACCGGGATGCTGATGGATCTTGGTGACTTGATGGTTGCTGCCTCCTTGGTCCACTTCAGAACTGCCAGCCATCACGGATAGTTCGTCAGCGGTCACACTGAGTTAATGAGATGAAAAATATTTATCAATTCAAAGAATAATTTAACTATTAATTCAAATAACTTCAAACTTAGGCCCTGGTTACACGATACATTAACCCATTTGGGGCCACGGCCAACCGGGGCCACGATACATTAACCCGTACCCGTGTGGGTACAGATTAATGTATCCTGTACCCGTACGGCTTAATGTGTAATTGCATGAACGCGTGAATGAACGCGAAAATTCACCGTGTAACCACACCAACTTGTACGAATGTATGAACGCATGAACAGGAAAATAAAACTTGCTCTCTTTGGTTCATGCATTCGTACATGAATTCGTACGGGTTAATGTATCGGGTAACCAGGCCTTTAGAGCACTCTGCGTATACCTCTGATGAGAAAGACGTTCTCGATATTCTATTTTAACAATAATAATCTTGTTGTTATTATTGCAAAGACGTTAAGGGAAGCGTTAGTTCATTTCAATGTGGTCCCCGATTGTATTGTCATCGATTAGCAGCGTTAGCATTATAGATAAATGTACACAAATAAAATAGAAAAATCCTTCTTTTTAAATACCATCCTCAAATAAAGGTGACTTGGCTTGAAAAATATTTGTTTGCCATAAACTTGTTGGATGGTGATTTTTCTCGATGCAATATTTTGTAATTCCCAACGGATTTCCCCACTTGGTGTTTCACCTCGCAACCGTATGCGTGGCTGTGTTCCTTAGTATTGATACATTTTAGTAATATTTATAGCCAACTTTTGGATTCCAAGAACATACACTACTGCTTAAAACGATTGGCACACTACTGCTAAAATATCCAATGCAAAGGTACAGTATATCATCCTTTAATCCTTTATTACGCATAGATTATTGTTTGGATAGGTATTTTTTGTGAACAAGAAATAATCGAAGTCTCGTTAAAAAATTCACAACAAATGCGAAGGGAATACTCCCATTTATTTTCATATTTTTTCCCCAATACGCTGAAGATTTTCTCGTTAGTTAATAGTGATTAGGTCAGCGTTAATTCATAATGATGTATACATATCACTCACCCGTCAGTGCAGTGGGCGGCTGTGATGGCCACTGTCTCGCTAACGATCGATGCTCCGCATTCGAAGTACCCGTCACGGCGAAGGACAAGCTGTAAAAGGAGATTGACATTATTGTTTTTGAGAATCGTCTTGATATTTGAGCCAGTAAGGACTTAAAACTGGCCAGACTGTTTTGATAAAAGAAGTCTCTATTTTATCCGTTAAGGTAGTTTAAGTGAATGTGTTCCCTCGTCATCGTGGAGACATGATTTGAATTATTAGTTTTAATTTCAGCAGTTGTAGGAATTATGAATTTAATACCGCATTAATAATTGTGCAATTAAATACTTCCTTTTGTAAACCCGCCTTCAGTCGCAATCAGTGAATCGATTCGGTCTTCAATCAGCCCAAACGAATGTATTTCTGCCAGGCGAACGATATTGGGACGTATGTAAGAATAATAAGCTCATTGATGAGTTCTGGAGGATCCAGTAGAAATTCATGAGATTTCAGTGCGGATGCGAGCATTCCAAAGTTAAGAAAATACCTTTTCTCGGTCTTTTTCAAAATATCCGTTCATTTAGAGCTGTGTTGACGTAGTTTGAGCGAGATAGTTCCCTAGTCATAATGGAGACCATATGAGAATTATTCGTTCTACTTTCAGCAGTTGTAAGAAGAATAAATTAAATATTGCATTAATTATGGAGGAATTAAATACTTTTATATGTTTGAAGTTCTAAATAACTAAATACAAATATGCATACAAGTCTTAAACTTGACTCATTTTGTTCACGCGGTACGTTTAAGACTCCTTCACAACGGAAGATTTTTTTGTGATCATGAAAAAATTACCTCGCTGACCGTAAAAATAGCTGAGAACATATGTAAACTACAAATTGTTCATTTTTTAACGAGATCTAGTCATTATATAGTCCTTAATTTCTAAATAAGTCTCTCTGGAGTGCATGCACGTATCATTTCTCTTGTAAATGGGCAGTTATGTTTCGTCAAAAAACTCGGAAAGTAGTTCAATACGGGGCTGATGTTTTGGAATTTTTTGAAGAGATATTTCTCTTTAAACTGAGACCAAATTCATTGGTTTCTAGAATGCAGGCAAAAAGATGGTTTCCGAGATAAACGCGAGAAAAGATTTTCCTCGTTCAGGAAATTTCAATTAGGACAGTGCGTAAACTTGTCATCCATTCGTTTGAATAGATAGAGGTGATTCTCACGCGTTATGTGAATGTCGAGGTGGTTAGTATACAGGTTAAGTGAAGTGCGTTCTTATTGTAATTATTCTGTACAATACTAGCTGTGGAGAGATTCGTTGGTTGCTCAGTACTTAGCAGATACATGGATAGTATTAGAAAAACAGCATATGTGTTAATTAATGATCTAAAACTTTCCTGGTTAATAGCATTAAGGAATATCTCTCGGGTATTCACCTGGGTAATTTGCTTTATTAGAGCCGACGTTTCAAAGTAATAGTTGTACTTCATCCTCAGGGCTACTGAATGCCATCGAGATTCTCCTTGAACCGAGCAACTTCGATCGGGATTCAGGATTTCAATTAAGTGGTGCCTGGAAGGCTATCGTGAAATGCATTGGAAACATTAGGAAAGGCCAGAAAATGAGGCAACGATCAACTAGACGAGCGGACCAATAGGGAGTCATCTGACGATCCCCATTGTTGGTGTAAATAGTAACCAATTTAAATGACATTCAGTAGCCCTGAGGATGAAGTACAAGGCTGTGGTCCGAATCACACTTATGACGCTTATACTGCTGAAAGCGCTTATCAGCGTTCCAAAATAGAATGAGCGCCTTTAGCGCTTTCTTTTCGGAACGCTCTTGAGCGTACTTCGGATGTTTGTTGTTATTCGCTCGCGCGCAGGTGCTGTGCGCTCAAAAATATAAACAATTTTCCCGCGCGTTGCTATGGATTCGACAAAAGCGCTCTCGGAGCCCTACCTCAAACCTGTGATCGTTCTGAGCGAGGAGTTCATGACGTCCTATGATAAAGAGTCTCCGCCCCATGCGCTTTGAGCGCGATTCGGAACGACTCTAAGCTTGCTGTCAGCGCCAAAAGCTCAAGTCGGACCGCAGCCCAAGTCGTACTTTGAAATGCCCGCCCTAATGAAGCCTGGGTACCCGAGAGACTATCCTTAAAGCGTATATGTGTTTATAATTGGACGGTTCAGAGCCATACTACTAATAGCCAGGTTCTCAGAAAGTGAAGGATAAATTCAACATTAAGATAAAAGATGTGGTAGCTTTCTAAAACAGCGATGTTAAGGAAAGTTTTCTCGGGTTTCACACGACCAAAGTTTCATAGGCCGACTCAGCCTTCGTCATCAGGATAATGATGGCCACGATGGCTGAATCTGCCTGTTGGTCATATTCAACATTACCCAGTGTGAACCCGAGAAATCTTTTCTCAGATAATTCGCCGTGAAAACCTTAAATATTTTATATCAATATTAGCAGAGCTTATGAGGACCGGTAAGGTTATTAATCATATTTAGATCTGCATGTATACCATCTTTCCACGTTTCATGGTTTCAGGCTTAACTATGCGGAAGTTGATTTTTTCAATGAAAATAATATAGAAAAGGAAAATAAATCAGTGGAAGAAAACAAAGTTATTTTTTTTCATTTTTGACCATCCTCTACTTCTACTTATTACCCTGCAAATCACCACAAGGGTGTTTGGCAGGGAGTGACTTATCACCAACATGAACTACAGTTTAGAAATTTAATTTCACCAACCTGCACCACATAATGGGTATGCTGCACATGCTACAGAAACTACTAAAATGATCTGTAATGTTACCACGTAAACGTGACACGAGTCATGCAGGGAACATGCAAAACATGGTGTTAGCACTACTCGGTAGATTAGGAACATGCATTTGGATGCATATGAAATAATCATCTTCACCACGTGACAGTTAACCTACTTCAAAGTCTCAACGCAGCCATTATGGTCTCTTATCGATCGCGGAAAAAACGGCATTTTTAACCTTAAACCATTTTTCCATACCATGAGCTTCCGGAGTTTTGGCACTGAGTAATCCGGTTTTGGCCCATTTATGGTTATACCTCATGATGTAGGCAATATTACTTCAAAGTAATTACTTACTTGGTACGGGTAGTCTTCAATGTTTGCTGTTTCGCCACCCACGATTTTCCCGCTGAATCTTGGACGCAGCAGATTCGGGGCTCGCCCTGTTCATCGAGAAAAAGAGACGTTGCGTGTTAATTATTGTTCAAAATACGGGAAGCTGGTCCATCCATGTTTCTAAATCGTGTTCCATACTCGACTCTGTTTTATGTCACTTTAGTTCTCGATTTCTGTACAAAACAGTATCGCTAGAATTATTAAAATCCATGTAATATTCCAATATCAACACAATGGCCTCCTACAGAATAGTTTACTCGGGATCGTCAACTAGTTTACTTTAAAAAATCTTCCAGGTGCCGAAAAAATAGTTAGATCTGTGATGGATATTCCTCAAAAGATTTCGTGAAAACCACTGATGAAGCAGTTTAACCCATTGACGATTTTAGCTATCTACATTTACTGGTTAACTGTTCTGGATAAAAAAATTCGACAACATAATTTTAACAGTGCAATTCTTTCTCACGCCACTAGAAATGCAAGCCTCATGCATGTAACATATCACGAAAACGAATTACAATCAATAAACCAATGGCTGTTGGTACAAAAATATTTAATTCGTAACCGGACAGTGTGAAGAATCAATTAAATTGACGGTCAATTGAAAAAAATTTTAAGTGACAATGTATAAATTTGGAAACAATGTATTTTAGGAAAGGGAACTTTACATGAAAAAAATTGTACCTATTGTGCAATGGATTTACTCATTCAGAAACCGTCGCGGGCGCGCGCACAACAACTCGCCAATGTTTCATCGTAATCTGATGAATAGTATTGGAGAGTATAGAAGACGAACAAACAAATATTGGTTTTTTTTATACTAGAAGATATGTAAAATTTTATCCGCATGTTTTCATAGTTCGCTTGGAATCCGACACATACAGTGAGACACTTATGCTCGTATTCATAGCCATATTCCTAGGGGTTACCGGGGTATCCCCTAGCCAGCAGTAACACCTGTGGGTCCCCTACGCTGAGAGATTCATAAACCTTACCTCAGTAACACCCAGCAAGGGGACGCCTGGGTAAGAGATTTGGCAATAATCCCGCGTGAAAATGCATATGAACGGTTCCGTTGAATGGTTCTCGATGTTTTCGATTCTCATTTTTCACCGTAACCAAGCACGCTATAAACAATAATATAGTATACTTTTACACGACGTTGATAAAAATGATGGAAAGAATATGGGAGAATGTTTACAATATTACTTAAATATTTTTGTAATGTGAATGATGAGGAATATGAGAGTGGTTTAATAAGTACCCATGTTTGTTAACAGAAGACGTTACTATGGAAAGTTGTTGATATTATCGTGTACTGCCATTAGTACAGTAGTATCAATTCGTCTCACGCGTGGGCAGCAGTACTGCGTTAGGGGAGCTTTGGGTAAGCTTCATGCCTTAGCCAGGAAATCGACGGCCTGGGGGAGGGTTAGGGGTCGGCAGTCCCCTGGGTAACGACTATGAATACCATTTCTGAGCCAAGGGGTTCTCCCACACATGGGGGACACCCAGGTAACGACTATGAATACGGCCCTTAATCTCAAATTGAATGGCGCTACTCACCTAAGGCACACACCACCAGGCAGGAGAAAAGAGCAAAACGTAACATGTTGTCTGTCCTCTTAGTCCCTCGGGTGAAATGTGCTGAACCAGGAATTAAATGGGCCTATTTAAAGGAATCCGAATCTGGCTGTAATTCCCGCGCGTCGTATATTTCGTCAAAGCCTGTATTGGAAAAAAAACTATCTGGAAGGACTTTTTGTTGTGCTTATCAGCTGTTATCGTTTCGATGATGATGCAGACAAATGAAAAAGAAGCTAAAATAGCCATATGTGAGTGTATGTGGGATAACCTGAAGGGAATTTGGTCCTACATGGATGAGATTCAAGGTGGTAACAGGGAGGTAACTGGAAAGCGATAAAGTAGAAAGAGTAAAAAAAACTTATGGCCGTTTGCAAGAACATTTAGTTATGGAATTTATAGTTATATGATCCATGAAGTTATAGATCTCGTAAAAATATTTGAGTTGCAGGAACACATCTATTAGTTACTTAACTTATTTAAAAATTATTAATAGGGTCGAATATTTGGTCAAATATTCTATCGCCGGATAAAATATTTTAACGTTAAGCCTATGAATTATTGCTAATGCACTTATTCATTACTCGGTAAGAGTGAACAAATTGGTCATCTGTCTCAAAACAACTCTTTTACGCAGTAAGAAGTCTCCAAGCGGTTCATTGCGCATCCGCCATCTTGGCTACTAATGGAATTCATATCTCCATGCCGTGAGTTATGAAGCAAATAAATTTATCGAACGTTTCTGCTACACTTGGCTCATGGTTTCCATGACTTATTGGCCCCATAAATTTATGGAATACGTGTGTCGTTCCTGCAACTGGCCATTAGAAAAGCAAATATGCTTAATTCCATCTATTATGTCGTATTTCAAGATTTTCTCTGAATGACACAACTTCTATACCAAGGATACATTGGAAACCAAAGCTGGCTATTAACCTACGTCTGCACGTACGTGATGCCGTGCATTACTCCCCTCATTTTTAGGTCAAGCTCCACATACTTCCTGGTCCGCTAGGCGAGGACCAAATGAACAGTAAGGTGAATAATAGCACGGGCAAATAAGGATGGGCCAAATGTATGAATTCAGTGGTAATCGAATACCCGGATGAATGCCTGCGTAACCGGACGAGTGCATGAGTACGCGGATGAATACTTGGGTACTCAAATGAATACCTATGTGCTTATACTATATCATTTGATTACCCCAGTACTTCTTAACATTTGAGTACCTGAGTTCCGCAATGAAGACTCGAGTACCTGGGTGAATACCGCTGAATGCGAGTACCCAAATGGCCCATGCAGTTGTACTCGCCCATGCAATTCGACCGGGTATTCACGTATTCAAATTAGTACCTACTCAAATGAATACCCGTTGTCCAGGTATTTATTTGAGAAGCCAGTAAGCATCCGAGTACTCATGTACTCGTCCGGGTACGCGGGTATTCATTCGGGTACTTCATTGCCAGTGAATGAATACCTTTGTCCCAACCCTACAGGCAAACAAGAACCTTGCGGATGACAAAATAATGAAGCATTTGAGGTGTTTGTCCTGATATACTATTAACTACAGTGATGTGAAGTGATTGGTAATTAGTACTCCGATTACCGGTAACGAGCACATTTGAGTAACTTTTAATCGTAATAATTACGTTTCCAAATTGGAATTTAGCTGCCAAGTAGATGCGTTCTGTGGGTTCCAGTAGAAATACATGAGATTTCAGTGCGGACGTGCGCTCTGCAAGGTTAAGAAAATACAATTTCTCGATCTTTTCCAAAACATCTGTCACACGGAAGTAGCCTATTCAAATACTTATATTTGTCTGTATCACTAAAATGGGTAGATTTCGCTTAAAATTAGTCTCTTTTGCTTCTACTACATCTTCATTTTCTCTACATTCCAACTCATGGGTTCTTGGCAGGGGGTTATTTATTACCAACATGCAATATTTTTTACAATTAACCTTCAGCAACATGCTCTATACTTTAGGCATGGCACCAGTGCTAGAGAAACTATTGAAAAATGTACATTTCAACTACGTAAACGAGATACAAGAATCGTACAAGGAACAAGCAAAACTTGTTGATGTTATTACTGTAAACACAATGAAGCAAGAGAACCACGATTAAAGCAGTGGCTTGGTAAACGGGAGCTTCTAAAAACTTCGAGAGCTATTGATTCTCGAATAAATGACATGACGGCAGGATCGTTTTTTACTTTACTTATCACACCTAAAACAGAATTGTTTCAATATGGTATTCTAGCTAAAGTACGATTAATGTACTACATAGAAGTCTGGCCTCAAATATTATATTTTAGGAATTGAGAGCTCTCTTGGGAAAAAGGAATATGGGACTCTATTCTTCAGTTATGCTTGAATTGACAATGAGAATTCTTTTGTTAGAGGACTAAAAAATAACATTCATGCATAGATTCTTTTAAATATGCATAGCGCTTGGAATACATTTATGTGGAAATCTATTACACGTAATTTAAATATGATCGACTTGTATTTGTGATCGACTGCTTTTTGGAAAGTAATTTTTACTTGTAGTAAATAAAGCTGTTGATGAAGTTATTGTAATGTGTCCCAATAAAAATTCTCAGCAATTTACGGGTACTGATCAATTAATCCAAAATTACTATTTATTTTTCGGCAGATTTCTCGTAGAAGTTTCCCCCTCGAGAGATTCTGAATAAGGGAATTCCTTTGTGACTTATCTCTTATTTATTTGATAATCAGCTTCATTTACTGTGCACTCCTTGTTGACCCAGTTATAATTATGGTTCAAATACCTATCCTCAACCATGTATTTCTTAAAATGTAGTATTAAACTGCCAAGTATTACTGAAGCTGTTGATGGCCCCTTGGCCTTTTTTGTAATGCAATCTTGACAAACTGATTGCTGGCATCACTGTACAATACTGCGTTGACTACGAAGAAGCAAATTGTCGTCGTTACTAATATGTTAATGCCTAAATGAGTTAAACAATCACTACGTTCACCAATCGATCTAAGATCGATCTGACCGGATCAGCTCGGTATGGTATACGCAACGGGCTAGTGGAATTGATCTTAGAAGCGGACCGACTCGGCCTGCTTGCTTAGCCAGTCTGAGATTTCAGATCGATCTGAACCAGCGGGTCTGTGGCGCTCCTCGTTATTTGTTTGGTTGTCATCGGGAAACAAAATAAAATCGTTATTATTCAAAGCGTGTGTTGTAACTCTTTGTTGCAATCACGGAATAGTGCAGTAATGGCGAGTGATGTGACGATGATATCGCAGCACATCACATTTGGAAAATTAACTCTAATTAGACAATTTTGTTCTCTTGGAATTTGACTGATAATTTAATAGCGATTACTTTCTTAAAATCTCCATCGCGACATAATGCGATGGATCTCAAGAAATTATTAATATTACCTCATAATTCCAAACAGATATATTACAAGCAGTAACACCATTTTATAATTTTAACATTGAAAATATATTAAAATCTTCATTACCTCCTTCTCTTAATATTTACAATGTTTTTTACAAATGTTTATTACTCTTTATCTGCTTTTTTACTATTCACTGTTTATTTATTTACTAATTTTACTATTTATACTTAATTATTTTATGTATTTATTAGTACTATTTATTAATTGTGCTTCAACTGATTGATTGGAGTGTTGAAGATCGATATTTTCAGTCCGTTTTGGTAAACCGTGCGATCTGAGTCGCGTCGCTTGATATTTTCAGACCGATCTGAGTGCATATCGATCTCAGATCGATTGGTAGACGTAGAGAATAATAAGTGTCCGATAACGTTTTCCTTTGGGTGCGCACGATGTGACTTCAACTGTATGTAAACTAATGCCTTTAACATAAGTAAATGTATGGCAATTTCTCGTAAGTTACCGATGGAAAATACTATAAAACTGCAAAATTAGTGCGTTAGTCCGTAAGCGCTAGCGGAAAATCGGGTTAACAAAAATGGTGGACAGATTATGCCCACGCTACAGCTTCTATCATTGGCCACCATAGCTAGCGCCCTCTCCATCTCCCTCAATGTGAGGCACCTTAAGGCTTGAGTCTTGCAGCCACAATAGTGGTTGTAGTCTCTCAGTAAACATATAGGTAACGTCGTACGGGAAAAAATAAAAAATATTCTGCGGTACTACGTTTAAGTACTTGTACATTCTTTCATAAACTATCGCGATACGCTAAGCTAGCTGTTCGTATAATTCGTTTGTCGAAGCTCGAAATACGTTAGCTATGTTCTATCGTCTCCGGTGACTATGAGAAATTTCGGGTACACTTCGCAAAACATTCTTCTAAGTTTCGTTTTACCTTCCAGTGCACTAACTTGTCCGTTTACTCCGTTCAGTATTACTTGTTACCCATTTTTCCCCTCTTTCATCGTTCTTCATTCGCTTCTTTCCACACGGTAGACCTCAAGGCTGCTGCTAGTTGTCTGTCCCCTCCTCTGAATAGATCACTCCCAGAAAGCGGTCACCTGCTCGATGCCTCAAGGATATTGAATAGTGTACCCGCAAGTTCTCATAGTAACCAGAGACGGCACGGGATAGCCAACCTATTTCGAATTTCGACAGCCGAACTTTACGAACCGCTAGCGTAGCGCGTCGCGATAGTTTATGAAGAGTTTTTTATTTACACATGTTTCTCAGCTCTATAATAACTCAGCTTTTAATATAACTCTGAAAAATCAAAGGTCAGTCACGTACCAAAAAGGACATTAGTTACATCACTCTTTCATGCGCAGTAGTAACACGCGAAAAATGCATTGTTTTCCGAATATACCTTTATTGAACGAACTTCTTTCTTTGTAGACTCGAATTCACAGAAAGATGTGGCTATAGGATTCAACAGTAACTTAAACCCGTTATCCTAGGTATTCAAATCATAAACAACACGTGGGAGGCCAAGGAAGTGACCTTGAGCTACATGCAGAAGCTCAATGTCGAGGGCGGACACGTAATCTTTAAGGCTTAAAATAAGACCTAGAGAGAAACTTAGCCCTTCGTTTCGTCATATGTTTATACATTGAAAGAAACCGCAGATAAATGTAAAAAGATAAGACACATAGGAAATAGTTTTCTAGAGATGAATGGATATGATAAGACAAAAAAGCCAGCTCACCGAAAAGAATCCAGCCTAAAAAACGGAGGTAAGCTGGAAAAGTCTTGTGGAAAGATCTTTTCTTTTCAAAAATGCTTCACATTTCCTTATAATCCGCTCATTTGCTCTAGTTTAATAATCCATTACTATGTATAGTATCAAGCGAATATCACGTACAATAGTAGTAAGTTTAAAGCATTTACGGGTTTTTTCAAAACGATATATAAATAATTTACTGGGTGTTAGGCTCAGTGTCTCTACTATCAGTTCATGAAGTATTAAGAATTAGCTCCTTCGTACACATCCATAAACCTAACTTACTAAATCTCAATATTAGTCACAGCTACTGCCCGCATATAGAGTACGACATTTGAGTTGGTTCAGTGTCCAAGTTATCGTGGACATTAGTTTTATTAGGTAACTTTCTATATGGGTAACATTAAATGGACAGATAATCACCATTTCAAGGGCCAAATAATGCTCCACCCATTGGGGAGGAAAACTACGGCGTTCCTTAAACGACTTGGCACATATTTTGCGACACAATATTTCTTTTACAACTGCTTTAGAAAGTGTTTTGCTTCTAATTTACCAAAAATCAAATCTGATTTCCAACCGAGTTGAAAATTTAACCAAAGAGTAAATCAATTGAAAATTGGCAAACGAGTGTACATTGTACCGCACTCAATAATAGCTGCGTGACATTGTCATTCAAACTGCTTAACGTTGCTTTTGCTTTAATCAGGGGTGGTGGGAGAGAGGATCTCTGCTGCTCAAACTAGATTAAGTGGATACACCTGCGTTTTGCGAGTGGCCGTCAGAGTGCTTGAGCTTTTACTTGCGGAACTTTCAACGCCAAGACGGATTAATTAGTTCCATACCCTGCTGGAAATGTCCCCATGGGTACAAAAGTAAGGGTGGCACCCATGGTGACAATTGGGGTCCCCACTGCCTGCCCCCATGGGGATCCCCTTGATCCCTTGCACGCATTGGCACAGAGTATACTCTGTGGCATTGGTATCCCCTTGTCGCCTTGTCCCCATGGGGATCCCCTTGTCCCCATGGGGGTCCTCTTGTCCTCATGGGGATCCCCTTGTCCCCAAAGAGACAAGAGGATTCTTTGCATTCTTCCGCAGGGGCCCCCTTACGTCGTCAATGACTAAAATCCTTTTCTCCCTATTCATCAGAGTTTCGGGAGTTTCTTCAAAATCCTGGCTCCACAAAGCCAAATACTTTTCTCGAATTATATTTCTGCACAAGGGGATACCCATGCGTGCAGGGGATCAAGGGGATCCCCATGGGGGCAGGCAGCGGGGACCCCAATTTTCACCATGAGTGCCACCCTTACTTTTGTACCCATGGGGACATTTCCAGCAGGGTTCTGATTCCCATTAGCAATTATCTACCATTGGCGCTTCTCTCCGGGGCCTTAAGGGCCTGGTAGATAAGTCATAAGTACACTGATACTATGGTAGATAGGCCACAGATACACTGATCTTTGGGCTTATATATACTCATTTGGCAAGTGCCAAGGCAGGTGAAAGTCGATCAAGTGATTCCCTGCTCAATAGGATCTAGGAGAAGACTCCATCCATCCCACAAATGGACCAAAAATATGGAGTCTCTGATCATACATATCTAAGACTTCTGTGGGCATATCTTTCGCCCCACAGATGCCAGTCACTCACCCAATAAATCCAGCTGCTCACTCATTGGGAACACTCCCTCACCACATGGAATCAGTAACTGGCCCCTTGGTGACAGCTCTCTCCCCAAAGGGTCAGCTACAAGCCCCTTGGGGACACCCCATATACCCTTGAGGGCATCTCAGTTCCCCTTGGGGACACCCCATGTCCCCTTGGGGACACCCCATATCTCCTTGGGGACATTTCCAGAAGGAAACACCTGAGCTTCAATGGGTGAGTTTTATTGTGATTTCCATTAAATAAAATCCTATCCCTTACAGAAAGGAGAGCCGTCAATTAATGTTCTCACGTGATGATTCCACCCAATAATTTCCTCTCAAAATTAGTTTAAAAATAATATGATAAAATAATTTAGCCAAGAGAAGAAATCGAATGTGCTTTTTCCCATCCAATATTGTTTTCGTAGCCCTGAAAATGATAAAATAACCCACCATTAAAAATTCATGTTTAAATGGAGAAATATTTTGTTAATTTCGTGTAACATCTTTATAACTGGAATCGATGAGCATGAATTACGACATAAGAGGAAATGTATGTACCAGTCTTAAGTACAGCTCATGCTGAATTTACTGCATAAATATAGCGCACGTCAATACTTTTCGGCGTTTTTATGGTTATGGAAAAATGCTTTTGACATTTTCGTTGCTGATCTCACATTGGTAAAGGAGTTGCGTCATTCCTGGGTAATTTCCATGCATATTAATTAGATGTACGCATACAGTGTCACCTGAATTAAGCGACCACTAACGGTTCCGCGGAAAAATAGTCATTGAGAGGGTTGGTCACTTGACAGGGGTGGTCGTTAAGAGGTTTCACTGTACATCATGAACAGGCTATCATTCTCTAAAAAATGTAAAAAAAAGGATCCGTCAAGAGTTTGAATACGAAAACCTAGGAATCTTTGTCGTAAGTTGGGCGTGAGGCCAAGGAATAGACCTTGAGCTACTTAGAAAAGCTCAATGTCGAGGGCGGATGTGTTATCTTGACGGCTAAGACGAAGAGAGAGATACCCGATTGTTTCCTCTCATGTTTACATCTCAAGCAGTAGCATATTCGCGGAAAGAGATTAGAAAGGTGACGAGGAAATAGTTTTCTAGGAAACCAAAATTAAAGTAAACAATTTACAGATTATTCCTCGAATATATTTTTAATTACCATATTTTCCTGACATGGGAGCCGACTACAGAGCCATTTGCATGGAACTGCGGCATTTTGACTCCAATTACGGGAGTAATTCGCTAACAATAAGAAAATTACTGGTAAGATGCTTGTGTTTTATTTTTATTCAATTTCAAAGTTAAAGATATGACAAGAAACCCTACTATTTAGAGCTACGGTTCTGAAGTATTTGCCAACTCACCCCCAAGGTAATTTACTCGAGGGTTATATGGTTGGAACCACTCTTTGGCGAAATGTGATACTCTTTAGATTATGTAAATCTACAAAGGTGTAGTTTGTTTATACCGGTATATTGCAATTAGTCTGAATTTATTGTGGCATTCAATAAAGTTTACTAAATGACAATGTTAATAATTGATACCTAAACATGTGCGTTATTTTCATTTGCGGAAACAGTACCTATACAATAATTAGTTTTGAATGCAACAATTCTAAATTATATAAGTCCTTAAGTTTTGACTGATTCTATGTCTTTTAGTTAACTAATTCTAAATTATGTGAGCCCTTAAGGTGGCTCTGGTTTGACAGTGTGAGCCAAGGCAAATACTGATTTACACATTTTCATATATTTAGCTAAAAAATCCTGCTTTCGCTGATGAAATGGGTACCTATTGAAAACTAAAATTTGGTTAACAATTTACAGATAATTTCTGAAAATAATTTTAATGACCACATTGCCCTGACATGGGAGCCGAATAAAGCGCCATTGGCATGGAACTACGGCATTTTGACTTAAATTACGGCAGTAATTCACTAGCAATAAAATAAATTGCTGATGAGATGCTTATGTTTTATTTTTATTCAATTTCCCAGGTAACAGTACTGCAAGAAACCTTACAGTCTATAGCTAGGGTTCTCAAGTATCTGCCAACTCTCCCCTTGGGTAATTTACTTGAGGGTTACATGGTTGGAACCACTCTTTGCCAGAATTTGTTACTCTACATTTTGTAAATATGCTAATGTGTAGTTTGTTAAAACAGGTAGATTGCAATTAGTCTGAATTTCCTCGGTGGGATTCAATAAAGGTTACAAATGACTTTGTTAATAATTGATAACCAAGACGTGCGCATTATTTTTATTTGCGGAAATGGTACCTGTGTAATAATTTGTTTTAAATTAAAAAATTCTAAATTATGTAAGTCCTTAAGTTTTGTAAGTCTTTTAGTTAAGTAATTCTATATTATGGGAGTTCCTAAAGTAGCTCAGGTTTGGCAATTTGAATCATGGCTAATACGAAGTTACACATTTTCATATATTCAGCTTAAAAAATCCTGATTTCACTGTAGAAATATGTAACCTATTGACCACCAAATTTTAGGTAAACGATTTGTAGATTATTCCTCGAATATATTTGTAATTACCACATGGTCCTGACATAGGAGCCGATTACAGCGCCGTTTGCATGCAACTAATGCATTTTGACTTGAATTACGGCAGTGATTCGCTGTATCCGCTGTAATCGCTGCGGTATCAACAAAATCGTCCATCAGGATACGAAATCGAACCACAGACCTAACAGGTCCAGTGCTCAGACCACTACCCTACTTATGCTGCCTAAATTTCAAGGCAATTTAGGAGATTCAAGGGAAATAGGTGATATTTTTCAAAGCTTTTTTTCGGCGGACATGAAAATCAACGTTAGTCATCAGTGTTGAGATGAGCCTTGGCCTACTCTAAGGAGCCCAATGTCGAGAGCATACAGGTATATCTTCAAGGATCGGAGCAAAATGACAAAATATCTGCAACGCCGGGGAACTCTTATTTACGTAATACCTTGATGTTATTGGATGACGTACATTGTCGTATCGTCTCACGGAGGAATGCAGCGAAAAAAGTTTCAGACGGCGCGACTGAAGACAGTTCCTTAAAAAAATATTTACATCCATCAGTTGTTAAGGAAGACTGGTGTGAAAAAAAGAATAACGATGACTCAACGAGGAAACGGAAGACGGATGGATCCATAACTTAAGTCTCAAACCGATAGCACATGTCAGATAAGCGATTCGCCCGCAAAAGAGCAAAAAGTCTTCTGCCGATATTCGGAATGAAGATAACCATAAGAAAACAAAAGTAATGAGATCCTCTAGGACAGAACAAGCGAGGCTCGTGATTAAAGTTGGTGGACACAAGCTCGAGCAAGTAGAGCATTTATAATTACTTAGGTATCACGCTAGAAGATAAAGGACATAGTAGCTTAGACATAAGGAAGAGAATAGTGCTAAGGAGTCGTTCAGTAATAGAAGGTAGCTGATGACGGGGACTTGGGGTAAGGATGTGAAGAAGTGGCTGGTGAAGAGCTTTATATGGAGCGTAGCGTTGTATTGGGCAGAAACGTGGACCCTCAGAAAGGAGGACGAGAATATGCCGCAGGCATTTGAGATGTGGGTGTGGAGAAGGATAGAGAAGGTGAGGTGGACGGAAAGGAAGACTAACGAGGAAGTGCTTGAGATGGTGGGCGCGGAAAGGAAGCTTCTTAATGAAATCCGGGATAGGCAGGGTAGATGGCTGAAGGATGTTATAAAGAGCGATGGGTTCCTCAAGAATGTGATAGAGGGAAGGATGTTGGGCAAGCGGGGTAGGGGAAGAACGAGAATTGGTTTCATGGACGTGATGAAGAAGGGTAGATCGTATGCTGAGACAAAAAAGGATATACTAGAGGGAGATAGGCCCCTGAAAGTATAGAAAACCGGGAGGAGATTCTCTGACATTCAACAAAACTTACCTTTACCGGTAGAATATTTAAATGATTATGTTGAATTCATCAGTTGCGAAGTAAGTACGACGAATGCATGCGTATAAGCAAGGTCGTTCGATATTGATTGTATTAATCCTTCGATACAGGTCTTTGCAACGCAAACAAGGCCGCGTTATTGTGCTTATTTTAGTGTATTCTGTATAAGTATAGCATACACTGTTCAACGTTTTTGACGATTTTCAGTGCATTTGTGTTCGAAATGATGGCTGGCGATGCATATTCGCTGATTTCCTTGGGTGTGTAATGGTGGTAAATCTTTCTGATGTAGCTGCTCATGAAGCACATTAATGGCGGGCGTGTGGTGGAAATGGTTGCGAAGACCCATATCGATAGTGCTACGGATATATTGAATCGAACGACCCTGGTGTGTAAGCAGTTACCGTGGTAATGAGAGAGCCTTGCATTAGAAAATGTTATGAATGTGTAAGGTAATTCTTGTAGAGTTTTAGATACTGATTCGAGTGCAAATGACAGAAAAACGCTACAATTTATGAAAAAATTATCTTTTCTTATAGTGCGTACAAAGGAATGGCGCAATGAGATGAACCTATAAAATGTTTTATTCATACTTCTCATTTAAACAATAGGAGAATTAAAGAATGCGTAAATGACTCCGTATGATGAATTGTTGCGTTACATAAAGTGCCTCATTGTTGTTCCCTGTTGGAATCAGTTCTTGGTAGGCATTTGTGTGGGATGGTCGGATAAATAAATGTAAGATCTGAACTCTATTGTAATTTTTACTAAATTTTCAACTTCATTCTTGAGAACTTAGCTTTTGTGATAACTCCAAGCTCTCACTAAACTAAAATGCATTTATCATGAATGGACCATTTACAGTGATTTGAAAGTTATTTACATGCTTCTTTGGCAGTAGCGAGGATATTAGTACACGAAGAACCCCTGTTTTTATGTGAATGGGACAGCCATGATACACATACATCAACGAAATACCGTGAAAGTCATCACTAGGGTGTGTGGCGCGGGTGATTCCACACCAGGCATGCAACACTCGTCCCAGCCGATATCAGAACCGCGCACTCTCTCCCGGATGCCAGGCGTGGCCCAAAATCAGTCAGGATGACAATACGCGGTCCTACCATAAACTAGGATAGTTCTACGTAAACGGCCATGCTACCAAGCAGTATACTATTTAATATACAACTACTGGTTAGTTTTATTTATGCGACTGACGAATAGTAATACAAGGTACCAAATCATGTAGGAGCTATATCTTGCCGGATATTTCATGAGTGGTTAGTAGCTAATAATGATGTCCAGACATTTAGCACCAGTGAAAAACTACTCAGTCCAGTGAGGGTCAAAATTTCCCAGAACTTATCTATCGCAACTATTTCGGTCTCTAATTGTACGTAGAAAAATGACATTTTAAATCTGTTGGTTTTAGAGAGGCCAATCCAGGAAATATTCCCTTCCAGAATGAACTTATAACCCGGAAGCTAAAATATAATTCATTACATTGGTTGATACAAATAAAGTTCTCCAGCTTTCACGTTACATTTAGCTGGGTTTCATTAAACAGTTTGTAAAGGCTTTGCCAAAAGATTTGAATGTTTTAAATATAATTGTGAAAATTTTCCCGCGTTGTGTGATGCAAAACTGAAAGGCGTTTTTTTTTGGTCCAAACTGCAAGAATGCGGTTTTTTTTGTTCCAGACATCCGGAAACTTCTGAGGGATGAAGTATTTGTAACAGACATGGAAAGAGTTCATGAATATATTATATTGTTATTTTATTCTTACCAATATAGTTAATTCCCATTTGGTGTTGACGTACTTGAACAAATTATTCTCGATATTCTGCAAGCTAAGGTATTCGTAGATTCGTTGATACGTATCCGCAAAGTCATACTTATCCTTGCATAGTTTACAATAACCATTCAGAAATTGGAATCTTCTAATTTTTTTTGGCCATTAGGTTATTTTCAGTTTTCCCGTAGTAAGTGTCACACGCTAGTTATTTAATGTCCTAGCGAAAAAAAAACAAATTTATTTGGAAATGTTCATATTAAATAACCATATCATAAATTAATATTTACTGTAAGCCACATCGAGATTTTTCATTTGATTTTATAAACAATTTAAAAAATCGATTATATCGTAATTGTTGATATTTGATCCAATCTGGCACCCATATTATTACTTCAAGGTAAATTTGTTCTCACAATGGCATCAACATGCACTGATTTTCCTCTGAGTTTCGAAAACAATTTATTGCATTGTTTTCGTTCATTGGTGACTTTTTGTGGGCTATATGCTGACCTAAAAATTACTATTAACCTCTACAAACCTTTAAAGTTTGATCACAAATCTACTGATTCTTTTCTTTCTATTCAAACTTTTATACAATACATATGACAAGAAATGTATAGAAAACCATAAGTTAATTGGAAAGGGGAAATAATGCCTTCGTATCCTGCGTATGACCTGCATAACTGATCCATTCGATATGGCCGCTCGCACATTTTCATGGCTTTTATATTCCTCTGTGCTATTGTACTGCATAGTTGCATGTACTGTATTTGCTATATCTTAGGTTCGAACCACGTTTGATTTGCCATATATTTTAACTGTCTAGGTTTGCGTGGGGATCATTTATATTTATATCATTGCATTTCACAGAAAATTACCCCTTCCACCGTATTCATAGTCTTGGAAAGACGCTGCTCATACAAAAGCGGATACAGTCACGTCGCGGAAGAAAGGCAGACCTCTGGGTGTTTTAGCCCAGGCTTTAGCTTGGCATGGCATTTCCACTTTGAATAGACGGACAATGACGTATGGTCCCCGCAATAAACACCACTCCTGGCCTAAAAATGTTAAAATTGACCCATTTCCACTTTGAACAGGCGGACAATCACGTATAGTTCCCGCGATAAATACCACTCCTGGCCTAATAATGGTAAATTTGACCCATTTCCACTTTGAACAGCCGGACATTGACGTATGGTCCCCGCAATAAATACCACTCCTGGCCTAAGAATGGTAAACTTGACCCATTTCTATCTAGAACCCGCACGAGTTTCAAATATTCATCGTCTGGTAATGAATAAATATTGCGATGACTCACGGAATTTCTGGGGCACCCAATTCGATAAGAGTTTGATTTCTAGGTTATTCGACGAATTCAAGACTACCTCAGTCTCCCAATCTCGCGAAAGTTACCTATTTGAACAAACGGTAAGCTTTTATAGGCGTTTGTTAATTTATCCAACCAATTAAATGTACTCAGTTGTCTCAGGCGGGACTTCATGTAATTTACTATCCATTGTAAATAAAGTAACTTGTTATTCCACATAAATTTTAAGACGACCCGGGTTTCGACGTGGCACGTCATCATCATCAGGCACGTAGTGACGTGCCACGTCGAAACTTGCCTGATGTCGTCTTAAATAAAATGTATGTGGAATAACAAAGTTACTTCATTTATAAACTAATTAAATGGGTTTTACAGCAAATTATTTAAGCCAATTAATAGTAATTGAGAAAGTATACTCAAATTTCGGATGTTTAAGATAATATAAGAGGAATCGCATTATGAGTTAATTGCACAGCTATAAATATCGGAGTCCAAAACAAAAAACAATTTTTCATATATGGGAAGTGGATACTTCACAACGTTAGATAAAAATTATTACGCTTAAAAATGCAGTGACATGTCTTTTTATTATCGGCATATTTAGTGTTGAATTTAAGTACTTAATAAAACGCCAAGAATGCAAATAACATTGCTACGTGCGTGGGTGCAAAAATAACTTTTTACGAAATACTGTTTAACGCATTTATTTCACCAAAAGTGTACTCACCGTAATATTCCAAGTCTATCGCAAAAGCCTTTTTTCGAATAATCCTTGCTGATTCCTCTCTCTCGTCAACAATTATCCGTTGCCAAGGCTCTGGAAGCATCCTTATTTCAACTGTCGTTTCCAGAATCCTCTCGCAGATTCCTCCGCTACAATATCTATTTTCAAAAGTTTACTGCGGGCAGTTAAGATAGTAGAGCGAGATAGTTCCCTACTCATAATGCAGACCATATTCGAAGCATACTTTTTCATTTCAGCAGCTGTAGGAAGCATGAATTAAATATTGCATTATTAATGGTACAATACTTTACTTTTGTGTGTTTGAAGTTCTAAATAGTGAAATAAAAATAACCATTCATTCATTGGTCGTTCAATCCTAAGATTGATTGACTGCAGCCCTCCACTCTTTCCTATCTAATGCTAGTTCCCTTACTTCCTCGCATCTTTTCCTCTGTACTGTCGTCTTTATTTGGTCCATGAACTTGTTCCTGAGTCTTCCTATGAGGACTTTTCCCTCTATCTCACCTACCATTATGTTCTTCACAATCCCATTGCGTCTCAGGGTGTGTCCAATCAACCTTTTTCTTCTTCTCTCTCTGGTGTTCCATGTAGTCCTTTCCTCCTCTATTATTCTGCACACTTCATCATTTCTTATTTCCTCCGTCCATTCAATCTTCAGCATCCTCCTACAACACGAGGTTTCGAAAGCTTCTATTCTTTTCTAGTCAGCTTTTCTTATAGTCATTGCTTCCGTTCCATAGAGTGCCTCGCTCCACACGAATGCATTCACATACTGTTTCCTGGTTTGCAGTCCTACCTTCTTTGACCACAGCCGTGGTCTTTTTCTCATGAACGCCTTCTTAGCTTGGGCTATTCTTCGCTTGATGCGCGATGTACTTCTTCCGTTTCACGTGGTGACACTTCAGAGATAGGTGAAGGAATCCACTTGCAAAAATATCTATATAATTTTTTATTATGCTAATTTTTTCACGGGGTACTATTAAGACTCCTTCAAAACAGAAGGTTTTTTTGTGATCCTGTAATAATTACCTCGGTGACAATATGACTTATTGTAAAAAAAAGTTGAGAAAACATACAAAGTACTAATTTTTTCGCGTATTCTAGGTGTTAAAAATTCCTAATTTTTATCAATAAGTCTCTGGAGTGCATACACGTACTATTTCCCATGTAAAAGGGCCTGTATATTTCCTCAAAAATCTCGGAAAGTAGTTCGGTAAGGGATTGATATTTTGGTTTATTTGGAAGAGTAAGATATTTTTCTTTATGATGAGACCAAATTAATTGATTTCTACGTGAAATGATATTTCGCTCAAACTGTGTTAAGCGAAGCAATTCTTCCTGACGTAAATCTACAACATAATTCTGTCTCTTTGAACGATGCGACGAAATTCTACCACGAAAGCAGATGTAAATGAATCCACTTCGATCGTGGTTTATTATAATTCTTTCTCGTTGAACAGCGTAATAAGAATCCGTTTGCATTTTCAGAGCAATTTTTGTCTATTCGGGCGAGAAAAAGTTAAAACATACTGCACAGCCAAAAAATTCTAATAATTTGAAAACCATGCAATTAAATTCCCGAAATAATAACGTATTTAAATTTCGGTTTGTCCTTTAGTGAGAAAGAATTTCGTTGCAGGTTTGCGTCAGGTAGCATTACATTGCATAACTGTCCGAAGCAAACTTCCCGTGAAATTATTTTTAATAGAATTTCATGGCGCATGCCTTTGAAGTAGAATTTTGTAAAAAGGGGGCGGCGATTCATCGTATTTTACTAGTTTAAGAAAATAAAACATTTTTTTAGTTTAATTCTAAAAAAGTATGAAACTTCTGATTCAATTTCCACTCAAAATGGAAGGTAATGGTGAAAACCTATGTTCTCCTAAGGTGTGCAGGATGATATGATACAATGAGCTTATGAAAAATGAATAAAGCAATTATGTAAATAAGTATTACCGTATTTACCTCTATATTAGACCCCCCTCTTTTCCCAAAAAATGTTTCAAAAGTGGGGGGGGGGTCTTAGACGGGGAGGATAAGCCAGAGGGGGTACCTTTTATACCAAGGTACCATTAATTAAAGTGTTTTATTTAAACTTTGAATGGTTTATTTCCTTAGGCATTCAAACAAGGTTTAGAAGCACTTACTGCTAACTTACAAAACATGCAAAGCATCACACATTCCTTCAAAACTGGCTGGGTACTTCCCTGAGGTCTCTCCCTCCTGTTTTATATTTTTCCTGGAATTTGAGCCTCAAAAGTGGTAGGGGGTCTCATATGCAGGGGTGGGTCATATATTCAGGTAAGTACGGTAATAGCTGCTCATTTTGGTCAACATCATAATTCTATTGTTTATTTTCCTGAATTATTTGCAGCCTTAAATACTTAATATGGATACAATGGATTCTCTGATCCAAAAAACAAGTATTATAATCTATGTGGAAAATAGATGTCCACATTCGTTATGACGCCTCTTTTTAAATACTGGCCTAATCATCTAAGTACGTCATGAAAGAGGAATTGCTAGAATCAAATTAAAAGGTGATAATTGGTGGATTAATGTATCAAATTAATGGTGAATAGTGAATGGCTCTTAAAATATGATTTATAATCTCTCTGTGCATTCGTATCCTATTTCTTTTATGCTAATATTGATAATGAGGTAAAATTTAAAATTTTACTTCTACATCCATCAGTTAATTAAAGTTCAAATTGCATAATGGCATTTATTCGACGTAAGATGATATTACAATTGTTATTCTCCCATAATTAAATTCCTTAATTCCGGGCCCATATGATTCTCCTCACTATGCTCTTTGGATTTCCGGCTTCTATATCAGAAGGAGATTATAATGATCATTCAGTTCTGGTCAATAATTTATGGGAAGAAAACTGAATTTTTAACTTACGAAACAGTGACTGCATTGGAATCATTCGACTCAGACTCCGAGGAAGAAATTAATGGTGGAAAGCCTACCTTAAGTTAGCTGCCACGACGCTGTCTACGGTAAAAGTAGAAAGATTGTGAGCATCATGGCTTCAATCCTTGGAGTGGTCAACTGCAGGCTCATCATTCCTATTCATTGCTATATATATCCCACCCTAGTATTTCTTCTTCCCATTCCCATTTTTATATATTTATTTAGCCCCCACAAGTAGTTGGTAAAACCTTGGTCTTTCCTCGTGGAATCTTCTCTTCTATTGGCAAATGTCAAGAAAAGTTGTCACAGGATGTGTCCCCTTTCTTCCCTATCTTACAACCCTCCATATATGTCTTACTTTCGAATTTGAGCGGGGAACACACATGCAAAACGTAATGCGGCACAGCATTAAAGAAACCAGGTTCTGTTAAGCGTATAATAGGAAGGTCCTCGGATGAAAAAGTAAAAGAGAGATGCTACTTCGCTCTGGTTAAGCCACACCCCGAATACACGAGAGCATTTGGGACCCTGGTCATAAAGACTTGACCAAAAAATTAATAAAATACAAAGAAAAGCAGCACGCTTCGTTAAAAACTGCCACGAGCGAACAAATAGTGTCTCACAACTTTTACAGGGATTTAGGTGGGAGCCCCTAGAGACTAGGGAGGCTACACCCTAGGCTTATCTTGCTTGAGAAATTCAGAACTGGTGTGTTTCGGAGCGACACATAGAATATTATCATGACCCCTCACTACATCTCTAGGTCTGACGTAAGGGATAAAATAAGAGAGATATATTTTTGAACAGATAGGTACACAAACTCGTTCTTTCCGCGCGCAATAAGCGACCACAATAAAAGCTGAGCTCCACTAAATACACTCCCATAACACACATTTCCATTTCACCTCAAAACATTGCATCCTAACACGGCTGGTGTCCGAACTCTCCCTACCACACGCCTATGCGGCGGCTCGCAGGATAGTATGTACATGTACTTCTTCGGCTATTCCTCCCACTTCTCCTTCCATCATTTTAACGGTCCAATTAGAGAAATGAACACTTCCGCCAATTCAAATGCTTGAAAACTTCGCTTTGCCCTTGGCCCATTTAACACCGGCGGATTGTAGTACACCTTGTGATGGAAAAAAGAGCTTCATGTGGCCTGGGAAACACGGGAAATCTAAGGATAACAGAATTATAGAATTCCCGTAGTAGATGGAATGTTCAAACAGCTACATTGGTTCCGGGAGTTTTATCACAACCATGATTGTCAAGGTCAATTTTTTCCCGCAGCAGTCTTGGCCCACAGCCGAGGGCTGATAAGGTGCTGAGAGGAGAATAAAATATCAAGGCCACAAAAAAGGCTGCATATGGCATTTTTTCCATAGAATCTTTCAAGGAACTTCCATGTAAATGCACTATCATCGATCGATAAGCAAATTGCAGATTAACAGCATTGGGTCTCCCGTTCCTATAAAATATCCAGACACTCCGCGAATCTTCATCACATCCAATCAACCAGTGTTGACCATCGTAGTGTGACAATCATGTACCGACTCACGATCCTGTCCTGCCTTGTGGTTATTGCCTTAGGTGAGTAATTGATTTCCTTCTCGTATCGTTCTCGGCAACTTGTTTCATAGCTACGGTGAATTTCTCCTTCGTCTCCACTAGTTGTCTATCTACTAGGATTGGTATGCGACAACCCAGTTTTCTTTCTACCCTCTGCCACCCTCTTAATTTCTTAAAAAAATCAACATTACATGTCTCCCATTATCTGCTTCTAATACTCCAACATAGTCCTTCCTCTATACCTCTTAACTTCAATCATCCCTGCTAAAATCACCTTTAACAATCCCTCGTGTCGCAGTATATAACTGATCCATTCTTTCCATCTTCTTTTCACTATTCTTCACAGGCTCCGTTTTGCCTTCACTTTTATCAATACCTCTTGGTTGTTTACTTGCTCTGTCCAGATTATCTAGCACATTTCACTATTTTTTAAAAGTAGTATACCTGTTAAGGTTGGTTTTGTTGAATGTCAGGGAATCTCCTTCAGATTTTCCACACTTTCAGGGACCTATCTCGCTCTAGTATGTCCTTTTTCGCTTCAGTGTAATATCTATCCTTCCTCATCCTGTCTATGAAACCTATTCTCTTTCTTCCTCTTTCCCGCTTGCCCAACATCCTTCCCTCTATCACACTCGTCAGAAACCCATCACCCTTTATTACATCCTTCAGCCATCTACCCTGCCTATTACGGATTTCATTAAGAAGCTTCCTTTCCTCGCCCACCATCTCAAGCACTTCTTCGTTAGTCTTCCTCTCCGTCCACATCACCTTCTCCATCCTTCTCCACATCCACATCTCAAATACCTGCAGCCTATTCTCTTCCTCCTTTTTGAGGGTCCACGTTTCTGCCCAATAGATAATTCCACATTTCAGAAGCCTCTAGATGTTTCTTCTCCGTTTGTCCCACAGTCCATGTCTCGCTCCCGTACAACAATACTCTTCAAACCAAGGTCTTATCTAGGATATTCGTCAGCAATATGTCGTCGGTGTAGGACGTGAAGAGTTTATTCCTACTGTTAAAGGCGATCTTTGTTTTAAGTATTCTACTCCGTATTTCTTCTTAACTCCTTCGGTCAGAAGTTATTTTGCTTCCGAACTATTCAAACTCTTTCACATGTATCAGCAATTCTCCGTCCAACGTAATCCTCGCATCCTCTTTTCCTCCTCTGTTAGCAACTAGGATCTTAAGTCTTACGCCTATTCATTCGAAGATTATATTGACTGTTAAGAGTAATTGCATTTCTCCAAGGATGTGAGTAGGCTCTTTTTCACTTTCTGCCTGAATCACGGTGACTTTGTTCCTAATATCGATATTTTTCTCATTGAAAATACACAGGAAAATTAAATAAAACTATCTGCAATCATTTTTAGCTGGGTACCCCAATTATTCTCAATTATCTCCCGGACACTGGTCCATTACACATTTTCAACCGTTCATGTAGCCAAGAGGCACTCGTCTTTGCAACGTTCGCAAAGTTTTCATAAACTGCCTTCTTCATAAAAAATATGACGGCCTATTGTTGACATTTCACTTCAACAATGATTTGAAATAATATTTAATAGAAGTCTTAAGTCTTACGCCTATTCATTCGAAGATTATATTGACTGTTAAGAGTAATTGCATTTCTCCAAGGATGTGAGTAGGCTCTTTTTCACTTTCTGCCTGAATCACGGTGACTTTGTTCCTAATATCGATATTTTTCTCATTGAAAATACACAGGAAAATTAAATAAAACTATCTGCAATCATTTTTAGCTGGGTACCCCAATTATTCTCAATTATCTCCCGGACACTGGTCCATTACACATTTTCAACCGTTCATGTAGCCAAGAGGCACTCGTCTTTGCAACGTTCGCAAAGTTTTCATAAACTGCCTTCTTCATAAAAAATATGACGGCCTATTGTTGACATTTCACTTCAACAATGATTTGAAATAATATTTAATAGAATGAAGTTCCTTTTTTTAGTTCCATAATATTGTGTTCTAACAAATAACTAAATATAAATACACAACGTTTCGTGGTTAACTATGCAAAATGTCGTTCGATCTTAAATTTTTTCGCTAATTAATATTTCATCATTTCTTAATGCTTCTATTTCATTTGTTCTTCCAGGAGTGCCAAAACTACGGCGTCCACTTCCTGATGGAAAGATAATTGGTGGCTCTCATGCCCCAATAGAGTCCTACCCGTACCAGGTAATTCACCAGTTTTTAAAAACTTAACTGGCTCTATCCTTCCAAATTACACTTTCCCCTTTTATTTCATATAAAAACAAATTTCCGTAAAAACCGGCTGGAGTAAGGACTTTCTTATTTAATGATTATCAAATACATTCAGCCTCATAATATTAATAATATATATATTGATTGTTCAAGGAATTTGCATCCTTTAGAACATATTACAGTTTATCAGAAGAAACCCTGTGGTAAAAAAAACTTTTAGGACACTACAGTTAACAAATATTTACATTCAATAACCTTATGAAACGGGTGTACTCACAGATATGAACATTCATACATACTTTAACACAATCATATTTACAATTAGTATAATGCATATTAGAAAGATTGAAAGCGATATCTTTAGATATTAAAAATAAACAAAGTATACAATGAAATTCAGACTGTGCTATAATAACATTTTCATACAGGATTGATAACATTGCCGATTTAAATTTATGTATATTTTTTTATTTGATAATGTTGTCAGGAATACCACTCCATATTCTTAAGCCATAATTTATTGTGGATAATTGATACACATTAATTCTACGCCTTGGAATTTTAAATCGTCTTCTTCCTCCTACTCATCTGCCTGGATCACCCTGGTTTCAAATAATACAATTTTACAAGTACTCCGGAGTTTTAGTTGATAATATTTTGTAGATGAAAGGAGATAATTTAAATATTTTCGTATTTTGGCAAATAATAAATGGAAAAATTGTTAATAATCAATCACGATAATCCAGAACGAATTGTCATGCAGATCTGAAGCATCGAAAAACGACGTAGGTGAAATTCAGTTTATAATTTTCATTTAAAAGCTGTAAACAGTCAATGATGGAAATTCTGTCGTGGTAAATTTTGAATCACGTTGTAAATTTGCAGTTGGTTAATATCATCACCCAACTGGTATCACGTACAAACCTCTACATTCACTTCAATGGTAGAAAGTACGTACGAAGTCACGCAATGGCTGCCGAAATTACATCTCAATCGTCTACTTTCAGCTGTCACTCCGCTATGAAGGACGCCACATCTGTGGAGCATCCATTATCAGCGTTAATTATGCCGTCACTGCAGCTCATTGTACCGATGGGTAAGTAAAATTATCTGAAAATGCGAACAACTTTTAATGTCACGGGATAATTTAATTCGTTGCGTTCCACCAAGTTTTGATTTCTCGGACAAACTCTTCTCTTCTTAACGAATACCTTAGAGGTGTTTTCGGGAGTAATTAACTCTTTCACAGCGTATTTTGTAACCGGGTTCCTTTGAATTGTGATTTTACTATAAAAGACAAGTCATTTTTTTATTATTTAATTTGAATTTTTAAAATAATACCCCTATGAGCCAGCTGTATCCGACTTTTTTGTTATTTTTTTCTCTTTTATGCTTTTTTGTTTATTATTTGTAGCATCGGATATTTCAGTCGACCCTTTTAGCTAACGAAAACGTTTTTTAGGGGTGTGGACAAAATTCGATCATCGCGGCGGAGCCCTAATAATTGTAGATCGACGTTTGTCGATTATCGATCTGAAAGAGAGAAAGGATGCAGATCGTTTAATGGAGCAGTGACCAGTATTTGTTCTTTTGAGTATCCACTTTAATCAACAAAAACTGGACTATTCCTCTGTTATATTTTATTTAAATATCGGTTTCATCTCGACAAGTAACCTTTTGTAGTTGGCCTTCGCTGAAAGGTATCTGATCGCAAAGAAGCTGAAATATCTGACTTAGAGCGGGCAAATTATTAAGGGGGCTGTGTATCACGGCTGAAAACGGTTCTGCAGACGCCTGCGCGCTTTAATTTACGGATCTGTTCTGTTACTTAAAACAAATCTGTTTGTACTGAGTTCAAGAACAAAGTATAATATTTACAATAAGTGTTGCAACTTTCCGCTTTTTGCAGTTAACTATTTCGACCGCGGAAGAAACGTGAATTTGTCGAAAATCAGGCGATCGCCATGATGCGAACGACGCATATTTCTAACTCTTTGCACTTGTAGTGAGTGAAAATCCTTCTACTCTATGAAGAATCATAAAAATGTTGATAATTACCTATAAATACATCACAGTGAGCATTCTCTTGAACCCTTGCAACGTAATTTCCACTGTGACATCAGTGGTGCTGTTGTCCGGGGCATGTAATGGAGGGGAAGTCGAAGATCTCTCCTTGGTTTCGGCAGAAGCTAGAACTAAAAGGGCGTTTTCGGCCGAGGTATACAGCCTCCTTAAGCAGAAGTAAAGTGTGGTCGTAAGATATTTGTGACAACTGGAGGGAGAGAATCAGGATCTAGTCGATCATAACAAACGTTCTTGGTGGATAGCAATATTAAAACACTCACTTCATTCATAACACTTAATCCACACATGCCCATGCGGCGAATCGCAGGGTAGTGCTTAGATGTAGGTGTAACCAGAAGCATAACATCTTTTTTTCCAAGACCATTGAATTCTCGCTTTCAAGTTAACAGCATAATAATAACATTTAGTCACAATTCGATGAAAATCCAAACCGCCCTTCAACAATTAATTGATAATTCCTTTTTCTCTGTTTTTTGAACAGATTATCTGCATGGGGAATAACACTGAAGGCAGGAAGCGGAGACAAAACCACTGGTGGTGTGGTACACAACGTGGCCAGGATTATCCAAAATCCTGGTTTCGGATACAGCTTGGATTACGACATTTCATTGTTGCAGGTAACTACAAGAATATATTGCTTTAAAGTCAGGAAACAGACGCAGATATTACCACTGCCATTTTGTTTTCGAATGTCGGTGATGAACGTTTGATGAAAAAATATGGCAATCATTATTAGGTAATGTACAATGCGTTTACCAATTGATCTCAGATCGATCTGACCGGTACAGCTCGGTATGGTGAACGCAACGGGCTAGTGGTATCGATCTCAGAAGCGGGCCGACTCGGCCCGCTTTCTCAGTCAGTCTGAGTTTTCAGATTGATCTACGCCGGGTAAAGCCGCAAATCGAAAGCACCCTAACTTGGTAAATGGTATGTCTATGCACTCCCGAGAGACCTTATTTATTATAAGGAGGCATTTCCTACACTTAAATCTCGTCAATAAATCAACAGTGTGTAGTTTGTGTGTTTTCTCAACTATTTATTAAAATAATCATAATTCTCCGCAGTAAATACTTCGGGATCACAAAAAACCTTCCATTTCGTTGGAGTTTCAAACGTACCGCGTGAAAAAAATGAGTCAAGAATGAAAGATTTATTTGGATATTTTCATTTGATTCCTTACAATATCTGTCATGTAAAACTTTTTTATTGCACCATTAATAATGCAATATTTAATTCCTGTGTCTCATAGCTGGTGAAATTGAAACGTATATGTGGAATTAGGTCTCTATTATGATTAGGAAACTATCTCGCTCGCACCACCTTACTGAGCAGAGAAGTTAGTTAAATCACTGAGAAGGCCCAACGCGACGCGCGGTCTGGAATTAGTTTACTCCAGCGTTGACGCGATAGAGCACGGCCCGCACTTGTTTGACATGCGCTCACTCTAGGGTTCGTGCAGTGCTTATTAAGGGGCATAAATTGAAAATATTTGAGACAAAACACATCAAATATATGATGTGCAATTGGTGATGGCAGGAAGGCAATCAGCTTGTAGAATACTCAGTGGAATGCACAACCTCAACAGCTGTTCGGAATGGGCTTGCGATGTACATACGTAGATTAACTAAAACCGTATCCTGTAACGGCAGCACCATGTTCTCATCAAGAGGTCAATAGGTACTAAACTTATCTGAAGGCTGTCTCCTCTTTCCAATCACCCAAACTTATCGCTCAACTTGTATCTCGTCTTCGATTTATCGGTTCCGATTATCACTCCCTCGGTGAATACAAAACATACACCGTAAACATCCGGAACTTCATTCCCATGATCGGGAGGCCATTGTCAAACCTTATACGGTAATTAAGTATTTTTGTTGCGATGGGAAACACACTAAGACAGAAATGAGCTTTCTTACGCTTCCTAAACAGTCACGCTTCTTTCAATTTTCTCCCTCATGAAGTTGGTTGGAGAAATTTTCGTAAGCGTATTCGTTACCGATTTGGTTTCTCGGCAATTTAATTTTATTTAAACTCTAAGACTTACTGAATTTCTTATGTATTTCGAAAAAATTTGATTCTATTAGCAGAAATTTTTCTTTCAACATGAATTTATACTTATATATTATATAAAAAGCTGCTTTACACGGTACATTTTATTGCAAAAATGAATGTATCTTAGATTTATACAAGAAAATGAATGGAATTAGAGTAGGTTCTATTTCCCGTTCAGTCACTAGCACAATCGTACAATTTGCGGATTTAGGAATTTGGGGAAGCTTGGGAGAGGAAGGAAGAGGATGGGAATTCTGGACGATATGAGGAATTAAATGAGTCGATATGAGGACTTGAAGAAGGATCAAATGGCGGGTCATCCGTAAGAGTGAAAAGGGATTTGGATCAGTACTGTCCAAAAACCTACCAATCAGCTGGGAGAAGACTTAAATGGAAAATAAAATCACGCTTTGGACACTCAACGCAACTCGAGCGTAATTTGAACACTTTTTTCGTTCCGAAATTACAGGTGGCCACTCCTTTTGAGTTTGGAGCGACGATTCAGCCGATATCACTTCCTTCTCCGGATGAGCCCGTGATTCCTGGAACGGTGGCTGATGTATCCGGCTGGGGAACGACATCTGTGAGTAGCTAAATTATAATAGTAGATAAGGGATCTCAGAGTGAAATTAAGCACCTCACTGCTTCTCTTAAGATGGTCGGAGCGATTATCACATATGGGGATATTTGCAAGAAACTTTTCATACGCGTGTTCATTACTAATGTGTGTAGACACGGGACACTTGTTTGAAATGATGTCACTTCAAATTGTGGAAACTGAAAATGACGCAGTGAAGAGTATCTGAAAACTTGGTTATTTCTACGAATCCTGATATGAATGTTAAAAGGTTGTCACCTTATATGCACTTTTACTTAATTTTTTCTTAAGTGACGGTTTTCGGCGCGTTAAAACTAATAGCCCACATTTGGGTGCTTAGTATTCCGATGCTTGTCATCTTGCTAAGTTGCGATTTCATCTCAAATAGCCAAATTTATTGCCAGCACCTTGCATAGAACGATTTATTTTATTTCGAATATGGCAAAATTTCTTGATGAAAAAGTGAAACTCTTCTTACTTCCAAGTTATTGACTCGACTTAAACTTGGAAGAAAATATTGTGTCCTAGAGTATCAGCGTTATGGATATTGAGAAAGATATTTTTTTAACTACCAGAATCATTAATATTTAGTTTTTACCAGGAGTAGTCTATTGCCTTACGCCTAGACTAGTGGTCGGAAACTAATATGCGTTCTTAAGCCACATTTAACATTATGTTTAACCATGAGCTAGGCGCGAGGTACCCTTAATTGAACTGATTGTTCAGAAAGTTTAAAGTAATTGACGTTTTCTTGGCGAGCCACCAACAAATCTGGTAAACTGCGGCTTTCGTCCCACCAGCGAAAACATTCATTTCAGCGCCCCAGTGGCATCTCTACTTTCGTGAAATATATGTGTTTCTCACAAACAAATATTTCGCTGACGTTACGGAAGCCACACAAATCTTTCGTGGTGGCAGGTGTGCCAAAAGTTGACTACTGCTGCAAAAAGCCATCTGCAAAAACTCAGTTCCATAGTTTATTTTGGCGGTAAATATATTTAAATTAAAGTTTTTTGCTCACGCTAATGTGTTTATGAGTACAATGAATTTGTAATTATAAGGAAGTAGTGGATTGGAAACCACTACTTCCTTAGTGGACCTTCCTTGAAACATCTGTCGAAATCCTAGATCCGTCTATTCGATGCTCCTCTTTACAGACTAAACTACGCACGATCTTACTTTTGTTTAACCGATGTTTTTCTTTCTTTTCAATGACTATCAAGTCCGGGGGAAGAGGTTCTTCCGACCTCCTCCACGTTCTCGTGCCTGTTGTCGATGATTCCGTCTGCGACGCAGTATACACTACGATGACGGACAGAATGCTGTGCGCCGGTTCAGAGTCTGCAGACTCTTGCCAGGTACGTAAGCAATTTCGGCAGTGGTTGTTTTTCTAACCTCTATCAAAGGAGCAGTTAAATCCAAGGTATATTAATTTGGGGCCCCATATCATAAAAATGTCGGTATCGTTCGTATCATCAACTGAAATCGGTCTTTTTAACATGGGCTGTCACAGTTTCTATGTTGTTGCTATGTTACTCTGCCGCATTTGTGCTCAAAATGAAACCTATTCCTTTGATTGAAAAACTTCATTACGAAATAACTATCATTTGTACTTTCTCTTTGTGGAATATATGTGTTTGAATTAATTTACGTTGGAATTCAGCAGTTCTAAATATTTTTAATGTTTAGAGATAAATTGCGAAATCATAATTCTAAATTGTCCAAAAATTAGTAATATTTGTTTTTTAATTGTTTCGTAACAATAATGAACAATTAAATAATCAACATTATTTTAATATCATTGAAACCGAAGGTATATTCTTGATATTAAGTACAAAAGAGACCAACGACGTATTCGAGGCCGCATACAAAAGTCCACAGCAGCTGTGCACCTATTTTATGACATTTTTATTCATTCTCTGGAATTATCTGACAAAAGGAATTAACTATCTTATTTTTGCGTTGGAAACATTTGACTAGAGTCCATAAAGCATTGATTGATAAACGTAGTGGTTGACTCCCGTGTCCTCATTTTCAGGGTGATTCCGGTGGACCGTTGGTACAGAATGGGAAGCTTGTTGGAATCGTGTCCTATGGATACGGGTGCGGTTATCCCGGATTCCCTGGCGTCTACTCAAGGGTGTCTGCTCTCCGAAACTGGATCTCGCAACACTCAGGAGTTTAAAAATCTCAGTCTCAGTATTTATTACATTATGTTCCTCGAAAGTATTTATTGCAAGTCTGCTTTTTGTATTTATTGAAAGATCATCGTAAAATAAAAACTTTTTTATTACAATCCTGTTACTTTACTTATAGCTTCGTTACCTCCATGCCCACTCAAGCCATAATAGGTTTTTGGCCTTACCAGCAATTTTAGATGTCTGTTTTCCTTCGCTGCTGTTGGGCTACCGATCTTTTTTTATGTATTTTTGGGCTTGATCCCACTAGAGACCCTCTAGTCAGAGATTGGAAACCTCGGTTCACTTTTAATTGGTGGGCCACGGAAATTGGCGAAACCATTGAGAATAATGAATGAAACACGGCACAAATATTTGTAAACATTTCCTCGTTACTACTGTAAATACGTAACCTCTACTTTCATACGAGTGTTATTAATTATTAACTATCAAATCATGTAGATTATCTAAAACTATATTAATGAACTAAAACAATATTAAATTAATTATTTTCCCAGTCTCAATTTAAGTCAGTTTTTTCATTAATTCGATTAAATACTTGATTTAATCAAAAGCCTCAATCAGGCCATCAAACATGACCGGTTTCCAGTCTCTGACTTGAGGGTCTTTAGGTTCCACCACCCCAGTTAGGTTTTCCCCGTGGTCTTTATCCTTTTACGTAACCAAGGAGTCACGTGGTACAACAACGAATGGTTTGAGATTCTGGTGAACTGCATCCACACGAATGGATAACTTAATTATCTGATACCTTGCTTATGGTGTCATTAATCGCGATATTTAACTCCGTCACCAATACTCCCGGAAGAAAAACTCGATCGTGAGGGTATTTTTGTGAGTGGTATGAATGCATCAAAATCTCGAGCCCTTCATGATCATACCACGTGACTGCGTAGTTACGTATTCTGAATCATTCCAAGTCGAACTTCCCTGTAGGAATGGGCCAAATGTATTCGTTCGCTGGTAAATGAGTACCCGAATGAATACCTGGGTACTAGGACGAGTACATGAGTACTCGGATGAATGCTTGGGTACTCCATGGATACCAGGTATTCATTTGAGTGCCGCGACGAAGATTCGAGTACCCGGGTGAATATTGCTGAATACGAGTTCCCAAATGGAACATGCAGGCAAGTACCGAGTACCACGCATTTGGCCATAGCATTCGACCAGTTATTCACGTATTCATATGAGTACTCAAATGAATACTTGATATCCATAAATTCATTTGAATATCCAAGTATTCATCCGAGTACTCATGTACTCGTCCGAGTAGCCAGTTATTCATTCCGGCATTCGATTACCAGTGAATGAATATATTTGGCCCATCCCTACTTGCCTGGCTAGTGCAGCTAACATTTTGTCAGTATATTCACTTTTGAAAAGCCATCAAGTGTAGCGAAGGCATCAATTTCTCCGCAAAAAATTGATAAATATCACACAAATATACGTAGTCATGATAAAATAGTATCCATTTGAAAGTTTCTTCCCTTCTATTTTGCATCCATGACCATATTATCACACCCCGAATTCTAACTTAATACGTAGTAAGCCTAACCAGACTGCTCTTTTATTTACCCGGTTTCTTTACGATGTATCTAGACAATAAGGCGTCAGCGGTCATGTGAATTTGACATCATCTCCGCCCAATGAGGTCTAGGTACCAGAGTGAAGATTGTTCGATACACCAAGTTCGAAAACGGCCCAAAGCGGGCTCTGGTAATCGTAATTCATTTTGTTTTGTTAAGGTTGAGCCTTGCTCCCACTTGGCGGTGCCACTAGTCAATTTTTTTTAGAAGTACTATGTTACCAGTTTAGTCTAGTTTTTTTTAGAGGCCCTTCATAGGGAAATGCATGGTAATTCAGTACCACAGTAATTCAGTAGTTTTTTTTGGTTGAATGAATGACCGTGGATATGCAAGAGTTTTGGGTTGAGTTAGAGGTCCTATATAGGGATACAATGGTAATACAGTACGTCTAAGAATGAGCGAGTCGTGAGTGTACCATTCAATGCGGTCGAATGAGGACCGCAGTTGGCGAGGTTCCGCGTGGGGAGCCCCTTAAAGTGAACTGCACACGGATTGTACGGCGCAGAGTTCGTCCTGGAACTAAAGCTGATCCCGAGAAAATCTGGTGAGTAGCATTCGCTGATCGTTTGAGGCATTGAGATAGATGGAGAGGCCGCTTGCTTTCTTCGTCAACGTAACTGTAAAACTATAACGTGGGAGTGACCTGTCCACCATATTTGTTAACCCCGATTTTCCTTCAGCGCTTACTGGCTGATGCGCTATTTTTTAAATTTAACCATGTTTTCCTTCGATAATTTACTAGAAATCTACCTGCATTAACGTCTTTAATACACACTCTCCTTACATGTATTTTATATTTATTTAAATTAATAGAAATCGCCTTATCGGTGAAAACTATGGTAATATCGAGTGGAATCCATCGCACCATGTAACTAATATATGTTTCAAGATTAACTTGCATTATATTTCGCTCAGATGGTGGATATTCTTAGTTATATTCGCTAATTTGTCCATTCCGTTGTGCTATCAATAGGGAAGTATGGAAAGAGCAGGGATCAGCCATAAAATTGTTATTTCGGTTATCAGGCCACAGTTTGATAACGTAATGCCCTTTCTATCTACCTCAATGGTTTTGGGTTTTGTCTTTGCTAAAATGCCATATAGCCCACTAAACTGATGGAAGATCGCGATTACATGTGACCATATGGTCCTTCGGGGCGGTTCTACTCGAGTCCAGTAGTTCCGACTTCATAAATTGTTCCATTTGCCCGAATTTCTCCCTTATTTAGTCCCGTCGATCAGCTCCAATATGTGCACGTCTACCTGTTACCCAGCCAGCCACTTCAAGGGTGTTTGGCATGGAGTGACGCGCACTATAATTTGAGAAGAAAAACAGAAGTTTAGGAAGACAAGCAGCACGCTTCGTTAAAAAATGCTACGAACGAACATATAGTGTTTCACAACTGTTAGAGGGATTAAGGTGGAACTCCTAGAACTCGGAGGCGGCACGCTAGGCTTAGGCTGCTTGAAAAATTCAGAACTGGTGTGTTTCAGAGCGACACAGAGGATATTATCATGACGCCTCACCACATTTCTAGGCCTGACAGATGCGATAAAATAAGAGAGCTACTCTGCCTAACAGATAGGTACAAAAACTCGTTCTTTCCGCGCACAATAAACGACCACAATAAAAACAGAGCTCCTCTAAATACACTCCCATAATACATGTCAACATTACACCTCCCAAAAACTTAAATCTTTTCATGGCTGGTGACCTAACATCCCCTGCCACACGCCCATGTGGCGGCTCGCTGGGTAGTATGTAGATGTAGATAATGTACTATTAACTTTTTACCAACATGCACTTCACTTCAGGTATTCTACCACTGTTACAGACACCATTAAATTTATGTAGTTCATTGCAGCCACGTAGGCGAGTAACAAAAGTCATCGAGGGATAATGCGAAACGTGATGTTGGTACAACGGGACTGATAAAAAAACAAGCATTAGGGAGCAAATCAAATGATCAGGGGCCCGATTCCCTAATTCCACGCTTTTGTTACCGTGGTGTCGACGACGGAACTACCGAGACCGTGACCATGGCACGGAGCCTCCCGTAAGCGTTTCGGTAAACAATTCGGAGTTGCTAACGTGGTCACGCCTCGGCGTTGGTGGTTGATGCGAAGATATATGATAAGATATACGATTACGCTCGCAAAGATACAAGAATACGATCACAAAAGTGGGCATAATGTATATAAAACAACACAATAGTTTACAGAAGTAAAATTTATTTTCCAAATAATTAACTATAACATTATTTTATTGAGATAATTAATGTTTATATAATGAAAATGTTATCATACCATATTAAAATTTGGTCGCTTGTTTAAAGAGGACTGTACTGAATGCCACTTATGATGTTAATTAGTAACATGCCCCCATGTGAGTAAATAAGTGACACGAAGTCTGCAGAATAAGGTAAAAGCCAGTGAGTCCACATCATATTCCAGTAAATATGTAAATTCAGTAACCCTAATCAATTTTCATACTAGGAACAAAATTTTTTTTGTGACAAAAATTAAACTCGTGTCCTATACTGAGATTATTCTAGTTAAGGGACATCAATCAGCATTATGTAATTCTGGGGGAGGAATATTTCAATTTAATTAGTTCATATCCAGATATTCTTATTCAAATCTCTATCCAGTTTAATTAGTCTGATTTAACAGCAGCTTTACCATTGCTAACGATTAAACATGTATATCTTAATAATGTTGGAAGGTATATTTGAAGCTCCTAGAAAAGCGGTGACATAGAATGTTATCGATAAATGATTTTTTTATGCTAATTACTCTCATAAGACTTAAAAATCTGCTATTTTCATAATTTTTTTATATTCGGAAGAGGAAACCCTCGGCACCCTCACTGGTGAGGTACTGGAATATATTACCTTTCGCCCCACACAATCCACGTCTTACTTTTACAACATACATCGCTCCATATTAAGCCCTTCACAAGTCCATTCTCCTTCATACCCTTGGCGTCTACTATCGTCTCCCACCTGTCCGTAAACGTTTCATATTCGAAGAAAAAATTGAGTGTCAAATATCTGCCCTATCCATGGCTATTTTTGAAGGATTTTTCAATGGAATAAGAAGAAATTCAAAGTACACAGCATAACATACACTTTACGATAAATATTTACATCTCTGTCTACCCTTCAGAAAACCCGCGACCGTTCGGAGCTCTCTCTTCCCGAAAATGAATCCTCGGATATCAAAATATGAAAATGTTTGGCCAATGATACACCTTCAGTCAGTGAATACTCTTTCCGTACAAAGCATTGAATTCCTAAATTGGTTATTACGCATGTTCTCCGGGAAGGGTAAGTTGAAAATCAAGGAATAAGTTGAAACCTAAAAATAGTGTAGTTACCGTTGCGCACGCACGAGAGGGTACATTTTGTGTTGTTCTGGATAAATATTCGCCCGCATTAAAAATTACGCTTGAGAGCCTCGTTCCCGTACCACCAAAATATAAAATATGAAACTTATGCCTTTAGTCACACGGCCACAGCTATTGCTATTTTATTGACATTATGCACATTAATATTTATGCATACTGAAATTCTATAGTACCAATGTTCTCTCAAACCTGGGAATCATGTGAAGGAAGTCGTGACACTTTTCCTGCATTTTCTCTCAAGTTTCCGATCACAATTATGTCATCAGCGTCCTCTACATAGGTCTCGCGATGTCTTCTTGTAAGTTAATCCACACTGCCCTATGTATTTTACAGCGGCAGCAGATTCTACACACAGTGCCAAAATACTTTTTACGAGTAGACTTTGATATCATCCTCCTCCATAAATAATCACATACGAACCACTGTATGACATCCCTTTACTTAGAAACATGACGCAATCAATTTCGATGCATTCCGATATTATAAACATGGTACTTATATATATTTTTCCGATATTATAAGCATGGTAGTCTACTTTAAAACGTAATTAGTTATCTTCATTGTAGATTTCTCGCAAAAACTAATTGTATCTCTTTAAAGCTCTCATCTCTCATTGACGGTTAATGATAACAAATAGCAAAGGTACCCGTTGAAATTCAACGGGGGATGAAAGAAAGACAGGGAATATAGGTTGTAGGTTCGAGTCGCTCATGAGGTTTATTTTTTTTCTTGGCAAATCAGCTATAATTTTAGTTTAATTATTTAATTCAGCAGATGAAAACCGCATTATACTATGATTACCAAGTTTTAACATTCTTTTGCGGTAACATATAGAAATTTAACTACAGGCCATTGGATTCCAGAGGATATTCGAATTATTATGACATCGTGGAATTCTCCTGCTTTACATGGGTCCCACATAAATTAGTCCACTTGAAATGAATTTTGCCACTTTTAGGCAAAGATATCCCTGAAATATCATAATCAGCAACATTTCAGTATATGGCATAGATTTCCACTGTAATACATATCTCTAAATATAAAAGCCAGACGCCATTGCAAAGGTCCCATTTCCCTTCCAAAGCTAATGCTAATTCGACGGTTACCAAGGAAATATCCTATCGTTGACAGAAGTAAAATTCATGATTTTGACATGAAAATGCGATTTCTAGGAAAATTTTATTCGTTTAAGAAAATTGAATGAAAAAATAAGAAACTGCAATTTTTATCCATCTAATGGCGAAAACTATAGTACAACAAAATAAAATATGCAAAAAGAGAAACCTGCACTTGAACCAGAATGTTTAGACTTGAGTTTTTCAAACACCTTAGACACCACATGGCCTAATATGCTGCCCTTGGGGCCCAGGGGCTTTCCTTATAGTCCCAATAGTTCCAATTTCCTTAAAAAAAGCTTTACTGATCCCATCCGTGAAAACTTCACTAAAATCGGTTGACTCGTTCAATACTTATGAGGCTTTTAAGAAAGAATTCTTTTGGAATCTTAGGCCTTCTGGGGCCCCAGCGTGACTTATGACCCCATGACTGTTGTACATTCAGTATAGGTATATTTTACGTGTTACTAATACAGTCAAGAATTATCTTCCAGGGCCAATTTTTGGCGATGAATCGAGGGCCTTCTAGGGCCCAAAGGCCCTTGTTCTATAGCCTATGTGTGAACCAGATATATCAAGTATCTTCCTGCCAAATTTTGTTTCAATCGATTCAGTGGTTTGTGAGGGATTGAGTAACAGACAGACAGACACCACTAGATTTTTATATATTAGTAAGATAATTCTCAAGTCGCACAATCAAGGATCTGGATTTGCTTGAGTTGTCGTAATTTTATCATTGTGCATATGAGAATAAAATCGTGGTCGAGATACTAGCCACGAGTAATTTGAAGATTTAATTCTTAAGAATTATGCTTACATTGTAAAAGTATGGAGACAATATTATTAATTAATGATAATAAATGAAAATCATATGCATGAAAGAGTAATGAAAATACGTCTTGAAAATATAAGGAAGTGAAATAATTAGAAGGCTGCCTTCGACCGAAAAAAAGAGAATAAGCCTGACTTCGTGTATGCAAATGAAAAAGTTGCCTCGAACAAAAATAATATTTCTAGTAGAAATCAAAAAATCTAGAGCGCATTGTAGGTAGCTGTAAAAGAAAAACTAAAATACAGCAGAAGGAAGGAAGGATGCATGAGGGGATCGAAACCGTACCCTTAGGGCAGAAGGCGAGCACGGTATCCACACGGCCACTTTAACTTTTTAGTAATTAATCTGTCGCAAGAGTACTTATTAGAGTTTAAAATGTTAAAAGGTCTTTTTTTTATTTAAACTATTGGTTATATAACCCTATATGTGGGGTGATTCATGAACCACATACAGCGGTCTGTACAACTACTAAGTTTGAATTAAATCTGAGACCCGGTTACCTGATACTCCCCTTGTTAGATACTTTATGCCATTATGAAGGGAAGGATTTTGCGTGGCGAACGCCTAGATCGACGTGACCCTCAATACACTCTCTGTTTTTTTTACTATAATGTCCTCTTTTTGGCATTGCTTTTAAATTCGTATTTATTGGGAAAGAATTTGCATTTTTCGGCCAGATAATTAGTATTCCGCAGAGCAATTGCAATGAAGTACTCCCATGTTTTTAAAAAACCAATTCGAAAGCTTCACTCAACAACATATCGTCACTGACAGTGACAATGACCTATAAAATCACCTGAAGTCATTCAAGAAATGTTGGATTGGCGCCTATAGAAAAGTTGGTATCAATTTTTTAGGATTTGAATATGTGAATTTGGCGCGGTTTGAAATGCGGGGCTTTGTTGGGGGAGGTGAATCGGAAAACGAATCGCGCGGTCGAACGAAGAGAACCCAATGGTTGAAAAAACTTGGATAGCAGACCAAGAGAGGGCTGTGTGGCATTAAAGCTCATAATCATTGGGTTTTAAGCTTTTAACGGACGGAATAATTTATAGCAAATGTTAAGAATCATGTAAAAAGAAAAAGTAATAATTAAATTATTCAAAATTAACTTCGCTCTGGATTCATTGGTCAAATAAGGAGTTGTATAGCTTTTAAGGACGAGTTCTCGATACTTAGTTGATCGCAAAATGTAATGGCTTTTTCCAGCCTAATATAATGACGTTGAAAGGGCACTTCTCTTAGAATGTGCTGTTCGTTCATAGCACTCTTTTTTGACTTGTTGCAGATGACATCTGCCGTTTGTGCTTTTTGAAAATCCTGACGGATGGACTCTAATTGTAGAGTCTCCGCTAGTGTGTGAGGCTTTGTATGAAGCCCATGTCTGCGAAATTGGAAGCAGATTGTTGTTGATTGTCTACAGTGTGACAAACTACCGTGATAAGCGGGTGTGTTGAGGAGGAGGCTATGATACCCTCACGCTGATTAATATCAGTGCAGACCTTCCAAAGTGGCACCGGTGTAGGGTTTCCGTGGCCGGCGTTACAACGACCCTCTCACTCATTCTTTAGAGTAAGAATAAAGCTATGATATTCCGTTGAATTATAATTGCATCTGAAGCGTTATTTCCCGCGGAAGCCTTAATTTACTCTGTCGACGACCTGCATATTGTGTAAATTTCTCGGACTCGCCACCGGGTAAGATATTCATAGGCAGCCGACGTTTAGGGTTCCGACTCGTTACCCATTCTCAAGGCTACTGTTATTCGCCGGGAAAGTGTAAAATCATACATGACCTGCATATACTTTCCAGCCTCTGATAAACATTCTAATTTTGTATGCGATTCCTTACCCGACCGACAATTCACATTGGTGGGTATGCTTGATGACCTGTTGATGTAGGGATTCAGCAGGAACTGAATGCTAGAAATTTGTAATTGAGCTGAAGATTAAGCGTATTGAGTGATACCGGTCAGTTGGAAAACAGTGCATTTGTTTGAGGCAGATAATGAGAGCAGTTTTCGAGGAATATATTTGGAACTTGACTACCCTTAGCTATTATTTGTGTCTTATAGTAAATTTTGGATATTTTTGTATCATATTTGTATTAATTACAGTAGGGTCTTAGCATACTTTCATGTACTATTTAATTGCGGCAATAATTTGTGAGGTTTTCCGCTACTTAGGACCTGCTTGTTAACTTGTTTGACTCGTTTAAAATTATTTAACTGTGTTTACAAAATCAATTATTGGGGGCTTCATTTCTTTAAGTGCGAGCAATAAGACCGTTAATTAAAAAATTTTATAAAAACACACTTTAAAATATTCATGTTCGTTATTACGACTTTATAATCAGTCGGGCTCTTTGAAAACGATGGGTTAGGAAATCGATTCATCGGAAATAATGGACATTATGTCAAATTGTTGAATTTAGTCGTGTCATAAATTGCAATCCAAATCGCGCGGTTGTATTTCAGTGTAATAATCGGTTGGAGATGTTTAGGTAGCAGACCAACAGATGGCTCGATCAAAGAACAGTGAATGCAGCATTGGTTTTCTTTTATTTTAAATAAAAGGAAGCAATAATAAAAAGGCAATATGAATTACAAGGATAGCCTTATTAATTTAAAACTATTTACTCAGAAATATAATAATAAAATTAAAAAAAGCGTTATTAGAAATGAATACCTTTAATGTGAAGATGTCGATATGTAGTATGGTGCAGAAGTGATAATCCACCCTCAAGTCCCTTAATTCGGTTAATGCTGGCAGAGCATGATTGGTTCATGGCTCGGCATATGTCTTTAATCGGCCCGGTGCGTCGCTGTACGATAGTGCGGAAGCACTGTACGGGCGCATCCTTGTAGCAGGTTGATCTTTTGACGCCGTCGGGCCTAAGTATCCATGAAGCTTGCATTCGCGGCGTGGCTCTACTCAGCATGAACGAGGCGGCACGTGAAAAAATCGGCCGTGATGGGTACTTTTTGGGGGTCGGGTTGGGAGTAAGTGATAGGGGGGGTCGACCGCTGTGGTGATGGCGGACGGCCTAACAGGGGAGGGGCGGGGTGGTTGCCCGAAGGGGCGGCCGTCTCACCCCTCCTCTTGGGGTGGGATTTTAACAAAGGGGGGGGCTATGTCGATCGTTTTCTCAACCAATAAACTCTCTCATAATGTCATCTTTTTATTGAATTTTCTCGACTTGATAATGAAAAACCGTGTTTTTAATCAAAATTTAAGACAGTAGACTGAAGAAAGTAAGTTCATAATGGGTTGCCCCACCCACAGTCCCCATACCTACAAAATTTGCCATGACTGGTAATATGGAAGCACATCAGTGCCCTTCGATTACTAATTTATAATTATCATCTTTTATGGATTTTAAACTGTTACAGAGAGTTAAAACCTTCACGGTTGCTTTTTATTTTATTGTATCCTTCAAACGGTTACTCATTGAGGCTTTCATGTAATAGACGCCTTACTTTCTTATATTTATTAATTAATACATCTGGCTCACCAAATTAAGACTTGGGGCGAGAAGAGTCAGACCCAACAGCAGACAAACAAGTACCACTCACAGAACAACACTTGCAAGTCAAAATATCTTTATTTCCACGCTTAAAAAGAATAACAAATACAAGTCGTTGTAGGCTAGCGCCTCTTCAGCATATGTACAAGGTCACTGGAATTTAACATCACTGGTAAGTGAAAATATTCTCCTGGCATTCGCCCTAGTACGATGGAAAACCCGTTAAACCACCGTCAGGCCACCAAACTTAACAAACAACAACCAAGACAAAACTGACAAACACATATGAAATAAATAACAATATTTAAAATTTTAGCAGGCAACATGAATAAACTTTTGAGTTCATAACACTACATACATGTCTCAGTTTTCTTATATATGTATGCTCTCTTGCAATAAATAAATGTCTAAATACACTGGCACTGGTGGGAGGTGAGGAGTCACTTGGGTCAGAGGGTGGAGGAGGGGGGTTCACAGGGGAGGATGCTGGTTATTCTTCTTCTTTCTTGATTTCTTCTTGGCACGTAATGAAATCCTGGGGTGATGGTAAGATACGCAGGAGCAGGAATTGAGAGCCTGACGGCATGTAGCAGGAGTGTGACATCCAGGTGGTCTGAGATGAACCTCAGCGTTGAGTATAATTTATTCTTACGTTCCTTTGGTAAAGGACCACCTGCTGTGTGTATGATGTTGTCCAGCAGCATCTGGTAGTTGTCAGCAATCCTCCTCATCCCATTGCAGCATAGGCAGCACATCCTGTGGAGGAGAGGTTCTATTTTACTGATATCGTAAACATTTAGGATCTAAACCAGGACAGTACTTTTCAGGCACTACACTACACCTTGTGCACTAACATACTTTCAGCTTTTTACACATTAATTTCAGAGTTCAGTACTCTTCAATTTCACAGTTGCCTTTTAATGTAATCTACACCTCCTAACTGCTACTTGGTATTTATAAAAATGAGTTTCTAGATATATTATAATTACTAGAACCATGTCACAATTCAAGTCACTAAATTGCATTTACCACCAAAGAATAACACAGTGGGGTACAAAGGATTAGGATTGCGGTAGGTTTCTTGTAGGAATGATATACAAGTCAAGAATAGTATCTTATGAGGGTACCTCCTCGCATGTAATTTATGCCTTGTACACATCACCAGATATTGATTTACTTAGCTCAGATCTTACCCTCATCAGAAACGGTACCCCAGGAAGTTTGAATGTTTAGTTTAAATTTTATTCTAGGAGTGAATAAGAATTGAGTCAGAATAAGAATTGAGTCCTGGAAAAGGCACTACTCCACTGCATCTCTTTGTTTATGCCAAGTTGGGACCCACTCCCCTCGGGTCATAATAATGGCTTAAGGCAAGAATAATGGGAGATGGATGGGAACTACCTGCAATTTTTACTGCAAGTACTTGATTCCTCGATTTTGAAAACTTATTGCATGATGCTGGAACATATACTCTTTGGAAAAGCGAGTATTACACATCTACAAACTTAACGTGATTAAGCCTTATCAACACCTAGTGAAAAAATCATCTCACCAGTATCATACTAGAAATGAGAAAAATAAAGGGGTAATCCAAAAACTTCATGCCTCCAAATCAAATAGAATTATATATGAGAGCTTTCAGGAGGGAGTATTTCCCAGTTTTCCTGATATTCAACAATAAAGGGGGAGATGGGTAATCTGAGTGTTGATATGTATATGCATGTATGCAGGTTGAAAGTTCACATGGAGAGAACTCTGTTAACTTATTATTACTTATCAGTAGAAAGTGATTAAGATTTCAGCAACACTGGAGGAAAAAATCAGTCTAAGTAAACCCATTGTCTACCATGGCATGACAATGGAATAAATGCACCAACACATGAACAGTAAAATGGTTCATTTAAATTATTTTTACTTGGCAAAGCTCACACAGGGCCCTTCTCAATTTACAGGAAAAATATGGTATGTATACACGCTATATGAACAAGGTAAAATATATAGAGCACTGTCAGTAAATGTAAACCCTGCCATGTAGAAATATAAGTTCCTACTTAGATATTTCTTCCTGTGAAAATGTTTTTAACCAGCCACCAGCTTCTTTATGATGGTATGTGGGATCTAACAAAAGCACAAGTTTGTTTAGCCATCACATTGGCCATTATTCAATCATCATAGTTTGTACAAGGCATTGAGGGATAATATTCGTTTTCCTGAATACTTATCAGTACACCACTACCTAATTGTATGCATAAATTAATATTATTGGTATAGTAATACATCACACACACCAAAGTTACGAGTTCTCTAGTTAAGAAATGACATGGCAAAATGCGCTATGAAGCTTCCCAGGCGTAGTCAAAACTGTGCAAAAATTTTACAAAGACGCATGATTGCCTAATCTCATTAAAACTCATTGAAAAAAATGAAAAGTTAGTTGCTTGGATGCAGATTTCTGCACAGAATGGTTGGACGTTCATTGTTCCAATTTTCTGGATTTCCGCCACGAAAAGATGGAATGATGCGGTGGAAATGCGACAAATTTGCTGTGTTCAACCTTATGCACCCTGTTGGCATGAATACAAGTTTAAATTAACTTTCATAAATTATCACCTCGTAAATCATGCGACTACGTCGCAAGAGTACATTGTAATTTAAGGAAACAAAAAAATAGAATCATCGTGATTCTCTTGAAAGATACTCATTCATACAAAATGTGATATTACGAAGTGCTGATTTTTCCAGTCCCATCGACTTCATAATTTCGAGTTTCTACTACATACATTTTCTACAGTTAATAGCTGTTAAGGAGATTTTATAGGAAATCCAAATAGCTAGGGGTTAAAGGCATTTAAACCATTGTAATTGCTACTTTAACGCATTAGAAATAAAGAAAATTGAAAAGCAACATGGCAGCCCACACTCGATTTGGCTTTCTTTTTTTAACATGAGCAATTTGTCATTCTAACCATTGAAATTGATATCTCCACAAATATTCAAAAAGTAAAAATATTCCACAGATGAGTTGGACGTGCCTTAATCTTACTAATATATAAAAATCTAGTGGTGTCTGCCTGTCTGTCTATTACTCAATCACTCATAAACCACTGAATCGATTGAAACAAAATTTGGCAGGAAGATACATGATATATCTGGTTCACACATAGGCTATAGAACAAGGGCCTTGGGGCCCTAGAAGGCCCTCAATTCATCGCCAAAAATTGGCCCTGGAAGATAATTCTTGACTGTATTAGTAACACGTAAAATATACCTATACTGAATGTACAACAGTCATGGGGTCATAAGTCATGGTGGGGCCCCAGGAGGCCCAAGATTCCAAAAGAATGCTTTCTTAAAAGCCTCAAGTATTGAACGAGTGAACCGATTTTAAGGAAATTTTCACACATGGGATCAGTAAAGCTTTTTTAAAGGAAATTGGAACTATTGGGACAATAAAGAAGGTCCCTGGGCCCCAAGGGCAGCATATTGGGCCGTCTGGTGTCTTATGTGCTTGAAAAACTCAAGTCTAAACATTTTGGTTCAAGTGCAGAGGTTTCTCTTTTTGCATATTTTATTTTGTTCTACTAAAGATAGAAGGCTATAGTTTTCGCCATTAGATGGATAAAAAATGCAGTTTCTTATTTTTTCATTCAATTTTCTTAAACAAATAAAATTTCCCTAGAAATAGCATTTTTCATGTCAAAATCATGAATTTTACTTCTGTGAACGATAGGATATTTCCTTGGTAACCGTGGAATTAGCATTAGCTTTGGAAGGGAAATGGAGCCTTTGCAATGGCGGCTGGCTTTTATATTTAGAGATATGTATTACAGTGGAAATCTAGGCCGTATACTGAAATGTTGCTGATTACGATATTTTCAGGGATATTTTTGCCTAAAATTGGCAAAATGCATTTCAAGTGGACTAATTTGTGTAGGACCCATGTAAAGCAGGAGAATGCCATGATGTATATTAATGCGGAAAGCCTCTGGAATGCAAATGGCCTGTAGTTTAGTTTCCATATGTTACTGCAAAAGAATATCGAAACTCAATAAACATAATGTAATGTGGTTTTCATCTGCTGCATTAAAAAATAAAACTAAAATTAAGCTGAGTAAAACAGGAGAATTCCACGATGTTATAATAATTCGAATATCCTCTGGAATCCAATTTCTAAATGTTACTGCAAATTTCTACATGTTACTGCAAAAGAATGTTAAAACTTGGTAAGCATAATTTAATGCAGTTTTCATCTGCTGAATTTAATAATTAAACTAAAATTATGGCTGACTTGCCTAGAAAAAAAATAAACCTCATGAGCAACTCGAACCTACAACCAATATGCTCTTTCTTTCATCCTCCGTAGAATTTCAACGGGTACCTTTGCTTGTTTATAATTAAGACTGTGTTAAATTTATATAGACTTGACTTAAAATAATTTGTTTGTATTATATCGGTATGAAAAAAATCTTAGACAAGAGAATATGGACAAAAATTATGGTATTTTCAGGAGCTGTAGTAAATTACGTAAAATACCATGGTAATTTTCAAAAATTATCACAGTAATTTTCAGAATGGCGCAACAAGAGGCATACTTTCTGTGCCGACGTAGGTTAGCGTTCACGTTTTCGCCGCACAGGGGCTGGAACGTCTCTGAAGTTTGACCGCAGCGAAAGGGTTAACAGCAGCATCATGAGGGTCCGGTAAATTTCTTCATCACTTTTCAAGGACACACCCGAATAGTCCCCTAGAAGCCTCTATTATGATTTTCAATCGAATCATACCATGAATTTTAGGCAAGGTTCAATCTTGGCATTGATTTTTTCTATTTACACTATGTATCGGAAGGCTTCTCATCTCTCAATGGGCCTATCTTTTAGTCATCTGGACAGATTCAAATACATTCCCACTGGGCCAATCAGAAATGCCACATTGAAAGCTCCATAATGATTCTCTAAGGACAAATTGGGGTATTGTACCAGAAATCTCCATCATTACTCTTGATGGAAATATCCAGGGAGTCTACTCAAGGTTGCACCCATATGTTCAGAGCGGTTGCCATGTGATTCTGCAATGAAATGGACTCATTTCAGGGAACCATATCAATAACTTTTGCATCTACAAAACTAGATTGGTTCAATGATTTGAATTTTGAACATTAAATTTTAGTTCATAGAGTAAAAGTCATTTAATAAACCATGGGTTTGAAATTCACCGAGAAAAAATAATTTGACTTGACTGGGATTTGAACCTGGATCTCCCAATTGCCTGTCAGGTGTATTAACCAGTTACACCACCAAGCTAGGCCAGGCCAGGCCAGGATTGGTGTTCTCATCATTTTAAATTGATTGTTATAATGATATAAACAAAAATAATGGGGATTATTAGGAGGGAGGACATCTTGCAAGAGGGTTTATGCGTATGAATTGAATTGAACTATTCAATAATTTACTGAATGCAGAAAAATAAAAAGTGCAAAGGGATATAATGAATTCCATTTTAATTACTTTGGCGCAATAGTTTGGATAAGTTAAATTTCTAGATGAAAATCACTTCTTCCATCAAAACCAATTTGTTTTTTTATGAGGGAAGGGAACGGAAGACAAACTGGAAAATTATATAACTCATTATTAACCTTAATAAATGCATTTACAGTCTATTTATTGATATCAAGAAAAACGTTTATAGGGTGTTTTTACTGCCCCCCTTCAAGTGACATCAAAATTTTAGAAAACTGTTTGGACTCAGTACTAAGTGCCTTGAAGCTTGGCAATGTCATCCTTGTTGGTGATTTTAACCTATCGATTCGATGTGACTCTCCAATCAGTGGTCATCCACGCAGCGTCCACGACAATTTTTTTCTTGATCATTTTACCAACCTCCTTCAACTATCCCAGTATAATCTTCACCATACTCGCGATCTGGCAACCCTGGATTTCCTTCTCTCATCCTTTCCTCCAGAAGAAGTTGTCCCGGGGCGAAATATCTTCACCTCGGACCATGAATCCGTGGATGCCGAGTACCGTTTCCACCGTTCCCACACAGTCAGGGGACTTCCCCATGTCCCTTTGTTTCCCCTTCCTGCATGGTCAAAGGTTTGTTGGGAGGACGTCAATCGCCGCCTCGACCTCATCCCCTGGGGCGTTCTATCGTCATTGTCCCCCGAGGAAACGGTCGACTACCTGTACAGTGTCCTCGAAAGTGTCATAAAAGACTCTGTACCTAAAGTGAAACCAAAAACAAAAAAGAAAATTTCCATCTTGGTTTAAGCCCGATACTCTGCGCATTCTTGGAAATAAGAATCGCGCCTGGTACCTTTACAAATCCTGTCCAAACGTGCATACTCATCGCTCATTCAAGAATTTGTGTTGCTACTCAAAGCAGCTCATTCATAGGGATTATGTTGAGTTCACTCAGAAAGTATCCTCGTCTATTTCTACCAACCCTAGAAAATTTTGGTCTTTTGTAAATCGTCGCCGTAGTAAACCTAGAATCCCAGAACTAGTTTCTTATGGTAATATTAATGCTGTAGGGGAAAGCAGGACGAGCCTCTTTCTCATATTCTTCTCTGAATGTATGACACCCCTCTCCATCCCATCCCTCACCCAAGATCACTTTCTCACTCCCATTACCAATAACTGCCTTTCTGACATCCAAACTGACCCTCTTGAAGTTCTTAATTATCTACGTAAAATTCACCTTCAACGTTCTGCTGGCCCTGACGGCCTGAGCCCGATATTTGTTCGTAATTACGCTGAATCCCTCTCAATACCTTTGAGTTTACTTTTAAATCGCTGTTTTTCCCTTGGTACGTTTCCGACACTATGGAAAACTGCTAATGTTATCCCCATTCACAAATCCGGCCCAAAAAATGAGCATCTAACTATCGACCTATCTCTTTACTACCAGTTCTCTCTTCCGTTTGTGAGAAAATTGTCCTCAACAGACTTTTTTATTTCACATCCCCTCATCTCTCTGATAATCAACATGGTTTTCTTCCGCGTCGTTCATGCTTGACTAACTTATCTGTTTTTCAACATAATGCTGTAAATTCCATTAATAATAAAACTCAGTTAGATACCATTTTCCTAAATTTTTCCAAAGCTTTTGACTCCATCAACCATAGCCTCCTCCTTTACAAACTTAGCGAACGATTTAACATTTCTGGTAATTTTAAAAATCTTCTTACTGGCTTCCTTAGCAATAGAAGTCAAAGGGTTATTCTTTCTGGTTTTTTGTCTCCATGGTCTCCACTGACATCTGGGGTTCCTCAAGGCAGTGTCCTTGGTCCTTACCTATTTAATCTACACATTGATGATCTTGTCTCCCTAATACCCTCTTCCCAAGCTCATACCCTACTTTATGCCGATGACTGTAAACTTTTCAAGAACATTCAAAAATCCTCCGATTGACATTAACTACAGGATGCCTTACGCCAGACCTCAAATTGGTGCGATGATTGGAACTCCGGAAAAATGCAGTGTGATGTCTATCTCCCTAAAGAAGGCCCCTCTAGAATTTAATTATACTGTGACTAATCACCCGCTAAAACGTGTTTCAACATCTAAGGACCTTGGTATTCTTACTGACAATAAATTGAACTTTTCTCCACAAATACAAACAATCAAGTCCAAAGCAATGTCCCTCTTAGGCCTCCTCTATCGTTTTACTGAAATTAATGAGCCCCGAGCACTTAGAACTTTTTTCTCTTCCATTATTCTTCCAATTCTTACCTATTCCTGCCCCATCTGGTCTATCTCTTCTCAAACTAATCTTTCATCGCTGGACTGTGTCTGCAACTTCTTTGATAAAATAGTTAAGAATAGATAACCACAGTGTCGTAATATGTCCACCAAGGCTATTCTATCCTATCTCTCCATCCCTAATCTCCCCACTCATAGACTCACAGCAGACAATATTTATTTATAATATTCTTAATTCCACCATCGACTGCACTGAATTTCTCTCTTTTATCAATTTCAAAGTTCCATCCCGCCCCACCCGTTCTCACCCTTTACTCCACATGCCCATTCCAAGACTTTCGATCACTAAACGTTCTCTTTTCTTCCGCCTCTCCTCTCTATTGAATTCCCTCCCTTCCCACATTGATCCTTTTGCACTTTCATCTAAATCCTTTATAAGCCTTTCTCTTTTGTCTCTTTCACCTAAGTAGTTATTCCCCCAATTTTCATTTTCTTTTTTTTATATATTGCCATAATTTTCTGCTTGCAACCAGTTGTTAAGTTTGCTTGTATATGTCCTTAAGTGTGTGTATTGTTACATGGCCACTATAAAATGGCGACATAGCTGTATGTGGTTTTATTACTTTAAATAAATAAATTTAAAAAATAAAATAACTAAAGCCTTTGACACCATTGACCATGGTATTTTAATGTTTAAGCTTAACCAAGCTGTTATTCAAGGAATACCACTAAATTGGTTCAAAAGTTATCTATGTTCACGGATGCAGTGTGTAAAAGTAGAAAACATTTATAGTGACTACAGGGTTATAACATGTGGAGTCCCCATAGGCTGTTTTGGGACCTGTTCTCTTTGTAATGTATGTTAATTACTTTTGTAATTATGAATTCAAAGGGAATGCTCCTGCTCTTGTCAATGATGTCACTTTAAATTATGATGATACAAATTGGGACATTTTAAAAATCAATATTCAATATGATTTAATACACCTACAGCACAGGTTTGAAGCAAATAAATTGGAAATGAGAGTAACCAAAACGAAATTTATGGGCTACATCTGTAAAAGGTATAAAATTGATTGGGATCTGTGCTATCATTCTAAAAATTGTTTGATAAATGACTGTTCAAATATCTGCCCTTAGAACAGGTATCTAGTTCTCAGTATCAGGGAGTAACCCTCGATGAGTGCTTTAAATGGCAGCAACATATGTATTGGTAATGCTGCTAATGGTATGCGGCAAATCATAACTAATTTTAACATTCGGAATAAATGTCCAATAAATTTTCTGAAAAATATAAGGTGCTTGTTAACTCTAAACTAAGTTACTGTTTCTTCTGTTGGGATGGAGCTTACCAAAACTCTATAAGAACCACCGCTTATCAAAAAAGGAATTGTTAGAGTGATCTTCAAAAAGTGCTTTGAAAGTTCCTTTCATCTATTTTGTTGTCCTGGGTTGCTCCCCTTAAGATATCTGTTTATTTATAAAGTTTTACATTGTTTTTACATAAGAAGTGGTAATACTGGGTTATTAATGTACAATCCTTCCCCCCTACACCCTACGTAAAGTATGTAATTCCTTACACAAGCCGAACCTGACATTATTCAAACGATTTTTCTGGTACATAGAACCTATTAAGTCTATAATTTACCCATTCCTTGTTTTAATTAAAAAATCCTAAACATTTTCATGCATGGGCAACTTAATATGGGTTGCTCCCGTGTTCCAAGCGGCAAAAACCTTTTTATCAACATTCCTGAGGGAAAAGCTGTAGATATATAGTATGAGTCTATTTTCTAATGAGTTGATACAGATGATTAATTGATGATCAGTGTTTGCATACAATGAACAACAATAATAAAAAAAACAGAAATACAAAAAAAGGGTACATCAAGAAAAATGGGAAACTAAGTCGGTCAACTCCCCATGGTGTTTCTCAGGTTACACTAAGAACTGCACGAATTTCATCCTAACCCAACCTATGGATGGGTAACTAGCTATAAATCTGGTTCAAATAGAAACCGATCTGTTTCAAAACTTCAATTTGTTTCAAGATGGCGGAAATTATAATGACGTCACTTCATGCTTCTTACCCGAAAGAACAATGGGAAATTCTGCTCAATGAACGACATACGTGCATGAAAATTGGAGATTGCACTGATAATCACCATAGATTTTTTATTTAGTAATCGAAACCAACGATTATGGCTACTCTTTACGCCGAAGGCGCAGTCCGGGAGATGGAGGATTCATAGGTCAAATAAACATGACTGCTGTAGCAAATGCTCCTATTGACATGGTCAACTGCTGGATTATACCCTACTCTGCGATATGGTTCAGCTACTAAGTCATTAAGGATCATCTCTAAGGGCAGGCTGAATTTTGGGGGTCAGGAATGGGAACGTTTCAGATTTATTTTAAAAACAATATAAATAATAAACTCTTTTAAACTTACTTTTCGAACAAAGACAGTCTTTAAAAAGAAATTCCACAATATGTATTTAAAATGTTCCTGTAAGTGTAATGCATTATAAAAAATCTTAATGAGTCAGACATTGGTATGTTTAACTTAAACGAGCCAAGACTGGCATGCAGGTCTACAAAGAATGACATCCCCAGTTCCAGGAAAGAAGTAGCTGAAGATGTCTCAATTTTCCTGAGGTCTGAGATAACAAAAACGATAGGCTACGAAAGGTTAAAAGCATACGTCACCTTGCCAACCAGACATTTCCTCTTCTTTTCCTTTCCCGTTCCTTATCGTTTGCACTCTTCCTCCCTCTCAATTAGGAGACTGCCAACCTCAATCCCAACACCACATCCAAGTTTGAAATATCAGTACGAGCAAGTCGCCTTATATCGACAAAAACATTTGGCGCTGGGAATAAGATACATAAAATTTGATAAATAGAGCATCAATTATTTGAATGAATGAAACATATTATACTCATTCGCGATTCAGCCACATATAGAGTTCAAAAGAGATTAAATAAAAAACCATCCACATAACCCAAGGCTCTACATGATGACCAAGGGTATATCTAAGTAAAATGATTGGAAAATATATGCAAGGATAACCCCTCGAAGCACAGTAGAAGTGAACAATTTCGTACAGGAGTTATATTTGTTGAAAATGGGACCCCTCATCGAAACATCCACCAAACTTACCTTGCTTCAGTAAGGTTTGGCGATATTGAATCGTAGCGTCTCCTTTCCAGCTTAAATTTTGATTAGCTCTTCAGGATAAAGTGCCACAACAAGCCGCAGAAGTGACGATGGATTTTAAAGCGTCGCACCATGGAATAATAATCAATACATTTAGGGAATACATATTCCCTAGTATCATATAATATTTCATCTCAAATTATCACCCCCACTCACAGAGATATATAAATTCCTGAAATATAAATCTATGCCCTGACTTTGTATTTACGTTCAGGGACACTGTAAATACCGTAAATACCTCTGTAGAATCCTTGTTTACGTGATTCAAAACTTGAGCAAGTTATCGTGCTTCATTTGTTGATAGCAGCGCCTCCATGGTAGCTGCAACCCGCACTTTTCAAAACCCCATGTTTTCGTTCGGATTTCTAAGGTTGGTTTTGTATCTCTTAAAATTGTTACCTTTCAAGCTAGTTTAGCCTAACATGCTTGCTTTAAAGAGTTGGCTAATTCATATATGTTTTTAACGTGATAATTCACAGCTGTAGCCGCCATTACTCAAAAGATTCTTACACAAAAGGTCATTTGTCACGAGCACCGCTGCCAGGCGACTGACAGATCTCATATAGGCCAACATGTATTATTCAAAACGAAAAAGTAGCCTTCGCTCCAATTATTTCTTAATACATCCAACAGAAGTGGCTATAAATATTGTACAGTATTTAAAAAGGCTCAATTAAACTTGAAATAGCAGATACGGTTTAATAAGATTTATAGTGGATATAGTGACTATTTCAATGGGAATAGATAATATTTAAACATTTTTGTCTATTAATTACAAAATGTGTTAAAAAAATTTGCAGTAGCCATTGTTTGTATCTTTATTAATTCTCATGACTTTTGGTGGAAAGTCAATGCTGCAGATCACGCAGTTTTCCCCAGGCTGAGTTACAAAGTTCATGAAGTTGAAAAAAACTGATAAATTTAGGGTCCGTGGTGTCGATTATTCAATTGGTGTGCCTACATTTTCAGTTTTATCCTACTAATATTATAAATGTGAAAGTTTGTATTTTTGGATGTTTGTAACTCAATCACGCAAAAACTAATGGACCGATTGAACTGAAATATGGCATGTACATAGAAAATATATCTGTAGGTAATATAGGCTATATTAAAAAGCCCTCAGGGTCCCCTAAGGCCCCTCTGGTGGTCCATGCTAATCATTGGGTTCGGTGCAGTGGTTTGATTTTTTGCTTTTTAAAAGTACCTTCGTGACCTGGTGTGTCAGTACACCGCATACACCTCCTAGTGGTGGGTCGCGGGCAACAATATGCTCGCTCTCAAGGTAGTCCTTTCAGAAGGGATCCTAGCTTGAACAGAGGAGGGAAAGCAGACATAGGGTATTACTATGCTTTGGTTTCTCTTGTGGCATACTGGCAAAAATGTGCCAAAACTGACTGGTGTAGCGCCATATCCGTTAGCAGGGAAAGCTGCATGTGGTGTGGGTACTGCAAAGGCTGGTAACATTACATACTCTATTACAACTTACTGCTAAACGTCAAAATATTGCCTCAGACAGCCGAAGCCACGATGGGCGGTGGAAGCTGAATAAGGTTGGCCCATCAAGATACAGACTGGAAATGAACTGGACTCTCGGTACTTGGAATGTGAGAGGAGTGTATGGAAAGGAGCATGAGTCGCTGATTGAAATGAAAGTGAGATGAATGGATGTTTTGTGTGTACGTGAAACTAAGCGTAAGGGGCAGGACGCTGTTACAATAGATGGCGGTAGTCTGGCATTGTGGTGAGGAGTTGAAGATAATGCACACGGCAGTCAAGGTGTAGGACTCATTCTTAATGAGAGAGCTAAGTTGCTAGAAAGGAAGTACAAGTTAGTATCCCCTAGATTGTTCTGGGTTCGCATGAAAGTAGGCAATAGGAGAGTTGTGATTGTGGCGTACTATGCTCCAGTGGATGGAGAGAGAGACAGTGTGAAAGATGAGTTTTGGGAAAAACTGAGAGGTTTTGAATGAATGTGATCCTGGTGAGAGAATAATTTTACTAGGAGACATGAATGGGTGGGGTGGTATAAGGTGGGATGCACTTGAGAGAGTGGTTGGGCCTTTTGGTGACCCCCGAGTGAATGATAACAGTGAAAATACATGTTTGTGTCGAATACATGGTTTAAACATAAGAGAATACATATGTATACTTGGCAAAGGGGCGATTATAAAAGCATGATTGTTTTTATTGTGTATGATGAGAGATTGAGAGAGTTAGTGTGGGACACGCGAGTGATGAGGGGTGCTGAATGTAGAACAGGCCACTATTTGGTACTCTCCAAAGTGAATCTGGGCAGTAAGTGGGTACCAAGGAAGAATGTTGCACGTAAGCAGTTGAGAGCAAAAGTGGAAAGGTTGCTAGACAGCAAGGTAAGAATGCAGTATGGTTGCATGCTTGAGGATGCTCTATCATTGAAGCTGAGAGAATGGGACGAGCGTATCAGAAAGGAGAACGTAAATGATGCATGGGAGTGTTTAAAAGGAGTGATTGTGGAATGTGCTGAAAGTGTATGTGGAAAAGGAGTGGTAGGAAGAACGAAAGTTGATGCTTGGTGGAATGAAGAAGTGAAAATTGCAGTCAGAAAAAAGGAGGCGTACAAGGATATGAATACTGCCAAATCTGAGGAAGAGCGTACTAAGGCATGTGAGATTTACAGAAAGAAAAAGTATGAATGCAAAATCGTTGTGAAAGAGAGTAAAGAAAGAATGCGTGAGGATGAAGCTAACAAAATGCAGAGTGATTTGAAGGTAATAAAAAGCTGTATTGGAAGTGGGTAAAAAGAGCTAAGATTGGTGAAGGTAGGGGAATGAATGCGGTGAAGAACAAAAGTGGAGAGATCATGTGGGACGAGAGCAATATCAGGGACTGCTGGAGGGAGTATTTTGAAGAATTGTACAATAATATTGCAGGCGTTCAGGATGAGCCTTGTGAACTGGTATGTGAGAATGTGATGATGGAAAAGGATATCAGTGAGAAGGAGGTCACAACGGCTGTGGGAATATTGAAAAATGTGAAGGCTACAGGCATAGATGGGATATCCAGTGAAATGTTGAAGTGTGGGTGTAAATTACTAATTTGTAGGATGCGTGAACTATACAATTTATGCTTACAGGTTTCTGTTGTTCCAGCGGATTGGAAGAATGCTATCATCGTTCCGTTGTACAAAGGGAAGGGAGGAAAGACCGAATGTAATAATTATCGGGCCATTAGTTTATTGAGTATCCCAGGAAAAGTGTTCCGTAAAATATTAATCGAAAGAGTGAGGAATATTACTTCCGACAGAATATGGGGTGTGCAGGGTGGGTTTATGCCTGGGAGAGGATGTAGTGACCAGCTATTTGCACTACAGAGTGATATAAAAATGTATGAGTGTCCGAAAGAAAGTGTACTGTGTGTTTATCGATTTAGAGAAGTCATATGACAGAGTAAATAGAAAGAAGTTGTGGAAGGTTTTGAGAGACTAAGGAGTGAATGGGCAGTTATTGAATGTTATAATGGCGATGTATGACAATAGTAAGGCAAGTGTAAGAGTTAACGGGGTCCTGAGTGATTGGTTTGTAATAAATCAGGGTGTAAAGCAAGGATGTGTAATGTCTCCATGGCTGTTTAATGTATTTATGGATAAATGTGTTAGAGACGCCTGTAGTGAAAACGACAGTGTTTTATTTGGAAATGTAAACGTGCGAGTTCTTCTATATGTGGATGATGCTGGTTTGATCTCAGACAGTCAACAGGGATCACAGAAGCTCCTAGATAGGTTTTTTGAATCAATGGAGAGAATGGAATTGAAGGTAAATTCGTGCAAGACTAAAGTTGTAGTTTTTGATAAGGAGAATGGGGAGAATAAATGTGTGATGAGGGCGAATGGTGAAGTAATTGAACAGGTAGATGATTTTGTGTACTTGTAAGGTAAGATGTATGCGAAAGATGGAAGAATAGATGAGGAGATAAAGAGACGTGTAAATGCTGAAAGGAAAGTGGTAGGTAGCATGTGGAGCATATCAAGGAATGAGTGCTTGTCTAAGGAAGCGAAAATTGCCGCGTACAAAAGTGTACTTCTTCCCACTTTGCTATATGGTAGTGAAACATGGGTATGTCAGGATAGATATGAGTAGACTAAACACTGTGGGTATGAGTTATCTGAGGAGTATTTGCGGCAAAAGTAGGATGGATAGGGTCAGGAATGAGTGGGTCATGAATGAATGTGGGTTAAATGCTCCAGTAATGGACGTGTATGAAAGGAGTGTACTTCGTTGGTTTGGCCATGATGAGAGAATGGATGAGAGTTGAATAACGAAACATATATGAGAGTAGAAGGAATGGTGTGAGAGGTAGAGGTAGGCCAAGAAAGTTGTGGTTGAGGAAATTCTTAGGAGGAGGAATATTAGGAGTTTTAAAAACAGGAGGGCGTGTATGCAACAGTGCATGGGGGTGAATGAGGCAATAGAGGTTTGCAAGGATAGGTCAGTATGAAGAAAATTATTGAAGCAGAGTTAGGTGTACAATTATGTATTAATGAGTGAAACATTTTGACTAAGCCAGCCCCGGAAGGGAACTGCGTGATGGGTATGTATGTAAAAGTACTTTCACTCAAGATAGAGGGCTGGAATTTTTTTATCGAATGCCTGAATAAATGAAAATTCTCATTCTTCCAATCGATTTTCTATTACCTTTCGTATTCATGTGAAAGTAATGTTTTTAGCTGAAAAATCTCACATTTTCACTGAAATCTACAATATCAGATTTCCTTGGCAACCAGAGATTTAGATGCCTCTAACATTTAATTATCATGTTTTCCTGCAGGCCCATTATAGCATGTAAAAAAGAAAATCTTTAAATGAAGGGCCCGCAGTCCCAAGGGCCCCATGATAGATTGCTTTGAGGGATTATCGATTAATTCTATGTATATTTACAGCAAGTATACTCTTCAATGTCTATTCTCAAAGTACCTCTCATAGGGGCACTGAATGTATATGAAAGATCATTACGTAGTGAACGATACAAATAAAGTAATTAAACAGACTATATGCGTGATAAAATTTGCAAGAACACTTACGCGCAGCGAATAGTAATGAAGGACAACTGTGAATGACAATTGTCAATTGCTCTAAGAATCACCATAGATTTTTGATTCAGTAACCAAAACCAATGATTATGCCTACCCTTTACGCCAAAATTTCCCGGTGATGTAGGTTTCATGGGTCAAATAAACATGGCTGCTGCAGCAAATGTGCCTTTTGATGTTGTTAACTGCTGGATTGTACACTACTCTCCGATCCCGAGAAAAATACTCAACGCACATATCAACATTGAATAACGCAACTCAATTAGGTCATTGAATGCCAATATATGTATGTACACGAGGAAAGTGATCAAGCAGTCATTCACTCAAGACGGCTCAAGAGAACCGGGGAACGAGGTGACAATCTATGAGCCTAGTTGCTATTTAAACAGTAATGAGTTTGCTTGGCCCATTTTTTGGTTTCCCGTGCATGAAAGAGGACCAGCAGTCATTCATCTCTGTGTGCACCTGAGAAACAGTTAGTGTGTCTACTACAATGAACACAACGTACAAGATATGTTGCAAACTCCTCAAATGACCACGCTGACTGTATTCTTCAGGGTTTGTGGTTTTCTTATAACATGAGTTCAATTTTTTTCCCACATGTTGAATTTCAATGGGCACCTTCGGCTAGTCATATAATAAAACATATTGCTGAAATTGCAATAAAATTATCTTTTAAGTTGTGTATATAATATTACACTGGCATTTACATGGACCCAGATATAAATTTTCAAAGTACAGCGGAACATCATTTTGATGTCGACAGTAGTTAATGCTGTGCCACATATATTTAGTATGAGATTTCCCCACATTAAAGGTTGGGACACAATCAATGAGTACGTGTGACACGAGATGTAAATGGGACAACGGGAGACGCACAAGTCAGCAGTCACAATCGACGTTAATGTGGCCCGGAGTAACAATTGACTAGCGAAGGCGCAGCTGGTGCAGAGATCAGGTGTAAATAAGTGTGGAAGTAAATAAGTTGTCTAAGCCAAGAGCAATCTTCAACAGTTGGATGTATCTGCCGACAGATGGCTCCCATTCCCGGATTCTCAGGACTATTCTGATTGGTTTTCCGTGTACGGGACACGGGAAGAGATGAAAGTAGCCCATCTCTCGCATACACATACTCCCCATACACGTAGATTGTGTCCGCTCGCTATACTTTCCCATCAGCCATCTTTTCGCGTATTGCCGTTAACGGCTCACGTTACACGTACACGTTGATTGTGTCCCAGCCTTAAGTCTGAAGTTAAGGTAATTCCAAGATATTTGACTTTATGTTTACTCCACTCACAATGTAGATATGGAGTCTGCGTGATGACTTCCACAAGAAGTGTACTATGTTGAATTAATTAAGATTTATTTATAGCCCCTACTACCGGCATCATGATAACCTTCTGATATGAAGTATTCTTCTTATATGAAGGTCAAATGGCATAATTGAGGAGTTACAGTTGATGATGAAAAGAAAGAGTAGAGCAACTTGAAATATTAAAATATTTCTTCACTATAATATTTACATACATCATTTGAAAATAAATCTATTTTCTGGCAACAGATTTTGTTTACATTGAAAAATATTCAAAACTCATATTTTCCACCGACATCAAAGGACATCGCAACAAATACATGTCTAAAACAGGCACCTCAATTCTCACGAGACAGAGAAACATGTTTCAAAACAAAAAGACCATCTTCCTTAAAACTCCGTCATAGAAATGCTAAGAATCTTGAGGACTAAGTGATGAAAATGTATACACAAATTGAGAAGAGTAAAAAAAAAAAGAAAATGTATATCACATCACCATTTGGCGGTGACTAACAATACTTGCAAGAAAAACCTCACTTTTGCCATAATAACAAAAAAGAGTACATAATGGCAAAATCATTTGTACTTCCTTACGAACAACCGAACAACTATGAGTATCTCTCAACAGGAAAGAAGAAAAGTATAAAAAAATGGAAAAGTGGAATTCATACAAAAATACTATTTGTATTTTTCCCAAGGACGGAGAACGTGAGCCAACACATCACTCTCTGATTTCAGCTCCCAAGTTGACCCTCGCTTTTCTGAGAATGTGATGCGTCTTCTGCAACTGGTTACAAATCGCCTTCTCAATGTGGAGCTTGCGTCGATTCGCTGCTTCCAGCTTGGACATGGTCGAATCCAAGTTCTTACGCGTCTCGGCCAAACACTGCTTCAGATACTCATTCTCGAGCCTGAGATCATTCAAACAAGTCATACTCAACAAGTCTTCGGCACTTTTCCCACGCCTGGATGATAACCGTGACCCTTGCAAATTGGTACTTCTGTTCAACTGGCCATCAAACAGGATTGCCTTCCCAGAAGAATAAATGTCTGCAAACTTTGACCCACTACGTCCACCGTCTTCAGGAGTTTTGGGGGGATTCTCTAAGCTGGAGAAACGGCCAGGGTCACTCTCGATCCCTAGATCCGGAGAGGAGAAGGCATCCTGACGAGACGTTAGAGGAATGTCGGCTGGTGGACTCAGGTAAGTCCCGGCACCGGGCACCTCCAATGGAATGCTTCCAGGTCTTCCACATGGGTTTCTCTTCCGGTATGGGGACTGAGAAAAAGAGACAAAAAAATCACTAATTACTAAATTGAAAGCGGGCAAGTGCATATTGTATCAACTATTCAACCCCTAAGTCTCTGTAAGCACACTGATGTATCCCTTTTGATTGCTTTAGTGTGGTGTATTCTGTTTCTTATATATTTGCCATATTTCTGTGGCTAATTTACTTTAAGGTCGATGGGTAGGACATTATGTCATCAAACTGTGGTCTGACCCTTGAAATAACAACCATAACAGTTAACCCTGCTCTTGACTTACTTTCCTATGGGTAGCACAATAGAATGGACGGATAAGTGATGGGTAAATCACCATTATTTTCATATAAGGTAAATTACTATGGTAAGTTACGGTAATTTTCAAAAATTACCATAGATTATAATTTTCTACAAGTAATAGCTTATGGATGATTTAATAGAAAAACCCAATAGTGATAGCAAGGGGTTTACAACATTCAAACCATTACTATTGCTACATTAATGCATTAGAACTAAAGAACATGTAAAAACATATACGGCAGCCCACATGAGTAGTTGGCTTTCTTTTGTCATGGCATAAGAAATTTTCAGTCAAACCATTCAAATAATAGCCTCGCAAATATTCCACGAGTAAAAATTTTAAAAATATTACACAAATGAGTGGTGCGTGCCTTAATTTATATTAAAGATTGTATGAAATAAGTATGGAGTTGGCTCAAAATAATTTTTTTGGAATATATCAGTTTGAAAAATATCTGAAACAGAGGGGAATACCACCAAAAGTTACATTCATTGTCAGGGGTTATGGTGAATTATGAAAAATACCATTATAATGTACAAAAAATTACCATGGTAATTTTTAGAATGGCCCATCTCTATAGGTACAAGTATGGATGCATAACAAAGAAAGTTACACCATGCGTTAAGGATGAAAACAATAAAACATTCTCACTCTTCATTTATCTGTTCTCTCTCTCTCTCTCCTTTTCTCTTATTCTCATCTTTGATAAGCTTCAGAAAATGAACAAAACCAAGGTAAGTGGGCGAAATACATTGTAGACTGCCAGTAGCTTGCATTCTGTAGGTGAATGACAGCCAAGGCTGTATGTTTTGGGTAAATTTGTGGACTATGTTTAAAATATTTATTTTAAGAGGTCATCTTTTAATCAGAGCTTTGGAAACTTAACAATATACAGATTTGACTCTCTGACTGAAAGATAACAAACCTGTCAACAGTCATGCATGCCATTATCACTCTACTATTGTAGTTCAGCTCACAATCATGACAGTGACACTTCTGATCTCCACTCTGTACTTGTAGTGGTGCGGTTTTCTGATTAACTATAAGTGTCACTAGTAGTCCACCCATGGCAAGGTCATTACACCCAAATACATCTTCAATCCGTATTATATTGACTATAATTCAGAAATATTCTTTGCATCATCTTATCGCTGCATCAGCGTGTCATGACACCCATTAAATTGCTGGCTAAACATGAATTCCCAGTGCAGAGAGCTCATTGGTTCAATAGTATTTTTTCCTAACTTAAATGGCTTTCACTGTACCCGTGTACTCATTTGACTGAAATAATTGGTTGAAAAGTAGGTTCACATACGAATGGTTGATTTAGAGTTAAAATTATGAGTGAAAAGCATTCTATGCCTAACGATACAATCAGGGAAAAGAAGGGTCTGACTACAGAGTAAAAGGACAAAACATATATTCCAAAAATAAAATCTGAGATGCTGTTGATATAATATTTGATGCATGAAGAATACTTTGATAAACCGCTGGTACACTCTTAGATTCATACTAGGGTCAAATAAGAGGTCACTAAAATTATAAACAGAGGGAAACATGAAATATGGACTATCAAAATATCCCAGAAGTAGAAAGTACACAGCATTACCATATGAATAGAAATAAAATTCTGTGAAACAGTAAATGCGAAAATTAAAACAAATATTCACCTGAGGCAAAGATGGCTCAGAGTCTTCACCTCCCGTCTGATCTGACACATAATCAGACATTTCACTATGCTGACGTGTCAAATCATTAAGGATGCCCGACAGTGCTGAGGAAGAGGACCCCTCACTTGGATCTTCTGATACGTGAACAACAGCTGATGGCATTTTCGCCAATCGTTCTTGCTCCTTGGCCACTTCCATCCAGTGGTGAGCATCTTCTTGCGCCTTCTTGGCTCGCATCTCCTCCACACAAACACGCTCCTGGGCTTCTTTGAGAGCTTGACGGAGTTGTGAAATTTCAACTTCCAATTTGACAGCCACTTCTGATGACAAAGTCTGACCTAATGACAGTCTTGAGGTCTGGACAGAAATATCACTCGACTTACAAGGAACTTCAGGCAATTGCAATGCACTGGCACTTTGTGTTTCTGCTTCTTTGAAAACTTTGGGAGAAAGCTCTCCAGCAAATGAATCGGACTTGATTGATCCACTACGCCTATACAGCCACTTCTGATCTTCAAATCTGTTGACTTCACTGAGCTTCAGGCTTCTTGATGGTGAATTACTAAAGTCTGAGTCAAACGATATCAAATTTGCAAGCCCTTGATCAAAATCACTTTTCATGGAAGAAATGTCAGCTAGCTTCCCACATCCACCTTGCTCTTCAAAGAGGAATTTTCCACTATCCTTTTTCTTAGGATGCACCTGGAATAGAAAAAAATCATGATGAAAAAATGCGAAAAGAATTTCAAACTATAATAAACTAACCAAATATTTGCCTTCCTTTGTCTCCACTATTAAAAAATAAATAAACAGAGGCATATGTATGAATAAACATCACAGAAATACCAAAATTTGCATTGTCCACAGTGAATCAGAGCTCAATATCATGACTTTGAAAAGATGGTCAAAATTGAAAAGGATATAACGCGCTGAAATTTACAAGATGGTAGGATAAGGAACAGGTATTCTAAATTTTACAGACGAAGAGCTTAATTTATGTGATCTCTTTATAAAAATCTAAAATTTAATACTCAGCTATGATCTTTCTCATCAAAAAGCATCATAGATTACACCCAACTTAACACTTGCAGTGCGAAAGTTTTTTAACAACATTTTCCAGAGATTCGAAATCTTAATGCCACTTTACAAGAGGCACTTTATAGAACAATGTGATGTATGAATGGATGTGCATTAGAAATAACTTGGTTTAAGCAAGTGCATTGCTAGAACGCACACGCTAATGCATTAACAGCAGATGTGAAAAATAGCCCCTGACCTTAGTCTGTGCCTGCATTCTCACAATTTCTGTACAAAAATTTGTGCCTTTAAATGCCTCAAGCAGAACATATTACACTGCATTACATCTCATATGGTGCATCTCTCACCCTCTGGAAAGCAGGTGCTCATGTTTTTGCACTGTTAGTATTCGACATGTTAAATGAACTTAGATCATATTTATTTTGGTAAACAGGCATGCGAAATAATATATTTTCACGGCCAAAATTTTCTTAGTTTATAAATAAAGAATCGTGTGGGCCAAAAAAGTTCCAAAAATTGGTCAAAAAATAGCTAGAAGGGTAAAAAAACGTAAAAAATTGCAAAAATGACTTTTCCTATTATATCAAGCTGTAACACAACACTCCTAAAAAATTGGAATCTAAAAACTCGGGTAGCATTAAATTTACCAGAAAAACAAAAAAAAATAGAGATACCTGATTAAGCACAGGCCAGAGATTGCCTCAAAGACCTAAGGTTCACCAATGAAAAAGCATCACATTGTTGAGCCCCCTCTGAATTTTAAATACCATGCTCAGAAGCATCCAGTATGTATAACAACTTTTGGTACCAATAACTATCCTCACATATACAAACAAAAGAGAGAAAACAGGAAAAATCAGACAGCACAACTCACCTCTTTCTTGAGCGCACTGCTAAACAGCCTAGCACCTTCCCTTCCACTGACATCATTGGTTGTTCCAGCATTCATGACACTCTGCAATTGTGCCTCCTTATCCTTGAGCATTTCCCTTAATTTAATTTCCATATCCTTAGATTCTTGTAACTTAGCTTCCACGGTCAACAAAGAACTCTTAGCAACGACTAACTGAGCTTGGAGATCCCTACACCTGGCTTGTTCCTCTTCAAGACGATCCATTGCCTCCTTCAGTTTCTGGCACAGATTGGTCAGTCCACCTTCCACCTATTAGGAAATAAACAATGGAAAATGTTAAATTTATGCAGCTTCATTGTTGACATCTTAGAATTACAGATACCTAATTTGAGTTATGCAGTTATTTTGCAACAAATTAGCCTATTTACTGAGTAAATTAACTATGAATAATTGTCCATTTTTATTTGAATGGTTAATTGAGCAGTTGTTTTCTTCCCCGAAGCCTTTGCTAATTAACCGTGATGTCATTTAAGCCACTACTGTCCACACCAAAATCCGGTAAATTCAGGTTAAAATCTTGTTTCAATGTTTTCATTTACTTATTAACACTTTCAGGACCAAGCCCGAGCATACGTCGGGCTACGTGAAATTCCTTCCGGCCCGAGCCCAGCTCGGGCTACCGTACTTCAGCTCCTGTTTTTCCATGAACGAGTATATGTTGGGTTTGGCCCTATATAATGGCTTTGCCTTCTTTTAGTTCCACATTAGACCACATTGAGCAGGTCATGGTTGCATAGTGCTGTCACAGACGACGGATTTGTGAACTTCATGATTCAGAGCGACAAAAAATGATGAGTGTGATCAAGGGATCAAGGACTACAGTAGAATGACAAATGAAGTTGTTAGGCCGAGCTTCACTAGTTTATGTGCATCTAAATTCGTCTAGTAATTATTTGTATTCCACTTTCTGTATTATTTGGAATTCGAATGGAAGACTTGGATGAAAATGAGATCCTTGATGCACTTGATGAAGTGTATGATGATTCTGGATCGGAAGGTGAAGTTGAAGAATCTACTCACGATGAAAATTTAGACGAAGGTAATACCTATACTCCTTGTTTTCATATCATTAGTTGAATATACATTACCAATATCCTAATGATTATTATAAAATTCATAATGAAGTATACTGATAGTTTATTGTCTGGATGAATTTATTGCGTAAAGGAAATGATGAAGATAATGATTCCGAGAGTGACGGTGGTATTGAGGCAAATTCGGACGTCATTGATCACCAAATGCCTGATTCTGCTACGCCATCAACCATAACTGCAGATATTCGAAAACCCGGTAAAAGAAAGAGGCAAAATAACCAACTTTTGTCGGATATTGAACTTGGATGGAAATTTCAAGACACTCCACCTCAGCTTCCAGTTTTTCAAGAGCAGCCCGGAGTGATTGCAAATCTGGATGAATTTTCAACTCCCTATGAATGTTTTTCTGTATTCTTCCCTAAGTCAATGATGAGACACATTAGGAAGGAAACTAACAGGTATGCTGCTTCCATTGTAGAAAAACTTAGGCGTAAAAACGCATTGAAGAATAATTGCACATTTTCAAACTGAAAACCCGTGAAGATTCATGAACTCTACTCCTTCTTTTCAATTCTACTTCACATGTGTTTAGTCAAAAAACGATCATTGAAAAGTTATTGGGCCAAGAAACATTTTGTTAGTACTCCATTTCCAGCATCACTACTAAGTAGAAACAGATTTTTAGCAATTCTGTCAAACCTACATTTGAACGATAATTCCACCAATGTGCCACGTGGTCACCCTAATCATGACCCTTTACATAAAATAAGACCATTTTTTGATCATTTGACTAGTACATTTTCTTCTTCGTATGTTCCAAACAAAAACTTGACAGTGGATGAAGGCATGTGTGGTTTTAGAGGGAGGATTCATTTTAGAGTGTTTATGAAAAACAAACCACAAAAATATGGGATGAAATTATTTATTGTTTGTGACGCATCAACAGGTTATGTGCTAAACATGGAAGTGTATTGTGGCAAAGGAAATATTGACAATTCCATAACGCCACTTTTACAAAGACTTTTGGCAAGGTATTTGGGTAAGGGCTATGTCATTTTCATGGACCGATACTACAGTTCTCCAACAGTGTTTGACTTTTTGTGGAACCAAAATACTTTGGCAGTTGGCACCTGCATGAAAAACCGTAAGGAATTGCCCAGAGAAAATGTTGTGAATAAAAAAATAAAAAAAGGAGATATTGTATTTATGAGGAGGAAGCATTTGTTATGTCTCAAGTGGAGAGACACTAGGGATGTTTTTATGTTATCAACTCAACATAAAATGACCACATCACAGGTTATAGTGAAGAGTAAAGACGGCAGAGTAGCCAAAAAAAAAACCAGATGCAATATTGGACTATAATATAAATAAGACTGGTGTTGATAGGCGTGACCAAATGGTGGCTTACTATCCTTTCCAAAGGAAGCAGATGAAATGGTGGAAGAAATTGTTTTTTCACACATTTATTATGGCAGTGACAAATTCATACTTTCTTTATCGTGAGACTCAAAAATCCTCTGGTAAGAAGAAATGCAACCTAGGTGATTATATGGAAGAGCTAGGTGAAGTTTTATCTGCGGAGGGGGTTTTTGAGGTGAATAAGGAAGAGGAAACAAATGGAGGAGGCAGCAGGCTGCTTGGTAGACATTTCCCTGACAAGATACCACCGACAGAAAAAAGAGCCAATCCGACTCGAGTGTGTCATGTCTGTTCAGAGAAGACTAAGGCCTCCACAGGCAAATCTGGAAGAAAGGAAACATCTTGGTGGTGTCCTAGCTGTAAAATACCCCTTTGTTTGCCATCTTGCTTCAAGGACTACCACACAAACTCAAATATTGTGTAGATAAGCAGTATATGGACTTTTTATTTTTCTTCTAATATATACAATGTTTATAAGAAAACAATTATTCAACTGTTCAACCATTGTTTTCCAAATTATTCCCCTCTGTTATTAAAGCTTTCTTCTATAAAACTGCGAAATACTATAACTGTGTCATTTATTTATAATAAAATATGACCTATTGAAAAACAATCAAAAACGTCGGTCCTCTAGGTAATTAACCACTTCATAGGCCTGGGGCTGAAAGTGTTAACCATACTTAGGGCATTTGTATCACATTAAAATGTCAGTTTACCTTAACACTCCATTGTTTGTAACAAAATCCTGGCTAACAAGAGACAATAACAGAAACCACAATTTAAACTCACTGAAATGACAAAATTATCTCAAATAAAGAATCAACTATGATGTTCTAATCACTTCATTTGACATAATTTTGTGAGAATATTGAGTTTTATATTGTTCATTGCGTTTCTGTAATTGTTTTTCGTGTTAACAAGGACTTTGCCAAAACAATTTGAACACTGCCAAAAACTAACATTTCAATATAATATGGATTCCCTAAGGACAGTTTATAAATTAACCGAAATGTGAGCAAAGACTGTTTAATCAATATTTAATACTGATCAAATCCCTGAACAACATTCAATAACATAATATACTTCTACAAAGCGAAGCCTACCACATTTAAGTTTACATATTAGGATTTTACCTGTTGGCCTTTGAGCCCAGAGAGAACTGTTTCCAGCTGCTGGCCAATTAATTCATTCTGTTTCAGGGAGATCTCCAACTTGTCCCGCTGACATCTGACTTCTTCCAAAAGGTGTCCAAGTCCTCCAGTGTCTACGGGCTCAGACTGCACACCCATGGTAGTGTTGACCTCTGCATCCTTGGTGCATGGCCCTCCGTGGTCACCTTGACCAAACTCCAAAGCAACCTCACCACAAAGAAAATTCATTAAATACTATATTGGCCGAAACAGAAGCCAGCCTTAATCTTTGGCTAGCCTCACAGAAAATTTCATGAGTTTTTGAAAAAATATTCTTTCAGCAGAGTCTTAGATGTCTCTGATCATGCTCAATTTGCAATTGAAACCAAGCAATGCCTTCCCAAAAATAAAAACATCCATGAAATAATTATAATGATTGAAGTGATGAAGTCCAAATTCAAGCAAAATAAGAATACGTGCCACTATCCACAAACGCCATGACAGAGACGATCCAATAACAATGGGGGGAATACAGGAGCATAAGAAAATGTTTGAAAATATAGTAACTTTTAGAAAGCTCTCCAATAGGAAATAAAACTGCTCCAAGATCCAATATTGTAGGTATTTAGTAATAGGTCAGGCACACATACACTCAAATGGTATCATGTGAAATATCATGTAACAACTTCACAATTGATCAATAAGGAAATGCACAAGCAAATTTCGACAAGTTTTATTTGGGTACAACTCACTTATTTGGGGCACCAAATAAGTCTCAGTGGAGCTTTGCAAATGCATTTCCTCATTGATCAAGCATGTGTTTTTCTCAAATGGCCGAGTGAATAAAAATGTGACACCTCTGTTGACGGGTTGGTTCTTTAGGGAATAAGAAAACTCCAAAAAATTGTAAATATGCTCCAGAGCATAACTAAACAGATTAACACATTCTATTCAAGACTTGACAGGAAAAAAAAAACCGAACACACAGAAAGATGAGACGTACATTGGTCTGTCGAGGAGTATCTTGAAGGCAATCAACCACAGGCAGAGGATTCACTGGTGTCACAGAGTGATACACCCGTAGCTCAGCTCTCAGTGCTTCAATAACTTGCTCCAAACCACGAAGACGGTTCTGCAATCGCCTCACTTCTCCATGACTTCTTTTGCCTAAGGGATTGAAATCCAAGTTTGGAGTAAATGGACTGTCACACACCTAGTAACAGAATCCCAATGCCAATCAAATGATTTAATCTCAATGTCAGTAGCTGTACTAAATTAAACTTGAATCACAAAGATGAACTGCAAAATCGAACTACTTAAGACTATTCAGACTACTACCAAACTACCAACTACTCCGACTACTACCAAGTTAAACTTGAATCACAAACACGAACAGCAAAATCATTAACAAAAGAATTTAGGGCTTACACAAAACACTGACTAGGTGGCATCAAGTACACATAAAAACAGCAAGAATGGCAGCTCCATACTTGAGTCACGTTTGAGAAAATCTTAACGATAATTAGGTTATTTATATGTTTTCAAAGCAGGATCTCTCATAGTATTCAAAATTTGTACCAGCTATAAGAAAGGTAACCAATTATTTTTTTTACACATAAGATGATGAAACTTGGGTACATCACATATGCCACAAAATACTGTAATCACTTCATGGCCTCCAGGAGGCATTTGGGTATGGTATTATACTGAAACTGTGGGGATATGTAAACAAGAACAAGGAAGGTAAATTCCTAGTTAAGAAGTCTTTTTCTATTGCAGAAAAAAAGCTTATGAGAACTATACCCATAAACTGTTAACTTTTATTTTTCGAGCGTATCTCTCCAGCACAAAAATTGCACCCCTAGAGGGCTGAGCGTATTTGTTTGGCACATTGAGTGGACATTTAAAAAACCATGGACATTTAGAAAACCCCGGCCAGGATTGTTTTCAGCAACGGAAAAACCCAGAAAGATTAAGGTTAATGTGCTCTCATATAATTGTAAAGAAGTTTAGTGGTTGACTTACTAGGTGTGCGTGTTTCCACCACTGAGCCACCAGACTCAGCCGTTGATTGTTGAGCAGCTGAAGCCACAGTAACAGATGCTGTACTCCTTGCCAGTTCCTCAAGGCCCATGCGAGCCAAAGACACACTCCTATCTGGCTCCGACCAGCCTTCAGATTCCGATGGAGAGGCAATGGTACCATTCACGAGGCCTCCATTGACAAACACGTCTTGCTTGGGCCCAATGAATGACACAGCCCCAACGGCTGGGGACAAATTTAAGGTACTGGGACGAGCATCCTTTACAGTTTTTACACTTTCCCCACTGTTGCAACCTCGCCCCACTTCACTGCTCCCTTCCCTCAGGTCAACTGTCTTGCCACCAACCTCCCTTTCGAGTTCCCTCACCCTACTGTGAAGGGCCTCCACGGACGAGTGCAGACTCTCCACCGAAACATTAGCATCTTGCACACACAAGGAACCAGACTCTTGTCTGGACGTCGCCACTTCTTCATGTGGGGAATCGTTCACTTCCTCGATACGAACACTCTCCTCACACTTCTTGGAAGACTCTGCCGGTTCACCCTCCTCAATGCAGGCACAGAACGAGGGAAAGTCCCTTAGCACAGCCAAAGAGGTCCTTGTACAATTCCTATCACTCTGGTCTGCCAAGCCGGTGGTGGACAGTACCGACAGAGAGAGTTCACGGCTCCACTCAAGGGCACGCCGTAGGGAAGACTTGTGTGATTCCGAAAGGGAGAGATGCGTCTCTTCAAGCAAGCCCTCAAGGAAGATGGCCAACTCCCACAGGTGGCCTCCAAGGAGAGCACAAACCTCCTCCGCCTCGTGCCTCGCTTCCTCCACCTCCTCAGCCGGCCCTCTAGGGCCACTCTCGCGCTCGGGTGTGTTTCGCAAGTTCTTCTGAAGCTTTTGGATGTGAGAATGCAGAAAAGAGTGTCCTTCTGATGCAGAGCTCAGGCGAATTGAGAACACCTCCCTGATCGCGCTTGAATTCTGAAAGATAAATATCAAAACCCATTAAGTCAATATTCTAACAACAGTGAAAATGTGAATAATGCAAAAATATGAGCCCTTGGGAATACAATAAGTACCTAAGTGGCACACTGGCAATCTATGGTGAGCATAAAAACACTAATTATCTCCATTTTTCAAAGCAACACTGGCTTCAAGACATAATATATGTATATGTATCATTAAATACCTCATATTTGAAAATAAACACTACACAATTCCCAACTTTTATTTTTGCCATTGACAATGGTTTCAGCACAATATGCCATCATCACCTTGAAACCATGAAGCCATGCTGAAACCATGGTCGGTGATAAAAATAAAAGTGAGGAAATTCTACAATTGTTTATTTTCAAATACAGAAATCCACAGGTTAGCAATCTAATGGCAATTCCACGAATGTGGTGACTTCAACTCCTTTGGACCAAAGAAACAAAACTGCATCCCTAACTTTTAAACATAGTCTGAGAGAGAAAATCAAAGCAAAAGTGCTCTTACAATGAAGAACACAGGGGAATCAAAAATACTTCATCATATAAACATACTTTAATCCAGACAGATAAGCATTTAAACCCACTGAGTTAATATCTTTGAGAACTGAAAAAGGAGATGCTGTACAAAAAAGGACCTTACGAGATAAAATTATTATGACTTAGCACTTCAGCAATCTATTATGCATTAATCAAAGACCAGTCATTTCTCTCATTCAAGACATGTCTAACTTCATCTAACTACCGCCAGCCCTGGTGGCGGCGGTGGTAAAGTCCTCGCCAGCTAAACTGAGGGTCACGGGTTTGAGTCCCACCTGGCGGGTTTATCACCACCCAGGGCATGGATGTATGTAAAGTTCTGTTGGTCCGGTCCCTGGAAAACCTAATGACAGGCATAGCAGCCTATCGGGATTCCAGGGACATATGGGCCAACAGAATCGTCCAGGATGCAAAAAAAATTACACAATATGCATTAACATGAGCACCAAGCAATGATTCTATTAATACGATGAGTATCTCTCCTTGAAACAGAAAAAAAGCATATGATGTGCCTAATTAAATTTTAAAACCTAATTCATTAACGGGAGCATATATTGAATGTATGGAGTCTAGGCAAACCAGACAGTATTTCAGAGCATAACCACAATCATTCATGACATTTCTCTTCCATTTCAACAGTGATTTTGCACAAATTCCTTGATGGCCTTCATATTTCTTTAGGCTATGTGGAATAATTGTCACCAATGATGAATTCCAAAACTTAAGCCAAGCCATTATTAAGTCATTTCATATGCAACCAAACCTTGAAATAAAACTAAAAATTGAAGTTAGGACTTATGTGGTCAAGGACACTTCAAATTAGGGGATAAGGAATCAATCCTTTAACACAAAAAAAATTAAGCCATGACACTGATCTAAAAGAAAGAATTTAAGCCTAAATTTAACAAAGTATAAGTAAGAAAATGCTGAAGAAAATCACCATTCATCTCAGAGTAAGAAGTCATTTGTAACGAACATGTAATATTATAAATAAGCGACAAATTTGATAGGTTTAAAATAAAATAAAGTAATAATTTTATGGAGCAACAGGAATACATACCATAATCTTTTGTTGAGAGATCCATTCAGATATGGAAGACACACGGCTAGTTCTTCGTTGATTGGCCAAAGATTCCATTGTGATGGCCTGTGTTTGTGCTTCAAGTGCTTTTACACGTTCATCCTTATCAGCTAATTGTAGCATCAAGGAATTGCTTCTCTCTTCGAGTACAGCAAGTCCTTTCTCTTTTTCTGCCAGCATAAACTTTAGTGACTGTAATCATACAATCTGCATTAGGAGTATGACAACATAGAAAATGCTCAAGCTTAATCAATATTTCATCTTTTTTATTTTAATAAAAATGACTACTCATTTTACTAATTTTCTTTACTGACTTCTAAAGCAACATAAATGAATAGAAGAACATGTTAAAGCTTTCTCTTATATGCCACTGAACTTCCACTCATAATAAGAGAATGCTTATTATTTTACAAAAATTTTGTTTATGAGAACTACACTTCTGTTTGACATACCTCAACTTTCTTGTTCAATTCCTCAGCTAGAGCATTTTTCTCATCAGTCACCTGTTTCAACTTCTGAGTCTTGTCATCCAGTTCTGCCCATAAGCGCTAAAAGGAAACACAAGAATATTAGTTGAGAACATAAACACATGGCAGGAATTACAATCCTGGATGGACATGAAATATTTTTAATTTAAAAATGAATAATTATAACAAAATGTGAGAGCTATATAGAATGACAGCCAATTCAATTGATAAAAAACCTGACCTTAAGTTACAAAAAATTATCTTACTAATTGTAAGCCTAACCTGTGTGTGCATATTTAGTTGCAATATGAAAAATCTCAAGCAGACAAAAACAATATAAAAGTATATAATTGAGATAAGCCTCATGCAAAAAAAGTAACTTCATGCATAACAACAAATTATTTTCCATAAGCATTAACCCCATAAATATATATCCATTCATTACATTGAGTTAAAACAATATATAGATCTTTCATTTATTGATTGCTCATAAGTAAGATTCTTTTTGCAGCAGTCTTGGCTCTTTAGTTACAATGCGATCTACCTTGCAAGGGACTTAACCACACGAAAATCATTAGATTGAAATATTCATCCAGAATTACAATGCTGTGTTGGTGCAATGGTTAAAATACTTGACTGAAAATGGGGAAATTAGGGTTCAATACCCACAAAGGTCAAATGATTTTTCTTGTAGTCAATTACTTTACATTTGAGATTTCACTTTCTCCTGTGATTAATACTACATTATATATATTTTGGATAATTTTATCCATGAATTTAAAGGAAATCAACAGAAATGAAAAGAATTTTGATACATAACATCCATCCATGAATTAACAATTCTAGTTGATGCAAGATGTTTTACAAAGACTAAGTAAAGTATTCTTTATAATATCTTCTGGTTTTTCTTGCATCTACAGTCATTTCATCAATATATTAAGGTATGGGGTATGATTGAGGCAACCATTATAGCTTTTATTCTTGTTCTCTAAGTACCACTAGAAAACTTGAATAAGATGATTCCACTTTACAATATAACTATATCTGAGCTCAAGATTAAGGCATTATGCATTCAAAGTATTTCTCCTAGAATGATATATGAGTGCACCCACAATTAATTACTTTTATCACAGTGACTTTTTTGATGAATTATATTTATTTATAATTCTCAAGCCAAAGTTTGAAAAAATAATCTGGTTTTCTGTCACTTGCATTTTTCAAGTTTTGATGCTTTAAAATAAAATTTAATGGCTTTCCCAGTAATCTATTTGAGGACAGGACAGCTGCATCTATCTTGTACAGAGACATTTTACATAATAGTTTTTCCCCTCCTGCAAAACCAAACTTTCCTCTTGGGGTCTCAAATTTTGATGGCATTAGACGTCATGCCCCCTCCTAAGAGACTCAATGATGGCTTCAGCTGTTGTCTCCAAAAGGGTTAAAGGTACTTTTTTTCACTTCAATAATCAATTCGTATGGACTTCACAACCAAATATCACAGACTTCACCCACAGGACAGCAAAAAGAAGAATACCAGGCAGTAGCTCTGCTCTGCAATGTCAAAACAATGCTGCACTCACTTTCATTTCTAAACCTAATCCCAACTTTTCATTACCTATTCATTGCATTCCATCAAAGGCTTACATATAAACAAAACTATGAAAAAATAATTTTCTGAAACTTCAAGCTTAAGTTCAAATACAGCCGTGAAATAAAAATTTTAAGCAATAGGTTCATAGCTTTTCAAAGACATGGCCATACCATGAACATGAGAAATCATTAACTTTTCTTGTTTGCGTATCAGAGATAAATTTAAGCACACTACTTAAAGCAATACTTAATGATACAGCCAGGATTTACACCCCATCATTGGAAAACACTCCCTAATATTGAAGATTTGGTGCATTCCTAGTGAATAACAAGTGAAGTTTTCTAGGGATTCACATTCCCACATATTATTTACAAATCTTTGAATGAATTAACAGTATATTTCTTCAAAATAAATTAAATTCTAATAATAAACTTTTTCCAACAATATTTTTGTGAGGATAGAGAATTATCCTGTGCTGAAAGTTATGTCACCAGAAGCCATTTGACGCCATTATGATGCAATTAATTGAATTGCAAAGGAATTAAAAGTGATTAAGAATCCTGCCCTGATTATATCCAGACAATATACTAAATATGTTCAGACACTATTCTGAAAGCAAAATGAATGGAAGATTATAAGCCTACACATTATATTTCTATAGTATGAAGATACAATATTGTTCTTCAGATATTCCTAGTCTAGCATTCTTGAGATATAATCACAAATGAATACAACAATTAATATTCTAAATTGATTTATGACGAATTTCACGGCACTAAATACAAGCAAGAAATTTTTCTTGCACTGACCATAACAAATTTTCTCTTCTCTGTAACCAACCTATTTAGTTTGAGAACCAGAACCATGTTCCACACACCCTACTTACAGATGGCTAAGTAGCATCCATTTTTGTAGAAACCATTGCTCTCAGGACAACAAATGTGTTTTTTATGCATCCTTCGAAGAGAAAAGTCATACAATATTACCGATGAAGACTAACTAGTGCAGCAAGGAGTTAATCAGACCCACACAAAGTCAAATTTCAAATATTTTTATTCATTTTCACAGAGGACAAAAATAAAACAAACAATAAAAACATGCTTCATAAAACAAATATAAATATAACCAGCATTATTTCCAATGAAGTAACAATATAATATATAAAATCATGCTCCATGTACCCAAGGTAATTTTTCATGCACTAACACAGAAAAGACAACATTCTTGAGTTAAAGATAAGCATTAAATCAAAGATGATAAATATAGCAATGAAATTAAAGCCATTCTAGCACATCATGAGTTTATAGGAAACACAACAAACTTGAAACACCACTGACATTAAGTTGTAATAAATATATGATTGTATCATTGGTCTAAACGTGCAATAAATAAATAAATATTACAACAGGACGGACTAATTCAGCTATCACAAAGGATAAAAAACACCTGACATACACATGAATTATCACTATTAAATGTTATGTTTAAGTATAAAATATGTCATCACTGGCTCCCAGGTATTTTGGCAAAATATAATTAAGCTTCAAGTCTTGCACCAAAACTGATCCTTTACAATACATATAATGATACCCATTGAACCGGTAAATGATTGTGCCCACTACAAGCCTCAAGCTAGAAGAACTATGTGTAGAGGTCCATAATTTTAAACTGAGCCAAGTAATCAGGTAAACACCTGGCAGGGAAAAACTGTTCAGTAAAACAGGAATTCTAAAAAAAAAGTTATTGCCAGAAGAAATGATGAGGTATAATTGAAAGAAATTAGCTCTTGGATGTGCTAGTACCAAGTGATTGATAGTGATTTTGAATGCAACACATCTGGTATGAAACAAATGAATTAACTCTCATGCTTATACTAGTAAATTGTGTTTTTTACGACCCAAAGCCTTATACGCTGAGTCAGCTTCCAGGGCCTGGTATAGTAAATTAACTGTTTTTTGGGGGGGTTTGATCTGGTTTATTAATAAATAAATTGTTGAAAAAATTGTAAGCTTTTAGATAAACACATACACATCTATCATCTAATGGAACCATGTGGTCATATTGAAAAAATACATGTAAAAGAAATACATCTTATTTTCTTCTGTTCACTTTCATTAAGTTATACATCTTGAAGCTGTTTGTGCTGAATGCTTCTACTTCCCTTAACTTTCTTGGCATAACTGTTCCTAGTTGTTGTGTTTTTAAGACCAGAGGCCTGCTTTTAAATTATGAAATGAATAAGAGATCAATATAAGCGGCTAGCTTAGACAGAACTTAACTATATCGGTAAATCAGTTACAAACCTCGGTTTCTTCATCTGCCATATCTTTAACCTCATCGAGACCAGTCGAGAAGCCCAGATTTATACCATCCTGCCTTCCTGCATCCACATTATTGGCCTTTTCCCACTTGGCTTTGTTCACCTGGTCATGAGCGACAGTGAGTTCACACAGGAGATCACGTACCTTCTTCTCTTTCCTTCTAAGTTCTTGCTTACATCTCTCAACCTGTAAATGAGCAATCATGATAACATGAAATTCAATTTTAAAAACACAACTTGTAGGAATCTGTCATTCATTATTACACATATAAGCTTAGTTCTACCAAAAGAATTTAATTTAAAACACAATTAAACATGACCAAAATTTCAATAACAATGTCACTTGAAGCAGAGACTTTTTCATTGAAGCAGGGTTTTCTATTTTAATATGTATACTCTCTTGCATTTACTCTCAGTTTAATGTACTAATTTTTAAAAATAATCATCAGGTACACTCGTTGTGATAGGTAAGATAAGAGGTCGATAGGGTACATATTCAATAAGCAACTGGTGACAACATATCACATATTTTTGCACAATTTTCACAAAAATACAAGGGAGAATAAGATGGAGACCAAAATTCACATTGAAAAATTAGTGCTTTAAAAAAATGAGCATCATAAATTAAAATATAATTAATGCAAGCTAGAGAGAAAATTTCATTTTAGGGAAATTTTGAAGTTACACTTCGGTGCAGTACTTATCATGGGGCACGTCAAAAAACCTAGATTGATTAGTAGAACATTTTATAAGAATATAATTGAATATTACTACTCCCCGTATAAAGAGTCATTTCTCAATAGTCACGGAATCACAAAAGTTTGATTTCGAGTCACCTCTAAAACCTTGCAGCATATTACACTAACATTTGTGAGTGAAAAAAATTAGACAGTCATAAACATATGGAAATGCCCACATCATGAAATTGCATTTATCACCCATAAAATTAAAAGAATTCGAGCAGAAGTTTCCGAGGCCAATACGAATCAACATATTTCCCGGCCCATGAAAAATTATGTTTTTCTTCAGAGCGCATTCTGAAATCAGTATCTCGTATGCATCAAGGGAGGAGCTTTGTTTTCATGCACTCCATTTTGCGGAGGTGCCAATCTATCTACTTTCACCACAGACTACATTCCACCAGCAAACTCAAGGTGCACCCTCCGTCATTCCTTTCCGGGATCACACCATATATTACTTTATTAAACAGATGCCATATTTAGGACTTAACATTCCAATTATCTCCTTGTAAATTTTCAATTTCAAAAGATATGTAATATTTTTTTTCTTAAAAAAATTTGACTCAAAAACTCATGTCTTATGATTTGGAGTAGAGATGGGCCATTCCATACATTATCATAGTCATTTTCATAAAATACCTTAGATTTTTCATAATTTATGGCAACCCCTCCCTAAGAATTACCACTACGAGTGGAAATATTCACCTCCGTTTCAGATATTAATCTTTCCGATATTCTACAAACATGCTATTCTAAGTTATTTCATAAGTTCTTAGTTATAAATTAAGGCATGTCAACTCATTTCCGAAATATTTTTATGATTTTTGCAGGTGGAATATTTGTGGGGCTAGCATATTAACCGTTTGAATGAAAATTTCTCATGCTATGACGAAAGTAAGCCAAATGGAGAGTGGTATGCTAATTATATTTTCATATTTCCTTTATTTCTAATTCATTAATGGCACAATAGCAAAGGTTTAAATGTCTTTAACTCATTGCTATTTCTATTGGCTTTCCTACTAAATTCTCCATTAGCTATTAATTGCAGAAAATTAAAAATTACAGGAAAATGACAGCAATTTTAGTAAAATTAGCATAATTTACCATGGTCATTAATCTCAAATTAAAACCATCTCTAGGTTGGAAAATTCCATGGGCCAGAAAATACAGCAGCAATGTTTTTCATGCACATGCTACTGTAACTTGCAAATCAAATACAAATTCATTTTACCTCTCTTTCCAGCTCCTTGGAACGTAATGTCATGGCCTGCAATGCTCTTTTCAGTTTTTCCTCTTCTGCAGCCTTATTTTTTGCAGACTCAACCTTCAATTTCACTTCCTTCAAGGCCTTATCTACCTCCTCCTTTGCATCCTTTGCCTTCTTCTTCCATTTTTCAAGCTCTTCCTGCAACCTGCTGACTGCCTCATCATCATTCACCCCCTTTGCCTTTCTCTTCCACCTCTCGACTTCTTCCTGCAACCTCAATATGGCTTCCTCGTCCACATCAGGGCCTTTCCCAGGGAGAGGAGCTGTGCCAGGTCTCTTGGTAGGATTAGATCCACCGCTAGGAGACACATCTGCAGGGCTGCGATTATGGTTCCTATAGGAGGCTGGTCTCCTCTTCAAAACGTTCTTTTCAAACTGGATCATCTGTTTCGATGTAAGGGGCATTCCTTCCATTTTCATTTTTTTCTATAACAGATTATATATTTGAAACCACAAAATCAGCAAAACTACATAATTTGCAGATGAGCAGGTCTTACAAATTATCAATAACAATATTTATAAAAAAGATTTGAGCCCTGCAATCTCAAAGTTTCATTAAAACAAAACAAGGTCTGCGACCTCAGTGTCCACATATTGAAACGAATATCCAAATTTAATACAAACAATCCTAAGATACCAAAACTCACCAATAAAAATCATGCATCATCAGTCCAGAAGTTGATAATTGAAAATTAACGTAACACAAGCGATAACATCAACCAACAGTAAATTTATATTTAAGTAATTTGCTTTCATTAAACTATACATATTTATGATGATCTTACTTCAAATTATACATGGAAGTTGATGATCTAGGGAACAATATTACACTGACAGGAAAACAATGAAGATTAAAAACTGCAATAAGTGAACACTCAAGGTGAAAGTACCAACATAAGAATTTTCTGAACCATTACAGCAAAGTATAACAACCTGGTACTCCTGTACAGCTGACTCAGTGTCTTTCAATTTTGAGCGCAGCCCAGCAAGAGCCTCATCCTTTGATGCTAAAGATGCTCTAAGTGCCTCAATTTGCTTCTGTTTCTCATCAAGCGTTATTTGTATCTCCACCAAAACCTTCTCCTTGGCTTCCAATTTGCTGTTGGCCTCATCTATCATTTTGTCACGCTCGGCAAGTTCTTGCACCTGAAAACAAAAATTTGATTCAATAAACAACAGTAGATGTTTAAGGCAACCATTGGTGGGCCCTAGTGATGGTGGGATTATGTCCTTCTCTGACAATCAAGGTCATGGGTTCCCGTCGCACCTTATTCAATTTTTCAACATCCAGGACATGGTTGTTTGTGATAGTTTAATGTCATTTGCTAGTTATTAATTAAATTTTTACCTAAACAACTTCATACAAAAGGTTATTATTAAAACCGAAAATAAAATTATTACCTTTTTCAAAGTCTTGGGGGATAGGAGGCATGACAAAAAATTGTGGGGGTGAGCAAAGAGAAAGTTGCTCACATGTGACTTTCTCAGAGCCAATCAGGGTAAAATAGGCATGGTGTAGAGCCTCAAAATTCCGTTGCTCTCAGACCTCTGTTGTGTGAACTTCCTGATTCTGTCTGTTGTGTTGCCAAACCTCATCAACACAAGGCCTCTCTCAATCTGGGGCACACGGTTTTCACGGCTGAGGGATAATAAACTTGGCGACATCAAGCTAGTGGCAATCCCCCCTCTCAGAGGCAGTTCCCAGCACCCTGGCAGCAGAGGCCTTTTAACAGTTCTGGACTCGCACCCAAAGTGCCCACCCCCACAAATTATAGGCCTGCCACCTAGGACTGGGTGGTACTTGAATCCCAATAACAATATCCAATATCTTAAAATATTGAAAATGGACCATTAGCAATAACCTGTATTGGACTACTGAATGTTGGAAAATATTAGCATATTGGAAATAAGAAAAAAATTAAATATTGGTATATTCAAAAATATTGAACAAAATATTAACAGGTAAAAACAAAAAACGGTGGCAGAAGTGTATTAGAACCAAGGGGAGTTGCTTCAAAAAAGGGTCTTTATAAACTATATAAAAGTCTGTTAATAAAACAAGAAAGCCAATGTAATCTTCTTTTCCCCAGTTATTGCTATGAATAATAGTGGAAAAGGAAGTGCTGCGCTGAGTCCCGCACTCGCCGTCTGTTTTCAAAAATTAGGGCAGTCTACGATCACCCTCCTTGCCGAGTTCCAATATTCAATACTTGAATTTGAAACAATGGTAATCCAATATTCAATATTCGAATCGCAAATATTGTTTCTTCAATATATAATAATCCAATTACAAATATTGGTTTTTCCTACCACCAAAATCCAATACAGAATATTGGTATAGTTTGTTCCAAAATTGTGATTTTGGAATCCCAATATTAACAAATATTGATATTGGAACCAATATATTGGAAATCCGCACAGCCCTACCGCCACCTAGCCCCAACACATTTGAAAAAGTTAATATTAAAATATGAGAATGCCATAGTACTTACCTTTATACGTATTTCAGGCTCCTTGGCCATGAGGGCCTCTTCCAGATTATGCACCTGCTTGCGCGTCTCCTCAAGTTCACTATCTCGTTCAGCCAGCTTCTCTTTCATTTGCTCTATTTGGCAGCCAAACCTTTCTACTTCATGATCTAACTCTTCCTTTTCAGTCTTTGTATTAGTCAAATCCGATTCCAATTGCTTGCATTCTATTTCCTCTTGCTTCAATCGGTTTTGCAACTCTTGCACCTGAAGCGAAAATTAGGGATCATTAGTGGATGACAGATGGAATTTGAATATAGGACTGACATTTTTCCCTTATACTTTATCCTATGCCAGTAGAAAGACATGCCAGTCCTTATTCAGAGTGGCTACTGATATCCAATTTTCATATTCCCTGACATTTCTCTGATGGATTTACCGATTTCCCTGACCGATCACCAAAAGGTCACCTATTATGGGAATATTTTTTTCTGCTGAATTAAATTACCTACGGCACCTTTAAATGTTCTAAATTTTCTAATCATCATCTCATATTTTCAGAACTGCAAGCATGTATTTACTTTTACTCTATCTACAATTTTAGTGTGCTCCAGCTACTTCTTGACCTGAGTCTCAGAAGTTAAAAAATATGCGAGGTAAAATTTTACAAACATAGCCTCGGATTACTTGTGATGAGCGCAAAACATTGTGATCAAGATTTTTAACACAACTAGGAAAATATTGCCACAAGGATTTACAAAAGGGATACAAGGCACGTCTGACTCACAACTAAATATCAATGATTCACAACTAAATATCTAAGATTCACAACTAATAAGATTCACAACTGAATATTTCACGAATTGATGGGGCTTATTCCATGCATGTCAGCTAACTGAAACTAAGGACACAGAATTAAGTTTCAGTTAGCTGACGTGCATGGAATAAGCCCCATCAATTGGTGAAATATTCAGTTGTGAATCTTATTAGTTGTGAATCAGGCATGCAATGTAATTGCTGCTAATTAAAATAAAGAGCGGGAAAGACTGGACGATAAACATAATGGTCGAAAAATAATGAGGATTCATATCCCAGTTTCTCCCTGACTGTTACAAGAATTCCCTGATTTTTCCAGAAATACAAAATTCCCTGACAATTACAGGTTTTCCCTGACGATCGCCACCCTGTTATTTTAAAGAATTACCTTACTTGGATGTAATATTTGTTGCATAACTGACCTGAGATTCCAGTTCCTTAACTTTTTCCAGCAGCTTTTCCTGAGATTCTTTATCTGTGATGCTATTTGTTTTCAGAAGTTCAGGCATTCCAAATGCAAATGCATACATTGCGGCTGAATTTTCATGATTTGGCTGTTCCATTAGTACCTCCTTTTCCTATGACATGAAGGAGAATTAAATAAGAATAAGTTAAATGACCTTAACTACAAGCCTAACCTAGGATGATAAAAATAAGCTTTTCAGATTGAGAGAAAAACATGATTAACTCTCAAGTAGTGGCACAGAATATGGTAGTAATCCGGGTTGATATATATACTCTAAAATCAAAGTAATTATAACCCTGGTGGTAAATAGGTACATCTGAGGTCTCCCAAACTTAAGTAAATAGGTATCAGAGACATAAGGATAGCAATTATAATCACCATGATTTAAGAGAACATGCATCACCTCTAATAACGATAACAAATAAAAAATTTCAAGCATGAATGAAAGAAGATTTTCCATAAAAAAAGTCATTTGACTCGACTGTTAAACCATTCCACTCATTCTATAGCACAGAAAATAATACGAAAATTCAAATGTTGCAAGCTCAACAAGACAATTTAATATATTAGAGGGGGAATCACCTTTATTTGAATAAAAATAAAAAATATGGCACTGAATAAACTCTTTATTTCAGTAAAATTTATTTTCTTAAACATCAGATCCAATCTCTTATTAGTGCTAATTCACACCCAGGTACTCACCTTCTTCATCTTTTCAATCTCAAGTTGTAACCGTGACTTTTCATTCTTTTGTTCGTCTATCAACTTCTCCATTACTTCATTATGCTGCCTTTCTAATCGATCCATAGCTATGGCAGCATCTCTCAACAGCTGCTGATTGTCAGACAGCTCTTTCCTCAATGTTTCTGTTTCAACCTACAATTTAAAAAACAAATCACATTAATTGGTACATGCTAAATAGCTAAAAATTTTTAACAGCAGGATTTAATCTACGGCAGGGGTCAAAGTTTGGCGCTATTCTAAATCTAAATATATTTAAATAACCCCAGAATTAGTCCCATTTGAAGGCAAATTTCTGCATAAGACTTACTCTGGGTAAGATAGGAAATCCAATGCTTTTAAATAAAAATATTTTACAATGACACATTTTATGAATAATTCACTTCCCACCATTTGCAAACAAAATAATGATTCATTATAACCGAGGCCAATCCTAAGGAAAAGATTATTTTTTTATTGTGGAGAACAATATTGGATTTATCTTCTTGTATTACCTTTTATCCTTCTTTCTCAGTCTTTTCTTAAATAAATTTCCAAAATACATGGGACAAATACCAAATATCATAAAATTGGAGAAGTACAGTAGTACGTATTTATATGGTGCTTTAATTATCACAAATATTCGTACAGATAAGTAAATAAGATGACGATTATAAATCACGTTAAGAACTTCCAGTTTTCACAGTCATTACTAATGAATTTTCCAACAAAAAATCGGAGTGAACTGTTACCTTGAAGATATACGAGACAGAAAATTCATTAAAATTGAATAATCCGCTTTTTTCCCGGCCGAACTGAAGCACACCTAGCAATGATATTAAAAGTATTATTCCGAGTACTCATGGATTCTACTATAACATTTCCGAACCCATACCGACAGAAAAAAATTCTACTCTTTTACACATGTCTCTCATAAGATAACGCGACGAGTATAGTAATTCCACTTGATCCACAACTGTGGACGCAGCCGAATCAGTTAGCTCTTTATTCGAGTAACCAGAGAAAAATTGAACCTTAAAATCATATTTCTTGTATTCGATATCCGCCATATTTCCAGGAAGTGAAAAAAATTCTCCGAATTCCATGCCACATTTCGGCCGATCGTGACAACAGACCTTTTTCCCCAACTACAGAAACATACATATACAAATAGAAAGCGCGACACGCCATATGAGGCTACTGCGCCATTTAACTTAATTCCGCATAAAAATATCCTCACATTCCTGTGATAAGTACTGATGCTATACTTTTTCTTCCGCTATCGATCGTTTCGTTTTAGATAACTATTCGTTTCGTCAAGTCACAATAACAAAAAACCAACGACGCATTATACCCATTGAAAACTACTAACGCATTACATTATATTGTACCACCGAAAGAAATATGATGAGATAGGTGTACTAGGAGACGAAGAAACTTGAAAGATAAAATTGATTAAGTTTACAAAAAACTTCTCGATCCTTCGTTCGTACCGGCCACGCCACTTAAGTTTACGCACGCATGAATTTTCTTCTCTATTACATAAAGCTGGCAACTAAGTTCTTGTACATGGAGAAAGGAGACATAAATACGAAAATTCTTACATTATTTACATCCTAGTCCTTATTCAGAGGTGAAACCCATGGAATGCATTATAGCCATGCTTCAAGTAGTATTAGATACGAGTATTTTAGGAAGAAAATATGGTACCAGTGAATACAGCTCACCTGTTGTTCATACTTGCCAGTTCAATGTCAATTGTTAATTTGAAAGGCTTACCAAAATTCTAAATACAGGTACAATAAAGTGTTTCGACTTTCAGCTATAAATAGTGTTACATTGAAGAAGTACACGCATAATTATCGCACTCTTGTACATATTGTACTTGAGACACCATATTCATATCAAATACAATTCCTGGAGATGTTTACTTTTCGAAATAACTGCGTAGAAATAGGACCGATGTACGCATTTTTTCGTTTATTACGGTGCAATGTTTTGAGGTTTAAAAACAATTCAATAGACATCGCAGAATGTCAATCACTGCCTTCTCACCAATAATTATCCATTAATTCATACGATAATACATGCGATATTATGATTATAAGCATACCTTTAATTCAATGTTCTTCTTGTAAGGGTCCTCCTTATCGCCACGGTAGGGCCCCAACCTTTCCTCCAAAAAGTAGATCCGCAGTTTAAGGTTGAAATTTTCTTTTTTCAGTTGGCTCAGTTGAGCCTCGTAGTCCTTCATGGTGGGTCCTACAATACAATGATTTTTAATCACAGAAATCGAAAAATTATAAAATAAATTCGAAATACTATGGCATTTTCGGAGAACTAAAGCCTAGGGGTAGGTTACCATCTGTTTGAGTAATTGTCATACACACGTTTTAAAGCCACATTAAATGCAACACATAAACACAATACATAACAGAGCTACACAACTAGCTCAAGCGTACGTCATGAAGGCGAAGCAGCTCTGGACGCCAAAGGAGTAACTCTATCGAAGATGTGTGACTCCTGAGGATAGGTAACAGACGACTGCTTTCCGTGAAAGACAACGAGAACGACAGGAAATGAAAACGCATTAAGGAAAGGGTCCGCCCAACTTTACAATGAAACAAAGGACGGTATCACGCCCTTATAAAAGAGCAGAACAAACAGATCATTACATAAAATTTAGAATACGAAGTTATTAGGACAGTTATTGGGACGGTATTCGAATGCAGTGGAACGGAAAATAGGCACGAAAAAAGCCTCCCGTTTCTACGACAACAGGTAATAAATAAAGAAACATTAACAGATTTGTTTTCCATAGGTTAGTGAATGCATGAGAAGAGGATATGGAATAATAATTCTTAAGGGGGCCCGTAAAGAGCAAATTAACCTAGAATAAAAATAATACTATTATTGCAAGCAAACTTTCTATGTCCTTACGATATTATGGATAAAATTACTGGTTAATTTGATCTGCCGCTTGTAATCAATGAAATTACGTCTACCACACATACCCAATCCATCAGAACTCACGTTAAAAATCATTGATAATTGATTTGAAAATATCCAATGATGAACCAGAAAGACATTGAACTGAGATACAAATGAGTACTGGATACAGTGACTATGGAAAAATGAAGAAGTGGTAATACGATCAAAGAGAAACAAACGACGCAGAATGAAGGAGAAAAAGACAGTGAGAAAGAGAAAGCAAACACTGGAACAAATTAAGGAATAATGCTACCTGAGATACGATCATTATTGATGGAGAAATAAAAAAATGGACAGCGAGCAGAGTAGTACAAAGAAAGAAGGCATTTCAAGAGAATAAGAGTTCTGGCCATTGGAGCAGATGGAGAGGGCATTAGGTCATCAGATTGAATCCTAACAATCAAAATAACAACCATAATGGTTATCCCTGCACTTTCCTTAGGTTAACACATCGAAATGGACGCATTAGCGGATGTAAAGCAAGAATACCCACTATCTGTATGAAATTTAAGCCAAGTAACTCTTGAAACATATAAATTACTTAGTGCTATGGATTCTACTCCATTATACCGAAAGAAAAAGTAAAAGAGAGATGCTACTTCGCTCTGGTAAGGCCACACCTCGAATACACCGCGAACATTTGGAACCCTGGTCATAAAGATTTAACCAAAAAATTAATAAAATACGAAGAAACGCTGCACCTTTCGTTAACAACTGCTGCGAACGTACATCCAGTACTTAATAACTTTTAAAGGGATTAAGTGGGAGCCCCTAGAGACTGGGAGGCTACACACTAGGCTTAGCTCGCTCGAGAAGTTCAGAACTGGTGTGTTTCGGAGCGACACAGAATATTATCATGACGCCTCACTACATCTCTACATAAGTCTGACAGAAGCGAGAAAATAAGAGAGGTATATTGCCGAACAGATAGGCACACAAACTCTTTCTTTCCGCGCACAATAAGCTATCACAATAAAAAGTGAGCTCCACTAAATACACTCCCATAACAGACGTCACCATTTCACCTCCCAAAACCTCATCCCTTACATCTTCACATGGCTGGTGTCCTAACCACGACCACCGAAAGTCTCTTGGTGGTCGTGTCCTAACCCCCCTGCCACACGCCAATGCGGCGGCTCGCAGAGTAGTACGTAGATGTAGAAAATATCATTGCAATCAAACATACACTTTTCCAGCTATATTTTTTAAAGTAAGTAGTTAGTCGATAACTTGGTATTTGTCTGCTGTAATATGTGCCATCCCCATCAGAGCCATTGTTTAAATCTCCACTTTCAAGGGTGAAATACATTAAAACTAGCCCGGAATCCCTATTTAATCTTCATCTCAATCCATAAAATGCACTTCATAGTTGCTTTAGTCAAGTTTCCAGATAATTTGGAATAAGATACCCTAAGGGGAGAGCTATCTTAAGCATCCCCTCCCACCTGCTACATCCACTCTGCCTCGTAATCCCCTCCGGAAGTTTCTTCTCACCACCGACCATGGCATGCGTTTTATTGTTCGACCGACTTTTTGACCGTCCATCCATCCTCTTAAGGGTGGTATACATCAAGCGAACGACGAGGTCGTTGAAAGCATATATTAAGGTGGCTCTGGTTTGACTATGCGAGTCAAGACAAATACTAAGTTACATATATAAATTGTTCTCGGGTTTCCTTCCGAGTAAGGATTTTGGCTGCTGCCAACATTCCCATGGAATCTTATATAGTTTTCAGAACAATCATGATGAAAAGTTTGATTAGTTAGAAAAAATCAACTTGATAATTCCAATTTTACTTTATTTTTCCGCTGAAAATATGTCTCAAGGACGTTACACGGCGACTATGTGCATCAGAATAAATACTGAAATTAGTTATAGTTCGAAAGGACGTTCCACGACGACTATGTGGATCAAAATAAATACTGAAATTAGTTATAGTTCGATTGGCAGTGTTTCAATGGAGGAGTATTCCATTGCAAGGTTGGCAGCACTGAAAATCCTTACTCGGATGGAAACCTGAGAACAATTTATACATTTAATTCCCTGAGAAATAACAAAACCTTATACCAGGTTACATATTTGAATTTTTTCAGCTTATATAATCCTGCTTGCTTGCTGATGGAAATTTCACCTATCGAAAACCAATATTAATTTACAAAATATGCTCATAATTCCACGAATATATTTTTAATGGCCACATTTTTCCAGATATAGGAGCAGACCGCAGCGCTATTGGCATGGAACTGCCGAATTTTTACTTCAATTAAGGCAGTAATCCGGTAATAACTTGAAAAAATAGGTGGTGAGATACCTACATTTTGTATTTAATCAATCTACCAGGACTTTAAGCTTCTTATGAACAGTTTTAATTAAAAGCATGGATATGCTTTCTCGTTCAAATTGTCGTTTTACAGCTATAACCTGACCAATTTTCATAAGAGCCCATGTTAAAATTTCCACTTTCAAGGATAAATTACAGTAAAATTACCATTGAAACCTTATTTTATTTTCATCTCAGTTTATAAAACTTGCTTCATAGATGCTTCATTTAAGTTTTCTGAAAATCTTGAATGAGTGACCCAGAGGCCACCTTAACTGTCTTGAAACTAGCAAGTATTTCAAGAATTAGACCTTTAAGCCTCACTGAAATGTAAAAAGTGAAAGGAAAACAAACACATAACTTGACAAAATTTTGCAACCCTGCTCTCACACAAGACTAAGAAATTGGTCCCAGTCAAGGAGTATGGACAGGGCATTGCGTCATCAAACTGTAGCCTGACAACCGAAAATATAACCATATAGGCTGTCCCTACCATTTACTCACTTTTCTTAAGAATAGCTTGACGGAATGGACGAATTTGCGGATGTATATCAAGTAAATCCACCATCTGTTCGAAATTAATGGCAAGTAACTATTGAAGCATATATTGGCTACTTATTGCCATGTATTCCACCAGATTCTACCTTAATTTTCACATGGAACGCAGATTATTAACTTCAATATATAAAAATATAAACATAAGAAAAATTCCCATTAAAAGTAAGGGCATACTGATTTCTAGTAAGTTATTACTAGAAATAAATAGAACCCATGATAAAATGTCCACTCGCAAGGGTCACTTACAGTAAAACTAGTCTGTAAACCCTATTTAATCTCCATCTGTTCATAAAACGCACCTCAAATATGCAATATTCAAGTTTTCAGAAAATCTGGACTAAGTGAACCGAGGCCTGAGGTACAATAAGAAGGAAAAAAGTGACTACCTGAACGCGGGTTGAAGTGGAATAATTTCAGATATCCTATCCACGTTGACGATCCAACAGCTGATGAGGGTATTGAAAAGGGAAAGACCTGAACTATATCCAGATGCCAACTACTCACAAAGAGCCGTTCCCAGGAAGTGCGTATCAGTAGGACGATGAACCATATGGGCGGAGGCTTATGGGACACTTTTCGGCGGGCCCAACCATTCGGATAAAATTGAAATGAGCCCGATGAAGAGAACGTGATTGATCGCTCGGATCAAATTGAAAGAAGAAACGAGGCGATTATGACGGCATGATTGAGAGGTTTCCGATCGGCTCATTTTCCACATCCGATTGCAACACAGGGTTGGCTGAAAGGTACTCTTTTAAAATGGTTGGTCTGTTTTCTATGAACGATTGGGGGAAAATTATACAATACCATTTTTTCGAATATGATTTATGGGCGGTGGCTAATGTAGGCAAACTTTACTGGCAGAGGAAAGAAGGGAGATTAAGTAGAAATGTACGTAAACTTAAGACAATTTGATAATTCCAAATATGTTATTTGATTTCGATTGAAATGTCTTTCTTAAGGGCGTTCCACGGGGTCTGTGTGAATCAAAATAAATACTGATTTCCACCTGTTTATTTGGTAAAAAGACTCTGCTTTTGGTGATGGCCAGTGTTATCTTCTGAAAACCAGAATTAAGGTACAAATGTGCTTATTATTACCATAATTTCATTAATGACCTGCCAAGCTGTTAGAAACCAAAATTGGATTTTAAAAACATGCAGACTAATCAATAAGTACGCTTTTGCTAACTTTTTCCGCCGTAGGAGTCGACTAAAGCGCCATTTCTATTTAATCGACGTATTTTAGACTTCAATTATCGCATTAATTTGCTAAGACCTCAAAATATATTATGGGGACGTACCTACATTTTATTACCAATAATTACCGATAGTGAATATCTTCTTGAAACGGACATTTGCGAAAACTGCATTCCCTTCAAGGGAGAAGTAACATTTTCCCCCACGCTTCACCTCCAGTAAATACAGATTAGTCTTACCTGATGATGACTGCTAGACAGTTGAAACACGTGTTGTAAGAGTTTGAAATCAATTTGGTAGACAGTACGATATCGTTTGAGTATCATTGTTAAATATGCTGTTCTACAATATCTCGCCGGAGAAAGTGGAGTATAATACAGCGTTGTAATTTTTAGCTTTCCTAAAGTTGATAAATCCATTTCAGAGTGTAAATTAACACCACCCATCCTTTTTCCTCATAATCGTTTGTCTTTGAATCCTAAAATTTGATGGCTGCAGTCCTCCTTTCTATTCTGTCAGAAATTGTACATTTTTAATGCTGTCTCTCTGTAGTGCATATACATACTATTTCCCATGTACAAGGGCTGATATTTTGATATCTTTGGAATGGTAAGATGTTTTTCTTTACAATGACACATGCATGCATTTACAAACGCATTGCAAATGTATTAGTAGACATTGACTTTAGCAGTGTTTTGTGTAATACAGGTTGGAGAGAACTCATTCCCTACCACAATCCCTTGAGGTGGCTCGCAGGGTATTATGTAGATGCAGGTTGCAGTCTATTAAGGCAACTCGTGGAGATATGGAAACATGCTGGCGAAAAGACTTAAAACATTTTGATTTCGGGTAACGGATGAAAAATCGTTTACTTCGGGATTAAGAAATGGCTTGCAGAAAGGGAAAATTACGTTACATATACGAAAAGATTTGCTAAATTTTTAATTTGGAGTGTTGTGCCTTATGGAGCCGATATATGGACAGTCAGGAGGTATGAAGAGAAATAACTAGAGGGGTTTGAAATGTGGCGAAGAATTGAAAGATTAAAGAAGAGTGAAAAACTGAGAAACGAGGATGTGATGGCACGGAAGAATGAGAAAAGGAATATTTTAAGATCAGTAAGAGAGAGGAAGGCGAACTGGATGGGGCACGTCCTGAGGAAAGATTGCGTGCGGAGAAGAATATTTGGAGGAAAGATCGAGGGAAAGAGAGAGAGGGAGGAAAACGAATAAATAATATGTTGACAGATATTACGAATGGAAGGAGTTACGAAGAGCTGAGGGAGGCAGCACAGGATAGACGAGCATGGAGGGAGCAGTTCAAGTGAAACCTGTCAGAGGACAGATTCACCCTAGAAGAAGAAATTACCCCGTGGTTTTGACACGTGCACATAACCCTTGGAAAAGATCATCTACGATGATTTTGCAGCACTGGACAGCTTTAACGTTATTAAAATCATCACGAAAACAGCGATTTTTATTTCCATGGCATGTAAGAGAAAAGTTGGCCCAGGCGTAGAGTTTTTGAGACTACTTAAGGTGACTCTGGCCTCCGGGTCAGATATTCCAGATTTTCTGAAAACTTGTACAGAGCATCTCTGAAGTGAATTTTATACACTGAGAAGAAAACAAAATACGGTTTCCAGGCTAGTTTTACTGTAATAACTCATTATATAAACATTGTACAGTTCCTCTATGCCTTAATGCTGACTGCCGGTTCCGACGTCTACATCGTTATTTTCAGGACAAACAGTTCAAGACAAACTGTTTGTTTTGAAGATGACGCTACAGACGTCGAAATTGGTAGATAGCATTAAAACATACTAGAACTGTACAACGTTTTTATAATGAGTTATTCCTTCTCGTCGTTCCACAACGTAACGCCCAAATGAATTGATTTGAATAGTTTTACTGCATTTCAGCCTTGAAAAGTGGAGATTTTAACATGAGTTCCTATGTAAATTGCTCAGATTACAGCAGAAAAAGTCAATTTGAACGAAATATCACACTCGAGCTTTTAATAAAAACTAATTAAAGGCATTGAACAGTCCTGGGAAATAGAATGAAAATAAAATATAGGCATCTTGCCACCTTTGCTTGCTTTGATTATGGATTCTGCAGATTTTCCTTAGAAATATTTCTACAAAATTCCTTAGAAAGTTTCGTAGACATTCCTTAAAATATTGAAAATCGAGTTTACTGAAATCCCTATAACATACAGTAGAATTCCTTAGGTCTTTCAATAGAAGGCCTGGGACTATTTGTAGAATTTCCTAGGGCATTCTGCAGAATTGCGTACGGCGCACGGTAGAATACTAACTGCAGCTTTGGACTCAGCAAAAATGAAATTTTTTCTATAGAGTAATTGAAAACATTATTTCATCCATGCGGACCTTGCCTTTCCTTACAATCCACAAAAACACAAGAATGGTGGATGCTATTGTCGGCCGTTCTTCATTTGTCTAGCGAAAATCGCCTCTTCTCCACTTCCCCTTAGAAGTGCGCTACCTCGTGATTAGAGTTCGAAACAAGTGCAGTTTTGTTTGCGAAGCGAGCAGGACACTGAAAGCGATTGGAAAGCTACCAAATATTGCTCAAAGTTATTCGCGAATTACCGCCGCAATTGAAGTCAAAATGCAGTATTTCCATGTAAATGGCGCTGCCTTTGGCTCTGACTGGACATATGTGGTCATTAAAAATGTATTCGTGAAAATATTTGCATATTTTGTACCGTAGTTTTGGTTTTCGACTGGTAACCTATTTCAAAATACTTATAATGATTAACAGGCGAGTTCGTGGAACGTCGAGCCATGAGAAACGAAAACACGAGGCTTACCTGCAGTTCCTTCATTGCTGGACGATAAGGGATCGAGTGTCACCTCATGGAGGAAGCTGGGGCTGGTGCTGCAATGAGAAAAAGAAATAACATCAGTGAAACGAATGGCGATAGGATCACTGCGTGATGAGAAACTTAAGAATGATTCAAAACATACCGAGAGTAGAATTTTACGATCATAATTCGTTTAAGATTTACTTGCTTTCGAGGCATTTACTTTACGCGACGTCATGCTTGAGCGACTACACAGAATGATTGCAAGTTTTATTTTACGAACAGCTGTTCTCAAGCCAGTTTTACACGAGGCACAAAATTGCATACTTGAATACTGCATATTTTTCTAAATCTGGCGTGCAAAGGCCATTGAATTAGTGCAGGGGCTATTTTGCCATTTCGCATCCATGAATCCTCGCACGCATTCTTGCCATTTGAAATGCACGTACGTAGGTATAACTTATGTTAGGAAGTGAATTTCAGTGCCCCGAGTAAAACGGGCTTTACGCTCGCGCAAGAAAATATGTTCACAAGATGCAATTTATAGGGAACATGACTTCACAAATGAATATTTATAAATTATAATACTTTGAAGGAAAATCAACCCTGTAAGTCAAATGTAAAATAAGGTCTTAATACTGTCACGTCACCAATTTTCATACAGCTTACAATGTAAGGGAAATATATCCACAGCTACATATATTATTTCCTTAATGCCACATTATTAATTAAAACCAGATGCTTCCAAAAACCCGTTCAATAAAGGACAAAGCCAGAGACAGAAATGCTCTATTTACATCCGATATTATACAAGTAACATAGATTCCGGAAGAGAATAGATGGCAACACGGTACGATCTTTCCTTTTGAGTATTCTATCGGAAAAAGGTAGATTTTCAAGAAAATCAGAGAATCTCCTCCGGGTTTTCAACAATTTCAGGGTCCTATCTGCTTCTAGTACTTCCTCTTTCGCCTCGGCATACTACCTACCCTGCTTCACCCCGTCCATAAAACCTATTATCTTTCTTCCCCTTGCCTGCTTGCCCACAATCCTTCCTTCGGTCATACTCTTGAGAAACATATCGCCTCTTATTACTTCCCCAAGACACCTAACCTACCTATCCTGGATTTCAGTCAGATTTTTCCTTTCCTCGTCCACTATACCAAGCACTAACATATACATTTATTCTAAAATGGTCGAGTTAACAAGTTGTACCAATTTTACTGAATAGACTCAATAATGGTTGGATCATTTGTGCAGTAAACATCCATAAACAAAGTATTATGGTAGCTTGAGCTAAATATCATTTCACCCAAAAATTAATGAATTTGGTCGCATTTTAAAGAAAAATATCTCACCCTGCCGAAGATGACAAAATATCAGTCCCTTACCGTATTACTTTCCGAGATTTTTTACGAAAAATACCACCCCGCTTGCACGGGAAATGGTATATACGTGTATGCACTCCACAGAGTCCTCATTTAAAAAATACGGAGTTTTCAACACTTAGTTCTCCGCAAAAAATTAACAATGAGTACATTGTATGTTTTCTTGACAATTTTTTAAATAAACCATATTGTCACGTCAGTATTTTTTTCAGAATCACACTACACCTCCCGCAGTGAAGGAGTATTAAAGGTACCGCGTGACAAAAATATTAGTGAAAATAAAGGCTTTTGGAGATATTTTTATTTAATTACTTATAATTTCAGTCAAAACAGCATTATTGTAGTAAATCAATTTTATTATTCATGCTTCAAACAGCTGGTGGAATTAAAATATATAATTTGAATGTTATCTCCATTGTGACTAGGAACTATCTCCCTCAAACTACATTAATAGCGGAACGTCACGGTACCGTAAGGATTTATCTAGGAAACACGAATTGGAAATAATTATTTTAAAAAGCGGTATAACTATGGACAAATGCGCGCGATGGCCACGTTAGACGAATCATTTTCTACAAATAAGCAGCCTTTGCTTTGGTGCGTCAAAACACAGTCTACTTTCATTATCAATGAGAGCTACCGATAAATGTTAAAGGTAATCATTGCGTCTTCCGGTTTACCGTCGGGAAAGTGTGTTGTGACTGGCCAGAGTGAAGTTGAAAGACGGAGGGACCGATTAGTAGAACTTAGAACGCGGAAGTAAAAATTGGAATCCTGCCATTTCGACCAAGCGCCAATAGCGTTAGAAAATTGAAAATGAGTAGAAAACGTATGCCGGCAGGACGAATTTCGCCCTATTAGATGTCTCATGGCTTCATAGAGTGAAATATTAACTTTGGGAATATAACACACGGTCATAGAGACGAAAGAGCTCTGAATACCACGGCGACGCATCGAGCCGCTCGTACCATAACCAAACAAACGTAATACGCGGGTTAGGATGACGTTAAATATACAATAATTGATTTATTACGTATTCATAAATCCGTGATAAATATATAATTCGCATGGAACACAAGAGCAGTCACTCAAAAACGGTCAAATTTGATAAGTAACAGCAATGACTACGTCCCTCTTATCCTATTCATCCATACTTCTCCGTGCCTCCAAAAATGCTTACATAAATGAGTTAAGGGTACGTTTATGGGTAAAAATGAAGTGTTTATCGCATTTATAACCTTCTTAAAGATAAAGATACATCTACATACTACCCTGCGATCCGCCGCATGGGCGCGTGGTAGGGGGCGTTAGGATACCAGCCGTGTAAAGATATAAGGGATAAAGTTTAGGTTAAAGATAAGGTACAATTGTGTCGTGTATTATGGGAGTGTATTTAGTGGAGCTCAGTTTTTATTGTGATAGCTTAATGTGCGCGGAAAGAAGGAGTTTGTGTGCCTATCTGTTCGGCAATGGACCTCTCTATTTCATCGCTTATGTCAGACTTAGAGATGTAGTGAGGCGTCATGATAATATTCTGTGTTGCTCTGAAACACACCAGTTCTGAATTTCTCAAGCAAACTAAGACTAGCGTGTAGATTCCGAGTCTCTAAGGACTCCCACTTTAATCCCAATGGTTACGTGTATTATGGAAGTGTACTTAGAGGAGCTCAGTTTTTATGGTGGTCGTCTATTGTGAGCGGAAAGAACGAGTTATCGTGCCTATCTGTTCGGCAATGTATCTCTCTCATTTTATCGCTTCCTTCAGACCTAGAGATGTACTGAGTCGAGGATAGGAAATAATATTCTCCGTATCGCTCTGAAACGCGCAAGATCTGAATTTCTCAAGTAAACTAAGCCTAGCGTGTAGCCTCCGAATAGATGTATCATCAAACGGCGTAAGTGATGATATAGGTTGAGACTGCACGGGTTGTAGCCTATTTGAAGCCCTCTTTTTCCTAGAAATGCCCCGTGACTTAATGGACCGCAAGGCCCTAACATCTAGTTCACTAGTATCCTTTCCACGGTAATTACGAAGCCTGGAATGCGTAGTGGTCTGCCCATTGACACTGAAGGCCAAAGTTTACATTCCCGGTCCAAGCCGATCATTTCTCGAGCTGATTTCTGAGTAATATCCGTGAAGCTTACGAATAAACTACCCTATCCGGCGGTTATATTAACCATTAACCATTAATAACGAAAAAACCTAAAATTTGTTGGAAAGGAGAGGAAATGGCGAGCGAATGGGAAGACAAAAACGGCTCCTGTTGAGGTGGTCGGAGCGATTTTTGTCTGAGCACATATTTGTGGGAAACCGCGAGTACTTATTAGTAATAGGCGTAGCTAAAATGGAAAAAAAACGAATGTAACTGATTTATTTTCTTTGCTATTTAATGGTATTTTAACACGTAACATTACGGTCTTGACATATTTCGATACATTTCCCTCAATGACTCACGAGTACCACTCCAGCCACCTTATGGAAACGCATCTCTCGTCGGTTGGTCAGATAACGCGTCTCATACTGTACCGGTGAACAGTGCTCATCCCTATAAGTCGTTTGGGTTTAGAAAAACAGACGAAAGACCTTATGAAAACGCTGGTAGGGTGCATGACCGTAATGATAGTCTTGTTAAAGCTACTGACCGTTTACAACGACTTGGATGGGAATCGCCTTCAGATTGTCTACTGAAAATTAGACTCAATCCTTAATGTAAATTCAAAACAGATTTTTTTCCAGACGAAGTTATCAATATTTTACGTACTCCAACATACCACGGTAGAACATACAAAGGAATAATATAAGGGAAATAGATTATAGAACAGAAAGGTTTAAAATGTCGTTTTTCCGCGATCGATAAGAGACCATAATGGCTGCGTTAGGACTTCGAAGTAGGTTAGTTGACAGGTAGCGTTGCTGTTTAATTGATGTGTTACCAAATCCATATTTCTAAATTTACCGAGTAGTGCTAACACAAAGTTTTGCATGTTTCCCGCATGACTCTTGTGTCACGTTTAAATAGTCGCATTGTCGATTGATTTGGTAGTTTCTGTAGCATGCCTGTAGTGTGCTGCATGTTAGTGAAAGTTAATATCTACACTGTAGCGTACGTTAGTGATAAGTCACCCCCTGCCAAACAGCCTTGAGGCGGCTTTCAGGGTAATATGTAGATGCAGATGATATGCTCCGTGCACATTACTATCGCACGCTTCATGGTTGGCTGAATTCGTAATGTGAATGCGCGTTCGGACCATGGTAATCCAACGTTACTAACGCTATCACTTTGCAGTGGTGAAGGACTGAGGTCGAGAGCGGAAACCGGAAATTATGAATAACGATAATAATAACAAAGTCAATCATTCAAGAAGATGATGTTACTATAGTGAATAAGCATAGAAATGTGTCATTGGCATGAATAAACATTTCTAAAACCTCAAAACGCCGCAGGAATGTGGCATTCCTTATTCTGTTCGCTTGCTCTGTACTTGGGCGTCGCAGTGCCCTGACGAGGGGGAGGGGGGAGTGAGGGTAAAGCCCATTCTACAATGGACGTAAGCCATAAGGATTTCCTTGCGACAGTAAGGCCGCAACAGATCGACATGGATATAGAAGACAAATGAGATTCGAAACAGTTTCTGCGTGTCATGGAATAGCAAATTTATTGCATGTGAGTGTTTCGAAAATAGTTTCAAAAATTTTCAATGCGTAGCTAGAAAATATCCGATATTAACCTATAACCTCAAAATTACTTCCCCAAATACTGTGGGCCGTGACTGATAACGGCAGTGGTAATGGCGCGCTCTGATTGGCTGACATTATGCCTGTCGCCCGACGTAAGCCGTTAAGATGAGACGACTATCCTCCTATCGGCAGCGCCTTATGTCAGGGCCTTGCGTAGAGATGGGCCATTCTCACAATTACAGCAGTAATATTCGAAAATTACCGTGGTATTTCACGCAATTTACCGGAGCTCCGGAAAATTACCGTAATTTTCGGTAATATTCACTTCCGTCCCAGATATTTTTCATACGATAGATTAAAAACATTATTTTAAGTCAAGTCAAGCAGAATTGCGTGTGGGCAGCCGTGCTACTTTTTAAATTTTCTTAATTTCTAATCAATGTACGTAGCAATAACAACGGTTTAAACACCTTCAACCCCTTGCTATTGCTGTCGCTATTTCCTACCAAATTCTCTAAAAGCGATTAATTGCAAAACATTAAAAATGACCGGATAATTACGGTAATTTGAAAAAAATTACCATAATTTACCACAGTAATTTACCTATCTCTAGGCTTACGGTCCTCTTACGACTTACGTCCATTGTTGAATGGGCTAAAATTACCGTAATTTTCGGTAACATTCACTTCCGTCTCAGATATTTTTCATACGATACATTACAAACATATTATTTTAAGTCAAGTTTATATACATTTAATACAATTTTAATAATTAATAAAGATACGTCCGACTCATTTGTGAAATCTTTTTACTTTCGGAATACTTGTGGGAATATCTTTTTCAAAGGCTCGAACGAAATTTCTCATAGCAAAAAAGAACGTCGAATTGCGTGTGGGCTGCCGTGCTTGTTTTTAAATGTTCTTAATTTCTAATGCATTTACGTAGCAATAACAATGGTTTAAATGCCTTCAACTCCTTATTGGCTTTCCTATCGTTAGCCCCGGTCGAGGGTCCCGAGGTCGAGGGTTCGAGTCCCGCCTGGGTAAAATATTATCTGCCCAGGACATGGGTGTTTTTGTATCTACTGGGTTGGGGGAAGAGAGGACGGTTCCGTCTCATCCAACCCAGGGTAAACAAAACAATAATAACAATAATAATAATATCAATAATAATAATAAAATTAAATATTAATAAATCTAAAAGCGATTAATTGCAGAAAATTAAAAAAGTCCGGAAAATTACGGTAATTTTGTAACGTTACCGTAATTTACCTATCTCTAGCCTAGCGGTCCTCTTATGACTTACGCCCATTGTAGAATGGGCTTAACGCTGAATTTACGCGAGTAGAGTGAATGTGTGCAGGGTTGCCATGTCGGTCCGTACGATACTAGTCTGAACGAGGCGATAGAGAAGGCAAGACGGGTCGAGTGCGCTCGAGAGAGCAGATAAAGAAAGAAGGAATGATGAGGGGAGGGGGGGGGGGCAAAAGAGCGAAGGGTGGTGGCCAGGGGGGAGGGAGTTAGAGGAGGCACAACAGAAGGGGGTGGGGTTGACTTGCAAAGGGCGCGAGGAGACGTCGAGGAGGACGAACCAATGAATAGCATTGTGAGGTGGGGGGAGGCGGGGGCCAGACCACTGCTCTCACACAGAAATAGTAGCGAGGCTCTCTCCTTTGACTGGGGGTGCCGTGTCGACAGCGTAGAGGCGGGTACAGTCAACATCGAGCGTAGGTAAATGCATGAAACCTCGCCACGCTTTGACTACAGTAGAGCGTCAATAATCCGGACGTCAAAAATGCGGACCGTCGATTATCCGGATTCACATTCGGCGAAAAATAAGTAGAAATTGAATACAATGTACATATTTGTCAAAAGCGTTGATGCGAGACTCGGCGGGGTCGTCGACCGCTATAATGTAATGATTCATTAAAATATTATGTAATAAGTTCATATTAATTAAGGGTTTTGTTTGTCTGCTCTAATTATTTAACTACAATACTACAGTGAAATACTTTTTTGACGGTTTTTACCAGTTTCTTGATGTTTAAGGCATCAAACAACCTTTTTTTTGTTCTGTTCGAAAATCCGAACATTTTGATAATCCGGACAGGGTCTGGCAACAATTGATCCGGATTATCGACGCTCTACTGTATTACGGACGTGGGTCGAATCGAAAGAAAAACCATCGATAATCGAAATCAAAGAAACGAAATCGTAACATCTAGATTCCGCAATAATGTGTGCCTTGCTCTGGTGCGGTAATCATTCCATTTGTAAAAGACTCTGCGCACCTCAGAACAGATCGGAAGAAAATTTGATGAGCGCTAAACAACAAAATAACGTCAATAATGGCATCTGTGATTGTTGTCAAGTTTGTTGATTTTTATTATAAGCGTCAAACATGCATATTGAAAAGTTCTTAATTACTTTGTGCTAAAGATCTAACGTTTTATGCAATTTATTTCAAACGAATTCCGCAATTTTTCCCCATATTTTTCTAAGGTAATAACTTTGCTATTTTTTGTATTTTGGCAATGTCTTTGTTTTAATTTTTACATGTATGTATATTGGTATTTTCTCGGTATCTGTGTTACCACCGGACCATATGGTCTACTTGTAGCAATTTCTTAATAATAATAATAATAATTTAATACAAAACATTTTGCCATGACAACTGCTCACCCCGAGTATGATAAATAAACATATCGCCAGCGCATATCGTTAAGCTCGTCGTCGGTGAGCAAGAGCGAGCTGATGTGTTCTGATGGGCGCTTATTTCAACACCTTTAATAGGTAGGTCGCTGTGCCGCATCGCATCCGGTGAAATCCTGATCACATGACTGCGGGCGGAGGTTAAAAAAACGAATCAACTAGCCGCATAAGGAATTATCTTTGTACTTGTAAATATTAATTTGTACCAGGAAATATTTAAAATATTAAGGAGATCACTAACGTCAGACTGATCACCGTACATGTATTGAAACAATAAAGCTTATAACAATGCTTATATTTGGAAAATGCCCTGATATAACTCGATTTAGAGATGCTCCGGTACTTCAACATTATCTACGAGGTCTGTTAAAAAAGTTCCCGAACTTTATTTATAGCCAAAAAAAACTTCACCAACAAATTATCGGTCAGGGTCCCCTTCAAAGTAGTCTACTCCCAAACGTATACACTTATCCCAACGGTGTTTCCACTTCATGAAAACAGTCCTGGAACGCTTCTTCCGGAATGCTCATAAGGTCCTCCATCGAATTTTTCTCTATCTCTGGAATGGTGGCAAATCTTTTTTTTTTTTTTGAGCGGGGTTTTTAGTTTGGGGAACAGGAAAAAGTCACATGGGGCCAGGTCTGGTGAGTAGAGTGGTTTGGAAAGTACAGAGGTCTTGTTTTTGGCTAAAAAATCACGAATTCTGAGTGACGAATTAGCCGGCCCCTTGTCGCGGTGAAAAAACCACTCGCCGCTCGTAATGTATATGATGCAAGGTAGGTATTCGTGATGAACATCGAAATTCCATCGAAAAAACCACCAGGAATACGAGGCACTCTCTGTTAAATTTATGTTACGTGGTCATAAATTTAACTGTAAGTGCCTCGTATGTTCTCTCAACTACTTCACAAAAATAGATCACTTAATAGCCATAGAAGTTTTTTTCAGAATCTAAAATAAAACCTTCCTATCAGAAAGCTATTTCCCCTACTTGGCGAGACAAATGGATTCAAAACATAAGACTTACGCATGCATAGTTTGTTAAATACTGGGAATTTCAGTCACACTATATTTTGGAGCCATGAACAAAAAAAAATTAACTCCATGCATCCTAAATCTGCTTATATAAAAATTAAATTAAATAGCGGTCGCCATTATGACTCTGGAATACTCTCGCTCAAAACATCTTAAGATAAACAAAGAGAGATAAACAAGGCTAAATACCCATGCAGTTATCCCAACATCTACGCAAGGTGCGGACATACTCGAATCAACACGATTCGCATTATTCCGCATCCTTTTACGAATCCATGTAGCAAATTATTTTTCCACGGAAATTGGTGACTTCAAGAGCAATTGTTCCCCTTGACTTTGACGTTTCACCATGAGGATCCGGCGAGAGATCCTTCCCATTGAGTTATACGAGAGGGCATTAAATCATCAACATGTAGCCTGACAACCTAAATAACAACCACATTGCTTTCCCCTATTCTATACTTGCTTACATTCGGGTAGCACGGACGAGTAGACACAAAAGTGGATACAAAGCATGAATATCTACCTCCTGATGAAATATGGTAGTTAAGTAAAGCTTCAAAAATGTTTCGTTTCCTTCGAGCTATGGTTTTTGCCGGGAGTTCGTATTACTATAAATTTTAATAAACATGAAATATTATACGAAAAATGTATTACTAAAATGAAAAACAGGTTATTTCAAATGCGTTACCGAAGGAAATCACCGCAAAATTGCATAACTAGTGTGGTAGCCCTTAGGGTGGGTGTAGCGCGAATCTTGAGTCGTTGAGTGGACATTTTAATAACTATTCAAGTAAAACGAAAAAGAATTCTGGGCCCAGACTTCACTATAAAGCAACCGTTTGTGCGTAGGAATTAACCATGCAAGTCGTAATGTATATGATGCAAGAAAATACTTCAAAATTTCCATCTCAATGAAAAGCATTGTGATTACTTGGATTTACGGCGCGAAATTCAAAATTTAAGCGGAAATCGTACATAAATACGTGCAATTTATTTGGCATCACACATTGATTTTTAAAAGGTGCAATCATAATAACAGAAAATGTATTGCTTCGCGTTTAGGATAAAATCAGTACATGCGCCATCGCATTCATTCGAAATACGTGTCTAGTACCACAAAACTACGAGTTAAATAGCATTTATTTGCAAAGAAACCAAATTGGTAACACGCAATTTTTTTTTAGTTTTCATCTGTACGCATTACTAATGAAAATGAATGTGCAAAGCCTCACGCATACATGTATATACGTAAACGAAAATGGCTCCAACCACCTCAAGCGCCGAGGTAAATCTGAGGTAACAGAGATGGCGGCCCACATGACGGCGTCAAGAATTGGCCAACAAATCAATCGCTCTTTCCATCCACCTGAATGGTCCCTCCTCATTGTTATGAGAACAAGGAAACGATGTTGAAGGAGAAGCTCAATCCATCCAGATAATCTCTATTAAAGCTGATTGAGAGTGGGGCTTTCCACGACGAGCAGAAGGAAGAAGAAAATGATAGCCGGAAAATTGTAATAGTGACGGGTGTGTCAGGATGAAGATTTCAAAGTTAAATGTCTATTAAAGCTGATTGAGAGCGGGGCTTTCCACAAGCGGATGGAAGAAGGAAATGATAGCCTAAAAAAAAGTCATGAAGACGGGCGGGTTAGGACGAAGATCGTAAAGTTAAATGTCATATTAAGGGACCCCAATAAGAAACTTATTGATTCAGTTTTCATAAGACTTGCTTTCATATGGCAAACACATGTTCATCACGCTGATATCGAAAATCGCAGTCGAGCAGCGTGAAGGTCGCATCAAGGATAAATCTAACGACAATATTACAAGAAAAAAGGCCGAATCCATGAAGTCACTAACAAATACTATATCCAACCTTATAGAGTGGTTTGAAAAATCTTCCTTTCATTGATGGAATATGATAGCTTTTGAAACCTTTTATGAAAAATATGCTTTTAACCCTCGGACTATAAAGGCATTTGATACCTTTTCACTCACCAAGTGGGGTAACTTTTTTACCCAGTTAAAAATATATTAAAAATTATACAATACAGTACTGATCTTAAATAATATGTTCGTAAGATATTTAAAACCTATATTATCGATGATTTCATTAATAAACAGTATTTCTTTTAAAAATATATAAAAACTACACTCTATCCATTATGAAAATTTCGACCCAATAACCAAAAGAAACACCATTACAATTTCTCAAAAACATTCAGAATTAATTCCCACATCAGTGAATGTTAAAAGTTATTAATTGCACTGAACGCATAATATGATTTATTTGAATGAATTTACTTACGAAACTGCTTCGATACTTTCGTTGCCAATGGGGGTAAACTGGTTACCCTAAAGGAATTTTCTCCGAACACATTGAAAACAAAAAATGTTTCTTAGTAACTAGGCTCTAAATTCATCCAAAAACAATCAATAGGAAGCATTGCATCACCAAAAAAATTAGAAGGTTTTGCAATTGATAATATTACCAGGGGTAATATCGCTACCCCCCTGGATAGTCTGAAGGTTGATGATCAATTTTTTACAGTTATACACATTGACTGCAGCGCCATTTCTACGGCATTACAACATTTTTACTTCAATGTTTGCACTAATTAGCTAACTCTAAAAATATGACGGTAAGATGCACCAAAACCATTTTTAATCAATTTTCCTGGAGTTTCCTCTTATTAAAAAGTTTTACGTGAAAATGGTAGCGTTATAAAATATTTCTGAGCATGATAATTACTGGGTAGATTGCGATGGAGTAGTTGATTTATCGACTTTAACACGAGGAAAAATTGTATTTTTCCACTATTACTTTACACGTGTTCCTCCAATTGAACACCTTGTAACTTCAAGTTCAATTTGCGAGGAAAAAGCGCGGAGAAGTGATGATAGTACTACGCGGCAGATTAAAACACAAGCAGTAGGGAGCTACTAAACTAATCAGCTAGACTACCTGCTGTCGAATAACCTACTGCGAAGTCTACTTGGCCGCCATTATGGCTTCTTATCGATCGCCGGAAAGAAGACATTTTAAACCTGTCCCTTCTGCAGTCAATTTCTCTAATTTTATTTTCATGGTCCGATCTACCTAGCATGTTGGAGTTCGTAAGATATTAATAACTTGGACGTAAAATACATTCGTTTTGAATTCACACAAAATTAAGTCAAATTTTTAATCGGCAGTCTGAAAGCGTTTCCCATCCCTGTTATTGCAACTTTCATCAAAGTACACAACACTATAGGTATGCAACCTATGCTAACACAAAACACATGTAATAATGTATATTCCAACTACATAAACGAAATACAAGAGTCGTACAAAGGTAAACATCTAAATCTACATACATCGACAATCTGGGAATGAACAAAAATTCCTCTAAATACCTTTAAGAAATATTACTATCTGATCTAACATAAGATCAACTTCCTTATATTTCTGTATTTACCCTCTATCACGCTGAGTAACCAAGAGGTAACATATAGAAGTTTATTTTATGTCTCTGATTAGCTTTATTTACGTCTATATGCCTTTGTGACATCAACTGTATAGCTTGGCAACGAAAGTATAAGTATCTCTTGCTCGTAACTTTTAGTTCCTGATTCTCCCACGAGTGGGGTAACATGTGAAATGACAACACATGGTGGACGAAAAAATCGGTATATAGAGGTTGAAAGACGCAATGGATTCAATTCTAAGATCATTACAATATTTAGAGCTCCGTATGACGCAGAAGTTTCAACTGCTGCGTCGCAGCCCACCAAAATCTATTTTGATAACCTCCAGTGAGCACTGGCAAGTGAGCTGCTCAAGGGAAAGCGCTTCGCAGGTCGGAGAAAAAAACGTACGTCCGGTGACATGAGTGATGGGAATCGGTCACTGTCCATCGAATCAAGGCTATAATGCGTCCTATAATACAAAGAGGGGAGTCTGTGCTCTTCACTGGGATGACGTCAAATCGTGCGGTGCACAAGAAGCGTCTCAACTGGATGATTCCCACAATCCATCTACGTAACGAGCGTCGAAAATTAATTTTAAAAACTTTAAATTATTAGCATCACCAGCAGAGGCCGTTGTCACATACTCATGCGGTAGTCACTTACGGTTGTCGGAGCACTAATTGTGAGTCGTTGAGCGAACGTTTCATGAACTTTTCAAGTCGAAAATGAGTTCTTGGACCATACTCCACGTAAATACGTCTATGTACTCGTCCGAATAACCACGTATGTTGTACAATGAAATTGCCATGAAATCAAATGTACGAAGAAAACCACCAAAAAAAGACGTCCTACTAAGAGTTGAACAGAAAAGAAGTACACTGAAAACTCTGAGAAGAAGGGGATATCTGGCGTAACAATAGCTTATTGAAAACAAAAAAATGAAGAAGACATGTACTGATTGAATTATCGAGAAGACCAAATAGAGAATGATGAAGACTATACGTTCATTCTAATATTATAAATATGGGTTAAAGTGGCAGAGAGTATACTACTCTGGATAATTTTAGGCACGGGCCCTTATCTCCTGATACGATTTCTTTTTCTTCACAGCCAGAGTCAACATCCTAATAACCCGTCCATAACACCTATTCTCTTTCTCGCTCGCTGACCCAACATCCTCTCCTCTATCGCTGTCTACAACACCCACTCACCTCTCATCACCTATTTCAACCACCTACTCATCCTCACTTCATTTCCTCACCACACCCAGTATAACAAGCAAATCCTCAATTTAGCTAAATTACGAAGGACGTTAAATTGAAGAACTATGTGGGAATGGAGCGGTTGGCTTGAAGAAGAGCGAGTGAAATGCTGCTGCAAGCCAATCTTCAGATTGGCGTCTCGACATGCAGTAATACGGCATACTTAGAATGGCACAATAATTCTAGTTACGATCAAAATTTTCTGGCGAATGTTTTTTTACATCGATTAAGGAGGCACCTTTATTTTAGGCATACACGATAACTAGTCCTGATTTTAACACATCTTATAAACTAAGATTTCTACAGTCGAGTGGTGTAAAAATACTACTAGATCATCGGTTGTATAACGAAGATATATTGGTTTAAAAATGATGAATTTCAACGCTGAAATACACCATCGTAATGGGAGTGCGATGACATATCTTTACATAACTTTTTTATCTCAATTTCCGCCCAAATAACATTGTTCAAAAAATGGTGTAGCATGTAATACATATTGAGACAGCTAATATATATTTTTCAGCTCTGGTCATCGATGCTATAACAAGAGTATTTAGGTTTAAATTAGGTATTACTAGGTCATCGGTCAAGTAACGAATAAATATTGGTTGAAAAACGGCGAATTTTAACCTTGAAATACACTTCCTTGACGGAAAAACAATGGAGGATGGAGTCAGTATAATTACTGGTTTTCGTGACGCAGTATAATCTTCGGTATAACGCTTTATCCTATAAGATTTAACTCAAAGGAGTATTAACTTGAAATTCGATAAATATAATTGGCAGTAGTTGGCTAAATCTACTCATTAGAGCAAATTTTGAGCATCTGAATAAAAAAGTATACTGAAGCGCACGTTCCTCCTTAATAAGGAAGCTAAACCAGCAAAAATGGCGGCTGCCCCGTCGTGCACTGCTACGAAATTGAGGTGACGACACATGGCGAGCAGCAGTGCACTTGAAACAACAAGTGACTCAACCAACGCCACTTCCTCTCCTCTTTATCTCGGTGAGCACATGGATTGCCCCGACCTACGAAAAAGGTCGACAGTCGGGTAAGCACCGTTCGCACGTATTTATGAATCAACTGAAGATAGCAATAGTAAAACAGCACGTCGGTATTATCGCTCCGTGAACAAATGTACGGCACGAGATCCTAGGCGAGGGCAAACGTCAAGGGTAGAATAGACTCGTCGGATCTTTTCTCGCCTCTGTCCGACCAACGGAGCATCACACCCAAACTGTAATTCCTTACAGGAAATCGCATGGAATTTGACGATCCAAAGTTTTGCCTTCCGGAAGAAGATTGAGATTAAAATTAATAAAGGAGGAACCTACGCTTCGAAATACTGTTTTCTTAAGATACAAAAAATTTGCTGTAATGAGTAAATATGCAGTCCATTAAAAAAGTCGAGTCCACTGAGTTTAGGAAGCAGCACCTAAAATTATATCAAAAAGGGAAGCTTTAAGAGTGGAATGCAGCTGCAAGTCAATCTACAGATTGGCGTTTCGACATGCATCAATACGACATACATATGATGGCAAAATAATTCTAGTTACGATCAAAATCTACTGTATCTTAAATTAGGGTCAACCGGTTTTGAAGATATAAAATGCATAAGATAGAATAATAATTTCTACGTAAATTGATGCATGTGGAAATGTTTCCCTTCTCTTATCCGCACTTTTACAACATTTTATTTGAAAAAAGACCCCGTTTTCGGCGGTCAAAAACCGATGGCCCGACTAAATATCATCGCCATTTCCTTAATATTTAGTACAGCGATGGGATATTCTGACATAAGTTAGCTATATATGTTTTGAACATAATAAAGAAAATAAAAAATGTTTATATATTCATTTTAACACGTGCTGTTGTAAAAGTTAAAAACCTCGGCTAATTCGGAAAATTGCGATGTGATAGAGGATTGTGTTATACCGTTGTAACCGTAATGACGCTAGTATTGCGAATATCTACATTTAAGTTTAATTAGTAGGCTTAGAGCTGCCTTTCATATTTTTTAAATTTCAGATGAGTATTCCTTCGGGTAACATATTTTAAGAGTAAGCGTTAAACTGAAGCTTTTACTACGTAACATAAACCAGTAATTACGTTGACTCCATCTTCCATTGTTTTTCTGAAGGATTTGAGGTCATGATTTTTAACGAACAGAGGGAAAGGTATAATTATCTTCAAGCTTTAAACATTTAACAATGTACAATAAATGTCTAATTGTTATGTACATCGAAAAAGTGATTTAGTACACGAGGTAAACATCAGAAGTTTCCCTAGGCAACGTTGCTTCATTCATCACACTACGTCAGTTTTGAGCTCCTACGAAAACCGGAATCTGTTATTTTAACCTAAATACTCGTGTTATATTATCGATGACCTACGCTGAAAAAATATGTTAGTTGTATCAATATCTAGTACATGTTAATCAAGTTTTTGGACAATATAATTAGGGCGGAAATTAAGAAACAAAGTTATGCGAAGAGATGCCACTGCACTGCCATTAAGGCAATATATTTCAGCGATAATAAATAATAATTATTTTAAGACCAAAACATCTTCGTTAACTAGTCGAAGAATTAGAAATATTTTTACACCATTCGGTAATATTTTGATAGTAGAGGTCTTCCATTACAATACCTGATAAATCAAGGTAGGTTAAGGGGTATGCCTAAAATTAAGGGTTCTCCTAAATATGCACCAATTGCCATGAAAATGATAGAATCTTACTCAGCATAGGTTGCAAGGTTGCCGACTAATAATTAACTCGCCACAATGACGAATTATATAAACACAAACTAAGAGTAAAAAAGTAAGCAAATTGGGGTGAGAAAATAAAACAGACTTAAATCTATTCAAAATAGCTACGCACTACTGTCACAGCAAACGTACAAAAAACACTTGAGTAGCGTAATCTCAACATAGTAGATATAAATAGCACGGCAAAAAATTCTCACGTACTGCGGTAGTCTAACATGATGGCAGTTGTGCACAATATCGTCATTGGTGGAAGAGTCCAATACCTACAAACCAGGTTCGTTCGATTCGATATATCCGTAGCTCTATCGATATGGGTCTTCGCAACCATTTCCACCACACGGCCGCCATTTATGTGCTTTCTGGGCATTTAACACCATTGCACACCCAAGAAACTCAGTGAATACGCGGCTCCAGCCATCATTTAGAGCACAAATGCACTGACAAATCATCAAAAGCGTTGAACATACTATGCTTTGCCAATAGAGAATACCAAGAACACTGAGAATACACTAAAATTAGCACATTAATGACGGACTTGTGGGCGTTGCGAAGACCTGTATTGAAGGAAGAATACTATCGATATTGAACGACCTTACCGGCCAATGGTATTACGGCATTCTCCATGTTTGACAACAAAGGTTCCCGAGGTCGAAAAGTTCCGTTGCTGACGTCAAAGTTTTCAATCTGTCAATCAAATCAACATTCTAGCTCTCAATGGATCTTAATCCAATTATTTAGGACGACTTCTCCAATTGTTTGCGAACAATAAATGCGTATTTTAATGCAACTTCGTTTTGCGTCATGCTCATACAAACCCGGTAGCAACTGGGTAATGCACTCGCCTGCTAACCCGAGGGTCGCGGGTTGGATTCCCGCCTGGGTTGAATGATTCTTCATTCAGAAGATGGGTGTTTGTGTTAACTGGGTTGGGGTAAGAGGCAGCGGAATCACCTCATACAGCCCAGGATAAATAAACCCAAATAATAAATGCACACGTAAAGCTCGCTGTCAGCATTTTCCCGCCTATTCAATTAAATGCAATTATTATAAGTTTATACATTATAGTGCTTGTTGGTGATAACTTACCCGCTGCCTTTGAGGTGGCTAGCAGGATAATATACAGATGTTGGCAGCGTTGCGGTCCTATCCCCTCACGCTCTTTCGCCAATCCATTCTACCCGAGCATTTCCCTCCTTGGAGTCACGATTCAGGCAAGCGACAGCCACCAAGTTTTGCCACCGCTCTACTTCCCACAACCTTTCCGCTGGCGCGTGTATCTCAGCAGCTGCATCCAGATGTAGTCACAATCCCTCCCTCTACTGGACCAATTCTTTTTAGCCCCCGCAAGGACTATCGCCATCAACCATTCAAGGCAATCACCGATTGACGAAGAGCAGGAAGAATGCGTCATCAGTCACGTGGCTGAATGGGTTTCTGGAAGCGGGAACTGAGTAACTTCCGAATTCTTCACGAAACATATCACACGAGGAATTAAGAGTGTTTATCTATTACTTCAACTAAGCACGAAGAACTGCTGAGACGTAAATTTGAAGCACGATGACCAAGCTAAAAAAAACTGATGAGGCGTTCTTCCTTCCCGTCTGCCATGAATGATGCATCTCATGTTCACCCACGCCCGTCAAAAGCAGGAGTGTCGAACGATTTGATTCGGAGTGATAAATGTCCGTGAAAATTGGGTGATGACACGCGATCCGATTTCTACAAGAGGCGGACTGCGATTGGATCTTTTGCCTTCGCTCAAAAGACCGCCAATAGACGGAAATGATGAGGTCAATGCCCCCAAAGTGGCTTTATCCTAATTGAGTGTAACGATTCTCGCAAATGACGCAATAAAATACAATCCGGAGTCCATGGGCTTTCAACGTTATCCGTGCTTGCTAAAGTGGCTTTAGAGATATGATGTGTTAGAAGAGATGTATTGGGCTCGAATTTTCTCTCGAATTTAAGCGAGCGTCTTCAGGAGCTACGTCTAGGGCTGGGCAGTTTTCCAATATATTGGTTTCAATATCTATCTAAATATATTTATTAATTTTGTAGCGTGTCAGTCATTCTGTATTCGTTTTGTTTCTTTCTCTGTCAATTTTTGGGCTAGATGAGTGAGGTTTGGTGCGTTGAATGTGGAATCTCTGCCTTCATGATTTGGTAGTAGTTTTGGATTTTTATGGCGTGTGGCAGGGGGTGATAGGTCACCAGCCGTGCAAAGGTGTAAGTTATATTTTTGGATTGTGGTTGCAACAACCAGAAGGGAGAAAGGCCAAAAGATTGAGTGGAAGAGTTTAAAGGTTGAAACAAAAGAAACCCACAGTGCTCTCCGGTTCAAATGGCTTTAAAAACAACAATGGAGAACAGTGAAGGAAAAAAAATAATTTTCACCAAGGATCTATTTTTAGACTAGGACACTTGCCACCTGCGGGTGCACACCCCTGATCACGGAGTGAGCAGGCTAGCCGCCTGCTAGTCAATATTTTTTAATAATGGGATTCCAAAATCACCATTTTGGGACGACCAATACCAATACCCTATAATGGATACTGGTGGTCAGAAAATCAATATTTTAATTGGAATATAGTACATTGAAGAACCAATATTTGCAATTGGAATATTGCACATTGGATTACCAATGTAAAAAATTCAAGTAATTAATATTGGAACCCGGAGAGAAGGGTGGTCGGAGAGGGTCCTTATCTTTGAAAACAGACGGCGAGTGTGGGACTCAGTGCAGCACTTCCTTTTCCACCATCATTCATAGCAATAACTGGGGAAAAGAAGCTTACATTGGCTCTCTTGTTTTATTAACAGACTTTTACATAGTTAATAAAGTCCCTTTTTCGAAGTGACCCTCTTCAGTTCGAACACACTTCTGCCATCGTTTTATTTACCTGTTAATATTGCTATGTACAATATTTTACAATGTACCGATAGTTTTTTTTTAGTACCAATTTTTCATTATTTCAATATCACAATATTTCCAATATTTCAATAGTTTCCAATATTCAACAGTCCAATACAGGTTATTGATATTGGTTCATTTTCAATATTTTAAGATATTGGATATTGTTATTGGGATTCAAATAACGCCCAGCCCTAGCCACGTCCTTCCTTCGCTCCTCAAAATACTCGCCGCATCACAAAAGAAACGTAGAGCCAAATAAATCTACATTAACGCCCGACGAGCCATCTCAAGCGTATGGAGCAGGGGGCGAGTCACCACCAGGATGAATTACACCACTTACGTAAACGTTACTGCGACTGCTAACGCATAAGCAAAAATCCGCAGAAAACTGTCAAGAGGTGAAATTTCTCAAATGCGCGCTATACTTAAGGTATGGTACTTTGAATTGTAGTTTTTTAAACTACACAAATGAACAGACATACAAGGGTAACACCGTAAAACATGCACGACCTGCTGTTAGGACCACGTAGTAGATGCAAACATACTCAAAATATAGTATAACTCATAGCCACATCCTCGAAAAAATAAGATTCCGAAGACAAATATTAAAGAAATACACCCAGAAAAATTTCACCGTCCACAGTGGATTAGGATGAGAGTACTGGGATCAAAACAAGCCAACAAGTGCGACGACAACTGTAGAAAGAAAATCTCTGCAACTCTCGGAAAACACGATTCACCAGCATGATTCTACATTCACTCTAAATTCAATCAAAATTCTAAACGAAAAATAAAATGTAAGAAATTCACTCTAAATTCATTTTTTTTGAAAATTTCCGACGACTAATTTATACATCTTGATTCACAGCTGAATTACAGCCCTACTCTTTTACAACTGCACCACGGGTCTTAAAATATTCACTTACTTAATGCTCCGTTTTAACTACTTAATACCAAAGATTGATAAGGGAATATCATAATAAATTGAGTTGTTTACAGTTTAAAGAATGCCACATCTTTACATATGAATAAGCTACTGTCCACTTACTCCTTGAACAATTTCAATTTTTTCCAAAAGTATTTTCAAGACTAAGAAAGTGGAGAACGAGCGACTTTAAGCCTATCATGATTAAATAAGTATTTAGGGTCCATGAAAAAGATCTATTGCCTGAAATTCGTTCTTTTCATGCACATTTATTTATTTTTAATGAAGAGCAGGTAGACAAGATTCCATGTGGCTGATTAATAAAACCTAATACAATTTTTAATTTAATATCGGGAATGTTATTTATCTTCTCGATATTCGCTCATTGGTATTTTATTCAATTTGAAATTCATAATCATTTTCAGAAATAACGGGTTAAAACATAATTCTGTGCATAATAATGCGTGACGTATTGGGTCAGTTACCTCAATATCCTCTTATAGACAAGGGGCTACAGCTAAATTACATGTTGATGGCTGAATAAGACGGAAGAGAGCGTTCTCGATGAATTAGCCACAATGGACTCCCTTGAGCAAATAACTGAGACTGCAACGCCCCTTTATGAAGCCTACGACAAGGATCGAAAGCCATGAAGAGAAAGAACGTACGTCATTACGTCCCGACGCTTCATTGAGACTTTCTATCCTACAACTAAAGCTCCATAGAGCCAAGGCACAATATCGCCAATAAGACCACAAACATTATGAATGGAAAACGGCAGCGGCAGGATACCACCGTTTAAGGCGAGAGAAATCGGCTTTGAGACCTTTCCCTACGGCAAATGGTTCTCATTAGGGTCGACTGAATCGCCATTCATTTGTCAATACTGTATTTAAAGGAGATTTCCATTCGGTCCAGTGCGCTGATCACTTTGAAACAACTTCCATTCATTTAAGACCCTACGCAATGCGGCAGTGAACTTCAGCAACAGAACGAAGCTCAGTTGATTTGCCCTATTTATTATAAGATTATTATAATTGCATCCGCTATTGTTGTTTCCAGTCGTCGCAAGGAATGGTTTCTAGGTTACCCTTAAAACCCACAACAATACATAACAGTCTAAATCGAGTTTATAGGGGTTCGACAGCGACTGTGGGAGTCAAAACAAATACTAAATTTCAAATTCTTTTCAAATGGTTTTAAAAATCCTGATAGAATGCGTTAGCTATTGATAACCAAAATTAAGACAAAAAAACGCCAATATATAACAAATATATTTTTAATGAATTTTTAAATAGCGCCATTTCTGTGGAATTACCACATTTCGACTTGGATAAAAGTTTCTCGGGTCTTCCACCGGGTGAGCATGTCCATGGGGCCCAACATTTCGGAGAACGACTTGTCCTCCATCATCGGGGGGGGTTCAGCTTCCGAGGGTTCAGAGCTTCGGAAGCTGAACCCCCCCTGATGATGGAGGACAAGTCGTTCTCCGAAACGTTGGGCCCCATGGACATGCTCACCCGGTGGAAGACCCGAAAAACCTTTATCCATCAGATACGCCGGGAAAATCTGAGATCCTTCAACATTTCGACTTCATTTTTCGCAGTAACGAGGTATTGACTTAAAAAATAAGGCGGCAGGATGAATCCACACCATTTGTAATCAATTAACAGGGTTTTTCCGCTTCTTAAACAAGTTTTCCGATAAAATGGCACATTTTTTTCGATAGGAAAATGCTATTTTTCAACGAGTTTCTCCTGTTCTCCCCTTGAGCACCATGAAATTTCAGGTCGATTTGCGAGAAAAATAGCTCGGACATTTTGCAGTCTCGGACAGTGCAGACTCGAACATCTAATGGAGGGTATAAAGGATAATATTTTGCAGTTAAAATCAGATATTTTTCTCGCAAATTGACTTTAAATTGCATGGTGCTAAATGTGAGAACTGGAGAAACTCGTTGAAAAATAGTCTTCTCCTATTGAACATCTAGAGCTCCTTCGATAATTCATCCGCGATTGTTGTTTCCAGTCGTCGCAAGAAATGGTGTCTGATATGTTTCTGTAAGTATAAGAATATTATAAAAATATTTCTCTGAGGAACTACCTTAAACTTATTTAAACCTTAAAAATTAATATAGAAATTATCCAGATGTATCCTTTTCTCGACCAATATTATTCATTTTTAATATTATTTTTATATTAAATTAAATTTTAAATTAAAAATAATTAAATTTTAATATTAATTTTATTAACTGGATTAATATTTTTTTCTGAAAAAATAGGTTCAATCATTAATGAATCATTATCTCATAAAAATAATTTCAGAAAGAACTCTGAGCCTATAAGAAGCATTTTAAATTACAAAACGTCGGCATAAGAAACACACCATAATTCATTTATGATTGCACCAATGTCTCCAGAAAAAATAACAGAAATTAAATTTGAGAAACCTTTAATTGACAGTTAATATTGAAGATTTACCCAAAGTTGTTTCATAATTATAAACCCTTTTGAGATAGGTCCACGCGAGGTGGACGCTAAAAAACGTTTCATGGACAGTAAATATTGAATATTACATCAAAGTTTTATTTTTTAATTTTAAACCCTTGCGAGTTAGGTTTGAACAAGATTTAGTCGTCAACTCACTCACGATTAATCATATATATTCCTGTTTTTGCGCTGATGTTTAGTACAAGCGTCAAGCATGGATAATTTAAAAAATTTTCATTGATAAGTGAAAAAAGGCTTAAGATTTGAAACATTTGTCGAACGAATTCGATAAATATGGACCAAACATAGGGACAAAAAGAAAGGTTATAGAAAATTTCGCCTGGGCATTTTGGTTTGTTCAATGTCGTACGTGTTCGTCAAGGTAAAAAAATTGAAACACACAGGGACGATTGGGGTCTGTTTCGGGGGTTGGAACCCGTGTAATGAGCAGCGGCTGGATGAGTAATATCCATGGAGGCATAAAAATTTTTAAGTTAATGTACTGTTATATCGAGCCTGGGGACATTTCATTTGAATAAGAAGCACCAAAAAGTAGTAGAACCCATACGGTCACAACAGAAATTACGCTAAAATTCCATCGCCACCAGGCACTCCATAAGAGAAAAATAGATATGAATAGTTCTGCTTAAGGTTTCCTAGGCGAGCAGGTATTCTTTCCATTTCTTCTTCCAAGATTCGTCCGCGTCGTTGACATCTTCGACTTGAAGACGCCTCCAGGAGATGAGGAGAAACGTCAGAAAAACTACGACCCGGCCGAATCTCAGAAGAAATGGAAGAGCATGAATTAAGATAACACTATCCCTAAACGCGTAAAAATTAGTTACTTAAAAAAAAGTTAAACCTTCTTCGAGTAAGGGTTACCAGGGGAGTTAGAGACAACCCTGCTATGTACTGAATGTAGTAGGGTCTGTTCAAATACATACGAATCAATTGGTAGATTAGCAAATGAATGAACAGTAAAACGCAAGAGGGGATCGGGTTGGTGGGGTGGCTAGAGTACTCGCCCACCCCACGGGCGGCCAGGGTTCAAATCCCTGCAGAGGCGGAAGTTTTTCAGAGGGAACCCGATCCCTACTTGAGTGTCTTATGGAGGGCACTTCAAATACAGTACTCCGACCGTCGGATGAGACGTTTAACTATGGTCCCCTTGGAGCCTTTCGGTAAGAGTAGGCTAATGCCGACGCCGGGTTTCTATCCACCCTTCCTCCCAAACCTAACCCCTATGGCGCAAATGACCTTAGCCGTCGGTCGCCTCCCCAAATATCCTATCCAATCCTAAAACGCAAGAGTTGATGAAATTGAAAGATATGGGATGGAAATGGCGAGCAAAGAGTAGAGAAAAAAATAGGCTTAATCTCCTGAGCAAATATGAGGCGAGTTATTTCTCCGAAGACGTTAAGAACAATTACAAATCCGAGTTACTATTGTAGGTTAGACTAATGCAGAATATAAGAGATGGATAAGTCGCAGGAATTTCAGGTAAAATATCACTTTTCCGCACACGATAAAACACCAAGAAAAGCTATGATCGACAAAGTTAATAGAAGCGAAGGTTGGAATTGTTTTTATGATCTTTTTATTACATTTTTCTTTCAATTTCTGCATGAGATGATGATTAATACATTAGTAATGGCGTATCAATTTTTGCCGGGGAGCATGATTGATCTATAATAGAAATGTACCAGAATGGTCCCTGGGTAGAAATGCTAGCAGTGTCTATACCACTTAGGGAGAATAACGATAAAACAAGGCATACATGTAAGATCCGTTTCACTTACATAGGTACTTAATTTAACATTATATTTCATGTACTTAAATACTAAACAACACAGTAACGAATAGTCTATAGTGATGCTTAGTGTGGAATCACTCTGCCAAACATCATTGAGGTGGACAGCAGGGTACGACGAAGACGTAAAAAGTAGAAGGGTAAAAAGAGTTTTTTTTTCATTTTCAGGAATCCAGGGCTACCCTTGAAGTAAAATTGGGGCATCTATTTAAGTGGCACCCACGTTCGTGGATGGACGGGGCCTTAAATAAATCTCCAAGGCCAAAAGCTGAGCATCTTCAAAAATCCGCCAGGGGGAACTGTCAATGAAAAATCAAGGATACGATATAATTACTCCAAGTCGCGAAGGTCTTTACACGCGAGGCTTTTTTTACGCCACGAACGTTGTTCGGTCACTATCATCGCCGCCACGTGTGAGACCCATTATGAATTAGGATTGGCCTCGGAAAAGAGAGACGGAGATGGGCAGGAATTGTGAAGAGTTGTTATGATAACCTAAGGAGTGGGGCCAGATAGTACAGTGAATTAGGGAGGGAATCTCTCACAGATCGTAAGAATAAACTTAGGTTGATTCTTAAAAGTTAATACATTCGAAGTTGATTACTTCTCGAAAAAGCTTTATCATAGTTCACAAACAGCAACGTACCACGGCAGAAACATTAAAGAAGTAAATGATAAAGAAAATATAGAGCGGAGCGTAAGGATTACACATTTATTTCATTACAAGGCATACAAAAGAATCACAATACTTGCGATAGATTTTACCAATAAAAATATTACTGCGGTTAAGGATTAGAGGTGGGTCATTCGCGAACGAAGGTGTGCGAAGGAAAGGGTGCACGGATTGAACGGAAGGACCAAAGACCGACTTGTATGGAACGATCGTTCCTTTCGGTCCGTCATTTCTTTCGGTCCCCCGCTCCTATCTTTAAGAGACACGATGTTCTTAATAATACCCCAAAAATTCGTCTGCTGATGCAAGCGGCGTAATTAGCAATACTTTTTTCTTTATGTAAATGAAACTTTTCTACGAATCCGCGTAAAAATTTGGTAATATTACCTTCCATCTTTTATTTCATCGAACATTCTTAAACGCCGACACTACGATATACCAAGTATATCTTGTTTTTTTTTACATTCTTTGAACGCCAAGAACATGCTAAAAGTAAAAAATACATGGCCACCAATAAAAAACGAACGGTGAACGACTGAAAAGGAACGGGTCCCAAAAAGGACCAGTCTAGAGTGGACGAGTTCCCAAAAATAAAGGGTTTACCCATCTCTATTAAGGATTAGATAAGCAGCTATGAATAAAAATTTTACACTACTACCAAAGACTCCTCATATCGTGTGAATATTTGTGGAAATATTCCATATGAGAAGTTGCACACAAAAATGCTAAGACGGAGAACTACAGCACTTAGAACCATGAGGACGACGCTCAAAAACTGACAGGGAATTCCTGTCTTTGATAATACAACCGAACTTCCGGAATGTGATCTCCTCTCCGGTGGTTCTGTATTCGGGGCAATTTCTTATAAAAAAATCAATGGATTTTGTATACATACGTTTTATTCTAAATGCTCTTTTAACTATCAATAAGGAAAATTATTTTCACGAAACGTCGAGTCAAGTCAAGCTTAAATCATGAGATCTCGTGGTGACGCATTTTACATTTTAGTATTCTACCAGCTGGTTGATGGTTTCTGGACGGTACTAATTCCAACGTCCTCATATTTGGCACATTGTTCTGCTTTTCCTCCCATGAGCGATCCACACAGCTTTAGAGGAAAGACAACTTCCGCTGAGCAAGGAGTAAACTTTTCCCCTCTCATACCCATCACTTTCACCACGACAGACCGTCAAAGGACGCCTTAAGGTAGTTTGAGCAAAATGTCATTTCACCTTACAATCGTTGGATTTGGTCGCATTTTAAAGAAGAATAATATCTCACCCTTCCAAAGAAACCAAAATATCAGCCTCTTACCGCACTACTTTACGAGGTCTTTGACGAAAAATACCAACCTTTTTACACGGAAATATTACGTGAATGCACTCCAGAGAGACCTTATTTTTTAAAAATGAGGAATTTCTAACACCTAAATCTCGTAAAAAATTAAGTGTATGGCTTGTATGTTTCCTAAACCACTTTTGAAAATAAATCACATTGCCACGGCAGTGATTTTTTCAGAAACGCGAAAAACCTTCCGTAGTGAAGGAATTTCGAAAGTACCGCGCGAAAAAAATGAGTCAAGAAAAAGACTTATGCGTATATCTTTATATAATTACTTAGAATTTCAGTCATATAAGAGTATAGCATTCGACCATTAACAATGCAATATTTAATTCATGTTTCTTATAGCAAAATCAAAACGTGTGATTAGAATTTGATCTTCAATTTGACTTGGGAACTATCTCGCTCAAATTACCTTAACACCAAGGAAATGATCGCAGGATTTACTTTTTGGAAGTTATCCATTATGGACAAATGACGTTGTTAACTCCACTTGAGGTTTATTAGCACGACCCGGATTTCGACACTTCTCGTCATCTTCAGGCGGCACGAAGTGGAGTCACAGTGTGAAAACGAATTTCAGGTGACACAGACTTGAAGATGATACGAAGTGTCGAAACCCGGGTCGTACTAATAAACTTCAAGTGAAGTTAACAAAGTCATTTTAATATGGTCCATACCTTAACACCCTTCGTCTCCTTTCTCCTACATCCCCAGTGCAAACCTGTACTCATTGTATTGCCTCTATGTCACTAAACTACCGACGTGACGTTCCTTTACCACCCCCTTTCTCAGAGGCACATGGTCAAACGCTTTTTCCTAACCCAACTAACCCCGCCCAATCACACCACTCTTTCCCACTACAAAGTCACACTCCTTCCAGCCCATCTGTCACTCTTTGATACAGGTTGAATTTCTTAGGAATGTAAACATAATGCCCCACCCCAATTGATAGTCTTGGGTATACACTGGTACCCTTATACCCTACTGCCTTTGTGAAACATCTCCCATCAAGTGAGACGTATCGCACGAACGACAGTTCGGAGAAAAACTTGGCTGCGCTTAATTTTAATTATAAGGGTGCTTGAATAAAATTCAGTTTCCTAGCGTCACTCCCTTTGCCTAATTCTCCATTACGTCACCTATACCTCTCAAATATCACATCTCCCCTCAAATATCTTGTCTGCTTATCCAATCCCAAAGTCAATAAAGCTCACGATCGCCAATTCTTTGCAATAGCAGATAATTCGGCGAAGCGGCACCCTATAGCATAAATGTAAACAACCAAGTACTTATCTGCAGGAAAAACCTTTGATTATTCTCAGAGATAAGAATAAAAGCGGTGTTAGTAATATAACAAATACGACGGGAATAGAGAGACATGGGCATTTTAGAGAGTAGTCTAATGATATCAGGAGTTTCAGGAAGAGTTACAAAGACACCTCGAAAAACCGTATCTTCACACCTTAAGCTGTTCATTTTTCATCTAAACTATCATTATCACGATTCGTATAATCACGGAAGGCCCGTTCAACAAGACTTTGATAAAAATAACAAATGTATGATAGTAATCAGCGAATAACATCATGAAAAGCAAAAGAGATCGAAAATGTCAGTTCACAGGTTTTATATTCCAGGGAGTAAATCATTAACGGAAAGTATTGCGTATGAGAGACTTTAAATTAATTTTCAGAATGATAACATTGATTTAACACATTCCTGTTTGAGAACAAAGCAGAACCTTTGTAGTTTCCACAGTAAGGCGAAACTCGCGGATATCCAGTAAAATAAATTCTGCAGGGAATTCGGAATGCGTACTTCTTTTATTTGTTTCCACAAATACGGGTCTGATCCATCAAATTCGTCCCTAAAAACTTTATTACAGATTAGTTTTCTAGTAGGCGATAAATCATAGGTTTATGAGAAACAAAACAATGGAATCATTACTTTACCATTATAACCAACAAGGCGAAAGAAGGCAACGGTTATGTCATCCATTAAATTCCACAAATAGGTTGATAGCCTCCCGGATGCTTTTAATTCTCTCAGAGAAAAATAAGAATTGGTTAAGATATGAGGTTAGTTGCAAACTGAGTAATACGTAGGCATTTTATTGCAATTTAATGACGGACACAGTGAAAGCTAAAGTTAAATTTGGAGTTAAATTTCGACGCACATGGATATCAATTCAGGCGCAAAGACGGATTAAATGAAATTAATTCGGTAACTTTGGAAAACAACTTACGATATCATCAGCATTTCCGGCAGTTTCACATTTTCCCAATTTTGCACAATGAACCAAAATTCCAGGAGGAATTTTCGTTATTGAAAACTTGGAAATGCCTCGTTCAAATACAAATAATTTCCAACGAATTGCACGGCAAAATATTTTTTTGAAGTCCTAGTCATCAGCGAATGGTGATTCAAAACTGAGACTTCTGGGGGTACTTTTTTACGGGCAATGAGGACAGGTACTCGCCCAAGTCTCAAGGGTACGACCTGGATGTGAGGGGGAGAAATAGGCCAGGGCAAAATGTAGAGCAAGCGAATATAGGACAGGGTGAGCACCGAGATTCCCAGGGTCATTCAGGGACTGGAGGAGTATGGATCTTTATAAAACGTTTAAATTCTCACAAAGTTAAATCGAAGAGTTTTCTCATAAATTACCAGTGGCATTTGGGTTTTTTTTTTGGGGTGGCCTTCCCTTTCCTTAAGACGAGAAAAAATGTCATGCCAGTATACCATTAAATAATCTACAAGTATACGTGAAAGAAGATTACTGCAAATGAAATTTATCGGAACATTTTTTCAGACTTCAGTAGGAACCTCCGCTTCAAAGTACTGTTTTCTTAGTGCTGCCCAGCATATTGTTTAAAGTTCATGTATATACCCCTTTGGTGGTAGATATTTAGTATCCGGGCCCATCGTAAAACTCTTCTTACCGCCCTTTCTCACCACCTACAGCCCTTTTTATACCTTATTCTAAAGGTAAAGAACCCGGATTTATTATTATACCACTTTCGTTGGCCAACGAAAACCTCACCTCCGTTATGCATTTCCATCTCAAAACCGTAATTATCAAGTTTATCAAGTTATTTTACACTATATAGCGCAAAACCGTAGCTTAAACCTCGTAAGGAAAGTCAGTAATTATACTGACTACAGCCTTATTGCTTTTAGGCATGATTTTATATCATGATTTTTTACAAAGGCATCGTCACAGTTAAACTCATGCATAAAATTACAGTGTCAATTGTAGTTGACTTTCCCAAAACACAAACTATGATTTTTTTCCCCTCTCCACCCCCTAACCCTTTCCCACCTCCAAGCATTCCCCCCCCCCCCAAGCCCGCCTACTCAGCCCCTCACCAGATTCCTACCCCTCCCCTACCACGAACCTGCATATATAGTGTGACAGATGTTGTATTCGCACCTGAAGATGACATGAAGTGTCGAGATCCGGGTCGTGTTATTAAACCTATAGTGGAGTATACAAATATTTATTTTAAGTTAATATTCTAAGGGTCGAAAAAATTGTAAAAATGTTATGTGAAGAGATGCTATTGAATTTCCATTGAGACAATGTACTTCAGCAAAAAAGTTCATTTATACCTTTGTTAAATGACCAATGACCTAGTAATATTTTTACACCACTCGATAGTAGAAATCTTGCTTTATAATATAGGTAAAAATCACGGTAGGTTATCTTGCATTCTTAATGTACAGGTTCCTCCATAACTCCGACGTTACGATGAACATGTCACCCCTTATAATAAAAAAAATCAAATGGCTGAAATTGGATGAACGCCGAATACTTCAAAAGTCTTTGTGCTTGTTTAAGGTGCTGAAATCCAAAAATCCGTCGTATTTGTTTGAAAACTTTATACATAATGCAAATACTGGAAAAAGATCAACTCGAATCACTGAGTTATTCTATGTTGCTAAATACCACTCCTTACTATTTGAGCACTCCTTCCTCATTTCCTCCTGCAAGCCATGCAAGAATTGTTGACCTGAAATTGATAGAATTTCTTCCACAATTTCGAATATCAAGAGAAATATGACTTTACGTCACGCCCCTCAATCTTCTCATATCAAATCGCTATGATCATTCTTGAAATGTAATTTCATATCTGTGCATTGCAATATTTAATGAGATTCGTCATGTTCTATCGTATTATCACGCAGTTTGATGTTGTGTATATTAATTTATATTTCATTGCATAATGGGTAAGTAATGCGATTGGTTATCAATGCTGACTTTTAATGTCTCAATGTTTGATCTCAAATCTGTGTACCCTGATTTTCACATATTAAGTATTATCTTATTCATTGATTATTGTTGGTTTTGCATGTGGTGCTCTCTAATGAAATTAGTATGTATTTCGGTCACTATTGAGCCCATTTGTTGTGGCATATTTCAATGTTCCATAGGACTTAATGTCCCAGAACAATAAAGAATGTTTTCGATTCAATTCAAATCAAAGTAACCTCCCAGCTTGCAACATAGAAGCGCCCAAAAAACTTGTTAATTATTTATTCTTGTAAAAAACCTGTGTTCGTTACGGTAAGTAAGGAGAGGAAACTGATAGAGGGGATAATGGGAGAGGCAGAATGTGGTTGGAAGAGATAATTAGGGGCGATGGGTTTCTGAAGGTCGCAGTAGAGGGGAGTATGTTGGGTAAGCGGACAAGTGGAGAGAGAATAATAGGATACATGGACGGGATTCATGGTTAAAAGCCAACTGCTGTGTTCAAAGAAGATATAACTTCTTTGAACACAGCAGTTACAAATTAGTAAACAGGTGAAAACATTCGTGTGGAGTGTACCCTTATTCACGCCATGTGGAATATCCTAATTCACAAACAACATACCCGAACATTTGTCATATTTGTTTTTTTTTAATGTCTGAAACATTATTTAAGATAGAATATTGTTTGTAGTGAGAATGGGCATGTCAGTCAAATGAACGATTAAAGAAAAACAAAATTCTCATATACTCTATGAAAGCTTCATTACGCTTTATGATGCTTAAATATATAACTATCTCGGAAGTACCATCACGTAGGAGGGGAGAAGTACCACTGACTTCACGCGGATAACAGCCCAAGCTAAGGAGGCGTTCATGATAAAACGACAACTGTGTGCTCAAAGAAGATAGGACTACAAACCAGAAAACAGTATGTGAAAACATTCGTGTGGAGCGAGGCACTCTATGAATCGGAAACATGGACCACCGGAAAAGCAGACTAGAAAAGACAAGAAGCCTTAGAAACATGGAGCTGAAGGAGGGTACGGAAGATAAAACAGACGGAAAAAATAAGAAATGAAGCGTACAGAGGAGTAGAAGAGGAAAGGAATTTTTAGGCATGAAACACCACACAGAAAAAAAGAACCAGATGGATAGGTCACACCCGGATGCCCAATGGGTTTGTGAAGAACATAAACGAAGGAGAAATAAAGGGAAAAGTCCCTAGAGCAAGACCCAGGAATAAGTCATGAATGAAATATAGAGTAAAGTACATAGGACGAGATACCATGAGGTAAGGGAAGTAGTATTAGATAGGGAAGGGTGGAGGGCTGCAGTCAACCAATCTTAGGATTGAACGACCGATGATGAATGGACAGGATGAAGAGGGATAGGGGCGAATGCCCAGCAGAAAAAACGTGCAACAGAAAGACTCGTTCGTAAACAAAATGTAAATGACAGATGAAAATACTTCTGTACTCGTGAAAATCTACCTTAATCGATTAGTTCTCTCTACCAATAAGAATAACAATGAAAATCAAAAGAGATAAGATAGCTTCCATCAATTTTGCCAGATACCTATTTAGCTCAGGTTTTCCAAGGATGTATTACATAGCAATGCTCTCACATCACAACAGTATTAAGTCCTAGCTTGAGGGCCTGAACCATTTTCTACAAACTTTGTATTACAAACCCTGATTTAAACGATATTAGGCCAAGGCCGAACGGGCCATTACCGAAAGTAATATTTGTACAGTTGAAATAAGACAGGAGGATGTCACTGAAAATGACATCTGATATGCGTGCCCACGTTCAAATGACCCAGTTTTACCGTGCGAAGCAGGAATGACCACGCCCTTAAGCGATGAAAAGTCGCCAAGGTATTCTAATTTTCATGCACGGATGGCAACCAAGTGATGGGTCAATTAATTAAGCAACACTGTGGAGTTATTTCGGAGGGAAAGCCTATTTTTTTAAAGATAAAACTAAGCTGAATACAAGTCACCACTGAAGAGTCGGGTGACACTTCGCGACCCAATTACAAGGTAAGAGTCGATTTCGTCGATAAAATGGCACGTGTTAATGCCTATTAATCAGCTCCAGGGACAACACATCGTTCGCTTATGTCATCAAAAACCGCCAGTAATTTCGTAACAAGTTTTACATCGTTCGATCACGAGACCTGCCGATTCTTCTACATTTCGCCATGAAACCTCTGCTATATTGACATGAATAACTGCCTAGCTATTGTCATTTGTTAAAGGCCGTTATGATAATTGTATAAGTGTTACGAGTTTAATAGAAGAACTAGGATGGGAATTACTATCAGAACGCAGGTTAAAATTTAGGTTAAACCTTTTAAGTAAATTCGAAACCGATTTGTCCACAGATGACGTTAGATATATATTGAGAACCCCTGCGTATTATGCTAGGTTTGATCAGATTAACAAGATTAGAGAGATAGATTGTCGTACCGATAGATTTAAAATGTCATTTTTCCCGCGTACCATAAGAGAGAACAATAGGCAGCGTAGCAAAGGGATAGGTAGGTGACATATAGTTAGAGTAGTCTGTAGTGCATGATGCATTTAATAACAACCATTAATCCCTTTTTTATTATGTAGATACTAACCATGTGACCCTATTATCTAGCATGCCTTCATTAAATACCCTAGTTGCATGTCAATAGTGCATGTTTGGTGATCTTCACCCCCTGCCACATACCCTCGTGGTGGCTCGCAGGGTAGTACGTAGATGTAGATTTGTTGGGTAAGTAATCTATCAATAAATAGAGCAAATAGCTGAGAAGGCAAACCAGTTAGTGAGAGCAAAATCTTCGCTTCAAGAGTTAATTTCCCATCAAAAATCAATCAGAGCCACCAATTATTTAAATAAGCAACGTAGTCGAAATATACGACGTTAATAGACAACGAAAGAACAATTACTTGACGCAAAAACTTTATTGTCTTTCACTAACTAATAATACTTGTGACAGTAGTACAGTGAAACCCCTCTTAATACTCTTATCAAGCGACCACCCCTATCAACGACCATTTTTCAGCGGAACCGTTGGTGGTCGCTTAATTCAGATTTCACTGTGTACGCTTCAAGTTAATATACATTTAAATTCCCCAGGAGCAACTAAATTATAAGGAAACCGATGCCACCTGTATAGGTTCTAACAAAACCTTCGCTTCAAGAAATATTGCTATTTCTTTTCAAATCAGCCGCCCGTTTATTTGTGCAATTCTCCTAAAAACTAAACCCTTGTCGAGCGACCATACCTCTTAATGACCCTTTTTCAGCGGAACCGTCGGAAATCTCTTAATACCGGTTTCGCTGGTCATTTAAATGAACCGAAAAGTCATTACGAGATTAAAAACGAGAATCGGAAAATAATGGGAATACACTGAGAAAAAATGTTTCATCTGTTTGGATTACCTCACAATATTAATATCATCATGGCTTTCAGTTATACGGAAATCAACACCCAATCCGCAGAATATTCCCCAGTGTAAGATACGACTTTCCACCTATAATAATTTTATTACTTACCAAACTTAAAAATACTATTACTAGAAAAAAATATACTACGTACCCGCCTTATTGTACTGTGTACTATGTAACCAGTATTCCCTACGGATTTTTTTATAATCGAGGCGGTGAACGGAAAACACCAAGTGTGCATGAGCTGCGTAGCTATCACAATGTAACCATACCTAGACCTAAAACAGAAATTTTTAAGCAGAGCTACTTATTCCCAGAGCCCAAAATATGTAGTGTAACGCCTGAATGTATTGCAAATACAAAAATATGACTGTAAATACTATAGCAGTGTAAAAAATTGTTATTTGCTAATGATGATTTATCAACTTTATTTTAACTATGTGTGAAACGGTATAGCACGGTAGAGCTCTCAGCAGTGTTAATTATCTTTTTTTGGTGTGTTTTTATTTTTACTGAGTTTATTTCTCTATGCTTCTTCGTTTAACAGCAGTTTCGTAAGTTTACCTACACAAATAAAATGTTAAGGTTACGTATGTTGCAACTTATTCAAAATACTTTTGTTAATTAAGAACGAGTCGATAACCCCAAAACGGAGTTTCTCCAAAAGAGTACCTATATTCCCTATATTTAGGATTAATGTCACTGTAAAATGTATATGATGTTGAGGAATCAACTTTATTATTACTATTAGTAGTAGTAGTATTAACGAATGTAATTTCAAGCGTGGCGTACATCATGAAATTATAAAATAATTTAGGAACAAATGATGCCATTAATGACGTAAGGACTAATAGAATAAGAGCACGCAATGCAAATAATCTAATGATAAGTACCCATTACGAATATGTTTCGAGATGGATGCCGATTGAAAACAGAATGGAGCTGTGGAAGTTTTGATTGTACTTAGTTCTTTGTTTCGTTCTTCTTCTTAGTACTCTGATTTGAACTTAGTACTGGATACAGAGATAAAGACTACAACCTGTTAAACAAAACAAAGAGCTTGAAGTAAGGAAATAACATTATCAACCTAATTTCTACCGATTTCGTAACTACTAAAAGCAAGTGTAAGAGGCAAACAGTATGGATATGCACTCCAACTGAATAAAACTGGCAGTTTTACTACAGATCGGGATTCAGCAGACCATTAAATAGGTATATTAATAACCATAACATGTGCAGTGAAAGAACCATCGCATTGACCACATTAAGATCCTCATAATTACCTAAAATGCGACATAGTTAGAGAGACCTAGTCCACAGCAAAGACTTTCCTTACAGTATACATGAAAGCGAAATTATGGCGCAGCAATTGTAGGAATATAATGAGAAGTCAACAGCGTGGGCTGAAGTGACGAGAGCTAACACCTCTTCACTGAAATTTGGATCAATTCCAGAGAAAACAAAGACGCAAAAAGTAACACCACGAAACACTTATAAATAGCAACGACTAAGGAACGAATTAACTAAAATAATTAACCAGCATTGACATTCACAAAATTCATCAAGGAATGAATTACAAGACTGCAGCAATTATTTGTAATTAACATCACCAAATATTTTTATAAAAACATTTGCCCGGGGTGATTGATTCACTAGGTCAACTGAAACAATTACTAGCTTAATTTTCAGCCAAAAGGACCGCTGAAACAATTTTTGAAGGAGTGGTGAAGCATTTATCATTTGGAACATGTATGAACCATTACTTTCGAACCAGAAAATAAAACATAATTAACAATGATTTCCCGTGGTTAAAAATACGACAGGGTGCTTTACACAATATATTTTATTGCACACACGAATGTATCATAGAATGTACAAGAAAATGAAAGCAATTAGAGCAGGTTCTATTCCCCGTTCATTCATTCAGACAATTGTACAATTTACTACTTTCCTCATGAAAGACTTCATGCATTCGTTCGTATACACATTAAAATGACTCAGAACGCAGGTTAAAATTTGGGTTAAACTTTTAAGTAAATTCGAAACCGATTTGTCCACAGATGACGTTACATATATATTAAGAACCCCTGCGTATTATGCTAGGTTTGATCAGATTAACAAGATTAGAGAGATAGATTGTCGTACCGATAGATTTAAAATGTCATTTTTTCCCGCGTGCCATAAGAGAGAACAATAGGCAGCGTAGCAAAGGGATAGGTAGGTGACATATAGTTAGAGTAGTCTGTAGTGTATGATTCATGTAATAGCAACCAATAATCCCTTTCTTATTATGTAGATACTAACCATCTAGCTGCATGTGACCCTATTATCTAGCATGCCTTCATTAAATATCCTAGTTGCATGTCAATAGTGCATGTTTGGTGATATTCTCCCCCTGCCACACACCCTCGTGGTGGCTCGCAGGGTATTACGTAGACGTAACATGTACCGTGTAAAGCGGCCTTAAGAACAAAAATGAAGCCATTCCATAACGTTGACTTTGCATCTTCAGTGGAGCTATTAAAAATAAAGAGAAGAATAATGCGGTTTTATTTCGCATAAAATCCTCAATTTACAAAAGCGGGGGGGGGGGAACTGACGGTTCATAAGCTGTCAAGGACTGTGAAGTCTTCCCCGATGGGCGGGTTATTGACGTAGACAGTTGAGCGTCTGCTTGCTCCTCATCTGTCAAAATACGCCCTAAGTATTCACGGAAAAACATTACGATTATGTACGAAAGTAAATTAACTCGCAATCGTATTCTTAAGCCAATGGACCTCACTTGTAGTATATGGAGTATAGTGCGGTGTACACAACTTCAAATCCCACAGTCATATAAAAAAATATTAGCCATTAAAAGGGACCCATTCCCCGGTGTCGGGCCGACCTTCCTCTCTGGGAGAACAGGATGTTTTAATACAAAAGGACATCTCATAACTCGAAGGGAAGCATGAGCCTGGATGCAGCAAGGGATAGGGCTTCACGCCAGAACTTTACCATCGTTGGAAAAAGCCAAAGTTCAGGCGGCACTTTAAAAATATCTTTAGATGTACATCTGCCAAAGGGAGAGACTTAAGATGCGCAGTTCAAGATTCACTTTACTTTGAAAAAAAAAATAATCCAATTAACCAACCCACACTTGTTTCAGCTTTAATTCATCATACAATGAGCACAGCTTTTTCGCTTTGAAATAATGGATTTCCTTTCGAATTATAAAATTCAATACTCAATATTCTTGATAATAGGGAGAATATTTTACCTCCGAAATATTTTAACGGAATGAATGCCTTAACATCTATGTATGGAAGACAGTAATCGGTTAGCATTGGAAAGGGATGAGCGGCTACAGTGGCTACATAGGGCTACAGTGAAACAAGGATTGAAGGATGAATGTTCTCCATAAGTAGCACATTTTATTTAGTGCAACAGTGAAATTATTATTACGACGCAATCAGAACACTTTCACCAGACACTAACATAATTTAATCTATTGGGGAAAATGAGTTTTTAAGGTATGCACGACAACTTTAAAATATCTCGGACTGTTAAAGCAATTTTAACTTATTCACTAATGATAATCCTCGAGTAACTCAAGCATGTGATTAGAAATGGATGAATGAGCTAACCTAGTTGCATTGATCGAACAAATACAAATTAAAAATACACCCGGCCAAAATATCATTTCTGGCCCAATATAGAACACTGATCGGAAATAGCTTGGGCGTACAACAGGATCAATATTGGACCAAATTCGTCCCATGGTCGTGTGATGCTGAGAAAATCAACTCCATACAGATTCATGGGAAGTAACCAGCGGATTATTCACGGTGCATTCATATGGATAACCCAGTAGGCGCATACGAGTAGCACATTAAATTTACAAAGAAAAATAAAAAATCTGGGATTTCGACTAAATATACAACAGTAAGAAGCTAGAAACTAAATTCAAAAGCAATTTAAAAATTTCTAGCATAGCAGATCGGTGAAGATATCGCTTTACTCAATAAAAAATGCAAAGTATCCTGAAAAATGAGCGGTTTCCAGCAATTACAATAAAACACTTTCAAACAATTGTATGACCCGAATGAAAAACAATGATGAATCGTAAACTGAAACAATGGCTGGTTAGGAATAACGGTTTTCGGCGAGATTTCGAGGAAGAATAATGTCCGTATTGAAAAAAGTACTTTAAACATTTTTACAATTATCATTTTCTGTAATTGTGGAAAAGTACAAAGTATCCTTCACAATATGGATACTGCTGCTAAGTTCTTCTACGGACTCACGCCTGATACCGTCAAGTTTATTCGAGGAACAGGTTCAATATCGTTCAAACTAGACGTTGATCTTCGAATAATGACTTAAATCGTAGAAACGCATAGTGAGGGTCTTTATATTTGAAATAGACACGGTGGACAGCGCCAAAACTGTCTTCAACAATGGCGGGTTAATTACAAAGCCCAAATGGTTTACGAAACGTAAACAACTCTCAAGAAACGTGCTTCGAATTGACAACAATGACAATCGTAACCGCCGTAACGGGCGATACGTTTTCCGCACATGAAGCTAATGTAAACAATGGGCTGGGCTGATAATTGACGTTGACATATCGCTCACCAGAAGGGACTACACTCGGAGCCCCGCACCAACGGCTTCCTGGGTGGACTTCGAGAGTATCCTGGCCAACTCATTGCCCCGGATGGGGCTGGGATTTCCTCTCAGCAAACAGTGACTATGTCACTCACACACGGCTTACTTCCCACACAGATTCGACGGAACCGAACACTCCCCTCAAGTTTGGGTTTCGAAACACTCAAGTCCTTGCTAGTCCAACGAATTAATCCTTCGGTACTGGCGCGCACCCACCACGTTCCGAACACGAACAACAAAACACCACTAAGGAGGGATGAACTCAAGGCGATTTCTCACAGAATCTCCAAGAATCCACATCGTCTCCGCTTCTTTTTTCTCATCGGCACGTGGGCATGAGCCTCCGTGACAGACTGGCTGGCTGTCAAAGAGAGGGCAGGACGGAAACCCTGAACAGAGATTCCGAAAAAAAATCCAACTGGCACAGGAAAGGGGAGGTCCCTTAACGACTTCCGGTCCCTGGATCCGGGTACCCTTCGATAAGGGTTGACGCGAAAACCCCTCAATACGATCAAAACGCAGCTGCGAATACGTCGGGACACTCCTCAGGGCTGACACTAGCCGAGTCCATCGTCGGTTCGAGGCAGTTGAGTGGGAGGACTTGCGTAAAGCACGGTTAAAAACGACCCTTTCAAAAGCGACGGAGCTAAACGAGTGATCTCCAAGGCGGCAGCATCACGGGGGCAGGCTCGCTTCGCATCTGCGCCCTAACTTCGAGCGAGGAAGATTGATCCAGTGGAGGGGAGGGGGCGGGAGTGAGGGAGGGTACGAGGAGAAAGGGGAGAGGGGGGAAATGGGGAGCGGGGCCGGAGAAGTTATAAGCGGCGGCGCGGCGGCGGAAGGAGACACGACTGCCGTCCCTAAACCATGGGGGGGGGGAGGGAAAGGGGGCGGAAAGGAAAGGGGTGGGGCATGAAGGGGAGACAAGAAGGAGACGAAGTGTTTGCCAAGAGGGGAGAGGGGGGGACCGAGATAGAGATGGCGGGCGGCTGGGCGAAGATGCGCGAGAAGGAACCGCAACGATGGGAGCTTTACATTCGCTCTAGTGCTCTGCTCACTGCACAACACAACAGCACACACGCTCTCCATCCGTTCCAGACCCTACTCACTTCAGAACAGACAACGAGTGGAGCTGGTGAGTGCTAGACAACAAAAGAACTTCGATAACCGCAAACACGATTGTTGGCTCGTAGGCTTCCGCGGATGCAATGTTGACTGTTTCTTTTTTCGGGATTCATTCCGCGATATATGTTTTGAGACAACAATATTTCGCTGGTCCTCCTGCCAGCTTCATCAGGTTAACTGAACCTAGGGAAATACGCTATTACCCAAGATTACTCAGGGAGGCTAAAGAAATTGCGAAGAGACTGGAGAAAGTCAACCGGGAAGACGGTTACACGTTGATTAGCAGTCTTAAACGAATTTTTCAAATTTAAATTCCGGCAACAATGGAAGTGCACACTCATATATATAAATAAGAGCGAGACGAAGAAATCAGTTCAGTTAACCTGATGAAGCTGGCAGGAGGACCAGCAAAATATTGTTGAATATTGTTGTCACAAAACATATCGCGGAATGAATCCCGAAAAAAGAAACAGTCAACACGATTGTTGTTTTGTTGCTTTGCTACGAAAAGTTAACTTCTTTTACCCTCTTAGTGCTGACTCCTGCCAGCGGTAAAAGTGAGAAATGCGAAAGGCTATTTAATGAAGTATATCATTTTAGGAAAAAATATTATGAGGCCATTCTCTCTTTTATTCTCTAAAATTCTCTATCTCTATCATTCTCTAAAATATCCAGACACGGTTTTTTTATTGTGTATAAAATGAATTATGTAATAATCATAAAAGACTTTTTCATCGTTTTAAAAATAATTGTAATTATATTTGTGTACTAAAGTTGAACAATTTTAGCGCATGGACCGATATATCGGCTTGCCGCACTTCTCGCCCGAGACGCAAAATGCGATATATCGGCCAGCCGAACTAAGACAACTTTACGTAAATTACACGACACGACAACTTCACGTAAAAATTCATTCTGTAACCCTAGTTCTATTTATTGTTACGTTTTTCAGCCCTAATGGCGTCAATAAGATTGACGAAATATCGGTAAAGGCTGCTTGAGTTTTTTTACCGATCAACACTCCAACGAAACAATTTCCTCAAATGTACACTAAACATTCGGCCGTGATCGTGCATAGCAGACAAGAATTCTGAGGGCAGTTTACCGAGCGTTCCGCCAGCGCAACCCCGCTCCATTCATGGTCAGTTCCACTGCGCTCAAGTGCGCTTGTATGTTCCAATCAACACTAACTTCAACACTTGAAATAATAAGCTCCGGGTGACGGTATACAGACATCCCAACTCTACTACTCTTTGCCGACATAATAATATACAAGCCACCTCAATGGCTATAATATACTAATTTTGGCGCAACTCGGTGGATATCCATAATAAATCATAATTTCTCAACCAATATAATATTGATAATATGTAATAAGATTCTTGAATGTCTGGTCATTCATGTATTTAATCCACAGCCAACGTTTCGCCAAATATATTTGGCATCCTCAGGGCTTTGCAACGCAAAACAAACAGAATTACAGCCAGATTATTATACAAATACAAAGTTAAGGAATCGAAAATTTACCTACCACTGAGCTTAATATTGTACAATAACAAAGTAAATAACAACTACAAACAGCAAAGAAATATGTAAACAATCAAAAATCAAACTTTGCGAAACGTTGGCTGTGAATTAAATACATACCAAATATTCTCGAATCTCAATATTACCGATAACCCTAATGTTCTTCATAATGAAATGGTAACTTGTTCTGATTCCACACTTTATTAGACTGTGTAGATTTTTATACTGAGACAATTCCTCTGGAATGTCAATAAGTTTGTGCGACGAAAACCACTGGTTTAATTTTGATCCTCAAATGTTTAATATTATGAACACGGGGCGGAAACTGGATTTCATGGAACATTTTGGAATTTTAAATTACCCAGTCGATTTTAAACTCTGTAATAACCATATGTTCCCATCCATTCGCCCCTCCAACACATAACCCTACAACCCACCCACCAGTCTCAAACGTCAACCGTGAATCACCTTTCCTCAGAATCACAATCTTTTTACGCAAACTTTCGGCAATCCCCATCTCCCACAGCTAGTGAACGTCTTTCTTGTTATTCCAACCCCACCCCATATTCCTTAGCAACATATATAAGATCGGACCTCCATCAACATATGTATATGCCTTGAAAATGGCATCATATGCCGAAACTTGGGTCAGTGATAAAGATGGGCTAACGTTCATTTTTGAAAACTCGTCCACTCTGAACTGGTCATTTTTGAGACCCGTTAATTTAAACCTGTCTACCGATCCTTTTATTTATTAGTGGTCATGTATTTTCATTTTTAGCATGTTCTTGGAGCTAAAAAACGTAAAAAAAACTTGAAATACTTAGCATATCGTACTGATGGCGTTGAATGGCGAGGAATGCTGGATGAAATCAAAGATGGAAGACAATTTTACAAACTTTTTACATGGTTTCGTAAATAGGTTTTATCTATACCTCTAGTCTGAGACAGTAAATGAAGTGTGGAATCAGACCTTTTCATTAACTCAGGGGTTATTTTGATGGTAACGAGAGTTGTGAAATATCAACTGAAGTACAGTACTACTGTTGAGTACTATTGACGAATATGGAGGGACGGATTGGAGAGTACGTATAATTTTTGGTTCACTTTTCCGATTTCATTTGACCTGCCTGAGTATTGAAACATTCTTGTTTACCGCAGTCACCTCAGGTGGACTCAAAATCAAAGCCGAGATGGACATATGTTTTTTGTGTATTTAAACCCTTTTTCAATGGCCAAATTTCATGTTGCTCCACCGCAAAAGGATTTTGATAGCATTTAATTCAAGTCATGGCTACTAGTAGAAAAAAGTTCCTTTACTTTCATATAAGCCGCAGAAAACCACCATTCCACGCCGTTATTTTCAAGCATCTAGAAATAGATTGGAGTTAACTGTGAAGTTGGACGAAACAGGAGTAAAAAAAGTAGCATTTTCAATCAAAAATAAATGCCGTTTTCGGGTAAACTTTAAATTACAGGCAACTTCTCCCTAGTGAATTTAACTGTGAGATAATTAAGGCACACATCCACCGTGGTCTCAAAGAGTTATTAACAAATGACTACAGGAATTGTAGTCAAAATGCGTGAGCTCGGCAGGAAAGGCGCAACATTCGTCAGCTGCGGCTGCAAAAAATTCCTGATTAAAAATATAACCTATAGATATATACTACCCTGATAGCCGCAGCATTAGGACACCAGCCGTGTAAAGATGTAAGGGATAAGGTTTGGGGAGGTGAAATGGTGACGTGAATAATGGGGGTGTATAGAGAGGAGCTCAGTTTTAAGTTAAACCGACGATTACTCAGCATATATTGAACCTTTATGTCTACTAATATTTGAGACATGTCTTCAGTAAAAGCAGTATTTTTTTATCGATACAGAAAATGGGGAGCATTCCGTATTTGTTTTGATTTACACAGCTGAACAGGAACCTCTTTGTGGCACGGTTTGATAATCTCCGGTTAAATATTTTCCCGGAACTGAAGACATATACATTCCCTCAGCGACAAGGCAGTCGTTAACTATTCGATAGTCTGATGTAATGCACAAAAACCAAACTCCTAGTTGCCACCAGGTTAACCAAAAGGGTATATCAACTTGCGGTTATGGACAACTAGACATAAAAGCAGACCAAATAATAGGCGTTTCAAGTGTGAATGAATGCCACAAAGTTACGCCTGAGGCCACGAGATACGATTAATCTGCGGAAGTAGTTTCAACGTTGCTAGGGTTGACATCCGGAGTTACACAAGGAAGCGTAATGGGCCCACAGAAATTCCTCAACGATAACGAAGTCAAGCTAAATAATCTCAAGCAAAATTGTCGACAGACGATGCATAAGTCAATTCATACATTTCCAACAAAGCGGACAATCAGTCTCTTTCACGTCAACTTTGTTGAAACAGCAATTGATGTTAGAAGCGAGGGGAGGGGGGGTCGAAAACTTTTTACCACTCCTTAAAGGCAATACGTACACTTATTTCGAGAAATCACACCCATACCATATCTGCCATGTCGTGGGACAGGACATAATCAATGAGGAAGAAGTCAAAAAACCACACCTGTATAATAACCACAAAGTATAATACCCTAATGTAGTCTACTGTTTTCTTTCAACAAATGAGAAACTGTAGTTTTGGCTTGGAATACTTTATATCATACAATTCCTCTAATAAATTCCGGCCACCAGGTCTTTCATCAATACCTTGTGCCCCCTGCCTCTTCTTTTCGTCTTCCCTCCGCTTCCACGCTTCCCAGCCGTTCTTCCCTAAATATATCAACCTCTTCCAAATGCCCAAACCCCTCAACACGTGGGCCCTCCATCTTTTCTACCTTCTTTGAATCTTCGCTACGAACTTCCTTTCCTATAAAACCATATCTTAAACTTCCTCGTTCGTCTTCGTCGCTACCCACAATACCCATTCTATTCTTCTCCACACACACAGCTCAAATACCTCGATCCTACGTACATCGTCTAACCTCAAAGACCAAGTTCTCAACCTTCGGTACTGGACTATTCTGGGCGTAAGGCGCCAAGGGGTCTACATCCGTGGGGCGGAGTAAAGCAACTGCAGTAATCCTTACAGAGTACATCTACATACTATCCTGGGAGCCGCCGCATGGGCGTGTGGTAGGGGGTGTTAGGACGCCAGCCGTGTAAAGGTGTAAGAGATAAGGTTTTGGGAGGTGAAATGGCGACGTGTATTGTGACAGAGTATTAAGTGGAGCTCAGTTTTTATAGTGGTCGATTATTGTACGCGGAAAAAGAGAGTTTTTGTACCTATCTGTTCGGCAATGTGTCTCACTTATTTCATCGCTTCTCTCAGACCTAGAGATATAGTGGGGCTTCATGATGATATTCTCTGTGTCGCTCTGAAACACACCAGCTCTGAATTTTTCAAGAAATTTAAGACTAGCGTATAGCCTCCAAGTCTCTATGGGTTCCCACCGTAATCCCTCTAAAATTTTTGTGACACTATAGCTATATGTATCTACTAATTACCGTACAAGCCACCACAGGGGTGTTGGCAGGGGTATGTAGATCTTGCGAAACCCAATTGGCCCTCTTCGTTCATCACAGCGTACTCTCGGGTGAAAATAATGTAATGTAAAAAACAGCGAGGAGGAGCTAGGTTTGTGAAACGACGCTACTGTAAGTTTGCCAGTGTGTCTGGATTGTTAGAAGAATTAGGATGGGAATCGCTATCACAGCGTAGATTAAATTATAGGCTTAACCTCTTTACTAAATTCCAGGAAAAAAACTTTTCTGACGACGTATAAAACATATTTTTGACCCCCTCGTACTACGGCAGATTAGATCGCGCCAATAAAATTAGCGAGCTAGATTGTAGAATCGATAGGTATAAAATGTCATTTTTTCCGCGTACCATTCGGGACCATAACAGCTGTGATCGTCGTCATGAATAGTGTAAATAGTGACATTAGCTAGATTGTAGAAGTCTTTTTTCAGATTGTTTACGTTCTTATTTATGCATGATGTAAATATTGATGCTCTTATTTATGCATGAGATTTTGAATCTGTAGTAGTAGTCCTTGTACCCCTTGCATGTTGGAACGATTGACGATAGACTGTTTCTCGGTTAGCGGAGTTTAACGGGCGCGTTGCATGTGTGGTACGCTGGTTTCAATGTAGTTTCGGTGTTCTGCCGTAAAATTAATGCATGCCTGGTGTGGAAGCACCCCCTGCCACACACCCTTTGGGTGGCTTGCTGGGTATGACGTAGATGTAGATGTAGATGTGTTCGCTCGTAGCAGTTTTTAACGAAGCGTGCAGCTGTTTTTTATATTTTACTGAGTACCGAAGAAATGCACAACATTTCACATACAAATTTCCACCAAAGATGACATTTAGACCCGGGCCCTCGTGAAGCGAAGCCAGTGCTCTAGCCACCAGTCCAGCCCCAACGCCCTCGGTATGAAGTCTTCCATTCTTGTTTGACGTAAACTACTACCATGAGTCAACGCATTAATACCGCTCGGATGGATGGAACAAACACGTGGTAGGGTCTCGCGGGAATTCAGGAACCACCCCCTCCGAGCGATATGATCCCCGCAGTAAAGTCTGAAGAGGAGGCAGAGAAAGCAAATATGTATTTCGAGCCCAAACGACTACCGAGAAGAGGGGGGCAGGACATTTCAGAAGTGGCGGGAAATGTCGTTCACCTGCACTGTCGCCACTGGCGCCATTTTCTTTTTGTTTACCAACACACGACACGTAGTCTGGATTTGCGCAAAAATAACTCGTCGGCACGGCCCTGCGGCATTGCGTGTCGGCACGCCCATCCCACAACTCACGCGAATGCGACAATAATGAAGCAAAGGCGAATGAAGAATTCGAGAAATCCGAAATAATTAATGCGCCTTAAAACCGTGACTTGCACGAAACGATGTCATGACCTATGGATTACATTTCCCACTAAAATGTACCCCCGGCATAGGCAGTTGGACGCGAGGGTAATAAATAATGGGAATCGAATATCCAAGCTTAATATGCGGGATTTGAAAAAGGTACCAAACCTCCGATTAAATTGGACAAGCAATAATGCATCATCAGGAGGAAATAAATGAGAAATAAGATACATAAGAAATGAGATAAGTAAGGAATAAGATAAAAAAGAAATAAAGGGGATAAATCATCTAGGAATAACTAATGGTGAAAGAATTAAAAGGTTGGTACCACGGTATAATGATTTAAATTACATTTTATTTTTATTCGGACTAATATTAGATAGACATGTGCAATACTTAACAATTTTTCTCAGGATTGATGTACTAGTACATAAAGAAAGAACTCTCTTCAGCCTTCTATAGAGATAAATATAACGCGACTGGTTACGATGTTTTAATCATTACCTAAATATAATCTTTAGCAAGACTAAGTAACTATTAAAACATAGCATCAAACATTTATCATGACGGAAAACGATAAAATTTTCTTCTTTACTAGAGAGCCCAAAGTTAAATCTGAACAGCAAATGTATACATTTCCATGCCTTTTTTCGAAAATTTATTTAAAAATCACACGTTTTTTAGTGCAAAGATGGGTAAAGTATGAGGAGAAAACAGTATTTTCTATTTCCCCAGGAGAAAAACTCAGCGGTACACCGGTCAAGATCCAATTACTTCGTAAATGAAGTAAAAACAAATCCAATTACCAACTTTCCCATTTAATCAGCGTGCCAATAGGTTTTTTGGTTCAAAACTATAGATTCCAATTTTGAGTATAATATTCAATACGCTTTATTATTGAGAGAATATTTAAGCGGTATTAATGCCTTTACATTTAAAAAATGCTAGACATTGAGTGGTTAGCATGGGAAAGTGATGATAGGAGGGCTGGCGTAAACCAATCTTCTGCCTGACTGAATGTACTCCATTATTGAAACATCATAATCTTCCCAGAACTAATAAAACTCATATAACAGCGTTACGACCAGACTTTCACCAGAAACTAACGTACTGATGCCTTCAGGAAGGGACGAGATTTTCTTAGGTTATACTCGATAACTCTAACATGTCACGGACAATTAAAGGAATATAAATTTTCCTCAACTGAACGTTATCCTCGAGTAATTTTAAGTGAGCGATTAGAGAAGAATGAATGAGCTAAGACAGTCGCAATCCTTAAAACTAAACTGAATACCGTACACCCGGCCAAAAATTACGTTTGACCATTATTGAGCACTTAACGAGATAAGAAAGGATTGAGCATACATCAACCAGAATCAAAAAGACAGTGGTAAATATGCAATATTAGTTTTATGATGAACTGTTCATATCAAGAGAAATCTCCCAAGAGGGTTGAAGGATAATAAAATAAACGCACCTCATGAGCTTTAATGAGTCACTAATAAACTACTGAAGCCATTGGAGGAATATTCTTTAACTCAAAGTACATAGCTTTGCATTTTGCTTCCGTGACTATAGAAAAGTGGACAGCGAAAGTTATACTCCACGAACAATTTCATATTTTGACTCAAAATTTTGTTTTCAGATAGCTTAGTCTCATCACCAGCGAAAGAAAATTTTTAAAACAAAACAAAAGGAAAACTTGATTTAACTATTTATTTAGAGTAACACAGCTGCAGAGGAACATTCTTAACAGGTAAAAACAAACGCTGTACTTCACCTTTTGGTTTGTATTCTTAAAAAAAATACTACTTTCACTGTCAACGACCTTCAGCAATAAAATACAAAACTGAGGTACGAATTAGGGCAACTCCAGGAACACACAAGTCACGACCAAATGTTTTGCATTGGCATATCTAATTCGTTCGAAATACGTTTTAAAAAATGTAAGATTTTTATCATGGATTAATTATACTGTACAGTATCTACTTTAGACGGCATAACTGAAAATCAACACCAAAACAACGATCGCGGATGAGATAGTCAAGTTATTTTGTTATTGAGCGAACAACAACTCTGCTTCCGATCTGTTTTGAAGTAAGCAACCCGCTGCGCCGAGTCTGAAGCGAATGGTAAGCAACTCCACTGTAGTGATTAGCGTACTACAGCGAATGGAAAGTTCTCAAAGTTGCACTTATCATAAAAAGGGTCGTTTTTTTCTATAAATAGCCAAACTATGGATTAAATGACATTAGAGTCTCTCCACGATGGGACCTTCTCAAGTTAAGAGTAAATTTAAACGAGGAACAAAGGATCCAATGTTGCATCACCGCGATGGTTAATTCCGCTGATGGGGGAAAGCACACGTGGATCCTCTCAGCTAAAGAGATAAAGGTCGGGTTGACTCGACAAATTCGGATTTTATAAGGGCCCAAGGGATGCGGTGGTGATGGGGGAGGAGAAGGGAGGAAAAGAGGCAAGAAGAGGAATGAGGGGAAAAAGAAAAAATAAACGGTAAGCCCGCGTGAAGAGCGGCGGTGACTCATGACAATCAATGGAGCTCAAGAGTGCGCAAGAAGGGGGGGAGTTAGTGGCTGTCGTAAAAGGGGAAGATTCACACCGACAGTTGAGGGGGGGGGGGAGAGGGGAGCCGAGAGTCAAATTTGCGTCTCTGGGAGTAAAGGCGGCAGCAGGGTACAGTACGATACTACAAGAAGTTGTGAAGTTGCGGTCAGGTACGGAACTATGGCGCGGTGCGTAATTGCCGCACGATACCACGGTACGGTGCGGTATGAACTTACAGCGCGGTACGAAATCTACTCTAGGCGGCAGAACCCATACATTTTGAACGTCATTTCTTCCACGCACAATTTGGACATAATAGTTGCAACAGATTAATTGGTAGTTTCTGCTCCAATTGGTATGGTAGTATAACTTGGAGGAATTTGTTAACATTAAAATGATAATAAAAGTTGAACGTCGAAACCCGAGTCGTTCCAAATACAGATGCATGGAATCACAAAGTTACGAGTGATTATTATGATGCAATAGATTAGTTCCATGATACTTCAACCGTCACAATGTGAAATATGTTTTGTACTTATCCTAAATATGTTAACATCATTACTAACAACTCAGCTCGCATGAAATATCCGGCATGATTTAGCTTAAGCACGAGTAAGTACCTTGTAGCACTACTTATCAATCGCATTAATAATACCAACAAGTAGTTGTATCTTGAATAGTACACTACATGGTAAAATATTCATCTACGTAGCACTCTCCTACAGTCGCCACGGCGAAAGAAGTCCGATGACAGCTCGGAAAGTGGAAGGGGCCAGGGAGATGTAGTTTCTGGCCTGACCGCACATGACTACTCATGGCCTACGCCTAGCGGCCGGGGGAAAGTGCGCGATTCAACACATTTTGCCAGAGCCAAACTTTTATGTTAGAAACGATCACAGGCATAAGATTAGGGAAATAGACAGTAGAACCGAAGGAATTAGAACGTAATTTTCTCCACGAGCAATAAAGGACCATAGCAGTTGCGATAAATCCGTTCTATTGATACTTAGACGCTCACAAGGAAGAGTAGTTTTGTACTTGTGTTGAATATCTTAGCATCATTATTAACAACTCACTCCGCATAATATTTCCTGCATAATAAATCTCTTGTATCATTTAGTACCTTGTAGTATTATTTATCAATGGCATTGATCATACTAGCAAGTAGTTGTATCTTGAATTGTGTACTACATGGTAGCATTTTCGTTGGATCAGAATATAGGAGAGTAAGAAGCACTCACTGGGATAAGTGCTGCCTGCCTGGTGTGGAATCACCCCGTACCAATACCCTAGCGGTGGCTTTCACGGTATTTCGTTGATGTAGATGAAATCACAGCACTGTACGAGATCACGGAGCGGTAAGAAACAGTAAAGAAAGAAATTACGGTCCGGGACGACATTGGGAGCTTCCCGTTAGCTAGCCACTTAGTAACTTAACAATGGAGAAGCTTAACATTCGTTTAAGGTCCTGCGTACTTAAAAATAGATCGGAAGAAGAGAGCTAGACAACAAAAGAACTTCGATAATCGAAACCGTATTTGTTGTTCCTCGCTCCCTTTCAGTGAGGGCGCCAACTATGGTTGAGGTACAGTTTCCAATTAATTAGTATTGAAACATTTATGCTTTTCAACACTTATTTCGAACCAATTCCATAACTATCTATACATATAAAAATGGAGATGGGTATGCCGCGTTAAAATTTAAAAAATACCACCCTTTGGACGCGTTTAACGCGTTCAAAGGGTGGTATTAGATGGTGTCAGCTCCGGCAAAGTAAAAGTTACATCAGGTGTTCCCCAGGGAAGCGTGATAGGCCCAATTTTATTTCTTCTGTACGTAAACGACTTGAATACAGTAGTAAAAAATAGCAAGCTCCGTCTTTTTGCCGATGATGCAGTAGTGTATAAGGAAATTAGAAATGAAGAGGACAGACAGATTTTAGCTAAGGATTTAGATGCGATTAATGATTGGTGTGATAGATGGCAACTAGAATTAAATTTGAAGAAATGCGCGATTATGAATTTTTGGAAAAAGAATGGCTTTCTCCGGAATAATTATTGCATCAAAGAAAACAAAATATGTAACGTAGATTCAATTAAATACTTAGGCGTCACCATCACTGAAGACATGTCATGGGGGAAACACATCAGGGAAATAACTAGTGTAGCAAACCGTAGATTAGGATTCGTAAAAAGGGTTCTAGGCAAATGCCATGAGAGAGTAAGAGAAAGAAGCTATTTTACACTTGTCAGGCCTCATTTAGAATATGCCGCTAGTATATGGGATCCGTACGAGGAAGGTATGATTAAAGAATTAGAGCGCGTGCAAAGGAGATCCGCTAGATTTGTTAAAGGCCGTAATGGTAATTGTATAAGTGTTACGAGTTTAATAGAAGAACTAGGATGGGAATTACTATCAGAACGCAGGTTAAAATTTAGGTTAAACCTTTTAAGTAAATGCGAAACCGAATTGTTCACAGATGACGTTAGATATATATTGAGAACCCCTGCGTATTATGCTAGGTTTGATCGTATTAACAAGATTAGAGTGATAGATTGTTGTACCGATAGATTTAAAATGTCATTTTTCCCGCGTACCATGAGAGAGAACAATAGGCAGCGTAGCAAAGGGATAGGTAGGTGAAATATAGTTAGAGTAGTCTGTAGTGCATGATACATGCAATAACAACCAATAATCCCTTCCTTATTATGTAGATACTAACCATCTAGCTCCATGTGACCCTATTATCTAGCATATCGCCCTTAAATATCCTACTTGCACGTCAATAGTGCATGTTTGGTGATCTTCACCCCCTGCCACACACCCTCGTGGTGGCTCGCAGGGTATCACGTAGATGTAGATGCCTGTTCATATGGAAACATATTTCATTTGCTTTGGAACGCCTGAAGAGACTGACTTGAGATTTTGCATGTGTTCATTTGTGCACTGAGACGAACATAGACTACGCGAAAATTTTTCCCGTGCCCACTGGTGCCTGGAACGGGCACCTATCATTTACTTGCGTAAGCTAAGCATTGGAATCGGTGCAAACATTACGGCTGGAAGAGAGGGAATTAAGAAATCAAACTGAAGCCTGACAATCAAAATTTCAACCACATTGTTAAACACTGCTCTCTCTCATTACTTTCCGATGGAAGAACCACGGAATGGACAATTTAGCGGATATAAAACAAGAATATACACCATATGTTTGAAATTCAAGGCCAATAACTCTTTAAAAATATATTGGCTGCTAAGTGCTCGGGTTTCTACTCGATTTTACAATAGACTTCATCGGGAATGCGGATGATTATTCATTTAATAAAGAAACAACACACGTGAGGAGAATTTGTCACAGAATAATTTCTTTGAGAATAATTTCTCACTTTGTATGTAAATTCCACACTTCCTTTATTTTTAGGTAAAATAAAAAAGTGTGGAAAGTACAAAGCGAGAAATCATTTCATGTGTCGTGTTTTCACAAAGTTAAGCCTGAAACTGTAACTTATATATAAGGAGAATGCATATTAAAGAAGTGCACGCTGAATAATAATAAGTTATTGATGGAAAACATCGTAAAATGGCAAAACTAGTGCGTTATCCCGCTAACGCAATATGAAAATGAGGGTTAACGAGGACGGCGGACTGGCTTCAGCTTCTAGCACTGGCCAGCATAGCTAGTGCCCTCTCCATCTACCTCAATGGGTGCAGAGATACGATAACTTCTGATGGTGGTACGAAATACGAAAAAAATATGGAACCGCATCCTCACTGCCGCCACACGTGGCCGGGAACGAAAGGACCGCGCACGGGAGCGCTTGAAAGTGAAACAGAACGGGGCGTTCCCTCCGTGCGATGATGCACTCCTCACTGAGTGGAGAGCATTCATAAATCTTTTGACTCAAGTCACACAACAATGATAAGCTCGGTCTGCAGCGGGAGCGGAAATGGTGAGACAACTCCCGGCGAGCACCCGTTCATTCGAGAGCGCAGATTGACACGTACACACAACGGAGAAGCTGGAGAAGAAGCGCCGTATCTGTGCAAAGCAGGTCGCTCTGAAAGCTCAGTTGTATTTGGTGAGACGACCGCAAGACGCCGAGGTTATTTGCGCCGCTTAGCGGGACGAGTAGGTAGGCTGATAAGGGTGAGGTCTGTTTGGGGAAGGGCAGAAAGAGTGATTTGAGAAACCCTGGCATCAAATTACCCCGCTCATGACGAAAGACTCCGACTGCACCTCATTTGCTAAGGTCACATCCGACCATAGATTACAGAGGAGGGCATAGATGGCGTCTTGACGCACAGAAGTGAAACCTATTTTCTTATCGCGAAATATGATCCACCAAAAACACGTCACACAATTAGTCAAAATCATGACGAATTTTGCGGATACTAAGAATACTAGAAGACACAGTAATACTGCAGTTGGGTGATAGAGTTAGCAGGGTTTTAGCTCTAATGCGGTCGAAGTCACAATCCGGTGTTCCTGAAAGAAGCGTGATCGGCCCTTTTATTCATTATTTATATTGACGTTTTCCTGTTAGCAGTGAATTAAGATTATGTGCAGACGATAAAGTTATCAACCGTGAAATAAGCGAAGACGCGGGCTTGAAGTTCTGTCATCGGACCTTCATAACGTTCATTCGTGGTGCCGAGAGTGGGGGTTTGAAAAAAATATTAGTAAATACACCACAGTTCACTTCCACCTAAAGTCATCACACAAATTCCATACCTATACTGTGGGAGGAGTAAACATAAAATCTTCAGATACAGTATAATATCTTGGGATTACCTTTACTTCTGACATATCCTGGGGGACACACACAAAAAACATATGCGGCACAGCATTAAAGAAACGATTTGTTGTTAAGCGTATAATAGGAAGGGTATTATGGCATCTCTCTTTTATTTTTTCGGACACACCTCGAAAACGTCGCGAGCATTTGGGAAACAGGTCATAAAGATTTAACCAAAAACATTAATAAAGTACAAAAAAAGTAGCACGATTTGTTAAAAACTCCAACGAGCGAACAAAAACTGCTTGTGTCTCACAACATTTATCAAGGTGGGAGCCCCTAGAGACTCGGAGGCTACACACTAGGCTTAGCTTGCTTGATAAATTCAGAACTGGTGTGTTCGAAAGTGACATAGAATACTATCACGACGCCTCACCACATCTCTAGGTCTGACAGAAGCTATAAAATAAGAGAGATACATTGCCGAACAGATAGATAGAAAAACTCGTTCTATCCGCGCATAATAAGCAACCACAGTCAAAACTGAGCTCCATTCAATACACTCCCATAATACTCATACCATTTCACCTCCCAAAACCTCAATCTTTACAAGACTGGTCTTGTAAAAACCCCTGCTACACGCCCTTGCGGCGGCTCGTAGGGTAGTACGTTGTTGTAGATATGACCTAAAATACGTCACACAATTAGTCGAAAGAATGACGAGTTTTGAAGATACCGGGATATCTACAAGTCACGATAATACCGCAGTTTGGGGTCATACAGTCGCGACACCCATTGTTAATTTCTCTATGTTCAATTGCACCTAACGCCCGTAGCATCCCCATCCGCCTGCAAGTAAACTAACCCACCCATTAGGGTATTTTAAGGAAATGCATTGTATTTAATAAGATATATGTCGGAGATTATTCAACTAAGCTGAACGAAAATTACACTGCTTAAAAACAGCAACATTAGTGTACCTATATTTTGAGATATTACGCTGGAAATGATTTTATTTCTCCAAGTTATTAGTATTTTCCTTCGGACGTACTTAGAACAGGATATGGTTTTACATAATTAAGTCAATAGAAATCACAAGATACTTAATACATTAGACCCCTCAGCTAATTCAGAATGGATCAAGTTTTAGTATTTTCGCGAAACGATCAAGAGCATATGATTAAGGAAATAGACTGCAGAACTGATACATTTAGAATGTCATTTTTTCATGCACAATAAGATCATCATAATAATTGCGAAAAATGTGTTCTAAAAAACTTTGATCCTCACTAGGTAAAGTAGGTTTCGTACTTGTACTTAATATCTGATAATCATTACTAACAACTCACCCCTCATTAAAATACCAGCAAAATATAGCTCTTGTATGATTTAGTACCTTTTAAAACTATATATCGGTCGCATCAGTAATACGAACTTGTAGCGGTATCTTAAATGTTTTACTGCATGGTTGCATGTTCGTCTACGTAGCACTCTCCTAGTTTCTCGTCTGACCGCGCATTGTTATCCAGACTGCCTTTGGCTCGTGCCTAACGGCCTGGGGAAGGTGTGCGGTTCTGATTTGAACTGGGATGAGTGCTGTATACCTGGTGTACAATAACCCCGTACCACAAACCCTATAGGTGACTAGCACGGTATTTCGCATGTGTAGATTCTTTGATTCCGAGTCGCTGATTCGTATCTGATTCCCCCATGCTAAGTCTGAATTTAAGGTGATTTAAGGACTTTTCTGACTTCATTAAAAATTCCTCCTCTTCAGGACAATGACCCGTAGGATGAGACAAGTACGTAAGATACCTAGTTAGAACTACCAAAAAATTTCATAAAACAATTATTCCCAAACAAGGCAAATTAATATTTTTTCTTCCACATTTCGAATAGCTAGTTATTTCTAAGACTACTACCGCGTATATTTCTCCTGATTGGTCTAACCAGAGCTAAGTTCCATATCTCTCTCAATTTTCCATACATCCATACAAAGAGAATCCAACAGTTTGCTTTCAAAATCATAGTCACCTTAGTAGGACGCTGAAAACATATCGAAAGTATTTCCTAATGCAAGCCCTAAAGTCACCGTAACTCCCAGATTTTTGCCTTTTCAAGATACCTAAAATACTCCTCCAAAGGAGAATAGCCTGTAGAATGCGAAATTTTCATACATGAGTTGAGGGAAAATCGAAAACTTAGGAATTCTGAGAAATAATTTTCACCATCAAAACATGACCAAAAACTTTATTTAATTCCAAAATAGGAATACTCGGTTATTTCCACGAATACAATGTCATATATTAATACTACATGGCCGAGCCATTTTCCATGAAAATCTCCGCGTTTATTTTTCATCCACGGACAGACATTAAATTACTATTAAAAATCAAAGTCTTCCTAGCGCAGCGCCGCAAATCTTTCGTGCGCGTTTAAGGTGGTTCGAGCGAGATAGTTCCCTTGTCCTAATGAAGGCCATATTCGAATTATGCGTTTTAATTCCAGCAGCTATAGGAAGCATGCATTGGCAATTGAACTACTGAGGGTGCAATAATATTATTTTACAATATAAAAATTCTAAGTAATCAAATAAAATAATATCCACAGCAATTATATTTGAATCATTTCTTTCACGCGGTACATTTAAAACTCTTACACAGCGGAAGTTTATTAATGATCCTGAAAAATTACTGCGGTAACTATAGGATTCATTTTCAAAAAAGGTCGAAAGAACATGCAAACTACAAACTATTAATTTTGTTTACGAGATCTAGGCGCTATAAGTCCCTCGTTTTTTAAATTTTACCTACCTGGAATGTATACACGTACCATTTCCCAAGTGTAAGGGCTAGTATTTTTTTCTCGGAAAAAAATACTAGCCTTTCTGCTCAGAAAGTAGAATCGGTAAGGGGCTGACAATTTGGTAACTTTGGAAGAGTAAGATATTTTTCTTTAAATTACACCTAATTTATCGATTTCTAGAAGAAATGACATTTCGCCTACCTTAAGGTGACTCTGGCTTTACGACGCGAGTCGAGATAAATACTAAGTAACACATTATTTTTTTAGTCATTAAAATCCTGCTTTCGCTGATGGATAGGGTCATTTACGGAAAACGAACACAGTATTATACAAAATATAACACGAATACTGATGCACAATTATTTCACGAATATAATTTTAATGACCACATGTGTCCAGCCTGTCCAGCCATAGGAGTGGACTGCAGCGCCATTTTCGTGGAACTGTCGAAATTCAGTCCTTACAGAGTTTCAATAAAAGCTTGAATACGTTTTCTGGTTCATAGAGACGTTGTGCTGCTGAAATCTGAGTAATCTTCATTAGAGTCCTCACAAAAATCTTCACTTTCAGGGCTGAATTGCGATAAAACTAGCCTGGAAACACTTGTCACTTCTTGTGAATTCGCAGTTTTCATTAAAAGCTTGAATATGCCTTCGTGTTCAAATTGACGTTCTACTTCTGTAATCTGAGCCATCTCCACATGAGCCCACGTAAAAATCTCCTTTTTAAAGGATGAATTACGGTAAAACTAGCAACGAAATTAACCCGTTAATATTAATTAATTAAATTAGTTAAAGTTAATATTAAAAAATTTAAAAAAAACGAACCCTTAAGGCGCCACCTTAAGGCTGGGACACAATCAACGTGTACGTGTAACGTGAGCCGTTAACGGGGATACGCGAAAAGATGGCTGACGGGAAAGTATAGCGAACGGACACAATCAACGTGTACGGGGAGTATGTGTACGCGAGAGATGGGCAACTTTCATTTCTTCCCGTGTCCCGCACACGGAAAACCAATCAGACCAATAGTCCTGAGAATCCGGGAATGGGAGTCATCTGTCGGCAGATACATCCAAATGTTGAAGATTGCTCTGGGCGAAGACAATTCATTTACTTCCACTTGTTTACAACTGATCTCTTAGCTGCCCCTGGGTAGGTCAATTGTTACCCCGGGCCGCATTAATGTCGATTGTGACCGCTGACTTGCGTTCCCCGTCTCCCGTTAACGTCTCGCGTCACACGTACACGTTGATTGGGTCCCAGCCTTTAGGCTACAAGGAGTCTTCCTCCCATGTGGGTTTAAGTGCACAGTTACAAGGTGGTTGCACTGAGGAAGGACATTAAATATATTTTATATATACTAGAAGTAAAATATGCCCTCTATAAGTTTTGAATAACAAATATTACTTGTCTGAACGATTTTTATAACAAATTTGAACTTTAAATTACATGGTGTTCTATGGGAATATGGGACAAACCCATACAAAATCGTATTTTCATATCTAACATACTGCCATTTTCATGGAAAACAGAAAACAGGAAGCAAAAAGTCCGGGAAATTGATCTTAAATGAAATTCATGCAACTTACCATCTTGTTTATTTAGTTGTTAGCTAATAATTAGAAAAATTGAAGTCAGAATGAGAAAATGGTGCGGCAAATCACGCCAGGTACTCGCGACAGTGGCGTGATCGGAGAATCAAGCGGTTTTAGAGGAGCGGGTGCGGGAAGCAGTGAGGGGTGCGGGGAGCGGGGCGGAGGGCGGAAGAGGGGACCGCGCCAAGAAGAGACGCCAAGAATAGAGAAAAAGACCGCGCCCCCACGCACCATGACGACCCTCCTCCACGACAACACCGCACCACCCCCCCCCTCAACCCACCCTATTCTAACTCCCCCGACCGAAAAAGACACCCTCCTCCCACTACCCGATCTTTCCTAGGATCTCCTATCCCCCCCCCCTACACTCCCTCCCCAAAAGTGTCCTTTCCTGTCAGACGTCGCGCGTCCCTTACCCCGAAAGATACCAAATTGAAAACATCTTCGGAATCTCCGACCCAACGTTACCCAAAAGTCACCACGATGCTCGCCTATCCTATTTAATCGCTTACCAAACCTTCAGAAATATGGCTGCACTGAAGAATAAATTAGTATCACTTACGGAGTTTAAACCGAAGCTTAGCAATTCAAAACACGTTCTATTATTTGTTTTGCCGGACGATTCTGTTGGTCCGTATGTCCCTGGAATCCCGATAGGCTGCTAATCCTGTCATCAGGTTTTCCAGGGACCTGACCCACAGAACTTTACATACATCCATGCCCTGGATGGTGAAAAACCCACCCAGGCGGGACTCGAACCCACGACCCTCAGTTTGCATGGCGAGGACTTTACCCCCCCGCCACCGGGGCTGGCGTTTGTAATTCCACTTTTCCCATTGCATTGCTTAAGAAGCTGCTTTCACCGATGACGAGCCTTCGTTATCGAGCACACCTTGAATACAACGCGAGCATTTGGGACCTTGGTCATTTTAACTAAAATAAATAATTAAATAAAAAAAAGCTGCATGCTTCGTTAAAACTGATACGAGCGAACATACATATAGTGTTCCACAACTTTTTGAGGGATTAAGGTGGGAGCTCCTAAAGACTCGGAGGCTACACGCTAGGCTTAGTTGGCTTGAGATATTCAGAAGTGGTGTGTTTCAGAGCGACACAGAATATTATCGTGATTCCTCACTACATCTCTAGGTCTGACGGAAGCTATAAAATAAGTGAGACACATTGCCGAACAGATAGGTGCAAAAACTCTTTTTCCACGCACAATATGCGACTACATCAAAAACTGAGTTCCAATCAATACACCCGCACAATACAAGTCACCATTTCACCTCCCAAAACCTTATCCCTCATATTTTTACGCGACTGCTGTCCTAACACCCCTGCCAAACGCCCATTCGGCGGCTCGCACGGTAGAGTGTTATTAAAAAAAACAACAAGATTACGATTTTGTTTGTTTCTACCCTATTCACCTATTCGACGACTATATTTTTAATGAACATTGACAAACAAATTCACCCATTGAGACGCTATTTCATTTGGATTGGCTTTACAACTGGAATTCCTTCAGTTCTAATAGATCACAAACAAAAATGCATTGGTACCTTCAAGTTTTCTCCATTCAAATCCATGAGAGAATTCGCTTACAGTTTTACAAAAAATAGTACTTATTTTAGATAGGAAACTGCCAATTTTCCCAAAGCCTCATAAACATTCTCGTTTTGAACACGTGAAATAAATTCAAGTTCGATTTGACAATAAGATTGGTATGATTATTTTAAATCCAAATCAAACGAAGGACTCGTTTCTCTATAAGAATGCAGGATAGAACCTAAAAGACCATTTAGTCGATATCATGTGATAGCTCAACAGCCGCTGTAAAAGCCAACGTGATTGGTTGACATTTAACAATAATAATGCATCTTTACTGGAGTGAGATTTAAACTGAGGCAGTCCCTTCTTCCACTCAACCCCTCGTCAGAAAAATACATGAAATAAGTGTGGAGAAAGAAACATATATTTGTGGGAAAAATGTAAGTCAATAAGATGATATCCAATACGACAAAACCTACCACAGGAAAACATCCACATATGAAGGGGAGTGTGATAAACCTGCGAAAAACTACAGACAGATAAAACTAAGGGTATACCAACAAAATAAAATTCATGAAATACACATGAAAAAAGAAATAATTTCAGGGTAACTTATATATAATTTATTTTTTTCATATTTATATTTATTTAATATTGTATAATTATTTAAATTATACATTTATAATATACATCATTTAAAATTAAAAATGAATAAATAATCCTTACTAATATATAAAAATGTTATGGTGTCTGTCGGACACTATGTTGCTCCATCACGCAAAAACTACCGAACCGATTGCGCTGAAAATTGGCATGAAGATTGAAAATATATCTGGTCGTAGAATAGGCTGTTTTAAAAAGGTCTCAGGGACCCTAAAGGCCCTCCCTGGTGGTCCAACCTGAGTATCGGGTTCGGTGCAGTGGTTTCATTTTCTGCTTTTTAAAAGTACTTTCACACAAGTTAGAGGGTTGGGATTGTTTTATCATAACAGTACAATAATACCGATGTGGCTGAATAAATAAAGGTTCTAATTCTATCAATCGATTTTCTTTTACGGTTCGAATTTCTCAGAAAATCAAGTTTTTAGCTGAAGATCCCAATTTTTCTCTGAAATCAACAATAGCACATTTCCTTGTCAACTACAGATTTGATTTTCAAAGGATATTCACGCCTCTAGTAAGAAAATAAAAACAATAAGACCGTACTGGGAGCCAGAAGAAAACTAGTACCGCATCAGTTATGAATATCACAGACACTACAGCTATCATATAACTGAGCTCCCTCAAACTGTGCTGGATTAAGTATTGTAAAAAACAGGCAGTGTGATTAAATAACGTCGTACTCTCTACTGTATTTCACCGCTATTGTATTGAGAGAAGACACTGACTAAGGTTTTAACTTACTGCTGTCATCGCCAAAGTATATTTTATGCATGACGGATTGGGGAGCGCAGCGTTTCAACGAACTGGAGTCTTCGCCAGTGAAATGTATGGGTCATGCACATTGAAATTATTTTTACGTCGAAATTCAGGCTATTTGATCTGGCAGCCATTAAATTCGTTTCACTACTGATTGAATTTGAAATAACTTTCATCCTCTGAGGGTCTCATTACGACGAGACAAATGAGAAAGCTGCGTATTCCTCTTTGACGCGAATTGGAAAGAGATAACCCGATTATTTTTATTTGGTTCCCCGCTTTATGTCGGAGGCCCGACCACCCTTTCGGAGGCCTTGGGGCAAGCAATCTTCCATTTACATTTAAAACTGTTTCATTTTCAGACGAAGTCATCAATATCTTACGAACTACAAAATACTACGGTTGATTAGATCATTGGAATAAAATAGGGGAAATAGACTGTAGCACAGAAAAGTTTAAGATGACATTTGTCCCGCGATCGACAAGAGACCATAATGGCTGCGTTAAGACTTTATAGTAGATTAAGATGATGTCTTGGTGGTGTAACTGTCTAACACATCTGACCGGCAATTGGGAGATCCGGGTTCGAATCCCGGACGAAATTGACGAATTTTCAAATTACTGCATTGACAAAGGATGTGGTAATCATCATTTGTCAAATAATTTTTTTCAATACGAATTTCAGCTCTTGGTATAGATGAACCAAATTTAAACCTTTAATCACATTAACAGATGAAAATAACACATTAGCAAGAGATACCAGCTTTTCATACAACTCACTCGAAGTTGGTCGAGGAAATACAATCATTTCAATGCGATAATCCACGAAAAATTACATTAGCGTCACTGATTAGATTTAAGGCTCCGAAGAAAATATTCCCCGAGCACTTCAAGGCTATATCAGCTGGTGTGCAAGGTCCTACATTCATAGCAAGCGAAATATTTTCACCGAGCCCGATGACTAACAACCCTTATCTTGAAAACGGAAGATTGCGAAGGCCCTTACGCGAGATCGTGCCCCAGGACGCATTGACTCGAAAACTACGAATACGTCATCCTGAATCACGAGTAAAGGCGGCCGCTATCACTCCGTCCGAAGCACGCCTCTCTCTCCCCCATTCTGAATCCCCCACCCCTTCCATGTTTGACATTCAACCTTTTGTGATCTTACCGCAAGTCTCGAGATAAATTTGACGCCTCCGGCGCCCACATCTCAAGCAACGGAACATCAACGGAGGGTACTGCAAGGTTACTTCGGTTTCTTTGGTGGTTTGTCTAAAAAGTCTGCGGTTAAATGCGGTTTCCAAAGCACTGTACAACCGGTTTGTAAAGAGATATTCACAAAGCGTGCTCCAATGTGGCAGTATATCCAGCACAATAACAGCGGTTGAGCAAAAGAGATTGGAAGCGATTAAGATGTGGGGCTATCGAAGAAAATACAGATGAAGGGAACAGTGAGAATCTACAACGACGAAGTCCGAGGAAAAGTTGATGAAAAAACTTGTAAGAAAAAAAGTAGGCCATGATAAAACATATAGTGGTAATAACCGGTAAAGTTAATATTAAATTGGAATTTGTTACAAGAGTACTTGGAAAATGCGACGATAAAGACTCTCCCTTGTTAGACCCCACCTGGTATACTCTCCCAGAGTTCGGGATCCTCAGGAGAAAGGCTGAAAAACTGAGTAGGAACGCGTGCAGAGAAAATCAGCAATATGCTAGAAAGGCCGTTATGATAGTCTCGTAAGTGTTACTGACCTCTTGCAACAACTGGGACGGGAATCGCTTGCGATTGAACATTAAACTATCTTTTATGTTGACATTATGGACGAGCGAGTCCAATTTGTTTCGTTTCAAAATCATTGAAATATCTGCTTCCAAAAGAGGCTTTTCCATTTAATTGCCGCGCAAGACAGAATTGTAACCCTTTGGATTAAGTGTATGGAAAATTGCACGTCTTTCGGCGGTTTGTCAAAAAATTTGAATAGATTTATGAGCAACGCAATTCACTGACGATGGCGTGCCTGGTGGAGCTCTGAAATAAATCGTTTCAGCTGTCATACGAAGAAAAAATTGGGAAAGTTTAAAAAAAGTACGATATGAAGGTAATGTTGAAGTATACCTTGTGTAAATACTATTATGTAAAATACTATTTGAAATTAAATACATACAATACAAATACATCACATTTCAAAATAAATGTTTTCATCAAATAAATTGCAGTCTTTTTAAAATTCTTAAATAGCACTTACAAAAAACTAATATAGTAGCAGTATGTTTTTCATGTTCCCGGCAAGATTTTGGTATCACGTTTACGTAGTTGGATTATAGATTAAGTTAGCAGTTTCTGTAGTATTTGTAGCCTACCAAAAGTGAGGAGCATGTAGGTAAAAGTTAATTTCTACACTGTAGAGCATGTTGGTGATAAGTGAGGTGGCTTCCATAAGAGAATGGGACAAAGCTACGTTGACAAACATACTAACACGCATTACACGGGTTTAGATGCAAACAATGATAGATATTACTACTCCCATTAACTCATGGATCCAACGAGATACTGTCGCGAGCAGAAAATAAAGCCATGCGAGATGTTTCAAGCGAGGTGACGTGTTACTAATAACGATAAGTTATTAAACACAAGCACGAAGTATAGCCTACCAGTGCCGTTCAGTCTCGTCGTCATACCCCGACAGTTAAGCAGAGACGCGAAAACTATTACATAAAATATCAGATACTTGAAACATCGAACTACTTATCATTCTATGCAGAAATTGAAAACAGGGAAAATTAAATAAATATGAACCTATTACAACGCCAACTATCGCTCCTACTGATGCTACCCACCGACCTTACCCATTCACTGATCGTGCATTGATAACATGGCTAATAGCCAATCGGTAGTCTTTTTAAGCCAAATAAAACACTGCCCATAAAAGACTGAGAGCGATTTCCCATGGGATTTTTCGGGAGACAAAAGCCCGTCTTATCAGTCACAATATACAGTAATTATATTTTTGAAATATGCATAACTTAAGGTAGTTTGATCGAAATATTATTACACCTATAAATCAGTGTATTTCGTCTCATTTAAAAGAAAAATATCTCAATCTTCCAAAGACACCTAAATATCAACCCCTTAACGTACTACTATCGGAAACGTATGACGAAAAATACCAGCCCGTTCACATGGGCAATGGTACGTGTAGGCACTCCAGAGATAGACCTTATTTAAGAAATAAGGAATTTCTAACACCTAGATGTTGTCAAAAAATTAACAGATGGTAGTCGGTGTGTTTTCTCAAATATTTTTAAGAATATATCATACAGTCACCGACAATTGTATTTTTTTCAGGATCACAAAAATCTCTTGTATGATAGAATTGTGAAAAAATTAGTCAAGTTAGACTTATCGAGATATTCATATTTCATTATTTAGATTTTCAGTCATGAAAAAGTATTTAAATGCATCATAAATGATGCTATATTTAATTCATATTTCCTACAGCTGGATAAGTTAAAACGCATACTTCAATTATGGTCTTCATTATGACTAGCGAACTATCTTAACTCAAACCCGACAACTCGGCAGCACAGAAAAAATAAGGATCAGATCCGGAAGATTGCGTGGAAAACAGAGGGAATGCTATAATATGGAATGTCCCCAGAGGAGTAACATTCAAAAAATAGAACATTAATGACCCGCGCTAAAAACGAAAATCCATCTTCTCCACCCCACCTACGGAAAACGGAAATGAAAGGAAAAGACAGACCCGCGTCTAGACAGAAATGTGACGCGTGTCGCTAGGAAGCTCAATAGCTTTAACTTTAATGCGACTTATGAGACGTGGAATTGACGGAGGATGAAAAGAGCACGGTAGATGGAGAGGAAGTCAAAGGACGCGACATTAGATATGGGCGGTGTAAGAAAGGAATTTGTCAGGAAAAGCTATGATGGAGAAAGAGTCGATGGGGATGACTGAGGAGGAACCCGCGCTTCGAAGTAGCTTTCTTGATACACATAACTTTCATTGTAATACGTAAATTTAGGCATTACGCTGCCTTGTACATTTTCTTCATATAAATAATCCTTTGGTTAAAATCGGATAGGAAAAAAAGCGTTGAATCTAAGAATTAACCTCATCACGAAGACCAGTAGTTATATAAGTATACCGGGCTTAACTTCGAGGAAACGCAACATATGAAATAATTTCTCGCTTTGTAATTTCCATACTTTTTTTTACCGACCATGGTTTCGACATACAGTATCATTTTCAAGGTGAAATTGACAAACCTTGAAAATGACATTGTAAGTCGAAACCATGGTCGGTAAAAATGACAAAGTGTGGCTTGTAATACAAAGCAAGAAATTATTTCACCAGTAGTTATGCTTACTCCAGCCTCTATCGCTACTTCGGCACGATTTGATACCACGGTTTTTTAACGAACTGTGGGAAGGTTACAATTCTCATCAGGCATAAGACATTTTAAAATGTACGTATTCTCTTCGGGTTTTTGCCGCGTCGATCGATTTTTGGGGGGACAACAGTTTCGCCTGCCTTCCAGCAGGCTTCGTCAGGTCCCAAGCAGGCGAAACTGTTGTCCCCCAAAAATGGGCCGACGCGGCAAAAACCCGAAGATAATACGGTCATTAAATAACCGCGGAAGCCTCCGTACCCATTTAAAAATGTATATAAAATGCCAAATTTTGTATTATTTCGCTATGAAATTTGGGAAACAAGGTGGACAGCAGAGGTTCCTCTTGGCAACCATCCAATATTCATCACAGTATGACGGCTATGTGCTCTGACGAAAACCGGAAGTTTGTTATTTAACCCTGAATTCTCCTGAAAAATTACCTATGGCCTAAGCTGAAAAAAAATACTTTAGCTGCCTCAACATCCAATGCACTTATACAAGTTCTTGAACCACACTATTCGGGCAGAAATTGAATGAAAAAGTTATGTGAAGGGATGCCACCACACTGTGATCAAGGCAATGCATTTCAACGTAAAAATTCATCATGTTAAAAGCCAATATATCTTCATAAAATAACCGATGACGTAGTTCGATAGTAGAGATTTTACTTATAATGTAGTGAAAAATCAAGACAGATTATAGAGTACGCCTAAAATAAAGCTACCTTCTTAAGAGACAGGAGAACGTTGAAGGAAATTATAAAAGGGAGAGTTTTAGGCGCAGGAACACTCAAGACCTCCCATTACACTCATCCAGAATTTCGTGTGATATTCAATATTTCCCTACCGTAATTAGCCCTTAAGGTAGTGCGAGCGAGATAGTTCCCTAATCATGACAGAGACCATATTCGATATATACGTTTTAATTTCACCACCAGTGAGACACGCGAATTATAAAGCATTATTATTGGCACAATAAATAGTTTTATATGACAAAAATTGTAAGTAATCAAATGAAAATATCTTAACAAGCCTTTAACTTGACTCATTTCTTTCACGCGGTACGTTTGAAACTCCATCAAGAGTTTATTCACTCGGAAGGTTTATTGTGTTATATTCACATTAACACGGAAGGTTTATTGTGATCCCGAAGAATTTACTGTGGTGACAATATGATTAATTTTCAAAAATAGTAGAGAAAACACAAACTAAGCACTGTTGATTTATTGACGAGATTTAAGTGTAAGAAATGCCTCATTATAATAAATATGGTCTCTCGGGAGTGCATAGACGTACCATTTACCAAGTATAACGGCTGGTGTATTTTGGCAAATATCTCGGAAAGTAATGTGGTAAGGGGTTGAATTTTTAATGTCAATGGAAGGGTGATACATTTTTCTTTAAAAGGAGGCTAAATTTATAGATTTCTAGGTGAAATGATATTTCGCTCAAACTACCTTGACTGCTATCGTCGGGTCTTTGTTGACCCGACGTAATTTGTTCTTTGCCAGTACAGGTAAAATGGCCGCTCGCAGCAACCTTGGATACAATGCAATCTTAGGGAAGAGGGGGGAACGAACCAGTTGAACTTAAGACAGTGCAAGCGACGGCTGTTGTTTACGAACAATGCGAAAAATCGGGTCAAAAAAGACCCGAAGATAGTGCGTACGATGCCAAAATTCACAATAGTAGTTAGGGGTAAGGATCGGGGTCATGGGTAATTCGTGCCGCACAATCATGGAACGGAAAAATTGCTATTTAAAATTTTATACGCGATCATTAGTCAATTAATCCCAAAGTTGATTCTAAAACTATAGCGATGGATTATTGAACGACACAGATCCTGAAAACTGGTCCTCCCATTTAACCATCCCATACCTCTTATTGCCCCCTCATAATCACGTCGTTTGTATACTTCCCTCACGGTATGTTGTCCTTGAAAAGGATTAGCCGACCTAAACCACTTCCCGTCCTAAAGATTCTCCTCCAACCCCACCACTACATCCTCTCCAAACATCGACCCAAAATGGGGACGGGACGTATGACTTGGGAGACCATTATCTCAATATATATAATTGTTATTTTATGCAATATTCCATCACAATCACAAACGGAAATACAATTGCAAAACAATAGTGAAAACCTGGTATCTCATCTTATTTAAGTCGGATGCAACTATATGCTTACATGATTAAATTAGATAATAGATGAAAATAATATATGGATTACGTCATCCAGATATTATGAGAAAAAAAGTAAAACAATTTAGGTCCTTCTAAGCCAAAAACACTTGTCAGAGGGTGCCTTTTATATAAAAAAAATTATGGAAGTCCATTGGTTTCGGACTCTTTAGTAAGCAGCCGCTCTTCCAGTTGTTTCTTGAGAGCACACATATTTCTAGTATAATTCATGGCTATAGGCTAAATCCATTTAACAACCCAGGGACTACATGTGCCAAAGACCTCTTGTGACGGAGGCTAAAATACTTGGGTAACTTATTCAATTGTCGCAGGTGCAAGTCCATATTAATCACACGGGAGTTTTTTAAAAATATGCTATCGAAGAAGTTGTCACACACTAACAAATATTTATACAGTTCTGTTAAAGGTAACAAACATAGATTTTTATACTTTCTCTCACGTTTTTCTCCAAAGACATCCAATGAACGATCATTTTATTTAGCAGATGAATAACTTACTTCAACAAAATGGAGATTGTACTACCCCAAACCGTCAAACCATAGTGTATTATGGCCTCAGCTAAACCTTGATACATTGATTATTTCACATCATTAGGCAAGGAGTACATTAGATTTGACATTTGAAACAAAATAAACCTCGGTAAGTCACATATAAAATTGAAACGGTTACTAAAACCAAATTTTTCATCTAATATTTTTCCCCAGTATTTTAGGTATTTATCTCGAGCAGGTTTTGCACAAGAAAAAATGCGGTAAGTTTTTCACGGTTGGACTCCCTGGTTAGAGTGTAAACAAATGTGGGTGAACTTGATCTACTTACCAGAAGTATTTAGTAAAGATTATTTTTGTTAGTTGCCCTTCATTCATTGATATTAACGGGAAACGGTTCCACTAAGTTACGCCAGAAACTGCTGATCAAAAAAAGACTTCCAGAGCAAGCTTGTGCATTTACATCAGTATAAGGCTCAGGAAAAAAGGGAACGTGGGGAAGGAATAAATCATTCTTACAATAAAAATTTCATTAGCCATCTGTCAAAACAGGCGAACAACTAGACGGGGCTGGTAATCAGACATAAGATCGCTATCATGAGACGCCACATGTCCGGTCACTTCAGGAGTCACTGGGGTTACTCTGGGGAATAGCGCGATAGCGAGACGCGAGGAATTCATTAACTAATGGGTTAACTAATTAAAGAAGCAGCTACAGAACATGGAATGTGAGGTAGGTGAGAAAAAAAGGAGGCAGGAGATCGGATGAAGTCGGTGAAATTTTCAGATGACGATTGATAAAATCGCCACAAAAAAGGAGACAATAAATTTCCGCACTCAAGCTCTACTTGCGAAGTACTCTATTTTCTCTGATTGGACCCTTATGAAGTAGGACTAGTTTCAGATATAGATCGAATACAGCGGAGGGCAGCTAGATTTGTTAAAAATTGTTATGATAAACATAGTAGTGTTACAAAACTGTTGAGGGAATTAGGGTGGGAACCTCTATCCAATCGAAGAGAAAAATATAGTTTAAATCTTTTAAGAAAGTTTGATGTAGACTATTTTTTGCCCGACGTTCAAAATATTTTGCTAGAGCCAAACTATTATGGCAGGAACGATCAGAGGAATAAGATTAAGGAAATAGACTGCAGAACCGATAGATTTAAAATGTCTTTTTTTCCACATACAATAAGGGACGATAATAGTTGTGATAGATCAGTTCTAGGATACTGACTAGGTTAAATAGGATTTTTTTCTGTAGTGCTAAATATCTTAACATGAATTCTAGATACTAACATCTCATGCAATCTCCTGCATAATATACTCCTGCATGTCTTAGCACCTTGTAGGGCTATCTATCTGTCACATTAATAATACTAACCAGTAGTTATATCTTGAGTAGTGTACTGCATGGTAGCATGTTCCTCTACGTATCACTCTCCTGGTTGTGGTCTGACTATGTACCGTTGTCCTGACTGCTTTGGCCTGCGCCTGGCATTCAGGGGAACGTGCGCGGTTCTGAATTGAACTGGGATGAGTGCTGCATGCCTGGTGTGGAATCACCCCGTGCCACACACCCTAGTGGTGGCTTGCACGGTATTTCGTAGATGTAGATGTAAACGATCAAAAGCCTAATATGGAGCGTGGTATGTATGGGTCGGAGACTTGATCATTGCGAAGGGAGGATGTACGTGGACTTGAGGCGTTTGAGATGTGGGTGAGGCAAAAGATGGGTGACCTGGGTGGCGAGAAGGACGAACGAGGAGGTAATGGATATGGTTGGAGAGGAGAGGAAACTAGTAGCGGAGGTTCGGAGGAGGCAGAAGAGATGGACGGACGACTTTTTGAAAGGAGAGGGAATGTTGAGGGAAATAACAGAGGGGAGAAAAATGGGGAAGTGTGGATGAGGATAGGAATTATGGATGAAGGATGGAGAGGGTGAGCTGGGTGGCAAGAAGGACGAACGAGAATGTATTGGATATGGTTGGATAGGAGAGAGGTTCGGAGGAGGCAGAAGAGATGAATGGGAGGACGTATTGAAAGGAGAGGGAATACTGAAGAGAGTGACAGAGGGGAAAACACAGGGGAAGCGTGGAAGAGAAAGGAAGAGGATAGGCATTCTGGATTAAATAAGACGATGTGAAGAATTCGAGAGGACTAATGGCGGGGGCCATCCATAGGGATAGGAGTGAAAACGGATTGGAATGAGTACTGTCCAAAAACCTACCAATCAGCTGGTAAAATACTTAGATGAATGAAATTGACCGTTCATTTCCACAAGTTGTCACCAATACTTCAAACGTACGTCGAAAATGGGCTTAACCATGGATACACTGTTGAAGGAAGGGGATGAAGATAAATCAAATGATAACTAATGAAAAGAAATTTCCAATAAGTAAGATTCGAGACAGAATATAAGGCTAGATGGGGTGCATAAAATAGATCATGTACATAGTTTACACTCCAAGTTAGAATGTTGAAGGAAAATGACTACAGCGGTAGATAACTCGAATGTAAACCTGCCCTGGCCAGGAGAATATTTTTGAATGGAGAGAAACTGATGAATACGAAGCATGGTGCTGCATTGGTCGGTAAAGTATCCGTTGCGGACGAACAGGGAAGTTGAAAAACGGTGGGAGCGGAAAGGAAGCCGGTGGCGGAGATTCGGCGAAAGCACGATTATAAAGGTGAAGAAGAGTAGAGCGTGGAATGGAGAGATGAAGGAGGAGGTTAGGAATTTATTAAAGTGGCTCTGGCTTGACGAAGTGACTCAAGACAAGTACTTAATTACAAATTGTTATATATTAGTTTAAAAATACTGCTTTCGCTGATGAAATGAGTAACCTATTAAAAACCAAAATAAAAGTATAAATAGGCATATTATTACACGTATACATTTTCAATAACCATATACGTCCAGCTATAGGCGTCGACTATAGCGCTATTTGCATGAAACTACAGCGTTTTGACTTCAATTGCAGCAGTAATTTACTACTAACTTTAATAATTATGCGGTAATATGCCAATAGTTTATTTATTTTTAAATTTCCAGGGATATTTGAATCATAAAAAGTGTTAATCAAAAACTTGAATATGCTTTCTCGTTCAATTTGACGCTTTTCTGCTGTACTCTGACCCCTCTCCATAGAGCACACGTTAAAAAATCCACTTTCAAGGCTAAATTACAGTAAAAATAGCCCGGAAACTCTTATTTTATTTTCGTCTCAGTTTATAAATCGTACTTCATAGATGCTTTATTCCAATTTCCAGAAAATCTGGAATAAGTGACCCTGAGGTCAGAGTCACCTTCAAGCATCAGCCTAAAATTAGTAAATTTCATAGAATCTGCCTCACTGAACAGTGAAAAGTTACAGGAAAACAAACACATAACTTGTCAAAATTTTGCAACCCTGCACTTAAACAAGACTGAGAAATTGGTCCCAGTCAATGAGGTGTATGGAGAGGGCATTGCGTCATCAAACTGTAGCCTGACAACAAAAAATATAACCATATCGGTTGTCCCTACTCTTTCGTTTTAATTACATGACGGAATGGACGAATTAGCGGATGTATAGCAAGTAAATTCACCATTTGTTCGAACTTAATGGTAAATAACTATTGAAGCATATATTGGCAACTTATTGCCATGTACTCTACTAGATTTTACTGTAATTTTCACCAGGAATGCAGATTATTCATCGAACTTTAATACATAAAAGTATATACATAAGAAAATTGCCCATTAAAAGTAAATGCATGCTGATTTTAGTTGTTGATGGGCAACATTGTAAAGTTGCGAAATTAGAGCATCAGTCCATAAGTACTGAAGGAAAATGGGTTAATACAAATGGCGGAAAGGCCACACCCACGTCGCAGCTTCCATAATTGGCCAACATATGATGTGTCATCTCCATCTACTTCAATGATCCCAGTAAACTATTCCAAAAAGAAAAGTCCTTGAATTGGTCTCTGAGTGCAACTACTAAGAAGAAACGAACGTCGAGGTGAAAAGTGAATGGTTGGGATAGAATATAAAGTCTCTTCAACTTTTCAACAAAGTTGAAAATTTGGCAATTAAGATGGAGATAGCTGGTCTGGGGCTGAGAATGGTAAGCAAAATACTGTGAGCTGAGGTAGGTGACTCCTGTAGGGACGAACACAGAGTATTTCAGGGGAGCAATATCTAACTGTTGTTGCAAGTCAAAAAATGCTATCTGACCTGCAGCCTTTGTAGACAGCACCAAGTCTAAAAATCTAATCCCTCATCATGATGGAAACTTTGGCAATTTTGACTATAATGCAACTTTGCTGTCATATGATGCACAACCACTTCCTAAAACCAAGCTCTTCAGATTTGATGTAGCCAAAAGTGTCAACCATCAAGAAAATTAGGAATACTGATAAGAGGAGAGATTAAGGACAGGGTGTGGAGAAAACACATACTACATGTGTGAGAAGGGACATCAATAGAAGATTATCAGTCATGTAGTTCTCCTGTTTCAACACTTTTATAAGATACTAGCGGACCCGAGAGACGTTGTCCTGCCCAAATGTTGGCTTGCCTGCTATTAGCGGGTTCAGCAAACATTATTTTGATATTCGAATTTCCGATAAACCATATACTAAGTGACATTTGACATTGAGTTTGACATTTCAATCTTTTTGCTTCCTCATTATGTGATTTGCTGTTGCCCAAAGCAAAATCAAAAATTGAATGCAATTTCTTGTTGCCCTGTGCCGTTCAATTCTCGTGTCATGGCCAGACGATATTTGGTGCTTGTCATTGGCACATTTGGCGAAAGAGGCGGTACTTTTCGTGAGATTGGTGGTAAGTATAATAATGTGATAGCAAAAAAGATATTGCTGTTTTCGTATATGAGTAAATGTCTGACAGTTCTGTTTTTTCATATGTATTAGCTGTGGGGAGAAGACTGTGTGGAACTCAGTTGGTCTGTGAGCTCATATTGGATATACAGGAGACTCCAGATGTGGCGACTCATGAAAATGGACGCTTCTATGCTGGGGATCCACTGAACAATAAGTACACCAAAGATTGACGGCGAGTAGCAGAGGAATGTGACGCCTTACCAATAACATATGAAGTAAATTTGAATGATTTTCATTTTGATGAACTAATAGCAAACAAAGAAAAAAACTCAATCATTTCAATGACTGTCATATTTTTAATAATGTAAAAAAGTAAAGAATTGAAATAAATTTTGAATCTTAATACTAAAAGAAATAAAGTTGATTTTGTTTTTATCTTAAAGCGAGTTGATTATGCTTTTCGTCAATCCCTGAGGTGTATAAATGAACAAACTTGATGGTTTACCAACGCGAGAACACACAACATATAATAGGCCATGTGAGAAGCATGGATTTTCTAGTTCCTATCCTCAAAAGGACATTGTTTGGCCTTGTGACTTATTAATAGTCATTGCAAATGCCAAGTGAATTGGAAATTGTAGGTGTCTGAATGGAATGGGTGAGTCTGAAGGGAGCATTGGGATCCGTGGTAACCCTGAACGATCCTGGTGAAGAATGATCATAGTAAAGAGGTATATAGATATAAATCTAATACGTAGGGTGCTTTTCAGCCATATATGTGTTAAACTACTTAGCACAGAGCAAGTTCCAATGACATTCTTGATGCCACCTGCACTAAGTAGATAGGCACACAACTTCACTGCAGTCTGCCTAAACCAGCTAGTGCATCAGCAGATGAAACTTGTGATGGTAGGGGAATACGTAGAAATAGAAACAAATATCTCAACATTAGGCTAATTATGATGATAACTTGAAAAAAAAAAAATACAAATCAATTAAGAGATCTTTCAAGAGAAAAGTATGACCACTTCTTCAAAAATTTGGAATATAGTCTGACCTTTTTGTCAACATTTTGGGATACACCTTTCCGACCGGTAACTTGAATGTATGCTCACCTGCTACAATAAGTGCTACAAGGTGATTGGAGAGCACCCATAGCTTCCAAGTCTCTGGCACCTCCCAGCCTAATCCTACCAGCAACTCCTTCAGACACCAAGTTTGCTCACAGTATTTTATAATGATTCAAGGATCTTTCTTTTGCATTGTTATCATTTTGCATGAGAAATCTTTCTTTGAATGGCAAATGAATCTTTAAAGTATGTTCAACACATTCAAAGGCCTACCCAGAGTGATGCAACATGTCTCTTCCACTATTCATCAAAGGACCTGACTTCTAATCACATGATAAATTAAGTTTCTTTAACATAACATTAAAAATGTTTCATACTTGTCATTCCCCATACTAAAGTTTGTCAGGCCTGAAGCTATAGTGATTCCCTAGAGTCAGGCTTCAGTCATCATTTTTACATTTAATATTCACACCAAACAGTAAAGGTTTTGGCATTATATCTTCTGCTAGAATTGTACTTTAACACATTTAATAGGCCAGGGTTGAAATTCGCTACAAAAAAATCATTTGACTATAATCGAGTATAAAGGCGAATTTCGTCTCATGTGCTACAATGTAGACTTGTGGCCTGAACATCTAGTTCGCATAAACCCCCCTCGAAATTCGCCTTGAAGGAAGATGGCTTGGTGGTGTAACTGGCTAACACACCTGACCAGCAATTGGGAGATCCGGGTTTGAATCCCGGTCAAGTCAAATGATTTTTTCATAGCGAGTTTCAACCCTGGTGTATATGCACCCGTGCGAGTGACTTCCTACCACATCATTTGTTAAATGCAATGTTTGGAAATTCATTTAATAGGGTTAAATTCAGGTCTCCACTTAAGACAACAAGTTGATGTTTTTACAATTCAATAACAGAAGACTACACTCAAGATGATTTTTCCATAGATGAACAAATACCAATACCTATACCCTCGGCCCATAACACGCAGGCTGATTTTAGAACACATTTTGGAGTAAAAAAGTGTGTCCTATGGGCCGGGAAATACAGTATGTGTTTTGTTCCCAAGTTCCTCCTTTATCTCACTTGAACTTTAAACAGAGTCTGTCTTTGACAGTCATTTTTGGTGAGAAAACTCAAACCCTCTCCCATTGGCACATCACAGGCATGGTTCTAAACTAGAGGGAGAGGAGAGTAAAATGATTTTTGTTGAGTTCCTCTCCTCATTCTCAGCTAAGTCCCACACTTCCCTTACATTCCCACTCAAATTCCCTACAAATACCCCATGTCATGACAAAACATGTATTTTGCTGTTGAAAGAAATTTGAGGGACTAATAAAGCTTGTTCTTTTTTTATATGTATCGCAGACTTGGATGATCTGAAGGGATTTGAGGAGGCACTGACTGATAACCATACCAACAGAGACATGGAGAAATTATGTGCACTCAAGTTAGGGAACAGATAAAAAGATAACGAGAAGACCTACAGAAAAACCAATCACATCAAAATTTTCCTTATTTAATGGTATACTCCAAATTTTTAAATGCATTTTAATATTGTTTACTACGGGTATAATGTAAAAAGTACTGGTTTTTGACAGTGTTCGAGCAAAGCTCCAACTTTGATAATTCGTAACTCAAACACAAGTATTACTGTTATGACAACCATATTTCAGTCATGGGTAGATAAATTATATTTGCCATATTTGTTACACGTTTCAGCATCATATCTTTAACAGGAAAATGGTTGTTATTAATTTTTTTAATGATTGCATTTCAAAACTAGGGCATGATATGATTTCGTTCTTGGTCATGTTGCAATCGGTACTCCTTGAACATTCCCGATATTTAATTGTCCAATACATCAATAAACATGTTTTATTTATGCCTAATAATACCATTCCTAACAGACCTATCAGTCAAGATCATAATTTTCCAATTCTTATACCTGCCATAATGCAGCAATCATAATAGGCAAATGGAATGTTAGGACTATGTTAAGGGTGGGCAAGTTAGAGAATATAAAGAAAGAGAGAAGGTAGGTGTAACTATAATGGGTCTGAGTGAGGTAAGATGGAACAATATCAGAGACAATTGGAGCAATGATTATAGAGTGATATATAGCAAAGGAGAGGAAAGCCCGTGTGGTGTTGAATTAGTAATGAGCAGGAAACTTGGTAGATAGGTATTCTATGCAGAACAGATGAGATATAAAATCATAGTCGCTGGGCAAGAGGCAGATTCAAGAACCTAGTTATAATCCAAGCTTACATGCCCACCTTGATTCATATAGAGGAAGAGGTAGATGGGGTGTACAATCAGGTGGAGAGAATAGTTGATGTAATACCTTAATACCTGGTAGCAAGCAGTTAGTAGTAATGACGGATTGGAAAGCAGAGGCAGGTGAAGGAAGAGGTGGGTGGGAGGAGGGCGAATATGGGCTAGGAAGTAAAATGACCAGAGTGAGAAAGCTGTAGAGTTTTGCCGGAGAAACAACCTTACAATCACAAATACATGGTTAAGCATCACCTTCCATGCAGGTACACATGGAAGAAGCCAGGGGACACAGATAGGTTCCAGATAGATTATATAATGGTGAGACACATTCAGGAATAGTGATAAAAACTTATATACCTATCCCCGGGCTGATGCACACACAGAAAACAACTTATTAGTGATGAAATGCTGTGTAAAACTCAAAAAAGATAAAGAGAGGAAGGAAGGTACTTAAGTGGAATGCAGAGGCATTGACTGGGGCCAAGAAAAAGAAGTATCGAGAGCAGGCTGATAAAATCGGGCAGTGAAACCAGTGGAAGATGATTGGGGAAGTTTGAAAATAGGCATTGTAGAAGTGGCAAATGCAATGGTAGAGACTACTAGGCCTACTAAGCGTCATTAAAATTAAAAGACCACAAGTCATAGAGAGAATGATGATGGAGATGTTGGAGAGAAGGAAATGGAAGATTTGAAAAGAAACAAAGAAGGCAAAAGAAGCATGTTGGAGAGAACAGAACAAATCCTTGGAAAATTTTCAAATGGAGGGAAGGACAGATGCAGTGTACAGGAAGGTTAAGCAAATGACATGTGCTAGTAAGGGAAGGGGAATGGCAGTAATAACAGAAAAGACAGGAAAGTTGACCTTAGAGACAAAAGAGATCGAAGAAAGATGGAAGGAATATGTAGAGGAGCTCTAAAGTTAGGAAATTAGGCGCATTTGGTTGGATATACAAAAGGAAGACGACATAGGCAGAGATGGTATTGGACCATTATCCTTGACAGTAAAAATATTCAAACATAGCAGGTGAGATCTGATGAAATTGCCATGAGAAAAATTCGGCCTGCACCAGGGATGGAACCACGGACCTTTGGTTTGACGGACCAATGGCTCTAGGATCTAGTTCCTTTGTATCCACCAAAATTACCATGAGAATTAGGTAGCCTGGATAGCGTAGTGGTCTGCACATTGGTCTGGCAAACCAAAGGTCTGTGGTTTGATTCCCGGTCCAGGCCGAATTTATCTCATGGCAATTTCATCAAACCTGACAGTAAAATCAAAATAACCATATGAGATATGAAAAGGAATAAGGTGTTGAGAACAGATAACATACTGGCAGACTTTCTAAAGAGTATAGGCCAGAATTTAAGACGGAAACTCTTTGCAATGATTCATCGGAATTATGAGGATCGAGTGTGGCCGGAGAATTGGATGAAGAAAACACTAGTTCTGATCGGAAATCAAAAACTTTCAAGTAATGGTCCACGAATATATTACTTGAAAGTTTTTGATTTCCGATATGGAGAGGTTCCACAAAGTGAAGCCTGAATTTATTAGTTACTAATTCTGTTACCGAAGAAGTTCAAGGTAAAAACAGTGAAGACCATTAGTTTGATATCCCAAGACGCCCAAGTAATCCTTAGAATGATAAATAGAAAATTAGACAGCAAGAGCAACAAATACCTGGGGGAAGACCAATTTGTATTTAGGAGAGGGACGGGAACTCAAGATGCCAAATGAGTAATGAGGACGCAAGCAGAAAAAACCTAGAATATAGGCAGGAGGTTTTTCCACCCTCTATAGATTTTGAGAAGGTACTTGATAGAAAGAACTGGGAAAAATTAATAGAAGTGCTGAAGAAATTAGGAGTTCATTCTCATAAGAGGATGGATGACTAATTCATAATCATTATATGAACCAGGCGTCCAAGTTAGGAAAGCTGATAGAGAATCAGATGGGCCATGATTGGATGGAGATTGCTTTTTCACATGTGTACAGAAGAAATGGTAAGGGAGGCATAAGGGGATATGGAGATAGGAATAAAGGTAAGAGATCTGATAAGACAATAAGATTTGCAGATAACCAAGCATCGGTTTGGCTGTCATCAAAGGGGTTACAGTCAATTACGAATGCGATAGAGGTGCAATGCGAGAGGTATGGGATGAAGATTAACCACAGGAAGACAAAAGTGGTGATATTGTCTAGAAGCAAGAAGGCAGGGCAAATCCACTCTGTACGTTGAGTTGACCCATACACTGCATTGATTGGAATGGATCAGCCTTGCCCAAATCTGTCAATGCAGCAATGAAGTTGCTCATAAGAAGAGAATGACTCTTATGAAGAAACTCTCGTCTCAGTGAAAATACTATAGCGCAACTGCCTTTAATCCTCCCCCTACTACAATATAAACAGACCCGGCGTCTCCTCCCCACACTTTCAGTTAAAGATTAATTAATTTGTCCAAGTACGTTTTTCCTCCAAAGGAACTGGAGCTCCTTCAAAAGGGTCTGAAATATGTTCCCGACCTACCAATTTTGTCCAGCAATTTACAAAATCTAGTGGAAGATTGTTAATTAGCCCTGCTAAGAGATGAGCCAGGAGCCAAGCATCTCATTGCCTACCAGATCAACCTATCAGCTAATGACTCTAAATTCCCAACCTCTCAGCTACATTGGCTCTGAAAACCTCTGTTTTTGGAAATAACTTCATGGTGCAAAAAGCAGACAGAGGCAACACCATGTTGATCACCAAGAGAAGACTACATCCAGAATGGCGAGGATATCATCCACGCAAACAACATCATCTAACCCCCAAGTGACCCCACTCCAAATTTCCAGGTGTGTTAAAGTGTCATTAATTCATGCTCCATGTTTTTCTGCCCCACTTTAAAAGCCAATCTTACCCAAATGAATCCCTTAGTGCCTCGCTTCTTCAGTCTTCCCAAGTCCATAAATCTAACATTCCAATAAGGCCAGTGGTCTCAAATGTGTAGGCCCCCAACCACCTTGTAGCCCATTAGTTGAATAGCATAATTTGTCAGTACTCGAAATTTTCCCTCAAGTTTGGTGTACAAGTCTGCTACAATGACCAGCATTCTATGTAAGAAAGTTCAACCACAGAATTGAACGCACTCCTGTCTCCTTAAATGAGTGCAATTTATTCACAAATATCCCCCAAGCAGAATCTAAAGGAAATCACACTCCTCAAGGCAGGCTCTCGCTCCCGTGATGAGTGATATTTATTCCTTGACTAATGTATGTGTGACATTAAAAAATATAAAATTTACAAATAGTCTGAAGTGTTGGCTATGGGCTCCCCACTATCCTCTCTTCTGACAGATATAAATTTGGGCCATTTTGAAAGAAATCTGTTGTCCCAGAACTCACAACTAATTAAAAACATGTTTTGCTGGTACAAATATGTTGATGTTATATCTTTTAAACCTGGTCAGGCTCCGTGAGACAACTTGAGTTGCTCAAAAATTTGTTAAATAGTGTTGACAAGTGCTTGAAATTCACGAAAGAGACTGAAACCAACAGTACTTTAAACTTCCTAGATAGGTATCAAAATTTCCTAAGCCAACCATGAACTAAAAACTTTCAATTTTCAGGAAAGACATTTAAACTGACGAACTACTCCTCATCAAGGCACCATTTATTGCAAAAATTAGCAGCTCTATATTCATTACTATACAGACTACTAAGTATTCCCAAGTCAGAAGCCAACCAAACCGGCAGGCCGTCTACAACTAGAAAATTTTTAAAAATTTAATCAGGAAAGGATAGAGTGGACCCTTTACTAAAGAGTGGTGTGTATAAACTGACATGTAATGTGCGCACAGTGATATGTGCTGGTCAGACTGGTACAAGTATTAAAACTAGAATGAAAGAGCATGAGGCATGCTTCAGAAACAATCCTTCCTCTTTTTAGGCAAAACACTTGTTGGATCACAATAAAAATAGTAATTTCAATCCACAAATCCTACATGTTAAAAGAAGGGTTCCAAGTTTAATGCCTTGGATCAAGTGGGATCATAACATTTGTAAAAATGGATAAATTACCATTATTTTAATTGCAAAAAAGAGCAGCAAGACTGATGAAAATGCTCATTACCTTGCCCCTTGTAGACCTATTTTTAGGAAGCTGGGCCTCATACCCTTTTCTTGTATGTGTGGCATGTGTCGCTATATATTCATAATAATATGTATTTCTCAATTTAATACAGAGAACACTCTGCATACTCATTATACACGAAGTGCCAAAGATTTATATGTGCCATTTGTGCATTCCAAAACTGCATTGCTTGTCCCAAATTCAATGGGTCGCAGACTTTTCAATGCTTTATCCAATAATCTCTAATGTATTACAGTGTTGATGAAATTATTAATAACAAAATATAACAATTCTTGCATACATTTGATCTGTCCCCTATCGTGTATATGATTGGTGGATTAAGAAAATTATTATTATTATTATTGTTAATGACATTTTGTACCATTCCCCCTCCCCTATACTGAACATTCTCTTCCCTGGAGGCCAATGCCTTCATCCACCCTGCCACTACCCTCCTCTCTATGACAGTAGTGACTCATAATGGTGCTACCACCCCTTTCCCCAACACCATCTTCCCCGCCTCCTCATCTCATGACAAGACTGTGACTAACCCACCACCCACCCCCTCCTGACTATTTACACTGTAGCTCCAGACCCACTCCCGCTAAGCCCTTTCTCACTCCTTTCCCCCTTCCCCACCATCCCCTCCCCTCTAGCAAAGATGCAGATTTTGAAGGTCTGTCATCTGACCTTAACAACGTCCATTCGTGGGGCCAGGAGTGGAGCTTAGACCTAAATATTAGCAAATGCACCACAGTTCACTTTCTGCGAAAGTCATCACACAAATGCCAAACCTACAATGTGGGTGGAGTAAACATAATATCTTCAGATACAGTTGAATATCTTGGAATTACCTTAACTTCAGATATATCGTGGGGAATACACATACAAAACATATGCATCACAGCATTTAAAAAACTAGGTTTTATTAAGTGTATAATGAGATGGTCTTTGGATGAAAAAGTAAAAGAGAGATGCTACTTTGCTACTAAGAGAGATAAAAAAGAAATACTACTGGTTAGGCCACACCTCGTATACACCACAAACATTTGGGACCCTGGTCATAAAGATTTAACAAAAAAAAATTAATAAAATACAAATAAAAGCAGCACACTTCTTTAAAAAACTGCTGCGAACGAACATGTAGTTTCACAGCTGTTAGAGGGATTAAGGTGGGAGCCCCTAGAGACTCAGAGGCTGCACGCTAGGTTTAGGCTGCTTGAGATATTAAGAACTGGTGTGTTTCAGAGAGACACAGAGAATATTGTCATGATGCCTCACTACATTTCTAGGTTTGACAGTTGCTATAAAATAAGAGAGATACACTGCCAAACAGATAGGTACAAAAACTCATTCTTTCCGCGCACAATAAGCGACCACAATAAAAACTGAGCTCCTCTAAATAAACTTCCATAATACATGTCACCATTTCACCTCCAAAAATGTTACATCTTTACACGGCTGGTGACCTACCACCCTTCCCAAACGGCCATGAAGCGGCTCGCTGGGTATTATGTAGATGTAGATCTCAATACTTGACTGTGATAAATTCATTCCACTCCCCCTCCTGACCACATTACATTGTAGCTTCCCTTTGCCCTCCTACCCTAACTTCTCCCTCCTTCCTGCCTTTTATACCACCTAGTCTCGGATGGTACATATTTGTAGGCCACGAACTTGAAATTTTACCCGATCTACATCTACATACCACCCCAAGAACCAACGTATGGGCATATGGCAGAGAATGTAAGGACACCAGCGATGTAACGGTGTATGGGATAAGGTTTTGACAGGTGAAATAGTGATGTGTATTTTGGTAGGGAAATAGTGGAGCTCAGTTTTTATCGTGGTCAGTTACAGTGCATGGAAAGAACAGGTTTTTGTACATATCTGTTCAGCAAAGTATCTCTATTATTTTATTGCTTCTGTCAGACCCAGTGGTGTAGTGGGGCATAATGATAATATTCTCTGTGTTGCTCTGAAAGTAACATATGTTGGTCAGACGAGTGGAAGTTTTAAAACTAGTTATTAAGAGCATGAGGCATGTTTCTGAAACAATAATAGGTCCTCTTTGTTGGAAAAACACTTGTTGGTACACAATCATCATAGTAATTTCAATCCAAAATTCTTCGCCTTGTTTTCAACAACTTCCCACAACTGATGATATTGCAAAGCGACAAAACCTAGGTTGTTCAAATAAAACTCATATGTAGAATTCACAGTTTTTCAATCAATAATAATCAAGTTATGCCACCAAGTTACACCATCACTATAATTTGTAGTAGAACCAAATTGCCGTTATCTATATCTTCTACCTTAGGAAAATTTTGTTTCACATTTTACTATGCCAATTGTTTTTTAAAGCCACCAATGAACCAACAGTTATGCATCCCATCCAATGAAGGAATAACTATCTGAAATGCTATCAAAATGGCTCTGAAGTAATACAGGGGTTCTATACAAATACTAAAAATTTCAAACTGGGAGCTCAAACGCAAGACTTATTCATTACACCAGCTATGTCAACCAGAACATGATCAAATCAATTCTCTCACCATGGCAAAGGTATATTATGCAGAAAAAATTCTTTTTTCAAATGCTCTATAGCCAAATAATTAGGCATTATGCCTTCCATTTTCATCATAAATAGCGCTTCTATCCTTGAGTCACAGTTTACTTCTGTCTCCAATTTTTATGAAAATACAAGAGGAATCACTTTGTCATTCCCACACTTAGGACACTGTAATAATGACATTTAATGCTGAAACAATGGTGAGCAAAAATGGGGAAATCACTAAGAGTTGCACCATTTGATGTGATGATTAAAGTGTGAACCTTAACATGCAATCCCACTGTAAAGATTATATTCATATTTCTAGTGGCTAAGACTCATTATTTTAATTTGTGCACAGTAAACTGTGTTTAAGTATAAACATCATCTGGATTCGATGAGATAGTAAATGAAAATCCAAACTTTTTTCTAGTCTATTCCAATGCTGTCAAATCAACTGGGGGTGGGAAAGTTGGCATGTCAATAAGAAAATAACAGTGCATATTTTAATGAGAATCAAACAATAGAAAAGTTACCATAAATTTGCTGAAAATTACCAATGGTGAGTTTATGCCGAAGGAGATGCTTGGTTTCCATCATGAAAAGCTTCATTTTTTCCTCAATAAACAATACCTCTATTCATGAATATAGCCTCATTCAACTATCAATATTACTTAAAGAGCTAGACTGTATTCCAGACTCCAAGCATTCAATTGCTAGAACATTATTTTACATGTTTTCCTCTCAATAATATGCTGACCTTCATTATGGGCCAAGATCATTGCATCATGGGAGGTTCATTCTTACATATCATCCTGGGAGGTTTATTCCTACACTGTGGGTAGAGTAAACATAAAATCTTCAGATATAGTTAAATATCTAGGCATTGCCTTAACTGCTGATGTATCATGGGGGAACACACATACAAAACATATGTGGCATACCATTAATGAAAGTATGTTTTATGCGTGTAATAGGAAGGTCCTTGGATGAAAAAGTAAAAGAGAGATGCTACTTCGCTCTGGTTAGGCCACACCTTGAATACGCCACAAGCATTTGAGACCCTGGTTGTAAAAATTTAACCCAAAAATATTAATAAAATACAAAGAAAAGCAGCATGCTTCGTTAAAAACTGCTATGAGCGGATATATGCATAGTTTTTCACAGCTTTTAGAGGGATTGATGAGGGAGCCCCTAGAGACTTTGGAGGCTACATGCTAGGCTTAGCTTGCTTGAGAAATTCAGAACTGATGTGTTTGACAGCAACTCAGAGAATACTATCATGACGTCTCATTACATCTCTATTTCTGAAAGAAGTGATAAAATATGAGACACACATAGCTGAACAGATACGTATAAAAACTCGCTCTTTCCTCGCACAATAAGCAACCACAATAAAAACTAAGCTCCACTGAATATACTCCCATGATATACATCACCAGTTCTCCTCCCAAAACCTTATCTCTTACATCTTTACCCGGCTGGTTACCTAACTCCCCCAGCCACCAGCCCATGCAGTACCTTGCAGGATAGTATATAGATCCTTCGATGCCTATTTTCTACTACTCATCAATTCAATAATATTGGATTATGAATGCATGGTCAATATCCACACATCTTCAGGTAAGTCAGTTACGCATTATGCAGAACATGAAAACAAAATCCAGCATCAGGCTAAGTTGGGAGCGAAGTCAATTACAAATACACGCTTTAAGACTGCCAGCGAAAATAAATATTTCTACTAAATTAAACCATTGCATAGTTTGGTAAACGGCAGCTTCAATCAAACCAGGGAAAACATTTATTCACCCACTTCCACTAAATGCATCGCCACGAAATTTATGTCACATATAATGTCGATCTTGCGCATTTGAGCTATATTTATGCTACAAGAAATACGAACCATTCGTTTGCCTATAAAATAATTCAACATTTTATAATTATCATCAAACACGCCATAAACGGATTGTTTTGAGAATATGGATTTGGCGTCAACGCAAGCATACAAACTATGGACCACGATATCAACCAGTACAATATAAAACACTAAGTAACACGAGATTATACATACATGCAAAAATATTTCATAGGACTCTTAAATAACATGAATATAAACATCAATAAACAAAAATTCACAGCGGAGAAACAAACCGTTGACGAAAAAAAACAAATAACTCACCCATAAATACTAAATAAAACTCAAAATGGTTGGGTTAAAAACACTTTTCTCAAACTTGCAAGTACACAATGGATTAATATTTCCAACAACTTGGGAGCAGTCAATATACGGTTCAAATTTTTTAACTTTGGAACGGATAAATTCTGAGTGATGAGTTAAATACCGATTAATAAATTGATAATAAATGGGGATTTATGTCCGCCTGATATTGACGGGGGAACACATTCCATAATGTGATAGAACTTATTAGGCCACCACTTAACTGACAAGGTAAGCATTAGAGAACAAAAATACTTTTCCTTCAAATGCTCGATGTTAACAAATGCCATTATCACTTTGGGGTAGTTATCATAATATATTAATATTTAAGTCTTTTCTATCATGCAAGCATCAAATGAACTGGAGGATTCATTTAATTAGGGTAAGATTTTCATACGTCAACAAACTTTGACATACTTGCAATTATACCAAAACAAACGGGCATTGGCCGTTAGGACTGAGGTGACTGTAAACACTACTTACGTTACATCCTTGGTTTCATCAAAATCCGTCGTTTCATCAAATCCAGCAGTCACCTTCAAAATATCACTCCTCAATTTCAAGTTTAATGAGGACATTTCGTCCATTTCTCGCACTTTAATGAGTGTAATACATAAAACAATCTAAAGAACTTTCTTAACCGCCACTCTCCGCATTTAAACTCTTTAAATTCTCAAGCGCTCCAACCGCCCCAACGGAAGTGGAAACAAATAAAACCTAGTAAAACAAATGAATGCCACATAGCGATGACAGCTTTCCTTCTTTCATTTGAATTGACCTAAACACGGGATTAGAGCGATTGGCGCTTAACTAGGATTTGAGCGCAAGAATCTCCAAGTGTAGAAATAAAATTCGCGGCTTTGAATAATATGAATGTTTTTAATTAAGTTTTAGTTGACAGATTAATAAAATACACAAGTAGGGTCAACTTCTGAATCGAATAATTCCATCCAAATAGTATTTTTTTTAAATTTTTGAATGACTTGCGCTGCTATATTTAGACATTTACATTGTGGCCGAATAGGAGCAGGCTATCGCGTTTAGGGAAAAGAAGTGATGATACGGAAAAGAAAAATAGTAAAGATAGAAACTTGGAATTAATATGACCATAGTGAGGGTTGGGAAGTGGGAAAAAAGGAAGTAGATCATTGTTATATTTCATGATTTCATATTATTCATTGTTATATTTATGTGCAGATAGAATTGCATGGATACTTGGGAGTAGTTAATGAGAGGCAGAGGGGGTAGTTGCAACCCCCCTTGACGAGGCATTTCATACCAAATCTGTTACTCGGAACCGGACAGAATGATGTCCTGTCAACCCCCAACCCCCTCCCCCAACATAAATACTAGCTACACCCATGCATGGATACTGCTTTAGAAGGCTTATGTATTCTTGAGAAGGCAGTTCCTTGGGGGCCTCCTGAACGCTGAAGTGATAGCCAAGTAAAAATGGCCATTGAGGCTCAGTGGCTGTAAATAGCCATGGCCATTTCTTATATGAGTGCTAATGGCTAATTAGATGAGCATTTGACACTTATGGACATGACCCTTGACATAAGTGGCTATTTTTACCGGGGTCTATAGGATGGAGAAAACAGTAATTGGAATGGGATTTCCAACATGTTGAAGATTTATTAGTAATACATAATGGGCGCTATCCACTGGGAAAGTTGCATAGAGAATTTGCAGAAGGGGAAGAAGATACGTCGCTAAGTCACTACTTCAGAAGCTGTGACCCGTCAAACTTTTCAAGAGCTTTCAGTCTCGGAAAGTTGAACGAAAGTGGTTGTGGTATTGCTAGGTCTTTAGGTAGTTAATGCCTGCAAATAACAGTAGTAATGGATTAGTATAGGATGAAAAATTTTAATGGAGAATAAGAATATCTTAACAAAAATTAATTGGAGAAATACATAGCAATGTTAGGGTGAAAGGAGAAGGAAGGGCTATATAAATGAACTGGAATAGTGTGGCCAAGGAAAAATAATTAATGCATCAAGAAGGTAATTGACTTCTGTCAAAACCTGACCCGAATTTACTTTTTGATGCCAAAAATGCACATATCATCACAGTACCACCCCACACCCCATTTCCCACCCTCTCAACTCATCTCCTCTTTTCCATTTTAAATCGAAAACAAAAGATTTGAGGCTCACTTAACTGCACCACAGTTTAATATCTTATAAAAAACTTCTGTTTCAAATGCTTGGTAACAGTAAAAATATACTTAGAGAGCCACCCTAAACAATTGTGCACCCCAGGTTAGATGTCCGAGTATTCTCTTGATAAAGCTTAGCTTCCTGTATGCTTGACCGCAAATTTCCCGAACATGTTTTCCCCAAGATATGTCGTGAGTAATTGTGACCCTTAAGTACTTAACAGACTCGGCGTTAATTATTTCCGTAGTATTAATTCTGTAAGCCCAACCTGGCCTATGTTTCTTTTTCCAAAAGCTGACTGCTACGTTTTTTTAATGTTTAGTTCCATCTGCCACTTTTCGCACCAGTATGAATAGCCGATTGTTAACGAGTAGCTATCTTCGGAATTGGTGATATCCCTATACACAACCGCATCGTCTGCGAAGAGTCTAAGCTTACTTTTAACGACGTTGCTAATATCATTTATGTATAAGAGACATAAAAGTGGACCAATGACACTTCCCTGAGGAACACGCGATGTAACGCTGTGTTTGACATGATACCATCTATGACAACCCTATGTTCCCGAATGTAAGAACTGATTAATCCAACTAATAATGTTTTTATCTATTCCATATGCTTCTAGTTTTGAGAGCAACTTAACGTGAGGTACCTTATCGAAAGCTTTCTTAAAATCGAGGAATATCGCGACAACTTGAACATCATTTTCACCCGAGAGTAAGATGTCATGAACGAAGAGGACCAGTTGGGTTTCGCAAGATCTACCCGTTCAAAATCCGTGTTGGTTATTCATTAATAATTCCTCCCTATCTAAATAACTCGTAATGGAGCTTACGATTATGTGTTCAAATACCTTACACGAAATGGATGTGAGAGAGATAGGTCTATAGTTACTAGGGTCTTCCCTTTCGCCGCTTTTGAATACAGGTGTTACATTTGCTACTCTCGACTACGTGATCTACTAATGATTTGGTAAATATCAATTCTAAGTGAGGCGCTATGTCTGATGCCAATTATTGGAGTTAGATAGTTGAAGTGCGCGCGATATTCCGGGTTACCGAAGGATGCTTTTTCATCCCCGCCCTGTTTCTCTAAATATAAGAGCTAATAGAAGAGACAAAATGATTTAAATAGATTTAAATAGCCGAAGTTATGTGTACAATTATTGAATGAACCTTATCTCTATAAGTACCTAAATGCAGAGTGAAACGAATCAAAACGCTGAGAATCTCCTTCAGCATAAATTATCCTTCTGTCCTATCTCTCTTCCATTTCCTTTATCGTGTTCCCATTTATTTTCATAATTTCTGTCCCATAGTCCTACCACCACCTCCTCCTTGCATAGGTGCCAAATAGTCGGGTGAAGGAGAGTTAGAAATATCACGTTCGCCTTGATTTCATCCAGCTCATTTTTCAATGCGACATCGGTATCGGGATTCTTTCGTTCTTTATTTTCAAATTTCGGCCAGACCGTTACCATCTCTCGTCCTCTCGCAGTGTAGAAACTTCGTCAAACCTTTCCAAATAATATGGAACCGAGGCTGTGGCCATATGACTTGAGCGTGCCAGGAGATGGTCGTGCGATCAGCCCAGGAGAGTGACGCAGGACAACCTGAGCATGCTCAAGGGCATTAGTTCATTCAAGCTACGCGCGAAGTTCGTCGCTCGATAAGAGTTCACTAGTGTGATGACCTGGTGATGAGAAGATTGACGTGTGTTAATGATGAGGCATTGGCTATGTGTAGCAAGTGTGTTGCTTTCTAGTTTCAGTTGTTTCAACTTTACGTCCTCAGATTTAGTTTTCGCACGGGGAAGGATTGCATTATGCATATCGATGTAGCAAAATATCCGTGCGGAGCCTCGATTCGCTTACAGGAATACGGGGTATTCCTTTTATTCAAAGAAAAGGTTTACGCAGTTTCCCGCCATCAACAATGCCTAGTAGTGTGTGTGCTACGGTATGTGTGGAACGAAGTGTCTTTATATTTAGGTGTGTTCGTGTAATGTTCTGAGTTCGCCCAACAGTTACGAATGATGTGCAAAATCTCAAGGGTTCCGGCAAACTTCAGTGCTCCTGTGCTTCTTTCGCGCGACGTTAGACCAAGACCAAGTGGTTAGACTGCATAATTCCCTGTTTTCTGCCTCAAGGTTGTGTGGCAGTGTAGTCCGGAGTGATTGAAAATCAACAAATAATGGATGGCATATCATATAAATTTCAGGTATGTAATTATGCTAACCAGTGATTGCTATACCTACAGGGAGTGTGTTATCAAGCTCTATTGTTGAGGGTCAGGATGCTGTTAGTAATCGTAAGTCATCACTTAAGTATGTGACTACGTTTCATTTTAGGTGCAGATGGACAAAAAGTTTTGAGAAACGAAGGTACTTTAACTATTCGGGTGTTCACCACGTTGCTTGCTTCCGCTGACAACACTTTCGCCCTCCACATTGATCTGTAAAGTCCCGCTGAGAACGCAGAATTTGTTGACAGAAGAAGCAACCAATGCAGTGAGCACCAAAAAAAAAATGCTAGTCATTCTTAAAAAACCGCGGAAACCTACGTTGAATAACTAAAAAATATTTTGGTGGATTGCTCTGTCACTCGGTATTTTTTGTGTATTTGTGTGTCTGTCGGTATATTTTGTGCACGTTATCAATCTGAGGGGAGAAATGAATTCTTGTACTTTTCCCGGTCCTGTTGTATCACCTATGATGCTCTTCTTCAGTGGATTATTCTGCCCCTCAGTCGAAATTCTCGCCACTGACTGCGCGCGATGGTAAGGTATTTATAGTACCAAGTTTTTCAGGTTATTTTCTCTGATTTTCAAAGTTCAACTGACGTAGCGAGTGAGTAAAGTATTAGCCTCAGAGAGAACCCCAAACTCGAGTGTTCTAAAGTACTCTGCTAATCAGAGTCTTACGTAAAACCTCATAATTTCTAGCCTCTTCAGTCTAGTATTGCTAATTGCTGTTTAAAATTTTCTATTCCATTGATTTTAATAGCGTGTTGCTTTCGTCTGCATTCGTGATCTAAATCTTTCTGACGCAAAAATCATAAATGCACGCTCGAAATGTAACTGAAGAAAGATTATCGATTCTCTTTAACTTCTTAGCAGGTGAGCTAAATTATAACGCGAAGTAATACCGGTCCAGTCTATTTGTTTGAAAGCTAGTACTGACTAGTATCTTAATTATTTTCCTTTAAATGTCGGCCTATAATTATCTCAATATTTCCACTACTGGAATTACTGCATTCAAGAAGTTATTACATGAGTGCAACAGCGAAGAAATATTTTCTCATTGCTCGCGTTCAAACGGTGGATCCACATATAAGTGGTAGATGCACAAAGAGAAGTGATAAAATTGACGATTTTTTTATGCTGCTGAAAGATTAGCACTATCATTAACACTCTCCTTCAATAAATATTTAGTATATTTCAGCATTTGATTGGAATTTTCCAAATTTTATTTTGAAAGGTTCTCTCTTCTGATTATTCCACTAGAGTCAATTTATCCGTACACTCAAAAGCTACCATCACATCCCTCATGTTATCTTTTTATTTTTTTACACCATCCAAGCTTAAATCGTCTTGGCACTTCAATTTCTTCAGGAAGTACTCGTAAAACGTGTGACTCCGGTATTATTTATCCGGTATTATAACGACTGCTTTGGAATAAAAAGCACTGGATTGACAGTGAAAATCTTTATTTGATCATGTTTAAAAAGTGCGATTACCCTGACATCAGAACAAGCATTCATCATACCTTAAGATTGAAAACCACCAGCCGTGGTGTATTTAGCAAGCCTACGAAAATAACGGGTAGTCATCTTCTTATGACAACGTTAGAAAAAGTTTTCGTTTATCACAAGTCTAACACCGCATTAAAAGAACTGGGTTAAAGACAGTTTAAATAGCAATACTGCATACTTTCGATAGCATTAAAAATATTAAAGTCATTAAAGTCTTAGATCGTAGGCTTCCGCGGATGCAGTGTTGACTATTCCTTTTTTCGGGATTCATTCCGCGAGTTAATCCGCGATTTAATCGCGGAATGAATCCCGAAAAAAGGAACTGTCATCATTAAAGTCTTGACGGAAGAACATTATAATAAACCAAAATACATATAAATTAAGATTATTTGGTAACAATTAATGAAAGAAATGACGATAACTTAGATCAGCTTCTGTTAATAATGTGATCTAAGATTATAAGAAGATGCAGAAGTTTTTGGTTGGAATAACTCCGAGATTTTTATTTTTAATATTTTCTTATCATCCAAATATTATGTGTATATACACTCAGATAAACGATCTTTTGAATAGCGTATCAATTGGTAGAATTGTCCAAATTTGGTTTTCATGTTCAAGAATTAACAAAGTTTGCAAGTTTTACTCAGAATATTTCGGTTTATTATATATTATATATTTCGGTTATATTATTTATTTTATATATATTTCTTATATTATTATATATATATATTATTATTTTATATTATTATTTATTATATAATATTTTTTATTTTTATTATATATTTCGGTTATATTATTTAATACCGGTTTCGTCGAATAGTGGACATCATCGGGATCTGGTAATGTTGACTATTCGACGAAACCGGTCGTACAATAAATATTCTGAGTAAAACTTACAAAGTTTGTTAATTCCTGAACATGAAAAAGTTTTACAAAATTAAGTCTGAAACTATTGAATTTGGTTTTTCATGGTGGAAATAATGGATGTACGCCAGTTTCCAACATTCCCTGAAGCAAGAAAAAGGTTGTTAGCTATTTCTCAGGTGTTTTTAGTTTATTGCCTTCAATTGTTGACTAATACATAGAAACATACTTTTAGATACAGTGCCACGCGGAGAATTAGCGCATTGAGTACTTTAAGTAGTTATCTCATCCCGACCAGGGGATGAGGGACCTTTACTTCTGCATCTACATAAAACACCGCGAGCCGCGACATGCAGGTGTGGCAGGGGATGTTTGGTCACCAGCCGTGTGAAGGTGTAAGTTTTTAGGAGATGAAATAGTGACATGTATTATAGGAATGTTTATTGGAGCTAAATTTTTATTGTGGTCACTTACTGTTATCGGAACGAACAAGTTTTTGTACCTATATGTTCGGCAGTACCTCTTATTTTATCGCATCTGTCGGACCTAGAGATGTAGTGAGGAATCATGATAATATTCTTTATGTCGCTCTGAAGAGCATCAGTTCTGATTTTATTTAGCAAACTAAGCCTAGTGTGTAGCCTCCGAGTCTCTAGGGACTCCCACCTTAATCTCTCCGAAAGCTGCGAGACACTATGTGTACGCTCGTAGCAGTTTTTAACGAGGCGCGCTGCTTTCCTTTGTATTTTATTAATTTTTTAGGTTAAATCTATTTGACCAGGGTCCCAAATGCTTGTGGCGTATTCGAGGTGTGGCCTAGATGTAGATGAAGTAGCATCTCTCTTTGACTTTTCATCCGAGGACCTTCCTAATATACGTTTAACAAAACGTAGTTTCTTCAATGCTGTGCCACATATGCTTTGTATGTGTGATCCCCACGATATATCAGATATGAAGGTAATTCCAAGATATTTGACAGTATCTGAAATTTTGTTTACTCCTCCCACAGTATAGGTATGGCATTTTTGTGACGACTTTCGCAGGAAAAAAAAACTATTGTGCATTCGCTGGTATTAAATTCTAACCCCAACTTCCGGCACCACGAGTGAACGTTGTAAAGGTCCGAAAACAGAGCCTAAAAGTCCGCGTCTTCGCTCATGCGCCGCTGTCGACAGTGAAATACCACTACTTTGATAGTTTCTTTACTTACTCGGTGAGGCGGAGTGCGTGCGCGGTCGTCGATTCGTCGCGACCGCGTCACGGTGTTTTGATTCCAAGGGTGTCCGGGTCGCGGGCGCCACTGGGACGCGGGATTTCACGGTAGATAATTGTATCGTCCATAAATATTCTTAATTTACTGCTAACCCTAGAACTTAGGTCAGTAATATAAAAAAGGCATAAAAAAGGGCCGATCACACTTCCTTGAGGATCGCCGGATGTGACTTCGACCATATCAGAGATAAAATCATCAATAACTACTTTTTACTTTCGATCACTGAGAAAGTCACTTATCCAATACACTATTTTTCTATTAAATCCGCATGATTACAATTAATATATGAGTTTTTTGTGAGGAACCTTGTCGAATGCCATCTGGAAATCAAAATATATTGCGTCGAATTGCTTAATCGATTCACCTGATTTAATGATATCATGAAGGAAGAGCTCAAGCTGTGTTTCGCAGAACCTGCCCTTACGGAAGCCGTGCTGACTGCCATGTAAGAAGTTACAATTATCCAGGAATGTCATGTTATTACTAACGACAATGTGTTCGAGGATCTTGCATAAAAGTGATGTTAGCGATATTGGCCGGTAATTTCCTGAGTCACTTTTATTTCCTTTTTTGAATATCGGAGTGGCGTTTGCTATTTTCCAGTTTTGGGGCACCTTGCCCTCGGATAGTGATTTGTTAAATAACATTTGATAAGAATGGTGCAATCTGTGGCCAAAACTCCTTCAGCGCGCGTGTAGGTATTCCTTCTGCTCCTGGCGACTTGTTACTTTTAATCTAACGCAGTTGTTTAATTATTCCATCACGTTGAATTGTTATGTCAGTAATCGGCTCGTTAAAGTCAAGAATGTTCAAATTGTGAATTATGTCATCCTCAGTGAATACACTTTTGAAGTAGTGGTTTAATAAATTGGCATTTTCGATATTGTTGGTGACCACTTTGCCGTTCGTATCTAGTAAAGACTCAACTGTCGAAGATTAGCCCTGCAACTCTCTCGAGTAAGACCAGAATGACTTAGGGTTTTCATCTAATAATTCGCCGAGGATTTTTTCTTGAAGTTTCGCGGAGTAGTACGCATTAGTTTCTTCGTTTTTGAAGGTTGAGCAACGTATATTTCTCTCGCCGCAAGCTCCGTTGTTTGTTACTTAACTTAATTGAATTTTTATATCGATTGTTAAGTCGTTGCCATTTTCTCCTGAGCTCCCTCCTTATTTCGTGGTTATACCAACGAGGTTCTTTACTCTCCCGTTTGAATTGTTATGGAATATATTCATCGATTCCATTATGTAGTATTTCCAAAAAATATCTCCATGATACTTCGGTGCTCTCGTTTTTCATTGTGGCAACGAATTTCGTGAATGAAGCTTCTAACTTCTCTCCGAATTTTATCTAATCGGATTTTTCAAATAAGTAGACTATTCGTTTGGGTTTTACAGTGGAATCTACTGTTGTTTTTAAAGTCTTCAAAATTACTTTATGATCACTTATGCCTTCGAGGATATTGACGCGTTTAACCATTGTAGTGTGACTAACAGCTAAAAGGTCTAATATTTTATTATCTCTCTAAGGTTCGTTCACTACTGGAGTGAGAGAGTGGTGTGGAGGTGTGTTTAGGAAAGCCTCGCTTATATCACGCTTCCTTCAACTGGTTCAACGCTATTGGTATTCCAAGTTATAGCCGGGAGGTTGAAATCCCCTCCGATAATTATCACGCTTTTGTTATCTTTCGAGGTAAATTATGTTAATTGAGTTTTTAATTTGTACAAAACGTCGATTTTGGAATCTGGTGGCCTGTAAAATGAGCATACATGCATATTTCTTTTGTTTTGTTGCTTAATGGTACACCAAACGCTCTCAATTCCCAAGTCGTCTAATATGTGTGCGGTTCTATTCAAACAAGATTTCATTGCTTTGAATACTCCTCCGCCAGTCCTATCTGGTCGATCACGGCTATGGATTTTATATTCTATCGGAAGTACTTCGCTATCGTTAACATTCTCTGCAAGCCAGCTCTCTGTACCAATAACTGTCTGCGTTTTCAAATGTATTCTCAACTTCGGCACGTTTGTTCTTTACGCTACGGAAATTTACTATTACTAAATTTATACCGCATTTAGCTTGAATGTCGGTTCGAGTTTTTCGGTAATTCTGTGTGCTAGATTTTTGATGTACTTGAAGCTGATTGCGTCACCATCCTACCGCAATCTATAGTTTTTATAACCATATTGATTAATACAGTAAATGTTCATTTTGGAAAACTCTAATGCCCGTATTCATAGTCGTATTCCTAGGGGTTTCCTGGGTATCCCCTAGCCAGGTAACACCTAGGGGTCCCCTACGCTGAGCGATTCATAAACCTTACCTGGGTAACACCCAGCCAGGGGACGCCTGGGTAAGAGATTTGGCAACAATCCCGCGGAAAAATACGTATGAACGGTTCCGCTGTATGATTCTCGATGTTTTCGATGCTCATTTCTCACCGTAACCAAGCACGCTATAAACACTAATACAGTATACTATTACAAAATGTTGATGAAAAATGATTGAAGGAATATGAGAGAATGATTTCAATATTACTTAAATATTTATGTAATTTGAATGATGAGGAATACGAGGGTGATTCACTAAGTACTCGTGTTTGTAAACAGAAGACGTTACTATGGAAAGATGTTGATATTATCGTGTACTGCCATTAGTACAGTAGTATCCATTCGTCCCACGCGTGGGCAGCAGTACTGCGTTAGGGGAGCTTTGGGTAAGCTTCATGCCTTACCCAGGAAATTGACGACCTGGGGGAGGGTTAGGTGACAACAGTCCCCTGGGTAACGACTATGAATACTATTTCTGAGCCAAGGGGCTCCCCCACACCTTGGGGACACCCAGGTAACGACTATGAATACAGCCCTAAGTTACAAAAAAAACTGCCGGGGCTAATATAAATTTTATATCAAATGCACACGCGATTTATCGAGTGCCAGCATGATGCTTAATAGTTCAAATAATTTCCACTTACTCTTATGAATGGTATTTATAAGAATTTATCGATATTCAAGTATATCACACAATGATTGAGCGTAATAAGAAAGGGACTTCTGCAAAATTCCTAAAAAAAACGTTCATCTTTATGAGGGTGCTCCAAATGAGATCTTCGTCTTCACCATCCTCGTTCACAAATCATTTGGTTCCGGGATTCCATTAATGACGCGTTATCAGAAGGTGTTGTTCCCACTGTAATATGGAACATTTTCTTTGTACACTGCGCCTAATGGCTGAGTAACTTATTCTACATGTAGCTATTCTACTTTCAAATAACTATTCAGAAACAACACTTCGTAAACCGTCCGCATGGGTTATATACGATATTTCTCCGTTAATCTTGGATTTAAAGACGCATGATATAAGTAATTGAACGAAGTAAGAGGAGTTATACGCACATTCAATGTACGCAAAATACATCTACATACTACCCTACGAGCCGCCTACCACCTCAAAACCGACTGATTTATTCTAGATGTAGCAATTCCATTTTCAAATAGCCATTCAGAAACAAAAACCTCTTTAACTGTCCGCATGGGTTATATTGTATAATTTCCCGTGAATCTTAGACATGAAGACACATAATATCAGTAACAAAACAAAGTTAGACGACATCACTAGAAAGAGAGAACTCTTAGTATTTTCCACACTTAAGACTTTAATTTCCGACCCAGGTTTCGACTGCCTTGCAATCATTTTCGACTGCCTTGCAAAATGATTGCAAGGCAGTCGAAACCTGGGTCGGAAATTAAAGTCTTAAGTGTGGAAAATACTAAGAGTTCTCTCTTTCTAGTGATGTCAGTAGATACATTCCACAAAGTTAAGCCTTCAACCATTAAGTTTAAAGTTAGACGAGTTATACGAACATTTAATTTACGCAAAATACTTGAATCATTCAGATCGATAATATGATTGGGAGAAGGAGACGGATAATTACGGGGAGAGCAAAAAGTGGTAATACATTCCCATCTTTAATCATTAGGGTTGACTTCGAGAAAACTTATCGGGTGGTAAACTACGACACGAACAAGGAAAGGAATGAAAAAGGAGTCCATAGTTTTGTGTAAATAAAATACAACATTATAGTACCGTCAGTTAAGGCTATGCTTACGTGTATGAGTGATGAATATGAGTGAAGAACTAGTATTAGTCTAATAAGGTCTATTTTTCTATCCTCGACTTGCTGTTGGGAAGTACAGACCTACAAGTATCATTTATTGGCCTATAACACACAGGCAGTGGGGAGAGTTATCATCAAATTCTCCACATCCTTCATAAATGCCTATTACTGGAGCATCCAACCCTGTTTCATTCATGAACCAAATAGTTCTAACCCTATCAATCTACCGGTCATGTTTAGCTGCTGTATAATACTGCCGTTAGAAAACTTCTTTAAATTGCTGTTTTTGCTAGGTTAGGCAAACACCCATTCTTACGTATGCAGCACAAATTTTCCCTAGGACCTCCTACCGAAATTCCCACCTCTTTTATTATCATTATCGATCCTTCCATATTCCGCAAACAATCGACCAATACACAAAAAACCGTCTGCTTGTTCAATTATTTCCTCATTTACATATATTATAATATCATTCTAATCATTATCAACTACTTTGATGTTTCACGCATTACCCCACTTATCCATTTTCCGTGTTCCGGAAAAAGTTGTGAAGAAATATCATGTAAATCCATTCAAATGTCAGAGAGCAACACTGCTCATGTGCGCTCCACAAAACTCGCACATTTATATATCCATCCGATGTAATCTCATCTCTATTTATATTACACAAAAATTCTCCCAAAACGTATCTTTCGGACATTTATCCTTAATAATTTTGAAAAGCCTTGGAGATATATTGCATCTCTCCTTTGCGCCAAGGTAAATGTGAAACTAATCATGTTAGACTAACACTAGTTATGCTATCGTTTTAGGCCGCATGCATGACATTTGTAACTGATTGTTAACTCCACATTCTCTCAAAAACTTCCACAACCATTTTTCATTCACATTTCCTGTCTTTTGCTTTCATTACTACGCTAAATCTAAAAATGCACTATACTCTTCATTTTGGAAGTATATACATATTCTTCCCTGTCAATGGCTGAAGTAAGAAAGGCAGTCCACTACATTCACTACAATTCTCACCCCGCATAACCAACCCACAGTTCTGTCAATATTGGTGTTCTTGGATATAAAAATATTTGTTTTACTGAATAATTTTCCCGGAGTACACAATAAACATATTGCTGCTTCAATCGACATTATATAATTACGATCAACCAAACCATCCCTTTGCACAGAGGAATCACTCCAGAGGAGTTTTCAAACACGAATAATTAACATCATACTAGTGACTTATGGCTATTTAAGCGAATCAGAAGGTCAGTACCATACATTACATCCTAGAGGTGGGTTGCGGAAAACCGTATTATGACAGTCAAGAAACCTAACCGATACGATACAGGCAAGATTATAATAGTTAAGGCGGGTGGAGTATTTCTCGAAGTATACTAGCGATTACGGGAAAAATGAAATACAAGCAGAACATCTACGCCTCCTATATTCTATTCAAAATCACCGATAAAAGACAAGGATAATTGGGGAGAGCAAGATGACTCAATCAAGTCCGTCCTGCTTAGAATGACCTTGACAGCAAACGATATCATGGCGTAGGAAATATTGCCTGATGACTTTCGATAATTTAATTACCAGTTAGTTTACTATAAAAGTCCTGTCCAAGAATAATGCGACGGATGTCAAGAACTAATTAATACACTCATTTAAAATACTTAAATTGTAGTGGTAATACGATCCGAAATCAGAATTCGATACTTGCATCGAGATATCCTATGGTAAGGTTACTACAGTAAAGAGTTTCACGTTCGGCAAAAATCTACAGCAGACGAATTCGTGTTTAAGTTATACCTCGCGCGAAAAACGGAAACATCGCTTAGAAATTAAACTTAACTGTTAAACAAGATGAACAATGAATTAGATGACCACAACGGTTATTCTGTCGATCGTTGGCCAAAGCCGAGCTAAGGTGGGTTCGCGTGTGAGTGTTCCTACCTACCGACCTATCCCCACCCCCCAACCTCGTGTACCTATTGGACCGCTTTCCCGCAGGAGAGCCGAGAACAACCCTCTCTGCCCCAGCGTGTGAGAACCAAGGTCTCAGTTAGCTTGGCCACGCCATTGTCTGTGTGGGACGGGGTTCTGATTTGGTCCCTGGCCTGCCTAAGAGTGCAAAGGCTGTGCAATGGCCAGGGGTGTAAAGTAGGGCCCTTAGCCAGGCCAACGAGTGCGTCGGGGGCGGCTAAGGGATCTTTCGTGTACCAGCCGAAGTCTTCTCGACCCCCGGTCTCCCGACCGGAAGCCATTCTCTCCAGGCCGGAACGGCGGACCTTGATTCCCCGGGCGGGGAGGTCCCTTCGGGAAATTGGGTGCGTAAGATAGGCTACCGTGGGTCGGGCCGCTCAAACGTTCCAAATCCCTGTCCCTATCACGTCGTCGATGAACCTGAAAAGAACTGTCATCACGTCGGTGTCCTATCAGCATCTGAAGGACGCATCGAAATGGCCGCCCTTATATAGGTAGATAGATGACGTCACTAGGCTGCGAGTGGGGGCGGAGGTGTGTGGGGGGGGGGGGCGACTTGATCTAGTATCGTCCAATCAGGGAGGGGCGTTTCCAAAACTTCCTAATATGGCGATCTTCCTCATCGCTAGCTACCAAAGGCTTCTTCCCGCGCAACTAATTATTAATTAGTTAGCTTTTAATTTACAAATTATTATTATGTTTATCTCCAATTAAATAACCTGTGATCGTCATTTTATTTTTTAAATCTGTAATTGCAAATAGTTCCATCTACATTACTGACTCTCGATCACGGTATTTTCATCTGTTAATGACATATTTACATCGTAGAATGAAGTCTTGAGTATAATTACGTTTTCTGTCTGATTATCAACTTAATTCCTATCTATTTTTTTGCATAACAAATATTTTTAATTCGTTGCGCTCATATTAATGTTATTTTCTTCTAAATGAATAGTCCTGGCTCATTTAGAGATAGTCTTTGACAAAGTTAATTGTGCACGGGTTTAGGTGCTTGTATATTTTGTTGATCGCCACATAAATTTAGCATGTATTCTTCGATACATCTACATCTACTAAGTACCGTTCAAGCCAAGCCACTTCGATGTGTAGAAGGGAATGATTCATAACAGGCATCCAGCACTCATTCCAGCTCAAATAAGGCCCTTGCACCCTCCACCAGCCACTAAGTGTTGGTCATATGCATGCCATAAGTAGTCACGATAAAAATGAGCGATCATACCAGAAACTAGGAGAGAAGTACGTAGACTAACGCACCGTCCAATCAGGGAGGGGCGTTTCCAAAACTTCGTAATATGGCGATCTTCCTCATCGCTAGCTACCAAGGCCTCTTCCCGCGCAACTAATTATTAATTAGTTAGCATTTAATTTACAAATTATTATTACGTTTATCTCTAATTAAATGCCCTGTATTCGTCACTTTAGTTTTGAAAACTTAAATTGCAAATTCAGTTTTTATTTTAAATTTTGAAAAATTCTCTTTTGAATCATATTTACTGGAAAATGATGATCTCATATTATAACGAGACAACCAACATCAATCGTAACTCCTCTAGCATAATGATTTTCAGTCATCTCACATTTTGACTAATGACTACAAAATTATTGAAAAAAATGATGGCATCAAGAAAGATTTTCATTGTCTCATGTCTTCATAGTTTTATTTCAAAAGTGTTCATCGACTTCGATATGGCGTTGGAAATATAAGCTTATTTTAAACCTGGAGCTACTAAAAGAACTAAAATAGGAAGAAAGTTTTGAGATACCTATGTGGTTCCATTTTGGGATTGCTCAGTTAATCCAAAACCCGCTACTATTGTTAGGACGTATAATGCATTCCGCCATCTTAGTCTTCGTTAGTTATATCATAGCAATTGTAGTAAAGTATCATATTATTATGCGTAGAGCTCTCCTAGTTTCTGTTCCTACCACGCTTTTTAAATCCTGACTGCTGTTGGTATGCGCCTAGCAGTCGGGAAAAAGAGCATGGCTAGAATTTTAAATGGCATGCTCTATGTATTCATCTATAATTTGAAAGGGTTAGATATATAGCGTGGAATCACCCTATGCCACACATCCTAATGCTATCTGGCACGTATTTCGTAGATATATAGAGAGGTGACGATTTTTGTTGCATTCAAAAATATGCCATTAGACCCAAAAGAGGGTAAAGTACTTCGGCGTGTACGAATAGATAACTTTTGGCCGGAATGCCCGGATGATGGAGGATAAAATTTACGCATAAAGCCAAGATTTGCGTCGGTATATAAAGCAGTACCTGTTATCAGTGCAATTTAGCAATGACATTGCAATACATTGGCAAAGGAATAAGTGTGAGAGCTTAGTATATGATGCTAAAATCGTACGACCATACACCGAAACCCAGTGCTCACTTCGATATAAGAATCTCGACCAAATTCGTGTTTTTCGCAGTTAATGCTAAATGAGAAACGTAATTTACCTTTCGTGAAAAGCTTTATTTCTCCGCGCCACAGAAGAAACTTTCATAGAAACAAGCCATACAGTTTAAATATTTCCCTCGGTTTTATACGTAATGTGTAGGTCAAATTGTATCACCAACACCACATTCATAAAATATTAGCGGATTTCACCCAGTAGATTTTACCTAATAATAAATTTACATCGTCTATTGTAAATATAATACGAATGTAAATATAAAGTTTACGGACTCGCTATAGAAGTCTAGGTATTCATGACTGAAACGGGAGTCAGTATCTCTTTAGTTCAAGGGAAAGTCTCATATATTCGCAATCTCGTAGTGCATATTATTGCTTACTCTTTTTCTTTGCGAATACATAGTATTAAAGAAGAAAATGTTGAGTCATCATTCTATTGTTTGTGGCAAATCCCCGTATACTCAGGTACATGAATCTTCTGGCCATACACCCTTAGCAGAGTATATACCGAACGAAAGATTTATTTGGCATTTGACCGATGAACAATGAAACACAAGTACACTATACAGTAACTAAGATACAATACCGGTTAATGTTATATATGCAATTGATAAATAATAGTGCATGGTCCTAAATCAAGCAAAAGCTTAATCATCTCGGAAATTTAAAGCGGTGATAGTTTCTAATAATGATGGTAAAATATTTAGCGTAAGTGCAAAAATAACTTTTCCTGATAAATACCCGGTAAGGGCGTTTTACGTATAGGGAGCGTTAGATTTATCAGTGAAATCCAGAATATTAGCTTGCCGTCCTCGTTTACAGCTTCAGTTGTGTAACGTGAGGAGTTTTTCGTGCAAATATATTATTTTTTAGACATGGTATACATTAGCGCAGATTTCAAATTTAAACCGCGCAATTGCAAAGAATTACCCTTACAAGTTATTGAAAGAATTGAAAGTTGAAAATAAATGATTTTCTACGGACGTTTGTCAATGAGCAAGAATGATCAAATAATGACACTGGTTTTTGAAAATTAATCATTTGAAATATGATCAACCCCAGGCCTTTCAGTGCCTCCAAAAATATTATTTCTTGTTAGCTTCCTTTAATGACTGATACCACTGTCCATGTGAAGATCTTAGACGATATAAAGAATGTAAAGTACCTTGATTCCATTATTTTTACCTGTTGTATGCATCTGCGGACGTATTCAGGTGCGTAACGCATTAGAATGTGTTTCCAAATTTGATATGGTTTTGTATAATATTCCACGTAGTTAACGACCTTTTTTTGCTATTATTTGTGAAAGTTCAACGTAAGTGGCATTAAGATAAAATTTTTTCTGGCTTTATAATAATGTGCTTGTCTTGATACCTGAATTCTAAATATTAACTACTCATAATGTCCCGAAGCATGATTGTTTCATTTTGACTCGATTCGATCGGTTCGATTTCCATGGATTTGATCGTATTATCTTGCATCAAGGAGTGATTCCAACACAACCACCCAGCAAAGGGCGGTTTCCCCTTTCGATAGAGTCGTTCATGTTTTCAAGTTTTCATTCACAATGACGAAATTCCCTTACCCTTAATAGTTGGATTTAAATATTTATCTAGATAAATATTGAGTTCTCAGTTACTACGGTCACATTACGTTAAAATAATTGTAACCTCAACTTTTCAGTTTCCGAACTTTCTAGGAACAATAGCTGTAAGAATAAGAAATTAGACTTTTAATATTCATAAATTCGAATTGTATTTCGCCGCCAAGTACTTCAACCTTTTGGATGGGTTTGATAACTGTTGTGACTGAATATTAGTCAGATTTTTGCCGTAACCTGAAGTGGTTCATACCAATAATTTCTCATCTGAAAAAACACTTCATTGATCTATAAATCGCAGGCTGTATTTGCCGAAAATTTAACATGTTTTGGATTAAGCACAAAGCTGTACATCTTATCGTGCTATAATGTGCTAATAATACACAGAGGTAAATACTTTAGTGAAAAGGCTGTATTATATTTTAATATTTTTGAGAAGTATATCTCATTATTTTGATATTAATATGGGCACCTTGAAACTGTCTGGCAGTCACGTTTACTTTCGGCCGGAACAAATCTAATGTTCATTCTCATCTGTGCGAAATCCGTCTTAGAGTATATGCGTATTAAAGCATTTGTCAGCAGAAATATAAATGTCTATATTTCCCAGGGAAATCTGAAGTCTAGCTGAGGTCATTACAAGTGAGGTAGTCGCATTTGACCGACCGGATTGGCTGTGGAGGCCGATGGTGAATACATAGCTGAGGAATGACGTAATGGTGCTTGGGAGGAAATCGATCAACTTAGTTCAGTTTACCCAAGTCCTCCTGCATGTTAACCTAGTTTTGAGTCATCACGCTGTTGTGGAATATAATTTCTTCGTTATCACAGATACCTTAAACTGTGTCTTTCCCTGAAGTTTCATGTTTCCCTTTTTCTGCACGCTAATTGAACATATGTGGTAAAATTGTGTTGCGTAAATTGAATGTAGGAAGTGAATATTTGTTCTTCAAAAAGTTTAATTAATCTCTTTTGCATAATATGAAGTGTTGGTTCCAATGCAGTTCCATCTTGCCGGTGTTGAGTGTTGACTAAAGTTAAGAGTGTTATGCCCAGGAAAATCTCAGGATTTGAGGTTAAAAATGTTTCATCGTGTGTAGTGTTTGAAAGTGATTATTGTCTTTTGTGATTAATAGATTTTAGACAATTGGATTAAAATACCTATCTTCAGGCATCAATGTGGTGTCTGTAAATAATTCTTGCTTGGTTTCAAATGCTTTAGTTGGTGATATTAGTTTCGAGCATTTAGGGAACAAAAGTGTTTTAAATCCAGCGCTGGACTGTGCCTCATTGTTGTGGATATGTGCATTTTGGTGGGAATTTGAGAGGTGTCAATGCTATACATATATATCCCTTTAAATTGTAGATGAAAACATACAGCATGCCATTTAAAATTCTAGCCATGCTCTTTTTCTCGACTGCTAGGCGCATACCAACAGCAGTCAGGATTTAAAAAGCGTGGTAGGAACAGAAACTAGGAGAGCTCTACGCATAATAATATGATACTTTACTACAATTGCTATGATATAACTAACGAAGACTAAGATGGCGGAATGCATTATACGTCCTAACAATAGTAGCGGGTTTTGGATTAACTGAGCAATCCCAAAATGGAACCACATAGGTATCTCAAAACTTTCTTCCTATTTTAGTTCTTTTAGTAGCTCCAGGTTTAAAATAAGCTTATATTTCTAATGTCATATCGAAGTCGATGACACTTTTGAAATAAAACTACGATGACCTGAGACAATCAAAATCTTTCTTGATACCATCATTTTTTTCAATAATTTTGTAGTAATTAGTCAAGATGTGAGATGAATGAAAATCATTATGCTAGAGGAGTTACGCTTGATGTTGGTTGTCTCGTTATAATATGAGATCATCATTTTCCAGTAAATATGATTCAAAAAAGAATTTTTCAAAATTTAAAACAGAAACTGAGTTGGTGATTTCTGTTTATTTTGTAATACGAGACAAAACTAGTTAAGAACGGCTTACAAAGCCATATCCATGACCGAATACTACAAAATTATTCCTTCATTGACAGATGGAAATACCGTAATCAAGAGACATAAATATGTATATCGAACAAAGGTGGCGATCACAGGGCATTTAATTAGAGATAAACATAATAATAATTTGTAAATTAAATACTAACTAATTAATAATTAGTTGCGCGGGAAGAAGCCTTTGGTAGCTAGCGATGAGGAAGATCGCCATATTAGGAAGTTTTGGAAACGACCCTCCCTGATTGGACGATGCGTTAGTCTACGTACTTCTCTCCTAGTTTCCGGTCTGATCGCTCACTGCTATCGTGACTACTTTTGGCATGCATATGGCCTGCATTTAGTGGCTGGTGGAGGGTGCAAGGGCCTTATTTGAGCTGGAATGAGTGCTGGATGGCTGTTATGAATCTTCCCTTCTACACATCGAAGAGGCTTGGCTTGAACGGTATTTAGTAGATGTAGATGTATCAAAGAATACATGCTAAATTTATGTGGCGATCAACAAAATATACAAGCACTTAAACCCGTGCACAATTAACTTTGTCAAAGACTATCTCTAAACGAGCCAGGACTATTCATTTAGAAGAAAAGAACATTAATATGTGCGCAACGAATTAAAAATAATTGTTTTACGAATAAATAGATAGAAATACAGTTGATAATCAGACAGAAAACGTAATTATACTCATGACTTCATTCTACTATGTAAATATGTCATTAACAGATGAAAATACCGTGATCGAGAGTCATAGAAATGTAGATGGAACTATTTGCAATTACAGTTTTAAAAACTGAAATGACGATCACAGGTCATTTAATTAGACATAAACGTAATAATAATTTGTAAATTAAAAGCTAACTAATTAATAATTAGTTGCGCGGGAAGATGCCTTTGGTAGCTAGCGATGAGGAAGATCGCCATATTAGGAAGTTTTGGAAACGACCCTCCCTGATTGGACGATGCGTTAGTCTACGTACTTCTCTCCTAGTTTCCGGTCTGATCACTCATTGTTATCGTGACTACTTATGGCATGCATATGGCCTGCACTTAGTGGCTGGTGGAGGGTGCAAGGGCCTTATTTGAGCTGGAATGAGTGCTGGATGGCTGTTATGAATCTTCCCTTCTACACATCGAAGAGGCTTGGCTTGAACGGTATTTAGTAGATGTAGATGTATCGAAGAATACATGCTAAATTTATGTGGCGATCAACATAATATACAAGCACTTAAACCCGTGCACAATTAACTTTGTCAAAGACTATCTCTAATTAATTCGTTGCGCACATATTGTTGTTGTTAAAAATAATTGTTTTGCGAATAAATAGATAGAAACAGTTGATAATCAGACGGAAAACGTTATTATACTCATGACTTCATTCTACTATGTAAATATGTCATTAACAGTTTTAAAAACTAAAATGACGATCACCGGTTATTTAATTGGAGATAAACGTAATAATAATTTGTAAATTAAAAGCTAACTAATTAATAATTAGTTGCGCGGGAAGAAGCCTTTGGTAGCTAGCGATGAGGAAGATCGCCATATTAGGAAGTTTTGGAAACGCCCCTCCCTGATTGGACGATACTAGATCAAGTCGCCCCCCCCCCACACACCACCGCCCCCACTCGCAGCCCAGTGACGTCATCTATCTACCTATATAAGGGCGGCCATTTCGATGCGTCCTTCAGATGCTGATAGGACACCGACGTGATGACAGTTCTTTTCAGGTTCATCGACGACGTGATAGGGACAGGGATTTGGAACGTTTGAGCGGCCCGACCCACGGTAGCCTATCTTACGCACCCAATTTCCCGAAGGGACCTCCCCGCCCGGGGAATCAAGGTCCGCCGTTCCGGCCTGGAGAGAATGGCTTCCGGTCGGGAGACCGGGGGTCGAGAAGACTTCGGCTGGTACACGAAAGATCCCTTAGCCGCCCCCGACGCACTCGTTGGCCTGGCTAAGGGCCCTACTTTACACCCCTGGCCATTGCACAGCCTTTGCACTCTTAGGCAGGCCAGGGACCAAATCAGAACCCCGTCCCACACAGACAATGGCGTGGCCAAGCTAACTGAGACCTTGGTTCTCACACGCTGGGGCAGAGAGGGTTGTTCTCGGCTCTCCTGCGGGAAAGCGGTCCAATAGGTACACGAGGTTGGGGGGTGGGGATAGGTCGGTAGGTAGGAACACTCACACGCGAACCCACCTTAGCTCGGCTTTGGCCAACGATCGACAGAATAACCGTTGTGGTCATCTAATTCATTGTTCATCTTGTTTAACAGTTAAGTTTAATTTCTAAGCGATGTTTCCGTTTTTCGCGCGAGGTATAACTTAAACACGAATTCGTCTGCTGTAGATTTTTGCCGAACGTGAAACTCTTTACTGTAGTAACCTTACCATAGGATATCTCGATGCAAGTATCGAATTCTGATTTCGGAACGTATTACCACTACAATTTAAGTATTTTAAATGAGTGTATTAATTAGTTCTTGACATCTATCGCATTATTCTTGGACAGGACTTTTATAATTAACTAGCTGATAGTTTAATTGTCGAAAGTCATTGGACAATATTTCCCAATCCATGAGACCGATAGCGGTCGACATCTGTAACTGTTTATTTCAAATCAATATTATGGTTAAGTTGGTATAATGGTTTACTCTTTGAGGGTTCTATTGCTTTTTACTTGCAGGTGTTTCTTAATTTTCTCCATCTTTGTTCCATTCAGCGCAATACTTCTCTTTATTTTTTTTCAACTCTTGTTTTTATTAGAGCTTGGATGACTTTAAAGTTATTTGAACGTAATCTCATTTACCCGATTACGCAGGCAAAATTTTTAATATAGTAATATTCGTGTTTCGGAGAAGAGTAAAGTCCGTGATTTTGGAAATGTTAAATTTCTCTACATTTTAAATTCATGAACCCACTTTTTTCTCCTGTTGCAGTTTCATGCACCCAGAGGAGGCTATGTCCTACTTATCAAGATTTTATAGGAATGGGTTTTCGCCATGCTGTTTACTAATTTTAGTCAGCCGATCCAAAGCTTTTCTCTAAAATGGATTTGAAGTATTTGATAATGAAATTCCGAAGAATACCGTCGCATGATTATGTTTCTGTATTCTTGTTTCTAAAGCCATGTTTATAGTTTATAGTTTCAATTATGACCATCACTCCTTCTCCAATTAATTCTCCGTAATACCTTTTCATCCTTTTTATAATTTGGTTGTTAATTACTAAGAATTTATGACTTTCATTTATAGTCAAAATTGAAGCCTTCTGAATCGATAAGACTTGATATGTTATTTGCTGGTGGAATCATTTCGAAATAGGAAAAGGATTTTTACTGCAGGTGCACCCTGTATTTCTGTCTCCTAATATATTTCTATTCCAAGGTTCGATGTTGTATCATTTAGCAAAGGTTTAATATGCACTATTTTAGGAGACAATCGCAAGAATGATCATTCAGTCAAATTATTTTCTTATTCATATCAAATATTGATGCATTGCTACACGTGAAATACTGAATGGTATAATATCGCTGAAATGTGAAGAAACTCATTCATTGGTCTAATCGATAAAGAAAAGCGTTTTCATTATGATAAAGTATAATAAAAGAGTATATATTTTCAGCCAGTATTAGCTGGAGGCTATTGTAAACCTTAATAAAAACAATTCCCTGGACGCTGCCCAAACTTTAATTTGTATGACGTGAGGAACAGAATGAAATGGTTAAACTCGTTGTATGATTAATATTCTTTGGAGAAATACTATGTACGTGTCTGCATTATGAATATGTACAGTGGCGGAAGAAATTAACGCAAAATTTTTCGCGCGCCAGAATGCGGCATTTTTGGGAACTTCTAGGAGCAGTACACACTCGAAAGACTGGCAACACTGAGGAAAACATCGCCTACCGCAAATATTTGAAATCCGCAATGGAACTCACATTTGCTGGAGCGTGAAACTTAGTCATCAATCGCCTCATTTTCGAACTTTCTTCTCATTTTATTCGCACATTCAGTCGCGGTGTATCGCTGTGTTTATTTCAGCATAGTTCTTATGTCGAATGATATCATTTATAGAGAAAGACTGATCATAAAAAATATTCACTATCCCACCCAATTCGGTATATATGCTGAAATCTTCATCTTCTACCTCCAAGGGATATTTATTGTGGTCGACTTTCCGAGGATCTTTTTGAATGACGTGTACTGTGTCTTTTTCACCGAAATGATATAAATCGAGATTTATCCGCACCAAATGTCGATACAAAAAAGATTTAATTAAAATAAGTATAGTCTACGAGATGAAATTTTTCACGATTTTCCATTTGTAGATTGACGAAGTTCCTTAGACGGATATTTATTAAATACAAAACGGATATTAATAATGAATCGTTCTTGACCCAATATAAATCCGTTTTTAGTTCGTCAGAATGGGATTAAACTATGAAAACACACGTAAATATATATAACCCAAAAAATAAAAATAAATGTGCTAGCATCGATACCGAATAATCTAGGCATATTTTCCCGATATTTATTTCATTTTATCACAGGACGAGCTGTCCTCTGTTAAGCTTTATCTAGTAACTGCAGGATATACGAATAAACATTCCGAAAAGTTTACCGAAGTTAGGTGCAGTTATGGATAAACAACTCTATTACGTCTGACTGCATAATATCACGCTTAGCTATAAATTCGCCGCACATTTAAAATTAACAGAAAAGCCTTTTAAAAGACTTCAGTTTGAAGTAAAATGTCATTAATGAAATAAATTAATAGGTAACGGTTAATGTTGTAGCTGCAAGATGTATTTGGCTAGCTAAAGAGTGGTCCGTGTTCGATTTTTAATAAACACAAATGAGTTTTTATATACATTTTCTCATATTGGCGATATGACTGAATGTAATGTGTAGCTGCAATGACTGGCAGATAATATGATTTTTTTTTAATACAAAAGAGATAAAATTTGCCTAATAAAAATCAATTTACTTGACCAGAAATTGAATGAAAAACTCAACAATGTCTCGACCAGGGGTGGGGTCACGGTTCTTTTCTTTTTATGGTCGTTATCGTCATCCAAAAGGCAAGCCGTATTGGTAGGGCAATGCTCAACGTCCTTGGAGCGCACTCCACTGCTATGTAGCACCCGATCTTTCTTGATGACGATCACGTTTTCGAAATCATGAGCGTACTCGAACAATATTATCATGAAGTACCATGATAGTGATTCAGGTTTGCAACCCAGTAACAACTACTGAACTTTCTTATGTCAAGGTGAATTTAAGATGTTATTCCGTATCCTTGCGATGAATTTATTTGCGTCCGTATGCGTATACTGTGAACTAAGTTACTTTTGAAATGAGTGGTGGTATTGTATACGAACGTTTAAAATAACTACAAGGATAGGAAAAAGCATACTAATCTCCCGGGAATACAAACAGAAAGAAGTAGTTCTCGGATTACACCTCATCAGCCCAGACCATTCCAATCAAACGCCATTAGTTCCCCTCATGCATTGGTTTGGAGGCCAACTACCATAAGTCTGAGTTAAAGCAAAGAGCAATCTTGGAGGACTTTTGAGGATCCCTAGAGGTTCCCCTGCGTCGATACAAAGCGCCACCAATACTAATGCATTCAAAATTGGAATGTATGAAGGCCGTATTATATTGATTTGGGAAATAGTATGCCTTTAATAAGAGTTTACTTTCCCCTTGTGTTGCGGGCGATACCTTTTCTGCCATAGATAATGTTTCGGACGCCAGTCGTTTAACTCACAGGAAAGAAGTGGTATTTGACTTCTCTTACGCCCTTTACAATATTTGACGAGTGCTTCCGATGTTTTCGAAGCGCGACGAGCCTTTTCTTTCAGGTGCAGCGAGAAGTTGAAACCTGTGCTTTATTCACAACAACAAACCACCCCGACCATCACCACCCGGAACTTGGCTAAGGTTTACTGATGACTGCTTCACGGAGACAAGCGTCGATAGACGAACAAGCAGAGCGGACAGCGCAAGCAGAGATATTGTTCAAAGTTTTAGCGGCCTCTCCCTAAATTCTTGGGGGAAAAGGATCTTATTAGCCTTTAAGTATGCCTCATTTTTCTCCCAGGTGGAGGAATCGGATAGTAGGTTTGTAAAAGGCAAAAACATCCGTCGAAAAATTACCCGAAGAGGTGTTGCGCCTTCGACTTTCACCCACTGAACTTTTATTTGGTGTTTAAAAGTAAAAAAACCTATTTCTCACTACTATCAAACGAAAATCATTAAATTTATGTCCGCTATAATAATAACTATGTTTATTCAAATGTTTATCAATATTCATTTTTCGTCCGCAACTAGGAATACTTGCGAGTTCACAAATGTCAAAATTTTAGGAGATGGTTCAAAACAATTCATGTAACATAGATGGAGCGGGCTGCATGGAGCGCAGCGTTTATTATGAGGATAACGCGAGAAACAAACGTTTTTCGACCCCCTCAAGCGAAACAACCCACAATTAAGATGCAATGAGGAAAATCGTGGAGGAAGAATGGGAAATGAAGCCAGTAAGAGGATACCAAAATGTGGACAACTCCATGTCACAAAGACTTGGTCAGGAAATCGAGAATGGAGGGGGATGGATTGATTATAAGGCTAATAAACATCCACATTCTTTATGTAAATACCAGCATATTTCTTGATGATCAATTGCTGTGATCATGTGCACACATAACTCAAATTTAGAGAATTACACATACATTTTACCCTTTTCCACTCGTTGCATTATAGTGTCCCTTTTCAACATCCGTTAAAATACATTACTACTAAGAGATGAAATTTATGACCCTGTAAAAAGTCTTTTATTATCTTCATGTGGCGGTACTCACAACTTTAACTTCCATTGAAGCAGTAATATTACGACACATTTGAAGAGAAATAGATTCTTTAGGGACGTAGCAATCGTATAATCTTTGATGGTGCACATTCCTAATTTGTACTCCATTGACTACTCTGCGGATTTATGAGGAGTATACAAATTACCATAGGGAAAATATGTAATTACTGCTTAGTCGCTACATGGAAAAAGATTATTTTTAGTATTTTATCACTTTCATACGCGATGCATTTTTGTCAGAGTATTACTTACGCGTGGGTATAAAAATGCTCCTCATAAAATGTAACTGCGTAATTTTAGCCAAACATTTTTCACTGCGAATATGTCAAAAGGTATATAAGTGATTCATTAATTTAACTTATCCTCTAAGTATTATCCTCCATCCTATAAGTTGAACTGTTGAACTACACGGCTAATATATTGTTCATAGCAAACCTAGAAAACAATGCTGGGAAAGCTTCAAAAACCGTTTTAAAGATATTTTGAAGAGAATTCCACACTTGTTTGGTCTCTCACTCAAATAAGTAATCGGTATTTACAAGTTCGGCTGTTAGAAACAAACTCTAATTCCTAATAAAAATAATTGCCCTCTTTACTCATTCATTTCAAATTAATTTAAAGATGAATGTAGCATCAGGTAAGATCACTAAATCGAGTAACTGACACAATCAGAGATCCGGTCTGTTCCCTCCTTCATGAATAGCTTTTCATTGAGTGGTAACTTGGGAAATGAGTGGATATGAGCACCATACGACAGGCAGGACGTAGAAATCAAGTGGGGTCGAGTACCCGAGAATAGGAAGTAAACTTCTCATTCGACGCCCAAGGAGACCGCTCTGATTCTTTTACAAAGCCCGAATATGCGTAAAATCACACACTCATGGTTGAGGTCAATATCCATTCCCTGGGCCTTCCGCGGATTCCTGCGAAGTTTCGGCTGCAATAAAGTCACATCACGTAGATTAATTATAAAGGCACTAAAAGAGGCCACGCCAGGATTTGAACCCCAGGCATTCTTAACCGCAGACGAACGCTCTCCCTCTAGGCTTCTTCATCGATCAAGAGAAAACAGCGGCCAGTGGTTCTTACTATACAACGTAAAATGGGAACTCTAATGTTTCCTTAAAAACTGGGCCAAATAAAATGCTCTGGAGTTTTCAAAGTAGTTTTCAGAAAGTAAATACTATTACGTTTGGAGGAATTAAGAAATTTAGGTGCTTGGGATGACCTGAATGCACAAGGGCGGAAACTTACGTAGGGTTTTAAGGTATTGGAAATGCTTGTAAAGAAAAATTTTCTCCTCATGGAAACCATTCTATTCTACCAGATTTCCCATACTTTAACTTGAAATTCACAGGATATTACGCCAAAATGTTAATTGTAATGCATCATATTTCTCGGAAGTAGTTTGAGGCCTATTAAAACGGTGTTCATCCACAGCTATTCCCTGCACGCGGAAATACATTTTATTGTTAGAGAATTTGATCTCGAGGAAAAAACATTTTTGTCCCAACAAATTATGCTTTCATCGTATTGTTTCTTAAGTTTCAACCAAGAAATTTGTTTAAACGGTAAACATATGGTAAGTATCTCTATATAATCAACTAAGAATTCGGAACCTCGACTGGGTGCGGGTAGAAGCAAGCTCATCACGTTTATAACTCCCAGACGATCTCGCGAAGGTAAATCTTATTAGTATGACTTTTTACATGACGGGTAAAATCGATATCAATTCATAGAGAGTTTGAATATTCCCGGTTTCCATATGCTGTCTCAATGTTGTCAAGTTGTCGAAGGAAAAGCGATTTCAATTAGTTCCCGTGTACGCCGCATTCAGACGCCAATGGGTTTTGCGTTAATTTTTTCCGCCACTGTACATTAAATATTTCCACGCTGAGACGCCTGCCAGAGCCTGACTCATAGCTTATGACACTTGTGTACGTCGAGTAAATATCAGCATTCATTTCGCACAAAAGCTGCTTTCACATTAGTCAATTCTCAACGTATAAATGGGAAATAGTATAGAAATAATAAAAATTGTAATGGAAAAGCACATCATGTGTAATTTATGCAGTGCAGAGCGTGGAGACCTCGTCTTTCTTTTCCCTCTGTATTTTATTACACGACTAGAACGACATACTTGATGCAACAATGACCACCGTCACCGTCGCATCACATCGTGTCTAGCGTTCGTGGCTTAAGTTTCTTAGACAATTAAAACCTAATTTTTTTCATATCTTCCACTAGCCAGAAAGATATCTAAATGTTTGAGGAGCCATCATGTGGACATTCGCACAATGGACTAGGACTGTTATCGTAAAACGCGAATTTACCCCAGACCGTGTAGCTATCCCGCATAATAAATGTAGTACAGTAGACCCCTGCTTCACGATATTAATCGGTTCCACGGGACCATTCGTTAATTGAATTCCATCGTTAAGTGAACCAGAATTCTAGCGGCCGCGGGATCGCTTCCATTATATCAGTGGTAGTGTGTTCAGTCGTACTCAATCTATTACAGGTTCTAAATTTTCTGTAATGTTTTTAATGTTATGTAACTAACACTTCGACTTTAATTCAAATATGCATATTGACTGCACATCGATTTTCCTTGTATTACTCCGCAAGATGTACCACTTCACTCCCGTATTCGCCGTCTAAAAGCGACACCATCCCAGCGACTTTATGTACCATCATATTTTCCACCTATGATTAGAGAAGGTGGGCTATGATTTAGTCATACCTTTGCGAAATCTCGGCATCGGTAAATAGGCGTCTTTATTTTGTCCTCGAGCCATCATCTCTACATCGCAATCACTGGCACGATACGCAAATAAACGAGCTTAAATGTATGAAGTGGCGTTGTGAACTTATTGAAATTATGTGCAAGTTACAAATTATGGTGGAAATAGGCTAATTATAAGAGATGAATAGCTTTGATAACATAGACGACAGGTGAAGGAATTGTCAGTAACCTATCCGTGAATAATAATATTATAGCATATCGCCTCGTCGCTCGGCTGTCCTCTGGTTCACAGACATTCCTTCTCCTTTCGCAGTGCCAGCTGTTTAAATGTCGCTCCCTTTGTATTCCCGTGGAGGTAGAAAGCCGAACATGAATCTCGATGGCATCAAAGGGGAGTTTTTTGCTCGCAGCACTTTTCGGAACAGATTACGTGTCTAGCAGGCCCGTCGTCGTCATCTCCAGCAAGTATTGCTTCTGACGATCTTACTTCTCTTTACGCTAAGCCGGCAGCCCTGATATATTCGTCCCGTCAAGGACGTCCCTCAGACATTGAATAGCAAGTTACAATAGACTGCTTAACTTAAAAAGCGGAGGTGGAAACTCACTCAAAACACTTTCCTCGGAACAGCTGGACTGACTCATCAGGGCTGGAAGAGTTTTTTGGGGCTTGTTGTTTAATTTAGGGACCAACAGCCTTCTTGAAGGCATCCGTTTACCAAGTAGGATAACGTGTAATACGCATTAAGAACACTGAGGACAAAACTATTTTAATGGAAGCATTCCCGAGGATAATTACATTCGAATACAAATCAAAGTACATTTACCGGGCAATAATTATGACCTCTGTTTTAATCACAATCAATTAGCCAATAAATATGAAATAATTACAATATTTACTTAGAAAATTGATGTAAGGTCGCATATTTATCTCTCTCTAGATGAAGTGTTTTGCAGTGTCTAAACACTTCATCTTTATAGTTGCACGATAAAAGTTCAGTCCTTTCTATGCCAGGATATTTCTGTGCAATCCTTTCAACCGTGCCCCAGGCGTCGAGTAATTCTTTAATGTCCTCAAAAATCACGGTATTTCCATCGTCGTTATCGTGTCGCTTGCAGTTATTTCCTTCAGTTATTTCTTCGATTCTTGGAGCTCTGCTATTATCAGCTCACTCTCCAGGTCATCCATATGGATGGATTCTTCGTCTATTACGTGCTCTTCATCAAACCCTGATTAATCGTGAATAACTTTCGGCTAAATGTTTTTCCAAGCAAAATTTAGGTATCTGGTGGAATATTCCTTCCGAGACTCCACGATTGACCGAATACTATCTGTAATACTGAGGTTTTCGGAAATATTACTGTGATATACAATCGTGACTGCTGGTCTCATCGAAGTAGTTGACAAACAATATTTTTTTTAATACATTTTTATTTTAAATTTGCTACAACTTTCTGATGCATTGATTGGAGCAAAGAGGTGTTATAGGCATTGCACTTTAATGAAGCCAAATTCCGCCTCGAGGGATGCGGCGGCATTTGATCGTGGCCTGGGGCATTGTCCAACACCAATATCGCTATAAGTGGCAATTGGATTCTCTCCAGGTAAATGTTGAGTGAAGGGCGGAACTCCGTTAAAACCCACTCGTTAAACCTTGGGCGTGTCGCCCAAGGTTTCCTATTGCAACCCCAGAAGACACTCAGGTTAGACTTGTCAACTTCATATTTCTTGAAGATTCTAGGATTTTCTGTATGATAGACGAACATAGGCCGCAGTTTAAAGCCACCTGAAGCATTAGCTCCCAACACAAGCGTTTACCTATCTTTCATGGGCTTATGACCAAGCAAGAAATTCTCTTACTTAGTGATACAAGTCCTCTCGGGCATTTTTATCCATAATAGGCTCGTCTCATATATATTAAACACCTGCTGTGAGCAGTAACCTTTGTTTTCTATGAGTTCATTAAGTACCTGAAATATTTGTCTGCGGTTTCTCTATCTGCGCCAGCAGCAGTGCCGTCCCTTATTATACATGCAATACTCGTACTTCCTCCGAAACGATCGAATCAACCTTTGCTCGCTTTGAAGTCTTCGTAGCGGACAGAACATGTCAAAGAACGTCAAAGAACTGCTTTGCTTTCTCACATAAGTATGTCCAATAATAGTGTGAACCCTCAATCCCCTCTTTCTAATCCATTAAAACAGGAATTTCTCCTTTTCGAAAATAGACTTTCTTCCTTTCTGCTAAGTGTTGTGGATTCGTCGGAGACTGATTTTTCTCAGACGCTCTTTCTGTTTAGGTATTGTCCATATGGTACACTGTAACTAACCGTACTCACGTGATGAAGTGCTAAATCGACCACCCTCATCATGGTTTTTCGTTATCGCCTTGATTTTAATTGTTACTTTCTGTTTGAGTATACTTTTAGGGACACGGTAACCACAGAAGCTTCCAGCAACAAACGACAACTTCATTTATAGAGCCCATTCACTTTCTTCCCATTTCCGGTATATAAGACATCCTATCCTCTATCACAACCCAAAACATTGAGGTGGTTGGAGCGATTGCGTTTACTTGCAGCTTTGTGCCTAACTTTTCATACGCGCGCTCATTAGTACAGATATATTGTACAGATAACCTGTGCAGATAATTACGAAAATCTTGCATGTTATCGAATTGGTCTCATGGCTATTTAATGCTATCTTAACACGCAGCCTTGAAGGACTTGACTTATATACATGTATAGAAATAATTCGAGGACAAAAAAACAGATTTTTCTCATAAACGCGAAAACATATCTTTCACGTTATTATAATGGTTCCTATTGAACATCAAGGCATCATGCCGAATAAAAGACACGTATTTACACACGGTTTTTGCCTAAATTTCTGATTCCGCGCCGTAAATCCATGTCAAAACAATGCTTTAATTGAGACAAAAATTTTAAAATATAATAAATGCATCACTAAATCATAACATGCACGGTTATTTCCTACGTAGAAATGGATCAACTGAAGGTAGTTTTAGTGAAATAGCTCTCTAGTCATAATGGAGACCATATTCGAAGTATGCGTATTGATTTCAGCGGCTGTAGGAAGCATGAATTAATTTTTCTACTATTAATGATGTGATAAAATACTTAAACTTGGCGGAATACTTAAATACTTAAACAAAAATATCTATATAAGTCTTCAACTTGACTAATTTTTTCACGCGGTACGTTTAAAACTCCTTCACAACGGAAGGTTTTTTGTGACCCTGAAAAATTGACTGCGGCAGCAATATGATTTATTTTCAAAAATAGCAAGAAAAACAAAAACTACAAAATTAAATTTTTGACGAGATCTAGTTCTTAGAAATTCCTCATTTTTTCAATGTCTCTCTGGATGGCGTACATGTATGAGCTGGATGGTATACATGTACATGGCGTTTCCCATGTACATGCATATGAGGGCTGGTATTTTTCGTCAAAAATCTCGGAAAGTAGTTCGATAAGAGGCTGATATTTTGACACCTTTGGGATGGTGATATGCATTTCTTTAAAATGAGACCAAATTCATTGATTTCTAGGAGATATGATATTTCGCTCAAACTACCTTAAGTGAATAATGGGCCAAGTATTTTTTCTCGCCTTACCTGATTATTTTTTAAATTTGCACTCGACGGCTCACGACTTGCGCTCCAACCACCCTGATTTGAAAATAGTACCCAGAACGGAGAATATTTGAAGTAACTGCGCATGGAGCCACCCAATCAATCGGCAAAATATCGGAAAGATGATGATATAATTCTTATGAGGAAAAAATAATGGCCTTTTTTTCCAACGATTCACGCTTATTTCTATTTCTGCACAAAGATTGCACTTATTTTCTTCGATAACTAAACACGAGAATTAAATCTCCAGTAAATTATCGCTCATGGTACCCGTTGTACGACAGAATCGAAATGCAAATAAAAGTTTGGGAGGTTTATCCTCGTCTGCTCGGATGGACACGGAAATCGGTCAATTTCGCTTCCCTCAATGAGCACGTCGTGGATTTTTCTTTTCTTTCCAACTAAGAGGAGATAAATTCATTTAGAAGATAAGCTGGTTTTATCAGATACTGTCGTATCTTTCTCTTTAGCATTGATACGGTCAAAATTTTCCGCATTGGATCTGTCACAGCACAGGGAGTGTCAGTTTCACGGATTTTAGCCAAACAATGAAGATGCTGATTTTACTCTTTATTGTCGCTATATTGCAATCATCTACAGGTAATTTTAGCAGCAAAAGTGGCTCTACTTATACTATTATTTATTGAACCTATGAATGTAGTTCGATGTTTTTAAGAAGATTGATAACATAAAAGATTTTGAAAAATTAACTTTAAAGGTCTCGACCAGGAATCCAGTATATCTAAGAACAAAAATGAAGTGCCTGATACATTTACTACTCTTATTAACACATTTGAATATCAAGTGAGTAGAGAAGAACATTTTTATGTATCTAATGATAAGGTCTTAGTTGAAAATCCATGTGTGCTTTCTGTCAAAAAGATGCCATTTCCAACAGCCCTCGTTTTGCGCTATAGGTATAGTGACTATTGTACGAGTGGTTGTGAACTTTTAAGTACATGCATATTAGCACAATCATGAAATGTGGAAATATACCTGTAGGTAATTGCAAATAATGCTCATCTGCTTTATTTACAATAGCTTTCACTCTACAATGGAGATGTCTTCATATGCGGGGCAGCAATGATAAGCAGTGAATGGGCAATAACTACAGCTCATTGCACACAAGTGTGAGTATGTTGGTTGATAAAATATTCTCTCATTTATTGGGTGATATACTGGCTGATTGGCAGGTTTATGGCCTATCTTTACCCTAAAATACCCCATGATAGTAAATCATTTCATATTTAGGACATTCACTGCTTGCATGCTAGTCTCTCTTTAATTTACATATGTCCTCTGCCTCTCACTATTATAAGAAGACCCAGGTAGAAAGTGTTTGGTCAGTAACTGCTCTGAATAACTAGGAATTAGTGTGTAACTGAAATGAACTAGTCTGGATCTCAAATATGTTTCAAATCCAAACCAGCAACAGAACTCTTCCAGATCAGATTTTAGTCTTTTAGAGCAGTTACAGACCAAATATTTTTACCAACAAGGATAAGTTTAAATGGAAGATGGTGAAATATGGTGGTAGGGACAGAGAGTAGGAAGGAAATCTTTTGATTTCATAGGGATTCCAGATATAATAATGAAGATATTGGTCTTCATTGGTGAGTTATAGGAGGATGGAGGCCACAGAGGAGGAGGTCAGAGTCACAACAACAATTGCAGTAAACTCACACCTCAGAGCTATGGTGCCATGTGGTGGGGGGAAAGTAAAAGCTTATTTTTTATGGTTACTGGCAAAATTACTGCAAAACAGTCTTTCCAAGAATAGTATGAGGTATCACTTTACATCCATTTTGCAAGAGATGATAGATTCTGGAGATGGATATGGTGGAGTAATGTAAAACCATATCCTGTACTGAGTATGTCTGAAGGAAAATACTAATACCATGGAAAAATAAAATCATTTACAGCAGAATAACTCACAATATAGGTACCTACCATAATATTTCTTTTGTGAAACAGTGTAGTTTGTGCTCCACGATAATGAATAATCAAAGACATGTATCTTATTTAATCCAATGCATTTTCTTAGCAAACCTCTACGGGTAAGTTAGTTTTACTTGCTGGAGGTTGATCATAACTTATACAGCACTGCCAACATCAGCTGCAACTTGGCATTGGGAAATCAACAATGAGAATACTGAACTGTGTGGAGGTGCTGGATTGGTGGCTGGAGTGAGAGATGTTTACATCGTGGAAGGTTATGAGCGAAAAAGAAATGTGGAAATAATAAGGAGATAATGAAGGATTCATTTATGAAGAAAATGAAAGAGGAGCTAACATCATCATCTGAGTCTTCAGGGGGTGTGAGGATAAGAAGGACTCTCGACATGGCTAAGGAATAGCTTGGGATAGGAGGAGATGGAGGATGTCCTCTACTTCAGAATGTCTACTTCTGATGTTGGAACCCCTAGTTTGTGGGTTGACATGGTTTTTGAAGAAGAAGGCACTGAGGGTGAGGTTAAAGTTGAATATGTCAATTGGGAATTTATCCCCGAGAATTGTATGATATTGTACAGATATATATCTATGCATGAAGGTACTCATGTGCTTTAGTCAATGCCACCTGTTTGCTGTGAACTTAAGAAGAAGCTACATATTCTTAAATGAAGGGAGAGATGACAATTTTACACTTTGAGAAGAATAGGTCACATTTTTTGCAGCATACATTCCTAATTCCTTATTCAGTATGTATTTAGAATTAAGAATTAGAGTACATTCAAGGCAGTACCGTAAATTTATGCACAGATAATTTCCATCGTCTTGCCTTGGAAATGGTTAATAGGTATTTTTTTCTTCTGATTATTCCATATAAAATTATTTTAACATCCATTTGCTATATATTCATGTAATCTTATTCCAAGCCCACTAAAATCACCTGTTTCAAGGAATTGAAATCCTCCAGTCTTTGACAGAATGATGAATCAATCATCTTTTGGCCTTAGCCACATAGAACTTCACAGCTCTTACATATGGTGAGAATATAATGAGCTTTCTCTTTGGGGAAATCTAGGAAGAGGACGGCAGATTTGAACCTAAGAGTTGGAATATCCATTGGTGAAGGAGATGGCAATCCTGTTGTTACCATTATCAGGCATCCTCATTTTGATGAACACACACTTGACTATGATTATGCATTGCTCAAGGTAAGAAATGAAAAACTTTGAAGCATAATTTATTCATGCTTTCATTCATTAGAGCACTGCTTAAAAATTTTAAGATGTGGTGCTCCTCCTTGAATCTGGAATACAAATTCACCTGTCAGAATCAATTGTTGTTATGAACTATATAATTTGAGTTTTAAAGTCACATTTATTGTTGTTGATTCCAAAATATGGCTGCCATCTGTGCTCGTTTTGCTATTCATGCTCTTTATTTTCACAAACTATTCTTGATTGTCCAGAAGAAATCCATTATGGTCAAGAAATTTGATCATAATGTTGAAATGTCCTAACTTTTAGTATATGTACAAGTCAATTTGATAAGTCTGGATATGTGGTGGATAGATTGGGAATCAGATGATGAGTCCAAGGTAAGAAGCTGGTAACTCACCACCCTAATTACCTAAATGTTGAAGGCCTAAAACCAGCCCAGGATATGGATTTTTCCTTGCATTATCATTGGGGTCTGAGGTAAAATTATGCAATGTACCATATTTTCTGGCATTAAGTACATTGATTGTTTTAAATAAGACACTCTAATGAGAAGAGGGTCTTTGAGGCCTAAGGTTATATCCTTATTCCTTGGGAACATTGGGGTATCCTTATTCCAGGGGAAAGTTCTCAATCCTACACACATTGGTTCGGAAAAATTAACATTACTTTCAACACCCTGCATCCTCTACGTTAACTGTTTCTTCCCCTAGAGACCCCCTCTGAGGTTGAGGCTTCTAGACAGCTGCCAAGTTTGTCTAGGCAGAAACTTACTGCTAGATATGGCATGGACATGGTGTTTTAGGATTCTGTATTCTCATTTTTTGCCAAATTGTCCTTATTTCTTGGGAAAGAAGGTTCATAACTCTATGTCAAGCAGATATTTGTTGACAGGCAGAATTCCTATTTGAGACATTATGTTGCTTAATCTAAGAACGTATAGCTACCTACATTTTTGAGATCAGGTTGCTGTGACAGACAGTATGCTTAATTCTCACTGGCAGAGATTTAAGCCCTGTATTTTGCTTCTATGGCGATTTTAGTGTGCCATATGAGGAGTACTTAGCATACAGTTATCACATCTCAAATGGAACCTGTTTTGTACTTTTTTATTTGGGAAAGGTTAATGTAAACCATTTAAATCCATATTTATCTTCCCCTTACAATATTATGCAGTTGTTCTCTTCACTCAAGGTATCAAATTTCTACAGGTGAAACAGCCATTTGGAGATATAGATACAGTGTATGCAAAACCAGTTCTTTTGCCTACAATGCACACAAAAAAGCATCCTAACATGCAAGCTAATGTGACTGGATGGGGCACAACAAAGGTAAGAGGCAAAAGAAATTGTTTCACTTTAGCAAAATCAAAATGAATCAAAGTGTTTTTATGACACACGGCATTACCACATGATGATTGTCTAATAACTCAGTTGACAGTTGCAATACATCATTGATGCATATTTTTTCATCAAACAATATCCAGATATATTATTATCTTTATAAAAGCATAGAATGAATAAATATAATGATTTTTGAATATATGATAATATGCAAAAAGAAAAGGTCTTGGAAGCCACAGCATACTCAGTAATTTCCCTCCATTGATGGAGTCTTGCTTGTATTAGATATGGTCTTGGATTATTAATAATATTATTATAATATAATATAATAATTATTTTCCTTTGATGAACTAGTTAACATGTTCACTGCCCCTGAATTTTATTTTTCCCTTTCCCAGATGCCCTTGAATTTTGCTTGTTATTATAGTTTACAATGAAATATATATGTAATTAAATAAATGAAATAAGAATAACTCTTTCCATATCAAGTATATCCATCCTCTTCACCCCTACAACAGAAAGGATTGTGTAGTAATATGCTCTCCTCTACTCATGAAGCTGACAGTATATATTATGAATTTGAGGGAACACATGTGGTACATTAGTGGCATGGGACGACGGACACCATAACCACACTTGGCACATTGCGGGCAGTGAACATGTTAGGAAACCAAAAAAATGAAATGCTAAATCTATGTCTTTTTTTGTTCACCACCTATGCCACCAAGGATGGAGAAGAAATACCTACTAAGCATTTGAAGTATACTACTGTTACTATTTACTCTAATAAAATGTGTAGAACACAGCATCATGGTTTGACAGGACGCATGATCTGTGCTGGTGATTCGGAAAATCCAGAAAGCTCCTGTCAGGTAAGCCTTAAAAATTATATATTTTCCCAAACTTTTTCGTAAAATGTAAGGATGGAGGGTTCCATATTCTTATTTCTTGGCATCCCTCCTCTTACTAATATTGGAATTATTCTCCCAGTAAGAACAAGTTGGCGGAACCCATGCGGGGACTACGTGGATATGACAGTGGAAATTTGTTGGGAATCTCTGGTGGAATTCACATGAATATGGTCTCCAGATCCACAAAATTTCCACCAAGATGCCAAATTTCCACGTGGGATCCACATTGGTCCCACGTGGATTCCGCATCATACCTGGGTAGATTCCACCAAAATCCTTTTACCCACTAATTTCCACTGGGGATCCATTCAAACTCAACATTGATCCCACGTCAATTCCGTGCTGAAAATTTTGATTTTAGGCATAAAATACGCAACGTAACCAGAAAATAGAGGAATTTCCCTCTTTGCCAATGGTGATGCTGGGGCTGTAAGTCCTCGTATGTAGTATTCATATTGGAAAGAATACTTTGTACTTTCCAACAATCATTTAATCTGAATCAGAATAGAATCTTTTACCTGTCTGAATGATGTGCTTCACAGCTTTACTGCATTGTTTGGTACAACTGTTTGCAGGGGTGATCCCAGGAATTTATTTCGGGGGGAGACTACCTCACTGATCGGAGTGTTCAATGTTGTATTTGATAACTACATCTAGTTGTTAAAATTGTTTTGTAAAACCCTAAATTTTTGGGGGGGATGTATCCCCTTTATCCTCCCCCCAGGATCGCCCCTGACTGTTTGTATAATATTTATTTATTAAGTGTTATGATGGTAATGTGATATGAGCGGGGTGTGAGGAGAAAAAACTAACTTTTGGGAGGGAGGGCAGGAGAATATTGATTGAGGGCTTGAGAAGTGGAAAAGGTAATTATTCAACAAAGAAATTTTGTTTGAAAAGAGTGGGGAGGGGTAGCAGAAAAAGTAGTTCATTAAATAGGTTGCTTGACTGTTTAATAATTTCAATTTGCTTCAAAGCTTCCATCTTTAAATATTTGGGAGAAAATGTGGAATTTCTGGGTTAAAATCAATTACATGATTTCAAGGAGATGCTTGGAAAATTGAGAGGTTGAATCTATAGTTATAAAACTTCTAGTGGGTTCTGCATGTGCTTCATGATATTTTGACCAGTTTGACCTATGTAAGATTAACACATATTAAAGCCATTACATTTCATTTTGTAAATACCAGAGTTGAATAATCCATCCTGTTTGTTTTTTCTGTTTACTATGAATTTTGAAAGGTTAAGGACAAAGTTTTCTTTTCAATAAGGGCACTAATGTTAAGTTCTTCGACAAAGTGAAGACTGATGTCGTCAAGTTTATCATTGTATAGAGGTATAGAGTATTTATATGAAACACAGCCAGAGGCCTAACCTTGAAGATACATGATAATCCTTGATACATGATAATTGTGTCACTCCAGCATCATCTTCAACATTCCTCTACCAGCATTCCAGTAGGTGCTTATTCAATCTTGCTTCGAACAAGGTTTACATATTATGAATCATGAGAAAGAAAACTTAATTTGATTCCACCAATTTATTATTATGGTAAGACTAGTTTTGATGCAGTGGCATCATCTTCAAGTACTGAACCTTTACAGATCCTGAAGAGTACCTGAAGATAACACCGATGCATCGAAACTAGTTGTACCATAATAATTATTAGTTGGATTGAAACAAAGCTTTCTTTTTGTTATTCATAATGAACTTCCACAAAGTGGAGCCTTAAAACCACTGAGATCATGTACATATTATGTTCATTCTCTATTTCAGGGTGATACTGGAGGACCTCTAGTTTACAAGGGAATGCTTGTAGGGATGGTGTCATGGGGCCAGAAGTGCTCCAACTCCAATGACTCAGTGGTTTATGCATCTATTCCACCAATTCGAAAGTGGATTAGAAAGCAGCTGTACATATAATTTATCATTATCATCTAATGCAGCTTCCAGCAGCTGACTGGCTCTGCTTTGCACACTAGCCTCTCCATTTATTCTGACCTCCCACCATTTCTCTATTCTCACTGTATTCCAATCCTTTTTCTATTTTTTTATCCTCCCTTTCACTCCATTCACCCATCCATCTTGTGGTCTTCCTCCGGGCTGTTGTCCCGCCATTTCATTTCACACGTCTTTCTAGACATTCTGTCACTTCCCATCCATTTTACATGCCCAAACCATTTAAGCCTAGATGCCTCTATCCTGTAGCACTTTCTCCTGTTACATTTACCTAATTCTTTCATTCTCACCCATTCCTTGTTTTTCATGCTCTACTTCTGAGGAAGCTGAATGCCTGATTTGCACCCTTAAGTTATCTAAGCAAAATTGAATAACTAAATAAAATTATACGCAATGTATATTGTATATTATATAAACTATATTAAATAATACTACTGTCGCTTCTGATTATTATTATTTGAAGAATTGAAAAATTTGTAGTTGATTAAAGAAGAGAATTCATATGAGCAAGCCAAAAAATTTACCTAACCATGGAGAGTGAATCCAGGGAAGAAGAATCCCAAGATATGATGAAGAGAAAATGCTTCCACATACTATTCAAGTAAGAATAAAATTAACTTGAAACTTGAAAAAATGGAGGGTTTATGATTGAGCATGGCCATGCTTTCGATGATTTAGACATCAATCTAAATGAGAGAGTAAACCATGTATAGAGGTGATCAAAAAGAGATGCAGTAGTGCAGAACCTCTTTTCAGTGTGGGGATCTATTGCCTACCAGTTGGCTCCATTATAAGTCTCCACATTTTATAATTAAGGTCCCTCAGGTCACAAATCTTGGTTGTAAACTTCAAAATGTGATATTTGTCATCTTCAACAACTTACAGACTCTGTAAGGCTCTTGATCCAATTGTTTAGCCCCACCAGCACAGAAACGTTAGTTTAATGTTACTATAACATTTTTTGATTAGCGTGCGCCTTTTCGTTAGTTTCCATAACCATCCAAACAGAAACGTTCGAGAGCCGTGTCAGGTCATTAGTTATAAATGCAAAGCTAACATTCGTCACAAACCTGTTAGCGAGGGCAAGTCAGAAGATTATTAGGGGTGTATTTGTACCCAATGACCGTTACAGTAACTAAATAAGGAATGTCTATACTAAATTATTGCACAGAACATTGAGTACTCCTAATTTTATTTGTTTCTTTAATAAATGCATTCTTAATTTTGAACCTTAGTTGGTTGACCGAAAAGAGTTACATCTACTTTTTTCAACATCATTAGTTTTACGTTATTCCCAAATGGTTTCCACCAAACACGAAACAAATGTTCAGATGGTTGGATATTATGACGTGTTTCAAATTACGTTGGTTCGAACATTATAGTAACGTTATTCTAACATTTGTGTGCTGGTGGTGAGATGGGCTTCTCTAATTGGTTTTGAACATTAGAGTGGTTTCCCATCTCAGTGTTTGCCCCAGTTTGCCCTGGTCTTCCCGCCCCAGTTTGGTTTCTGGCAGAGATGAAGATTTTTCAAAGGAATTAGAATCCAATGTTCTTGGAGGCAATATAGAGAACACCTACGGTGTAGTACTCTGACCTTTGGATGGAATGTTGAACTGTGGATCCATTGGTGCCCTACAAGAAAAGGAGTCTAATACCAATGGTGGATTACTCTGCGCCCTTCCTTATTCACCTTCATACTCATACCCACCTATCCGAGTGGTGCATATAGGAAAATCTGCACAACTTAAAAAAATAAAATCAGAGTCATTTCAGAAAAATGCTACATTAGAATTCACTTCGGATTAGCCTGGAAAAGTTAGGATTTAATTAATATGGAAGTCCTCTAGGGTTTTGGAGTCATGCCATCAAGTAGAAAAAACTTATGAACCATATTTTTATAATAATTTTTAGAGCAGCTTATTTTTTTATTAGGGTTAAATTTCTATTTTAAGCTCCAGGGGAAATATTTTTCAAGGATTGATTTGTTATACATGGAATTTTAATTGAAATTGATCTCCTTCCTTTTTTCTTATATTGATACCAATTACTATGTCAATTACTTGATTTTTAGCCTTAAAATCTTATGCCAATGTCACTTTGGAACATGATAACAAATCTTCTCCGAGGAACATATACCTACCCTCAATTATCCTCGATTGGAGGACCCTCTAGTGGAACAGGAAAGTTTTCAATTTTTAGTGGTTGATACTGGCAACTTATTCATAAAAGCTGAATTTTAAAATATGGCAATTTTTAGGTTACCCAAGACGTTTGAGAAGTTTATGAAGAATTTTAGGAGCAAACTTTGGCCGCATTCTCTGCCTATTTTTTGGGATTTAGTAACGTTATATCGAATCAGGTGAATAAAGACTGTTATTTCAGCACGTCACAGTCCTCAATAAAATTACCTACTCTAGAAAAAATAGCAGTAATGTGTGGCTTCCTTCACACCAGCGAAAATTTTTTTTTCGTTCACTTCTAATTGTCGCATCGCCATGAAATTTACGTCACATAAAAAACAAACATTGCACATTTAATACATATTTTTAATTTGCTAAAATCTAAACCCAAATATCATCGGAATTGTACGAAAAAAACACGAAATTGATCACTTTTGAACGTTAAGATCACAAATACCACATAACACGAGAGGCGAGTTTTTCACATTTTCTAAATATGCATTCTTAAACAGCAAATTTACCATGCATTCATTACAGTGTTGCTACAGGTAGTACTGTCGCCGTCATTTTCGTGAAATACTGTAGTTTCTGACAAAAATTTTTCCACTGGAGTGAACAAAGCCGCACTTAACCAAAATGTCTATTAAAGGCTAGCTGCGAGTTCCCAAGAAAATGCTTGGCGACTTATCTTCACATCAGCGAAATTTTGACCGTTGCGGTAACAATTTCGCTGATGTGCCCCTCAACTTTGGAATTCCTTTGATGTGCGCTAGTTCATAACAGAGGCGAACAAAAAACTCACCACGCCAGTTAGTTAAAACATTTTTGTCACTTATGAACGAAAAGTTCGTTTTCCTGCCTTGTTTTGAGGGAAGAAAGTGGCACTATAGTCCCCTATCGTATTCACGTCACATCGTGTTTGGTTATCCTAGCAACGATTTAATTACACTCCATATCCACTTATTTCAGCACGTCACCGTCCTCTATTAATTTACTCTGGAAAAAAGACTCGTATATGCGAATATGATCCTTGTTTACACTACCGAAAATCTTACCGCAATTAAATACATAATGTGAGAACGAAGGCTTCCGCGGTGATCTACGTTGAACTCCTTCATTTTCCGGGATCTACGGCGTCGGTTGCTGTAGCGATGACAACAGTTTCGCGGGAAAGAAGCCCCATATACTAATAAGGGCCTAAATTGTGAACCGACATCATCGACCTGAAGGCGCTAACAGAAGTGCCAGCGAAACTGTTTCATCGCTATAGCAACCGACGCGGTAGATCCCGGAAAATAAATGAGTTCAATTAAATAGATAAATTAACGCGTCAGGTAAGAATTATTATTTAGGTGAGCTACCTAGTTCTAAGCATGAGTTCATTGGCAGAGTCTAGAGATGACGATAGAGATTGGAAAATTCTGAGATTTTAGTTTGGATGCTCGGAATGTTAGATGAATAGTTACCTGAAAAATCAAATTATCGGTACAATAAGCAGAATGATATTATTTTAAGTCTAACTTACACTCCATATGACGTCTTTCATGCCATTTTTAAGATGAAAACATCAGCAAGGAGGAGAGTAAGGCAAATCACAAACATCACAAAGACATATGACTTTAAATATATTCTCCTGAATCGTAGGTCATCCAGACTACACATCATTTGATGGGATTTAGGAGATCGGCATACACCTATCCCTCCTTATCCCTCCTGGTAAATACATATTCTTCCATGTCTCACTGATTCTTCCTACTCAAAATTCTGAAGGCCTAGTAATCCTTCTGGAGTCTTTTATAGTCCTGTTTCCTCGGTAATGAAATCCCTCATCGACGAAACCTTTGCGTACACTCCAGGGTAACCTCTCTCACCACAGCCTTTACCCCAAGACACCACTCCATACAGCTTACTTCGGACAACGAGAGGACCACCACTGTCTCCCTGTGAGAAAATATAAAATATCCTCTTATTCAGAGAGAAATGATGCGAATGTGAACTTATTATCACGAATACATAGGAGAAGTTTTCACCATTCATGACATGTTTCATGAATCCAACATGTTACTTAACCAGACGTTATTTGACAAGCATATGAGGATTCATATCCATTAGATGCTTCTTCAATTTCACAGATCGATTTCAACGTCTTTTACGTCCTTGTCAAGATAAAAACATTAGCAATGAGGAGACTGAAGCAAGGTATACATCACAAAACTCCTTCGGTTTCAAATAAATAGCATGACTCCATATATTCAAATACCTTTCAATCTTTCAGCTATTACCACACTGTTAATCAGATGGCACGCTGGAATACTTATCATATCATACCTATTTAGGTAATATTGTAGGGTGGTGAGTGAAAACATGGTCTGCCGCGTCGTCAGTTAAATTGGACTGTCCAATGGTAGCTTCAACGATTGTTTTCACCTGAGGAAGGCAATTTTTCGCGCCCTCCTCCGAATTTCATAAATTTTAATGTATTAATGCCCACCTAATCGCATAGCGATTATGTTTTCATCATAACTTCTAGAAGTATACATGTCTCTCTCAGTCTATGACGAGAACCTGTGGTATAAATGTGTACCTAACTTTTGTCAACCATCAAGAGGAGCAAATCGCCTCCCGTGAGGCCTAAATGGAAATTGGCGAGTACAAAAACATTACTTTGAACAACACAGCAGCCACCATGGAGCTCATCTCACGATTTTACAGCATTTAGGCGGTGGATATTAACTTGTTAAAAACTTTTTATGTTTGATTTCACCTATTTATCTTTACCGTGCAATTAGTTTCGACGCAGTGGCGTCAGCTTCAGGTACAAAGGTCTCCTCTCCCCTCCTCTCCCCAGCCCCTACCCTAGATGGTATGCATGCTTCATGATCGTGTCCTGAATATTTGTACCAGACGATGACAAAGCCGCGTCGAAACTAGTCGTACCGTAAAGATAAATTGGTGGAATCAAACTAAGTTTTCTTTTCACAATTCACTGAGACCACATTCGAATTATACGTTTCAACTTCAGCAGCTGTAGGAGACATAAACTAAACATTGTATTATTAATGAAGCAATAACATACCTATATATGATTGAAATTCTAAATAATCAAATAAAAATATCTACTGAAGTATTTAACTTCACTCATTTGTTTCACGCGGTACGTGGAATGTGAGCCTCAGGTGTACCCTTGTACCTGAAGATGACGCCGCTGTGTCGAATCTAGTCGTACGGTAATAATGAATAGGTGGAATAAAAACTAAGTTTTGTTTTTCATTATTCATACTGAGCTTCCACAATGTTGAACCTGGACGCATTGAGATCATGGACTCCATATTGACTAGGGAACTGTCTCGCTCAAACTAAATTAACCACTTTTCAGAAGTGGATCAAGGAGCTCAATTTATGAAACAAATAGCGCTGATCGTAGGCATTTTTGTACCAACGATGGGGTTGTTGCTTAAACTAAAAAATAAAAATATCAACTGAAGACTTTAACTTCACTCATTTTTTTACGCGGTACATTTAGATCTCCTTCTCAAAAGAGAGTAATTTGCGATTCTGAAAAAATATTGCCGTAACTACATGATTTCATTTTTTAAATCCAGTCGAGAAAACATACAAACTACACACTGTGAATTTTTTGGCGAGCCTATGCGTTAGAAATTCCTCATTTTCAAATGAGTTTTCTCTGGAGTGCATAAACATACCATCTCCCATGTAAAAGGGCTGGTATTTTTTCGTCAGAAATCTCGGGAAGTAGTTGGGTGAGGGGCTGATATTTCGGTATCTTCGGAGGAGTGAGATATTTTTATTTAATATGGGAAAAGATGCATTGATTTCCGGGTGAAATGATATTCTGCGCAAACTACCTATATGTCTAATTTAACAGACGACTTGGCAGCCAATCCCGTGTCCTTTACCCAACCACATGACAAAACATGTTTTCACTTACCATCTGATTCGTTGAAGTGATAATTACCGAATTGCCGAGTGACTATCATTTAATTCACGTGAATTCAGAAAGTTTTTGAAAGTAATTTTGGAGAGTAAAGTCTCGATCCAATCTCCTCCTTCCTGATTTTGTTTTTCCTTGACGATGACGCATGGTTATTTAATTTCGATTGCGTTCTTACTTCGATATAGGTCTTCGCAACGTACATAAATCCGCCACTAATGAGCTTATTTTTCCTGTATTCGAAATGATGACTTATTTGCCACATATTTATTCATTGATGATTTACTGACTGAAGTGTTGCCACATATTTACAGATTTCCTTGGGTGTGTCATGGCAGTGAACACGAATACGCATAATGGATTCAAATGCTTGGAATCTTTGCCTAGGCTGGGTGTTGCCTAAATTTCCAAATTTTTTTCACCCAGTCCTTGGCGTTGCCTTGAAAATAGTCTTCTCCGTAGACTCGTGATTGGCCGTTCTTGATTGTCGTTTACGTTAGAGTGTTTTGGTTATTATTATACTTCTGAAGAGATACAGACAGCACGAAGTTTTAAATTACAGCCGATTATTTTTGACATCTCAGAGTACCTAACTATGTGGATGTTGGGGAGGAAAGATCTGCTATAAGAATTGAGCCAGAGTCGTATGAAGCTTCCATTCTGAGCCCAAGTCGACGGTCGTCGGACACCGAATCAAACTTCAGCATGCTGGGCTTAATTCAAGATTTTGCAACGCCTTCTCCATTTAGAAATTTTTTAGTAGGTACCAAGCTAGAAAACAGAGTGCCGGCAAGCGAGGACCGACATTTCAAACTCGGTTGAACAAGAAGAATCTGTTGAAGACGACGGCATGTGAAGACTATTCAAATTGACTAGATTATCTTTCATTGGTAGATTTTAATTTTCATTAGCAGAGCCCGCAGAGTTTTGATAGGATTTGCAAATTCAAATATTCACTTGAGTTCACTAAAATAAGTCGAGATCGTAAAAAACCCTAGTAATCGACTTATTCATAACGGTCGCACGCTCCCTGTAAATATAAATAAGTGCTGTTTACTTGGTTTTGTACAGTCATATTAAAAGATTTTTTTAAATTTGATTTTCCCGCGTGAACGTGTTATGTGATAGTGAAACCTCAAACAAAGTATTCAGCTTATATAGTCGCACTTATACGTACAATTTGTGAATGTATAATGAATTTACAAGATTTAAGGAAGGCTATTTTCCATATCACGTGTTTAAAATGAAGATACATTGAATATTTCAAAGGTAATTAACGATAGTAAATACGTATATTAAGAAACACAATGATAAAGCATTTGTAAACAATAGTAGTAAACAGCAGTAGTAAACATCAAAAGACTTATGGTCATAAATGGTTTTTCTTTGATTGTTTTGGAACTATGGCTTAATGCTTTCGTTCTAAATTGTATTATATATTTATTTTGCTCTGTATTTATGGTTACCGGCAGGAAAATGGTGATAGTTTATGTTCTGCTGACTGCATTTGCATTGGAAATATCGCAGCACCAGTAATACCAGAGTGGTGGAGCGACGATTGACAAAGTTCTTCGTTTTGTTTACGCGCGGAATTCTAGGCAACACTTTTAAGCATGGAGTCAACATTCCATATGTATATTCATGGCAGTGAATGCTCAAATAGCACACTAATTGCGGACATTTGTAGGAAATGGTTGCGAAGACCTATATCGAAGGAAGTTTACAATCGATAACGACCTTGACAATGACGCAACTGACGTCGACGTCTATCGGTGAAATTGAGAACTATCGTGGTTAATTATGATTTATTTTCATCATGTATACTTAGCATCAAGAAATTCCGCAGAGATTCGCTGCCTCCGTCAATATATTCGGACAAATCAAAGTATATAAATGCGTCTTTACCTGACAAGCGTCCTCGCCGCCATCAGCCACTCCGGCGCAGAACATGCGATCAGTGATCCCGCCGGACATTATGTACGCCAAAGCGCATTCATTTTGGTCGTAAATAGGTATGTTGACCTTTTGAAGGTGTTCAGCATTCGGGCCTACATCCTGGTGAAGTAAAAGACCCTTTTTTATATTGGCGAAATGGATCAAAGTTCATATAGATATTCAACATTTATTGGGGTCTTGAGTCCGCATCATACGATTCAGCGTAAGTTCGAGCATGATTCATGCTTGTGTGATAGCTTTGCAGTATTGTATTATGGTTAGAGGTGGGCCATTCCGAAAATTACCACGGTAATTTTGGGCTAAATGAAACCATTCACTGCAGAATAACTCAAAATATAGGTTCCGTAATATTGCAGTTTTGAAGCAGAGTAGTTTTCCCTCAGCTAAAATAAATTATCTCTGCCAGATACCTCATTAAATCCAATGCATTCTTTTCGCACACCCCCGTAGGCGGGTTAATTTTACTTGCTGGCATATAGAGCGCTACTAGCGTCAGCTGCAACTTAGAATAGGGAAATTAATATTGAGTGCCGCTATGGTATATCTATTACTAAACAGTAATTACAGCATGAAATCACGAAAATATTCACGTGCCTTCATCCTAAAATATCGAATTTAATGACAATATCTCAGAAATACATTTATTGAGATAACTCTTTACTAATACCTCTCATAGTAATAAATAGGTCACCATAGGACATTACGGTATAATCATGAAAGTATGGTTTCTTGAAAGAGTCGTCCGTTGCATATAGACCAAAATCAAAATATTTCTACCATTTTTCGGCGAATGGTTCAATCGAGCGGCCATTGATTCACTGGAGACATGTGAGCGATATAACCACCGAGGTGTTCAGCAGACGCAGCAGGGCAGTCATGTTTCCTAAATACAAATTCAATTGTAATTGGAAAAAAAGAGGGGATAGGATGGAACCTTGTGTTCAAATAGATCATTTTAATCAGCGAAATGGTTCGCGAAAGCTTTGACCAATATTAAGGAATAATGGTATTTTTATTTCAAATATGGAGTCCATTTTCGCGAAAAACTATTTAGGGGACGAGAGACTTGAATGGTGATAAAATCAAGGCACCACTCCATCTTATTTTCCGCTTTATTACCGAAAAAAGATACATAAACTTAAGTCAAACGGCTTTAGGTCAATAGAAGTGGAGCTGCAATGGGCTCCAACGCTAGGAGAAGGTGGCCATAAAAAATATGCGAGTGAATAATCTTTATTTTTATCTGTTAAATAATTGCTAATGCATATTATCAGTGAAAGCATCATTTTATAGACAGTTTAAAAAAATCTGAAAATCAACAGTACTTTTTTGACTCATGCAGTCACGGTGGAACCTCTATCAGTTTCATCGACTACATTAAGGTGGTTGGAGCATCAATCGTGATTCGTTGAGAGCACGTTTTAATAACTTTTCAAGATTGTATAAAAAAAATCTTGGACCATTGTTCACGTAGCTATATCCACCTATGCTTCGGAAATAGCCATACATTTTGTAACATAAACAATATTTTAAAATTTTTGTCTCGATTAAAGCATTCTTATGACATGGATTTAGGGCGCTTAATTCCAAATTTAAGCAAAAATCGTTAGTAGAAACATGATAGTTATTCGACATGATACATTTATATTTATTATGTACTAAAATAATACAACGAAACGTATGTTTTCGCATTTAGGAGTAAGTCTGTACATATGCCATCTAATCATTCCGAAAAATGTTTCAAGTGATACGTGTTACAATAGCATTCAATTGCCAAGAAACCAAATTGGTAACATGAAATTTTTTTCGCTTCTATCTGTGCATATTATGATATTACCAATAAGTACACGCATGCAAAGTTTCACGGAAATCTGAACTTGAGCGAAAATCGCTTCAACCACCATAATTTAGTTCAACTGTCACCAGCATACACGATAAAGGATAGATAGATAGATTAGGATAAAGAACTGGTGGAATGGAGCATTTCCAATTTAATGAATGCCACGGCAATAAACGCTTCCGCGGACGTCTACGCACTTATATTTTACCACTCTGCTTTGCAACTAAAATTAAATCTGTTTACGTAGACCTCTGAATGAATGATTAATATTTAAAATAAGAGTCGTAACTTTTCGCTTTTTGCTTTCTACATAGCTATTTTGACCGCAGGAAAACGTGAGTTTGTCGAAAAGCAGGTTAAGTAAAGGTAAGGTGGTCACCATGGAGCGTACGACGTATATTTCTCAATGTATTTACACTTATTATAAATGGGAATCCTTCATCTATATGGTGAATTATCAAAATGTTGAAAATTGTGCATCATAGCGCCACAGCGAACATTCCCGTGAACCCATGTAACTAATTTTATATAGAGTCGTGAGTAGCGCTGTTGCCCGCGGCAGATAATGGAGGGGATGAAGGGGTACGCAAAGATTACTCCGAGAGTGCGGCAGAAGCCAGAAGTAAAAGGGCGCATTCCGCCGAGGTATACAGCCCCCTTAAGGCCCATTTTTCTCTTCCCTAATCTCACACTGTGACTGCCTGGGCACATACGGCACATACCGACAAGTCTCCCCAGCCACTGACGACGGCCATTGTTCCAACTTCGAGTTCCTCTCCTTCCTCCGGCAAGGCGATCGGAGAAACGTCAGCGCTGAGAGCGAACGGTGTTGAAACCTATCAGAGAGAATGTCAATATTATCAGGAGTAGGTAATTGATGCTGTTTTTTTTCTGAAACATTCACGTAAAAAAGTAACGCTTTCAGTGACGCGGACGTGGTCTCAAGGCCACGCAAATCCGTTAATTAGGAGGAGTCCGCCATGAATATGAAGGGTTATGAACAATAAACCAAAACGCATTCTTTCACCTGACAGAAAATTTATAATATTCGCGAGGACGTAAGGGCAAATAGTCTCTGATGGTCCCTTTTGCCTTAATTATATATTTAAATAACATTATTTACAAACGAAGGCAACAACCATTGAGGGTGATGGAGAAAGCCTGTAGCCTAGAAACCGATACAACAACCACATTGGTCATCCCTGCTTTTCCTTCCTTTCCTTTGAAGGGCACGAAGGAATGGACGAAGTAGTGGATTTATATCAAGAATATCCACCACCTGTTTGGAATTTAGGGCAAAGAACTCTAAAATCAAATATTGGCTACTTAGTGCTATGGATTTTTCTCAATTTTGCCATAGTTTTCACCGGGAATGCGGATTATTATAAGTTTAAATGAATAAAAGAGGCTTGAATGGAGAATGCATTTCAAATAGGTAAATTCATTCTGATTATCCATATCCATTTTCTAATTATTTCTCAAGATATCCATGGAAAACATCGTATAATTGCAAAATTAGTGCGTCAGCCCATGAGCGCTAAAGGAAAATCGGTATTGACAAAGATGGCGGATATGCCACACTCACGTCACAGCTTTTGGCATTGGTCAGCACAGCTAGCGCCCTCTCCATCAACCTCACTGGGGAAAAAGTCTGTGAGTCCTCGTGGCTTAATTCTACATTTAAATCTACAGTGGCAAACAACAACGAAATGACGTACTGTATAAACATACATGATTTGAACTTTGGTTACCTTAAGGACGGCAATGTCCCAGTCCGTTGATACTGGATCATAATTTGGGTGGTACGTGAAGCTTGAGACAGAGTACGCTGTGCCTTCGTTTATATCAACAGAGCCAGCCACTAGTTGTAGGTTTTTGCCCGCAGCGCTAAAAGTAAATCAAAATCAGTCATTGATCATTTCCACGACGAAAAAATAATAGATTAAATAAATTACGGTAATTATGAAAATTACCGTAATCTCACTCTAATTTTTACTTTTCAACATTGAATAGCTAAAGGATTTAAGCCTTTAATTGGAAAGCCAATAGCTATAGAAAGGGGTTAACGACACTTAAACCATTACCTTTGCCACATTAATGCATTATTATAAAAAAAATATAAAAACCAATACTGAAGGCCACCCGTAATTCGGATTTCTTCTGTCATGGTATGAGAAATTTTCGTTCTAACCGTTCAAACGAAAGCCCCAAAAATATAACAGAGATAAAAACCATTAAAGTATTCCACATATGAGCTAGTCTAAGGAAGCGAAAATTGCCGTGTACAAAAGTGTACCTCTTCCCACTTTGCTATATGGTAGTGAAACATGGGTATGTCAGGATAGACATAAGAGTAGACTAAACGCCGTGAGTATGAGTTATCTGAGGAGTATTTGTGGCAAAAGTTGGATGGATAGGGTCAGGAATGAGTGGGTCATGAATGAATGTGGGTTAAATGCTCCAGTAATGGACGTGTATGAAAGGAGTGTGCTTCGTTGGTTTGGCCATGTTGAGAGAATGAATGAGAGTCGAATAACGAAACAGATATACGAGAGTTGAATGAATGGTGTGAGAGGTAGAGGTAGGCCCAGAAAGTTGTGGTTGAATGTGGTTGAGGAAATCTTAGGAGGAGGAATATGAGGAGTCTTAAAAACAGGAGGGCGTGTATGAAACGGTGTACTGGGTTAAATGAGGCAAAAGAGGTTTTCAAGGATAGGTCAGTATGGAGGAAATTATTGAAGCAGAGTTAGGTGTGTAATTATGCATTAACGAGTGAAACATTTTGACTGTGCCTCCCCCGGAAGGGAACGGCGTGATGGGTATGTATGTATGTATGTATGTACATATGAGTTGTATGCTCCCTAATTTATATTAATAATTAAGCCTGTATGAAGTATATATTGTCTTGGTTTAATGGAATATGTATGGAATATAGGTTTCAGTATGAAAAATATATGAAACTTTGGTAAATATTACCGCTAATCATGATATATTCACGGGTTGCGATAAATTACGAAAAATACCGCGGTTATTTATGAAAATTACCGTGGTAATTGTCACAATGGCTCATATCTAGATATAGGTCTAAGAAACCGTTGTGTACCCATATATTGAACCGGAAAGTTGCAAATATATTGGGAACAATAGGAAATAATTAAAATTAAAACTTTTTATTTGATCCATGGCCAACTCAACGTGATCGTAGCCCTGTTCACTTGTTCCTAAATGTACTCACATGTGAACGCAGTGGGCGGCGGTCAGTGCCCAGTCTTCGCTCAAGATGGACGCCCCGCACACATGGTCACCGTCGATTCTCAGAGACAGCTTTGTTGACAAGCGAATGAAAAACAAAAGAAAGTGAAAAGCTAAATGAAATTCAAATGACCTAATTTCCTGATGAATTATTTCCCACAACCAACTCAAAGGTGTCATTCCACGCCACTTTGGACCAAAGTTGACCCTTGACCTCTCAGATTTTGACGCAAATTTGAGAAAACGTTCGCCAAGTAAATATTTCAAGCCAGAAGATAGTAATATCATTCCCTCCGTTCGTTACAAATCAATCACATCACAGATTTCCTGGGGTGGAAATGGAGGGGGAGAGTAAGGGAGGACGATTCCCCTTCAAATCTGAAGTCGAGTGGGCTGACTTGGTAACGCCCGCATGTTGTCCAGAAAACGCAACAATGTTGGTGTAATTTTGGTTGAGCTAAGGCAAGAGCACTATCAGAGAAGAGGTAAATAACGTGCGGCTTGAAAACCCAACCCCTTGATGGGCCAAAATATAAGAACTAGGACTAGTCCGAACCAAAATTGCTTACTGCGCATGACGTATGGCGGGCATACACCCCTCCAATTTTCCCCCTCTCCTCCACACATTTCCCCTCTCGCGAGTTGTCATCGGCCAGGTTAACGCGAATGAACTGTAACTCACTCCCTGCCGTACATTTTTGATGTGGTTTGCAGGGTATTAAGCAGTAGCATGAATTCCCAAGGCATTCAACACAATTCCTAACCTGGTAAGGGAACTCTCCAGGAGCGGCATCCTCACCTCCGACGATTCTGCCATCTGTCGGCAGCCATATGCTGAATAAATGGAAGCCTTGATGCAGGAGAAACAAATCCTAGCTTCAATTAAGATCCATTCCTCCTTCAACTGTTTCTTTGTAATATAAAAATGTTAACTCCTTAATGAATAAGAATATTTCTAATGGTAACCAAACCAGGACGAAAGTCTAACAATAATGTTCACTATTTTGTACCGGTGAGATAAAAACGCCCTACTGTGGAAATCGACTGGAAAAATCCACTTATTTGAACATAGTTTGGTCTTGGATAGTTCAACAGTCTGTGAGCAGTGGCGGTCCCATATAGATAGGGCCTCTTCTAACACAGGGTTCTAGTGAGTAGTATATACCGAGTGAGTACATAGTAGTGAGTTTTTATATCAGCCAATTTCATTCGATATCGATTTTATTCTTCTTTCAATATAGGTCTTCGCAACCATTTCCACCACGTGGCCGCCATTAATGTGCCACTTGAGCATTTACTGCCATAACAAACTCATGGAAATCTATGAATGTGCGCCACAAATTGTCATTTTGAATACAAATGCACCACCAAATCAGCAAAAACGTCGAACAACCTACATATGCTTATGGAGAATACAGAAAAATAAGCACATTAATGGAGAATTTTTGCGTGTACGTTGCGAAGACCGAAGATCGAAGAATAAACACACTATATATTGAACGACCTTGGTATCAGCTAGAGACCCCCAAATCAGAAACTTGAAACTGGCCATGTTGGATGGCTCTCTCGGGGTGCTTCATTTAATCAAATAGTTAATTAATCACTTAAATATTTGGTAATTAAATCATTGATTTATTATTTTTATCGTAAAATAATTTAATTTAATGTTTAAAAATAATGATAAATCATATAACAGAAGATGTTACATTGTTACTAAGCATTATGTACAAATATTTGCGCCGCTCTTCATTCCAAATGCGCAATTCTTATTGGTTCCGTCATATTTCGCGGCCCACCAATCCAAAAGGGAACCGAAAAGTCCAGTCTCTGACTTGTGGGACTCTATAGTAGTGTCAGCTAGTTACCCAGGAAACAATACCTAATATTTAAAGGCAAATTTCCGTAGACTGTTGAGCAAAATATATATCCTTGAAAGCTAGATAGGACATAAACTGAAGATTAAAATTTATAAAAATGAACCGTTTTTATTGAGAAGACGCGTAAGTATACTAGACATTGATCAAGGAAGTTAATACCTTTTTTCAGTGAACATTTGAAACGAACATCGATAAAACTAATGTTTGCAGAGATGAAATCAAGAGCATTAAGCCACGGAAGACGCAAAAATTATGTTTATCGCCAAGGAAGAACCATCGATTTAAACCTCAGAGAATTTGTTCCATCTACATAGTGAGAAACATCTACAAACTAAAGTTAATGTAACGACGACGATTAGGAAAAACCTGCCAATACTTGCCAGGAGACGAAATTTCATAAACAAGCTCTACACTATATGAGCTCCCACTGTTACAGAAACTGGTTTTAATGATGTTTTTTGGCAACAGCCTAAATGCAGAGAGATAAAAGAGTTCTGCAAAAATTATACGTGACATTAAGTTGGTACTTGTAGATTAAAAAATAAACATAAAGGATGAAATCAACTAGTTAGCTAAACCAACATATAGACAAACCCCATTAAGATAAATCAATTGATTGTGGCGTTACTTTGTGGAACGACAAGAAGGAATGAATCATAATAAAACAGAACTGTCTTGAAAATCACGCTATAGACGTCAAAATTGGTAAAATATAGTGGAACTGTACATCGTTTTCATGAAGAGTTATTCTCATTGAGGTAGTTAATGCGAAAAATCATTTCACCTAGAAATCAATAAAGGTAGTCTCATTGTAAGGAATAATATCTCACTCTTCCAAAGAAAAATGTTTTCAGAAATCATCGACTATTTATTGATGGGCATACATTTTGTTACGTGAAGTTAATTATTTACGCTCCCAGCAGTTTAGCATTATTTCAAAAGGCGTTATTCGATGGCAATCATCATTTGAAATAATGAGAAATACCTCCGCTTCAGCTGGTAATTCCGACGATCTTGACCAAGCCCGTATAAAGGACGTTGAGTCCCCAATCAAGTCCGCAGCTAGCTCCTTTTAAGCCTATACAACTTCATGGATTTAATATTTTCCAGATTATATGAATATATCCTCTCGTATACTGCACGAGGCATTAAAGAGGTCGGAGCGATTTTCATTATGCACAGATTTGCGAGAAACTTTTCATACGCGTACTCATTATTAATATGTATAGATAAAAGCGAAAAAATTGCATATTACCGATTTGTTTATTTATTTGTTTATTTAATTATTCCGTCGCTTCAATTACAACATGGATGGTTATTATCAACTCATAAATTGATGTTCTCGAGTGAAGAGTGGTTCGAGAATTATTTGCCGATTCACTTAAAAAGTGAATTAATATATGCATTCAACGACTGACGTTTCGCGCTCCAACCACTTTAATTTAAAGTAAATTTTTACCACGTGGAAAATTACACGTTTTATCTCTTCGCAAAATACCGAGTGTTGAAGTATAGGCAAATCAAAATTTGTAGGGAATGGACTCGTTCAATGAAGAGGGTCCTACAAGTAAAGGCTATTATGTTTCGCTATCAATATGAGTACTCCTCGTTCTTCTCCCTTCTCCGCAAGAATCACCAAGTCATCGGGGAATCACATCCCACTCTTATAATAATCATAATAATTATACCTTTATCATCCAAAGGTCATGCGTGCAAATAAATTACAATGATATAGGATTCGTCAAAATGAAAAATAAAAATACACCCAAAGTCAACATCATGTACAGTGCAACTCAATTCACTATTATGTATTTTATCAGTATTATTTTTTTTTAAATTTTCAAAGAATTCATTCACACTATAGCATGACAAATTCAGTAGGTGGGTCTTCAGTCTCAAGCTAAAAGTGTTTGCATTTTCAACATCCTTAATCTTCTTTGGTAGATGATTGTAAAGATGAGTGTCCATTTCCCGAAAACCGATCAATGCAAGTGAGCACGCGAATGGCGATCAACATGTTTGTTCTGTTTGTTTCTTGTGTTATGCACACGAATTTCCTGATTTTTTACAACTTGGTACATGTCTGGTCTCATAAAAACAATCGCATTGAAAATGTATACACAAGGAATGGTGAGCATATTTAACAGTTAAAAGTAGGTTTTACAGGATGTTCTTGGATTTAACCTCCTTGGTCCGGTACACAATACACAGACGATAGAATTTTTTCCCGCTCAGCAGCGCAAAATATTGACAACACCACGTGCCTGTAAGTGGAAGCTGATTCACAGAAATCGCCCGTCGCGTGGCAGAAGTATTAACTCTGCAAACGTGGCTTACAGCGCAAAACTTAAGTATGAAGAATTTTCCAAAAATAAGGCTGGATATGTCTCGAAACTGAGGAGGTTAAAGTAAGTCTTCTAGTTAGCTCGTGAGTGACGCCCGTTCTCCATCGAAGCACCTGCTAAGTTTCCCGACCCATATGCGATGATCACTCACAGCGATGATGTCACGGTAAAAATACTGTTTCGGCTAAGTCGACGGGAAACTGAGTCGATTAACAGCGGCACGATAGCGAGACGGAAACAATAGAACGACGAATCCTGGCAACAATGGGACTCCACCCCTCAAGAGAGTGACTCAAACCTTGCACCTGCATGCAGACAAGGAATCTGAACGGCCCTCGAAAATCTTATCAGAGGAATTATATTTCAGTATGTAGGTTGTACTGCGCAAACCGCCACCAAACTAACAGTAAGTATATTTAGTGGAATCCTACATCTAAGTATACCCTACAAGTCACCTCATGGGTGTTTGGCATGGGGTGAGTTATCACCAACATGCAATATAACGCACATATAACCTCCGTCAACATATACCGCACTAGGTACGCTACCAATCCTACAGCAACAATTTGTACTAATATATTTTGAGCTACGTACAAAGGGTTACAAGTATCCTCCAGGGATCTCGAAACGTAATGATTGCATTGCATTGCATATTAAGAAACAAGCATTGGGGAGTACATCAGTGACAGGACTAACATAATTCAAAGTATCATTAGCAGCTATATAGCCTCGCTTCGTTTGCGGGAAAGACGAATTTTAAAACCGGTCAGTTTCACGTTTTCAAACGCTTTTCGACGTTTAAAGTATCTTCAGATACAATTGTAACGGCAATAAATAATTGTTCATGATGAAAAGATAGAACTTGGTCAATTCCACACTAATTCATTAAATTAAAACTGACCGGGTTTCAGCAACTGAGAGCCATTTTCTAATAAAATTTTACTAATAATTTCTCTTAAAAATAACTACCTGAAGATGACGCTTTGAGCGTCGAAATGCGCTGTACAAACAAATAAATAACAGAGTAGGCATTTCTAATTACTTTATTTTACATTCGAGATGATGTTCTACAAAATCTTGCCGGATATCGTTGAATAAACTACGGCAGATCATTTGAATGACATTAGAGAAATAGACTGCAGAACTTACAGGTTTAAAATGTTGTTTTTCCCGTGATTGAAACAAGACCATAACAACCTACGCTCTGTCTATGGGAAATATACCAATACAAGCTCGTCCATCGTGGACTTGTTAACGTTGTTAAGACCTGTATCGAAGGAAGAACACAATCGATACCGAACGACCTTGGATTCTACGGACCTTGGATAACGTGAGAGAAAATGGCTTTTTAGAGTGAAAAAATAACTCTCAGAATTATCATCCGACATTAATGCATCCTGTCTCATTCTGTATCTGTTCCAAAAATAACGGAATCCGAGGGTAACTTCATCGAAGAAAAAAATTGAACAAGACATAAACAAAAACATTACATGCCGGCCTTAAATTGTCGCATCTTCAGGTTTTCAGTATTTTATTTAAATAGGAATCACCTTATATTGCCGAAAGAATATTTCCCAACTTCTCAGGTCTGAATTCAAAATCCACTCAATTTTCCTTCAGCACTATTTCAAATCATATGAGTAATTTGCCGAGAAATTTGAGCCCAACGGTGATGTTTTGGTGCTTTGTTGCCGACGGAACTGGCGAAGAACTTAGAGGATGTGCGCAATAACCATAGCATAAAATAGATTACATCTACATCTACGTCATACCCTGCAAGCCACCCAAAGGGTGTGTGGCAGGGGGTGCTTTCGCACCAGGCATGCATGAATGATATGGTAGAACACCGACATTACATAAAAACCCGCGTACCACACATGCAAAGCGCCAATTAAAAATCTAATACCCAAGAAACATTCTATCTACAATCGCTCCAACATGCAAGGGATACAAAGACTACTACTACAGATTCAAAATATCATGCATAAATAAGAACATCAATATTTACATCATGCATAAATAAGAGAGTAGAGAATATAATGAGAAAGATTTACTGACTGCCTATTGTCAATACTCGAACTATTCATGACGACGATCACAGCTGTTATGGTACCGAATGGTACGCGGAAAAAATGACATTTTATACCTATCGATTCTACAATCTAGCCCTCTAATTTTATTGGCGCGATGCCGTAGTACGAAGGGGTTAATAGTATGTTTTTTACGTCGTCAGTAAAATGATTTTCCTGAAATTTATTTAGGAGGTTCAGCCTATAATTTAATCTACGCTGTGATAGCGACTCCCATCCTAATTCTTCTACCAGTCCAGACACACTAGCCAACTTGATCTAACTCTGATATCAACCCCAATTACGGAGTAAGCAATACGGCCTCTCCGTCAACACTCGAAACTCGAGTGCGAAATCATCGGATTATAAATTAATTATCGTAGTAATAACATACTCACCCAATGTGCAGGCTACAAGAGCCAAAAAGGTGGCCACCCTCAGCGAGTTCATCCTTAGAGATCTCTGCGATAACTAGACGCTCGTGCATGGATCACATCTCGGAAAGACTTTATCAGAAAATTTTTATCTTGAACTGCCAAAGTATCAAATAGCCAAACCAGTTCCAATTTTTACCAGATAATGCAATCTCTTGATTAACTTAGATGTAGACGTTGTGGAAGCATTAGCGGAGTCGAGTGACCAATACTCTTGTACTTGGTACGGCAATATAATTCATAATTACTCCTCATGGGAACAGACATGTGATCTACCTCTACATGTACGTAATACTCTGCGAGCCGCCGCATGGCCGTGCGGCAGGGGTGTTAGGTCACCAGCCGCGTAAAGATGTAAGGTTTTGGGAGGTGAAGTAGTGACATGTATTATTGGAGTGTATTTATTGGAGCTCAATTTTTATTGAGGTCGCTTATTGTGCTCATAAAGAACGAGTTTTTGTACCTATATGTTCGGCAATGCATCTCTCTTATTTTATCGCTTCCGTCAGACCTAGAAATGTAGTATGGCGTCATGACAATATTCTCTATGCAGCTCTGCAACACATCAGTTCTGAATATATCTAGCGATCTAAGCCTAGCTAGTAGCCTCCGAGTATTTAGGGGCTCCCGCCTTAATCCCTCTATAAGTTGTGAACCACTATATGTTCGCTCGTAGCAGTTCTTAACCAAGCGTGCTACTTTCCTTTGTATTTTATTAATTTCTTTGGTTAAATCTTTATGACAAGGCTCCGAATGCTCGCGGCGTATTCGAAATGTAGCCTAACTAGAGCGAAGTAGCATTTCTCTTTGACTTTCTCATCCGAGGACCTTCCTATTATACGCTTAACAAAACCTAGTTTCTTTAATGCATATGTTTTTATGTGTGTTCCCTATGATATATCAGAAGTTAAGGTAATTCCAAGATATTTTACTGCATCTGAAGATTTCATGTTTACTCCACCCACAGTGTAGGTGTGGCTTTTGTGTGATGACTTTAACAGAAAGTGAACACGAGGATAATAGATGTACTCATTATGGCACGATGGCATAAGGGACGACTTAAACCCTGGATTAGGTTTAGAACCATACTTTTCCGTTTGGGGATATGTTGACTTGGTGGCAGATTTAAGTTAATGTCAATCAGCGAATACCGGGTTTCATAACTGGAGGTAGGAGATGATGGAGTAAATCTATGTACAATAACACTTTACCCTTTTGTCACCTCAAAAGGGTGTGGCAGGGGGTTAGTTATCACCAACATGCATTATACTGCACTATATTAAAGTTAACAAAGCTACGACTAATAATGCTTTAGCAAGAACCAGCGAAAACATGTCAAAAGGGTAACTTGCAAAACATACGCTACTCTCTAGATATGATTAAATTGTGACAGAAACTACGTGTATTAATGTTATAGCAACTACGTAAACGAGATACAAAATTCATGCAGAAATAATGCGACACGTGATATCAGCACTGCGTGTCAGATTAAGAAACTAACATTTAGGAGCAAATCCACTTATCAAGTACACGGCCCATCTGCTAATAAAGTCTCAATGGCAGCCATTACGGTCTCAGATCGATCGCTGGTAAAAGGAAATTAAAAACCTGTCTGTTCTACAGTCTATTTGCCAAATTTTATTCTCATGTTTTTATCTACCGTAGTATGTTGGAGATGGTAGAATATTGAAAACTTCGTCTGAAAATGAATCGGTTTAAAATTTACACTAAAGTTTGAGTCTAATTTTAATCGACGCACAGTGGGCTCAAATCGAAAATCGCCGGTCAAGAGTCCAAAACAGCTTTTTTTGAGAAAATGTCTTTAAACTTGGCACATATACACACAAATGATTGAGTATTATGGAATGATAAGTCATTTCTCATAGGTCGAACCCGTTACTTAGATACAGAGGCTCAAACACGACCAAATTTCCAAAAAAGTGCCCGCTCTCATTTTTCTTCGAAAATCTTAAAAGTTGAGCAGATATAGGGGTAATGAAATGGAATTTTTAAAAAATAAAAGACATTACCATTTATGAACAGCAAACTTTTCCTATACTATAGAGAAGTTTCAGACATTTTTGCCCATATATGAGTGCCATTACGTCACGAAATGGCGGACCCTTTTTTTAGACAAAATTTTACATAAAGTAGACAATATAATCCTTATTCGGAAAATTATCGCTGGGATACATCATCATAGTATAAATTGAAGATATTTCTACGTTATTCCGTAAAAATATTTGAAAAAAATTTGCGACGCCGAGAATAAAGTCGATTTTTCGATCGAGCGTCGCGGCCCGGCTCCGCCAGCGGGACCTGGAAATACCGTGACTCCCTTGGATTGTTCAAGCTGTGTGGACATTAACTCCTCGAATTCAACTTTTTCAGGCTATGCATGCTGCCACTGATTTCTAAAGATTCTATACTAAAGATTTTGCGAGGATATTGAATCGAGAGAATGTATCAATGCACGCGTAACTGCGGTAGATTTGTTTTTCTTTGGATAATTTTCGGAAGCATGCTGCAAATTATGAACGTCTCTCAACTCTTGAGAAAGAATGCAGGTTCTCGGGGTACCATGCATGTTTTCCATAAAAAAGGAACATTTGGGATTCCCTTCTTTGCCTTCACCCTGTCCTCCCCCAGCCCGAACTACACCCTCCACCTTAACTCCCTGAGAAGGGTGAGGATCCCAAATAATGACAGCGTATTCTAAGTGGGGTCTAACAAGGGAGAATTAGCTGATTTTTCGACTTGATCGTCGCTCTTGCCGAGTCATCTTTAAACAAAACCCAATTTACGTTTAGCTCGACCAGTTATTTCCCGAATATGTTTGACCCACGAGAGATCATTGTTTAGATTAACTCCGAGGTATTTAACAGAACAGCGGAGAAAACGACATTTTATACCAATCTGTTATGCACTCCGTATTTTCATTCTCATGATCTGATCTACCGTAGTTTATTTGGAGTTCGTACGATATTAATAACTTCGTCAGAATATAAATTGGCTTTGATATAATATAAAAGATTAAGTCCAAATCTCAATCGACGGTCTGAAAGTGATTCCCATTCTAGTTGTTGCAAGAGTACAGAAACACCAACAAGACTATCATAACGGCCTTTCACATATCCTACTGATTTTCTCCGTACGCGTTCTAACTCTGATTTTAAAATCTATTGTAACTCATGAGAATCCCAAATACTGGCAGCGTATTCCAAGTGGGGTCTAACAAGGGAGAATTAGCTGATTTCTCTAACTTTATCCTCGCACATTCCAAGTACTCTTTTAACAAATCCCTATTTACGATTAGCTTGACCAGTTATTTCCTGAATATTTGACCCACGAGGAATTGATCCTGAACGTTGGCTCAACTCTGAGGTATTCATCAGATCTGCAGGAAAAACGACAGGTTATACCGGTCTGTTCCGCAGTCTATTTCCCTAATTTCACTCTCGTGATCTGATCTACAGCAAAATTCTGCAGTTCGCGACATTTCAGTAACGTCGTCAAATGACGACGCAAAGGTATTTGTTCGGGGAGATCTACATCTACGAAATACCGGGCAAGCCACCACTAAGGTGTGTGTCACGGGGTGATTCCACACCAGGCATGCAGCACTCATCCCAGTTCAATCAGAACCGCGCACGTTCCCCGGAATGCCAGGCACAGGCCAAAGCAGTCAGGACAACGGTATGCAGTCAGATTACAAACTAGGAGAGTGATACGAAGAAGAACATGCTACCATGCAGCATACTACTCAAGATATAAATGCTGTTTAGTATTATTAATGTGACAACTAAATAGCACTACAAGGTACTAAGACATGCAGCAGTATATCATGCCGGAGATTGCATGAGAGGTTATTATATACAATTCATGTTAAGATATTTAGCACTACTGAAAAAACCTATTTAACCTAGTCAGTATCCTAGAACTAATCTCTCACAACTATTATGGTCCCTTATTGTACGTGGAAAAAAGATATTGTAAATCTATTGTTTCTGCAGTCTATTACCTTAATCTTATTCCTGTGATCGTTCCTACCATAATAGTTTGGCTCTAGTAAAATATTTTCAACGTCGGGCAAAAAATAGTCTACATCAAACTTTCGTAAAAGATTTATCCTTTATTTCTCCCTTCGATTGGATAGAGGTTCCCACCCTAATTACCTCAATAATTTTGTAACACTACTATGTTTACCTCAACAATTTTTAACAAATCTAGATGCCCTCCGCTGTATTCGATCTATATCTGAAACTAGTCCTACTTCATAAGGGTCCCATATACTAGCGGCGTACTCCATTTGGGGTCTCACGAGAGAAAAATAACATCGCTCCTTTACCTTCCCGTCCCACTTTCCTAGTATTCTTTTAATCAATCCTAATTTACGACTTGCCTGTCCACAAATTTCTCGTATATGCTTCCCCCGCGACAAGTCCTGAGTAAGGGTCACCACTAAGTACTTTACTGATTCTACATTTATTAGTTAGGCTTGATTAATTGTGTACGTCTCGTTGGTTAAGATACTCTTCCTCCAAAAATTCATGCACGATTCAATTCAACGCACTTATTAAAATTGAATTCTAACGACCAAGTGTCGCACCATCAGCTTATAGCTTCTAGGTCTTTCTTCAACGCAATTCTATCAGACTCTGTGTTAATATCCCTATATAATACTCCGTCGTCCGCAAAAAGACGAATTTTACCGGTAACGACGGTTGTGATATCATTAATGTTCAGGGAGATTCGTGTGAACGGCAGACACTCCAGAAACGAGGATAGTATATGCCGAGTGGTGCATATTCTGGAAAAGGAGAGCAAAGACCACGGGGGGATGGGGGACACATATTGTTGAGGGGGAAGAGCAGTGGTGTGGGGAGGAAGCAGATGACGATTAAAGGGAGGGGAGGGAGAGGGGGACGCCGGTAGGTTGGTGTGAGGCACCAGGTGTGTCCCCTTGGTAACGCGGGAGTGCGTCGCAACCACTTCGCCCGTAGCTACACGTAAAGCTCGTCCCTCTTGGCAAACCAATGTTCGCCAGCGTGCACGCTAAAGGCAACACGGGTGCCAGCGAAACATAGTAAGCAAGGGGGTCATACCTATCACTTCGTCTACACTATAATAAGAATAATAATGATATGATTTATTGTTCTTGGACTTCAAGATTGTTCATTAAGAACATAGAGGGTTTATACAATACATAGAGCTCATATTTCAGAAAAATTACAAAAATTTATAGGGATGGGAGAATACATTTTGTAATAAAAATAATAGGAGAACAGAAAAAAAACAACAGCAGAAGTTACACTCTTTCAAGGGCTTGTATGTGACTAAAAAATCTCTGCTTAAAACAGGCAAAGAGACGGAATCCTTTACATCCAATGGAACACTGTTCTATAATCGTGATCCGACAACAGAAAAAGATTTTTGATAAGTGGTCGTTCTATGTTGGGGGGTGATAAGAAAATCAGGAGCCATTCTAGTCATTATGATTGAATTATTATTTCGAGCAGAAAAAAATTGCTTCAGATAACTGGGTTGTTCATTTTTGAAAAGACAATACAGGAATGTACCAAGCAAGTATTTTCTCTTGGTTTTTGCCTTCAACCATGCAAGACGGGTAAAATAAGGGGAAATATGATCATCTTTATTTATGTTGAAAATAAACCTTACGCATATATTTAATAGGCGTTGGAGCTTTGCATTATGGTCTTCAGTAAGATCTTGGTAAACCAGACAGCAATAATCAATATGAGGGAAAATGAGGGTAGATAGTAGATGCTTACGAGTGTGAAGTGGTAAAAGGTTTTTTTTGAGTTTTGAGCTGGTAGAGGAACATATTAACCTCATTGCATATGGCTAGCACATGATTCTGCCAAGAAAAGTTACACATCATCGTCACACCCAGGTTTTAACACAATTCGTGTATGATATATCGGTGTCACCAACTGTTATCTTTGGTATAGCATTTACATCCACATTTCTGAGTAAATTTGAGGTACCAAGTACAATTGATTTTGTTTTGTGCGCACTTATGTAGGGTTTACCTATACAGTAAACTCCGACTATTTCCAGACGATGCCGTAGTGTACAGGGAAATCCGTAGCGATGATGATAAGGCAGAGTTAACGAAGGACCTCAAGAATATTCAAGCTTGGTGAGACGCGTGGCAGCTAGAATTAAATTTGAAAAAATGTGTTGTAATGAATTCTTGGAAAATGAAAAACTCCCCTCAGCACAGTTATTACGTACAAAATATCAAGTTAGAGACACTGGAATCTGTAAAATACCTCGGAGTTAAACTGACAATAAATCTCACGTGGAGCAAATAACTTCAGGAAATACCTGGTCGAGCTAATGCTGTCAAAACACGCGAGGAATGGAATGCATCAAGTTTTTTAAGAGTTCATGTAGTTATCAATCATTACAAATATTTAAGTTATTAAAATAATGGTATTGAAACGATTAATCGCCTAACAGAATTAGAAAACGGCTTAATATATCATCTGTACCTCGATATATGTGGGCTTCTCAGAGAAGACGTAAGTGACATCACAGCAGCAGTGATGGCGCTAGCAACCATTTCGGCAATTCGTTAACAACTCCGATAGATGCAACCTATATATTCTAAGGATCGTTCCACTCCAACTAGTTTTTTTACCAGCTAAATGGGAGGTCCTGGTTCTTTCTTTTATCCAAATAAACAAATTTCTGGCATATCGTCCCTCTTCCTTCCAATAGATGTCCCGCCATTAGACACGTCTAAAATGAATTTTCAATCGCAGAATATTGAATATGAATTTAATTAATGAATCATGGAAATACCATTAGGCGCCCCTGAAGAGACTTATTTCGATGGTTTCCATTTATTAATAGCGATATGTTTGTAAGTAATTTTTAACAACATTAAAATGCATATATTTATTTTATCTACACAAATGATAGTTTAATAACACAAAAAACATACGTAGATTCGATGCATTATACTATAGCACAATAAACCATAAGTAACAATTTGCAAAGTATTGTCAATACACATTATTTCCTCAAAAATATGGTGAACATACATTGAGTTAAACAGACACTTTTAGGTGATAATTTCTTTATCATCAAAGGATATTCTCAGAGCCTTATTGTAATAATAGCCATTATTTTGGACGAATAAAATATCTTGCCTCACCATGTAAGGATGACATTTCTCGAGGCAGGTGTACTGATAATTTTGATGCAGTGTATAAATATGAATACTACTAGCTCCAACACCAGGCCCCAAATCCTCATACCGTCTATCAATATTTATTGCTTATAGATTTCCTATCCTCTTCCATGCTTCCCCTGTTTTCTACCCTCTGTTACTCTCTTTGAATATAGAAAAAATATTGCCATAAATCTGATCACTTCCATCGTGATAACTGTCGATACAATCGTTGCCAAGCTACCAAAGCGAAATACTGCTTGAAGACTTTTAAATGAGTGTATTGATTGCAATACTGAGGAAGACTAGGACTGAGAGATATGATGAACACCGAACCTTGAGTCTAATGCCTGAATCACACGATCATTTTTTCCGTCCCATTTAAGGGATAGCTCCAATGATAGCTCAAATGATCGCTCGAAAATGATCGTATGACTCGAACAAAGTCAGGGATGGCTCCAGCGATAGGGATCCCTATAGCTTTTTCCATCCCTGGGCACGTCCCTTTTTCCGTCCCTGGAGGCATCGCTGACTCCACCATTTAGCCAATCAGAGCTCTCGGCCGCAAAGAGCGACTCTAACGCCACGTTCGGCTTTCAATGGAATGAGAGTAGTTAACATAGAAATGATGCGAAAAGGGACGGAAAAAATGATGGAAAAAGGGACGGCCAAAATGACCGTGTGATTCAGAAAATGATAGCTCGAGCTATCATTTTCACGGTCCCTGAAAAGCTGTCATTGGAGCTATCCCTTAAAAGGGACGGAAAAAATGATCGTGTGATTCATGTCACACGCATTCAAAATACTTGAGCATATAATAAGCCAAAGAATGGAAATGAAAATTGTACACAACCTCTCGAAAACCAATTTGGGTTTAGAAAGAACACAGGTACTAGGGAGGCCATACTCTAATAAATAATACAATCATCTGAAAGGCCATACTCTGCCTGACAGTAATGGTGGAGAAAACAGTACACGTGGACTAGCCATTGTATGTCTCATTCGTGGACGTGGAGAAAGCCTCGACAATGTTGAGTGGAAACAGATGTCCGGGATGCTGAATAAACTCGGAATGGATTACAACGACAGAAAAATATTCTACCAACTATGCAAGAAGTAAGTCATTACAATACCTTTGAGAGACGGAAGACAAATAGAAGCTAAAATGAACAAAGGAGTACGACAAGGGTGCAGCCTCTCACCAGCACTGTTCAACGAGTAATTGAAGGAGGCCATACGAGAAGCACAAGAAACTGGCCTGAGCGGAATAAAGATAAAATGAGAAGAAAAAAACATGCTCCGCTTCGCGAATAATATCGCAGCCACAGCAGGAAATTATGATGATCTACAAAGGTCGATAAACGCAATGGACCAAGTTCTCCAAAAATGCATTATGAAAATAAATAAGACGAGACCACACATGATGCGATCCTGCCAAACCTTTTAAGTTTAGTCGGCTCGTCCTGTTGAGTCAACATATATTATCTATTCTTCGGCACCATACCTTGTAACATCCGCTCATATGCAAATAATACGCTCATCTCTACATGGCAATACTCACATTTATGGGCGACTCCTCTTGGAGATTGATTTCGAACCGCTCGGATAATCTAGATCACGAAAATCTCAATCATTAATAATAAGATATGGTCAAACTTAATTTTTCAAACAGCAAGGACACAGAACTGTACTTAAAGAGCAAAAACTTTGATTTGAGGAAGTTTTTCATCTCTCGGTTTCTGTTGCTCCATTGCGCCGTGGTTGCGTGCCACAAATTGACGTATATGCTCATAAAGTACACATCTGTGCCCTTGATGTTTGAAAAAAATTAAGTTTGATCATATATTATCAATAATTTAGGAGATATTAGGCCCTAAACATGGATCAAAATTCAAAAAATAGAAAAAATTAATGTCATCTAGGAGCTCAGAGTATGAGTGTAGGAAGCCAAACGTTGATAGAAAACAAAGATCAATGTCTTTTAATTACGAGAATATCATTATATAACAAATATGACAGCTAGATCGTCTTTCCAGATATAGAGTTCGGAGCTGCGGCGCGCCAATTTGCGCTAATTTGGGATACTTGAAGTGTCATAACAAAAACATTCATTATTACATCTACATCTACTAAATATCGGGCAAGCCACCACTAGGGTGTGTGGAACGGGGTGATTCCACACCTGGCATGCAGCACTCGTCCCAGTCCAATCGGAACCACGCGCGTTCCCCGGAATGCCAGGCACAGGCCAAAGCAGTCAGGACAACGGTATGCAGTCAGACTACAAACTAGGAGAGTGATACGAAGAAGAACATGCTACCATGCAGCATACTACTCAAGATATAACTGCTGGTTAGTATTATTGATGAGACAAATAAATAGCACTACAAGGTATTAAGACATGCAGGAGTATATCATGCCGGAGATTGCATGAGAGGCTAGTATATACAATTCATGTTAAGATATTTAGCACTACTGACAAAACCTATTTAACCTAGTCAGTATCCTAGAACTGATCTATCACAACTATTATGGTCCCTTATTGTACGTGGAAAAAATGACATTTTAAATCTATCGGTTCTGTAGTCTATTTCCTTAATCTTATTCCTGTGATCGTTCCTACCATATCTAATAGTTTGGCCCTAGCAAAATATTTTGAACGTCGGGCAAAAAATAGACTACATCAAACTTTCTCAAAAGATTTGACCTATATTTCTCCCTTCGATTGGATAGAGGTTCCCACCCTAATTCCCTCATTAATTTTGTAACACTACTATGTTTACCTCAACAATTTTTAACAAATCTAGATGCCCTCCGCTGTATGCGATCTATATCTGAAACTAGTCATACTTGATAAGGGTCCCATATACTAGCGGCGTACTCCAAGTGGGGTCTTACGAGAGAAAAATTACATCGCTCCTTTACCTTCTCGTCACACTTTCCTAGTATTACGGAAGGCTAATATTTGGCAAATAGTCATTCCTCATTTTATTCTTGCTATGTGCCAAAAATCGTGAAAATCGGAGATGGTCGAGCCACGAGTGCATGGCCATTTGGTTGAGTTTGCGTGGAATCGCCAATAGACGGTTAAAGAGACAAGCGAACAGAGGAGCTCGCATGTGTGGTGAAATTTCTCCGCGCTGCTGGTTACGACTTGGCGGAGTGTTGCTCTTAGGGGTGGCCAACGGACCTTGAAATGACTCCGCGCACAGCCAGGCGGGTATTTCGTAGCGTGCAATGCCCGCCTATTTCCCCCGACCCCCCTGGTTAACCCTGAGCGGTGGGGAGTGATGTTATAAACCCCACCATGGCCCCTCCCCCCCCACTACATGCCATTCCCGAACCCCATTCCTCTCCGTACCACCCACGGACTCTACCCCCGATGTGTTTGTACTTTTGTACGGTTTTCCCACGCTAAATATGACGAAAAAGTGTGATGTTGAGGTGGCGGGGGGCGTCGTTTTTTCCGTTCCCTTTACTCACAGAACGTTTTGAAGGACAGAGTAAACAGGCGATGGCGATTTTCTAAGACTTCCCTTTCATATATATACATATATAGGTATATATGTCGTTGTATATTTTCCCTCGTGGTGTTGGGACGTAGAATCTTATCAATCCGCCAATATTGACGACTCCACGAGATCAGCCGAGTAAATACGATATACGTACTCTTTGTAAGCCGGGGAGTCCGCACGTTATCGCGAATAATTTGATCGTTTTTTTCTCCGAAGGGAGAGGCATTCTCGTCACATCAGTTCGTCGCCTCACTCGCTTCTCGTGGCTTTTTTTATTTTCCCCAGCATTCTATACTCGTGGGAAAATAGTAGATGCGACGGTTGACAGGGAATGTTTGCCTGTTATCACCTTGGATTCCAATATTCTTTGATGGGAAGGTTCAAATTTTATTTTTTCCCTCTCATTTCAGGAGACTCTGTAGCTGTACCTGTAATGCAAGCTACTATAAAACATTTATTTTATCATGATTGATTTATTGAAATAAACGGGCTTAATTCATTCAAATACGGAGTTTGATTTCCACAGATTTTAAAAAAACCAAGAAGGTACATGATTTAACGAACACTAACAGAAACTTCCATTAATAATCAACGGAAAGGTTAACGTCTTAACAGGTGAAGGTTAATTTCTTCACTATAGTTCATGTTGGTGATAAGTCACTCCCTGCCAAACATCCTTGAGGTCTGGTTTGTTAGAAGAATTGGGATTGGAATTGCTATCACAGCGTAGATTAAATAATAGGCTTAACCTCATAACTAAATTTCAGGAAAATCATTTCAGACGACGCAAAAAACATACTCTTGACCCCCTCGTACTACGGCAGATTAGATCGCGCCAATAAAATTAGAGAGCTAGATTGTAGAACCGATAGGTATAAAACGTCATTTTTTCCGCGTACCATTCGGGACCATAACAGCTGTGATCGTCGTCATGAATAGTGAAAATAGTGACATTAGCTAGACTGTAGATCTCTTTCTTTATATATTTTACGTTCTTATGTATGCATGATGTAAATATTGATGTTCTTATTTATGCATGATATTTTGAATCTGTAGTAGTACTCTTTGCATCACTTGCATGTTGGGACGATTGACGATGGAATGTTTCTTGGTTAGTAGATATTTAATTGGCGCGTTGCATGTGTCGCACGCTGGTTTCAATGTAATTTCGGTGTTCTACCGTATCATTCATGCATGCCTGGTGTGGAAGCACCCACTGCCATACACCCTTTGGGTGGCTTGCAGGGTATGACGTAGATGTATGCGAACGCAGTCCACGGGGTAAAGCCCAATTTTAAACACAAAGTTGTTTTCTTTAAACATTTTCAAAAAACTACGGAACTAGCCGCGCAGTAACTTCAACGAAGTCACCAGCTAGTGATCACACAATTGCATGAAATTCACAGCGGAAAGATCATTCGCCTGGACTGGGATTCGAACTCAGTACCCTCGATTTCGGAAACTTCGTGACATATTGAACGATTTTACTTTACACGTTTACCCCCAAGTATTCTACCAATTATTTATTCCACTTGATCGTATACCCATCTACCTCTTCCTCTCGATGACACGAAGTAGGCATTTACACTTGGAATATAAGAAAGTATGTTGGCTCTGCCTTTAGATCAGAGACTATAATCCCACCACTCACCCGTTCTGCATACAATAGTAATCTACCACGTTTCCTGTTCATCACGAAATCAACTCCGCTCTATCATCCCCTCTTTTCTATATCACTCTACAGTCATCGCTCCAATAGTCTGCACTATCTTTCCATCTTACTTCACTCAGACCAATGATGTCTACGCCCAGCTTCACCATTTCTTTATGTTCTCCAACTTGCCCTCCCTGAGCATAGCATATTCCAAGTGCATTTTCTGATTGTTGCGTTCCTCTTCTGCATCTTCATTTTCACTGCTTCAGCAATACCCGTGCAAGGATTGCGTGTCATGACGACCGCAGGGGCCCTTCTCCATATTCAGCCGGGCTCGACACCCGGCCCACCGGGCCGAGTCCTGTAGTTGCCGGGGTCCATTTTCATATAAAAGCTGTCCATAGTTGCAAAGGTTTTAATTCAGTGATTAACCTTTGCCTTCTTAATAGCATTTTTTACGTAATACCATCACGTGAGGGGTCACCCCACTGGGATCAAACGCCTTTTACAGACGCACAGATTACGATATATGAGTACAAATAATATGGGACAAATGATATGGGACCCTTACGAAGTAGGACTACCTTCAGATATAGATCGAATACAGCGGAGGGCATCTAGATTTGTTAAATATTGGTTCGATCAAAATAACAGTGCTACAAAATTGTTGAGGGAATTAGGGTGAGAACCTCTATCCGATCGAAGGGAGAAATACAGGTTAAATCTTTTACGAAAGATTGATGTAGACTATGTTTTGTCAGACGTTCAAAATATTTTGCTATAGCCAAACGATTATGGTAGCAACGATCACAGGAATAAGATTAAGGAAATAGACTGCTGAAACTATAGATTTAAGATGCCATTTTTCCCACGAACAATAAGGGACCATAATAGTTGTGAGAGATCAGTTCTAGGATACTGACTAGGTTAAATAGGTTTTTTCAGTAGTGTATATCTTAACATGAATTGTAGATACTCACCTCTCATGCAATCTCCGGCATGATATACTCCTACATCTACATCTACGTCATACCCTGCAAGCCACCCAAAGGGTGTGTGGCAGGGGGTGCTTTCGCACCACCCCTCCTACTCCTGCATGTCTTAGTACCTTGTAGTGGTATTTATTTGTCACATTAATAATACTAACCAACAAATATATCTTGAGTAGTGCACTGCATGGTAGCATGTTCTTCTTCGTATCACTCTCCAGGTTTGTGGTCTGACTGCGTACCGTTGTCCTGACTGCTTTTGGCCTGCGCCTGGCATTCGGGGGAACGAGCGCGGTTATAATTTGAACTGGGATGAGTGCGGCAAGCCAGGTGTGGAATCACCCCGTGCCACACACCCTAGAGGTGGCTTGCACTGTATTTCGTAGATGTACATGATCCATCGACAGTCCTCAAGATAATCGGACAGTCTTCCCTCGAAACTTTGGCCTTCGCCCAGAAACCCCTAGAAAAATTCAGTAGTACGATTCGCCAGGAAAACCCAAAAATTTTCATGATTTCGGGTAGTTTGCACGTTTTCTTAATGAAATTTTTATGAAATTTATTACGCTTCTTTATACTTTGACTGAAGTGGCACAAAAAAGGGTCGGTAGCTAAGGGCCCTCAGAGTGTGATGCAAATTTAACAAATGTGCGAAATTCCAAAGAGAAAACATCATCCGCCTTGACCGGGATTCGAACCCGGATCCCTCGATTTCCGACCGAGTGCTTTAGGCCAACAATACTCAAATGTGCGAAATTCCACAGAGAAAAAATCATCCGCCTTGACCGGGAGCGGGTGACTCCGTAAAAGTGGAACTCCGTGGCTAGTCCCGTATAGCTTAAAATATGACAAATTTGCCAATGTAAAGCCTTAATGACTCAAAGAAGATATTCTTCATTTTTTGCTATTCGTAGATAAACACATCCTCTATCTGACACGAGGAAAAAAATTACTTACATTTTTAAAAGTTTCATAGCAATTTGAATTTTAAATATGGTGTTAAATACGAGAATGCCTGAAAATTACGAACATATAATTTTTCCTAAATTTTTTAACCATTTTCTCGTTAAACTATCAACGAGTAGCGAAAACTACCTAATGTTACCACCGTATTTTTTTATAATAATGCATATCACTGAATTTATTGAAATCGAGGTGTGGTAGTTCGATGGAAATGGCGCTTCAGTCGGCTCCAATGACAGGAAAATATTGGTCATTAAAAATATATTCCTATTCGCGGTTCGGATTTCAGCTGGGATGAAGACTTGATGCCTGGTGTGGAATCACCCCGTGCAACATCAAGGTGTATGATAAGCCTTGGTGCAACACACCCTAGTGCTGGCTTGCACGGTATTTCGTTGATGTAGATGTCGACTCTGTGCTCCGACGAAAACCAGATTACTATCACTTAATCGTAAATACTCGAGTTATATTATCAATGACCTTAACGGAAAAAATATATTAGGCTCCTCGAAATACAGTGCAAGATATACAAGTTTTTGAACAATACTATACAATACGGGCGGAAAATGAGATGAAAAAGTTATGCGAAGAGATGCCATCCCACTGCCATTTAGGGAAAGCATTTCAGCGTAAAAATTCACCATTTAAATCCAATATTATCATCATATGTCGGACAATCCTAAGACTGGTTGACTTGCAGCCCTTCAACCTCCCCCGTCAAATGCTAGTTCCTTTACTTCCGGGTAGCTTTTCTACGTACTTCCCTTTCTATTTGGTCCATGAGCTAATCACGAGATTTCCTTTGGGGACTTTTACCTCTATTTTACCTTCAATTATGTTCTTCATGAGCCCATTGTCTAATGCTGAGTCCTATCCATCTGGTTCTTCTTTTCAGTATGGCGTTCCATATGGCCCTTTCCTCTTCGACTCTTCTGTACACTTCATCGAAAAATAGATTTGGGGAAGAAAGTAAACATCAGAAGTTTACCATGGCAACCGAGTCTTCAGAGTATGTCGGCTATGTACTCTGAAGACGACAAAGGTACGAAAAAAGTCTTTTATTTAAACCTATTTACTCGGTTTATATTATCGATTACCTATTCTGAAAAAATCATTAAATACCTCAATATCTAGATTATTTTATTCAAGTTATTGAACAATATTGTTCCGGCGGCAATTGAGATAAAGAAGTTATGTGAAGAAAAGCCATCAGACTGTCATTAAGACATTGACTGCATTTCAGCGTAAAACTTCATTATTTTAAAACAAATATACCTTCGTTAACATCCAAATCTACTTATTACTCGGCAAGCCAGCACATGGGTGTTTAGCAGGTGGTGACTTATCACCAACATAAACTACAGTGAAGAAACTTACTTTCACCAACAAGCACCACACTATCAGTATGCTACAAATTCTAAAGAAATTCCTCAAATTATCTATAAACTAATCTATCATGTAACTATAAAAACTTCACTCAAGAGTCATGCAGAGAACATGAAAAACATGGTGTTAGCACTACTTGGCAGATTTAGAAACATGCATTAGGTGGTATAGGAATTAATCAGCATCTATCAACTAGCCTACTTCAAAGTCTACACGAAGCCATTATGGTCTCTTATCAATCGCGGGAAAAAGGAAATTTTCAACCTTTCTGTTCTACAATCCATTCCCCTTATTTAATTATCATGTTCTGATCTACAGTTTTATGTTGGAGTTTGTAAGAGATTGATGACTTCGTCGGATAATAAGTTTGTTTTGAATTAACATAAAAGATTGAGTCTAATTTTCAATCTACGGTCTGGAAGCGAATCCCATCCAAGTTGTTGCAAAAGGTCAGTAATACTAACAAGACAATCGTAACGGCTTTTGAAGTATCTTGCTGATCTTCTATGCACGCGCTCTAGCTCTTGTTTTTTAAGTCTACTTCATGAGTATCCCGAATACTGGCAGAGTATTCAAAGTGGGGTCTAACAAGAGAGAAGCAGCTGACTTCTCTAACTTTATCGTCGCACTTTCCTAGTACTCTTTTAACAATCCAAATTTACCATTACCTTGACCAGTTATTTCCCGAATATACTTGCTCTACGAGAGATCATTAGTTAGTTTAACTCCTAGGCATTTTACAGATTCTACAGTCTCTAATTTGGTATTTTGTACGTAATAACTGTACTGAGAGGAGTTTTTCCTTTCCCAGAAGTTCATTGCAACACAATTTTTCTAATTTAAATCTAGCTGCCACGCGTAGCACCACGCTTCCTCATCATTAACTCTACGGATTTCCCAGTACACTACGGTATCGTCTGCAAATAGTCGGAGTTTACTGTCTACTACTTCACCAATATCGTTAATATACAGAAGGAATAGAAGTGGACCTATGACACTCCCCTTTGGGACACCCGAAGTTACTTAAACCTCATTTGAGATGTCACCGTCTAATACTACTCTCTCAGGGTCGATTTATTCGATATGTTTCACCATCGATATATATATCGACTCGAGAGGCGAAGAATCGAGATATCGTACGACCTTGCTACTCTCTGCAAGCGATTAATTTTAGGAATTCACTAATCCAGGAAATTACATCGTCGTCTAAGCCGTAAGATTTTAGTTTTAATAATAATTTTCAGTGGTACACATCTTCATTAAATAACCGATGACCTAGTAATATTTTACACCATTCGATATTAATAGCCTTACGTTACAATAAATGTTAGAATCAAGGTAGGTTATCGGGAGTGCCCAAAACGAAGGTTTCTCTTCATAGCACGTGCGATGTCGGCGTAGGCAGGATCTGGCAGGAACTCCGGGTTAACAATGGGACTCGACCCCCCAATGAAAGCGGAGGGAAGGAAGTTCTTCCAACATGAGTAAGCTCAGAGACAGAGGAATGGAGAACACTTGGGCCGGCTTGCTCTTTCGGAGGGTCCCAATAGAAACCGGAAGTGTAGCCGCGGGGAGGAGGGGGGAGAGGAAGCGAGGGGCGATGGGGAGTTCGAAGGGAAAAAAATATACAGAGGCATACGCACATGGGTGAAAGAGTCGGAAGTGGAGTTGGGTTCAGGAGGGGTGACGGACGGAGGAACTCGTAATGGTGGGCCCCCTATTGGTAAAAAAAAACTTTAATGGGCGGGGCGAAGATTCTGGGGCACCTTTCCGGAATGAAATGGGTGGTTTGTGGAGGACAGATGAGAGCAGCAGGCTGCTTTTATTGTGCCCCGCGGGCCCTTCCGATCTGAAAGTCCGATTCGCCTATTCCACCGAATTCTCCGGAAAAAAATGCAATACAGTAGCAATTACAGGGGTTAGATTGGTCGCATTATATTCAAACGAAAATTTCCCTACGCTCCCAAAATTAAAGAGCGCCTTTCGGATAGAGGTTAGATGTATAAATTAAAATTCCCACTTAATTATCACGAAATAAATAAAATTAATGCAGATTTTTTTAAGGCGCTATATTAAGCCCGGTCAAGGGCGGGAACAAGGTTCTCCATACAAGCGTGCGCTTTAGTCATCGTAAAATTTCATTTGCGTTCATGAGAGCAACAACAAGATCGTAATAATTGAAATTTTGCCGTGTGTTTTGAGTCACTAGTTTTATTTGATAAGGTGCATTCCTAGAACAGAAGCTCTGAGCATTGCCCTTCTGAAGCTGTTGGCGTCTTCTGTAACTACAACGAAAATATAGAACAACAACGATAAATAGCACTTACATAAGCACGATTAGCACTTTCAGGCTCACTGTCTTTTACAAATGTAATTCAAAACGAATAACAAAATAAAAAACAACTAGACATACGGAACCTCAGCTAGAAGGTTATTGTTTACAACAAACGAATGTCGGGACAGATGAGTGCGGAGAATAACTGCGTCGCTATGACAATTACTGCTAATATATGCATACAAACTGTTTTGTCGAATGAAATAAGGAATTCTACGTAAGTTACAGCGCAATTTGTAAGATCAGTTATTTTTCAAGGATTTGTACGGACCTTGAGCAGGGCATAGTTTCTTTAGGTGGAGTACGGGAGGCCTTGAGAAGTCCACGGATATTTCTCAGTATTCCAAAGCGAGTTATACTTCTCTGTGAAAGAGTTTGGGGAAAGCTGACAATATAATCAGTCGCTAAAAGCATATCTTGATTTCAAGTTAATTAAGTCAAAATGGATTTCAACTAACCCCATTCTAACAACGCCAACTAAAAAAATGTGAATTCAAGGGATTCCTACCGGTGTTCTCGAGAAATATCTCGTAGTATACTCAATAATTCCTAAAAAAAACGTGCCAATCAATTCTGCAAAAAGTGCTGAGGAAATCCTACACAATGTGCTAATGAAATCTGTACAATATTCCTTAAAAAATGTTTAGATATTTTGAGTGCGGTAGACAAGAATGAAGAAGGAACTCTAGAAAAATGTTTTTTTTTTAAATACTGTGAGTAAAGTTCCAGCACTTTCTAAAGAATTAGACACCAAAGTAATGGGTATAATTTTCACTATTAGTGCGTTATTTTTTATATTCCTTTTATCTAAAAAATTTGCGCGTTAAAAAATAGTTATCGATAACAAACGAATATATATACATAGTGTTGTCTGTCTGACAGTACAATTCGACCTCAAACATGTCAAGGTGATCCCTTGAAAAATATCAGCATTGGTCGTTCAGTCCTAAGATCGATCAGACTGCTGCCCTCCACCCTTCTATATCTAATGCTAGTTCCTCTATCTCCAGGTATCTCTTCCTATGTATATACTTTCCTCTCCATTTCGTCCATGAACTGATTCCTGGGTCTTCTTCTGGGGACTTTTTCCTGTATTTTACTTAATTATGTTCTTCACGAATCCATTGTGCCTCAGGGTATGTCCAATCCATCTGCTTCTTCTATTCTGTATGGTGTTCCATGTGGTCCATTCCTCTGCTACTCCTCTGTACAGCGGATTCGGATATCTACACCCTCGGGGTAACTACCTCCGGCTCGGCAGGAAGCTCTCGCTTATATCCGAGCGTGGATGGTAGAGGGAGAAGGGGAAAGGGATGGGAAGGGAAAGTTAGCGAGCTGTACTCCTCTGTACAATTCATCATTTCTTATTTCGTCCATCCATTTTATCTTCAGCATCCTCCTCCAGCACCAGGTTTCGAAGGCTTCTTGTCTTTTATGGCCAGCTTTTCCAATGGTCCATGCTCCCGATCCATAGAGTGCCACGCTCCACACGTGTGTTTTCACACAGGTACTGTTTCATGGTTTGTAGTCCTATTTTCTTTGAGCACAGCAGTAGTCTCTTTCCCACGAACTCCGTCTTTGCTTGGGATATTCTTCTTGAATTAAATAAGAAAAGATTTATTTTAGCACTTTCAGGCTAACAATCTTTTACAAAATTTAATTTGACTCCATAATTGCACACCTTGAGTGGTAAATTTTTATTTTTACCGTTTTAAAACTGAACATTTTCAATTTCAAGAGCTTAAGCGCCTAAACGTTAAATTTCCATGTAGGAAAAAATATGACTATCAATGGGAGGTTAGTGTCTCATATTTGTATTGATAGAATTGATGTAATATTCCTTAATCTTATCCCGCCCGTTGAAAATCAACGGGCATTTTGGCAAGTTCTTAAATAAAAATGGCGGCGTACATAATTTTCAAGTGGGTAATCGCCTGGTGACCATAATTATACACCATGAATTTTTTAATAACCTTTGTCATATACTAATAAGACCTAAGAGGATTCTTAAGCAATTTTTGGAACGAAACAGACGGGTGTTGGGAAGCGGAAAGACAGCACCAGGCTTATGTGCCACGTGCCTCGCTGTCTCTTAACCGAAAGACCCACTAATAGCTACTTTATTCAGAGAAAAATAATACTTTGGAGACGAATAAAAATTCTGAAGCACCCATTCAGGGTAAAACGAGCGGCTGGGTGAGGAAGGTCAGCAGCCGGCTATTTTATTGCGGCTCCTGGTCCCTTCACGAAACCGATCCACGAGCTATCGAATTCTAAGGAAAAAAAATTGAAGTCACGATACAAATTGAAGCTTTCTGGGATTTTTTTTACATACAACCCTTTCATAACGTTTTTAGCAGCAAAAAGGTGTATTTCAACCGGAGGAGGGTATCCAAGAAATGTTTTTCAAGACTTAATCTGATCGTAAGTAATAATTAGGAAATTGAATTTGAATGAATGGTTAATTTTATGGAGTCACCATTTAGCCCGCGTAATCGTTCGGCGTGCTGTCGTTCAAATTAGATAACTGCAGAAATCATTGACCACGAAGAAGTCTATAAGTTCAATGACTCTCATTCAGAAAGGTATACTGAATATGATTAACAATCGAATTTCAGTTGGTGCATACTTATTTAAGAGATCTCGTCGAAGTATTTTTTCTTAATATAATTTTTTTCTTCAGATATCAAGTATTTATAAAACGTTTTTGAGAAATAGATAATCATCTGGAGTAATACAGTACATTACTAATGCAGCCAATGGTTATAAGAAACAGGTAAACACTATGGGAAATATAATGTTAGATAATTTTTTCGGCAGAAAAATTATGATTTGAAAAAAATATAGCATGGAGTGAATCATCAACACCAAGAATAATAATGAAAGATAATTAATTACAGCAAGCAATTATATCTGATTAGAGCCTATTCATTAGTTGTTATTTATTCGAAATGAGTATTATATTAACGACATAGAGAAGACCTATCTATGAATGAGCACTCAATATGTATGGGAATTTTAAAATGTCGCGTTAAAAAAGTACAACAAAATATGGCAAGAATACTATAAAAATAGTGGTTTCACCCATCAGATGACATTTGCACTTTAAGTAAGTAAAGAGCAGATTGAAACATCCTTCATCATTCATTTGCAAAACTTTGCAAGGAGAAACATAGCGCGATGAAAAATTATCTGTGCAGATTTTTTAATTGGATTTACACATAATTCTTGAATTATCGATCACCATTTATGAAGTCAATTAATTTATCCAGTGTTAGTGCAATTGATGTTCAGAGAATTTCTTGACTTGTGGATCTCATACCTGTATTGTACAGGTCATGAATATATATTATGGATACAGATGTTTGGAATTGTTGCCTAGGCTACGTGTTGCCTAACTTCCACTTTTCGTTCACCCAGTCCTTGGCGCCACTTCGATTAGAGTCTTTTCAGTTCAGTTTCAGAGATGTATATTCATGGTACAGGTAAGTATTGTTTCTGCAAACGGCAATCTGCCTGTGACTTGACATCTAGATGAAAAATATATTACTCATTTTTCACCAAATGTCATTACTTTTCAATCATTTGATTTAGTATTCCATTCGCTAATTTTGTTTTCTACATAATAATCGCGTACACATATTCACTGGCATAGATGTTCTCTTAGAATGGCGTAGATACATGTAACTGCATCTACATTTATATCAACATATGAGGATACATGACATTTACAGCATTATGTTAGATATATTATTCTTAATTATTGTTACTGTAATTACAGTGGAATCGCCCTGAATTCTTGAATTATGGATCTATACTTATATTGAATTCATATCCTTGGTTTCTGCGACCGATCATAAGCCTGTGAAATATTCAGACCAATGAAATGTAACCTTTTTCCAATGAAATGTAACCTGGACGTAATCGTTAAAAGTACGCATAAGGCACTGAGGCAAAAAAATGCATGGATAATTATCATCGCGTTATGTTTCCCCTTACGAAGCTTCTCGAAACTCTTTCCTAAATCTGCATTTCCCTTTGCCCGAATCCGTACATTTGAGAGACCATTTATGAAACAAAAAAATGTATCCATCGATAGTGCAACGATTGTTAAGCACATTTATTGACTTATGGGTCTCAATCCTGAGATGTTTACGTAAGAATTGTTTTTGCAAACGGCAATTAGCCTCTGAAATATACTTCTTCGTACCCTGTGAAAGAGCTTCTTTGAATGCACTTTGGCATAATTCACGTAAGAACGCAGAAGATGCAGCGACAAAAAATTTGCACGAATAATTTTCCCTCGCGTTATGCTTCCCCTAGCGTAAGTTTCGCATAACCTTTTCCTTAATCTCCATTCATTTCATAAATTTCTTAAAACTGAGAAAAGAATAATTCAACAAATTTATCCAGTGTTTGTGCAACGGTTGTTAAGCAAATTTATCGACTTACGGGTCTCATAATTGTATTGTATACGAGAGTATTGTTTCTGCAAACGGCAATTAGCCTCTGAAATATACTTCTCCGTAGCCAGTGAAAGAGCTTCTTGAATGCACTGCGGCATAATTCACGTAGGAAGGCAGAAGACGCAGCAGCAAAAAACTTGCACGAATGATTTTTCATTGCATCATGTTTTCCCTCGCGAAAGTTTCGAATAACCTTTTCCTGAATCTGCATTCATTTGATAAACTTCTTTAATTAAAAAAAAGGTAAATTCAATAAATATATCAAGTGTTTGTGCAACGGTTGCTAAGCAAATTCCTTGACTTACGGGTCTCATGACTGTATTGTCAACGTAATTATTGTTATTGCAAACGGCATGTTTTTAGTATTCTACCAGTAAAAGTAGGTTTTGTTGAATGTCAGAGAATCTCATATCGGGTTTCTACACATTCAGGGGCCTATCTCCCTCTATTATTTCCTTTTTCGCCTCAGCGTACGATCTGCCCTTCTTAATCCCGTCAATGGAACATACTCTCTTTCTTTCTCTTCCCCGCTGGCCCAACATCCTTCCCTCTTTCACAATCTTCAGCAACCCATACTCCAGCTTTATTACATCCTCCTTCCATCCATACTGCCTATCCCGGATTTCACTCAGAAGTTTCCATTCTTCGCCCACCATCTCAAGCACTTCCTCGTCAGTCTTCCTTTCCGTCCACCTAAACTTCTCCATCCTTCTCCACACCCACATCTCAAATGCCACCAGCCGATTCTCGTCCTCCTTTCTCATGGTCCACGTTTCTGCCCATTACAGCGCTACGCTTCAATATCAAGCTCTTCACCAGCCTCTTTCATATCCATACCCGATGTCCCCGTCATCAGCTCTCATCTATTACTAAACGCCTCTTTAGCTAGCGCTATTCTCATCCGTATATCTTTGCTAAACGGGTATTAGCCGAATTGAAATATACTTTTTTGTAGACTCTGAAAGAGCTTTGATTGAAATGTACTTTGGCGTAATTCACGTACGAACGAAGAAGACGCTGCGTCAAAAAATTCGCACGAATGATATTCCAACGCGAAGTGTTTCCCCTCATCAAAGTTTCGCAAAACCCTTTCCCGAGTCCGCATTTGCCTTTGCTCGATCCCGTGCCCTTAGTACGCAACGTCGCACATCGTCCAGCCCGCCTCCTCCGGAGTCCTCGCCCCCATTCTTTCCCCTACGTCCCATGGGGCTCAACTACAGGCCCTCCCCTTAAATTGGCACGAAAGAACCCCTCCCTCATCCCCCTTGGGGCCGACGACGGTTAAAGGTCCCAAAGTTTTGAATCCTGGGGCCTCCCTGCTGAGCGAGTTGAGTGGGGAAGGGTATGAGAAGGGGACGTGTACCAGCATCGGAAAACCATTCTGTCCGAACTTGGCACGCGCCGTCTGCTTCCAAATCCCTTCACCCCCCCCCCTCCTCCTTCCAGTCCCTCCTCTCGTATGTGCCACCTTTCAGGGTTTCAGAAAGGGAGGCCCCAGCCTCCCTCCCCAATACCCTTATAACAAATCTTTCACGCTCCTAGACCCCCACGAGAGGACGAAAAGTCCTCGAAAGCACGGGACACGGGGAAATCGGTCAAAAAATTCTCCGCAGAAACTCGCTCACGATGTATTTTCCGTTCGCTCGGGTGATTTATGACGGCGATGGGGTCTTTAAACGCTAAGATAGTCGAGGGTGTGCCCTGCATGAAGTCTGCCGAAGTTAAAAGCCAGCCCGGGCGAGAGAAAACAAAACGGGCGAAAAGCTTGCAATCAACCTTTCTAGATCACCACGGTAAAGAATGCACTATACGATTTCTATGTGCCTGCAGCATCAAAAAATGTAAATATTAACGCCAAAAATGTCGATGTACTGTAAAATAAAGACAACAAGTTTTAAGGTAAATATGATTGAAAACAGAACGGCATTTCAGGAATTAGGACGTGAAGAAAAGTAGTGTCCAAAAACTTACCTATCAGTCGGTAGCAAACTCAAATGAATGACTTTTGGGGTCAGGGGTACAACTTATCGTCTACCCTTAGGCCTGAATCCAAGGGAAATATACAGTTGATTTGATTATTTAGGAAAACACATAGGTTTTATCAGGTACATCTCCGAAATACATCTACAGTATCCATTTTTTTAACATAAACTAGTATCGGACTATTCATCACATAAAGGCTGCTGTGAATATTTTTTCTGAGTAGTTTAGTAAATCTGAAGAATGAGGACGTAGTTTCATTAGCATCCTAATTTTTGCTATCATTTTTAGGGATCGAACAATGGTATGCTATCGTCATCGTTGAATTCACTAAACAATATTCGAATGGGCACGAGGGAAAATAAATCGCTTGGCAAAGTGTCCGTTATCATCACTATTACATTGAGTTCAGCACATTTAGGCTTTATGTAGCGGAAGTTAGGCATAATTTCATCGCTATTACAACAAAAAAACTTACTCTTCTTCCCAAAGACATCACCAAATTTTGCATCTTGTGGCAAGAAAGTCCAGATCATAGTTTTCGTTTTCCGCTCCTATTTCGGTGATACTATAATTAAATGGTAATTTTCAAAGAACCACGGAACTAGCCGCGCAGTTACTTAAACGGAATCGCCCACTATTGATCACACAATTAAATGGTAAATAATACTTTGAACAGAATATTATTACAATTATTAGAACCATTTAGCCTTAGAAAACAATTGTATATAAATATGTGGAAGATCAGTAATGTGTAAAAAATATTAATAAATGATTCATGGTATAAATGTTTGGCGTCTTTTTCGAAGTATGCATCAGTGCTGCAGGGAATAGTTTTTTTTCAAAGTAAATCTGATGAAAGAACACAAATGCATATTTCGACCAACAGATGACCATTAGGATAACGGAAAAATAACGGATTACCTTCCATTGCTATTATACCCAATAACAAGGCACAAAACACTCGCGACGCAACGCGTGCAGTACAATATATAACGACTAACTCTGAACTCCGACCCAAAATTTAAAAAATCCAAAACCAAAATTAAATTTTCATTGCAGAGCTAAGAGATGAATATGATTATGCCGTCAATATATTCTTGATCAACTTAATTTCAATACATGCGCTAAGTTTATCATGACCATGTTCTCATAAAACTGTTCTTGAACCGTTCACATCGCATATCATTAGCCTCGTGCTCACGAAGCATTTTTTTCACTTAAGAATTTCAATCATATTTCGACAACATTTAACGAAAAGTTTTTAAAAGATGCAAACATGCCACACAACTTACATTAAGAAAACCATGTCTCAAAGAGTAATTGCGACCAAGCACATTTTTGTAGGTATTAGTTTAAAATCAGGATTGAAAAAATAATGTTTCGCCTAAATTTTCATCGATAGCAACAGGAAAATAAACTGAATGACAATATCAACACACGATAAACAAAACCATTGTGGTAGGTGGAGGGGGAATTACAACATCAAACTGAGGCCTAACAACCGATATAACAATCATATTGTTTAACACTGCTCTCTTCTTACTTTCCTATAGACAACGCGACGTAATGGACGAATTAGCGGGTGCTAAGCAAGAATACCGACCATCTGTTTAATATTTAAGGTAAGTAGCTCTTGAAATAAATATTGGCCGCTTAGTGCTATGGATTCTAGTGGAAATAACTATAGTTTTCATCGAGAATGCGGATGATTATTATTTAAATAAATAGACAACATATATAAGGAGTGTCGATGTTAAAGAAGTGCATACTGATTTATAGTAAGTTATCGATGGAAAACAATGTATAATTGCAAAATTAGTGCGTTAGTGGCCGCAATCGCTACATGAATATGAGCGTTAACGAATATGGCTGATTGGCTTCAGCTTCTACAATTGACCAGCATAGCAAACGACCTTTCGTCTACCTCAATGAACAAAACCAAGACCGAATGATTTAAATGGCTTCGATCACAATATGTGCCAGGAATTCGTCTTTTCTTTTAAATGCCACACATCGGTCAATTTAAATGGCACAGAGAGAGGAAGAGAAGCCAATCGCAAACAAAAAAAATCATCACGTCGACAGCGGTGGAAGCAAAAAAAGTATCGTAACGATACGACGACTGGGTTCGACGGAGTGTAAACGCGTCACCATGGAGATAGAGGAGAGGGGGTGAGGGGTGGAGGAGAGAAGAGAAAGGGGGGGAGTGGCCGAGCCATGAAAGGAAAAGGGCGGTTGGCTTGGGAGATTGGCAGGGGGGGGGGGGGATTCGGTTGAGGAACACAAAAGATAAGCTGTAGAGGGGGATATGAGGGCTTTCATAGTATACCTACGCGTAGCACAGACAGAGAGAGAAAAGAGCGAACGTTAGGAAGTCGTCGCCATGGGGTGGTACCGTCCACGCAAAAGCCAGGCAAGAGAAAAATTGAAGGCGTGGCCGCCATGAGGAATACCCTGTACGGCTGGCCACCGTGGTTTTCCGAAGGGGGGCAGGGGTACGCGAAAGGGTAATTATTCTTCAGGGTAGTTAAGGCGAGGTGTCGTTCCGCATGAAATTCACTGAATTTGGCCTCGTACAGAAAATCATTTCATCTTTCCTAAGATACCAAAATATTAGCCCCGTACCGCGCTATTCCTCGAAACATTTGCAAAAACTACCATACTGATCTCACGACGAATGGTACTAGTATGCTCCCGAGAGAGACATTTTTAAAAATATGCGGAATTTTGTAAGCATTAAGTAAGGTTGGATTGGATTTTTGAGAGACTACCGACAGCTAAGGTCATTTGCGCCATAGAGGACACGTAACGGAGGAAGGGTGGATGGAAACCCGGCGTCGGCATTAGCCTGCTCTTAACGAAAAGCGCCCGAGGGGACCACGGACTCCGACGGACGGAGTACTGCCCTTGAATTGCCCTCCACAAGACACTCAAGTAGGGATCGGATTTTCTCTAAAAATATTCTCCTCTGCACGGATCTCGCCGAAACCCCCATAATCTAACGAAGGTGTTTTGATGAATATGATAGCAAAATAGCATTATAGCAAGACAGCAAAATAGCATACCTGGAATCGGAACCGGCATTAGATAGGGAAAGGTGGAGGGTTGCAGTCAACCGAATGTGTTCCAACCATTGAAATAGATAGATTGGCGTTTGCTATTTAAGACAATGCTAGGAGCTGTAACTTGGGTGTGGCCTATCCGCCATCTTCGTTAGCCCCGATTCTGCTTAAGCGCTTACGGGTTGACGCTTTAATTTAGTAATATTACGATGTTTTCCATCGATAACTAACTAGAAATTAGCATACACTTTATAAAAAGAGACGTTTCAGACGTAATTTGGTGGAATGACATAATTAATTTTCAACTTTCATTAAGCATACACCTCTTTAATTTGAATTCTCCGTACATATTTTTTTTTTTGCTGCCAGTCGATTAATTTTCAACTTTCATTAAGCACACACCTCTTTAATTTGAATTCTCCGTACATATTTCTTTTTTTTTTTTTTGCTACCGGTCGATTCTGTTGGCCCGTATGTTGCCGGAATCCCGATAGGCTGCTGAGCCTGTCATCAGGTTCTCCAGGGACCGGACGAACAGAACATGACATACATCCATGCCTATGCATGTGGTGAAAACCGCACCCAGGCGGGAATCAAACCCGCGACCCTTGGTTTAGCAGGCGAGGACTTTACCCCGCCGCCACCGGGGCCGGCGGGTAATTTATTTAAATTTATAATAAGCCGCATTCCTGGTGAAAACTTTGGTGTAATCGAGTAGAACCCATATCAATACGTAGCCATTATATATTTCAAGAGTTGCTTTTAACTTTACTTTAACTTTAAAGTTGACTTAATTTAAACTTAATTCGTCCATTCCGTCGTATTATTAAAAGAAAAGGATGGAAACATCAGTGTATTTGATGTGGATATTATTTCGGTTGTCAGGCTACAGTTTGATGACGTAATTCCCTTCCCATCTACCTCAATGGTTCAAACTAGAGGCCCTCATTTCCAACCAACAAGACATCGTGACGTAATCGACAGATGAAGGCTGAAATTAAAGAATCCATGAAGTCAAAAGACTACACTGTTTCGCTCGGCAATGAGCAAAGGACTGAGTATTGGCAATGTTTTAGCTTGGCTTCCGTGACTCACTTGTTTCAAACACACGAGCCTCACTTGATAAGATCCCGATGACGCTGAAAAAAACGGGTATGGTTAATTACAGGATTGGCTGTGGCGAAAAAAAAGTTCTCTCCACGGAATTAATCCTCTACTTGAATGCACCAATTGCGCCATGAAAAAGAAATCATTCATGTGAACTGGGACCTCCGCTTCTCCCGAATTCGCGCCTAATTCTACGACCAATTAACCCACCCAAGTGGTAAGTAGGCGTCCATTTGTGCGAAACAGGGGGATCTTAGCAAGAATCCCATCCCAAGCTATTGAATCGTTATCACGGCTAACTTCGCACATTCATATCTACTCGCACACATCTACGCTTCGCACATATCTACTCGCAAAGGACAGCATTTTTTGGCGAGGAAGAATATTAAATAAAATACTCAATATTTTCAAAATATTTTTAATAAAAATTTTTAACGACATATTGACCACGAACCTGACCCTCATTAGGCAGCGAATAACGACATTTCTGAAATAAACATAGTTGAATGTATGGAGGTAGATGGAGAAGGCATTGCATCATTAAACAGTAGCCTGACAACCGAAACAACAACCATATTGGTTAACCCTGCTCTTTCCTTGCATAACTACGTAAATTACGACGGAATCGACGAATTAGCGGATGTATGACAAGAACTTCCACCATTTGTTAATGATTATATTGGTATAATATTTCCAATTATTCATGCAGTATAGCCATATTTTGAAACTGCTTATGTATTTATATGCTAACGCTGAATTTTATATTAACTCGTTCATAATTACTATGCAGTTTATCACCTAGAAATTGCGAGATTTGCTTTCAATATGTCTAATCTCTTTTTGTGTAGCTTTTTTAGGTTTCTTGAATACAACTCTCTAGTTATAAGAAATTAAGTACTTGTATTTCGTTGTCTACCACTAGTGTTGCCGCGAGACTCGAGACTCTCGTCTCGTTTTCGAGGCGAGACCACTTCCACGAGACTCTCGAAAGTCTCAAATACAGATATGTATGTGATTATTTGGTATTTGGTGTTACATTATCATATATATTATTGCAGAAAGGTCTTTTTCTGTCATTCCGTATATGCTCCGTTAATACTGCACCTATAGTGATAAATGAGGTATCATTTTAAACGTTGAATCACCGGCTTCTGACGAAAAATACAATCTCAATCTCAAATTTCACTATTTACCCATTAATTTGACTTAAAAGTTTCGATTTTTCCATGTCGATTACTCGCTCGAGGTGTATCGACTCCACACATTTTTTTATTCTAAACTTCAAAAAAAATGTTTACAATGAAAATAGTACGAAATGCACATAGTGATTGTAAATGGGTGAATGGTCATCTGGTAAGTCAATGCAATTAAAACTTTTTGATTTCTTATTTATATGATATATTCGCTCTTGAATTCATTAAATCCTTTAGGTCTCCCACCTCATAAGTTGTTGGTAAAGGAAAATGCCATAGTAATGTTGATCCGCAACCTCAACGCCAAGCAAGGGTTGATTAACGGTGCCAGGTTAATAATTACTAATTTAGGCGAATACACAATCACTGCTAAATTAATTGACTCGGGTAGAACAGTCATAATTCCGAGAATTAAACTCACCCCTTCGGATCCGACCATGCCTTTCCAAATGACAAGAAAACAATTCCCAATCAAAGTGGCCTTTGCAATGACAATTAATAAAGCACAAGGTCAGACTCTTCAGAGAGCCGGATTGTACTTGCCAGAACCCGTTTTTTCGCATGGACAGTTGTATGTAGCATTTTCTAGAGTTCGCACTTTCCGTGATATTTATGTTTGTGTTAAAGAAACTGATAACCAAAAAGTTACAGACGACAACATGGTTACTTCTAATAATGTCTTTAAAAAAGTTTTGGAAATTGCGTGCCATTATTCAGTAACAGACGTCATGATTGTTCCTACTGGTAGCAAACTCTCTTGCCTGTATTGTATTCATATGTTTTGTATATTTTTGCAGGAAAACAAGTATAAAGAAAGTACTTTATGATACACCTTCTTCTCTATTTAAAACCCAATTACACTGTTTCCTTAACATACTTATTCCCTGATAGCGTGAAAGTGCGAAATTTTCGCACGGGTTACCTAGTCCCTAAAACTACGTCCTCGGCTAATACGGAGTAAATGTCACGTTTTCCAAAAGTATTAAATTTGCAACATTATTTAATGATAACTTTGCGATAAATTAGGTAACTATTAAAAATTATTATTAGCCGATACTACTATTCCTGATGGCATGAACGTGACTTCTGGAGCCAAATAAGGGAGAGTTGTTGGCTTACTACCTTTTCTTATTACCTACTATAAAAATGTTGGAAAACAAAAAATGTAGTATTTTCTAAAGTAGTTATTTTCAGTATTCAGTACTACGATAAAAAGATCATGTATTATACTCGTTTATGGTGTTAAGTATCGCCCAGCGGCTCTAGCAATTCCTGCTTATAGCTTGCCTGCCAAGAAAAAATGATGCCGCAATTTCGAATTCCACATCGCACATCACCTCGGCGAAACAATAGATGAACATTGAAATTACGATGCACCTCTTTATTCAATATATACCTTACTATGTTAGTGATGATGTTTAGTATGATGTCGTTAAATTGTGACAAGGACGATACAAGAAAAAGAATTACTACGATCGGCTTCCTTTGGCCTTTGATTGTTTTCACTTGCTTTTATTTTGCTACCCAAAATTCCATTAAATCAAGAAGTCCACTACTGGAGCATCTACCCGGTATTTGTTTATCAGCCACTCGTTCCAACTCCATTCATCCCACTTATTCCACAAACACCTAGCAGGTACTCCATTTCAGCTGCATTCAGTCCATTCTTAAAGGGGCAGGGTAATTCGGGAAAAAATCTGTTTGCAGACTGTTCGACTTTTACACTGCTATGATAGATTGGTGGCATATAAAATACTACGGTTTTCACGATTCAATGTAAAGAGAAGCTATGTCGCAAGTTATTTCTATTGTATGAGATTCCTGCCTTATTAAAGCGATAGAAGCGTTTATTAAGTCTAAATCAACCATTTTCAACCATTCTGTAGATTTCCATCAATTCCATGTCTCTCAAGTCTCTCTTTACGAAATGCCTCTCACTAAAAAGTACAATTAGAGTGAAAAATTATCTAATAATTGAAATAAGAGGGAATTTTTATTTTGAATTCAGAACGACGATGGAAATAATTACTTCGGAAATGCAATGGTTGACTGGATGGCGCAGAAATACCTCACTTTCCGAATTTTTTATGATGATGATACTGAAAACTCTTTCAAGATGTTGAATCCCATCGTTTCATTCCCTAAAAGGACAAAGTTGCGGCAGATGCTACTTTACCGTTATATTCGGATGCAGAAGACAGTGTTGCAGTTGCTGAATCAAAATTAATTCCAACCTGTCTTTCACCATCGCTCGCCGGACATACATAGCTGGAAAATCGTACTACGGAATCACGACTCATTTCATAGACGAGAAGTGGGAGTACCAATCTCTTGTCATTGGCTTCGCTCCAAGCAATGGCAAACACATAGGAAGGAATATTGCTGAAGTTTTTAGGAATACCCTAAAAATCATTTGAAGTTGAGCTCAAACTGCAAGGAGTTAACGTAGATAACGCTTCCGCAATGACTAAATTCATGGAGGAACTCGGCAAGATGCTACCAAGTTTTAATGGCACTGATCAGCATATGATACATAGCCCATATACTTAACCTTTCAGTACAAGATCTTTTAAGAATGTAGACTAAATTTTTAAAGTTCTGATGAATAAATTAGGAGAAAATTACGTGACCCTTCCACTCGTTATCGTTCCATTTCACTTTTTGTTGAATAAGCTAGAAAAAATAGCGGAAATACGGGACATCAAGCATGGAAGAAATGAAGGTGATGAGAATCTGCTGCTTGTCTATCAAGCTGCTCGGGACATGATGTTAAGGCACCACCGCCTGACGAACTGGATTCATTGCTCGGCATTAATATTAGATCCTCGTCATAAATGTGAAACTTTCTCCATTATGCCTTGGGGAAAAGAGATGCAGGATAAATCCCTATTGAAATTTGAAGGAATGCTCAAAGTCTATCACGATAAGTATTCCACTCTAATGCAGTCCGCTTAGTCAATGGATCAAGTTAATTTTGAGAGGTCTGCTTTGGTAGCGTGTGGTGAGGACGACGTGATAGATGTACATATATTCTCTTCATAAGCAGGCACGACCCCGCGCTGAGAGGTGTGTTCTTTCGACTAAACTTTGCCCTTTTATTTACCCTTTGTCGATTAAGTTCACTTACTATAAATATTTTGACCCTACAGATCTGAAAAATTAAATTTATCTCTGAACTTTTATTTAAAATATTTTGACTTTTCGACAGTTTTCGCCCCTCTTTAGTTATCAGTCAATGTATTAAATATATTTTTGAAATTCATACAAATGTCATTACTATTTCGAGAGTACCGATTCAGTGTTTACGCACGCAAAGGATACTGGACTTTTTATGGCACTTTATTTTGGGGGAAACGAGACGAGACGAGACTGGGGTTCACGAGACGAGACTATACCAGAGTTCAGAAAACGAGACCGAGACGGAACTGGCTCAAAACTTTGAACTTTGATTTTTTTTACGGCTGGTGTCCTAACAACCCCCGCCACACGCCTTTTGAGGCGGCTTGCGGGGTAGTATGTAGATTTAGATGTAGTCTTCGCGTCAACACTATTTACCACATAACGTAGAGTGCAAACTGTCGATTTCAATGAGCAATACATCCCTAACCATGACGCAAACCGATACCAAATTTAGCTTAGAGACTTTTAGTTACATAAAATATTTTCACCCACAGTTTAATTAATTTCTTGAATAATTTGATATGAATGAGAAGTACCTTAAGTAAAAGTTCAATTCCTCTAGTCGTAATCGTCTGGAGAGTCCGCTTAAGTTAAGCGTAGCCTTGTACCGCAATATCATTTTCGGATTCATTGGGACTAGGGAGACAAATTGATGGATGGTAAAACTGAAACAAAAAAAACCTTCACGAGTCTTCATCACTCAACGCACTCAAGAGTTACTGTGTGGGACTCCTTAACATAAGTGAAAGAAACTTTATTTGGTCCACGAGGATTTTTCAGTGAATTGCCAGCCAAGGTTTCGGATTTTCTTGGGTCTCGATAATGCCTGTGTGAGCCGAAACTTTGGTCGGAAAATTTAGTAAAAAGTTTCGCGGAATTTGTAATTGTTACCAAGGCTTCTGAGGCTTTCTCGTAATGAAGAATTTATCGGTATTTTTCCCGCGTTCATCATTTCAGTTGACGACCATCAGGTCCAAAAGACTTTTTGTGGACTATACAAAGTTTTCTTTCACTCGCAGCATTCATCAAGCTTTCTTGTCAAATATTTGCGATTCGAATCGAAATGTATTCCGCTGCGCGTCAAAGCAAGTATTTTCATGTCAACGTGGGTCAAGGGGATTTTTAAAGGGTCCACTACCAGCTCCTTTAGCGGCATCCAGAAATCGCCAAAACTTCAAGGTCTGTAGTGTCCATGAAGGTAGCTACAGAGGATATTGCGTCATCAAACTGAGGCCTGACAACTGAAATAACAACCATATTGGTTATCCCTGTTCTTTCTTTATTTTCCGACGGAATGGACGTATAGGCGGATGTAAAGCAAGGATATCAACCATGTGTTTGATATTAAAAAAAAGTAACTCTTGAAACACTTATTGGCCGCTTAGTGCCATGGATTCTACCCGATTTTTCAATAGTTTTCATCAGGAATGCGGGTGATTAGGTATTAATTGTAATAAATAAACAAAATATGTAAGAAGAATGCTCAGTAAAGAAGTAAGTGCATGCTGGTTTCTAGTAAGTTATCGATGGAATACATTGCACAATTAGTGCGGCAGCCCGCAAATGCTTTAGGAAAATGAGGGTTGACGAAGATGGCGGACTCGCTTCAGCTTCTAGCATTGGCCAGCGTACCAAGCGCCATCTCCATCCACCTCAATAGTAATAGTACTTTTTGTTGCTATATTTCTCTTGCGACCCTCGTGAAAATTTACGAAGCGAAAACATCAAAAATCTTTTCGATACGAATCGGAATGTATTCCTCTGCGCGTCTACGCACGTATTTTCCTGTCAACGGGCGGGGGGAGGAGGGAGAGGGGAGGGGGGGTTAAAGGGTCCACTACCAGCAGCTTTAGCGGCATCCAGCAATCGCCAATGGCAGAACTTCAAGGTGGGCAGTGCCAGACTGCAGCTCTTCTGTTGTTATAATTCTCTGGCGACCCTTCATGCGAGGAAACGTTACGGGTATATCTCCCCTCGCGTTACACCCATGTGGGGGAAAGCCCCTGTGTTTGTGTGTAACCCTCACCCTATTTGCAGTGGAGGGGTAGGGGGAGAAGCCTGCTGAGGGTTCCCCTGAGGGAGGAGGGAAGGAGCTGGGATGAGGGTTTTGGAGGTAAAAAGGGGGAGGAGTCGAGGAGTGGCGGGAAAAAGTAGTTAGGGTGGAAGGACATGGGGGGGAAGGTGTGGGGAGGTTGGGGATGGGGGGAAATAACTCCGTTGCCACGCGCCGGCAGCTGCCATCTGCTCACCGGGTCGCCGCCACCACACGTCGCGTGCCCTCTCAGCCCCAACGAGACCGCCTCCTTTCTTCTCATTCCCCGACGGGAAAGCGCCAGGAGAAGTAGCAAAAACCGACAGTGAAAGACCTGGAGAGCGGGAAACATCAAAGCTGTTGGAGACCACGCTCGAGGACGTTCGAGAAGTCTTCCTGGCGTCTCTCCTCCTCGATGACCCCGGTGCCAGGGGTGAACTCGCTGCGCAAACGGTGCCATCCGCGGTCGAAACTCGGAGAAAGAGAGAGGCATTTAAAAAGTACTGCTCGTTACCCGAGGATAGCCTGAAGTTACTGAAGATTTCGGAAATAACCAGAAGTGTCACCGTCAAGTTTCCCAACATTCTTGTAAATATATCCCCTGTGAAGACTGTTTCATCCGTAGTCAAGCAAGGAGAGGGGTACTTCAATAAACTGCTTGAAATCCGAGGAGATAACTGAAGTTTTTGGTGTTTTCTGAGACGTCCAGAAGGGTCACCGTGAAGTTTCCCAACAAAACCCGCAAATATCTCCCCTGTGAAGACTGTTTTATGCGTAGTAAAACTAGGAGAGGGGTGTTTAAATGAACCACTCGAGGTCCGAGGACGAGACTGGCTTAATTGGAGATTTTGAGACGCCTGAAAGTGTCACCGTCAATGTTCTCAACCAAAAAACTCTTCGGTGGAGAAGCAGCTTTTCCGTGCAGAGGATTCGATTCGGAGTGGTGTTTTGAAATCGACCGTTCCACGTGACTGAGCGGAGTGCACCAGAGGGAAGTGCAGAGTGAGGGGAATGTCGCTAGAACGCCTCTGAAGTGTCACCAAATCACCTTCTCCTCTCAATTCCTCGGCAAAATTTCCTTCTTAGCGAAGAGGTTCGTGTACGCCCGACACGATTAATTAAAAAATAAGACATCGAGAACATCGAAGACATTGGAGATCTCGGAAAGGTCTCAAGAATCCCTCCGAAGTGTCAATCAAGGAGTTTTCCATCTCAAGCTCTCCGGTGGTGTGAACATATCTTCGTCTGGAGACAACATATCCAATACTAAAACGAAAGAGGGAGAGGAGTGTTTGAAATAGGGAATCGAGATAAACGGGCGTAAAAAGTCGTTGAAATCTACAGTTTGTTTGGCGTTCCTACGATGCCCGTGAGACCAACACGCGAGCGCGATAACTGAGAGGATTATCTTCGGCGAAATTCGGGAGAATTCTTTTTCCGGTAGGATAAATTCTTTCCTTTACCCCGCCTTTCCTTTATCACAATCCTAATAACGTTGTCTCTCCATCCCCGTGTATGGTGCATCTCACGGTCCTCACATCCCTGTCGACCTACAGTTTTTGTGCGTGTTTGTGATTTCATTTCCTTGCGATAACCCCACTGCATTCCCCTGCGATAAGAACTGAGTGGTGGACAAGCCCCCAATTCAGGTTGTAGCGACCGTTGTGATGGCACAACCATTATAAAACGCGCAAGACGACCGAAAAAGATCAGGAAGACCCGCAATTTCCCTTTCTAGTTGGGATTCGCCGTAAGCCTCTTTCCCGCTTGATTCCATTCTTCCTTTTAGTTTTCACTCTCTTGTCTCACATACCGCGCCGAACGTTATACTCTCGCTGACTGTGAGCTAGAAGGGGCGAGAAAAATAGCGCCTGAATAACAATAGTATCTTTGGATTACGACAATGTTCATAAATCGCCCGGACGAATAGTGACTGGTGATTCTCGCACAGTGAGTTTAGCAAAAAGTGTCTTGGACGTTAGAATTGGCAAACAATCAGAAGGCAAAGCTTTTTAAAGCACAAATTTTCAAAGACTTGCCTGCAGCTAAGTTTTTTCTCCTCTCGAAAGAGTTCAAGGAAACAAAACAACAGAAAAATTAGTGCATGCATTTCCAAGGACGGTGCATCCTGCACGGAGTGTTTTGCTCCTGAGAATTTAGCGATTCTCCGCCGTTTTCTATACCTTGAAAGGCTTAAAATACAAAATAACTGAAAAAACGTTATTTTTCTTTCATCCTCCACAAAGAGCTCTTAGTGGGTGGGTGGTGGGAGAGGGTAGTAGGTGGAACAAATGTGAAGCCCTTCTCCACTTAGCATATTTCGAGAAACAAAGAAAAAATCTCATTTTCTCTACTGCCCCTCAATTATAGGTATTTGCGCTGCTCGGCGATTCGTGTAACAAGGGAGTGCTAAGGATTAGAGCAAAGAAAGGGTTGGATTACTTAACAGCTCTGCATTCACATCAACCCTTTCCCCGAGTTAGCGATTGTTTGAAGCCTAGTCCTGCAGCGCATTGTTGAATGTTTGAATTGGTGTTGTGAAAACCGAGTACGATACACTAAACATTCGTGAACGCTCATGTTAGTCGAACAGACATCGTCAACCACTTCATACAACTTCAACGACCACATCAACTCATTTTTTATACAAAACGGATGAGATAAAACTGAGTCTTCAGTGTGTTAGTGCTCAAAGTAACGTCTTAGGGTGTAGCTGTAGACTTACCGGCATTATTTTCCACGCTCAATTCAGCGGGGCAGACATTTTCAACCACTTCATACAAGCCGAACTATCGGTATCCACCGCTAAGCCACTAATTGTTGACACAGGATTGACGTGATAATAGTGTGTTATTGTTCAGCGGGATCGCAACAGAGTGTGATCGTAGACTTTCCGCCATAACTTCCTCGTCTTGTTTGTTTATTTGGAGTGAGTCGTACCAACAAAATGGCGTCCTCATATCACCCATCGGGTCAGCGACGTGCCCTCGGCGTACCGGGACGAGCCAGGGTCGGCGCCGTCGCACCCCATTCGCCTTCCGTGCACAGCGGCCGCGCCTCCAGGAACCATTCCAGGGTGCACCCTTCCTCGGAGGTACTCCCCTTGGACCAGGACTACAGGGGGGAGCAGGAGCACTGCCCGCCCCCGCCTTACGCCGCACCCATGGACCCGCTCCTCGCGCCCACGCCGCCCGTGTTCCTGCGCCCGGCCGGCACGACGCAGCCGCATCAGCGATGGGAGAAGAAGGCCTCGTGGGTGCGGCTGGGGGATGCGACACAGCCGCCTCCGGCTGTAGGGTCCCTGGTGGGCGCCGGAGCCGTCCTCCTACTCTCCGGGTCGCTCTCCTGCCTCCTGTGCTTTTACGGCCTCTCACAGGTGAGTGGGTGCTGACTGCACACCTTTTCAAGCGCTGACCACTTCAGGTGGTTAGAGCGGTTTTCTTTTATGTACAGATCTGCGTTAAACTTTGCACATTTGTATTTACAAGTAATATTTTCTAAATAAATAAAAATGGATGTGGGTATGTGTGTATGCTTGCATATTCTTTACATGCTCTGGAAGGCCAGGAGTGACTGCCTTGAAATTTTAAATATGTTTTTATTTTTTTACTGGGACGAACATAGGCAATGTTAAAATTTCCTCTGGGCCCATGTTATTTATTCCCATAAGAAAAGCATTGGAATTGGTGCAGAGGTTTTCATTTTTTCTTTTTTAAATTACTTGCATAAGAGAAATACCTGAAAAGAGCAACATTAATAATTATAAGAGTCGCGGAAGCCTTCAAAGAAATGGCATATTTCCTTGGCAACCTGATGAGTGATTTTGAATGAGATATTTTTACCACACCTTTTATGGGTTATATTTAACAAAATGATGAATATGTATTACATTTAGTGAATTTTCCGTTGTGGTACTTTCTCCATACTTTCTGCGCTTGGATAGTATTTGTACAGAAAATGATTCTCATGAGAAAATTTTTGTAATACTTCAGCTCTGTATCCCAACCCCTTGATGAGCAGTCAACGGCTTTTACATAGTATCTGCATTTAGAGCGTCAAATTGTTTTTATTAACTAGGGCACACTGGTACGCGTAGTGAACTACCATAGAGAAATTTTGCGCACAATATGAAACCAATTAAACCTTTGTACGGCACCAATAAAATCCTAATAAAGTCCTAAGTCCAGAGAACTTGTTGGGATTCTAATGGGCTCGAAGGCCCCTAATCCCTGTCATGGCCATGGTTGTAATTAGTACTTTTGTTCAGTACTTTGTCTTACATCGAATTAAATTGTGAACATTAATGAATTTCAGAGAGATTTTAGCATTACCGTAACCTTTTCATGTGCGTTGAATGGCTTTTTCATTGTGCTCGCATTTATCATATTACAATTGCTTCTTATCATTAAGCTTTTTCATGTTTTTGCAACCGTTTTCATGTTTTTCCTGTATTCAAATAACCAAATAGCACAATTGGCATATTTTTGCTCCTCAAGTATATATACCTCATTATAAGTTTCTAAAAATTCCTCCCTTGCCATGTGCAAATTGAACATTATTGGTGATACGCTGCAGCCCTGCCTAACACCTTTAGAAATTTCAGCTTTTGTTCCATGTACACTTAAGATGGTTTCCTGGTTCTGATGAAGTTGGAGAATTAAAGAACTCGAAACAAGGAGTTCAAACTGATACAGTCAAAGGCCTTTTATATATCAATAAAGGCTATTACTACCTATATGTTGAGCCTAATAATTTTTCCACAGTTAGTTTCAAGGTCAAATTGGCCTCACCTGTACAACAGTTTCTTCTGAAATCAAATTGTTCATCTTGTAGATTTTCTCCAATATTCTTTTCTACTCCATGCTGTATTATTCTCATCAGTATATTTGACAGATGCAACACCAGACTCAGGGTCCTAACTCCTAACATTTCTATGTTGCGCTCTTCTTGGGAATGGATATTATAAGTATTGCCTCAAAGTCATCCTGCATTACTCCTTTGTCCCGCATGTCACTGATCATATCAAAGAGGCCTTTTTCCCAGTGGATTTCAAAATTTCTCCTGACATCTCATAGACTCCCTGAGCTTTATCGTTTTTCATCAATGTTAGATGCCCAGTTAATAGTGCCCTGTCAATTCATCTCATAATATTGGTGTCCTCATCTCATCATTTTCCATGGTTTCTTTTTTCTCGGAGATATATTCATCCAAATCTTGTCCTCTGAATAATTCTTCAAATATTCCTGCCAACATATAATGATTTCTTTATCATCTGTTATCACTTTACCATCTTTGTCTCTTTTAATTGCTAGTTTCTTTGTTTTCTAGTTAAACTCTGCTATTCCATCTTTCTACACCCTATCCAGATTTCCCTTAGCAATACATACTTTAATTTATTTACTTACATTTGTTTTCTAACCAGACTTATCTTACCTATCAGGCATCTCTGTCTATTTTATTTCTAAATTTCCCATACCCAGTTCGACCCTTAAAAATTTCACATCTCCTTTTGTCATTCATCATAAGGAGAATATCAACTGTCATCCAAGGTTTGTATGGGATCTTTTCTCTCTTCGATAAAATCCTCAAACATTCAAAATGGTTCGCGCACTTTTCTTGTTCAAAACAGTACCAAATTTTCCACTTCCTTCTTCAATTCCTGAGTACAATAATACATTTTCTCCACTCTAGAAGTCACCATTATCAGGCCACTAGACTTCACTTATCCTCACAATGTCTACTTTCTCTATAAGGATTTCTAGTTTCAAACTTTCCAATCCTTCTTAAAGATCTCACATTCCATGTGTTGATTCTTCACAAACCACATTTCTTTCCTTTGTAGCCTCTTGTTGTCCCCTTCGAGAGATCTGAATAGGGTGACTATTACTCCAGAATATTTAACTTGAGATCGCTTCATCATTTCTTAACTCCTGACATTCAGGCATGGAATCTACATAAGGATCTTCAATGGTTTGGTTCCCCTTTCCTTTTTCATCCTATGCCATTGACCCAGAGGATCATCTGCCTTTAGGAATATTTTCCCATCCCTGGGACAAGAGGTTGCCCAACCTTCTACCCACTCATCTGTCCTTTAAGACCATTTGCACTTGTTAGAAGGTGGCCCTTATACCGGGGGATACTCGGTCCCTGCATTCGTTAGCCGCTCTCATCAGTGATGTGAGCGTTGCCCCCTCTCTGCCACGGGGAGGTGAATGTCAGGGTTTTCCCTTCACAGAATTCAGGACCAAACGGCATTTCCTGAACTCTCCAGTACTTTCAGAGAGGATAATAATCCACATGCAAGTCAAAACGAAACCCTTCCTTAGGGTCCTTCCTGAGTACAATAATATATTTTTCCCACTCTAGAAGTTGACATTATTAGGCCACCTGACTTCATTTATCCCCATAATGTCTACTTTCTCTCAAACCATTTCCAATAGAGAGTTAAAGATCGTCTCTATTGAGGAACACAACTCCTACCCCAGCATCTCTGGATGATGCTCTGGATGTGGAGCATCCAGAAGCAAGGTCAAGAGCACTTAACTTATCACAATTGCTTACATTTGAAAAATTATCAAATTATAAAAATCGATCAAACATTTTTTCTAATAATCTTGACTGTGGCTGGCATCACTTCATAAAACTAATTGATGAATGGAGTCATTAATGCTGTAAAATGGCAAAATGCATCTCATGAATAAATTATACTGTGGAAAAGTACCATGTATATGTCTTCATTAAGGACGCAACAACATTTTTCACTTGTTATATTATTATTTGTTCATTTGAAAGATAAACACTTGATGTGAGTTTGTCTACTGAGATTATTTGGCAACTCATCAGAGGAACCACGCTAAAATCTGATCACTTGATTTGGTCATTAGAGACAGTAGCAGACAGTTTAGGTCATTTGTACCATGGATCTGAATTCATAGTCACTGAATTGAACTTCTTACACAGAGGCAAGAGGGGTCTCTCATTGGTGAGCATATCCAAACACTTGGAGGGAATGTCCCAGGGAGAGGAGGATGGGGAAGAGAGGCGAATAGTGCCACCCCAGGGTGATTGGCAGAGATTGCCATAAAAGGTAGGTTAGCAGCTAGGCGAGATAGGGACTTAAAAGGGAATCAAAGAAAAGTAAGGAGTGATAATTTGTGAATTGATTGAATGGTGGAGAGAATCCTGATAATAGCATCAGCCTACTATTATATTCTTAACAAAGGGGACCATGGCCTGACACCAATTTCAGTTGATAGAATATCACACTCAAAAAGCTCTCGACAAAACAAATGAAAGAGATTAAGATTGCACTGAAATTTTTCCAATAATGCCTGAATTCAAACCCTGGCCCTTGAGATGGTAAGCCAATACGTAATCTAGCCAACACACCAACAAAATATCTCTTCAAATCTGACCAAAGATTGTGATGCATGTAAATATGGGCCATTCTAAAAATTACTGTGATAATTTTCGTAAATTGACCTGGTATTTTACATAATTTATCATCATCACAGCCCCTGAAAATTACCTATTGTAATTTTCAGTAATATTTCCCTCTATCAAATATTTTTCATACCAATATATTCCAAATATATTATTTTAAGCCAATTCAGTATAGATTTCATACATTCTAGGTTATAAATTACACACAACTAATTTGTGAAATATTTTTTACTTCATTTTATCAGTTTGAATGAAAATTTCTCACTCCAAATCGTGATCGTGTAATGAGCCAAGAAACCTGATTTTTACTTTTTGGCATCAGAAAGCTTCGGACCGCCTTTTTTTGGCAAGGACTTTACCCCGCCATTTCGACGGGGTAAAGTCCTCGGCAGCTAAACCGAGGGTCGTGGGTTCGAGTCCTGCCTGGGTGGGTTTTTCACCATCCAGGGCATTGATATGTGTCAAGTTCTATTGGTCCGGTCCCTGGAAAACCTGATGACAGGCTTAACAGCCTATCGGGATTCCAGGGACATACGGGCCAACAGAATTGTCTGGCAATCAAGAAAAAAAACCCAAATTCTTTTTTATCAAAAAAAGTAGCTCCGAGCCTCCCTTGCCGATGTTTGAGCCCATGTACGTTCACCAGCAACCATTCGAGCCTCCCTTAAAGAAACAATGAAAGAAGCCAGTTTCTGTCTGTCACCCTATGCCAAAAGGGATCTTTGGAGCCAGTGACTCCCACAGATCGCAAAATGCATAAATGGTTTCGTTTCCATCAGGAACCACGTGGAGGTGTACAATTGGCTGCTTGCCCATCAAAGGCTCTTCTCCTCACAAAAGTGAGTTGATTCCTTTGCGGACTTCACCCGATACCAAACAAAACTAGGTAATTCGCAAGCCAAGTGATAAGGGAGCCATATCTTGGCCGTTTGTGTCTGTGGCATTTGTGCTTTTTTTGGCAAATGAGTGCCTTCAAGGTGAAAGAGTATCGAGAGGTGACTATGCCTAATTTTTGGCACAAACTTTATTGAATGCGCCTAGCTTTACCCAAAATGAATGATTCTTTGGGAATGTGATTGTTCTGAGAAATTTCATGAGTCACAAAGAAAGAATCTGTCCCCTCTTTAATAAGCTTCTGAGTGAAGTTCTTGATCCACTTCATGGACTTCCAATAATCAACTCTAGGATTAAAACTGATTGGCAGCATATGTATATTATTATTTGTGCTTATAGTCCTGCATGTTAACCAATTACTCTGAATCACTATTTATTCCACAGGGTGGCCGCAGATACTACCTAGATTTTGGGTTACTGTCTGGATTCTCATCAGTGCTCATAGGATCACTTGGGCTGAGAGCAAGAACATGGCATCGTTCTCCAAATAGAAACTATGTTACAGGTATATTTCCTTAGTCCTGGGGACCCTTTTTCTGGAGGTGGGTCTAAGGTAGCTTGAGCGAAATATTATTTCACCCAGAAATAAATGAAATTGGTCTCACTTTTAAAGAAAAATATCTCACCCTTCCATGGATACCAAGATATCAGCCCCTTACTGATACCCTTTGTTATTTTTTAATATCACCTAGATCTTGTCAAAATTTTAACAGTGTAGTTTATATGTTCTCTCAACTATTTAAAAAAATAAATCATAGTCTCAGCAGTTATTCAGGATTGCAACAAACCTTCCATTGTGAAGGAGTTTTAAGTGTACCGCATGAAGAAAATGAGTCACATTGAAGACTTCTATGGATATTTTATTTAATTACTGAGAATATCACTGGTATAAAAGTACATTATTGTACCATTAATAATGCAATTTTCAATTCATGCTTCCTATGGCTACTGAAATCAAAATGTATAATTTGAATATGATCTCCATTATAGCTTGGGATCAATCTTGCTCAAACTACCTCAAGATCCTGAGAAGGGATAAAAGGTAGTTGGTATGAAGGTATTACTTCACAGAAAAGTAATCAATGACACCAATTTCACAAATTGAGAAGTACAGAGTAAACTGAGCTTTGTCTTGACATAGTATGTATGGAAGGTCCATAAAAATAAGAATGCTGGTATGTAAGGACATACTATTCTGAAGCGAATTTCAAGAAAATTCATTTTAATTGTGAGTTGAAAGAAAATCACTGAAAGGTGTCTTTCCTGAAAATTATTTAAGGTGTATGTATCTTTATAATTAGTGAGTGGAATGGAAATTAAGAGAGCAAATGATCCCATCCTATCATTCAGATATGTAATAATTTTGGCACTCCTTTATGCAATCAGGAGTAATTCCCCATGCACATTTATGGCGAGTCAAAATTTTAACTGTTCATAAATTCATGATTATTTTTCAATTTCTACTGATTGTTTCAGATATGTAGCTTTTTTTAAAATAACTTGGATGAAGTACCTAGTTCCTAACTTTCTACTGTCTTTCTTGCATATCCCTAGGAAAATATTGTTATCTTGACTAATATCTCATTGTCTTTACCTTTTATGAAGCTACTTAGATTTAAATTTAAGCAACAACTTTGACAAACTCAGGATAGAAAGAATATAACTGGCAGGGGGAAAGCCTAAGAGATGCCCAAAATTCTTCACAGATGGCTATATGCACCAAAAATTATGAGATGCCAAAAAACTTGAAGAAAAATAGAAAAAACAGGCTGATAACTATATTTTGCTTGCGTGATTTTGAGGCCTAGGGCTCAACAATAGATAGGGTTCCTAAAGTGTGGGTGGGATAGGGACAAAGATGACCACGGAAATTTTTCATGACAAGTTCAAAGGAATATTTTGAATGGGATACTTCCAAGATAGCCTAAATCTGGCATTTATTGTTTGCCCTATTGCCTCAGTTAACTCTAAGATGCCACTGTGCTACTCTATAGCATGGTTCTTGCATATAGGGTCTCTTTAAACTGACAAGGAACAGTATCTGTTAAACTATCTTCTCTAGAATCTTAATTAAGAGTCCAAAGGTCTTATATCATGAGTATTCTTGAATATTATTCTAAATGAATACTCATAATCTCTTCAACAGGTTATATAATCCTCAGCTTCTTCTCAGTGCTGACAACTGCGGGTTTGGTTATTCTTAACTTTGGGAGACTTCAGAGTAGCACAAGATCCAGTCATGGCGCTTCAAGCAATACAAATTCAATTGTGGACCTGATTGGAGGAGCTGAATGTGGTATTGCAGTGATCTCCATATGCATTGCAGCAGCAGGATTCATTCTGCTGACCACATCGAAGGGGAGTTCTCCCTGCTGCCTCAACTGCTGTGGAGATCCACCCCCTGATGACCGTGTGGCGCACAGGGCAGAAGGCTTTACACTGTAGCTGAAGCTCATCGGCAACATTTTGGTAGGTATATTTGTGAAGATTTTAGCTTCTGTTGAAGTTATGGCAATTACATACCAAGAAGATTACCTACTGTATAAATGATACCTTCAAAAATTTCAGCGTTTAATAGAGGGTTGTACATCATGGTGGAAAATTCTTTCACTGATGTCCACTTACTTTAATTATATGACTCAGCTTAGCTACTTCTACATCTACAGACTCCCTTGCGAGCTAGCACATGGGCGTGGGGCAGGGGGTGATAGGTCACCAGCCGTGTAAAGATGTAGGAGGGTTGTACATCATATTGGAAAATGCTTTCACTGATGTCCACTTACTTTAATTATATGACTCAGCTTAGCTACTTCTACATCTACATACTCCCCTGCGAGCTGGCACATGGGCGTGGGGCAGGGGGCATTAGGTCACCAGCCGTGTAAAAATGTAGGAGGGTTGTACATCATGGTAAAGATCATACTGGAAAATGCTTTCACTGATGTCCACTTACTTTAGTTATATGACTCAGCTTAGCTACTTCTACATCTACATACTCCCCTGCAAGCTGGCACATGGGCGTGGGGCAGGGGATGTTAGGTCACCAGCATGGGCGTGGGGCAGGGGGTGTTAGGTCACCAGCCGTGTAAAGATGTAAGGCATATGGTTTTCGGAGGAGAAATGGAGAATTGTATTATTGGAGTGCAATTAGAGGAGCTCAGTTTTTATTTTGGTCGCTTATTGTGTGCAGAAGGAACGAGTTTTTGTACCCATCTGTTCGGCAGTGTATCTCTCTTACTTTATAGCTTCTGTCAAACTTGAAGCAAATCAGTTGGTGTAGGGCTGGCTATGGAGTGGGGATTAATATTTAGCATAAGAGTTGTGACTATAGTTCATTGTTGTTTTCCACATAATTATTTCAACCATTAAGGAAATTTAAATTTATAAAATATCAGGTGATTGCCAATATGCGGATGACGTCATTTTTTAACCCTCTTAGTGAGGCGGGCCAATATATCGGTTTTTGCATATCGAGCAAAAAGTGCAGAGGGCTCCGCATTTCTTGATATTACTGATGGCAGGAGTCAGAACTATGAGGGTTAAAAACACTTTCATTGAATCTAAATGGGAATTCCTCATCACCATGTCAGACCATCATATTGTTGCATTTTATGTATTATTACTCTAAGATACACTGATTTTGACCACTTTATACAGATCAGCAAATATTCCAGAGGATTGGGCTCAGGTGTATGAATGAATTTAAACACCTCTTTCCGCTTGGCTTTCAACTGACAGTCTCATGTCAATGCATAAGAGATGTATACTATTAATCTGTGCCGAGTTATGTGCAAGAGTTCCTTCTGTATTAATGCTAGAATTTCATTGGAAATTTGCTTGTACTAAGCAAAAGATGAAAAATTCATTACAAACTTCATATTTTTCGAGTACCTATGCAACAGAAATTAGTTTGGAAAAATCCCTGCAAATAGCTGAAATAGGCTGGGAGTAGCCAATAAAACGAAGGGTGAAGCTTGAATTGCCAAGGAGAGAGCCCAGACTTGCACGATCTTACGGTATAACAGCATGCCTGGGTTTATCGTTTTGATGGCAGTCACTTTCCTTCACCCCATGCTGCAGAGGGTAGGCATGCATTCTTTTGCGTAGGTACATCCACATTGCATGTTAGACATTTGTTCTTTTATGAGGTAAATACTCTTTGTTTATGAGTGGCATTCGGCACTAAAGGGTGAAATGTAATAATTCCAGAGATTCTGATTATTTCACAGAAATTCTGAGGAATTTTCACACTAATGCACACTGGCAAATGACTCCTTGAGAGAAAAACCATGCCTATACCCAGATTCCTAAAAATTTTAACTTCAAAGAAGCCACTACCCATGACACAAAATCTCATGCTATTACCAAGCTGTGGTAGGTGATGAAATAGAGAACCTGGGTGGCATATTTAGCTGTGTATTATCCTGGAAACCCATTGATCCATGGTATATACAATTCTGGTCAATTTTTCTGATTTCATACATAAAACATTCCTATACAACTCTAGGGTGTGGATGTGTGGTTGAACTATTCTTTTCAGCACCTACTCATGAACTGTTCATATAAACCGTATAGGAGCTGTGCTAGAAGTGTTCTGTTCAGCAGCTGGACATGAAGCAGTGCATAAAACAACATACAGAGTAAGCGACATGAATGTCGCCTAGTGCCAAGATTTTGTCGCCCAGTGATAGTACTTGGTGCCGGCAAAAAAAGAAAAAACCCAAGTTGGCTCTGTAAGGGCCAACTTTTTTCCACGCAGCAGCAGTAAAGTGGACACTTTACAGCCAGAGAGCAAAAAAATAAATTTTTTGGTAATTTTAATGGGGTTTTAGGTGGTAAAGGGGGTTCAAGCAGTTTCAACGTTGCACAGTGAAAATTCCTTAATATATGCTCTGACATGAAGTGTTCATGTAAACTGTGCTTGAAGTGTTCCGCTCAGAAACTGTTCATGAGCCATTTATGGACTACTGGCATAAACTCAGGGCGCAGTTCCAGTACATCTCCTCATCAGTCCAAACCATTCAAAAAGCATAAGCACAGATCCTGAACACTTCAGTGAACGTCTCAGGGTGATATTTAACCCCCCTCCCCCAATTACGATACTATTACAACAATCAATAAATTAATATTATACTAATTATTACACCTGACGATGCAGTCAAGTTATAAATTGCAGCATAAAAATTAAATAGTTACTGTAGAAAAATAGAAATTATTCTTTTCAATATGGATACAAATGTTAAGATCTTTGAAGACCTACATCAGTCGTCACTATGTAGATCTGCATAGTGATACCTGATATCATTAATTTTTGATTATTTTTAAGTTTACTAGGAATGATTCTCTATAATACTGACTTTTTAATAAGCCTCTTTTTTCCTTTTCAGATGCAGAAGGAACAGCAGGGGACAGTAAAGTTTAGCTCAAGATTCATCGCCAAAGCTCCAAATAATACAGTTTAAGATCCTTATGTAGAGCAAATGCCTTAAAAACAATGTACCAAAGAAACCAAATATTGTATTTACTACATAAATGAGAGTGAGCATGCCAAGTGAAATCCAAAATGTAGCTCAAGACTTCCCGAGTGATAAGAAGTGAAGATAAGCAGAAAACTATCGAGGACATTATCACTGAAATATTCACTCCACGTAGAGAATAAAAATCTGTGTTCTCATTTAGGGTAACATTTTAAAGCTACCCTATTGTTTTATAGGAATATAAATTTTGTAAATAATGTACAAATATTATTACATATGTAACTTTAAAATAAACTGAAAAATATACAAATTCTCTTTGCCTCCACAATTATTACTCAAAGAGGAATGACACAACACACTTCCATTTTCGAAAAATCATTTCCTTTGACTATTAGTCTATTCAAATATCTTTGCACCTGAGAGGAGGGCCTTAGTTTTTGGGGTTGAGGGAAAAGAAAGTCTCCTGGCATGTGACTGTGAAAACCAACTAGCATGCAGGACAAGGAGCCTAGCCTCTCAGAAATTCAGTTGCTTTCAGACCTGTCATTTATGCTTCGTGAGGCAGTGAGCTGTGTTGCCAAACTCCATTGCCTTCATTTGCCTGGTGCTTAGTAGGGAGAGTTACCAAAAAATATTAACCAATGAAAGTTAAATACTATTTTCCCCATACTCCCATTGAACATAATTTCATTTCAAGTTCAACTTGCCAGAAAAATATCACAGAAAGGTAAAATTTTGTAGTTAATAACTATAAGAGGACATAATTAACTATTAGTATCCATAAAATGATATTTATGTCCTTTCTCAGTGGAACCACCTTAATGCCCACAAAAACCCAAAGGTAAGAAGATCAAATGGTAGCTTAAGGTGGCTCTAGCTTCAGGGTCTCTTATTCCAGATTTACTGAAAACTTAAATATTTCATCTCTGAGGTGCCTTATATAAACTAAGATGAAAATGAAACAGGGTTTTTAGGTTAGTTTCACTGTAATTCACATTTGACCCTGACCAAAGGACACAAGATCTCAGCACTGTTCACATCATCACCCAAGTAATTTCCTCAATCACACTTGTTGCTTCAAGGCATCAGAGAGTCATCGCAAAACATTCTTGCTGTTTCACCCATTCCACCTACCCTCTCACTATTCTCATGTAGCAGCTGACTTCCACATGGAAACTGCAAATGTGTTTTTATGGATCTATATACATCCAAATAAATAGGAAAGTACACACAAAAAGCTACCAAGGATTAAGGGGACTAGCATTAGATATGGAATGAAGGAGGACTTCAGTCAACCAATCTTAGGATTGAACAACCAATAATGATGATGGATATAAAGTTGATAAGGTCAAACAAAATCGACATAGCTTCAATCTGAAAAGTTGCTCCTTAAATTTTCAGCTAAGTGATATTCACTCAAGTAGAAAATGGTGAATTTGTAAAATGATCCAATTAGGAATTAAGATGGTAAGCAATTTAGATTCTATACACCTCTGAGGGAACCAACAACTGGTTCCAGCACTTCAAATCACCAAAAGATAATTATTTAAGCATCAAAATGATGCATATTAGAGCAACAGAAAACATTAGAATTAGAAGAAGAATTAGAGAATAAATTTAACATCAACTAATAAGCCTTTGGAATGGGGCAAGCTAAAATTTTAGGTGCTTAATCTATGTATTAGAATTGGTTGCTCGGAGATAGTTGCCCACAATATTCAGGCAGGACTAATTAAAACTTTGCCTTTGTTACTAGAGTAATTTTTTTCAAAGCAGAGCAATGTATCTTGATCCATCCACTGGTATGTCAATATTTCCTAACAGTACATACAAGTTCCCTTCTAGAAAACCACATTAAAAATTTCCAATTGATAATTTGGATGTGAGAATGAGAAATTGCATCTTATACATTTTTCAAAAACGTGATTTTTATTGGATGTGTTTATTTTTAAGCATCAATTGACACCGCAAGCAGAACAACATAATACAAGGATTACAAGAAAGTTACTCAATTAGGGCCTTGAATCATATTATTCTAAGGTTGAACAAATGACTCCTAAAAAATATAACATTTCGCTAAACTTTCAGCAATCATAAATATCACATATTATGAAGCGCTAAATTTGGTAAGCAATGGGTAAGAATGACTTCATAATCATATTAGAAATATATATGTATATATCAGTAAAAGGAAACAGATCAAAAGAGAAGGGAATTTAGTTCGTGGTAAAGACCAATAAAATATTTTTCATCAAAAATATTCAACTGGCTTTGGGTGATTCAACTTGTGCAGGGAAGAACTGGATGACAATATATAAAAGCTAAATTTAAAATTAAAGTAATTTTGTAACACCAATGAAGGCATCAGTCTGCAATGGCTACTGATAATTAATTTCTTCATAAAACATGAAGGATGATAATCGATACTAACATAAATTTCACATCAGCAAAAATTAAATCTCAAAGCAATTAGTTTGGTAGAGGAAGCAGGGTTTAGTTTTTGTTAAGATAAAAAAGTACCTTAAAAATGTGATATTTTAGAGATACTACAGGGTCCCAAATTGTATTCCTTTGCATTACCGTGCATGTTACAACTGTCATTAACCTGACTTCACCAATAGAAACTAACAAGATAAAATTATCTCTATTGCTCAAAAATCCCTCTACTAAATCCTTCAATGCAATACTGGTCGAGTTCTGAACTTAATTCTCCTACACAAAATAGCACAAAACTAAAAGTATATCACAGATAATGAGCTTTAGAGGATGCGATAAACTGTAAGAATAAAATTTAGTAAGAACCTAATAATACCTCTCTCATTGCTCACAAAATCCATCTTTCCAATTACCTTGTGTTGAACAAAATATTGTGCAAACTCAAATAATTTTGATTTTCCAGGACTCCTAGCAGTCAATAAAATATAAATAAGAAAGTACGAATTATATTAACATAATTTGCAAATAATGCTCAGTGATGACTGAATATCATCACAATTTCAGCTGCGTAAGTTGTCAGACATTATATTTCAAAGCCTTCCTTGCTCCTACAAATAGATGAATTCCTATTTCTATAATTGACCAGTTCTTGAGATATGATCCTTACAATTTGCTACCACCTATTATGGCAGACTCCCATTTTAGAAAGTGTGCCAACTTCTCGAATTTCATACCAACACGCTGGGCAAATCCCAAAAGCTGAATTATCTTACATCATCTCTGTGTTCCCTAGAAATGCTACTCCTAACCTTTATGTTTTACAACAAAACTGCCAATGATCAATCTCATAATGGGCCAACTATTTCATTCTTTGTGACAACTCTACGACAGGAAGTCAACCTCCTTTCTTAACACTCAATGCACATGATCCCTTGAGGAAGTTTTGATTACACAACTGTACAAAAATATGCATATTTCTTAGCTTCATGACAGTATCCAATCACAAATTGAAAAAATCAACTCAACTATGGCATTCTCAAAGCCATTATATTGTAATGACACTGTCTTAATAGAAATTAGGAAATATCCTCATCTCATGAGGAATATTTTTATTAAGGAGTATTAGGCACTATTGTTGAATAAAACAATCAAATGAAGTTTTCTCCTAACCTACATTGCATAAAAGAGCCAATTAAAGGCATTAAAAGGCCATATTTTGTTTCCCAGAAGAGCTCATACAAAAAAATGCTTGTAAAGGATTTTTATTAAAACTTAATTTAATGGGTTGAAAGACAATAAACAAATAAATCTCAAAAATATATTTTATTACAACAAATGGCAGCTAAGATTCAGAGAAATCTTTGTTCCTGTGACATGTAGAAATAAAATCTGCCAACAAGAATTTAAAAATAAACTTTTCAAGTACAGCAGTATAACTGAGCATAAAAAAGAAAATTCATCTCTGCTGCATTTCCATACAATGCATGAAAGGTTTAAGTTTCGGCTTTGACCAAATATAATTAAAGTTGATTTTTTATCACCTCAAATAAATTTCCTAATTGATTAAAATTTGATTTTTTTTAATGATACAAATTGATTTCTCCAGGGGGATTTCCTAATTCATAAAAATTGAACTCCCTCAAGACACTACTGGCAGAATGCCTCTTCGCCTTAATTCACAAGCTGGATAAATTAGTGCTGGCTATAAAAAGTTCATGACTTGGCTTACACGACAATTTTTCAATAAATGACAGTGTCATTTGTTAAATAATTAAAATATTAGCCTATGCTAAAAAACATAATAAAAAATAACACTGCCACATCTGGGAATGGGACAGCACAACAGGAACCTAAGACATATAAACAAAAATTACAGGAGAACTATAAATTAATGCAGTAGGTGGCTTAAATTGACGTCAGCAATGCTCAATCATATAGTTGCATCAAAGGATATCCCACAAACATTCAAATCACTAGACTACACAGATTTCCGATGTATACGTCATGAGAGGCTACAGAATTCTTCAGTTTTGTAAACAAACTATCAAATGCTTCAAAAGAAACTGATACAATGAAATATCGAGGGTATTTGCCATGTGATTTGATAGCTCCACAGTATCTCCTCTACAACATACAATTGAGGACATGTCATTCAAAGAGTATCAGTCCATTTGTCATTGGCAGACTATGATTTCAAATCATAAAACACTCCCTGTTTTAAAGGAAGTAGTATAATGATCCTAAACCACTGCCATCGGCCCATGGGTAACAAATGCTTCCCAGGAAAATGCATTCACAAATAAAGAGAAGTTGGTGAGTAGCACAAGAGTGTATAAATAATAATAGGTATATAATGATTGTCTTTTGTATTTTTAAAAAAAAGGTACTTGAAGGAGGCAAAGGCTACCCACGGGTATTTCATAACAATAAGGCTGAACGTACGCAGTTATTTTACACGGTAGTCTTCAAGGGTAAATCAGTACATATGTTTCAGAATAGCACTCAAGCAGAGACTGTTTCTACCATTGTCTTTTTGATTATCTCTCCAAAATTCTCCCCCCTCTCCTCAGACGAAGAAGAGCTTCCTTGGTCTTCAGTCAAAGGTGTGTCCTCAGGATATGACTCCTCGCCTGACGTCAAAGTTTCTGAATTTAACGGAGAAGAAGGCAGACCATCTGTTCCCATGACCGGTGTTGCCGAGGCTCCCGAGACTGCAGGATAAGCTCTATGACCACGCAAAAGATCCGAGAGTACACCTGAAGTAGCCGAGCCCAGCGCAGGGCGCAACATGTGCAACCTAGGCGCAGGGTCCAGAGATTCACCCTGCTGCTGCGAGGGGGCAAGCTGCTGCTGCTGCGGCTGCTGGGGTGCAGCGCAGAGGGGGGACATGGCCCTGCTCACATCCGGGAAATCAAATGTCGTGAAACCGCTGGGGAAGGAGTTGGTGGCAGGGGGTGTCTGGAGGGGAGAGAGGATGTGACGGAACTCGGGGAGATCGGGCCGAGAGCGACTCGACAGGGGCGTGGGAGGCAGCTGGGATGCATCCTGGGAGGTCGTTGGAAAGGGGGGAGAGGGTGGCCGAGAATCCACCTCCGCCTCCTCCTCGGCACCTGACACAAACCCAGAGAACCATGACTGGTTGAACTCGAAGGAATCATCGTGACCTGAGCTTGCTGCACCATAGAGTTGGAGGTCTGTGAAAGAGGAGGGAGAGTGGCTACAGGCCGACTCCACTTCGACACTACAACCAAGTGAAACCTCATCACCCATGACGTTTCGCCCCCAGCATACAGTTTGCACGGGAAATGGCTCCTGGTGTTGCCTGCCCATCATGCCTCGCATGGGTAAGCAATGTTGCTGTGCTGCAGCTGCAGCCTCCTCCCTTTTCCTCTCAAGCTCCAGCCGCATCAGCGTGTGGATAAAGTGGGTCCGAACTCTAACCGGATTGAACTCTATTCTTCCATTAGCATTGGCACAACCATCTCGTGTGCAGCCACAGGGGAAATTCAACCTGTCGACCTGAGGAACATATAAAAGAACTATTAAGTTGAGAGTTTGATGGCTTCAGTCTCAACTAGTAGCAAAATTTATACTCCTGGAATAGGAGAACTATTCATCTCCCAATAACGGAGAGTTGGACTGAGCTTAAAACTGGAGCCATCAACCAATGCTTAGAACTTAATTGGAACATAAAAATGTGGAAGCGACTCATCACTAAGTTATACCATTCCTATGGGCCATTAGAATGGTGAATTTTGCTGTTAAATTTACCTATGCCAGGCATAAATAATGGTTGTCTGAGCATTACAGCATAATTAATTGGTAGCATATATTAGCCATCTGAGGGCTAGATGCTCAGATATGACAAATGATATAAATCACTTAGCACACATTGTGACATTAGAGCCACAGGAAAGCACAATAACTTCACATAATTTACAGTACATTAACTCCTGCCACCCAAACCCTGTACATATCAATTAACCTCCAGCCCATTTCAATGATGCACAGCTATGCACAAAGTGATTGAGAGTCACTGATTTCATCAATACCACCAAGGAACATAGCCAGATGGCCTTAAGACTGTAAACAAGAACTACTCCTACTTTGAACAATTTCCCAAACACAGAAAACCATCTCTCAAGATCTACAAAACATCTTTATTGGCAGGCTTTCACAGCTACATGTATTATTACTATTAACCACACACACAGAGCGGTTAATAGTGTTAATACACAATGTGTGTGATGGTTAATAGAGACAATACATGCAGCTGCTCCAGCCGCTAATTAACTCCTGCAGTGTGGAGTTATTTTTATATGCACTCAACATTTTGTTCTCCATGCTGAGACTGTCATCAGAAAACTTAAGAATTCAGTTATATTTGTGTTTCTGTTTGCTATAAGACAAAATTATAAATTTGATCAACAATGGTCAGTCATATAAAAATATTTTTAAAAACAACAAATAAAGAATTACAACGGTTGGCTACAAGCATATTTGTGGAATGATATTATCTTGAGACACTGCTAAAGCAGTAACTGTATTCTCTTAAAAAATTACATGGACGCTAAGCTATTTCAATTTCTTCTCAAATCAATGATATGATGCAGTTCGAGCTAGAACTAACACTCCTAACATGAAATGATTGGCAATAGCCAAAGTCTGTCACTGTCTAGCCTCAAGCGTTCCATAACAAAACAATTGCCCATCCATTGTGGCAGTCCATAGTTTCTCCAACAATTCAGTTCCCCTGGTAACAATAAAAAATTTTGCCAGCCATACTATTTTACTACGGTGTTCCACTACTTTACAACTGCTATACATCTCATCGAAGTTAAGTCACAAACCTAATATTTTGGTATACTGCACTTCTGCGTAGCTTTCTAATCTGTAAGCCACACACCAAAAATAACTCCCCCAACAGAGGAAGAAAGTCCAAAATATTTTACTTAAGAGCACCTAGCTAGATTACATCTACCTTATTTTCTACCATATTTCTTCTACGAGTATAATCTAAAACTCTTAACTTTTCTCTGTTTTCAGTACTTTTCCATATCTTTACATTCTCCGAGCCACATATTTTCTATAGCTCCCCAATCGTGAAACAGTTTCTCACTGGAAGTGCCCAACTTTGCATTATCTTTTTGATGGCTATGCTCTTAAAGACATTTTTGCTGTGGACGAGATGTGAATTTCTTAAGATATACAGCCACAAAGAACACCATACTTCAAAGGGGTTCCTTACATGGGGACAAACACAGCAAAGCTCAACTCACTGTTTTGTAAGGAGGCTATGTAGAAGGCAGAGAAAGACAGAGGCCCTATGTTTTGAGGCAATCTACATTTAAAAAAAAACATTAGGACGTTGCCTACAACCTTGGCAGCCAACAATATGGAATAGATGACATCTGGGATTTTTGAATGACAAATGCCCTTGATGCTAAGTTCGGGGGCACTAACAAGAAAATCCTTTTGTTATTGAATCGGTTATCAGCACCCTCTATAACCATGAAATTAAGAAATATACAGAAACCCATCTTTTATACTTTTGAGGAGCCTAAGGAAAAAAGTATAAATCATGAGAAAATTTATATCGAGGGAAATCGTAATTAGCAGGAAATTGAAGCAAAATCATGACCAAATGCTTCCCAATTTTATTTCATTTGAGTGGATTATACATCAAGTCTAGATGCATCATCTAGCTGAAGCAATTGGCTGGGAAAAATAATTTTTTTTCAATAATTTCAAGTGAACAGGGCGTGCAGGTGGCATTGATCCAATAGCTTAAGGATTTTTCTCTATGAACCCCAAGTATTTGCATCAAGGACATGCATTTGTACTTCAAAAATACCATTAGTCATACATGTCTTCATGTTGGCAGCATAGGTTGTATGCAATAGGTTCCTAATGTTTTTGAAAAAAATATAGATTACTAGATTTTCCTTAAACAATGGGTTTCAGTCTCTCACTGCCATCTGCATTAGCTCCTAAGATAACAGTGAGTAACTTTGCTGTGTTTGACCCCACAGCAAGGTATGCTGGTGAAGTCTTGGATCTCATGAGGCAGTATAACATGAGAAATATCTACCTTGTTTACATTAAAATTTGCCTAAAGACCATATAGCCATCAACATGATAATGCAAATTTGAACAATTTGGGATATATGCTTTCGGATTCACCGCAGATGCTGTTTTCGATATTACTATCCTGAATTTTGAAACTGTCTACCCGGCCAAGTAATGTTTGAAGACATCAATACCTAATCTTGCTTCAGCAAAGTCTTTTCTTTTCAGAAAATTCAACTTAATTGGCATACAGCGCATTCGCACAGCACACTCCGCAGAACACGAACACAATATATGCTAAAATGTGATATATGTATATAAAAATCACAATACATTATTCTGTTGTATTTATGTTTCCAGAAGTGCAGGTAACGTAATACTGATTTTAAGACTTAGGCCATGCTGTCACAATCAGGATTCTACAACCTGTACCAATGGGAATCAACTTGTTCGGTAAAATTAACAATAGATCTATAACAAATAAAGTTAAAAATTCGAAACTTTCAGAAATCACATACAAAGGTTGACAGATTATTATATAAAATTCTGAAGGGAATTGAACCAAAATTAATTTTGTAATACACACAAATTTAGGAATTTCTGCTAGAGGCTGGGATTAATTAATTGGTCTCCATATAGCTTAACAAAAGATATTTAACGATCTAACTTAAAGCAACAACTTTTGTCACAAGCACCACAAAATACTACAGGAAGTGTAACAGACCTCCAGTTTTGGACTGAGGTGTCTATATTTCCAAAATCACCCATTAGCGAGGTGTAGAGAGCCCAATAGACAATTTCAGCACAGTTAAAAGACAGAAGCCTAATGTCTTATTGGCAGCTGGGCTGCATCTCCACCAGCTGGTTCTCCCATTGTTCACAGTTTAACTGGAGACAACTCAAACTGCATGAAGGGCATTGCTTGGTCCTAATATATTCATGGAAATTTGACCATTTAGATGACTAGAAAAGCATTTAACTCTCAAAATACAGTTTGATGATGGGATTCTGTTATTCCTCAACTAGCTCAAAAATAATTTTAACTAACATATAAAGAAGAATTCATCATTCAAGGATTTAGCTAAAGAAAATAACCATTTCATGTGTGGGTATGTAGATTAAGTAAACAAAGCAAAAGTGATACACAATACTATGACATATGCTGATATCATTTAAATAAATATTTTCCAAAAAAGAAAATGAGGTACCCTAACAGACAAAATAGTTTTTGTTGGCTCTTTTGTGATTATAAGATTTTTTTAATCCACTCAAGATAAGAGAAATTGAATCCCAATGACTAATGTTGATATTGCTGTCCACAACAGACTAAAAGGGAATTTTAAATCATTGAAATGACTATGTAATTCAGAACTTGCCATCATATTTAAGAAACAAAATCAGGGCAAGAATCACCAATTTTCAGGCTATTAAATATGTACACATGAACCAAATCCACAATTTTTATCGGGACATTCTAAACTCAATTTCTTAATTATATTGGAAACAGAATAAGAAAAACCGCCTGCTGAATTAAAGACTAAAAGCAACGGTCTCACACTCTCTGCCCTCTTCTCTGATCTCAATCTAAATTATCACCAACATTTTAACAGCTAGCAAAGCCATAATGTTTAGGGAATCATTACTAACCATGTCCTTGAGACAATGGCAGTCTCATTGTTAACTATCAGAACATCAGTGCCAATCAAACAAGAGACCCAGTGGAAAACCTGATAAAACTTCAAATAATGCATTAAAAGGTAAAATCAGAGCAACTTCACATAAAACGTTACCGAAATACCAGCAATCACTAACTTTAGAGCAAAAAGCAGCCTACTGTTTAGCTTTCCCAAAATTACCTGGCTCCCCATTATTTCAGACTTGAAGAAAATACTGTATTTAAATTAAAGAGGCATAAACACCAACTTACCTGACATTTAATCCCTGCTATTGCACAAGAGCAGGTCTCCGGGTCACAATGGCCCTTGCAAGCACAACCACAGAATTCCCTAGACGACCGTATGTCTCTGCACTCATCTTTCTCCACTGAATCTATACGACGAACACCAGAAGCACGAAGGAGAGCTCTTCTCTGTCTTGTAGGCACTGGCTGATTTGTAAATAGGAAGAGAAAAGTCAAATTAGCTATGAGAACAACAAAAATAAAAGAAGAAAGATCTGACAATTTTCCGGTGAATAGATTTGGTAAATTTCTCTCAGGCTTCACACCAGTGTAATAACTTGATACTGCCAATGTTTCGGGCAACGACTCTTTCTTCAGTCTTACCTTGAGGATGGGTGACGAGTCATTGCCCGAAATATTGGCAGTATCAACTTATTTTACCCTTCAGTAGGAGCGTGGGCCACAGGGGTGGCCCAGTGTTTCATTTGTGTGCTGTTTCTCATAGGATGGCATAATATACTTGTAAGTTTCAGTAGCTGCACATTATAATGTTCTCAAAAGTCTCACATGGTCGTTTGTAACAAATTGTGGCAGGGTTAGCATTAAATAGTGTGCGAAAGGAAGCCAGCGAGACTGGGCCACAAGTGTGGCCCACGCGACTGTGTAATCTTTTTCTGTCGGAATTATTACATTATATATTATTTTTATAGTGTTCATACATTATTGTAGTATAATCAGTTATATTAAAATTGTAGGATATTTTATATAAATATTGTTATAGTGGATGTTCCAAGCTCAAAATATTACACGATTTTTCGACAACTTTGGGTTTTGTTCTGCTAATGACTATAAATATATTCAATTGTAAAAAAAACCCTAAGTAAACGGTAGATATTAGTCAAAATTTATTGCTTGTAAAAATATTTTACAAAAAATTGAAAATTTTAGGCAATAAACAAAATTGGATTTGGGCCACCAGTGTGGCCCATGCACCAAATTGTGTAACCAAATTTTATGCGCCCACTGAAGGGTAAAACCAGTGTGAAACCCGAGAGAACTTTACCAAAAAATGAAAGACATTTCATAAAAGACACGAAAGTACAAATTAAGCATTTCATGAATTTTGTCAGCAGATGTTTAAACTGCAACTATCCAACAGAAAATAAAACAGGCTACATGCGGACATTGTTTCTTTAGAGTAGGCCCAGGCATTTTCTTAATATAAGGCTTCAAACTCTGGGTCAGCCATCAATCAGTACGCGTTCAGTGAGCCAGCCACCATCTTGCTCCTGGCCAGATGTCGATAATCACAAGATTTTACCAAATTTGAGTGCTAATCATGGGATACAATTGCATAACATGGATACTAAAATTGTTGGGACACCAAGAAAATGTCGTAAATCATGGGAAAGCATAATTTGCAAAGTCATAAAAGCAAGGTTCCACTGTATAAGATTTCAATCTCTCAAATTATGCCACAGGGCAGAGAAAAACTGTTTCCACCAATTATTTACTCATTTAGCATCCTGGGCTTATAATATTTTGGGATTCCAGCTTTTGGAGAGTTTTGAGAATGGCTGTTTTCCAAACATAACTAACTCAGTGACTCTCTGACATGAATAACTAATAGCAAGTACTAAAGCATCCTATCCCATTCCCATAAACAGATGATGAGGCAAATTTGTTGCCAAAGTTAAACGCTGCACTAAGTATGGTCGTGGCTTTAATAGCTTCCTTTGAAAGGATAAGTGCATCTCTCTCATCAGCAATGCTCGAAAATTTTCTCTAAGTACACTTATGACTTCGAATCTACAACATCTAGCTGTTGCAATAATAGCTACACCATTTTGGACCCTGGCTAGTAATAGAAATATTACTGCACTGTTACCTCACAAGCCCACAAGGGAATCAGACTCTGTGGTGCAGTGCAGAACCTCCTCACGATAGGCTAACACATTCAGTGCTGATGACTTCTTAAGAAGTCACGCCGTTCACTTGCCGGTGGCGGATGACTGCTTAAGCAGTCATTGCCGTCTTAACGGTTCTTTCCCTTTCCCGAGAGTCCGTTCGTTTACAGCTCCACTTTTTCTGTCCAATGTCAGTTTGTGTTCTGCCTTCGTCCTGGAGTTTGCTGCTTCAAGTTCCAGCTTCAACTTTTTTTTTGGTGGATTAAAATTTTTATAAGGTGAGTTTTTTCGTATTTTTTCAGCTTCAAATTCCTCCATCTCACTTTTTGACCCTATAACATAAATCTTTTTACTTTATTTTGGACAATATTTCCTTTGCTGGTGTTTAGCAATTTTTGTGTAAAATGTCACTGATTTGTTACATATTTTTAATTGCTATACTACTTATGTGCAGATTCTTAAAATCTGTCTAGCCTTACCTACGCTCTAATAAACAAACGAGTAATAACCTACTTTGAAAAACCAAAACTCCCCGTATAATAATGTCATAATTCCATGATAATAAGATAAATAGTTTTTATCGCTATTTAGTTTATATTCACGCAAATATACGGGAATCAAACCTGAGTATTTTATGTCTAGATAATATGTTCTCTCAAGTTCTGCAAATCTATGATTTTATTGTTTTCGCATGCATTTTCGCCGGAGCTATATACTTTTGTTGCTTTTACGATTAAAACTCCACATTATTTGTTTAGTTTTCAAATAGTTTTTAGGTTTAAACTCCTATTTATTTATCAGACTTTTTTAAAGCAGTCTCCAGTTTTCTCTGCCTAATCATTGTTATTTTTACATTTAGTTCTCATGGAGCGGAAAGGACAAAAGAATAGACGAGAAAATTAACCTGTACCTTCTACTTCAGGTAGGTTCAAAGGACAATTTTGAGGTGATAAAATATTTTTAATTCGTAAACTTTAGCGGTTATCATTTCCATTTTAACTGAATTATAGGTACTTCTGGAAAGAAGAAGAAAAGTAACGTGGATCCTCCCAGATCAAACCTTACATGACTGACGAGGAAGTGAGAGCAATGATTGCAGCGATGTCCTCTGATGACCAAGATTGTGGATCGGACTGGGATTGGAGTGAGGCCAGTAAAAGCGCGGAAAATGAGGATAGCAAGGAAAGTGACACTGAGGACACTGAGCCCGTAGCAAGGTCTGATATTCCAGCCCCTTTTCCTCCCATTCCGGGCCCTTCGACCCCTTCCGCCAGTACCGTTACAGACACCGCTGCTTGGGTCGCCGACCATCAGGCACCCACTGCTTTTGTTTTCTCTGGCTCCACAGGGTTGAGGGTTTTCCCAGAAGGGAACAGCCCGAGAGATTTCTTCGACCTTATTGCCACTTGGGAATACTACGCCTTAGTGACAGAGGAAACAGACACGCAGAAAAAATATTTTTGGAAAACCCTTCCTCATCGGCGAGAATTACTCAAGGGAAGGACATGAGTAGGGAGGAGTTTCAGGTTTTTCTTGGACTTAAATTCCATATGGGCATGACAAGATTAAGTAGAATTCATGACTATTGGAGGAAGGGGAAATTATTTGATTTCAAATGTTCTTTCTGGATTTATGAGTAGAGATCGCTTTCAGGGTATCCTGCAGGCATTACATTTTTGTCAAAATCCTGGCAACGACGAGCAACCTCCTATGGAAAAGCTCTTTAAGACTAGGCCCCTACTCAATTTATACCACCAAAATATGTCCCAAATTTATTCACCTGGCAAGGAATTAAGCCTTGATGAATCAATGAAGCTATGGCGGGGTCCACTTTCATTCTGTCAGTATATTAAAAATAAGTGCCATAAGTATGGAATCAAGTTATATATGCTGACGGAGCCATCTGGATTGGTATTAAAAATGCTAATAAATATGGGATCAGCGGACAAGGAAGTAGGTGGTCAAGGACACGTGGACAAAGTGGTCTATAAGCTAATGGAAGGGAGGAAAGGGGTCCATTCTTTGTATGCGGATAACTTCTATACTAGCGTAAATCGGCCCCGGTGGCGGCGGGGTAAAGTCCTCGCCTGCTACCCTGAGGGTCGCGGGTTCGAGTCCCGCCTGGGTAGAATATTATCTGCCCAGGACATGGGTGTTTGTGTCTCGTCCGTTGTTACTGTTATCCACCCGGCGTAAATTGGCACATTGTGCTGTATTCAGGATAGTGAAGATAAATAAAAAAAAAAAAAAATCTAGTAGAGGCATTCCTTGATGAACGCACTTACTGCACTGGAACTTTACAAGCGAACAGGAAAGGTAATCCATCTGAAGTAACATCTTCGAAGATTAAAAAGGTGAGGTTGTCCAGCGTAGCAATGAGAAGGGTGTCTGTGTATTCAAGTGGAGAGACAGACCCGATGTCATGATGATAAGTGCGGAGTTTGGAAGCCAGCTACATGAGGTGCAAAATAGATGGGGGTCGGTTGTATCTAAGCCGGAAGCAGTAGTTAGATATAATGCGTTCATGGGGGGTGTTGATCATTATGACCAGCTCATGTCATATTATCCTTGTGAACGTAAAACGATGAAATGGTATAAGAAACTTAATATTCATTTGTTTCAAGTGATGCTCGTTAACAGTTATCTGTTATATAATAAATACAATGGACATAAGATGACTCTCTACGAATTTCGCCTGCAGGTAATAAATTCGATATTACTTGATAATCCTAATCAAGGCTCACGTCCCTCCACACCAAAATCTTTCGATTCCGGGCATTTCCCAGACTTATTTACGATGGGGGTGGGGAATAAGAGGAAGCAAAATGATGTCGAGTATGCTACCAAAAAGGAGTGAGGAAAAACATCACCACGTACTGTGCAGACTGTCCTGATGAACCAGGATTGTGTCTTAGACCATGTTGGTTAGAATACCATGAAAAGCTATAAATTTATAGCGGTTGTCAAAACAATTAGCCAACATTTGTAGATTCTCTGCTGTTTTGCTATGCTATAAGGCTTTGTAGTGTTTTGGTTCTCTTGAGTTTGCTCTTATTTCTTACAATGTATTGGCATTAAATTGTGTATACTCTTTTTAGGAGTAAATTTATAATTTTTGTTAAGCTGATTTATCATTAATTGATTCCTCTAGTGAGCGATACATATTTTTTCTCATTTTTGTATCCTATGTATTTTATTACTATCCTGAGAAATGCACACATGCCATAAAATCTCATAAAATAATTTTTTTTAGAATGTAGTATTTTATTGATATTTAGCACTGCGATCTTGCCTAATGTTAGACAAAATGCTGATGTAAGGAAGGTCCTTTGATTAGAGGATGCAATTTTTTATAATGTATATTGTTTTACTGTATACATTATGTATCAACTATGGTAGTATTTTAATCTATATTTTTTGAAAACTCAGAAAAAAAATGCTTTTATTGATTAAATGTTTTCTCTGTGATTGGATTCTATTTAAATAAGTTTATTAGTGCATCATAATGATATACATTTACGGTTAATGAAAAATTGCTAAAATTTAATAGTATGTAGGATTAAAAGGTACTTGAAAGAAGAAATTTCTAAGGATAAACTATGAACCTACGGAAATGAGGCAAGTTCATTACAGACGATTGGCGGTTTCACATTTGAAAACACGAAAAAATTATGTCGCATTTCTATCATCATACAAGTTGTAAGAGAGACAGACTCGGTAATTTTCCTTCCACACCTATTCCACCATATGTTGCAGTTTTGCCACCCCCTTACATTCCACCTGCTTCCGGAGAGCTCTCTCGCCTCCTCCAACTCTTAGAGTCAGCACGGACTATGTACCGTCGCACGACCGAACATGCGGCGTTTACGAGCCAATGAGGTGGCCAGGTAAAGTCACGAGGTGACGCTAAGGTGTACAAGTGTGTGGAGACGGCGTTGCTGTGTGGGCAGTTGGCCACGAGATGTAACAGAGTCGACACAATAAAGGTCTGGTCTCTACCTTGCTCTTGTTCTGTTCCCTGTACTCCCTCTGACAGACCCCAAATCCAATCACGGGTTAACAAAGTGATACTATTGCCTGGTGTCACGGCGTATCTTACTGACAAAAGACTGTGCGAAAAAATATCACTTATAAAAGAGCTATAAATAGTAATCTAACGAACAGGTCAAATTTAATGAAAAAAAAACGATCTTGGTATTCAGTTATTTGTTCATTATTATTGCTTCCTAATTATAAACTGCGATTAAAAATGCAAGGTACACCAGGTAAATATGATTCAAAACGTGATATAATGCGTAAAATGAACGAAAAGGAGGATATTTTAATAAACCATGATATTCCACGAAAATGACATGTAAACCATTGCAGGCTGCATAACCAATCACATTACCAGTGGCGGGTGACTGCTTAAGAAGTCATAAATTTAAATTTAAAATAAAGCAAAATTTAAATGTTTTTCATAACAAGCAATGGAAAATGAACTTAACCCTTTTAGTGCGGCGGGCCGATATATCGGCTCATAGGCCAAATATTGTTTAACTTTTGCACACAAATATAATTACAATTATTTTTTGTACGAAGTATAAGGGTTTTTTTATTATTACCTAATTCAATGCATATGCAATAAGAAAAACTGCATATGGATATTTTAAACAATAACTTTATAATATTTATTTTCCCAGAGTGATACATTTCATTCTAGTTACCCTCCGCATTTCTCACTAGAACCGCTCGCAGGGGTCAGCACTAAGAGGGTTAAATGCCAATTTTCGTGAAAAATAAAAAATAAAAAATTTAACCGCCACCCGCATGAGCATAAAAAAATGGATCAGTGCGGAATGTGTTAACTGATGACAGATATGAGAAAATTGAAAAAACTAAGAAAAATCATACCTTAAGAAACTTATTTTGAGTCAACTAACATGCAACCAAGATCCACATTGGCAACATGGCTTTACAGGCATTTTAAAATACTGATAGGCATCATTTGCAGAATAAATTATAAGCTAGAATCACTCATACACCAATATAATACACTCACAAGTGAAAAATCTATAAGACACGTCAGTGGGACAGAAAAATGATCAACCCGAAAAGTCTTCAATATCATCAGAAAAATGATCACTTTGCATTTTTGAGTTTTGTTCAACTGAACCTTGAAATAAATCACAAAATAGATATATCTCTTTCTTTCCTCAAAGTTTTGCGGTACTGACAACATGATATGACATTATGGTTGTTATTAATGAAGACAATCTTAAATAATGCCTTTAAATCATAAAGGATCATAAAATAACCATCACCTCAGAGTTCCCTTGATGTGATTTACTGTCTGCAATCATGGTGTGGGTGAAATTTCCACACAGGTTAGAAAATGTATATACAGGTAAAATTGTGCATAAATACGTGTATTGGTAAAATTGCCTGTAAGAAATAAGCCCTCCACATTGCTACAACACTGACTGTAACTCACCTGAAGAAAATAGCACCCATCCAAGTCGACCTCGCCATCAGAAGCCCCACTGCCATCATCGTCCTCACCACCCTCATCCTCATCGTCATCATCGTCGTCGTCATCATCACTGTCAGCTGAATCTTCACTTGATGATGGGGGAGGCATGGAGGTTGGGGTGGGAGGTCGGGCAGGGTCCAACCCTTCGCCATCCACCACTACCTCACCCACCACACTCTCACACTCCTCCTCCTCTGCCCTCTGCTTGCTACGTCTCTGGCGCTGCGAGCGCACCGGTGGTGGTGAGTCGTGCCTTGGAGAGGGAGAGCTGGCCCCGGGCACGGGAGTAGGGCACCTGGGTTGAATCTGCGAGACAGCCTGGCGGTGGAGGCGACGCTGCTCAGCTGCGTGCTCCCACAGGGAGAACGTCTGAACGTGTGAGTGAGATGCCATCATCCCCAACGTTGAGCCACCCTGTATGAATAAAATCATTCATGAGCACAAACCAAGGGTACAACTGACATGGGATGTAGGTATATTGTAACGATAGCATTGGTACCCCATCGGTTAGATGCCAAAAGGTTCGCAGTACACCTGGCGAAATAATGGAGACCAACCTAAGAAAACTCACGGTAGTTATGGTGAGAAAGGAGGTTGTTGGCTCGTGTGAGAACAGAGAGGGGAGAACGGCAGTTAGGTGAAAAAGAAAGTGGACGTGATAAAAGACAAGTGAGGATGCCCAAACAGGTGAAGACGACACAACCAACGGCATGGAGAGAGCAATCACCAGGGGAGACAACTGCCTGCTGCAATTTACCACTTCACGTCGTTTCCTGCAGTGCAAAACGGGAGGAAGCCGCAGGACCACTAAAAATCGCAAGGTTAATTTTACGTACAATGTGATACATCATGGGCATCTATTTGAATTGGACCCAATTAACGAATTAATTCACTAAATAATTATAAAAGGAAAGAAAGTGGGATATCTTTAATTTGCTACCTGAATTATTTAATGTAAATGAACCTATTTCATGCTGTACTTGCACTTGGTGGATTTATTTGTGAAAGGGTGAAATTAACCTCTCTCTACCATAGTAAATTTAAGCAGGACCACCATCCATTATCAAGAGGGTTACGAATCAGGTAATAAATATACATATTAATATTCAAAATGGATAGGTATGTTACAATACAGTCTCATTTTGTTATGCCTCCTCCAAAATGGAGTAAAGCTCAAGTATATGCTGGCCAAAGAACATCTCAATTGTATTTTGCACTCAAAAAGTTACTCTAACGAATTCCAGTGTGGGGTACTGCTCGTAAGATTTTGGCTCATACCAATGCAGATTCTCATGGTAAACCATTATTAATTTAAAAGCACACAATGACTGTCATTAATTTGTATGTACAAGAAGTATTGGTTTAACAATATCCATAAATCTGTAGTCTTGGCCTCTTATAATGAATGTATAGAGGACATAATAATTATTGGGAGAGATTTAACTGAATGCATTGGCAATTAAATGTACCGACTTACACAGAGAAGTTATTGTGTCAATTTAATTACAAGAGCTTTATGCATATGAGTTATAAAGCATAACATATAACAAATTGATGGAGGCCTTTATACAGGCTCTCCTCCAAGGCAAGTTAAAGTTACTAGCAAGTTGTTCATTATTAATGTAAAGATAAACTGTGTAGGATTAGTAAACATTATTATTACATAGTGATGTGGTCAGGATTTGAGATTTGTTGAAATTTGAAAATTTCTGGTTGTGTGGGTGGTATATTCACTTCGTCGCCGTAATGACTCGTTGTCTGCAATGAATACGTTCGAAATCTCACCTTGGAATGTATCATTTTGTAGCAGCTGTACCCCTATAAAGGGTGGCTCTTTGGGTAAACATTCATTTAGTCGCTTAATATGCACCAATAAAATATGTCTATCAGAGGAGATTTTCATAGTCATTAATTGAGTCAAGTTGGATTTAAAAATCCTCACATAGTGCATACATAATAACCTATCAGTAAGCTTTAATAGCTTACCAGTGCATTTCATATGCCAATGCGCACATGCTGCAGATCATTATGCCTGCTGATTGTATGATTTGTTCAATTGATAGACAGAAAATAGTTCTTTTTGTTTTTGAAAAATTAAGATTTGAGCTGCAGAAAAATATACACCTAGCATAAAATGCATATGAAAACATAGCATTTATTATGCTGCCAAATTTTCTAGTTTCACTGTTTTTTTTAAGCTATGCAATTAGATTTTAGATTAAGGGAGAGCTTAGAATAACTCCTCGGTTCATGAAGCTACCAGAAAATTTAAAAATGAATTCAGATTTGTTTTTAAATAGGTTATTTATTTATGCATTGGTAATGATAAAGAACTGGGAAATATAACTACAGAAAAGTAGGACTTGGATTTGAGATTCGATAATAATATGAGATACGAATTTGGGATTCAGATTTGATAAATTTTAGATTCAACCCGTCACTACCATTATACAATACTAAAACAAAAATAGCTAATAGTAACACTGGGAGAAACATTAAAGTACCTGTCACTGTAATGAGAGTACATAGAGTAAGCTAAAGAAAACAATGAATCAGTACCATGTAATGAATGCAAGGCTATAAAATAAACTCTCCACTGAAATTAAAAATGAACCTCCAATAAGATTGAAAAGTAAATTGCATGTTTGTCTTATGCATAATCCTTTTAATAATCGGACAGAGGCCGTGGAGCTGAATCACAGGGTGTAGAAGATTGTTAACACGGCTATATGGTGAACACCCTCCAAGTTATTGTATTTTTAGACAAGGTCTATAGCCACTGTAATGCTATTGGCAAATAATGAAGTAATATAATTATCACATTAAGCCATAGACTATTCAACAAATGACAGTTGACTTTATGCTACAGCCTTGGGCAGCAGGGCTTGTACTGTTAACTTAAAAATAAGTCTACACTGAGAACAAAAAGATGAGGGCCGATAATAACACCCTGGGGGATACCAGACGCGACTGGCACGAATGTTGAGGAGATCCCATTGATAAAAACTCACTGATTACTAGCATTTAGAGTTGGAAACTACCAGTAAGAGAGTGCCATGGATATTTTCATGAGAATGAAGTTTGTGAAGGAGGGTGTGGTTGATGTAATCAAATGTTTTAGAGAAGTCAATAGAGGCAAAAATGATTTGATGGTTCAAAATCAAAACTGTAATTTAATCAAAATAACTGTAATTTTTAATTTTCACCAATTAATAGCTAGTGGAGGATTAAAAAGGAAAGCCAATAGCAATGGTAAGGGGTTAATGACATTTAAACTATTCATATTTTTACAATAATATATAAGAATTTTAAAAAATGTAAAAACAAATATAGCAGACATACACAATTTGGCATTCCTTTGTCATGATATGAGAAATTTTTGTTAAAACCATTCCTACGATAGTCCCACAAATGAGTTGTATGTGCCTCTATTTATAATTAAGCCTGAACTAAATATGAGGTCCATCCAGAACGTAAGTTCTGTTTGTATTTCTGGTCACCGCAGCGCTGTGATCACAGTTTTGCACATGGGAGGTACTTCCCTGACCAGTTGAGAAAGAGTTGACGCCATTTTGAGTTAGCTGATGGTTGTGTATGCTTCATGGAGTTTGTTTGAAATGGAGAATAAAATTGAAAATCCTGCCGCCAAGGGATGCTCATTGCTTTGATTCATGATGATGCCTGCCCTCACACTGTGCATGTGACATAATGAATTTTACAGAACTTCGCTTAGAAACAATTCAACCACCCTCCATACAGCCCAAACCTCGCTCCGAGTGACTTCCTTTTTTTTGCTCCTGAAATCGAGCATTGGTGGTAAGAGGTTCAACAATAGTGACAAGATCAAAGAACATGTTGTTACTTGGTTGACATTACAGGAAGAACAAAGTAACTAGGCAACTGCTTGACTTTGATTTCGGTTTTAACCAACATCTTCTACAAGCATGTTTATCAGGACTTGATCATAATTTCTGTTAACACATCCAGGAGTGTCAGCAAATAACACTGGAGTGATATCAAGTCAAAACCAAAATCTGTGAGTGCCTTCCAAGAGTGAAAGCAAGTTGCAATCGTGTAGCCAGCTGGCTGAGAATGAATGAGCTCAGCAATATGTCCCTGAGTATAGCTGAACTCAGCCTAATATATCTGACAGCTGTCCGAATGTGGTCCCACCACCTATGTCTCTGGGGAAAAACAGCTGAGGCAGTGGCTCCTAATTAACCAACTGATTGCAACTGAGTATGGAGGTTATATGGTGCTCTAGTCATGGGTAAATGAGGTTGAAGAGACTCCCATGAGAAGGTAAAACCAGTCTTAAGAACCAGAAAGCATTGATGAGACCATGAATATATATTATGGATTTAAATGTTTGGCATTGTTGCCTAGAATACGTGTTGCCTAAATTTCCACTTTCAGTTCACCCAGTCCTTGGTGCCACTTCGATTAGAGTCTTTTCAGTTGTTATTGTAAATAGACGTAGTTAATTGTTGCTAACATGAGACTGTAGTGAATATTCAATAACGATCGAGGAGATATGAATTACTTGAAGCTTTCAATAACATCTTGCTATTTTTGTGATCTAAAAATTACTTTTTAAATCCTAGAGAGGAAATATCTATATCAGAAAATGTGTAAGAAGTTTATGAAACGTCCATCATGTGCCAACGACGATGTTTGCCAGAATCTGACTCTCATTTCAATACATTAAGTCCGTTTGGCTTAAATAAAGAATTTAGAATGCCTTGTTAAAACAGAACTTGCTTCATACCAGTCTGCAAAACAAGGTATGCGTCTACGAGGACCCAAAATAAGAGACTTGGATTGAAACATAAGAATCTGTTCAAGGCGGCGGTAAGTGCATTCCTTTTTACTTAAACTGCAATGATCGCCATTGGGAATACTCATGAAGTCACCTCGTATTATTATTAAATTTCCACATAGCGATATTCACGAAGTGCTAAGGAGTTAATTGTGCTTTAGTGAAATAAATGTTGGTTAGGAGTAAAATATATCTGTAGACTGGACGATATTAAAAAAGTTTATAATTACGTCCCACGTGTAGTACTTGATTTTTTATCCACTGCATTATGATTAATTGTAAAGCCTGGATCACACCATCATTTTTTCCATCCCTCTGAGGGATAGCTCCAATGATAGCTTTTCAGGGACCATGACAATGATAGCTTGAGCTATCATTTTCTGAATCACACGGTCATTTTGGCCGTCCCTTTTTCCATCATTTTTTCTGTCCCTTTTCGCATCATTTCCATTTGTTTACTAGTCTCATTCCATTGAAAGCTGAACGTGGCGTTAGATTCACTCTTTGCGGCTGAGCGCTCTGATTGGCTAATGGCGGAGTCAGCGATGCCTCCAGGGACGAAAAAAAGGACATGCCCAGTGACAGAAAAAGCGATAGGGATCCCTATCACTGGAGCCACCCCTCACTTTGTTCGCGTCACACGGTCATTTTCGAGCGATCATTTGAGCTATCATTTTCCGTCCCTTAAAAGGGACGGAAAAAATGATGGTGTAATTCAGGCTTAAGAAAACCCATGTGTATTAATGGTAAAACCTGTACGACGTGTTATTTACAAACTATCGACTGTTCCGTCTTTCATCATGAGGCAGCACCACTTTCCAAAAAGTTATTTGTTTATAGAATTCTAGACAACAGTTTTTGGCGACGAGATAATCCATAAGTAATATATATTCATGGATGAGACAATGCTTAAATGTAGTGAATACAAAGCTGGTTTGCACAGATAGGGCAGTATGGAGTAAATTAAAACAATCAAGGCCAGTTTTCTATTTCTAACACCGAGAATTAAGCTTTTCTGTCTTTGCCTAACCAGACTTTCTTCTTGTAACTCAGGGATATCACAGATTTGCCCTTTAAGGATATCCCAGCCTTGGGTAAGGCCAAAGGTTTTCAGGGATGAGTTGGCACAATAGATCAACAGTAGGGTATGGCTCATTTTTTTTATTTTTTCTTGGTTTTCAATTTCAACCTCTTCAATTCTGCTTTGTGGTGAAAAAAAATATCCTAAAAAATTTGGCATGATCAGCAAAAATTTAGAGGTTGCTCAAGAGGCATATATGAAATGACCTTCAATGGATAAACATCATTTTCAGGGGTTACATTCCAAGTTACAACTCTCTAAAATTCACTTCATTTAGACGATATGTGCAACCGTTATTATGGAGAAAATATTTTAGCAGTGGCTATTGCCGTACACCCCACGCATGCTCGCTGCACACGGTCTGCAGATACAACCAGCTGATACCTTCTGGACCCTTCATAGCCCTCCTCCCTTCCAGCCTTCTCAAGCAAGAGTGAGGAGAGCAATTTCAGAGAGGGTTACACTGAAAGACTACTAGTAAGACACAGAAAGTAACAATCCTCACAGGAGTGTGATTATAATAATAATAGTGTGGTCCAATTTCCAACAGTGTGTAAGTTAATCTGGAGTTAACTCTCTCCTCTTGTTTGTTTAAACAACTAAGTCTGTAGTTTAATTTTAGTGCAGAGTATGCAGTCAGCATCCCTAGAACTATTGCCAACTCTTTTCCCAAGAAATAAACAGTTTGATTTGTGAAGCACAGCTAATGTTCCATCATTACCACATCATCCTAAAAACAATGCCTGCAAATTTAACACTATCGCAGACAGTACAGCTGTAGCTGTTTTATTCAGGGACATTTCGCACAGTATTTTTGGCAAACCTCAGTCACCAAACTTCCCTCTTATGGCTTGCCAGTATTCTTATTTGCAGTAGGAATGTCATGCATCATTCAGCCTCTAAAATTTTGATAGAGTTAAATGTCATGACCCCAAATAGACTAAGCCTAAATTACCACTACCGCAGTCTTGGTCCTCAAAGGGCTAATAGCTACGATAAGGTCTGACATCTCATTCTAGGTTGATAAGCCCAGTCATTCAAGAAATTGATGGAAAAGAGCAAGTTGGAGGGCCATACAGTGACAAAACTTATGCTGATAAAACTTAAGAAAAACGCCCGTTACCTCTTTAAACTACAATGGAAAAATGATACGGAATGAAACGCTACAGTCAGCCAATTGTTCAACATTGCAGCCTTACATGGTCTAGAAGAAATAATGAAGATAATAAGGAGTTCTTGAAAACTCACAAGTAGCAGTATTAAATGGGTGCCAAAGCAATATTCTAATTAAAAGTATTTTTAGAAAATAGTTTATTTTTACTAAAAATAGATAGTGAGGGACATCCAGCTGAGAACATTTTCCTACATTTAATGTGTACTTTTCATGGTAAAGGACCACTTATGCACCTGGGGAACCAAACATGATTTGGAGCTTATTATTCACTTAAAAGAGTATAGGAGCACTGACAGAGCAACCACATACATTACCCTAAAGAAATTGAGCATGCAGCTATGGTATCTAAGCAAGCAGCACAATTTATTATGAGTGCAAGTCCATTTGAAAAAAGTAACTTGTGCATTGCAGCTTAAAAATTAAAGAGGGCATACCCCAATCTTCTAAATGACTACCATAGAGATTAGAGGAGAGAAATAGGTCGAGGCTGGCATATTTTGTAATGAAAAATACTCTTTCTTCACAATATTTAGCTTACCAGAAGAGTTTTTGAAAAGTATCCAGAAGCATGGCTCAAAAACTGAGACTATTAAAGCAGCCAAGGTGTCATGAAGGCTTTGCATGTGGTAAATGATCATGTTGAGTGTGCCATGAAGTTGACACAAACCTTGTAATGAGAGCACTACATTTAATTGAAGATTTTTCCAGGGTTTACTTATTGGCAATGCTCACTATCCAAAAACTATTCAAGACTCATGTGACTAATGGTCATCATCAGGATTTGCGACAAGAATATGTAAGCGATCATAGTGTGCTGAAGTACTTCTATTAAGAACTTTTTACATAAAAAATTTGGCAAGTTATTCAGTGAATCATACAGGTCTGACATACAAATTCACCAGTTGAAGAAGTAATTGTCAATAATAAGTAGCAGTGACCACCGCAAATAATTTTATTTGTGAAAAATGGTGCCATATACATCAAAATGGAATGAATTATGGCCCTATGAAAACTGTATCTTGGTGTACCCCTGCAAATGATGTATTTCTCCTCAAATAAGGAAAATAAAAAGTCATAGTAAATATTCCTCTTGAGCAACCTCTAAATGTTAACTAATCAAGCTGTTATGCTAACCTATTTACCTCTCTTGTTCTTGCCATATTTAGGGGCATAATTATTAGCTGATCACCAAATGAGAGCTACTCTGCCTAATTTTTGCAAGGTACTAAATAGCCTCAGTCCTAACACCAACAGACAAAGCCTGAAATGGCACTCCTTACTTATTGAAAAAAAATATTAACCAGGGAAACCTAATGCCCATGACTTTCCCAGGCACTCAAGGCCTGTAGCAACCCAGATGTATGAAAACATTAGCAAATGGAACTATTAAAAATTACCATGTCAGCAAAATTAGCAAAAAAAATCATTCAGCTTACCTGTGAAGGAACACAAGTGAAGCCTTGGACTCGTGGAAAATAATAGACAGTGACACCATCGAATGATAGCATTTTCTTCTTCTTGGGGGCTGGTCCTTCATCCTCATTAATGTCACATCCTTGCTTTCTCTTCAGACTGCTTCTCCGCCTCTCCACTTTCTCGCTAACCACCATCTCTTCCACAACAACAGCTGACGACGAGGAAGCACCAACATCCTCCAAACCAAGACCGGAATCGCTTCCATCAGATGATCGATCGGGAGCATCGACCAGGGGCGCTTCAGCACTGGACGATGCCGTCTCCGTGGCATCTTCCGAGGAGAGGGTGTCAGGAGGGGCTGCACCCTCTTCACCCCATCTTACTTCCTCCATGGGGGCAAAATCAGCAGGAGCACCAGCGTCCTCCTCGGCAGCTACAGCGGCCTCCACTGTTGGGGACCTCAGCATCCCTTCGGCATCCTTTGTGGCAGGGATAGCAAGAGCCTCAGCATCGGTGCCCTGTCACACAATTGGAAGTCACAAATGAAACATGAGAGGAAGACTACAGGCCACCAAATGAGAGGGTAAACTAAAAATAAGGCAAACAAACTTGAGGACTGTTCATACTCAAAAGAAAACAAGTTTCTTTTCAGGACGCTTCAATACAAAAAATCAGAACAATGAGCTGGTGACCACCTAAATAATTATAACTGACCAAGCACAATTTAATTCAGAGCCAGGAAATTAAACCAAAGACTAACTGAAATTTATCAAAGGAAAATGAAATTTTCAAATAATTTCTATCTTTAACTATTAACTTTTATCTGGAAACTTAATGGTTTCTAAAGAAAACTAAAATAAGAAGCAAAATGAAAAAATAATAAGTTCCATTACCTTGGGATGGCTTGACCCCATCTTGTGAACCATTTGTTCAACAAGGCCCCAGCCACCTAGGCATGTTATCTTGGGCTGTCATCATAATGTAATGTGCTATCATCTTTGGGCTGTTTTCAAATCCTGAATCAGCAAGAGTTGGGCTCTATACTGGTATCAGAGGTTATAAACTAATACACCAGCTCATCATTCCAAATTGGCTTCACCTGCCAATATGAGGTACCACTCAATGTCAGTCAGAAGAGCTTGAGAAATGCATCAAATGTAAAAAATGCCTAAAAAGACATGCATGAACAAAATGACAATACAATGAACATTTGTAACAAAATGGAGAGAAAATTACGGTAGATTGTAAAAGGCATGACCCTCCCAAATCTCCAGAATTTATGAAGACATAATGGTTATGCAGTTTCAATTTAGGTAGAAAATACATAGTATACAGTTAATTAATGTCAACACTATATTTAAAAGGAAGCAACTAAAATGCCCACTCTTTTATTTAAGAGTGGACATTTCAAAGTTTCTTTTATTTATATTCACAAGGATGTTCCACAATATCTTGCTGGATAACATTGAATATAAATCACAACACAATTATCATTTAAATTCAAGGTAAGGTTTAATCACTGGTTTCCTGAATTTTGGACCCCTCTTAATTTCCTTACATGAATAAATTCATCCCAAGTGAACATGAACTGCTCTATTTGCATGGCCAAGTCATAATCATAACCAATAAAGCATCATATGGACACTTGATAATAAACAAAATACGTCAAAAATGACACAAGAAAGAAGCTAAGGGTATCTGTAATCCCTAAGCCCATTCCACACAATACATGATCCAGCAAAAACCTAGTATGCCATCAGTAAGAGGTATAAAGGAAAAAATCTAATATGATTGGTGCCGTCCTTGATGGTTTCACATCGCCATTGAAATATTCTGGCAGAAGAACAGTTTCATTAATATCTAAATGCACAAATAAAATATAAAATTAGATAATTAAAGCCAGCAGGTGACCAAAACAGCAGTAAAGACATTTTTATTGTTGAATTTATAGTTAGATAATAACCAATAGCCAAAAAGGGGTAAATATGGTGTCAATTGTAGAAAGTGAAACGGCACAGCATCTGTAAAAGATAACATGATTGATGGAAGGCTTCTAGGTCCTGCTGAGATGTGGTAGCTAACTAGTGCCAAATCAATTATGAAATCAAGTAGCTCAGCCAGTATTTTTGCGATTATACTTGGTAGCCAGCAAGCTGGTTCTATATCACGCAATAATGGAAAGCTATCTTAAAAGCGAGTACTCTCAAACTAGTGCAATATTAAGTATCCTGTGAAATAGGCTTTAGAGCTCAAGGGCCAGATCTCAAAGTTTCATTCAAGAATAGTTCACCATGGGTGCAAGAAAAGTGGGAACACATTGATTTGAATACAATGTCCCAATTCCTTCTCATTAGATTTACTTTTAGAAGGCCAATTATATTTCCCACCTCAAAATGTGTCCCAAGAAAACCTCTGCCACGTCGCAGCAAAAATAAGTTAACTCGTGACCCATTCCTCTCTACCATTTCACATAGAGTACGAACAATGTTAAACGCTCAAGTTTCATATATGAATTATAAAGAAGCAGCCCATACTCAAGGAAACTCCACTCCTTACATGAAAAAGCCAATTAAACTAAAAAAACTCATCATGAATACCTATAGTGATGAAGTGTAAAGAAAAGCAGAAGAGAAAAGGACCATATGGAACAATACACAGAAAAGAAGAGCCCTAAGCATTGGACACACCCTGAGGCACAATGGGTTCGTGAAGAACAGAATTGAAGGTCATATAGAGGGATAAGTCTCCAGAGAAAGACCCATGAATAAGTACAAGGACAAATTAAATAGGAGAGTATATAGGAAAACCTACCAGGATGTAATGGAACTAGCATTGGATAGGGAAGGGTGGATGGCAGCAGTCAACCAATCTCAGGACTGAATGACCAATGATGACCTCAAGTTTTTTAGAAATAGGTGAAATTCAAAGGAAACCATCATATCCATACCATGAGCACAATAATGCAGGATGGTAATGTTGAACAGAAAGGGACAGTACCAATGTATGAAGAAACTGAACTTGTATCTAATATATGTAACATTTTCTAGCAACAGAGTAAGGGAAAGGTTCCGTCTATTCACACCCTAACCAGGAGAAGAGGCCATGGTGGGAAGGAGAGTTTTGTCAGGGAGAGGGATACTAAAACTAAAGAGTTGCCACATCTATGATTCACAAAGGTGAGTTAGCAGAAAACTGACAACGTGAAACAAAAACACTGATTTAATTCATATTAAAATTTAAAATGAAAAAGTACATAAGTATAACAGCAACAATAATTGGCAAAAATGGTACAGTGAAATCTGTATTCAGCGACCACCCACGATTCCGTTGAAAAATGGTTAAGAAGGGTGGTCATTCAACATGGGTTCAGTTTCTAGGAGAACATATTGTGCAAATGCACAGTTGGCTGATTTGAATAAAATTAACTCTTGAAGCAACCGTTTGCTAAAACCTGTTCGGATATCATTCATTCCCTCGATCTAGTTGCTCTTAGGAGATTTAAATGCATATTAATTTGATCTACACATTAGTGAAATCTGAATTAAGAGATGATCGATGGTTCCACAGAAAAATGGTCGTTGAAAGGGGAGGTCGCTTGATAGAAGTGGTCATAAAGAGGGATTTCACTTCATGACAAAAATTAACTTGTCCGACATCACAAATAATCAAATGGATATGATCAGAGATGGTTCAATTATTTGAATTCTCAAAAAATTACCAAAACTTTCCAGCAAACAAGGTAGTTTGAGCGAGAAAGAAATTCGGCAAGAAATCTATTATTTTAGTCTCAATTTTAAGAAAAATATGTCATCCTTCCAAGGATATCAAAATATCAGCCCCTTACCACACTACTTTCCAAGATACTTGCAAAAAAAAAATGCCAGCCATTTTATATGGGAAATGGAATATGAACGCACTCCAGAGAGACAATAACACTAAGTTATCATAAAAAATTATTTGTACGTAGTTTGAATGGGATCTCAAGTATTGTTAAAAATAAATCATTTTGTTACCGCAAGAATTTTTTCAGAATCACCAAAAAATCTTTCATTTTGAAGGAGATATAAATATATCGCAAGAAAAATATGAGTTAAGTCAAAGACTAGAAGAGAAATTTTAATAAAAAATTGAGTCATATAAAAGTATATTATTGCACCATTAACTTCACAATTAATTCATGTCTCCTACAGCTGCTGAATTACAAAAATACAATATGAATATGATCTCAATTGTGATTATGGAAATATCTCACTCAAACTGCCTTAATAGCTTACCTAAAATTAAATAGGAAAGCCGAGAGCATTAGTGTCGGAGCAATGGCATTTAAACCGATTTAAGAGAAATATATTATATTAGATTTATAAAATACTAAAATCTATTAGAATTATTAAAAAAATGTAAAAACAAATACAGCAGCAATATACTTATCGGCTTTCTTTAGTGTGATTATAAGAAAATTCTGTTCAAATGATAGATATAAGCACAATAGGCAGTTTACGGAATACATCACAGGTACAGCCGACACAAAATTTTTATGAATCCTAATTGAAAATTCCTTAAAATAATTTGTTATAGTGTTATAGTTATATATAGAAAATGATTCCTCAATGAGGAAGACTGTGTCCAAAGGCTTTTAAGCATAACTAGTTCCACTATGTGCACAAGTTGGTGAAATATTCATTTCAAAGCACTCTTGATAGTTTGAACAGTGATCAAACCTTTACAAAAGTAATAAGGATGTAAAGGAATTAGCTTTCTAGGTTAGAGTAGCAGTAAATGGTAAAATATTATTCCAAAATTAAATATATTTCACAAGTCTGTAGCGCATGTCTTAATTTACAAGTAAGCCCACAGAAAACGTGTAATGACTCAGCTTTAAAGAATTTTTTGAATTTATCACTAGAAAAAATCTAAATCGCAGATGAATTTTACTTGAAATATTCAAGAGTGCAATACTACTTTACATAATATTCAGGGGTGCGATAAATTACGAAAAATATCACGGTAATTCACAAAAATTACAGTGGTCGTTTTCATAGAGGCTTATCTCTAAATAGGATCAGAATGATGAAGTGCACAATGGAATGAATGAGAAAAGAAAACATAAGGTGCACAATTAGGTAGACAAGACCCAGACAGACAGGCCAACCATTGAGATACAACAAATTTGTGAGCACAATAATAGAAAAGGAAAGTCTTACAAAAAACACCAAAGAAAAAATGGACAGGCAAAGTAAAACAGGATATGGGACAGATGAGCTACAGAGATATGAAGGACCAAGCAGGGACCAGGGAGGGTCATTCAATCTCAGCAATACACAACTAATGCTAAGAGATACTAACTCACTCCGCTTAGGCCACACCTCGAATGCATGGCAAGCATTTGGGACTCTGGCCAAAAAAATTTAACCAAAAAAATTAATAGAATACAAAGGAAAGCAGCGCCCTTCATTAAAAACTGCTATCAGTGAACATATAGTGCCTCACAACTTTTGGAGGGGTTAAGCTGGGAACCCCTAGAGACTCAGAGGCTGCACGCTAGGCTTAGCTTGCTTGAATTCAGAATTTGTGTGTTTCAGAGCGACACAGAGACAATTATAAAGATCTTATTTATCAAGTAAGAGAGACACATTGCTGAACAGATAGGTACAAAAACTCATTCTTTCTGAACATAATAAGCGACCACAATAGAAACTGAGCTCCACTAAATACTCTCCCACGATATGTGTCGCCATTTCACCTACCAAAACCTTAACCCTTACATCTTTACACGGCTGGTGTCCTAAACACCCCTAGCAACACGCCCATGCGGCGACTTGCAGGGTAGTATGTAGATGTAATGATGACAATAAATACAAATAGCTAACAAAAATGCATTTAAGTGACATCAATATTTAATTTCTATAAAATAATACAGACTTTTCTCCTTCAATGTCAACAACAAATATGGGTATATACCAGCAAAAATAATCAAAGTACAATATACAATTGACCTTAATGAAATATCATTTAAATAAATTTGTTGAAAATAACAAAGACTACACCATTACATAACATGGATACCTCAGTACTAGAGGATTGAACATGCTTGCCACCGAGTCTTAATAGAGAATGATGCCATTGGTCAAGGGACCCTATGTTGCTGGTGAAGGAAAAGCTCTATCCTGCCAACTGATAGGTAGCTACCAGAGATGAGTCATTCTGAAAATTACCATAGTCATCTTCATACATTACCATGGTATTTTTTGTCATTTATAGCAATCACTTAACATTACCATAATTTTCAGAAATATTCACCTATGTTCCACATATTTTTCATACTGATATATTCCAAACATATTCTTTAAAGCCAAGTCTGTACATATCCTGCATAATGATTATAAATCAAGGCAAGTATTTGTTTGGAATATTGTTATGATTTTCACTTCTGGAATAATTTTGGGGGTGTCATTTGAATAAAAATTTTTCATACCATGACAAAAGAAAGCCAAATTGTATTTGGCCTGCCATATTTGTTTTCATATTTTAATTCTAATACAATAATGTAAGCAATAGCAATGGTTAAAATGTTTTTTTAACAAATTCAACAGATTCAGGCGAGATATCATGGAAGTTCTTCATAATGTAAGAGAAACAATTGCACTTTTCCACAAAATTGTTTTAATGCGTACAACGCGTTTCGGCTCACACAGCCATCATCAGGTACAAGACCTGTACCTGATGATGGCTCTGTGAGCCGAAACGCATTGTACGCATTAAAACAATTTTGTGGAAAAGTGCAATTGTTTCTCTTACATTATGTTTTTTTAACCCTTACTATAGTTATTGGCTGTTATATCCTCCATTACCAATTAATTGCTGAAAATTAACAATTATGGGAAAATTACAGTAATTTTCGAACAATACCATTATAACCAGGCCAATTTACCTCAAATAAAAACTACAATAATTTTCTTATCTCTAGTTGCTGTCCATCCATACATCAATGGTTGGGCCGAAAATTCTAGGAAATTTCTCACATAAAATTTAGAGAAGCATTATCCTTGAAACCAACAAACTATAGTGTATACCCCGAATATTGCAAAAACAAATTAAAAACAGAAAACATATATGTCGCCATTCTCCTTGGTTTGGCAGAAACATAGGTACTCTAACGTAAAAAACTTTTACAGATTTTGTGTAAGCTTGTATGCATCACGATACTCAGAAATCCATGGTTAGACTAAAGCAGTGTTCTATCCTTATCACCTGGACATCTTCTTTCACACACAGTTTTCATCATACTAGTAGCTCTTGAAGTACATTGAGTAAAATATCATTTTCCCTAGAAATCAATGAATATTAAAGAAAAATATCTCACTCTTCTAAAGATACCAAAATGTCAGCCTCTAATCTAACTACTTTCCAAGAGTTTTGATGAGTATGCACTCCAGAGAGACCTTATTTACAAAATGAGGCATTTCTAACACCTAGATCTCATCAAAAAACTAACAGTGAATGGTTTGTTTGTTTTCTCATCTGTTTTTGGAAATAGATTACACTTTCACTGCAGTAATTTTATCATAATTTTTATCATATACTTAATTGTTGTATTTGCTGAGTTTCAATTAAAAATAAATATTGTATTCCAGTGAATATAAACTGTTTCGTACTACTCTTTTTTAAAGTTAATTGTCTGTTTCGGCAGCTGTTTCGCGTGGTACAGCCTCTGCCACTTGCTGTCTCTGTGGGCGAAGCCTGCGGGTGACAGCTAGCAATGCAATATTTAGTTCATGCTTCCTATAGCTAGTGAAACTAAAACATATACTTCAAAGATGGTCTCTTGATGACTAGGGACCTATCTCGCTCAAACTACCGCAAGCACCCCGGGGGCCAATATACCAGCCTTTGGTGTCTAGATGAAAATTGTCACAAACTTATATATGGACCAGAGATTTCATGCTAATTACCTACTAAGTGAATATTCATTAGATTTCATCGCTGTAAAAAAGCAATCCAAAAGCATCATTTGGAGAAACTAAGATTTATCAAGAAAATAGTAGTAAGTTCCAAAAAGTAAAATAAAGATATTATGCTCCTGTAGTCACAATTGCATAATGCCACAAGCATTACAGACCTTGCACAGAAAGATTTGATTACAAAAAAATACTAAGGAAAGCCACATGATCTATTTTAAACTTCTACAAGTGAATGGAGTGTTGAACACAGCTCATGGAAATGCAAGGATGAACAGCTGTTACACACTCAAAGAAACCACACTCATCTATCTTTTAGGCACATAATCTCTGCCATCCTTGAATGCACAAGTGAATTTGGACTGTAGCCAATGAGAGTGCATGCATGTAATACAGCATCTAATATTAGTTTTGATCAAAAGAGAATTTTATATATTACGGAAATGATGCTCACCTTACAATGAAAATGCCTGCACGATAAAGAAAAAGATGGCTATAGGTTTCCATTGAAACTTGGTATATAAACATGATCCCAGAACTAGCACATGATTAATGGCCATGTAAACCAAGCTTGATAGTTCTTCAAATATGTTCTCTTTGTAACTTATTGCATCAATGACACAGAAATGCAGGCATCAGCTACTTGAGGTTGGTCAAAGAAAAGTTAAATTCACAATTAATGTTCCACGAAAATTATACTCCTTACTGATGGTAGGATAGAAGTAACAAGACCTGCTACCTTAATAGGGGAAATTTTTCTATAAAGAGAGGAATATAGCATAAGCACTACCACTCTGACCCATGTTGGTCAGCAGGTATGAGAACAACCTACGCAACAAGTAGAAACTCCAATCCTTTTCTCATAGACATTCTAAAAAATAACTTCAACATGGTCACATACAATTGGAGGTCACTACATGGTGGCCAATAAACTTGTAACTGTTAGTTGTATTTGAGCAAACAAGTGACATAATGTTTTTGATTGTCTTTTTTTTTTGTTCTCGTGGTTCTCATTGTTCTGAAATAAAACCAGTCTGTGCCTGCACGTCCAATGAATCGCATGTTTTTCTTTGCGTCCACATGAATTCCCAACAGTAACCACAGCACTCAATGAGTCATTGCAATAGCCAAAATCTTCAGATAGAATAACTCTTCAGCAGAGGTAATTTCTTGGATATCTCCTAATTCCTAACGAAACTTTAGATATGTACTAAGTTAAAGCCTTAGTTTAACTAGTTCAATATAGAAACTATTTTACACAAGTAAATGAAGAAGTTTAAGATTTATTCACTCATAATTTTTAGTTTTTGTTTCCATGCCTATTGCATGATTGGTCACTACCCTCCTAAGCATCATAAAATTCTCATTTGAGCCTCATCCTATGATGCAAAATTTTACAGATATTAACTGAGTACTTGGTAATTGTGATAACAACTTTGGCAAAAAAAGGAAATTTCATGTCTCAAAGATTTCAGAAATATGAAACCACGTTCCAAAATATGCAATGCCTTCCAAAATATAATTCCTAACATGTCCTGGTGGCCATCAGAGACTACATATAAGCTTGAGACTCTTCATACGATATTCATAAAAATATTTCAATTAATCCCAGATACAGAATATTGCTGACATACATTGCGTCAAAAAGATTACTGCTAAAATGTCCTGTTCTAGTCTCCACTCTCTCAGGATCTCACAATGGAAAAGCCAACAACTCTCACATAAACATGAACCAGGCTGTACGACTCTTCAAGTCAACAGTAACAACAACGTCTAGTCATTTCCATTGCCAATTTTTTAAAGAACAAAATGAACATTAGCCTTAAACTAAAGCATTGATCCTATGCGAATTCAATTTTGTCATACACACACCATTTAACTCAACTTTTTAAATCTAAAGAGGAATGGGAAAATCAATTACAGTAATGTGTAACACACATAAGCAAGTCTAGCATCCTAACAAAAAGAAATACCCCAAGTACCCAGGAAATTGTAGCAAATGTTTCAATGTAAAAACTACTATTCCATGGTTTCAAAAATGTATCACTTTCAAATATAAAACAGACTAATGTTGTGTGTTTGATTGGGTGCCACTATTTCCTAGCCGAGTGAGATAAGTGCATTCAATTATATGAGCATCTGAAGAGCTTGGCAAATCTTCCTCACTCCCTAAAAGCGGTCGTGGAACTTACAGGAAATTGCCTAATCATGAAATCAAGCCAAATCTTTAATATAATTATACTCTACTTCATGATGTGATTTCATACAGCCATTGAGAAAATATTAAGATACGGAGCATTTTATTCATAAGTGATTCATGTCAGAATTTTGCATAAATCAACACTACCACCTGAAGAGTTCTGATCCCAAAAGATAATTCACTCATAAAATAAAAATATTTGGACAGGGCTTCCTACTGCCAGAGATAAATTAATGCATAAGGGAGACAATGAAGTCAGTTTTGTACATAAAAAATACCAAATCACAATGATGAACACACATCACGCATTAATGTTGTCTGTCTTTCTCAGCAATAATTGTAATAAATGAAAATTATGATTTTTCCGTGGTCAGAGGCAAACATACAATGACAATTAAAACATATCGTTTGCAAGAACACTGAATAAAGATTCAGAATGGATAAATTTTACTGGGGAGTCCAACCTATTGCCAGATGTTGGTCTAAGAAAAGGGAATATTAGGAAGGATGCTCAGAGGAGGCCGACAACCACAAGTACTGCAACTATGGGTTGCACAACCGAAAAATATAACAAAGAGGCATGTATGAGCCTTTGATCCTGTTTCCTGATATTAATAGGCACAGAGTAGAAACATACCATGCAATTTTATACAGGGTATTTCTAAAAAAAAACTGAGGTACTTGATGGATTGTGGCAATGTGGCCTAAGGAGGGTACTCATTGTCCAACCAAACAACCAAGCCACAAGGCGAGAAGCAAATATTTGTTGGAAAAGAATAGAACTTAACACAATATGAATATTTGTTCGATAACTATCCAACGTACCTGTCTCTACTCTTCGGTAATGTAGCTACGCATACACACGAGAAATGGTTGCCTGTATTTGTTACAAAGAATTAATAAAAATGAAGGAGTAAGCCCGATAGAAGAGACACACAGATGCATACACATTGAAAAGTTTCTAAAACTGGCAGGCGACAAACTTCTCAGTAGAGTAACTACAACAAACCGAAAACTATGAATGAATCAATGCTTAACTTTCTCCATTCTCTTCAACGAAATACTTCCTATATTGGGCAACAGTTCAACTTAGGCTTTAACATGGAACATCTCTAAAGTTTCATTGGGAAATTGGAACAAAATGCCCAGAGCTTTAGGCAAGTAAGTCTACCAATGCTCTGGGCCTTACTTTCGTTTTCCGGGCGAATGGAAAAACAAGAGGACTGAACGTTACTATCAACAATTCGACCGAATACTTTCACTTCACACAAAAATATATGAGAAAGAGATAATGTAAGCCACATTTATAAAAATAGACAGATCTGCAGGACTGTAAACGTCTTAGGATCATACCTTATTATATACGAAGAAATAGGCTTCAATTGAAGATACTCGTCGATTGCTGCACCTTGTACTGAGATCACCACCTTAGAACCTCCATTCCCTGTCAGAAATAATATAAGAGCGACTATCATAAAATTGAGCTTTCGTAACTGAATTAATGCAGACGTGATTCACGTTCAAAACTGACTACCCCAACAAATAAAAAAACATCTTGACCCAAATCACATTCCCGAATTAATTCAGAAAAATTATTTTCACGCAAAAATCATACCGTACAAAACAACAACAACGGTTGCAACAGGCTTTAAAAAACAACACAACAACTAATAATATAATCAACGAATTTCTGAATTGGCGCGTTAAGCTTCGTGCACACTTACCGTAAGACAACTGATTTTAGTAGTAATCCATTTCATTTTTCCCAGTAACTGTCGGCGATGACCTCATTTGAGAAGAAAATTATGGGAAAGATAATTTAAGAAGTTATATACAAATAAATTGTCTGCATACTACTCGGGGAACCATTTCTACTCGTAAAAACCACAGACACTCCACGAACACATCTACAACAGTTCAACGTACCAGCGGAACTGAGAGCGAGAGCAGACAACTAGCCTCACTAACAGGTTCATGTAAAATATAGAAATAACGGAATTGTGTCCTAGATGCTATTTCTTCGCTTGCACATTGAGACATTTGTTTATTTACGAAGACCATATTACGTGACTTAAGCCACAAATGTGAATTTAACTAGTTGCTGCTTCATCAGCTAAGTGGAGGGGACTTTATCATAAATGTGTAGTCGATGATAGGGGTCGCTGTATGTTTGAGGCTAGGGTTTATTTTTCCGGAAATTGCTAACTTCGATTGCAAAAGGTTCATAAAAGCCTTGATCGTTTTTTTTACATTTATGTTACACGTTCAATTATTAAATTTGATTTCACAGCTTGTTTGCAATACATATGCATGTCTTCGAATTTCTTAAATGTCACAATCGATTTCGGTTTTCTCTGGAAGGGGGCGTGTAGTGATCAATTATGAAAATATATAAGAATGAGAGGCATATATTGTAGATTGTGGCGAAGAGTACATATATTATTAAGGTACTACGAAATATTACTGGCTTTGTATAATTACTTTTTGAAGTGATTAAATTAATCACACGCCTCTTAATACTCAATGGAGAGAAATGATGCTCATTCAAATATTTCACATGGTATAAGAGCACGAATTAAAAATATATTATTACTACTTTAATACAATTAAGATGAGTGATTATAAGAATTCAATTAACAGGGAAATTTTCAAACTAGTATTCCTGGGGTGTGACGTTGGCGCATGCATCATTATGAAGCGACGTGCTCAAGGTCTCGTATGAATAGTGTTTCATTGGACGCATACCATCCACTTTCCTTCACGAAAGAAAGAGCGCTGTCTGTGTACGCATGCACCACCTTGACATGAATTCGTCGCTAGTCGTCTGAGCGAACTAAATGGAATAAGGTTTTTTTGTAAAAAAAAAGGCATTTACGTTTATCATTCTATGCTAACCATTTGCTATCCCTGAAAGTCATGCGTCGAAGGACTGTGTATATTTAAAAAGTTTGTTCCACCCGGCAACACCCGAAACAAAAACTAAATTATCTACCAAATTGAGAATATTTGCGCCCGGAAGACTTGCGCTGTAATCTGGCTGTTGCGTTGCCTCCTGGCAGATTCAGACGGGTGGCTTACTGCGCCATGCTCTAGAGCCAGAGGCAATGCATAGGGAAGAGGTGTTTCCCCAAAGCGCTCAGGGCCCACGGTGATGTCTTAAAAAATACTTAATTCCTTCCTTCTGAGAAAATTTCTGGATATTTTTCACTCCATGTCTATAATCTATACAAAAGCCAAGGTCTGAGGGGGGATGCCAATCGTGAGCTATGGAGAAAACGGTTGTATCGATTCAGTTGGTTTTAGAGTCATTTTTGTTCGTATTAAGGTGGTTGGAGCGAGTTCATTTTTGCACAGATTTGCGTGATATTTTGTATACGTGTACCAACTAGAAATATGTATTGATACAAGCGACAACATAACATGTCTCCGATTTGTTTTCTCTGCAATTAGCTTCTAGAACACGTAGCCTTCAGACACTAGACATTTATTTCGAAATAATTCGGTGATATGGGTGCCGATTTTCTCATAAGCACGATAACATACGTTTTGAAATCAATGAATTTAGCCTCATTTCAATGAAAAATATCTTACTCTTCCAAAGGTACCAAAATATCACTCCCTTACCGAACTACTTTCTGAGATTTTTTTGACAGTTAATACAACCCTTTTACATGGGAAATGCAATGTATAGATGTACACATTCCATTTCCCATGCATCGATTCTCTCCAGAGAGACCCTATAAAAAAAATGAGGTGTTTCTAAAGCCTAGATCTCGTCAAAAAATTAACTGGGTGTAGTTTATATGTTTTCTTAAATATTGTTGACGATTAATCACATTGTCACCGTAGAAAGTTTTCAGTATTTCAAAAAACCTTCCGTTGCGGAGGAGTTTGGAACGTGCCGTGTGAAAAAAGAAGTCAACTCAAAGACTTATGTGGATATTTTGATTTCATACCCATTTCATTACTTAGTGCAATAATATACTTGTATACGAATGAAAATTCATACAAAAGTATATTATTGTACTATTAATAATGCAGTATTTAATAATAATATTTACGGTGAATCGCTTGTATTATTAATTTGTAATATTTATAAAAATTAAGCTTTGACCATCACTATCTGTGACCAAATATAATTGTGATGAAACTCATTTTGCATTTTTTTCTATAATACAAATGCCATGAAACCCACTTCAAAAAATCTACCTCCAAGTTCATTTTACAGTCAGCTTAGTAAATGATCTGGGCTCCCAAGAAAACCCGTACGTGTACAAAGGCTTTCCAGCCATTATTCTAATTTAAAACACCTTAAATTTAAAAAAATATCCGCAATCAATTGATTAAGTGCCGAAAACCAATAACATTCGATTTCTTGTCCTAAGAAACCGTTAGAAATGGTAATACTCTAAAATTCAATCATTTCCAGACTTTCGTCCAACAATGCATGCTCGAGGAACCACTGTGCGCCGTAAATCCAAGTCATCGCAATGCTTTAACTGAGTCGAATAATGTAAATATAATTTTTGCAATATTTCATAATGTTAAATTATTGCTACCGTATAAATTGACGTACTTAGAAAAATGAATTCCAAGAGTTTTTTTTAACTAGGATGAAAAGTGATTAAAATGAGCACTCAACGACTTTCAACACGCGCTCCATGCCTTATATTAGGTGTCTGGAGGAATATCCGAATTTCCAGTTTCGACTCGTATAGATTGTTGATTAGTAAAAAAAACTTTAATTGAAACTCATGAGTCCCATGATAAAATTGCATATACACAAGATGAACTTGACTACCGTCGAATACGAGGTCTGTTCAAAAAGTTCCCGAACTTCATTTATTACAAAAAAAATACTTCACTAACAAACTATTGGTCAGGGTCCCCTTCAAAGTAGTCTTCTCCCCAACGTATACACTTATCCCAATGGTGTTTCCACTTCTTGAAATAGTCCTGAAACGCTTCTTCCGGAATGCTCATAAGCTCCTCTGCCGAATTTTTCTCTATCTCTGAAGTGGTGGAAAATCTCTTTTCTTTGAGCGGAGTTTTTTGTTTGGCGAACAGGAAAAAGTCACACGGGGCCAGGTCTTTGAGTAGTGTGGGTAGGGAAGCACAGCGGTCTTGTTTTTGCCTAAAAACTCACGAGTTCTGAGAGACAAATGAGCCGGCGCGTTGTCGTGGTGAAAAAATTACTCGTCGCTCCTCCAAATTTCGGACCGTTTTCGACTGATTCTCTCTCTTAGGCGTGTCATAACCCCCAGGTAGTACTCCTTTTGACTGTCTGGCATTTAGGTAGGTATTCGTGATGCACAACCTCCTTTGCATCGAAAAAAACAGTCAACATCACCTTGACATTCCAGCAAACTTGTCGAGCTTTTGTGGGGCGGGGGGATGTTTCACCAATCCATTATGAAGATGCACTTTTTAATCAATGTCATATTCATAAATCCACGACTCATCATCTCTTATGATCCTGGAGAAGAAGATTTCATCCTCTTCAGCTCGATCAAACAGTTCCTTACAGACTTGAAATCGATGTTGTTTATGGCCTGCTGTCATCAGGCGATGCACGAATTTGGCGGCGGCTCGATACATCCTCAATTTTTCAGTTAGGATTTCATAGCATGAACCAATCGAGATGCTGCACTCTTCTGCAAGTTCCCTGACAGTCAAACGTCGATTTTCACGAACGAGATCGTTCACTTTCTCGATCAGTCGACGTTGATGGTCTTCCGGAACGCTCGTCCACTTCCACTGATTTCCACCCCTTTTTGAACCGGGGAAACCACTCATAACACGCGGTACGTTTCACACTAAGAGTAAATACAATATGATATACTCTGATATTTATACGACTGATATTTACTCTAAGGTTGCACAGCATCCTCACCATATGCCTTGGTAATTAACTCAAACGTTTTTGTGAAGGATTTGCAGAGTTTCATACAGAATTTCACAGAACAACGCTGCTCCTTCAAAGAGCTCATTTCTGCGGATCCGATTTTTTGCCGCACTCCACGAAAACCCTTTCACATAAACGGCCGTAACTAAGAAACCAAACAATATATCAACAAAGTGATTATAGGCGATTATTTGGGAAGTTTTTGCGGACACAACGCTTCCATGTGGATTAAAAAATAACCAATTGGAGGCGCGCTATTAAAAAAGTTCGGGAAAATTTTGAACAGACCACGTACGTTGCCCTTATGCCATGCTTCCATTACACTAGTTAGCGCTGACGCGAGTTAAATTTTGTAATGGAAATAAAGTTCTGTATTAGGTCTGGTAGGTCTAGTCTGGTAACACAGAACTTTAAATGGAAACGCTAGTTAGCGCCAACTGTGGTTGGAATTCTAACCATGGTTGGCTGACTTCAGTTACTAAGTATCTAGGGTTAGAAATCGTAATGGAAACCCTAGTTCAGTGGTTATCAGCAAGAGACGAACGTATTTCACACTCACGACCCCCGAAAAAAATTCTTTCATGAAGAGATATAGCTAAGCATGCAGGTATATTCCAAATTTCATGTAACAAAGTATGTCCTAGTAATCGAAATAAATTTTTAGAGGGTATTTCATAATTCGAATTATGAAATTGCTATGGAACCGATATGATGATATCGGTTCCATAGCAAGTAAATATAACATTAAAATAGCAGTGAAGAGGCGAGTGATACTGTAGAAATGCAATAGCTTATGAAGTTTTTCCATTATCCTTCGGAAACCTTTGACATGTTTCAAGTTAGTAATTTTCCTTACGCTTACAGCAATCGATGAAATCCTCCTCTTTGAATTAAAGGATATCAGTTCGAAAGAATCAGAATGAAAGAATACGATCACATATGCAATCTGCGACTGTATTACAAACACCACAAACGGCCTCTAGGTAGGCGACTGTAGACTGGTCGAGTCGTGATGTTAATTTACTTTCTGAACAACATTTTCCTGTAAATTTTGCACTGACTTAGCACTTATTTGGAAAAGAATTCCTAAGCAACCAAATGATCGCAACGTCATGCTTTACCGGTCTAACAAGAGTGACATAACCAGCACCATAGAGGTAGATGGCGATGGCCAATGCTAGAAGCTATGACGTTGGCGTGGCCTGTCCGCCATCTTTCTTAACCCCGATTTTCCTTCAGCGCTTACCAGATGACGCAATAATTTTGCAATCTTACGATGTTTTCGTAGTAAACTCTTAGAAATCAGCATGAAGTAACTTATTTACAATGCATTCTCATAACATGTATACTATTATTTATTAAAATCGATGATAAACCGAATTTCTGGTGAAATGAAGTAGAATCCAAAGTACTAAGTAGTCAATAAATGTCTCAAGAGTTATTTGCCTTAAATTTCAAACAGATGGTGGATATTCCTCCTCTACACCCACTAAATCACCCATTCCGTCGTGCTATCCATAGGAAAGTAAGGGGAGAGTGGGGTTAAACAATATGGTAGTTATTTCAGTTCGACGCTACAGTTCGATGATGTAATACCCTCAATCTATCTACCTCAATGACCTGAACGAAACATGTATCAATAAAATTAATACAAAAATTTATAATGCATTGCATGACTGGAAATTAATCCCGTCATTTTTCATGGTTTACTCACTTGTTTCAACAATAAAATATGTTAGTGTAGTACTACAAAATATACGACTTTAATTTGGCTGGAGTGATTGCTTTGAAAAAATTAATTTTCTACCTGTCTCAATTTTTCCACCACGGAAATATTGCCTAGCCCTATTCCACGAAAAGAAATGAAGCACTTCAGTTCGCCTTTATTCTATAGGTCTGCTGTGGTTTTCATAATAGAAACTTTTCACACGACGTTCACATCCCATGCCAACTAGACGACCCAGTTAAAAATATTTGGACTGTATTACTGCTCAGTACATAACTGCTCTGTAAATGCTCTGAAACTGGTCAGTAACAGCTGAAACTGCCCTGAAACTGGTATGTAACTACACTGAAAGACTAACATCTCATCTGGAAATGGTCTGTCACTGGTCTGGATTTGAAGCACCTTTAAACTCCAGACCAGATGGAGAGGGCGCTTGTTATAGTGGTCAATACTAAAAGCTGTAACGTGGACGTGGCCTGTCTGCCATCTATGTTAACCATGATTAGCACTTACAGGCTGACGCACAAATTTCACAATTTTACGTATTATTTATCGCTAACTTACTGGAAATCAGCATGTATTTACTTCTTTACTATGCATTCTCCTAGCTTAATTATATTTTAAATTTGAAATAACAATGATCCGCATTCCCGGTGAAAATGATGGTAAAATCGGGTGTAATTCATAGTAATGAGTAGCCTTTTTATGTTTCAAGAGTTCCTTGCCTTAAATTTCAAACAGATGGTGCATACTCATGCTATATATTCGCTAATTAATCCATTCCGTCGTGCAAACTAAAGGAAAGTAAGGAAAAAGCAAGGGCAACCTGTTAATTTGGTGGTCGGGCAACAGTTCGACGACGTAATGCCCTCTGCATCTACCTCAATGATGGCATATGATCGTAAAAACATTGTTCAAGTTTCATTTCTTTCTGTCTTTAGAGAAGGATTAAAAAAAATATTCTCAGCGTAATTGTGATGCTCGCCCAAATCGAATATTCCGAGTTTGGTATTTTAGCTCAGCGTATTGACCTCGAGTCTCTTGCAACTCCCTATCTAGCCCTTCCATCACCTGGAATAGAGGCCGTTTTACACGAGGAATTTCATTTCACAATCTAGTGCACGCACGAATTAATTAATTCATTAGTCGTTCAATCCTAAGATTGGTTGACTGCAGGCCTCCACCCTTCCCTATCTAATGCTAGTTCCCTTACCTCCTGGTATCTCTTCCAATGTACTCCCCTCGTGATATGGCCCATGAACTCATTCCATGGGTCTTCCTCTGGGGACTTTTCTCTCTATTTTGCCTTCAACTATGTTCTTCACAAACCCACTGTGCCTCAGGGTGTGTCTAATCCATCTGGTTCTTATTTTCTGTTTAGTGTTCTATATGATCTTTCCTCATCAATTCTCCTGTATATTTCATCATTTCTTATTTTTTCCGTCCATTTTATCTTCAGCATTTTCCTCCAGCTTCAGGTTTCGAAGGCTTCTAGTCTTTTCTGGTCAGCTTTTCCTATGGTCCATGCTGCCGATGCATAGAGTGCTACGCTCCACACGAATGTTTTCACATACTGTTTCCTGGTTTGTAGTCCTATCTTCATTGAGAACAGCAGATATCTTTTCTCCCATGAACGCCTCCTTAGCTTGGACTATTCTCCGCTTGATGCCCGTTGTACTTCTTCCGTCCCACTCGATGGTGCTTTCGAGAAAGGTGAAGGAAACCACTTGCTCCAATTTCTCCCCTCTCAGGTTGACTTTTACACTCAGCTTCTCTATTCCGCACACTCTCTTATTCATCTTCATGTTGTATTCTTGGAGAACTTCAGCATTGATAATTGTGCCGTGCAAAGCAAAGAACTGCAAGAATGCATGCGTGGGTGAAATGGCAACCGACGGGAAAATAACCCGTGCTCTGTTTCCTAGCCTGCGGTCTTGTAATTTCTGTCCATCTAATTGTGCAATAATACGTCTCGCTTAGAACGGCCCTAAGGTAGTTGGTACGATTTTCCCCACGAGTATTTTACCTAGAAATTAATGAATTTGTTTTCTCTTTGAATGAAATTATCTCACCCTTCCAAAGATACCAATCAATCATCTCCTTACCGTACTACTTTCCCAGATTTTTGAGAAAAAATACCAGCCCGTTTACACGGGAAGTGGTACGTGTATGCACTCCAGACAGACGTTAAAAAATAAGGAACGCCTAACACCTTGATCTCGTCAAAACTGACAGCGAGCAGTTTGTATGTTTTCTAAACAGTTTGTGATGATAAGCCATATTGCTACCGCAGTAATTTATACTGGAACAAAAAAAACCTTTTGTTGTCACGGAGTTTTAAATCTACCGCGCGAAAAAAGGATTCAAAGACTTATATAGATATTATTACTGAATTACTTATCATTTCGGTCATATGAAAGTATATTATTGCACCATTAATAATGCAATATTTAATTAATGCTTCCTACAGCTTCTGAAATTAAAACGTGTAATTCGAATATACTCTCCATTATGGAACATATAAGGGAACTACTGTAAACACTGTACTCCACTGTAAATACACTCATTCCGAGATACAAATGCTAGAGATATCACCCATAAACTACCTACGGCTTATAATCTCTAATATATACCGGTATTCGTACGCCTTATAATCTCTTCATCTGTATTTAATTCACTTCAACGAATTACATTTTTCGGTGAGGAGTCCTCATTGCCCGCCACGTATTCAAGTTGTGGCCCAACAGGAGCGAAATGGCATCTCTCTTTCACTTTTTCATCCGAGGATATTCCTACTGTTCGCTTGATATTTCCTATTTTCTATAATGCAGCGCCGTTAATGTTCCATGTTTCTGGAGGTCCGAGGATGCGGTGTGTCCCTGGTATTTGACTTCATCTGACTCCTTTATAATGTACAGTAAAGCGTCAATAATCCAGACGTCAAAAATCCGGACCGTCGATAATCCAGATTCACATCCGGCGACAAATAAGTTGAAATGTACATATTTGTCAAAAGCGTGGATGAAAGACGCATGACAGTATATATCCTTAAAATAGTACCTAATAAGTTCATATTAATCAATAGTTTTATTCATCTGCTCTCATTATTTAGCTACAGTACTAAGTGAATTACTGTTTTTGCGGATAATAGCAAAGTTTCTTTAAATGTTTAAGGCATCAAACGGCCTTCTTTTGATGAAATTGCCATGAAAAAAATTCGGCCTGGACCGGGAATGAACCAAGGACCTTTGGTTTGCCTATTTCATGGATCTGTCCGAAAATTCGGACTTTCGGATAATCCGGACTGGGTCCGGTAACAATTGATACGGATTATCGACGCTCTACTGTAGTAGTCGCAGTGGTGCTATGACATCAACATCTACATCTACGTGATACCCTGCGAGCCACCACGAGGGTGTGTGGCAGGGGGAAGATCACCAACCATGCACTGTTGACATTCAACTAGGATATTTAATGAAGGCATGCTAGATAATAGGGTCACATGGTTAGTATCTACATAATAAGAAAGAGATTAATGGTTGTTATTATATGCATCATGCACTACAGACTACTCTAACTATATTTCACCTACATATCCCTTTGCTACGCTGCCTATTGCTCTCTCTTATAGTACGCGGGAAAAATGACATTTTTAATCTATCGGTACGACAATCTATCTCTCTAATCTTGTTAATATGATCAAACCTAACATAATACGCAGGGGTTCTTAATATATATCTAAAGTCATCTGTGAACAAATCGGTTTCCAATTTACTTAAAAGGTTGAACCTAAATTTTAACCTGCGTTCTGATAGTAATTCCCATCCTAGTTCTTCTATTACACTCGTAACACTTATGCAATTATCATAACGGCCTTTAACAAACCTAGCGGATTCACGCGCTCTAATTCTTTTATCATACCTTCCTCGTACGGATCCCATATACTAGCTGCATATTCTAAATGAGGCCTGACAAGTGTAAAATAGCTTCTCTCTCATACTCTCTCATCGCATTTGCCTAGAACCCTTTTTACGAATCCTAATCTACGGTTTGCTACACTAACCAGAACATGAGTGTCGCCATATGCCACTCCGCTCTTCCTGGTCCGCCACTTGATTGCAGCTCTATATGTGAGGAGCCAACAAGGTCTTCGTCGCATATTAGGAGGATAAGAGTAAGGAGGTTAATGGTAATGGTTTTAGGGATAAGGAAGATACAGATGAGGATGATGAGGACCTTGGACGCGATGTGGTGGTTGGGCAGCGGCAGTATGTGCTGAGTGCGTTATGGCGAATGGTCGTGTCTTCCCTTCGGGGATTCTTATATTAGTTATGTATTAGAGTGTTGCATAGTATTAATAAATGTAGTGATGATCCTGAGAGTTCGGCGTTATTCCTGTTGGACCGCTCGACCCGACACTCATATCTATGTGTTGTTGTTTTTTTCAGTCCTACAATAATACCCTTCCTGTTTCATAGATATGGCTTTAACTCTAAACGAAATGTGACAAGGGGTCAAAAAATTTTAACATTTAATTTTTCTCTTGCTTTGCCATTTCTTCTACCACAAAATTCACAAAAATAATTTTCTGGCGTGAAAAAGAAGCTTTTTTTATTTTCAGTTGCAGTTCTTGTCCACTGATGTGGCTGCAAACTTTCTCTTCGTCATTTTCCCTTGTGGAATCCAACATTCAAATGTGGCGGTGTAAATAGTGTCTCTTTATTTGACCCAAGATCTACATAGTACTCTACTAGCCACCTCAACGGGAGGGGTTGAGTTATCACCGGTATTCAATGTAATTTAACCTCAAAAATTGACGAAACTACTACCATTAATGTAGTAACTCCACTATAGGTTTAATAACACGACCCGGGTTTCGACACTTCGTGTCATCTTCAGGTCTGACCTGTCACCTGAAGATGACACGAAGTGTCGAAACCCGGGTCGTGTTATTAAACCTATAGTGGAGTATACCAAGTTTTATTTAAGTTACTATGAATTACTTCCACGAAGTCAAGCCTGGAACCATTTCCTTTGTGACCATTAATGTATTTGTAAGAACCAACAAATATTTTTCAAAAGGATAACTTTCACCAACATGAACCACACAATGGGTATGATACCAATGCTACAGAAACTACAGCTATTAAGGTTGATTCCTTCTTTCGGGTTTTCCGCCGCGTTGGTTCATGTTGAGGACAATATTTCGCCGGCTGTCCTGCTGGCTTCTTCAGGTCCATGTAACCAGGGAAGGTCCTGAGGATGCCAGCAGGACAGCCGGCGAAATATTGTCCTCAACATGAACCAACGCGGCGGAAAACCCGAAACAAGGAATCAACCTCTATCAAAGCCCCGCGGAAGCCTTCATCAGAACTACAGCTATTACGCCCATTCTACTATAGTTGTAAGCCGTGATACTTAAGCCGTAGCACTTAAGACGTAAGGATTTACTTACAGCAAACATTCTTCAATGCTGAAGTAAGCCGTAACAGATCGACATGGATATCGAAGACATATGAGTGTCTGAATAGTGTTTGCGAGTCATGGAATTGCTTATTCATTGTGTGTGAGGGTTTCGAGAATAGTTTATGAGATTTTTACTGTAATATCTAAAAATATCCGATATTAATCTCTGACCTCAAAATTGTTCTGCTAAAGGAGTGGGCCGTGATTGACACCGACTGTAATAATGACGCGCTCTGATTGGCTGACATTTCGCCTGCCGTAAGACGTACGCCGTAAAGATGAAACTTATGCCCATTCTACAATGGACGTAAGCTGTAAACCGTAAGAGATGCGCAAGGTCCTGCCGTAAGCCGAAAGGCCCTTCCATTAGGAAGATGGTCTAGTCCCATAGCATCAGAGCAAGATGCCCTGATGACTATGGACGACTCGTTCATCGAAACGTCAACCAAGATGGAGATTTTGACCCGGTGGAAAGCCGAGTAACCTTTACGGCTTTCGTCTTACGACAAGCGAAATGTTAGCCAATCAGAGTGCGCCGTTACTAAAGCCGCTGTCAGTCACGGCCCACTGCTTCAGCGGAAGTACTTTTGAGGTTACAAGGTTTTTAAAATCTTCTCTCGGATATTTGCCAATATCATGGAGAAAATTTTAGAAACTGTTTTTGGAACACTCACATACAAAGAATATGCAATTCCATGACACGCATAAACTTATTCGACTCTCATTTGTCTTCGATATCCATGTCGACATTTTACGGCTTACTTCAGCATTGATGAACGACTGCCGGAAGGAAATCCTTACGTCAAAAGTTCTACAGCCGACGTCCACTGTAGAATGGGCTTCAACCATATTCCGAACGGTAACGGCTTACGGCAGGGCCTTACGGCTCACTTACGACTTACGTCCATTGCAGAATGTGCTTCAATGTATTTTTCTACTCCCTACCAACATAAACGCTCAGAGACACAAGAGCCATGCAGGAAACATTCGAAACGTGATTAGACTTCTGCGATACAGGTTGGGGAGCATTCGGGAGCAAATCAACAAATTATCTGCACTACCCATCGACTATCCTGGTTTATAGTCTAATTGGCAGCCATTATGATTTCTCGTCGATCGTCGAAAAATGTCATTTTTAAACTGTCAGTTCTACAGCCTATTCCGTTTAGTTTTTTCTCATGATCTGATCTACCGTGGTATTTATGGATCTAACGCATTGTTAACGCCCTAATAAAATTAACTGGTTGGGAATTCACGCAAAAGATAAGGTCTAAAATTTAATCGACGGTCTGACAGTCATTCCCATTCAAGTCTTAGCAGAAGTTCAGTAACATCAAGAGAGCCGGTCATTCAGGCGTTATGTTATTTATGTGCGTAGTTCCCATCCTTAGAAAATCCATACAATAGAGACGCAGAGAAGAGAAATGTCTTCGGAGCGACCCGTTGGCGTGAGACGTCAAGAGAAGACAAGACCGCCAATACTGCCTGTGGCACACAGGTTACGGTAGTTTGAGCGAAATATCGTTTTACCTAGAAATCAATGAATTTGGTCTCATTTTAAAGAAAAATATATCACCCTTCCATTAACATAAAAAATCCGACCCCATGCTACATTACTTTCCGAGATATTTGCCAAAAAATACCAGCCCTTTTATATGGGAAAAGGTACGAGTACGCACTCCAAAGAGACCTTTTATTAAAAATGTGGCATTTCCTACACTTAGATCTCGTCAAAAAATCAACTATTTTTGAAAATTGATCACGTTATCACCGCAGTAAATTCTTCAGGATCACAATAAACCTTCTGTTTTGATGGAGTTTCTAACGTACCGCGTGAAAAAAATGAGTCAAGTTAAAGATTTATTAATATATTTTCATTTGATTACTTACAATTTCTGCCATGTAAAACTATTTATTGCAAAATTAACAATGCAATATTTGATTCGTGTCTCACAGTTGGCGAAATTAAAACATATATCGAATATGGTCTCAATAATGATTAGGGAACTATCTCGTTCGCACTACTTAAAAATGGCACTTTTAAAAGTAAAATAAAAACAGAATTTGGAGTCATTTATGCGAATTTGAAATTTCAAAAGAATATTTATTATCTGACTGAGAATTGCTGACATTCCCGACTGAGAAGACGTCGCTAGAAAATAATTATTCACGTTCATTTCTGCTTATTTAAAACTTCTGATATGCCGTGGGGAAAACGCATACATAACATATGCGGAACTGCATTAAAGAAACTAGGTGTTGTTAAGCGTATAATAGGAAGGACTTCGGATTAAAAAGTAAAAGAGAGATGCTACTTCGCTCTGGTTAGACCACACCTCGAATATGTCGGGAGCATTTGGGACCCTGGTCGTAAAGATTAATAAAATATAACTAAAAGCTGCGCGCTTCATTTAAAACTGCTACGAGCGAACATATTGTGTTTCACCACTTTTAGAGGGATTAAGGTGGGAGCCCCTAGAGACTCGGAGGCCACACACTAGGCTTAGCTTGCTTGAGAAATTCAGAACTGGTGTTTTTCAGAGCGACAAAGAGTTTATTATCATGATGCCTCACTACATCCATTCCATACTACTCCAGATCTGACAGAAGCGCTACACCCACAACGCTAATTTTCTGTGTGACACCTGCACTCTTAGGTTGACGCACCGATCTACCTTCCCAAATATTTAAACCAAATGACCCTGCACATCTTCAGTCTGCTCATACCAGTCTGTATCGATTCGCGGTTATTCGGAGTACGGGTTTGTGTTGACAGTTGAGGTGGATGGAGAGGACATTACGTAATCAAATTGTAGCCTGACAACCGAAATAACAACCATATTGGTTATTCCTCCTGTCTAGAATGGACGAATAATCGGATGTAAAGCAAGAATATCAACCATATGTTTGAAAGTTTAGGCAAGTAACTCCAGAAACATATATTGGGGTCGTAATGCTATGTATTATACTCGATTTTATAATAGTTGATTATTGATTTAAACACATAAATGATACGTGCAAGTAGAATGCGTTTTAAATAAGTAAATACATGCTGATTTCTCGTAGGTTATCAATGAAAAGGTTGGAGAGTAAAGCCAATAACTACGTGGGCGATGACCAGTTAGGGTCCCGGAAGGGAAGGTCAACTCGGGATGCGATTGCGGTGATGAGAAAACTTATAGAAAGAAACATACACTACGTTTACCAATCGAACTCAGATCGATATGATCTCGGACCGATCTGAACATTATAAGCCAGTTAACTCGGATCGCCCGTTTTACCAAAGTGAAATCCATTAAAATATCGATTTGAATTGGTTCATAGCGATTTGAAATCTCAGACTGGCAAAGAAAGCGGTCCGAGTTAGCACGCTTCTCTAATCGATCTCGCTAGCCCGTCGCGTTTACTGTACCGAGCTAAACCAGCTAAATCGATCTGAGTTCAGTTGGTAAACATAGTGATAGAGTATAACTAGGATGTTTTCGCATGATTTATAGGTTTTTAAAAAGCTTTTGACTGGGCGAATTGGAATAAACTAACGGAGATACTCGGGAAAATGGGAATAGATTGGCGACAGGAGAATAATCTGAAACTGATATATGACGCAATGGGCACAGGTGAGGGCGGGTGACGGTGAATCAGGATAGGCTACTATAGGTCGAGGGGTAAGGCAAAGGTGCCCGTTGTCGCCATTGCCTGTCAATATTTATGCTATGGAAAAGGTAAGACAGGCAAAGGAAGAACTTGAGATTGGGATCAAAGTAGGAGGGCACCTGATAAAGTTGGTTAGATTCGCGGACGATCAGGGGTTGGTTAGTGGGTCTTCTAAGGGACTGCAAGCCTTGGTAAATGATTTAGAGATGCAGTGCGGGATACTCGGAATGAAGATAAAAAACAAGAAAACAAAAGTCATGAGATTCTCTAGGACAAAGAAAGCGAGGCTGGTGATTAAAGTTGGAGAACACAAACTCGATGGAGGAGATGCGTAAGCTTCAATTGCTGAGTTTTAAAGTCATTTTCGGTGGATAAATGCCATTTTTCTGAGCTGGTGAAAGCCGTCAATGGATAAGCTCATATATCACTAAAAATACACTATCTCGGGCAAAACATTGTGTGGGGAAATAATTTTGCTCGGAATGGAACCAACATTGTTTGTGTTATTTTTTACTCTAGTACGATTCTTATCCCCTAAAATAAATAAGTTTTTCTAAAATTTAATAATTGTTAAAGAAGGAATTTTTTGCCTATTTCGCTGGCTAACCTTGAAAATTGCAATTGATTCGGGTGGAATAAATACAAGCATTTCGACTTTCACAAGTTTTATTTCATTACTATTAGTACCGGCCATTTCATTATTAGTATTTTTTGCGTTTCCATGGTAACTGCAAAATGCATCGGACTAAATGTTTGCGTTAACATTGCTTGATAACGGAGTATCCACTACCCCTTGTTCATAGGAAAGAATACCTGGTAAAAAAGACATTTTCAAGAAATGTTTTATTGTTTAAAAAAATACTCTAAAAAGTACAAAATGATGTTTTTCTGAAAACATCCGGTTCTGCGTTTAACTAAAAATAAAACCATCGGACGCCACCGTTAAACAGTATTAAATTTTTAATTTAAGTGATCAAAGGCCACGGTCTAATTAATATATTACAGTTGTAATGTAATTGCTTTGGCCAAAAGTTTTGACAAAAACACTGAGCCCGTTTTAGCATTCCTAGAGGCATAGTGGTAGACAGACGGAAGTAGGTCATTTTTTACTCACAAGATATGACATAGAAAAACGAGTGAAATTCAATAAAATATTTTTAAAATGGGTTAAAATCATTTAAATCTGCCTCTTTCTGAAGAATAACATTTACATTATGAACCGCTGGGTACACGAAGACGATCCATCCAATAGAAGATGGTCGGGGAATGAAGGTTTATTGGGGCCCAGTGAGCCCCCAAGGACATGGTCACTAAACACTGCCAAGCGCTCTTGTCTCCCTTTTCAAAAAAGAGCGACGGTTAAAAACCTAATGACTCCTTTGTATTGGGAGCGGGCAGTTTGGCTTCAATTGACAGACACTCCCTTGATTGGTAGTCCACGATACTCAGCGGAAGGCGCAGCTCATCAAAGGCTATTGTCTATTGGCCGATGCCCTTAGCTCTCCCTTCAATCCCTCCCTTCAACACCCTTCAATTCTACGAATCGTTTATTATCTTTCACTTTTAAAAAAGTATGCTATGTGTCCACTAGTCAAGAAATAGCTACATCTACGAAATATCGTGGACGCCACCAATAGGGTGAGTGGCACGGGGGAATCATCCAATAGTAACAAATTGATCCATTCATACAAACCAAAATGTGTACCAATCAACTCTGTAGATGGCAACTTTCGTGCATAAAGGTACATAAATTACAACCATGGTGGCCTCTCAAGAATCAAGCAATATTTAATATTTCGACCGGATTAACTTACATAGGTTTAATGCAGTTGTGAGATATGGAGGATGCTTACTTTGACACCGTCACCCACATGTATGAAATAGATTACAATCCACCACTACGGTGTGTGGCATGGGGTGATTCTACGCCAGGTATGCGGCACTCATCCCAGTCCAAATCAGAACCACGCACGCTCCCCCAACGTTGGGCGTAAACCAAAAGGCAGTCAGGACAACAGTGCGCGGTCAGATAAGGAACTCGGAGAAAGCTACGTAGACGAACATGCTACCACGCAACACTAGTTATGTTGCAACTCATGGTTAGTATTGTTATTAATAAATAGTCCTGCACGGTATTAAACCATGCACAAAGCTAAATCATACCGGAAATTTTATTCAGGGTGAGTTGTTCATAATGATAGTAAGATATTGAGCACAAATGCAAAACCTACTTAACTTTGTGAGAGTCAAAGTTTCATTAAACCGATCCGCCGCAACTATTATGGTCCCTTATTGTGCATGGAAAAGATGATATATTAAATCTACCGGTTCTGCAGTCTATTTCCTTAATTTTACATCTCCGAACGTATCCACCGTTATCTACTTTGGTTATAGCAAATTATGTCGAACGTCCGACAAACAATAATCTACGTCAAACTTTCGAAAAAGATTTAATCCAAAATTTCCCCTTCGATCGGATGGAGGTTCGCACCCTAATTCCCTCAACAATCCAGTAACACTGCTGAGTTCATCCCAAAAAGTTTTAACAAATCTTGCTGCCCTCCAACTGTAATCGAGGTACACCTGAAACCAATCCTAATTCTTAAGGGTTCCATATACTAGCGGCGTACTCCAAGAGAGGTCTCACGAGTGAAAAATAACATCACTCCCTTACTTTCTCGTCACATTTTCATGATATTCTATCAAATAAAGCACAATTTACGATTTTCCTGGTTGCAAATTTCCCGTATGTGCTTCCCTCAGGACAAATACCGAGTAAGAATTAGATATTAATTATTTCGTATTAGGCAGGCACAGGAAAGATGACAGCGGCACTGAGATTTTAAATACCTGGGCAAGAATTTACCTGAGGGGAAGTGGAAACATTATAGACTGACTAACTTTTATCAGGTGTTTACTTAAGCCAAAAGGTGGGAGAAAAGAAGCGACAGGGTTAAAAACCAAGCAGAACAGCGAAAAATGATAATAACTTATTTATTAGACCTTTAGAGCAAGGAAAAGGGTCAGATCATAAAGCGTAAAAGTTATTACTAATACTCTTTGTATTAACATTATTTTTTCAACGGACGTCACAAAATTCTCATCCAGCAAATAAAGCACTATAAATTGCTTATTTCATTGTTCATTAACCTGTGTTAGTTTCATCTATAAACTAAAAAGTAATCCCTTGCATTGAAGCTACAAAGCATGCATGCTGTTCGTAAAAATAATTACACTAAATTTCTTTTCTGTTTATTATGTTCATCATTTATTCTGCCTTATAAGCCATCTTAATTCCAGATTTTAAAAAGGAAGGTAGTTCATAAAAACCACACATGATTCATTAACGTTATAGATAATGTGAATTTCTCGTGCCATGGTCCAAGGTCACGGAACAGAATACCCGTTTCAAAACCTAACAATGAAGCTTTTCGGAGATCCTTTAATTATTGTGCTGTGTGTGCTAAGACGTTTCACCTCCTACCGTTGAAAAACACACAAACACAGGGGTTTTCCTCCACGTGGATATAAAACGACAGAAGAGCGGCAGACTGGCACTGCCCACCTAGAAGTTCTGCCATTGGCGATTGCTGGATCCCGCAAAAGCTGCTGGTAGTGGATCCTTTACACCCCCATCCCATACACTTCACCCCCCCCCCCCGTTGACAAGAAAATACGCGCGTAGACGCGCAGAGGAATACATTCCGATTCGTATCGAAAAGATTTTTGATATTTTCGTTTCGTAAATTTTTATGAGGGTCGCAAGAGAATTACAGCAATAGAAAGCGGCAGACTAGTACATTGAGGTAGACAGAGAGGGCTTATGCTTTCCTGGCTGATGTTAAAAGCTGAAGACAGCCCGCCATCTCCGGTAGTTCTCATTTCCTAAAGCGCTTGCAGGCTAACGCAATACTTTTGCATTTTTACTAAGTTTTACATCAATAACTTACTGGAAATTAGCATGTATTTACTTCTGTAATATGTATTCTCCTAACATGTATTGTTTATTTTTAAAATTTAATAATCAACAGTATTCCTATATGATTTCAAATTTTCCTGGCGAATCGTATCAATGAAGTTCTCTCGGGCTTCACACCAGGTTACACAGTGTTTAACTGCCAACGTTTCTATGGCTGATTCCGCCACCGTCTTCAGGGCACAAACTGAAAAAAAGTCAGTTTGTGCCCTGAAGACGGTGGCGGACTCAGCCACAGAAACGTTGACAGTTAAGGACTGTGTAACCTGGTGTGAAGCCCGAGAGAACTTCATTAACAGTATTCCTGATGAAAACTATTGTAAAAATTGAGTAGAATCCATTGCACAAAGCAGCCAATAATGTTTAGAGGTTACTTGCCTGGGATTTCTAACAGTTAGTTGATTTTCTTGGTTTACATAAGCTAATTCGTCCATTCCACCGTACTATCCAAAGGAAAGCAAATAAAGAAGAGCAGGGGTAACTAATATGGTTGGTATTTCGGTTGTCAGGCGTTGAACGTTTGATGTAGGAATTCCCTCTCCTTAATTTCAATGCCTCCTACCATCGTACATCACCAGCTCAAAGTCAGTCAATATATTTATAAGAGAATTCAAAATATGGACTTTTTCTGCTAACAATATTGAAGCTATTTACTAATTTTATTAAATTATAAAATTCAATATTTACAGTTTATAATTTTGTGTTTAATAATATGGTTTCCATACCCCAAAGGCGTAAAGGAAAAATATCGAAATTGTACGAACAAACTTTTGCATAGTATCGATATGTTGCTCGCATGCGTTATTTATTGTTTAATTTTGTTCTGTAGGGCGTCACCAGCATAAATTTGTGAATTTTAAATGACGTTTACCCCCCAAACAAGATTTTGCGTCAGGCATTATGCTCTCTTATCGATTGCGGGAAAACGACATTTTGAAATTTTCTGCTATGGAGTCTAATTTCCCTCATTCTCATGAAATATCTTCTACCGCACTCAAATACGGTACATTCTCATCGACCTTAGTCAAACAGAGTGAAAAATCTTCTTGGCAGCCGCTCATCGCCACAAAACGCCGCTGAAGAGCAACTGTGAATATGTATTACATTGACGTTATGCCCGTCGAGATAACGAATCGGATGACATTGGAAAAAAGATAAAATTGTTCAAAACAAGTTTCGCGCTGTTGCCTTGATAAGCAATGAAACCGGGATGACTGCATAATCCTCTTGTGGCTCGTTCCCCTGGCGTGTGTGCTAGCGTTTCTACCTGTGTGTGGCCTAACGCCCAGAATTAGAACAGTAACAGTTAGTTCTCTGGATTCGCGCGTCTAATGTGACTAGCTCACGATTCGTGTATATGGGCCGAAAAAGGAATTCATCCGAGGCCGTTCGAGTCAGAACCATTGAGGTATCTGAGAGGGCACTACGTCATGTAACTGAAGCCTGACAACCGAAATAACAACCGTATTGCTTATCCCTGCTCTTTCCTTACTTTTCTATGGATAGTACGACTGAATGGACGAATTATAATAATGATCTTTATTCCATTCACATGTATGTACATTTGGTTATTTATACAAAGTATAGGAACATAGTTACCCCAGAGAAACTATCTGATTTGGGGTTACCATCATCTGAATGTTATTATGGCAGAGCTGGTGCTGATCAGTTATCAAACACATTATCTAAAAATTTCTAGTGCTTCTATACCTTATTGTGTATTCATATTATAAAAAAGGAAAACTCAAGTTATTACGCGTTCACGATAACTTGAGTTTTTACAATAACTTGAGCGAATAAGCAAATGTAAATCATGAATATCAGCCGTCTGCTCAAAATTTAAGGCAAGTAACTCTTGAGGCGTATGAGTATATTGGTTACTTAGTGCTATGGATTCCACTCGATTTTACCATAGGTTTCACTGGAAATACAGATTTTTATTAATTTCAATAAATAACCAACATATGTAAGGAGAAGGTCTTATGAAGGCTCTTACATGGACCAGAGGAAGCCAGCAGGACAGCCGGCGAAATATTGTCCTCAACATGAACCAACGCGGCGGAAAACCCGAAACAAGGAATCAACCTATATGTAAGGAGAAGTCATATTAAAGAAGAATATGCGCGCTGATTTCTGGTAATTTATCGATAGACTAAACTAACTAGCACTAAAATAACACTAAAATAGCAAAATTAGTGCATTATCCCTCAAGTACAATAGGAAAATGAGGGTTAACGAAGATGGCGGGCTGGCTTCAGCTTCTGGCATAGGCTATCATACCAAGTGTCCTCTCCATCTACTTCAATGTTCAGAACAAATACTACATTCCACCTTTCCATAATCAATACCTAACGCTGAGGGTAGATGATTAAGAAACTACAAGAAGAAAAACTAATATCGGTCCGCGTCTGGCGAATCACCCCAAGCAAGGAAGAGGGGGAATCTTCGGTCTAGGATGTTTATTTCCGCGCGTCCAGTCCTCGAGTATTAACTCGAACGAGGTGGTAAATACAACGACTAATGCCATGGTACTTGGTAATCGCATGCGTATTCAATTTTGGCAATCGTTCATCATCATTGGTCGTTCAATCGTAAGATTGATTGACAGCAGCCCTCCACCCTTCCCTATCAAATGCTAGTTCCCTTACCTCCTGGGTATCTCTCCCTATGTACTTTCCTCTTTATTTAGTCCATGAACTTATTCCTGGGTCTTCCTCTGGGGACTTTTCCCTCTATTTTGCCTTTAGTTACGTTCTTCACAAACCCATTGTGTCTCAGGATGTGTCCAATCCATCTAGTTCTTCTTTTCTGTATGCTATTCTAAGTAATCCTGTCCTCTTTTACTCTTCTGTACACTTCATCGTTTCTTATTTTGTCCATTCATTTTATCTTCAGCATCCTCCTCCAGCACCAGGTTTCCATGGCTTCTAGTCATTTCTGGTCAGCTATGCCAATGGTCCATGCTTCCGATCCAAAGAGTGCAACGCTCCACATGAATGTTTTCACATACTGTTTCCTGGTTTGTAGTCCTGTCTTCTTTGGGCACAGCAGTCGTCTTTTTCCCATGAACGCCTTGGTATTCGCATAAAGTGGTATTCACCCAGATACTCGAGAGTCTTCATCACGGCACTCAGGTAGTCGCCCAAGTATTCGTCCTGATATTGGCGTATTCATGAGTACTCAAATTAATCCCAGGCATCCAGGTATCCATTTGAGTACTCAAGTATTCATCCGAGCACTCATGCCATTGCCCGGGTACCCAGGTACCCAGAAGCGAACAGAATTTCAAGTAGGTTAGTTGACAAGAAGTGTAGGTGATTGAATCATATGCACCTTAATTCATGATTCTAAATCTGCTCATTTGTGCTAGCAACATATTTTGTATGCTCCCTGCATGACTCGTGTCACGTTTATATGGTCACATTATAGATTATTTTAGTAGTTTCTGTAGAATTTGTAGCATAACGATAGTCTGGTGCTTGTAGGTGAAAGTGAATTTCTTCACTGTAGCTTATGTTGGTGATAAGTCACCCCCTGCCAAACACCAATGTGGTGGCTTTTAAGGTAATAAGTAAATGCAGATGTATTTATTCGGCTACTTGATTACTAATGAGTGAGTACATCCCTACCTACTGACCCTGCAGCAATAGATGCTCGTAATAATTTCCAGTTGGTAACTGTATAAATAATAGTACTTTTGCTAACCTTACCTTGAGGCGAACATATGCGCAATATGCTAAAACTACCTATTGATAAATAAGCTTTTCAAAACGAGTTGGAAATACGGTCAAACGACCAACTAAAAACTTACTTATGAAGACAAAGTAAGAAGAGTCCTAACTCTCAGAAAAGTCGTGTATAAAACTTAATAGACGTATAAATACACCGTTCTAAGAGGTGTGTAGCTTGGAATGAGTTATAACTGACATGCACTATACTATACTCTATAAAATTTAATGGAACAGTGACTAAAATAAATCACCAAAAACCCGCAAATTCTTGTCAGGATGCACTAACATCGCTAAGATATATATCCTATCAATTTTAGAGAAAGCATTAACTCAGTGGCGCCCAACCTGCCGTGGGTGAAAAAAACGTAAGGATAGTGCCGACTAGTGGCGGCTATTCGGCCGCATTCATTACGAATACGATTTCGTTACGTAATACGCATACGACGTACTTAATGCGAATATGGAGCAACCTATTTGCCCTCTGCATACTCTCTTGAGACATGCCATCTGCATCTAAATAATACCCTGCGAGCCGCCGCATGGGCGTGTGGCAGGGGGTGTTAGGTCACATGCCCTGTAAAGGTGTAAGTTTTTGGAGATGGAAAGGTGACATATACTATAGGAGTGTATTTAGTGGAGCTCAATTTTTATTGTGGTCGCTTATTGTTCGCGGAAAGAACGAGTTCTTGGACCTATCTGTCCGGCAGTGTAATTCTCTTATTTTATCGCATCTGTCAGGCCTAGAAATGTAGTGAGGAGTCATAATACTCTGCATGTCTCTCTGAAAAATATCAGTTCTGAATTTATCAAGCAACCTAAGCCTAAGCTAAGAGTCTCTAGGGGCTCCCACCTTAATCCCTCTAAAAGTTGTGAGACACTATATGTACGCTCGTAGCATTTTTTAACGAAGCGCGCTGTTTTCCTTTGTATTTTATTATTTTTTTTGGTTAAATCTATTTGACCAGGGTCCTAAATGCTCGCGGCATATTCGAGATGTGGCCTAAACAGAGCGAAGTAGCAACTCTCTTTGACTTTTTCATCCGAGGACCTTCCAATTATACGTTTAACAAAACCTAGTTTTTTTAATGCTGTGCTACTTATGTCTTTTATGTGTAACCCCACGATATATCAGAAGTTAAGGTAATTCCAAGATATTTTACTGTATCTGAAGACTGTATGTTTACTCCACCCACAGAATATGGCATTTTTGTGATGACTTTCGCAGGAAGTGAACTGTGGTGCATTTGTCGAGATATAAGAATGAGATAAGGGATCGGGATTCTCGAGTATAAATCTCCGCCAATCATTGCCAATCCAACAACGCCAACGGCATTGCTCTCTGTTCATCCACACGCCTTCTGGCAACTGCTTTTCTCTTATTGCCTTTTCTATGACTTCTCTCCGACTAATTATGGGCCTTCCTTTTTTTCTACCTAGTGGATTCCACTTTAAAATTTGCTTGTGACTATACCACACAAGCTTTTTTTAAATGTCATTGACTATTGCGTGGGTGTCTCACATAATATTTCTTATCCTCTCAATCGTGGTTCTTTCACGTCTGGATATACCTGCTGATCGTCTCCAGTAATCCATCTCCGTAACATATAGCATTTGTTTTGTTTTCTCCTTCATCCGCTCACTTCCATGTGTGAAAATGCTTCTTACAATTGAACTATATATTTTTTATTAGGTCTGGATATACTTTGCTCCCATTAAATGCTTTTTAACATGGATATTGCCCTTTTTCTTTGCAAATTTCTTCCATTAACTGTCGAATCCAGAGTTCCATTTTGAGTTATTTTCAAAGCTAATCCAAACGACAAAAAGGAATAAATAAAAACCTAAACATTCTTGTAGGGAGAAGATATTTCACCAACATGCACTACAATATCGATAAGCAATGCGCAATCAATTTTAGAGAAACCATTAACATTAATGCATTGTTGCTAATGGAAGGGCTATTTCTTCTTTATTAATACCTCCTCTAAAAAGTTCAATTGAGCTGCAGTCAAGGCAGTTAGAGCGACATAGTTCTCCAGTCATAATGGAGACCGTATCTAAATTTTACGTTTTGATTTCAGTAGCTGTAGGAACTATTGTGGTATTGATGTTGCTGTGATAATCTTTCATACGGCTGAAATAAGTAATCTCATTACGGCTGATTTTAGGTTGAAGTTAGTAATTTCTTAGTAATTAAATAAAAATATTCATGAAATAGTTTAACTTGACTCAATTTTTCTCGTGATACGTTTGCAACTACGTCACAACGGAAGGATTTAGGTGATTCAGACATCATTACAGCGGTGACAATATGATGTAGTTTTATAGATAGTCGAGAAAATATTCAAACCACATGCAGTACATTTTTTGACGAAATATAGGTGTTAGAAATTCCCCATTGGTTAAATAATGTCTCTCTGAAGTGCGAGCGCGTACCATTTCCCAGGTAAAATGGCTGGTAATTTTTTTGGCGAATACGTCGGAAAGTAGTTCGGTAAGGGGCTGAGATTTTGGTAACTTTGGAGGGGTGTGATATTTTTCTTTAAAATGAGACCAAATTCATTGATTCTCGCGTGAATTTGTGATAATTTTCACTCTAAATACCCTAAACCACTATTTTTTAATTGTCCATCCAGGAAATTCTTCTTCTTTCTCTGCTCCTCTTCCCTTCTATTTTCCCATGGGCAATCTCTCTTAATATTTGATACTTTACCTCTCTCATAATATGATTAAAGCACTGCAATATTCTAATTTTGATACATCTTAAGACTCTTTCTTTTAAGACTTTATTAAGACTTGGCGTTCTTTATTTAGTTTTCGTAGCACTTCCGCATTTGTCACTCTTTGCCCATTATATTTTTTGCATCCGCACGTAACACACCATTTCAAAAGCTTCAATTTTCTATCTAATATTTTGTTTTAGCTTCCTGGCCTCGAAACCATGTAGGAGGAAGGAAAAATCATAACAGCACATCATGCGTAATCATTGTTCTTAAGTTAAATCACAATTGCAGAAGAGTTTCCTCGCGGTATTTAAAGTCCTATGAGCAATATCTACAGTACTTTTTATTTATTTTCATGATCACTTTCAAAGGAGTCTGTAATTTGTGTCTCAAGATATTAATAAAAAGAAAGTATTTCAATATGTGAATTATTAATAATTAAATTTGCTCTATCATATGGAGATTTTGTTTACAGTCATGTATTAAATTTCATTAAAATTAATTTTAAGTCCATTTTAATGGCATTTGTGGTTCATGCATTTAACTGAACATTTAAAATCATCTTTCGTTCCAGCAAGCAGAAATGTGTCGTCAGCATATCTCATATTGTTTAAGGAGGATTCTGCGACTGTAAGTACTGTTTTCTTCATCATCATTGGTTGTTCAATCCTAAGATTGGTTGACTGCAGCCCTCCAACCTTTCCCACCTAATGCAGGTTCCCTTACGTCCTGGAATCTCTTTCTGTGTACTTCCCTCTTTATTTGGTCAATGACCTTATTCCTGGACCTTCTTTTGGGGATTTTTCCATCTATTTGGCCTTCAATTATGTTCTTCACAAACTCTTTGTCTCTTCTCTTGTCTTTGTCTCTCACAAACTCTTTGTCTTTGTGTCTCAGGGTGGGTCCAATTCATCTGGTTTATCTTCTCTGCATGGTGTTCCATATGGTCCTTTCCTCGTCTACCCTACAGTACACTTCATCATTTCTTATTTTTTCCGTCCATTTTATCTTCAGCCTCATCCTCCAGCACCAAGCTTCAAAGGCTTCTAGTCTGTTCTGATCGGGTTTTCCTATGGTCCATGCCTCCGATCCATAGGGTGCCACGCTCCACACGAATGTTTTCATATAATGTTTCATGGTTTGTAGTCCTATCTTCTTTGAGCGCAGCAGCTGCCTTTTTCCGTGAACGCGTTCATTGCGTGGGCTATTCTCCGCTTGATGTCCGACTGTTTTCTTAAAATCCATAAAATTTGCTGTAATCGGTAAATTTAGGCTTCGTTCGGCCTTGTATATTTTTTGAATTTCATGCAAATAATCCTTTGGGCTAATTCTTGTAGGACAAAGAGTTAAACAGAAGCTATTCCATAAAAGACATTAATTACACAAACTCCAGTCCCTATTGCTATTTCGGTATGATATGATGTCATGATAGGGGAGTGCATAAAATCTTCAGGCTAAACTTAGGAGAAGGAGTATTGTCTTCGAGCTTAACTCACTCGTGTCCTTCCTCACCGATGTATTCCTCCCAGGAGTCCCCAACCGGAGATTCGATTATGGGAATCTTCTACCTCAGGAATTTTTTACTGGGAGGAATGCCATCAAGTCAGGGCTGCATCTTCTAGAGAGACTAAGGTGGTTGCCTGCATTGCAAAAGTTGACCAACCAGGAAAAATTTTTTTCCGACGCTTGGTCTCGATCCTGTGGCCCTCGAAGACGCTACGACTCGTTCAAACCAAATCCCCTATTTAGCAATTTTTATTCAACTCCTCATTTTGGTATATACCGCAGCATAAATATTGTTCGCAAGGTAAAAAGCTCAAGTTTTCCTTAGCAACGCTTTGATATTCATAACAGTATTTCGACTATATGCTCCGGGCGTAAACCGCAAGTCTGTAAGTTAAAACCTTTTCACTCGTGATGGAAAAAGATTGGGTTGGATTGGATATTTGGGGAGGCGACCGATGGCTAAGGTCATTTGCGCCAAAGGGGATACGTAAGGGAGGAAGGGTGGATAGAAACCCGGTGTCGGTGCCGAAACCCGGTGAAGGGTGGATAGAAACCCGGCATTAGCCTACTCTTAAAGGGGGCTCACTACCTCAGCTAAAATCACCTCTGCAGACCACTTTTATTTTAATTGTCACCCTATTATTTTTTTGTGTAGGAAGTTTAAGTTTTCACATTTTTGTTAGGAAAGAATGTATCTGAGCTTCCATTGAGATACATTGTTCACTTCACTAGACATATTAATGATAATTAGTGTTTTCAGTGACCTTTTTCAGTCATTTTTCAGACCTCTTCATTGCCCTTTTTATTCACTAAAAGAAACATATCACGTAGTAAGATCACATAATGGTCTTTGGTATTTAATTTGGTGTCATCTACTTTATTATGCTTGTCAGTTGTCACTATAAGGCCTCAGACTTTAAAATGCTAACGCATGTTTCGTGTTTTTTCGCGATCTAGTCACGGCATATGGCCGACTGCCCCCACCTCCTCTGCCGTCACCCCCTCCTCTAACTACTCCCCCCCTCGACAAGAAGATTAGGACTTTCCCATTCCACTCAGGTCTCGGAGGGGAGAAGCCAGTCGAGGAGAATCTGAGAAGTAGTGAGCCCCCAGGCCAAGGGGACCACCGTTTAACGTCTCATCCGACAGACGGAGTACTGTACTTGAAATGTCCTCCACAAGATACTCAATTAGGGATCGGGCTCCTCTGAAAAACATCCGCCTCTGCAGGGGATGGAAAAAGAACAAACTTTGCAAATTTCTCTAGTAGGTAAGTTTTATTCACGAATCGGGTTTCGACAGTTTATGGCATATTCAGGTTCATGTCACCCTCCCCTGTAGATGACATAAACTGTCGAAACCCGGGCCGTGGATAAAACTTACTAGTGAAATTAGCAAAGTTTTCTCTTTTTCCATCACGGAGAAATTTCGCAAAGTTACTCCTGACATCGTTCGTTTTGCTCAATACTGGCATTAGTTAACCATTATACAAGTTGAAAAAAAATACATGAGGTGCCTCAATATCTTTCGCATGATACGCAAGATTTCAACTATTATTCGGGCGTAAATTTGGATAAAAAAGGTTATCTGCAAGGATGTTATCACACTGTCATTAAGGCAAGTTCATTTCTTCTTCTTCTAAGGTGAATCTGTCCTCAGACAGGTTTCAATTGAACTGCTCCCTTCATCCTCGTCCATCCTGTACAGTCTTCTTAAGCTCTTCGTAACTTCTTCCATTCATGATATCCGTCAACATATTATTCATTCGTCTTCCTCTCCCTCTCTTTCCCTCGATCTTTCCTTCTTAAATTCTTTTCAGCAGGCAATCTTTCCTCAGGACGTGTCCCATCCACTTCGACTTCCTCTCTCTTACTGATCTTAAAATATTCCTTTTATCATTCATCCTTACCAGCACTTCCTCGTGTCTTACTTGATAACTCCATTCTCATGTTATACATGTTAGAGGAATCAAGGTGGGAGCCCCTAGAGACTCCGAGGCTACGCGATAGGCTTAGGTTGCTTGAGAAATTCAGAACTGGTGTGTTTCAGAGCGACACAGAGGATATTATCACGACGCCTCACGACATCTGTCCGACAGAAGCAATAAAATAAGAGAGATACATTGCCGAATAAACAGGTACAAAAACTCGTTCTTTCCGCAAACAATAATCAAACACAAAAAAATCTGAGCTCCACTAAATACTTTTCCATAATATACGTCACCATTTCATCTCCCAAAACCTTAAATATTTACACGGCTCGTGACCTAACACCCCCTGCCACACGCCCATGCGGAGGCTCGCAGGGTAGTATGTAGATGCAAATTTTAATCTTTCCATTCTTCTCCATAGCCACATTTCATCCTCTAGATAATTCTCCTCTTTCCTCTTGAATGTCCATGTTTTGGCTCCATAAAGCACAACAGCCCAAATAAAAAATTTAGCAAATCTTTTCCTTGGTCCAATATTGATTGCTTTGGCTGAAAGTAGTGGGTTGACTTTGCTGTTGGCTGCCTTTCCCTGTAATGTTCTAATTCTTGTTTCCTCCGTACAACTTCCATTCCATGTTCTGCATTCGCCTCAGCGGCGTTATCCAAGGGTCAAAAGAATGGACTACAGACTTTACTGCCGGAAAACACGTTCCTCTCCCTTAAAATGATAGTGCTACCTGATGCGCAGGCGGAAATTTATCGGTACTTTTCCACCCAAGGAGCCTTTCTTAACCCGTGATTTTCGCAGACAAGCATTTTCTTCTGTGCGTAACTTGTCACATCTACATATTACCCTGCAAGCCACCTCAAGAGTGTTTGGCAGGAGGCGATTTGTCACCAGAATACACTCTCTGATCGTTCGCTGCCAGTGCGAAAACATATCTCCGGACGTCCGGAAGTGCCTCACAAGGGTTGTAATGCAAAAATAGACTTGATTTAAAAAAAATTATTCAAAGAACAAGGTTATTTCTTAATAATCTTTAGTCGTCTGAATATACTTACAGGACGGCGTTGAAGAACCTGGAAAATTTGCAGCGAATTCTCGGGAAAAACAGCATTTACCTTTAGCCATTCGCGTACTTTTTACGTACGTACAAAATGCGTACTTTTTTCCCGCGACTTCTCCAAAATATAATACATGGAGGCTCTTTTCAATGTTTGTGTCTCGAAAATCTCCATATTGGAGTGGATGCGGCTACAATCCATTCCACAAACATGCCGCGCTACCTTACTCCCCGTTGCAGGCGGGTTGGACCAGACTCGACCGCGGGATCGAAAAACTGATGCGAAATTCGGCGTCGCAAACGGTCGCAACGTAATTCATCGGATTTGCACTGTGGAAGCTTTGTAGAGTTTCCCCATATAAGTTACTTCGTGATGCTCGGCGATGCAATTAACTATTCCTGTACATATATTTAAAAAATGACCAAAAATGAGGGTCTGCCATTTTGTTTAATATCTTTGGTAAATAATTACAAAAATGTAAGAAGACTACATTAAAACAAAGAAAACAACCGTTCCGTTTAATTACCTCACTTTTTATTCCAATTATTTATCCATTGAGGTTTAGAAACGGCTTGATTTTGAAGATTTCCTGAGAAAATTGAGTGAAGATCATTTTTGCGAAATTTATTCAACTTGGACCTCACGTAAATTGTTAATTGTTGGGTACTAAGGAAAATACTTTGCGCCATCGGCATGCACAGGTCTTTTGAAAATATTTATGCAAAGTTTCAGGTTCCTGGCTTGAAAAAAATCACTTTTAGAATTTTGGCCAGCTTTTTTCGATTTCAGCCCACTGTGCGACGGTCTGAAAGCGGTACATCCTGTCGCCAATGCGTCGGCGAAGCTCACATCGGAGCGGTTCGTGTGGCCTATCATGAGAAGAAACTGCAGAGCATGGGTACGCGAGTGCATCCCCTGCCAAACCTCGAAAGTGTCTCGCCATGTTTCCACGCCCATTGGGCGTTCATGTTCACTCCGTCAAATTCCCGGTTTGAGCACATGCACCGGGATTTGGTGGGACCGTTACCACTCTCCCGCGGGTATCGTAATTGCCATACGTGAGTTGACCACTTTTCAAGATGGCCCGAAGTTTATCCTTTGCAGGACATCACCCGCCAGGACCCTCCTGTAGGGATGGATAGGTCAGTTCATTACTGAGTAAAATCACATCGTTTTATCAACCATATAATTTCGTCAAATTACCGATAACTTTGAAAAATATTATTACACCGGTCGATAGTTGAAATATTAATTTGTAACACACGTTAAGATCAAGGTAGATTCTCGAGAATTCGTACAATAAAGGTCCCTCCTTAAAATTTTCCCATTGATACATGTACATACTACTCTGCGAGCCGCTGTATGGGCGTTTGGCATTGGGTGTTAGGACACCAGCCGTGTAAAGATGTAAGGTTTTGGGAGGTGAAAGGGTGACGTGTATTATGGGAGTGCATTCAGTGGAGCTCACTTTTTATTGTGGTTGCTTATTGTGTGCGGAAAGAACGAGAGTTTGTACCCAACTGTTCGGAGATGTATTTCTCTTATTTTATCGCTTCTGTCAGACCTAGAGATGTAGTGAGGCGTCGTGATAATATTCTCTGTGTCGCTCAGAAACACACCTGTTCTGAATTTATTCAAGCAAGCTAAGCCTAACGGGTTGCCTCCGAATCTCTAGGAGCTCCCACCTAAATCATTTTAAAAGTTGTGAGACACTATATGCTTGCTGGTAGCAGTTTTTAACGAAGCGTGCTGCTTTTCAGCGTATTTCATTACTTTCTTTGGTCAAATCTTTATGACCAGGATCCCAACTGCTCGCGGCGTATTCGAAGTGTGGCCTAACCAGAGCGAAGGAGCATTTCTCTTTCACTTTTTCATCCGAGGACCTTCCTATTATACGTTTAACAAATCCTAGTTTTTTTAAATGCTGGGCCACATATGTTTTTTATGCGTAATCCCCACTATATATCAGAATTTTAAGTTATTCCAAGATATTTTACTGCATCTGAAGATTTAAGTTTGCACCACCTACAGTACAGGTATGGCATTTGTGTGATGACTTTCGCAGGAAGTGAACTGCGGTGCATTTACTAATATTTAATCCTAACCCCCAACCCTGACATAACGAATGACTGTTGTTAAGGTCCAATGACAGAGTTTCAAAGTCCGCGTCTACGCTTATTTCACTGTATTATATTTTACTGTATGGTCTGCAAATAATCGTATTTTACTGCTAAATTTGGAACTTAGGCCATTTATATAAATAATGAATAAAAGAGGGCCGATCATGCTTCCTTGAGGAGCACCGAATGTGGCTCCGACCTTATCAGAGCTAAAACCATCAATAGCTACTTTTTGTTTTCGATTACTGAGAAAGTCCCTTATCCATTCACTATTTTTTTAATTATCTCCGTTTGATAGATTTCAGTACTTGGGAAGTTTAGTGACTGAGAATGGGAGCTGTACCCAGGAAGTAAGAAAGAGGATAGCTATGGGTAAAAAATAATTTGAGAAGGTGGAAGAACTATTGACAGCATTTAGCATTCCAATAGAACTGAGAAAGAGATTTGCTAAATGTTTTATATGGAGTGTGGTGACTTACGGCAGCGAAACATGGACGGTCAAAAAGAAAGAAGAAAAGTACTCGGAAAGTTTCGAAATGTGGTTGTGGAGAAAAATGCTTAAGGTGAACTGGACGGATAGAATGAGAAATGAGGAAGTACTAATGGCAATAGGAGAAGAAAGAAAACCGCTGAGGGAAATAAACGAGAGAAAGACAGCTTGGATGAGACATATATTTCGCCAAAATTATCTTTTTTGAAGAATTATTGAGAAAAAAAATTGAAGGAAAGCGAGAAAGGGGAAGAAGAAGAATGGGAATGCTCGATGACATAAAAAATGGCCGAAGTTACCGGCAAATGAAAGAAGAAGCTCAGGACCAACTGCAATGGAGGGCATCCAGTTGAAACCTGTCAGAAGACAGATTCCACTTAGAAGAAGAAGAAGATAGTTACCCCATTAATGATTTTCTTCAGTGATTCTCGACTGATCGTTTCACTATACATGCATAGGTTAAATAAAAGTGGCTATGGTTTGCAACCTAGATGCATTCCACATGTTTCAATTTCTTCAGCAAATACATCCCCGTCTCTAAGTTTTGCTTCCTGGTTCCAGCACAGGTTCTTGCCACCGCTACGACCCTATTCCTCCGCGAGACTCCTTTATCGTCCGACGCCACGTCGCCATCGCCTCTGGTAAACCCGAAGGGTTTATCGTAGATAAGAAACAATGTGGATGAGTGGAGGTGGACAAGAAAGAAGTCTGACGACAGCATTAAGAGAGCCCAATCTAATCAAAGACGTCGAAGTATCATCCTAAGCCCAGGCGAGGGGCGAGATGAACTCCTTTTTTGGGAGTGGCACTTCCCACTTCCCTTCGTGCAAGAAGGGACGTAAAGAAGTGACCCGAACTTCGATGTATGCAGTGCAAAGGGCCCCACGGGATGATTATATTCGTAATCCTTCCGCCAAGAAAACCAGGAATGGCCCTGCACCTTTCATGGCGATCGGCGTTTAATGTTTTTGGCCAGTAGTCCTACCCAAACACATCAGTCATAAATCCAAAGATCGACTCGTTATAGATCTCTAATCTTTTCAGCTAACCGTTGGGTCTTACCATTGAGGTAGTAGAGATGGAGAGAGCATTACGTCATCAAACTGCTGCCTGACAACCGAAAAAACAATCACATTAGTCATCCCTCTTTCTTTACTTCCTATGAATAGCACGACGGGATGGACGAAGTAGCGGTTGATAAGCAAGATTATCAAGCGTCTGTTTGAAATTTAAGACACTTGAAACATGTATTGGCTACTTAGTGATATTTATTCTACTCGATTTTAACTAAGTTTTCACCGGGTATGCGGCTCATTATTATTTTAAATAAATAAGAGAATGCATATTAAAGAAGGCTGTGGTTTATGATTTGTCGTAAGTTATCGATGGAAAACATCATAACATAATGAAATCAGAGCGTCAGCCCGTGGGCGCTAAAGGAAATCGGGGTTAACAAATGATAGTGGACAGGCCACGCCCACGTTACAGCTTCTAGCAGTGGCGGTTACAGTAGGGTATTATCATTTCGTCAGGTTTTATTTATTTATTTCACCACCAAAAACGGCACAAAGGCTATTACATTGGCTGACATAATCAATAAATAAATAAAAATTTCAAACAAAAACATAATATTTATTAAATAAAACAATAATGCGGTAAGCGTAAGAAGGGACTTAGGGACTGGAGAGAGATGGATCATTTAAGTGGCGTTTCAGGGAGGATTTGAAAATGGTGGCAGAGGAGAAAAGGTCTAAGGAAGGGTATTTCGAGGCCAAGGAGTTAAACAAGGAGGGGATTCTGAAGAAGAGAGAGCGCTGGGAGATGCAAAGACGGAATCGGGGAGTATGCAGTAGACAGTTACTGCGTAATGGACGGGGAGGAACGTGAATGCTAAAGAGAGGGAGTATTTCATTGGTCCGTAGAGAGCCGCTGAAGATTCTTTGTAGGAACATCATATCTGATAGGACACGGCGGTGGGTTAAATGAGAAATGCCAAGGGAGGAAAGGATGAGGTCACGGGATGAGCTTCTGAAGATGGGGACTCGATGGCGAACTATGGCGAGAAAGAAGTTGACTGGACGGTTGAGCAAATCCAAGGTAGTGGAGCAGGCGGAAGACCAAATTGGTGCACAGTATTCTAAGATGGGGAGAATACAATTGAAAAAGACAGTTTTCAGAGCCGTAGGGTCCTGAACGTCAGTGAGGCGGTAAAGCATGCCAACTATAGCCATCCCCTTCCGCACAATCATTCTAATGTGGCCATTAAAGTCGAGTTTCGAATCAAGAATGACTCCTAAGTCTTAGTTTTGTCTGATGGTCACCAAATTTAGGATTAATCACAGATTTTTTCTGTCCGCATCTCATATCTCATCATTTTATCTGATTTCCATTGTCTTCAATCTTGATTTTGTGCAGCTATCATCACTTCACTGCTCCTCGCTTCAAGGTTGGCGTAAATTATGAGGTCAAGCACAGAGGAGGAAACAAATCAACGATAAGTTAACTTTAAAGACGTTTTTATTAAACGCGAAAAAAATTATTAAACACTTGCCAAAAGTTTAGCACAACAGCACAATACCCACCTAAAATCCTTACTCCGATTCAAAAGCTGACCGGTTTTATAAATTCAAAATCATATTCGTTTTTTTTCTTTTAATTGGAGGCACCTTGCGGTATATAAACAAAGTTAAAAGCGATATCTCACGGTTTTATTAATACATTAGGGGTGGTTATGCATAAAAAATATTTGAGAACAGATAAAACTTCTTCGTAACAGTCCAAGTCCGAGGAAATAGGACAAATCACTTAAGAGTGGAGGACAGTTCAGATATACTTACGTGATCAATTTTAATTAGCTCGCAAATTTTATCGATAACACTCTAGCATCCTCGTCAATATCAGTCTCATAGAGACGGTTGTCAAGGATGAATATCAAGCAGACTAAAAGATCTCGAGGAAGGACTGGAGAGATTGGAGATGGAGGCAGGAAAAGTTGGTCTAAAAGTGAACTCTGCCAAAACACAGTACTTGTTCTCTTCCAGGAAAAGTACTACTGTTCGAGATAAATCTATAATATTAAATGGAAATAAGGATGAGAGATGTAACAACTTCAAGTATTTGGGAGTGCTGGTGACAAAAGATAATGAAATACATGAAGAAATAAAAGCCAGGATAGCAGCAGGCAATAGGGCTTATCGAGCTTTATTGAAAGTGCTTAAGTCTCGCAACCTCAGTCGGAACTTGAAAACAAAGATTTACCGAACAGTGATTACACCTGTGGTCATACATGATTCAGAAACATGGACCATGACCACGGCAGAAGAAGAGCTAGTTAAAAGATGGGAAAGGAAAGTACTAAGAAAGATTTCAGGAACTCGAGGAACTCCACAAACATCCTAACATTGTGACAGAAATTAAGAGCAACAGATTAAGGTGGTTAGGACATGTCGAGAGAATGCCAGAGGATAGGATGGTGAAAAAGATATTTCATGGTCATCCTGGCGGTAGAAGATTGAGAGGGAGACCCCGGAAAAGATGGTTGGATGATGTAGAGGTTGATCTGAGAAAGATGGGAATTAAAAGATGGAGAACGCATACCGGGAATCGTGATGTCTGGGCTAACATCGTCGAAGAGGCCAAGGCCCTACAAGGGCTGTAGCGCCGAGGAGTAAGTAAGTAAGATATGGTTGTTGCTATTATCTAATGCGATTATAAAGGCATAATTTCATTCATAAATTTCGGCAGGGTGGAAATATATGAACTAGAAGACTGACATGAGACGCAGCTGCTGCACTGGACTCCGCTATCATAGTTGGCTGTTTTGGATTGGCTCTAACTGCAATCATGAATTCAAAGTAGACATCTTTCCGAAACGAATCACTTAAATTTATTGATGCTCGATTATTTTGGAGGGTTGGCCTAGAAATATCCAATGGAATCACCCCATGCTAAAATTTCGAAGCATAATTTCTGCTTCATCAGAGCTTGAGATCAAATTATTGACGTGAGTTCATGGATTATTCAGCCTGATTTGTCAATTAACTCATGTCAATAGTTTAATCTCACGACCTGATGATACAGAAATTAAACACTGAAGCATTGGCAAGAGGTGAATAAAATGATTATTACAAGCCCAACACTCCAAAATAATTGTGTGCACAAAAATGGGTCAAAATCTGCTCACTTTACAGTTTAATTTATTTCTCTGATGTTTTTGTTGTCATATGAACTGCCATCCCCGTCGAAGGTATAAATATGTCCACTTATCTTTTGTCACAGAGTTAAATTAATGTTGCTTTTAACGAGAAAACTCTTTATGGTAATAAAATTGGATTCAAGGAATTAGAACGTACATACCTGAGAAAGAATTCCACAGATAAACCAAAAATTGATCCGATTTTTCGTCGAAATTGTTGAATTTTTAGATAATAGCAACCGCATAGCAACAATAGCTTAGCTAAGTTATTTGCTCGAAGAGTTCCACATGGTGTATAAGTTCTAGTTGGAAGAATTGCAAATCAATTCAAATTAGTCATGCGCTACTATTAATCCTGATTAGGTGCTCTCCTCTGCGAACACAACCCACTGCTGTTTTCATGATATGAAAGGCGCTTCTTGTTTCAGAGGTATGCAATGGAGATTATTTGCACACGATAGTCACATCCTTGGGAATAGGCGTATTTGGATTTCGTGACCTTACAAATTGATAAGAAAGCTTTCCAGCCGATTATGAATTTCTGCAACTAACAATTACTGTTCCCTATCTCATTTAAAGAAAACGGACGGAAATTTTAAATGTCAGACTAGCTGACCCGTGCGAATATTTCGCACAGCATGCAGCTTCTTCCTGTTTCTTCCTGTTCTTCTACCTGTCGAATATTTCGCACAGTATGCAGCTTCTTCCTGTTTTTTCCTTCTTGTTCTTTTACCTGTTTCTTCCCATGGACTATTATGTATTCTTTATGTTTGTGTTAAAGACACATAACGTAAACGGTAAACGGTCACACTGATTGCATGTATAATGTAAACAATCTAACTAAACGAAGACTTAATAGATGGCGAATTCTACAGTCTTTTAAGCACGTAACCATAGCCAACATATTAGTTGATTATATTGTCAACAGATGGCACTGTTAATATTTGATCTTTTTTTACCAAAACCTTAAACTTTTAACTATTTGTGTATCTTCGTCGATAGCGGGGAACATAATCTTTAAAACGATGCTAGAATAATTGATTTTGAAGAAGAATTATGGAAGTTATGGCGTTGCGACAAAAAACACCTTTTAGAAATAATATATATGATATATGAATGATGTAATTTGTTTTCTGTTGTTTCTAAAGAAAAAAAATTAAGAGAGAGTGTTAAATATTGTATCTAAGAGATCTAATCTGTTTATTAGTTACTGTGTTTAGTTGAAGTAAGGAAATTTAATTTTTGCTAAAAGGTAAATGTGTGATTAATTTTTGTTGTATTATGGTTATAATTATATGAATTAATTCTGTGATGTAATTTTCAAGAGAAGTTTTATGGTTTTGAATGATGTAATTTGTTTTCTGTTGTTTCTAAAGAAAAAAAATTAAGAGAGAGTGTTAAATATTGTATCTAAGAGATCTAATCTGTTTATTAGTTACTGTGTTTAGTTGAAGTGGACCTCTTTGTTCAAAATAACGACAAATCAGAACAAATAGAGGAATCCACTTTAACAAGTTTCTTATTCCACAACTTCATACACGTTATCTGGCGTTATTATTTCGGACGTGACGAATGAGGTGTATTCTACAATTATATAGGTGGGCAGGTTAGAATGGATATGTTGGCAATGGAGAGGTTTCTTGGGAATATAGGGGTTAGGTGTAGAGACTCTCGGCGTTAGCATTAGACTAAATGAATAGCACCACCGGACACAATTTTCATTCAGCTAATCTACGAAATGCTGTGTTAGTCACCCCTATGTTATGGTACGGGTAGATTCCACACCAGGAATACAGCACTCATCCCAGCGCAAATCAAAACCTTGCACCTTCCCCTGGCCGTCGGGCGCAGGCTAAAAGAAATCAGGATAAAAATTCGCAATCGTTCCAGAAATTAAGAGAGTGCTACGTGGACGAATATGTTACCATGGAGTACACTTGTTGATAACTTTTGGCAACATACTTTAGGATCGATGAATCGTCCGTTTTCTACATGTTAATCAGTTCTTTCACATTAATCATTTGATGTAACAGGCCAAACTCTGTGTGGGCTTCTTTTAAAATCTTCCCTGCTTCCTACGCAAGTTCATGCTACCCGATGTCTTCCAAATGGTTGTCAGACACGACCAGTGGTAGAAATGACAATGATTTCTCATCCATATCTCCCTCCGCTGCCGTCAAATTGTCGCTAAATCCCGGGTAGATCGCCTTCCAACATCTCTTCTGCTGCAACACGGTCTTGACTCGCTAATACCACGCTTAATAATTTCCATCGCTTAATCACGGAATCTCTGGTATTCATCTCTTTTTTTATTGCCATTTTTCTTTTAATTAATATCTTCATTTACTCAGCTTATATTTCGTGCTCTGGAGGCAGTCACTTCACGTTTTTCTTCTTTATATTAATATTCGTCTTTCGAATATCTCGTCACCGGGTCTCTTCCTCAGGTATGTATCACTAAAACATTTCTTATCTTAACGTTCTTTAGCGTCTTATGTTATATCCCGCAACATTTCTACCGCACTCAGGGCCCATAACCTGTTAACTTACTTCTTTTTAGCCCATTTATTAACCATTTAAAATAAGGCGCTTAGTCACTTTTTACACGTTCCAGTTTCCTTTCAATTCCTGACGCCAGTCGATGACTTCACATTCAAGGAAACGCCGTGTCCGCGTTTACACGGTGGGCACACGCATTTGGAAATCATTCAATAAATGGCACGAAAAGCGCAGCTTTCAGCCAATCAGCGCTTTCCAGTCCGCAGCAGAATAGAAAGCCCGGCTAATCCTTTCCTGTCAGCTTTCAAGTTTGATCGAGTAGTCGCGCCACCCGGAATAGATTAGAGCGCATGCGCAGGACGCATCATAGGACAGGAATGGAAAGGAAACTGGAACTTGTAAATAGTGACTTACAGATACTGGGGTTACTATAGTTACTAAGTAACATTTATGGACAAAAGTTAAGACTTGTTAAGATGTTACTACTGGTTAGTACAATTAATGCGATTGATACATAGTACTACAAGGTATTGATCATGCTAAAGCTAAATGTTGCTGGAAACTTCATGCTGGGTGAGTCGTTAATAATAATGTAAAAATATTTAGCACAGGTACAAAACCTACTTTACCCAGCGAGGATCAAAGTGTCATAGAACTGATCTATCGCAACTATTATAGTCCCTTTTCGTTCATGGAAAAATGCAATTCTTATTCTGCAGTTCTGCAGTCTATTTCCTTAATCTTATGCCTGTGATCGCTTCTACCATAATAGATTGGCTCTAGCAAAATATGTTGAAAGTCCAGAAATTCCGAGCGTGGCGTTCTATAATTGAAGTGCCATTCACGAGACACACAAGCAGGGATTGGTATTCCACCGAATATTCTCCACCACTTCCGGAATACGAATATGAACATTATATTTCTGGAAGGGAGGAGTTAATTCTACCAGTGGTATTTCCTTAACACAAACTCGCATGTTGGCTAAAATGTAGTGACGTGACTCATGTGTACGAGACACTAACACAGGGTGGCATTGGCAAGTGATAGTAGATATCACGCATGAATAAGCGCCGTATAAACTCAAATACTGTCAAGCGTGGACGTGTAAGGAGAGATATGATAGTGGGGAAAAGTGTATAGATAACGGAGATGCAGACTATTTATACCTGTACTTTTGAACAACATATGGGTGTTCTCAAGAGATGCCTAGCGCTCTGACGCGCTAAATATGAAATTTAACGATGTTTTCCATCGATAACTTACTATATTCAGCATGAACTTACTTATTTACTATACATTGTCCTTCAATGTATTTTTTATTTATTTAAATTGATAACAATCCGCAGTTCCGGTAAAAACTATGGTAAAATAGGGTGAAATCAATAGTATTAAGTAACTAATGCATGTTTAAAACTTACCTGCCTAAAATTTCAAACATTTGGTAGTTATTTTTGTTATAAATACGCTAATTCATCCGTCGTGCTACCCAAAGGAAGTAAGAAAAGGATAGGGACGACCAATATGGTTGTTATTTTGATTGTCAGGCTAAAGTTTGATGACGTAATACCCATTCCATCTACCCTAGTGCTAATAATTCATGCAATGATAGTTGCACGCACCCGCCATATTGTTATCTATTTCCGTATGAAGAAGAAGGTAGCAGGGAAGTTGACTGTATTCTTATTTCAGAAATATGTAGAAGAAATGATCTTAGGGCAAAAAAAGCAGGTAATTCCGATTTAAATTAAATACAAGAAACAATGCAAAGGCAAACATTTGAATAAACTCATAGAGTTCAGGCGTGACTCCGTGGAAATTCATGGTTAAAAATAAAGCGGAACACTAGGCATTTTTCCTAATTAACTGAAAATATTTAATAGCTATGCGCAATTTTCTGCAGTATGCCTCGTTCACAGGGGGGAATTATGAAGGAAACGTTGCAAATGTATTACCAGCACTTACTTAATCACCAATCAGAGCCTCGTTTTTCCTTACGTTAAACATTTGTTGGATACCCACACTTTTTGGATCAGAGTCTTAAACATAAAAAATATATATACGTTGCTCACTGCGAGCATAACTTCCACGAAACCTTTTCCCTTCGGATAGAAAGTCATTTTCTGTCACTGTTCGCCACTAATTTACCATCAGCTGATCGTTATAAAACAGGTTCTGAGCATGGCGGATTGTTAACCAAATTATTAAGGTCATTGTCGCCTTTTGGCCTTGCCATTGAGGTGTATGACGAGGGCATTACGTTATCAAACTGTAGCCTGAAAACAGAAATAACAACCATATTGTTAAGTCAAATTGTTAACATTATTGTTAACAACAAATTATTAAGGCCATTGTCGCCTTTTGGCCTTGCCATTGAGGTGTATGAAGAGGGCTTTACGTTATCAAACTGTAGCCTGAAAACAGAAATAACAACCATATTGTTTAACCCTGCTCTTTCCTTACTTTCCTTTGGATAGCACGACGGAGTGGACGAATTAGCGGAAGTATAGCAAAAATATTCACCATCTATTCAAAATTTAAGTCAAGTTACTCTTGAAACATGAATTGGTTGATTGTGCTACTGATTCTACTCCATTTTACAATATTTTTTACCGGAAAGGCGCATTATTATCGATTTTAATAAATATATACTCAGCACTGATTTTAATTCTGAGCCAAAAGACAGTAACTGACAAACTTACATATTTTGGGGTAAGAGTTGATTTTGTTATTTTCAACCTTGAGGATTTCCAAAAAAACTAATCAAAACAACCGTATGTATGCAACGGTTTGCCAGATATCACGTCGACCTTCCTCTGTACCTACGGAATACATTTCAGTTTTCTAGGACAGATGACAGTAACCAAAAGTCTTTTTCACGGAAAATCTCATTACTTTTGTCCCATAATAATAATAATATAATAATATAATTTATTGTTCTGTTGGTCATTTACATGACATAGAACATGGTCAGAAAATAAAATCAAGACGAAACAAGTACTCACATAAGAATATAACAATTGTAACACTATTTGCATAATTACAATTTGTCACTAAGGAACTCATTAATGCTATAATAGCATTTCTGTAGCAAGAGCTCTTTTAGATTTGTTTTAAAAGTAGCCACAGTGGACCTGTTTTTTATACAATGAGGCAGTTTATTATAAATAATAGACAAGGAGTGGTGTGGGCCTTTCTTGGATATAGCAAGTGGCTGAGTTCTTAGGTGAACATTCTCTCGTCCACGAGTAAGGTGACAATGAATGTTAGAGTTAGGCACAAACAGTTATCTTCATTCTGTATTTCCCGAGGTGACATTCTAAACATCAACTAAAGCTTGAAATATATTCGAAGCTTGAATAGAAGATGAATCGAAAACTCGCAGATGTAAACTTCGGCAAGCAATAACTTAAAATCAACAATAATGCAATTACACGAAATAAAACTCGGCTCAACTTAGTGAAGTTCCATGTTAATTAGTTAAAATTACATTCATGCCCTTTTGGTCATAATTGAAGGCAGAGTATTGAATTCTTAGTTTGTTCAAGGCATATGTCACATGTAGTAGGGGGGGTAGAAGTTATTTTTACTAGTTAATGTTGCAGGTACTGCCATTTAGATTAGCAGGGCACTATATGAAGAATGCATTTTTGAGAAGTACGCGGATGTTCCTCTATATCTACTTATTACCCTGCTAGCCATTACAAGGATGTTTGGCAGGGGGTGACACATCACCAACATAACCTACAGTGAAGAAATTTCTATGGGTAAGCTACACATGCTACAGAAACTACTAAAATAATCCATAATTGAACTATGAAAACGTGACACAAGAGTCGACTTGACTAACCTACTTCAAAGTTATAACGCAGACATTATGGTCTCTTATCGATCGTGGGAAAAACGACGTTTTGAACCTTCATATTCTATAATCTATTTCCCTTATTTTATGTGCTAATTTCAGTCGAGTTACCCTAGGAAAACATCGCCAAATTGCAAAATTAGCTAGTCAACACGTAAGAGATGAAGGAAATCGGGGTGAACAAAGATGGCGGACAGGCTACGCCAAAGTGACGGTTTTGATCACTAGCCGACATACCCTCTTCATCTACCCCAATGGCCTCGCCGCACACACCCCATTCCCCAATCGTCCCAGCACCCGAGTACTCCTGCTTGTCGTAGTTTCCTCGCAACCCTCGAGGTCACGTGACCCGTGGCGTTATACGCAAGACCTACCCGTCCCCCACGAACCTACATGAACGACACGTCCCAAGGTCACTCCCTCATTCCAGACCAGCCCTATTCAGGTGGGACAAGACACGGTCGAACCTCAGATAATCCGCGGGTTTGGCGTCACAGCCCCGGACAAATTTAACTTTCAATGACCCTTGATGAAATTTTCGAAACTTTGACGTCAAAACCTCGAATATCCCCGTTCGTTCCTTTCAAGGGGATGAGAACTACCGTGGCGGTGATGTCCGCTCCACGCCATTGTCGAGCTTCGACAATTTCCAGTCTTTCTCGAAAGACTACTCTGTCTCCTATTCAGGAAGGCCTAGGTGCATGCGAAACCGGGGCCATGACGTAGCCTTTACATCACCGTCAAGAATATTTCGTATGATGCCATTCATTGGCTAAGTAACGTCTAGGCTTTGAAAATAGATAAGTAGAGAGGTTAAATTGGTTGTCCCGTATCTGTTGCCCAGTCCGTTCAGTTTCATGTAATGATATTTGTGAGTTACCGCTATACATCTACGTGATACCCTGCAAGCCACCACGAGGGTGTGTGGCAGGGGGTGAAGATCACCAAACATGCACTATTGACTTGCAAGTAGGATATTTAAGGGAGACATGCTAGATAACAGGGTCGCATGCAGCTAGATGGTTAGTATCTACATAATAAGGAAGGGATTATTGGTTATTATTACATGCATCATGCACTACAGACTGCTCTAACTATATTTCACCTACCTATCCCTTTACTACGCTGCCTATTGTTCTCTATTATAGTACGAGGGAAAAATGACATTTTAAATCTATCGGTACGACAATCTATCTCTCTAACTCTTAAATTTTCTCTTAAATCTTAACATAAATAAACTCTCTTAAATTCTGTTAATATGATCAAACCTAGCATAATACGCAGGGGTTCTCAATATATATCTAACGTCATCTGTGGACAAATCGGTTTCGAATTTACTTAAAAGGTTTAACCTAAATTTTAACCTGCGTTCTGATAGTAATTCCCATCCTAGTTCTTCTATTAAATTCGTAACACTTGTACAATTATCATAACGGCCTTTAACAAACCTAGCGGATCTCCTTTGCACACGCTCTAATTCTTTTATCAAACCTTCCTCGTACGGATCCCATATAGATATTCTTAGCCAGTTCTATTGGCGCAAAGTTACTCAACATACTACCCTGCCAGCCGCCGCATCGGTGTATGGCAGGGGGCGTTAGGACAGCCCTGCTAAAAATTCTGTATATTTTCCTTATAAATACTTCTACAGAATTTCTTAAAAAGTTCTGTAGATATTCCTTAAAGTATTGAAACGCCATTTTACGGATTTCCCTACGACGTTCTGCAGAATACCTTAGGATGTTCTGCAGAATACCTTAGGACGTTCAGCAGAATTCCTTAGAACGTTCTGTGGAATTCCCTACGACTCTCCATATAGGTCCTTAGAAAAGGAACCGGGCCAACGGAAACCTCACACATTTCCCTAGAGTTGCTGACGTTCTGCACAACAGCTTGTAAGGAGTTATTTTGCTCCGAAGAAAATAATTCCACAGAACATATGTTCGGTAGAGTCAGGCTCTCACATTCCGTACAGATCCAGAGAAAAGGAACTAGTTTAGAAGAAAAAGAGTCAATTTCTGTAGAATTCCTTACGTTCTACAAAACAGCTTCTAAGGAATTTTTTAGCAGGGACCAGCCGTGTAAAGGTATAAAGGATGAGGCTTTAGGAGGAAAAAGAGTATTAGTTTCCCAGCATACCAACACAGTAAGTTTGGTGTTTTTTAACGAAGGGTGCCAATTGTTGACGGTTTTTGGAGACTCTTTGTTTTAGTTTAATGGATCCTGTACGCTTAAAAAGTGAGTCATTAGGTGTGTAGCGAAGATCGGCCAGGTACCCTATAGACCGTTATCATAATCTCGTTAGTTATAAGCCTTCTATAAAGTCCTTGCCTTGTGTAAGCATCGCGGGGAGTCGCCAAACTAAGGCTAATCAGTTTCTCTACCTAGGTTTTATACTTGCAGAAAAAGAATTTGCTCACTTGTTCGTTAACTGAGTTTACGAACGCCATCCATTCAGCGCAATGTAATTTAGAGCATAGTTCTACACGTAGAAGGAATTAATAAAGCGAAAAGGAATCCCTTTTGGCATGCCAGTTTTTTAATATCTACCTTGGGCCAGTCAAATTTTGATGCTAGGGTCGCATTCTTTACTGCAGACGATGGAAAATAGGCGCGGATCCTGTTGTACGATGGGAAAACTCCTTTCTTTAAACACTTACTTTTGAAAAATATGTTCAATGATGCAATAATATACTTCACTGAAAGTTTTAGAAATATTTGTGCCTGGGTCAATATGGATTCTAACTTTATAATTAGTCTACTGTCGTAATTCCTAACCCAGAAGTGAAATAATAGAATATTTCCAACTTGGTTTCTCGGCAATTAAAGGCTATTTTGACATATATCCCTATGGTTTCAGGCATACATTTAAAATAATTAGATTACTTACGTACAGATTATCTCCTAAACACGAAATAATACGTTACATATTATCATCATGATGCTCATATCATCATGATCATATCATCTGTATGCATGCATGTGATTTGATTGCGATACATGCGATATATTCTGTCAAATATTTTTGAAAATAAATCATATTGTCATCGCAGTAATTTCTTCAGGATTTCAGAAAACCTTCGGGTAGTGTAGGAGTTTTAAACGCACCGCGCAAAAAAATGAGTCAAATTAAAAACTTATATGGATGTTTTTATTTGAATTCTAAGAATTTTAGTCGTATAAAAATATATTATTGCACAATTAATAACGCAAAATTTAATTTACATCGAATGCAGCTATCACATATATCCTGCAACTACTGAATTTAATACTTACAATTCGAATATGGTCTCCATTGTGACTGGGGAACTATCTCGCTCAGACTTAAGTGAACTGTGGTCCATAAATGTTTTCCAACTACTTGATGAGTTACCATAAAATGCACTCAATGACTCACGATTCTCGCTCAAATCACCTTAATGCGTCCGCTGGGGTAAATACCTCTGCCTGCGTGTCTCTCTTTCAGCGCTCGGATGTCATTCGAGAGCTCAGGTATCGGTCAATCGGCCAACGGGCTGTATCGGGCCATTGGGAGGAGGCAACAAGTTGTTTCCCCACGAGAGGCCCTCCGGAACCACTTGTGAATTTGAAAAGCCGTGAGTTGAATCGCGTGAGCATCAAATTAGATTTGGGTGGACGAAGGCTTCGTTCCAGTTGAGTAGAAACCTGCGCTTAAAAGTACCGTTTCCTTAAATACATGAAATTTGATGTATTGAGTCAATTTACGCATGTTGCTGCCTTCTTCATCTTTATAAATTTTATAAAAATACTCCTTTGGGTAAAATCTTTTTGGACAGAGCGTTAAATCAACGCTTTTACGTATTAACGAAGGCCGTTAACAATGCCGACTCAATCCTCTAATGCCTTTCGAAAGGATTTGATGATGATTTATTAATTCACAGAGGGAAGGGTATAGTTATCTTCAGGCTTAAAACATTTAACAGTGTACTCAAAATGCATAATTTTGATATACATAGAAAAATAGATAAACCAGGCAAACAGTAGAAGTTTCCCTTGGCAACGTTACAACATTTATCACAGTACATCTGCCATGTGCTCCGACGAAAACCGGAAGTATGTTATTTAAACCAAAATACTCGCGTTATATCATCGATGACCTAAGCCGAAAATGTATATTAGGTGTCTCAATATCGAGTGCATATTATAAAAGTCTTTTAATAAAACAACAATACAATTTAATAATCAATTTAATAATACAAATTGAAATGGAAAAGTTATTTGAAAAGATGCCATCACACTTTCATTAAGACAATATATTTTAGCGCTAAAACTTTTATCATAAAAAATTATATTTTCGGTTAATAACCGATGACCTAGTAACATTTCTTACACCATTCGAAAGTAGAAGTCTTACTGTATAATGTAGGTGAAAACCAAGGTAACCTATTAGGCATGCCTAAAATAAATTTCTTCCGCGACTCTTAGAGTCGAAGCATATAGTTGATGTCAAAATTTGTTCAATTGGTTTCAATAGCTGCTGCTTACGCCAATGACATGAGTGGCCTATTGAAATTCAAAATTAAGGCGCAGGTATCCAGCGATAGAGTTTGAAAGTTAAGGCAAGTAACTTTTGAAACATACACTACGTTCACCAATCGAACTCAGGTCGATTTGGCCGGTTCAGTTCGGTATGATAAACGCAACGGGATGGTGGGATCGATATGAAAAACATACTATTAACACCCTCGTACTACGGCAGATTATATCGCGACAATAAAATTAGAGAGATTGCAGAACCGATAGGTATAAAATGTCATTTTTTTCCCCGTACCATTCGGGACCGTAACAGCTGTGATCGTCGTCATGAATAGTTCGAATAGTGACAATACCTAGACAGTAGATCTTTCTCTTTATATTCTCTACGTTCTTATTGATGCACGATGTAAATATTGATGTTCTTATTTATGCATGATATTTTGCATCTGTAGTAGTGGTCTTTGTATCCCTTGCATGTTGGAACGATTGACGATAGAATGTTTCTTGTTAGTAGATTTTTAATTGGCGCGTTGCATGAGTGGCACGCTGGTTTCAATGTAGTTTCGGTGCTCTGCCGTATAATTCATGCATGCCTGGTGTGGAAGCACCCCCTGCTACACACCCTTTGGGTGGCTTGCAGGGTATGACGTAGATGTAGATATGAGAAGCGAGCTAACTCTTTACTTAATTAACTCTGTCATATTAATAACTCTTAACTAATTCTGTGCCCGCTCTCTCTGCCAGCCTGAGATTTCAAATCGATATGCACCGATTCAAATCGACATTTCAATAGATTTCGCATTGATAAACCAGGCGATCCGAGTGGACTGGCTTAGAATGCTCAGATCGGTCCGAGTTCATACCGATCTGAGTTCGATTGGTAAACGTGATGATGGTTGATATTCTTGCTTTACTTCCGCTGATTCATCCATTTCGTCCTGATATCCAGAGGAAAGAATGGAAAGAGCGGGGATTGGTAGTATAGTTGTCATTCCCGTTGTTAGGTAACAGTTTGATGACGTGAACCTCATTGATCACAGCAATCATTAAATGAATCATACATATACAAGTGAACCTGACGATTCAGCAAGCTACGAAAAAATTGTACTCAATAAGTAATTGTTGAAAGGTATGAAGTATCTTTTTATATGGATTCTAATATAAGATTTTCCACGAATTGACGCCTGAAGTATACACTAGCAATTTAGACTAAGTTAAAGTATTAATCAGTGGTATGAAAGCGATTCCCATCCCAGATGTTGCAGAAGGCTTGTAACTTGTGAGATTATGATAAAGGCCTTCAGAGTATCTTGCCGATCTTCGCTGCGCACGTGATGACTCGCTTTTTCAGCCTACCTCAACATCCATTTCTTTAGCAGCTTTTATTCATTATTCATATGCTTGATCTAGAGTCGTTTCCTAGTCGTCCCCGAGGCATCCGGATGACATCAGGCTTAGATCAAGAGGAGTACTTTCCTTTTGATTATTAAGGTTGTCGGAGCGCTAATCGTGAGTCGTTGACGGCACATATTAATAACTTTCCAAGAGCGACGTAAAAATGTTCATGGACCACATTACACTTAAGTGCATTTTTTGTACCATTGAGGTTCATGGAGAGATCATTACGTCATCAAACTGAAGCCTAACAACGGGAATAACAACCATATTACTAATCCCTGCTATCTCCTTACTTTCCTATGAACAGCACGATGAAATGGACGAATTAGCGGATGCAAAGCAAGAATATAAAACATCTGTTTGAAATTTATGACAAGCAACTCATCATTGGTTACTCAGTGCCATGGATTCTACTCCATTTTACCCTAGTTTTCAGCGGGAACGCAGATTATATTTTATTTAAATAAATAAACAATAAAAGCAAGGAGAATGCACATAAAAGAAGTAAGTGCATGCTGATTCATTGTAAGTTATTTACGGAAAACACAGTATAATAGCAAACTTAGTACGTTACCCCGCAAGCACTATAGGAAAATGAGGATCAACAAAGATGGCGGAATGGTTTCAGTTTTTAGCATTGGCCAGAATAGCAAGTGCCCTCTCCATCTCAATCATACAATACATCTCAATAGTTTATAGGGTGGAAATACCCAAACATGAAGTGATTTAAAAGGCATGAGAATTATACTTTAAAATTTACGTTTCAATTAAAACACAGTTATATCTAGAGTTTGCGTCGCAAAATTCGAAATTTGAGCGAAGATCATCTTCAAATACGCGTTTTCAATTCGCCACGATACTTTGATAAATGCTGGTCACCATTTTGATAAAGATAAATGTATTATTTCGAGTTTAGGAGAAAATTCGATCGTGTAGAATCGAATTATTTCGAAATATATGTCATGTGCCATACGACTACGTGCTGAAATAGTTGTAGGTCAAATTTGTATCTCAAACAATTTTAATACAGAACGTAAAACTAGTTTTGGCAGTTACGCCATCTTCAGGTGAGTTGTGCCTGAAGATGGCGAAACTGCCGAAACTATTCGCGCATTCTATCATTAAAATGTGGAAGTTACAAAGATTGACTTCATACAATGTCGACCTTTCACCAAGTGAAACCTTTACCTTATGTTAAAATAGCATTAAATTGCCAAGAAAACAATTCGGTGACATGCATTTTGTTCACCTCAATCTATACATATAACAGTCAACATCGCTTACACCGGCCTCGGTTTTAACGGATCAATAACCAACTGTTTCATGTCGGTTGGATAAGGAAAAATGAAAAAGACAGAAAAGTTAGCGACACCTCTTACGATATGGCTGCATTTCATTCGAATGGCATTCATTGGAGTGCGAATCGGCGGTCTCCCTCAATGCCTGAAGATGTAAACTCCGATGGTTACGGCTCCATTGATGAAGCCACACTACCTCATGATCTCCTAACTGACCGCGATGTCACTGCTTCTGCATCGATTCCGCTGAACACCGCTGAAAGTGACGAACGAAACAGTAGCGACACTTGTGATGAAGTCACTGAACAACCTAGCATTATCAACACAGAGCCTATGGATGCTTTCAAGATTAAATCTCAGTTTTATCATACACAAAATTTTGATGATGAATTACACGTTAATCTATTTAAAATTGAAAATGACCTCGAAAGTGAATTGGCAGAGACAAAAAACAAGTGAGCATCACAGAGTATCTTAAAATATGAACAGTTTGATCTATAAATTTCTGAATAATTTTTAAATATATCACTTGCCTTTAGATTGTATCAGAAGATATAAATCAATGTACATCTACATCTACATAATACCATGCGATCCGATGCATTGGCGTGTGGCAGGGGGTGGTAGGTCCCCGGACGTGTAAAGATGTAAGGTTTTCGGGGGTGAAATGGTGACATGTATTACGGGAATGTATTTAGTCGAGCTCACTATTCACTGTGGTCACTTAATGTGCGCGGAAAGAACGAGTTTTTGTACCTATCTGATCGGCAGTGTATCTCTCTTATTTTATAGCTTCTGTCAGACCTATAGATGTAGTGAGGCGTCTTGATAATATTCTCTGTGTCGCTCTGAAACGCTCTGAAAAATATATCTTCGTATTTGAGCGTAAAATACACTCCAAGAAATGGTATTGCTGACAAAACTTCATTTCGGTAGATATCGCATACTACGTTTTTCGGTTATAATGGATTATTTCACGACTCCCCTTGCAAACCGTTATATCCGAGGTTGACTGTACCAATAATAACACTTATGCAAAATTTCACGCGAATGCGTGCATGAACCAAAATCGTAATAACCTCCTTAAGTACTCTATCAATGACACAGCCCGTTTTCCTCAACAATTCGTCAACATTTGGTCGGCTATGAGCCGGAAGAGTTTGACCGGATCGCCATTGTAACTAGGATCACTGCAGAGTGTGGGAGGGAATTTCCAGAAACAGAAAATGCAAACATTGCAAAACGACACTATTACAGCAGCTCTGTCAGCATAAAACGTGCAAACGCACCACGGGAACGACCAAACGCTCTCGTGTCCGTACAGCACCCGCTACGATCAGCTCACATCAGCATTTTCGTTAGACCTTGAGTTGGGTGGAGGTCATTTCCCCCGGGTAGCACTCTAACATTTCATTAGACACGCCAGCGCCGAAGTTCATTCATGCGATTGAATTCGGCGTTAGTGTGAATTTCAAATGTTGTCACCACTATAACCCCACACCCACGAAGTGGAGCTAGTATGTGTTAAGTATAAACCTATATTTTCGGTATACCCGATAGCCTATCTTGATTTGAACATATATTATAAAGCAAGATTTCTGCTATCGAATGGAGTAAAAATATTACTCGGTCATCGGTCACTTAACGAAGGCTTTATTGGCTCCATATTGGCTTTAAAAAATGATGAATTTAACGATGATTACATTAACTGAATAGCAGAGGGACGGCATCTCTTCACATGACTTTTTCAGCTCTCTATTTTCGTGCGAATAATGTTGTTCAAAAACTTGTATATCATGCTATATCACCGTACAGTATCATAATCATCATACAGTAAAATATCTCGGAATTACCTTAACTTCAGATATATCGTGAACACACGTACAAAAAATATGCGGCACAGCATTAAAGAAACTAGGTTTTGGAAGGTCCTCGGATGAAAAAGTAAAGAGAGGTGCTACTTCGCTCTGGTTAGGCCACACGTCGAATAAACCGCGAGCATTTGGGACCCTGGTCCTAAAGATTTAACCAAAAAAATTAACAAAGTACAAATAAAAGCAGCACGCTTCGTTAAAAACTGCTACGAACGAACATACAATGTTACACAACTGTTAGAAGGATTTAGGTGGGAGCCCAGAGAGACTCGGAGGCTGCACGCTAGGCTTAGGCTGCTTGATAAATTCAGAACAGATATTTTTTAGAGCGACACAGAGAATATTATCATGAAGCCTCACTACATTTATAGGTCTGACAGATGAGATAAAATAAGAGAGATACTCTGCCGAACAGATAGGTACAAAAACTCGTCCTTTCCGCGCACAATAAGTGAACACAATAGAAACTGAGCTCCTCCAAACACTCTCTCATAAGATATGGCACAATTTCACCTCCAAAACATTTACATCTTTTCACGGCTGGTGACCTACCACCCCCTGCCACACGCCCAAGCGGCGGCTCGCGGGGTAGTATGTAGATGTAGATGCTCTACATATAGAGATTCCTAAAATATTGGCCCAATATATGTTTCAAGAGTTATTTACCTTAAATTTCAAACAGATGGAGGATATTCTCGCTATTACGCGATAATAAGTCCATTCTTTGGTGCTGTATAAAGTGAAGTAAGGTAAGAGCAGGGGTAACCAAATTGGTCGTTATTTCGGTTGCCGGGCAACAGTCTGATGACGAAATACCCTCTCTATTTACGCTAAAGTGATGTATTCTTTTGCCAAACATCCATATGTTTTTGAAAACTTTAACGTGAAGAACCATGGCCATTTGTAGACAGGGCTATATAAAAAGTTTCCCAATACAATTTAGTGAGTTTTGACGAATATGTACCACAAAAATACATTTTCATGGGAAAATATGTACCACAACAATACATTTTTATGGGAAAATATATACCACAAAAATACATTTTTATGGGAAAATTTACTTCGGGGACCAGATGGTACGCCAGGATTCTTGCCATTACGCTGATCCGACGTCCTGACGGGGTACCTGCTCCCGGACTATACCTCCAATAAAAATGATGGCGGAATTGAGGTATCGCAATGGTTATTAGGAAAGAAAAGTTGGACGAAGAGAAGAGCATGTCAAGACCACACTCAGGTTAATTGATAATTATATGAGTGCCCAGGTAGTTCATGAAGAAGTACCAAAGGATATTGTACAGGAATTATTTGACGCCAACTCCGGCGTTACTCGGTGGAAATCGGTTATATTCTTCATAGGACGATTCCACGCAAACTCAACCAAGGTCGTAGCTTGACCATCTCCGATTTTCATGATTTTTGGCACATATGAAGAATACAATAAGAAATGAGGATTTGCCAAATATTAGTCTGCAATCATAAATGTCAATTTTATGCCACTTCAAATATCACAAATTTGCAACAAATAGGCGCGCCGTTTATTTGCAGCTCCGAACTCTATCTCCAATAAATGACGATCTAGCGGTCAGATTTAAAATATTATGACATTTTCGTAATTAAAAGACATCAATCTTTGTTTTATATCAACGTTTGGATTCCTAGACCCATACTCTGAGCTTCTATATGACTTTCATTTTTCGTATTTTTTTTTAATTTTGATCCACGTTAAGGGCCAAATATCTTCTAAATTTATAACAAGATAATTTCAAACTGAATTTATTCGCACATTAAAGACTGTACTTAGAGAGCAAAAATTTTAATTTGTGGCACGCAACCACGTCACAATGGAGCAACAAAAACGGAAATATGAAAATAATGCTAGTTTTTTTACTTAAAAAGAGCGATGTTTCACAACTCATTTTTGGTGGAAAAATACATTTTACAATAGGTTAAACCCTCATCTTTCAATAACAGAAATAAAATTGGTGGGTTATTTCGTCACACACACAAGAGATAGGACTCTTAATTAAATTAATACATCTTCATGAGTCATTCGCTTGACTCATGTTTTTCATGCAATAGGTATGTATAAAACTCGTTCACAACGGATGGTTTTTGCGATTCTATAAAAATTTACTACGGTGACAACATAAGTAATTTTAAAAACTTGTCGAGAAAACATACTAAATACACACCGTTAATTTTATGACGAGATCTAGGAGTTGGAAATTACTCATTAAACAAGGTCTCTCTGGCGTTCATACACGTACCATTTCCCACGTATCATTTGTAAAATGGCTGGTATTTTTCGTCATAAGTCTCGGAAAGTAGAGTGGTAAGGGCATCAATGGTCCACACACTACACATGAAATATTTAAAGCACACCTACATTCACAACAGAAGGTTTCTTGTGATCCTAAAAACATTTTTGCGGTGACAATATGATTCATTTTCAAAATAGTCGAGAAAACGCACAAACTACACAATTTTACAAGATCAAGGCGCTAGAAATTTCTCATTTTTTACTTAACGTCTTCCTGGAGCGTATATGCGTACAATTTCCCGCGTAAAAGGGCTAGTATTTTTCTTCAGAAATCTCTGAAAGTAGTGCGGTAAGAGACTGATGTTATGGCATCACTGGAAGGGTGAGATATTTTTCTTTAAGATGAGACCAAATTCATTGATTTCAAGGTGAAATAATACTTATTGCTGCGCCGACAACCCAAAAAAAGGGCCGGGTGTCAAGCTATGGAGGTTAAGACATTTTATGATGAGCGAAATCCTTCAGTGAACTGTTTAGAGTACTTACTTTGCAATACTTCAATAACCTTCATTCATAGGTGTATTCCACCAGCCGATTGGTAGGCTTTCGAAGAATAGGTACTTATCCTATTGTCATAACTTCTGGCATGTCGTTTTCCCTTCTATAGATGATCCGTCATTACACCCCTCTTAAAATCGTCATATAGTCTCATTCTTCGTAATTTCGTCCAGAATTTTTATCATCGTTCTTCCTATTCCACGTTTCCCCAATGTTCTCCCCTCTATTACTCTCTTCAGCGTTCCTTCTATTTTCAATCTGTCTTCCATCCATCTCTTCTGCCTCTTCCAAACCTCCGCTACTTGCTGCCTTTCCAATCCAAGCATATCCAGTACCTCCTCGTTCGTCCTTCTCACCGCCCATCTCACCCTCTCCATCCGTCTCCACGCCCACATCTCTTAACGCCTCAAGTCTACGTACATCCTCCCTTTCGCAATGTCCAAGTGACCAGCCCATACAGCGCCACGCTCCATGTTACAATTTTCACCAACCTCTTCTTTTCGTCTCTACTCGGACTCCCCCCTCATCAACTCCCTCCTCTAGGAAAAGGCTTCTTTAGCCATGGCAATTCTACATCTTGTGTTCCTACCATTAATCCAATCTTCTCCAAAATACTACCCAGATACGTGAACTATTAACAACGCGCAGGAATTCACTAGAGAGCAAAATTGACTCTTCGGACCTGGGGAGTTATGTTCGAACCGCTTGAGATAATCTCGATAATCACGGGACTAAGGAGTCACGAGGTACAATCACGAAGGGTTCCGTATTTTGGTGTATTTGAACCATTTGTAAAAAAATCTCACAAAGGCTTCCCAATCGAGTTTTTCTCGCTGTATTATTGGAAATGAATACTTAAATCCCGATTAGAGAGACAAATAACAACATGTCAGACGCCTAAGATATCCATACGAGTAGGTTAGACTCATCGAAATCTCCAAACGTTCGTTGCTATACCACGTGACTCCCAAGTTACGTTTTCGAGATTATCTCGAGCAGTTCAAACCAACCCCCCAGGGGTCGACTCACTTTCATTTGGTGAGTAAAGGCTGGGACACAATCAACGTGTACGTGTGACGCCAGACGTTAACGGAACAACGGGAGACGGGGAACGCAAGTTAGCGGTCAAAATCGACGTTAACGCGGCCCGGAGTAACAATTGACTAACGCAGGCGCAGCTAAGAGATGAGGTGCAAACAAGTGTGGAAGTAAAAAAAGTTGTCTTAGCCAAGAGCAATCTTCAACAGTTGGATGTATCAGCCGACAGATGGCTCCCATTCCCGGATTCTCAGGACTATTCTGATTGGTTTTTTTGTGTACGGGACACGGGAAGAGATGAAAGTTGCCCATCTCTCGCGTACACGTACTCCCCGTACACGTTGATTGTGTCCGCTCGCTATACTTTCCCGTCAGCCATCTTTTCGCGTATTCCCGTTAACGGCTCACGTTACACATACACGTTCATTGTGTCCCAGCCTTAAGCCGGTTAGAGAAATTAGGTCCGGGTAACTAAATAACACACTAAGCGATTTTTTAAATCTAATTTTAAGTATAAACCATTGAGGTAGATGCGGTGGGCGTTACGTCATCAAACTGTAGCCTGACATCCGAGTTAACAACCATATTGTTTAACCTTGCTCTTTCCTTACTTTCCGGAATTAGAGGATGTAAAACAAGAGTAATCCCCATCTGTCCAAATGAAAAAATAACTTGATTTTCTTTCACTGATCCATATATGTTCTTGGTACAACATGTTTCGACACAACGGTGTTATCATAACGTAACAACACGTTTCGACACAACCGTATCGAAGTACCTATGTTGTACCAAAAAAACAAATCAGTGGAAGAAAACCAAGTTGTTTGTTTCACTTATGAAAATCAACTTTCACATAGTTGAATCCGAAATCATGGAATGTTCCCCACATGTTTGAAATTTGGGGAAAGTTACTCTTCTCTTGAAACGTATATTGGCTACATAATGCTATGGATTCTCCACGATTTTAAAATATGTTTCAAGGGAAATGCGGATGATTGATAATTTAAATAAATAAACAAATGCAATGGAATATGTAAGAAGAATCCATACAAAAGAAGTAAGTGCGTACTGATTTCTAGCAAGTTATAGAAAACATTGAAAAATTGCAAAATTAGTGCTTTTGCCCACAAGCGCTATAGGAAAATTGGAGTAATCTAAAATGGTGGACAGGCCACGCCAATGTACATGCTTATACTCCGTAGTATTGACCGTCATAGAAAGCGCCCTCTCCATAGTTCTCAATGGTCGAAACATTGGTAGAGAATGTAAGTTGAAACATAGTTCGCTGAGTTCAATAAAAATTTTCGTGGACTACACTAAGTTTTCTCCTACTTAAAAGTTGGTTAAACTAAGTTTTCTCCTACTTAAAAGTTAGTTAAACTAAGTTTTCTCCTACTTAAAAGTTAGTTAAACTAAGTTTTCTCCTACTTAACCATCAACAAGGATTTAACTTTTTTGACTGTGATTACCCCGAAAAAGTAGACTATGATGGATAGGTACGCGTAAGTAATGGCGAGAGTAGTTCGATACCAGTTCATCAAACAATCTGGATTGAACTTTGATTTTTTCATTTGCTCCTTTCTTCTATTCTAACAGATTATTCCTACCCATGATGGCGTATCCGAAATTTTCGCCTCAGTTAAATTTCAGAGCTAAGAAGTGAAATATCCTCGATTCTAACTCGATATATTATTTTCAACTGCTCATTTTATAAATAACACTTAACTTCACGTTCACTGGTAGCTCAATCCTCAGATTAGTTGACTGCAGCCCTCCATCCTTCCCTATCTAATGCTAGTTCCTTTACCTCCTGGTATCTCTCCCTATGTATATACTTTCCTCTTTATGCGGTCCATGAACTTATTCCTGGGTTTTCCTCTGGGGACTTTTCCCTCTGTTTTACCATCAATTATGTTCATCACAAACTCATTGTGTCTCGGGGTGTGTCCAATCCATCTGGTTCTTTTTCTCTATCGCGTTTCATGTGTACCTTTCCTCTTTTACTCTTCTGTAAACCTCCTCGTTTCCTATTTTATCCGTCCATTTTATCTTCAGCCTCATCCTTCAGCACCAGGTTTCGAAGGCTTTCAGTCTTAGGTACATAAGTTATAAGTTTTCATTTTGATAAATCGCCAAAAATGAATAAGACTATCTGAAAGCATCCGTTGAACTACTTTTTCAAAATTTCTCTTCCTCGTCCCTGAATCGTTCCTTCATTCCATCCTTGTTGAGCTAAAAATTGAAGCAAAACCTCGTACGTGCCCATATATACACAATTTTATGTGACTATGAATGTAAGAAGAAGACCCGCACACGTACAGGGATGGAGCAAAATCTTTGACTGCCATTTAAATCCTCACATTGGAATATTTAGTCTTACAACGATACGAGGAATGAATAAGAAAAATGATACGAAATAGTCGCTATATTTTTTATGTCACAGCTGAATTCTAAAGGCATCACTCAACGCGATATAAGAAGAAAGACTAAGGTGAAATAACTCATCGGCTTTTTGCAAATGTACAGCTGTCAAAATGGCGTCCTTAGCTTAAACATGGCTTACTGCATGGAAATGTCCAATCTCACGATTCCCATGCATTTCTCTGACTTTTTATTTTCCCCGACTGATCGATTTGTTGGCTGCAGAAGAACCGGCCATCTCTGGCTTGCTTGCCTGGCAACAGGTCTCCAAGTGGGCGAGCGCTAGGTGGTAGGAGCGGTAGGAGAAAGCAAGTTTAAATCAATGAAAAAATTAATAATAAGCTGAATGCGAAAGGTGACTCTTTCACAGCAAAGCATCGTCCAAGGTGTAAAAAGCTGTCATGACATCGCAAAATAGTACGAAATTATGAGGGGTCTGATAAGCAAGTACTTTGTATTAACTAATTTTGATTCCATGCTTCATATTTGATTGTATGTATTAGGAAAGCTACATCTTTTAAACGAAAAACATTTATATTGGTTTATGCCCTGGATGCTTATCAATGCAATGATAGGTCATACATTTATTGTAAAAATTTCACTATATTCGCAAAGTGAATACATTAAGCAATAAAATAGGTAATATTAGGTTTCAAACAGGATTTAAAATATCTGTACTAGAATATATGTCGTTTATATAGTGCTGTATGTACAAGGGTAAGTCAATAAATAATGCTAAAAACTAAATAGAGGCAATAAAAATCAAAGTAACTTCCTGAAGTTTATTTCACTTTCTACAAATTCACCCAGTACGTTCAGACACTTATCCCTTCTCTTTACAAGTCCTTGATTGTCGGCAGCATAGAAGTCTTTTGTTTGCTGTCGCAGCCAACGAGTCACCTCTTGGACTGCGACATCATCATTTTCAAAACGTCGGCCACCCAAATGATTTTTATTAGGGGCCCGAACAAATGAAAATCACCGGGGGCTAAGTCGGGACTGTACAGCGGCTGCTCCAAGCGTTCCCTCCTCTGTCCGTGTTTACGTGAATGTTTACGACTGGTGCCGATGATGAAATGCTGTCGTTTGCGACTTATTTATTGATTTACCCTCGCATGATAAATAAGTAAATGAAGGAATAACTTTGTAATATTCCAAGACTTCTGTTCGTTACCCGGCCGGTTACAAGGCTCGTTACCTTGAAAATACCCTCGTACCCTTATAATACTCATGAGAATTATAAAAGTACAAATTCTTGAGTACCGTTGATAATGACGCTGTAGCGCTGACACTTTTCGGGGGAATCATAAAAGTTTTTGAGTATTACAAAGTAGCTAATTTATTAATGATGACTCTATCCTAAAAATAGGAGCCACAAAGAGTTCAAGTCGCCATAATGTTTGGATTTACTGTAGAACTGGAAACCAAACTCCATTTCACAGTACGTTTGAAAACTTAGGAACAATATGCATGAGCACACGAATCTATCAAAATATCTCACACGCGAATACATTTCCTTGTTCCTTCCATAACCGAATGCGTGGACATCCGCTCAGTCTTTTCTGGCGAAGTACTCTCGGGGAAAGGAAGTTATCAGACGGCGTTGCATTGCTCATTCCCTCGTGGGTGAATGAGGGGAATCTTTGCGGAAAAGGAAAGGGATGAGGTACAACAGGCTGTAGAGGGGGAAGGGGAGGGGGGCAGGAAGGAGGGGAGGGGAATAGGGCGGCCTTCCCCGCGCCGGTCGACGGCGGTGGTTTCCTGTCCTTGCTCTATTTCGCTGTAATTGTTACGGAAAAATGTAATATGACGGCTGATGTCAATAGTTGCTAAGGGACCCTGAGAGAATTTCACTCTACCTTACGGCAGCACTGATGTATAAAGACCTAAATATGTTATATTTGACGCAAGATTTGTACTCGAGTGTGACGCTTAGAAGGGCAGAGGAGAGAACTGTATTTCTTCGTTTACTGCCTCATTTAAATTCATAATGTTGTCACACCACGTCTCCAAAGGCATCGTTAAATATTTTTTCTTGCTGATCGCTTATCAATTCATTTTCGAAATAATATATTCGTTAGCGGCTGAGTTGCAAAGCTTGTTTCATTTGCAATAACCCACCTCAAGAAGTTTTTCTCACTCTCTGGAAAGAATTGATCGGAAATAGTCTACCATCTAAGATAAAGCGCCAGTATAGAGCTCGCTTTAGTAAAGTGGTGATTTCAGATATGTTTTCTAAGAGAAATCTTATTGATAGGACGGTTAAAAAGAGAATTTAATCAGTTTCAATCGATCTAGGGGTTCTTTTCTGCTACCAATACAATCAATAGATATACTTAGAAAAGACGCGGTATATGAACAATGCTCTGAGGGACCATGGAATGATTTTTTTCCGTTCAGGTAGCGACAAAGTCTTCTTCCCCAGCCCCAGGATGGTTCTATGAAAATGCCATGTTTTCTAAGCGCAACTTTGCTAGAAAAAGTTTATAAAGCGAATAGACAGTTTATTTGAGTAGTTTTCATCAAACTTGAGGGTTTTATTCTCCTCTCCATCGATACAATCAATAGGAAAGACTCGAAAACAAAAGATTCGGTGCAAGTACGGATCTCTGTGACACCCCGGAAATGTTCGTTTTTCTCCGTCTTTCAAGCGACCACGTCTTCGTCTGCCGCGCCGATGGATAGTTCTCGAAAAGGCCAGCAGAGGGCACCATGTGTGGACCGCTCCTCCGGGCAGCGAAACGTTTTCTCAATCTCTCGCCTACTCCACCGGTGGCGCTCTCCGTAAAGTCGTCTCTTCCTCTTCACCCCCCCCCCCCACCTCTTACTCTCCTCCATTCTCTTTCTTCCTCCTTCCCTCCATCCCCCCTCCTCCGACTTCCCCCTCTGTCCTCCCTATCTCCTCCTCCTACACAGTCTTTCCGCCGTCGGTGGAGTATTATTGATCCGGTTCGCAGGCTGCTGAACCTTTTGAAAATGGAGATTCAGTCGGAGAGGAGCCGGGGAAAGGAGGAGGATGGTTAGGTCGGCCTGGGGACCCCCCAAGGGGGAGGAGGGAGGGGGGGGCAGGGGCGGCGATGGTGGCGTGGAGGCGTGAAGGGGTAGCTCCTACGGCGTACGTCGGTCGGGCCGGCTCCGAGGGTGTGTATACGATGGTGGGAAGGGAGAAACCACGCCCCCCCCGCATCCAGTGGGAGAATCGGCGCAGCAGCGACCCGGGTGTAGTAGGGAGGGTGGGTGGTGCCTTGAGCACAGAGTGGTGGCAGGTGTGTTAAGGAGAAAACGCGCCAAAGTCGTCCCCATGGAAACACTTGCGCTCCGATCGTTCACACAAATCGATAGAATCCCGCGATAGATCGCCGTCGACGTTTACGAGACATGTACTACGGGCTGGTAAAGTCGTGACGTCAAATTACTTTCCACGATATATTTTCCTGGATATTTTGCATTGAATCCGCGCCTATGTTTTGGAAAAGGATACCTTGGTGAACAATAGTACGAGACGTTATGCTTTACCGTTGCTGTAGGCAGAAACTCCTCCATGAAAAGCGAAATGAAGAATGCCATGATAAAGCGTTGTAAAGGCCACTAAGGTCAAATTACGGTTTTACCGGAGAATAGGGTGGTTAAGGGTATGAATTTTCTGCCGAGCAATACTATCCAGCTCGTAGCGATCCAAGAGCAAGAGAATATTAAATTAGAAAAAAAATAACAAGCAAATACTATTTCATTATAGCATTTAGAGTTTTTTCACCTCCTTAAAAAACATTGGCACTTACAACAGCACGGCATGACGCGTTAAATATATCTACACATATGTAACTATAGTCAATAAATAATGGAGGTAAGATGGCTTCATGCTGTCCCAGCGAATCTTCCGATTGAGTTACTCTCGAGTTTTCCAGCGAGTAAGGTTCTCCATTACTTCCAACGTTTCAACGTGTGACTCCATTCGGAGTTATAAAGACAGCCGGATACTCTTCCCGTAGCGCGCATCACGTGATCAACACGGACGACCAAGGATGATTTGGCGGGAAAGAGAATTGGCGGGAAAGAAAATTGGCGGAGTGCTAACCGGCGACCACTCGACCACCCGACGAATGGTATAGTAGGCGGTAAAAGAGACAGAATGGCGTGGATTCCAGGATCTCTGAAGACGCTGGGAGAATCACTTTCCGAAACGTTGGAAGAAATGGAAAAGTCTTAGCTGGCGGAAAACCAGAGAGCATTTCAATTAATGACGGAACGAGTAACGTTTGGCTGTAAATTCATTTACAACTTATTGTTGGACGTATAGTCTCGAAAACATACGTTCGGTAATAGATAATTTTAGGCCTTTTCATATAATTTATGAAAATTTATCGAGGAAGTATCAACTAAAATGCACCGATAGACAGCCTTTTGAAAAAGGAAACCTAATTTTAGTAGTTTTCATATCACTAATTAGACATTTCAAAGAAGGATCGTACATCTCCCGTGAAATGTATTGTAAGAAAATAAAAATTTAACAAGCAATTCAAGCACCAGTAATGTTTGGCTTACGATTTATTTTGCGATCTAATTTTGCAATAAACTTTTGGAGAAATAGATAATATTTTCAATTTCATGACGGATCCAGAATTTCTTGATGATACTTAAGCCCTGCATCCAATAAGGTTAATAATACAGCTATATTCTCCTTATAAAAAACCGAGAAGGTTCCTAAAAAATCTTTCTCGCAACTTAGAATTACCTTTGACGGTAACGTAATTTTTTATCGCTGTTTTGGGCTTTGAGATTTGATTGAAAAAGTACAACCTTTACTTCTTAATCATTCATAAAATTCTGCTTGGACTACAACTTAAGCAAAGAGTACACGTGTATCAATGAATTTAGAATAGCGCTTAGTGCACCGTTTCACACATATAATCATGGAGACTGCCATAATAATCAAGCTAAAATAGCAAGAAACGCAAAAGACACAGCAAAAAGAGAATAAGTACTGAGAGCTAAGAATCTTAATTGGCTAAAGATCATTACATCGGAGGGTCTGCAGCAAGGTGTCTTGGGAAACTTTTCTAATGATAATGATAGGCATAAGATTTCGTAAGATTATTGAGCAACTAGTTTACGTCGCTCAACAGCTATTGACTGGCTGCATGGCGTACATAGCTAACGTAAGCTCCCCTGTGCGGCGGGTGGCTTGAATTGGAGGATAAAACTTCAGCTGGAGATTCGTGAAGTGAATAGATGCATAGTTCCCATATGAAGATTTCATGTCCATAACGAAGCAGACAAAAGTATCATTTCATTATGTTAAAATAAGGAAGAATGAAACTTTGACCCTCACTAGGAAGATTAGATTTTGCTCTTCTAAATCTACATAATACCCCACGAGCAGCCGCATGGGCGTGTGGCAGGGGGTGTTAGGTCACCAGACGCGTAAAGGTGTAAGTTTTTTTTTGGAGATGAAATGGTGGCATGAATTTTAGGAGTCATATAGTGAGCTTAATTTTTATTGTGATCGCTTATTGTTCGCGGAAAAAACGAGCTCTTGTACCTATCTGTTTGGGAGTGTATCTCTCTTATTTTATCGCATCTGTCAGACCTAGAGATGTAGTGAGGAGTCATGATAATATTCTCTACGTCGCTCTAAAAAATATCAGTTCTGAATTTATCAAGCGACCTAAGCTTAGCGTGTAGCCTACGAGTCTCTAGCGGCTTCCACCTTAATCCACCCACCTCTAAAAGTTGTGAGACACTATATGTATGCTCGTAGCAGTTTTTAATGAAGTACGCTCATTTCCTTTGTATTTTATTAATATTTTTGGTTTAATCTATTTGAACAAGGTCCCAAATACTCATGGCATATTCGAGGTGTGGCCTAACCAGAGCAAAGTAGCATCTCTCCTTGACTCTTTCATCCGAGGACCTTCCTATTATACGTTTAAGAAAACCTAGTTTCTTTAATGCTGCACCACATATGTTTTGTAGGTGTAATCCCCACGATATATCAGATGTTAAGGTAATTCCAAGATATTTTACTGTATCTGAAGATTTTATGTTTACTCCACCCACAGCATAGGTATGGCATTTTTGTGATGACTTTCACAGGAAGTGGACTGTGGTGCATTTGCTGATATTTAATTCTTACCCTCACTCCAAGCACCACGAATGAACGTGCATAATATCTTACCATCATTACTAACTGCTACTCCTGCATGAAATTTCTGACATGATTTAGCTTTCTACATGGCTCAGTACACAATAGGTCTATTCATCAATCGCATTTATAATATTAACCAGTAGTTGTATCATAACTAATGTACTGCATAGTAGTATGTTAGTCTACACAGCACTCTCCTAGTTTCTGGTCTGACCACACATTGTTCTCCTGTTTTTGGCCTACACCAAGCAGCAGAGAGAGAGTGTTCTTGAGAATTCCCATCTGAATGGGGATGAGTGCTTTGTGTCAGGTGTGGAATCACCTATGCCAGACACTATAGTGGTGACTTGGAATGTACTTCGTAGATGTAGATGATGGTGTTAGAATAAGCTTCCTCCATAACACACAACTGCATTAAAACAATGAAAGTAAATCCGGATGACATATTAAATTTTGCTCAATTCTTGCAAGGCCTCCATGGTTTTGTTGTATGTACCTCAATAAAGCTTTTTAAAAGAAGACTTCTTTCAAGGAACACTAAAGTAAGAATGTATAAAACAATGGTGTAACCAGTTTTGTTATTTGGCTCCAAGGTCTGGGGACTGTAGTCACAAAATAAACTCATTACCTTGAAAATAAAGTCTTAAGAAGAATATTTGGCCCTACCCTAAAAGGAGACATATGGCGAATAAAAAGAAACAGAGAACTGAGAGAGATGTATAAAAGATCAGACATTGTTAGAGTTTTCAAGAGCACAAGATTGAGGTGGCTAGGCCATGTCTAAAGAAGAAATGGAAATTCTATGATGAAGAGAATATGGGAAGATACCACAAGGAAGGTGACCACCAGGGAGACCAAGAATGCGATGGAACAACAAGGTAAAGAGTGACCAAAGAAAAATGGGAGCAGAATTGGATATGGCAGAAGACAGAAGTGCTTGGAGATGGCTTTTTGTCGAGGTCAAAGACCTACTTGGTTTTCAACGGACCCAGGAGTAAGAGAGTAAGTATCTTTATGTACAAAAGTTGCTATCAACAGAGATGATCGGCACACATTTTGGTTTGAATGAATGGATCAATTTGTAACTATTGGATGATTCATATGAGGAATAGTAGTTTGCTGTGGAGTTGGACAGCTTTTCAACCATTGGATGTTGAAGCATGATTCTGTCATCGGATTCTGTGTATTCCCTAAGCCATTTCATTTAATGGATATAAGCGGCCAGCATGCATGTGGAGTGCCCTGCATCATTTGGCATGACGCACAATAGCCCATAAAGTTATTCAATCTTCAGGTGAGACATTATCATCTAATTGATCAAGTGCTGTACTAATTTCTTTCTTACCCATCTAACCTCATGGTATTCTTAGTTACTAGGGGCTCTCAATGATATGACATGCAATTTTTCTTTCCAAGGATAAAAATTGATCTTTTGATGTGCCTGTTCTGTGAATCACCTAAGATATTTCATTTCATATTAGCTCTCATTTTAATCCTTTCCTCTTGCTAATCTTATCTCATGAATATTTAGCAGTTATACTGAATCATTCAATACTCATGCATGACTTCAGGCTTTCCCCAGAAATAGAATCCCAAGTACAAATATCTGGTCTGTAATTGATCTGAAACTAGTTGGTACATAAGTGTTCTGCAACTGGTCAGTAACTACCTTAAGAGACTAATATCTGATCTGGAAGTGGTCCACAACTGGACTGAACTGGTCTGTATTTAAAAGATGTTTTGAATCCAGACCATTAACAGACCTCTTCCAGATCAGATATAAGCCTTTCAGAGCAATTACAGACCAGTTTCAGAGCAGAAACAGACCAGTTTCAGAGCAATTACAGATCAAATATTTTTACCAGGGCATACATGAAGAGTTCTCAGGTTTCACACCAGGTCAGGCTTACCATAGCTTCCAATGTTTCAATGAGCATCTAGCCCATTGCCATCATGGATCCAGGAATCCAATGCTGATCTTTCTCTTTGCCTGACTTACATACTTGGAGCTGGGAGGTCAGGTAATCGCTGATTGGTAATGGGCAATTTGTCATTGGCAACAAATCCTTCTCTCTCATCTGTGTTCTCCAGCTCTCTGTATGATGAAATAATCCCAAATCTTACTTAGCCTGTAGCCAGTGTCCCTATTTAAATTGTAGATGTGATATTTCTATCCTTATTGAAAACAATCCATGTACTTTTCCACAATTATTATTAACAGTTAAACGTACTATGTGTTTTACAGCTTGCTGCATCTTCAGGTACAACTGTTTATATTTTCTTTATTGATTGTTACGATAGTAACCACTGCCAAGAAGCAGTGGAGAATTTTTGGAGAACAAACTAATTTTTGGGTGGAAAAGCAGGGGAACATAGGTAAGGGGCTTGTGAGAAGGGAAATTTTTTTGGACAGGAGTTGTGAGAGGTGTGGAAAAAGTAACTCGTTGCAAAGATTGCTTAACTCTCTGATAAATTCCATTTGCTCCAATGCATCCCTCTTTAAACCTTTTTGTAGCTCATGTAAAATTTTGGAGATAAAATCACTTGCATGATTATTATCCAGCAGATGCTTTGCAGATTGTGAGTAGAGACATACAGAAAGGGCTTGTGAAAACCCTAATATGGAGCTTGGTGCTGTATGGGTCAGAGACTCATTGCAAAGGCAGGGCATATGTAGACTTGAGGTGTTTGAGATGTGAGTGTGGAGAAGAATGGAGAATGTGAGCTGGGCAGCGAGAAAGATGAATGAGGAGCTATTGAATGTGGTTGGAAAGGAGAGGAAGCTATTAGCAATGGTTCGGAGGGGGCAGATGAGATAGATGGGGGAAGTATTGGAAAGAGAGGGAATGTTGAAGAAAGTAACAGAGGGGAGAACACTGGTGAAGCGTGAACGAGGAAGGAAGAGGATAGTAATTCTGGATGAAATGAGAAGAGGGAGATGATATAAGGAATTTAAGAGGGGTCTAATGGTGGAAGAGGGAAAATGGAACGATATGTCAGAAATTAGGACGATAGAATGAGTAATGTCCACAAAACTACCAGTCAGCTGGTAGAGTACTCAAACAAAGGTCCATGGCTTCAGTGGGCCCTGAATGTGGGTCAAAGTGTCAATGTGAAGTAGTTAGGTATGAGTAAATTAAGGTAGGGATTTCCCAAAGCCAAAGACATAGCAAGCCATTGGAAGGATGCCCCATATTACTCCATTCATTGAAGCTATACACTTCAAAAAATAAAATAAGCTGTAAAGATATTTTGGTTATATGGCACTCTATGCAAACACACAAGTTAATAAAAGATCGTAGGCTTTCCCAGCGAATAATATTCGTAAAATCTTCTCGGGTTTGGCACCGGGTAAGGCTATTTAAGGCCAACGTTTCAACGAGAAACTCTCTCATCATCATCAGGGCTGGGACTGATTGCCGAGTTAGGTCCATGCCCGGTTTTTATACTTGAGACCCATTGTTTGATCGGCCAATTCAAAATTCAAACAAGAACCACATAAGACTTTTTCAACTTGAACAATCGGCCTTGGCGGAGCATAGTCTCAATCATGCGCACTCCATCAATTTTATCGGCGCCAAAATCCTCTGCTGGTCATATGGATACTGGGATCGATTAATGAAAGAGGCAATCGAAATCAGTCTGGAGGAGAAAAAGCTTAATCGAGACTCGAGGCAGAACATCAGCCAAATATGGAGACCGTTACTCGATAACATAAAATTTTCGCAGAGACAATTCAAATTTCAACCGCCATGAGCAAATTTTGAATTGGCCGGTCAACAATGGGTCTCAAGTATAAAAACCCAGCATGGACCTAACTCGGCAATCAGTCTTAGCTCGGATGATGATGGGAGAGTTTCTCGTTGAAACATTGGCCTTAAATAGCCTTACCCAGTGCCAAACCTGAAAAGATTTTACTAAATCAAGTTAATAGTTGGACTAGCACAATGGCAAAAGTACTAGCTACCCATCTAAAAAGCCCTGCTGCAAATCTTAGCACCATTTTCCATTGGCAATACAATCCATGCTTGGGTTCTCTCTGGAGAACATTTCCATTACAACATTCATTACATATTCCATTCTTTGGAAGTGGTGTTAAACCAAGGTCCTCTAGGCAACTTTGACTAAAAGCTGGCTGAAGGATACTGAGGGCATCTTAATCCTCTCATATCTGATAACACCTCCTCCTGGTTTTTGGCAGAAATCGAAGCTGGCCATACTTGATTGAAGAATTGTCATTTGACTAGTTTCCTGGGATTGATTTTAAAATTATCTCAATATGCTATGACCATAGTAATTATAGTTATGCTTGAAATACCTAGCAAGCTCAAAAATGAAATCAGCTAGTTTTTTTTCTTATGGGGTGCCTAATTTCATTCCATGTCCAATTTTGTAAAAATTTTTTGTGCTTGGAAAAGTGAAATAAATGATTTTATTATAAAAATTAACCTGGAGTTTGGTTCCTGTACTTGTACTACTTAGCTCCTTGAAATATTCAGTATAAACCTGAGTTCTGCAACTGCATGCATCAATGTAAAGCAAACAACAACTCATGAGGGAAAACACCATTATGCAGTTTTTGGAGCTGCAAAAGGAAACGGGATGAGCCTGCTTTGATAACTAAAGGTTTTCATAAAATGTCAGTGGTAAGTCATATCACTCTCCAACTCATAAACCAATGCACTTACCTCAGACAGCACATGGCATTACATTCAGTCAGTAGAACTGGTCACTGCATTAAGGGTGGCCAGTCTGCAACTTATTAATTAATGTGAAAAAGGGACATAAAGTATGATATTCAGAAAAAGTTACCTACTTCCCACATGTATTTTCACCCTAATGACCTTCAATAAAAAGCCTATAATATGAAAATGAAAACTAGAGAATAAATTTTCCCTTATTAGTATCCTTACATCACCCGCCTCGTGCAAAGAACTAAGGTTAAAATTGCACTACAATTTCTGCTTGAGGCTTTTGCAGCACTGTAGAGCAAGTAATTCCATTGCAATATCCAGGGTTTCGCTGCATTGTGTAACCTAGTTGATAATGTCATCAACTAGATAATGCAACACAGCGAAACCCAGAAGAAATGGAATTAACTGCATTACACTACAATTTATGGCTGACATTACACTAACACAGGAAAAGTAAATTGTATTTAAATGATAATACCTATAAATATTTTTCCTGGTAAAACTCTTAGCTTGAAGACAAATAAAAGGTATAAAACTGAGCCACTGTGAAAGATCCAGTAAACACAAAAAGCTGCAGCAGCACTGCTCTAGGATGTCATGGCTGCATATGCAACTTGCCTTGAGTGAAGAACCAACACAGTGTCTCTGCAGTGCCACTGTAATAGTACATGTGTAATGCATGCCTGCAACATACCACTGATGCATTTCCAATATATGTTTGCGAAGCTGCCAATGATTGAACCTCGGCTCTTTCACTCTTCCCTTAACATGAAACAGGGTAGGTTGAATTGAAACTGATAGTACATTTTCGGGTACTCGTGCTTTAAATTACGAAAGGTGTGGGTAAGGTCTACGATGCATATTTTTGTCTATATTAATGGCAAAATATTTCTAGTGGTGAAATAAGAACCATCACTCATCTCGTATTTTGGAATAACCTCCCCCAGTGTATTTCGGCATACAATAATGATCTCTGCCTTAACTATAGATCACTACTACTGTGCTTGAAGTGTCAATTGTTGGCACATAAGATTTAAATGGACAAAATTGACTCACAAATTTTCCAGGCAAGTAGGGGATATTAAGTATTTACAATAATTTACTATCTCTATGCTATTTTTCTCCCAAAATAAAGGCCTAAATGAATATAGGCAAATAATATTTGCTTTGTGCAAAAATGCAGCCTTCAGAAGGAACAAAGAAGCTGATTCGCATTGGTGACAAGCAAAAATCCCTACTTTAGCCATGTCATACAATAGAATATACCTCTTCCCTCATATATTCATGTAGCATAGTGGCTTGATTTCTTACCTTCCATATCAAGTGTTTTGAGGCCCCGAGGAAGATGTGTTAATTTTGCTGCTTATACTTCTTTTTGTCATCGCTTATATTTTCAGTAAAACTAATTCACTCTAAAACTTGTCATTCTAAACTCATTGTTGGTGCCTTAAGGGTATGGCTGGCCATGCATGTGAGTAGCTGCATGCTACTGCCCAAAACTTACTATCTGATGCATTAAAAATGGAAAGTTGGGGATGTCACACATGCATCAGCAGCAAATCAGCAGCATCTGCAGTACTGCAGTCCTGTGCACCTATATGCTTTGGTAGCACTATGTGTTTACAGGGGATGTATCCTGACTTAACTTTGAATAAATCTAATATCGCTGAATCAAAAACTAATATACAGATCTCCACCTACATTTATTTAGGTACTACTAGTTTCAAAAGATCAAGATCATCATTAAGAGCTATGTACCTGATGATGACCCAGATACATTGAACATTTTATTTTTACTCCAGTGAATTGAGCTCATGGTGATAACAACACATGGTGATGGGAGCAAAATTGTTAAAAGGATGGTTCTGAAATACCACTGTATCTCTCAAATTGATGAGTGGTTTAAGAAATTATGAGTGGCAAATACATAAATTCTTCAACGGGGATGGCCAAGAAAAATTTTTCCCTCAAAACCAGTGAAATGGCTTGGGCTGAAATAACACACACTACCCACTATTTTAAATTCTGGTCTTTTCTTCCCTTTCGATGTCCGGAATTTCTATCCTCTCCTTCCATCCTCCAAGTGTGCCTCACACTCTTTCCCTCTACCATACTCTATAGCGTGTATTCCATCCACAGTAATCTCACCCTGGTGAAAATGTGCCAATCACTGAAGTGTTCAGGACCTCTGCACATGCTTTTTGAGTAGTGTGGACTGTTCAAGAGAAGTGTAGAAACCATGCAATAAGTTTCTGCCAGCAGTCCATGAACGGCTCGTGAACAGTTTATGAATGGAGCACTTCAAGCATGGTTACGATGAACACTTCATGAACAACTGCTGAACAGAACACTTCTAGCACAGCTCCTGTATCATGAACAGCCACTGGACAGAATCGTTCAACTACACATCCACAACCCAGAATTTTCCAGGAATGTTTTATGCATGATAATGAATTGTTTTGGAAATGTAATGCATGCTTTGGGACTGCTTCACGGCTGTTTTATGCGGATTCATGAATATCCCTAGAATGGTACCTGAATGCTTTGTGAATATTTCACAAACATATTAACTGGATGGTACATAACAGTTCAGTTGGGTCAATGTATAATTCAGGCACACTTCAGAAATGCCTCAGGAATGCCTCATGAACAGTTCACGAATGGCTGACATCTCAATTCTTGAACAGTTCATGGACAGCTCATTTTTACCAGGGCATCAACCCATCTTTTCCACTGTCTCCATATCTCACTCACTGTCTTTTGGACTGTGTTTCTCGGGCTACAGTTAAACCAAGTGGCTTCATGTGCTGAAGCTCCAGTAAGTTTTTACATAATTTTGATAAACAATGCCCTCCACAGTGTTATCAAGTCTAGCTTCAGCCAGCTCATATTTATTGCAATATATTCACATAATTATATTCAGAGCATTTAAAAATATGCACCATTCTTCACATTAAAATAATTTGATTTTGATATAACACACAGACTAGGCAATGATTGCGATGGAACTAAAATTTAAGGCTTACAATCGACTCCTATATCTCAAATCAATGAACACACAGATTTCTTGTACTCTTGAAATGAAATGTAAAACAACCCATTATAAAAAGCATGTATATAATATTTATTTCCAGATGGAAAAAATTGACCATCATACATGCCTTCTACTGGAGTATTCACATTCAGTATAGGTACCCAATGACCCATTTTTTTCTTATGAGATTTTGAATAGAATTCCCATGAAAATGGAATTTTGGAAATTAACCACAGAATGGAACAAAATAGAACACAGAACTCAATCAAGGAAAGCTGAGTAAACAAAGTGCCTTTAACCCTTTGCTAAGAACACATTGTGCACACCTAGTACAGATTTTTCATCTTATGTGAACAAGTGCCATTTAAAAGCGGCATAAATTCTTCTGTGCAAGAGTTTAAAGGCCATGTAGACACATCTTGGCAGCCAACAAGATGTAAGCAAGAAAATAAGGCAGGTATTACTGGAGATTTCACCTGGCTGGACGTTAGTAGATTTCCTCTCAACATACAGCCCCTCTCATGGTATGAGGCCATGGTCAACTATTTATCTTTGAAAAGGATATTCTAAAATACTATTTGTTGCTTACTAGGAAAATATACGCTCCAAAAAGTGTTCCTTATGCTATTCTCATAATTTCAATTTTTTTAAACTCAACTCCAACATTATTTTTAGCCAGTATGTTGGGAGCATATTTAACATACAACTTAGTCAATAATTAACTAGGTAGGTACCTTAGAGTACTGTTCAAACTTTGTACAGCGATAACAAGACATAAGAATACACTTCAGAGTTATTTTTGTGGTATACAATTAAAAGATGTTAACTTAGCCAATCTAGTGCATAAATGTAAGTTTTAGTAATCAATAGTGCATGCAGGCTGTAATTGAGCTGGCACTTAAGTGAATGGTTATATGTATATATTACCTTTTGCCCACAGGCTGAGGAGTGGATCATTCTAGGAACTTGGATGCCAAAATAGATGAAAAGTATGCCTGAATGATTTCTTACTGAGAGAAAGTTTCATAAATTCCATGCATAGGGGCAAAGTGAAATGCCCAGAGAACTTCAGACTGCAGAACAGAAGCATTTCTCATCACAAGACAAGAGGCATGAATGGGATATATCCTTTGTCCATGTATATAATGGGCCAGACATGGGCCTCATGATTAAACTCAATAATATCTAACTCATGAGTGTTGCTTGAATGCAACTTTTTAAGCCCATACATGATTGTCATCTTTTTCTTCCCAAGCTTTTTCTCCAAAGGCTGCTAGCCAGGGCATATAACTCCATCTATAAACCTACATACTTTCGAAATGCTGCAATCAACTTCAGCCAAATGTAGGAACCTTTGATAATTACTGTGTGACATGATGTAAATATCCAAAACCCCTGGGTTTCTGGGCCCAAAAAAATTATTAAATCCATAGGCCATCCATTCTACATGTTGAGCACCTAGGCATAACTTTTGTGGTTAATTTCCAAAATAAACCTCTAAAAAATAGACACAATGTTACTCATGGAATATTTTGCCAATATCACTGGGCTAACTTTGTCAAATTTCTGCTTTACCAAGAATATAAAGCTCCTTCATTTTTGGGATTTGCTTTTGAGGAAATTTGCCTTTGAAATTCGTTCTATTTGAATAAAAGGAATTAACTACCAATCAAACAATATATCTATGCAAGTTGAATAAAAAGATTAAACAAAGCTAAATTAGCTTTCTAATGAATTTTTAAAAAAATCTGATGAATCTTAGTAATAAAAATGACCACATTCATCAGTAGGTACCCATTATAACTAGACAGGAACTTCATCTCATATCAAGAGATGTGCCACTATTTGTGATGGCAAATGAATGGCTGTTTGCTGAAAACTAGATATTAATCAGAATGCCATAGAAAACTGGCCTCAGGTTATATTTTTAGCATTCACAACTTCCTTCATTATGAGTTCATCATCTGATTTTTACTTGAGCACTTTTGGTTCTCACTCTGCATAAATGATTTTGTGGCCTTCCTTGAAAGAGGCTTCACATAGAAATGTGAGATGTCTTTCAGTCAAAATGTACTCTTAATATTACATACATACAACTCTAGTTAACATAGCACACATTATTAGTTGACATCACAACTTTATCAAAGGACATTAACCTATCATCAAACTTCCTACATAGGCAAAGGCAAAAATAAATGCCTCTGTGGATGTTAATTTTTAATCTAGCTCTATACACAATCTGGGCGGATGAATTAGTTTCTGATGCCATGAACAGCACTTTCCTAAAGTCTGTCTTCTGTGTGGCTGCACACAAACAAAAACGTTTCCAGCAACCAATGCTCTTTCACGCACGATTGCCACCTCAATAGTCATGGAATCGTCTCACAACACACAAAAATCTAAAATGATGCGATAACAATTTATGCATTAGTTTGGCTACAACAATGAAGCTTATAAAATGTGAGCCAAACTTTTCCATGAATGAATGCAGCATATGCAATCCTTATCTTGTAATAATCATATATTCTATTAACGAAGGTCCCGAGCCGACAGGGCAGGAGGACTGTTGGACTGTGGTGCTCCGTGCTTACCGAGGGATGGGTACCGGAAGGGGGTTGGGGATAAGGAGGCAGGGAGAGCAGGGGGGACAGGTGGGAGGGAAGGACTCTCCTCTGTTGCCGGGGATGGTGGCGACAGGGGAGGAGGCAGAGCTGCCGTACTGGCATCAGCACCGTCGGATGACGATGAAGAGGAGAGTGCTGGGGGATGTGCAGCTGGACCCTGGGGGATGCCACTGACAGCTGCCGCAGCTGCAGCAGCTGCTCCTTGCTGGAGGTAGGCTATCAGGCGGCGCAACTCATCCAGTGCATTGGCCTGGTGGTACAGTCAGACATGGGTTAATAACCATAATTTTCATTTATGGTAAATAATGGTAATTTTCAAAAATTGCTGTAATGTTCCAGTAATGTTTAACCCTCTTAGTGCTGCCTCCTACCAGATAGACTAGCAACAAATGTACAAGCAAGACTAGCAAGAAATGCACAAGCAAGACTAGCAAGGAAATGGGAAGCATCACAGCAAGGATAATGCATGGTGAGAGGGAGAAAGCATAATAAATAGAGAAGGGTAGAATTTCTGCACATAAATGAAATTGAAGGTGGCACCATGACAGTAATACCACACTTAGTTAGCAGTACTCTCAAAATGTTTCTCTTAGCACAGAGCAGTGGCTGACACAAGCAGAGACTCAACCAAATGTTTCCTCATCCATTCCACTGAATGAAATTAGTTCATTATAATGTTAATTTTTTTCATTCAATTTAAAAGTATGCAACAGTTCAGGAAGTAGTAAGTAGTGTCTATGTATTCTTAGGTAAAAATATTTGGTCTGTAACAGCTCTGAAACTGGTCTGTAACTGCCCTGTAAGACTAATATCTGATCTGGAAGTGGTTTGTTACTGGTCCGGATTTGAAACATCTTTAAAATCCAAATCAGTCCAGTAGCAGACCATTTACAGATCAGCTAATAATCTTTCAGAACAGTTTAAGACCAAATATTTTTACCTGGGCTGTAGGATAGGATAGGATAGGATTATTGATTCAGGGTGCGTCGACTGCAGTGGTCATTTTGCACCATTCTTGTCCTTACGTAAGACAAAATTTAAGTAGTTAAAGCAAAATCACTTATGTTATGTAAAATGTGTATGTGTTGTCAAAAATCAAATTATAATTTATTAAAAACGTTGATTTCTTTTAAAAAGGCAATTACTCTGGTGACACAATTAGGAGAGTCACCTAGGATATGACCTAGGGTACAGTTGAACTTGTATTTATCTCGAGAAGACCGGTATTTATCACACTCTGTCAGGATGTGTCACACACTCAGAGGGGAGTCGCATTCACCACACCAAGGTGGTGTCTTCTCTTCTGTGAAGAGGTATGAGTGGGTCAAGGCAGTGTGCAGGTACCCACATAAAGGAGATTTTAGTTCCCTTGTCACTGAGGGAGTGAAGAGCGCATTGTACATCCTGGAAGAGAGGGTGGAGTGGGTAATAGGCTGAAATAGATTTCACAGCACTTAGAGAGTCGGTACAGTTAAGGAAAGAGCCAGAAGTGCATTCTATATTTCTTAAGGCCATCTTAATTGTGAATAACTCGGTATTGTAAATGCTACACCGAGGATTGAGCATCGCCTTCATGATCTTGTGATGAGCAGAGGACACTGCATGAGCACATGCTGAGTTGGACTTTGATCCATCCATATGCACGGGGATGAAGTCCGGGTGGTTATCATGGAATTCAAAAAACAGGCTCTGGTATTCCTGAGACGCTAAAGAGGATTTCTGGTGCTTGTGCAGGACAGTGTGGTACTCTGGTCGTGCTGTAGACCAAGGTAGGTATTTTGAATACCCGACCGGATACACCTCTGACAGTAAAATGTCATATCTGTCTATAAAATCTTGAAATAGGATACTTAGTGGCCTGGTAGCCCTTGTCCTTCTGTTAAAAATATCTAAAAACCTCGGTTTAAAAATGATGTCAAAACATGGGTGTTTCGTCATAGATAAAATTTTCGACACATAGTTACGTGTCAGCATTAGCCTGCAAGTAGCCAACGGTAGCTCCCCTGCGTCCACATATAGGCTGTGGATAGGAGAGGTCCTAAAAGCGCCAGTGGCTAGCCATATTCCTGCATTGTGGACTGTTGTTAACAGTCGCAGGTAAGACTCTCGTCCAGAAGAGTACATAGACAAAATACCCGTCATCTATTTTAGACCGAATCAGGGAAACGGTACAATAAAATCGAAGTTGTGCAGTCTGCACCCCATGTTGTGTTGCTTAAAATACGTAAAATATTTAGACCACGGTGACATTTCTGGGCTAGATTGCGAATATGAACCTGCCATATTAGTCTACGGTCTAAAGTCATGCCCAGAAATAAAACAGATTCCAGGAAAGGAAGGTTACTTCTTCCTAAGCATAGCAGCGGAGCTATATGGATACCCCTCAATCTGTGAAAGTGCACACACACAGTTTCCTCATTACAGAAACAAAGTCCATTTTTCTTTGCCCAGTCATTGAGTTTTGTGATGGTTAGCTGAGTTGTTCTTGAAACGCTGGATATGGAGACAACCTGCAGAAGATTGCAAGGTCATCTATGAATAGGGATCCCATTACCTGAGTTTTAATACAGTCAGCTACATCATTAATGGCCATTGCAAATAAGGTGATGTTTAGAACAGAACCTTGGGAAATGCCATTTTCCTGGGAGTAGAACTGTGAGAGGCTTTTAGCCACTCTCACTCTAAAACCACGGTTTGTTAAAAAGTTTCAAATAAAAATGGGTAAATTACCCCAAAGCCCCAACTGTGCATTGTTTGTAGTACCGTCCTGTGCCAGAGCATGTCGTACGCCATCTCTAAATCAAAGAAGACTCCAATGCAATGTTGGCGCAGAAGAAAGGCCTCCAGGATAAAATTATTAGTCCATATGAGATGATCGATTGTACATCTACCCCTGCGGAAACCACAAAGAATGCCTTGAATGAAAGGAGGGCTACTAATGATGCGGACGGTCTAGCTCACTTGCCAAGGAAAGGGTCTGGGCTGTCCCTAAGCTGGGTCGCAAGGGTTTACTGCATACCTAGGATTATTGCTCCCATATCGGTCACTTCCCTTCCCTCATGTCAGCTAGACCCAACATTAGCACTTTTGCGTTGGTTTTTCCCGTCAGCCGTAGCCAACATTCATTCGTTTGCATAGGAAAATTAACGTCGGCTATAGGCTAGGCACGCTAGGCACGACAGGGTTAAAATACGTCTCTTGGAGACAAATACAAAACGGATTAAAATCGTGGATTAAAATGGTCAACTCCTCCTTATGATGATAAAAACCATTACAGTGCCATTGTAAAATAAAACTCATTAAAATATGTTAAAAAGTGAGAAATAAATTAAACACAGCAGCCTGTCCATCCATTGGAAGAATCAGCGCTTAATGCGGTTCTTTTCCCCCCTCTGTCTGGCTATCAGGATTTTGAGTCAGGCAGATTATCTTCCTCCATAGCCTCCATTGGGCATGGAGCGCGCACCTTGGTGGGGCCAGGGGAGGGAGTTTTCTCACGCCTTGAGAGCGTGGATCCGGTGGGTTTCTTTTGGGTCTTTTTTGGAGAACCCAGGCAGTTATTTGATTTTACCGGCTTGACTTGTTCCTCTTTATTTGTCAAGTTCTGTTCTTTTTTCTTTTCTGTTTCATTTGTTTTAATTGTATTATTTCCAGTGTAAGTTGGCATTTTTGTAACAACAGTGTACGACTTAGAGAATGTAGGGGCTATAAGAGTTCGAAACTTTTTTTTTACCTCAAAATACGGTAACTTTTCCAAGGTTTTGATTTCCATTACTTTTTTCTCCTCTTTCATTTTGGGACAATCACGAGAGTACACTGGGTGTGTACCCTCACAATTGACGCAGAAAGGATCGGAGGTGCACGCATCACCCTCATGTTTTTCTTTGCCACAGCGTGGGCAGGTGGCCTTGCCCTCACATCCGGTGGCGATGCTGTGGCATCCCTGTGGCCGAAGTGTTGGCACTTAAAACATCGCATGGGGTTTGGTATGAATGTGCGGATGGGAACCGATTCATAACCAACAAATACCTTGTCGGGGAGCGTGTCGCACGAGAAGGTGAGGATTACAGATGTGCTGTTGATCAGCTCGCCGTTACGCTTTATTTTCAGTCGACGACAATCGATTATGCCCTGAGAGGCCATTTCTCACTTTATCTCAGCATCGTCGACGTACAGTTGGTCGTAGCTGCTTATCACTCCCTGACTTGTATTTAAGGTGCGATGCACCTCAACCTTTACAGGAATGTCCTGGAGACGCGTAAAAGATAAGAGTTTTACACTTTGTGCGTCATTTGCTGTATCAATAAATAATGTACCATCGTGCAGATTTAAGATCGCCCGTAACAACTCCTGAGTGGACTTGACGAATGAGGAAGGGAGACACCTTAGTTAGTGACTCACCGTCCGTTGCAGACCTCATAATCAAATACCACCTACAAGTGGTCAACATTTTATCTCCCCCATCTGTTTCCGGATGGGATCTTTTTGATGGAGGAAGGTTTTTCCGGCTCCATAAAAATTAGGACTTCATCCCCTGGGCTCCCCACCCACCACGGAGCCACACATTCGGGACACCACACCGCAAACTGGTGTGGTCGCCAGGGCTACCCAAGGGATTTAACACTATTGTTTAGGGGGACTGCTTCGGGTTGGGCCTCCAGTGCATGGGCCCTCCAAACCCTACACAGACCCACTCCAGCACTCGCCATCGAAACATGTCGATAAGCTGATTGATCAAGACTGTATAGATCTTGACCGCCCGTTTACAGGGCATCCAGGGCCGAAGTGGGGTGTTGAACTCTGGCCCATACTGGGCATCCGACACCTGGCTGGGTGCTGGAGAGCTCACACACCAGGATCCCCTTCTCCCCCTTATGGGTCTCCGCACACGGCAAACATGCGGGTGGATCACAGGCCAGCTGGTATGGCCGCACACATACAGTGGACCCACAAAACTGTCCGGACGCATCCCTTTGCTGCCTAGGGGTTTGTTTTCGGGATTTCACCTCTCCGCCCCTTTAGTCTCCTCTTACGACAAGCAGGAATACTGCAGGTTTATTCTCCATCCCTCTAACCACAGGGTTAACCTGGGCTGTGTTTATAGGTATTGCAAGTAAGTTAATTCGATGAATGGAAAATAGTATAAGGCTAAAAAGTTCTCACTGTAAGGGGACAAAGTGGGATAGGAAAATTTTATACATCAAAAGAAATTTATTAAGGGACATCCTCTGATTCATGCAGTTCTCATTTTGAGGGGATTTTCATGTGAATAAGCAAAAGCCCCAGCAATTAAAAGGAGAATCTCTGAGTTTTGTGAATTAACCCTTTGAGTGCGGAATGACGTGATATCACGTCCTGGTTGTTTTTACAGTGGTGCTGATGACGTGATTTCACGCCAAGGGTACCGAAGAGTGGTTTAAAAATTTAAAGGGAACTTTCACTAGACCCGCTAGTGAAAGCTGGAACACTCCCGATACCCATGACGTGATATCACGTCATCAGCACCAGCGTAAAGACATCCATGACGTAATATCACGTCATGCCGCATTCAACGGGTTAAATAAATTGGTCATGGTTGAGGCATAGGAGTTTTGACTCCAATTTGATGTGACTGCATTTACGTAAAAATCACGTAAAATATTTATCACGGCTTACCTGCATTAGAATAAAATTCTTGGCCAGTAAAAGAGTGGCTATTTTGGAAAGTTTCCTCACAGAGGGTGAATGGGCATATGGGATGACACTCCTCAACTCATCCAGGGCATCGTTCAAGTCATGCATGCGACGTCGTTCTCTTGCATTGATGTTCAACCTTACAAGCTTCCCCTACAAGGAAAATATAGTGTGTGTTAGTAATCACCTTTTGGGCTTTACTAGCAATTCAGTATGTCAAAATAATGTTTATTAACAGGCAGTAAAACCCATTTAAATAATACATTAACAAGATATAAACCATTAAAATAAGGTGATACACTGATTAGATTTAAATCCTTTCGAGAAAATAATCTATTATAATTCAATAAGACTTGCTTTTAGAAAATAAAAGAAAATAGAATCAAAACAAAATAAAAATTTGCCCAGCCTCACTGGAAGAAAATTATAGAAAACAGCAATAAATCTTACTCTACTATACATTCATGTCACTGCTCTTCTAACACTATTTTTAAAAATGCTTCTCGATGAGGTAAAAATCCAAATCACGAGATCAGCAACTTATTCCATGTTTTGTTATTTGGTACATATTGTCTTCATAGGGTTTCAGGAAATGTATTTAACAATATCAGTACTTTCAAGTGGTGGCATCATTCAAGGTTAGCTGTGTGTTGCCCAACATTATGGCTATTTTTTAATTCTACCTCCAGGAATCCTGTTTGTCTTTCCAAGAAATGAGTCATTCCCTCATACAATGGGATAGCCATGGATCTTTATCCATTTCAGCTCAAGTTTCACAAGGAGCAAAAAAATAGCATAGCCATAAAGTTTGTATTTTTTTGCTTTTCCACTTAAGGGGGCTGTACACCTCAGCTGAAAATGCCCTTTTAGTTCTGGCTTCTGCCGCAGCCTATGAGAGATCTTTGCCCTCCCCTCCATTCCCCACCCCAGACAACAGTGCCACTGATGGTACAGTGGAAAATGCATTGCAAGAGTTCAGGAGAATATCATAGTGACATAATATTACAAGATTCTTAACATTTTGATGATCCTTCATAGAGATGAAGGTTTCCCATGTACAGTAAGTACAAAGGTTTTAAGAAATATACATCATAAGTTTCATGGCAATCACCTGATTTTTGAAAAATTAAAGCTACTTCTGCGGTCGAAATAGTTATGTAGAAAGCAGAAAGTGAAAAGATATGACACATATTTTCAGATTTAATCCTTATTCTAGAGGCCCTCCCGAACCAATTTACTTTAGGTAGCCCACCAAAGTCATAAAATAAAAGCATGTTGATGTCTGCGTAAGCATTTTGGTGGCTGTGGTATATAGCTCCCTAAAAATAGGGAATATCTGAGAACAAGCAGGGATTATATTCGCTGCAGAAGATCCCTTCCTCACAATGTTAATCCATTGCAAGTTCATAAAATAGATTCATAATAAAGTGATCCCACCATAAAGCTGTATTTCCTACAGAGATTAATGCTGGCATGAAAGATACCCATATCACAAAACCTTAGGCTAATGGAAAATTAATGAAGTGGACAGTTTTTGGAGAATGAGGCATTCCTGAAATATTATATTATTAAGATTACTGGTTACAGAACATTGAAATAGAACAGAGAAAATATTCTCTAGATTTATGCGGGTATAAAATTCTTAATCCTATCATGACTTCTGTTTTCTTTCATCATGTTTCTTATGTAGAGAGGGAGAAATTACAGTAACTTTCAATTGAGGCTAATTAACAGTAATTTTCCGGTAATTTTTGATTTTCTGCAAGTAACATATAATGGAGGTTTCAATATGAAAGCCTATAGAAATATTTAAGGATTAACGAAATTTAAACCATTACTTATGCTACATAAATGTATTAGAATTAAAGAAAATGTAAAAAAATATAAGGCACAACACACAATTTGAGTTTCTTTAGTCATGGCATGAGAAATTTTCATTCAAACCATTCAAATGATCGCTCAACAAATATTACAGAAGTAAAAACCATAAAAGTATTCCACAAATGAGTAGTCTGTGCCTTGATTTATGATTAAACCTGAATGAATATATAGACTTGGCTTAAAAGAATATGTTTGGAATATATCAGTATGAAAAATAGCTGAAACCCAGATGAATATTGCCAAAAATTATGGTAATTTTCAGTGGTTGGGGTAAATTATGAATGATACCATGGAAATTTTCAGAATATTTCAGAAATAAGCATTTGGGACCCTGCACAAGTATATTAAACTCTCAAAGTACTTAAATACAAAATAAAGCTCCACACATCACAAAAACAGCAATTAGCATACGAGCAAGTGTGATAAAGCTAATGGAAGGACTAGAATGCCAACCATTAAGACACTCTTAGGCTACACGCTAGGCATAGTTTACAAGAAAAACTCAGATCAGGAAAGTTCCACTACAACATGGGGGAAATTAATATATCTACATGCTCTATCAATTAAACTGATATGAGTGACAAACTAAGAGAGATACCATACCAAATTGGCAGGTGCAAAAATTCCATCTTTCCATCCACTATTAGTGATTATAAAAAACAGCATGAGTCTTAAGGAAGGAATGTTAAGGAAGTTTAAGCAAAATATTATTTCACCAAGAACTCAATTTATTGGTTTCATTTTTTAAAAAAATCTCACCCTTCCAAAGATACCAAACTATCAGCCCCTGAATACACTACTTTCTGAGATATGTGGAAAAATATACCAGCTTTCTCTCTTAGGAATTGGTCTGTGAATGCACTTCAGAGACACATTATTTAATGATGAGGAATTTACAATGCCTAAATCTTGTCAAAAAAATCAGTCTGTAGTCAGAAATTTTCCTTAACTATTTTTAAAAATAAATCATATAGTCATCACAGTTATTTTTTCAGAATCACAAAAAAGTCTTCTGTTGTGAATGAGTTTTAAACGAACTGTTCGAAAAACGTTAGTCAAGTTAAAGATGTATAGATATTTTTATTTGATTACTGAGAATTTCTGTCTTATAAAAGTATATCATTTCAATAATAATAGCACAATATTTGCTTAATGATTCCCACAGCTTCTGAAATTAACATGTAAAAGTCAAATATGATCTCTATTATGACTAAAGAAATATTTCTCATAAATAGGGAAATAGCTCTCATTTTGGAGGTGGAACATTCAAAAAAGTTTGAGAAAAATTCTGGAATAATGTTCTGTTATATTGATGATTACTTTTTTTAAAAGTTCTTGATAAGTGGTCTTCTACTATGTATAAGTGTATTGTTAATATTTTAGATGTGAGGAGATCAGAGAATTTTTTTGTTGCATAACACTTGAATAGCACAGGGTTAAATACCTAGTAAACCACAATAAGTAGTGATGTGGTCAGAAATCCATGGATTTGATCAAATCTTATTGAATTCATGGATTCGAGATTTGATGGAATGCTTGTAAAAAAGATTTGATGGAATTCTAGTCTGGTTAAGTGGGTGGCATGTGTACTACGTCACTAAACTGATCGTTGTCCGTCATTAATTAATTTGAAACCTCGCCCTAGACATTATCATTTTGATGCAGTTGTACTTCTAAGGTGTGGTTATTTGAGTGAACATTTATTACACCATAAAATATGCATATCAGCAGATTTTCATGGCTATAAATCTTGTCAAGTTTATTTAAAAATCACTGCATGATGCATGCAATACATTGCCTTCATAGACTTCTGGACCATTTTGGCAGCCAATGCGGGTGTAGTTTATTAATATTTTATTATTCATTTATGTACTGGCATAGGTATTGATAATGATATAGAACTGGGATATATTATTAAGGAAAAGCAGGATTCCAATGTGAGATCTGATATTCGACAGTTGAGAGAAATAGGAGATTTGAATTTGGGTATTGGATTCGTCCCATCACTAACAATAAGCTTAGAGCTAAATATCAATTATTTATTTAAATAAACAAATACCACAAATCTCACCTGACGGTGATGCCCATGCTTCTTCCCGGATGACTGACTGCCAGACTTCTGTTCCTGCGACCCAGCTCCTCGATTAGAATTTGAGCCCTCAGAATGGGATGGTGGCCCATCAGGATCCGAGTGACGGTACTCCCCTCGTCCCATCGAACTTTCCTGACGAGGACTCAGGCGGGATGGATTACCCTGCTGAGCGGAGGCACTGTCATGCTGGCCAGGGCGAGGAGGGACTGCCGTGGACGGAAACATGGCAGAGGGAGCGTGTAGCGGCCCAGGGAAGTGGGTGGGCAAGAAGGGCTGGTGGGGATGAAGGGGGTGAACAAGGTAAGGGTGGCTAGTTGGCGGGGATCTAGTGGTGGGCAGAGGATTGTTCTCATCACCCAGGTTCTCATCTTCATCCTCGTCATCATCATCTCCATCATCACTGCAGTCAGTTCGGCTCATGTGCTGAGTGGATTCCCCACTGTAGAGGCCTGGCTTGCAGACAGGCGGATGGTGCAGGGCAAGGGAGGATGGAGGTGGTGCATGCTGTTGGAGGTGGGCTGCAATGCTCGGATCGAGGTGTCCTTGGTGGTGCTGCAAGCCTCCAGCAGAAGCAGAGGAATGATGGTGCGGGGGTGGGTGGTGAGGGTGTGAGGGCAGGTAGAAGCCTTTAAATGAAGAAGAGGAAATTGTTTTAGGACAAGTTCAGCAGCAGCGAAACTTGGTAGCAACTGAGAAAAATAACTTTTATTTGTATACAGGTACACATTGACTAGTGGAGTATCAATTTAGGTTGATCCCTGAACTCTACTAGGTAAGACAAGGTTGAACAGCATCTTATATTGATAAAAACTACTAGATGCACTTGTTTTATTCAGTCCAATGAATTGCAATACCTGAGCATCATTTTCAGGTACAAATCATAAGTATGACAGTTTTTACGGCTAATTGACGGATAAAATAAGTCAAGACATCATGGATTTCACGTGACAATACTAAAATTGGAAAATGATGCTAAAAGCAAAAAATTATCAGAAGTCGCATGGAAATGATGAGGAAAAATTATTATTAAAATTTATTATTCTCAGTAAACTTCTATTAAAAAGTGCAGTTTTGTTATGAAGTGAGCAGTACACTTGGGCAAATAGAAATTTTTTCACAATGTGTATTCAAGGGGATTTCAGCCATGTTTTATAATCTTGAGAGTTACCATAATTTAACCTTTGCATAAAAGCAAGTAAATTTTTACTCATTTTATGAGGTCATTTTAATTAAATCTGTTATACACATACTACATATTTACACAGTTATTTATATATTCAAGACATGGGAAAGTATTGTACATCTTAGAGGTTTATAGGAATGTTAGATTGACTTCTTTTGAAATTCAACTTCATGCCTCATGGAAACAATTAACATTGTTAGGGCAGGTGAGTGGTTGATTTAATGACAGGGGTGGTCGGTGACTGTCCCCCAATAACACTTGATATGATAAATGTAGACCATATGGTATTCTATACTTCCCCCCCCCCCAAACCATACGTGAGGTAAATGTATACTAAATAAATCGTATTTGATACTGCACAAAGACACCTTGTTTCTGTGACAAATTTGATTTTTTAAAAGTTGCATCGAAGTAATAAAATGTGTAGGCAGCTGAACGGAAGATTTGGCTAGTACATACTCAAAAACCTCTCATATTATACAACACACAGACATCATATTTGTACGGTATCACGACTTATTACTTTCTGCATTTGTTTTCCAGAAAACATGAATTTTATGTCTTTATTCTTTCTGACTCAGTCAGTTCATTGTCTTAAATCAAGTTGCTGGTAGAATAACTTTAGTAGGCACCCAACATCCAACATTTTTTAAGTGGAAGGGTCCATAACATCTAAACCAGCTCAGCAAGAGGATGTAAGATAATCTCCTTGTTTGACAACCATGGTTCCCAAAGTCATAAACCTTCATTTTGTTCATGTGCTTAAGAGTTTATGATGCTCTATGGCACCTTCCACTTCCAAATCTCCATTTTTTTTGGTCATTCCATTGCTCATCTTCAAGACCTCTCTCTTTCATCTCTTTTTTGATCCACTCCATCCAGCTTTTCCTAGGTCTTATCACCCTTTCTTTTTCCAAAGAGGGCTCCACAGCAAGAATTGTTTTGGTTGCCTCTCATTATCCATTCATTGGATGAGTCGATACCATTCCAGCTGATTTTGTTTTATTTCCTTCACAATATCATGCAAGACATCCATAATTTATCGAATTCTGATGTTCCTGACTTTATCTCGCTGGGATATTCTGGTGGCTTTTCTCCAAAAATCCATCTCTACCACTGTTAGTATTTTCTGATATTTTTTTTAATGGCCAGATTTAACTGCCATACCTCGATGTAGGCTGGATGATGGCTTTGTAAATTCTAGTTTTATTTTTCTTTGAGATATTTTGGCACCAAAGAATGCTGTCCAGAAATGATATATCTGTCCAACCCTTTGAGCAGCATTCTTAGATTTCTTTGTCCAGTGTTCTCCTGGTGATGTTTTTAACCCTGAGCACTTTATTCAGGCAATGTAGTATATTCTGTCCATTTTCTAGAATGAGGTCTGGCTGGGATCCACCAATGCACATGAACTTTCTCTTTCTACTAGCAGTATTAACCTCTAGCTAATTCATGATATTCATCGATTATCTTGAACGTCATATACTCGATTTAATCATACTACTATGGTATAATCATTTGATGATCTGCAAAACAGAGAGTAAACAGGTTCTTATCTTTCATAATAATTCCCGAGGCATCACATTTTCATTCCCAAGATTTTTTTTAAACTTTCTCCAAGTATATCTTAATCAGTGTTGGTGAGAGGCAGCATCCCTGTTTAATCCCTTATGTACTCTAAAATCCTGAGATATTCTATTCTAGATAACCCATTCCAAATCTCCAAATGGAATTTGTTATAACTTTCCTGGTGACAAAGCTCACTTTTTGCTCTATCCTAGTTCATAATGATGACCAGTTTGCTGCTCAACATAAATTCTTCACTGGATTTCCACTAGGTTAGGTGTCTTGCAGTGGCTAACACTGCCATTGTCCTCACCCCCATTAACACCCTGACATTGCTATCATCCTCAGGGTATTGATTAGGGCAAGGACAATGGCAGTGTCAGTCATTGTAAAGTTGGCAGCAGAGATACCTGACCCAGTGGAAATCCCATGAAGAATTTATAATGGTTAAATGCTCGGAAAATACTACATCTTAAAGTTCGCAACTCTTCTAGAACAGAGGCATCAGTCAAGAACACTCTACCTCTGCTCCAGAATAACTTTCATGGCCAAACATGTCAACATATTACTTCATACAGTAACTTTTAAGGGAGCTGGATGATTCTATTGATGATAAAGGCTCCAATACAATGATATTCCAATCCATTTTAGAAAAAAAATTATGGCTACTGACGGTTAATATTCTTAAGAATAGTGAACAAACAAATACCAAAATGCAGATTTAACGGTCAAATATAGAGAAATAAGAAAAATAAACAGAAAAGTTGGAATCTAACGGTACAGCAAGAAAATATCATGTGGAAAGTCAGTATCATAAGCAATGCTTTTCTGGGAAGAGGGAATTATTGCATGAGACAGTTCATCTTTCACTTATATACTCAAAAACATGTCATAAATAAATTACAAGCATAAAGTACTCAATATTCCATGAATGCATCTTCTTGTTCAAGGTACAAATAAAATATTGAAGGCATAAAAATTTACTGCAGAATTCATACACTGCAAGAATTTCCTGATGATTTCACAATTTTATTATAGTTATAGCCTAGGATAGCTGATGAAACTCCAAAGCATTTGTATTCCAAGGAATTTTTCACTTTCTTCTCTTGCAGATCTTACCAGAAAGACCAACAGCTCCCAATGGCGTCCTCCTTCCAGGTACCTGTGTGGTTGATACCAAACCACCTGGGCATTCACTTGAGGGACCAACTGAGTCTGATACAAATGAAAAGGCTCCTCCACCACTGCCACTGTCCATCTTTGCCAGCAGTTAATCTGAAGATGAAGTTAAAGAACAAAAATTTATATGTATTTCATTGCATGTCAAAATTATGCAATCAATGCTCTCATGGTTAGGGTGTTCGGCAGAGGCATAAATGCAAATTTGACCATTTACGGCAAAAAGAGAGTATAGCATTTAATCAAAATTATAAGAAGATAAGTAATAACTTAAGTGTTAGGAAGTAAGAATTTAACAAATTCACAAATGTGACTTTTGATGGTGTCCAAAATTCCACGGAGGAAAAATCACTCTATGACTAGAGCTCAAACCCATATCCCTTGATATTGTGTTGAGTGCTTAGGCCAGTTGAAATGTCACAGTATCCTTCTCCCTGGTGGATTTTTGTGGGGTTTTTAAAGGAACTAGATGCACAAGACTGCTGGACTAATTATGTTACAAAAGCAGTCAAAAGCACATGCTTACCCAGGTAAAAATATTTGGTCGGTAACTGCTCTGATGCTCTGTAACTGCTCTGAAAGTCTAATGTCTGATCTGGAAACAGTCTTCAACTGGACTCTAATGTCTGAATTTTAATGATATCTCATGATCTTTCGAATCCAGACCAGTAACAGACCACTTCCACATCAGACATTAAGTCTTTCATAGCAGTTACAGACCAGTTTCAGGAGTTATCCACCAAATACTTTTACCTGGGTTAGTACCACCATCCATGAGGATAAATACAAACATGGAACAATGAGGTTTCGGTTTTTTGGTCAATTTGGATGATACCAAGACTAATCTCAGTGCTACCTTGACAGCATTACCTGCAAATGAACACACATGCAAAATCCTACAAAGGAACCATCATTCAACTTCACCAGGGCACGAACCCAGGTCTAGGAACTTGTGTCTACTTGCATTTGATGCTGTAGAGGTAATACCATGACTAGTCCTAGTATTTGCAAAATTTGTCTTGACCAAGGTTAGAAACTTTACTTTGCATGAGATCTGGATTGAGGAAACTAATACATATGATATAACATGAGGAAGTAACTGTTTATTTTTTGTAACAATATGTCCCACTTTTAAATTCTCTGGATGAAATAATTTCTCCTTATTAACTCTGAGGTTAGAATAATCACCCCTCGATAATACTCACGGCATGAATTCGACAGTCTGATGTGAAATATAAAGTCCAACAAGTTAGCATGAATATAACCGACAGGCAAGGTTATCCGGTGGTTATCAGGCTTAATAATTTATGTAATTGTTTGCAAAAATACCATACATATTGATTAGAACAATTGAATTCTTAGCCATTTCATTGGTCTTAATTTGTTTCCAGTAAATGATATTTCAGCTTGAATCATGGTGGAGCACTGGCGAACATTAACTCCTCTTGGATGCGAATTAAACTTGAAAAACCACAGTGTTAACCCTTTGGAAGGTAGATATGGAAGGATTGACAGTTTAGGGAGATGAAAACAGACAAAATTTATCTCCATGCAAATATGTTCCACAAAATGTGATGAATAATGAGGCCTAGGTCTTACTGAGGTGGATTTGGGTATCATTCAAAGTTTTCTCCCAGAAATGGCACATGGCCTAATTCAGCTGGAGCAAGTTGGAGCACTTTTTTTGGCACTTCTTGCAGCAACAGATTGGAGCTCCAGAACCATTTATCAACTCATTCAATCAACCTCTAGTGCATTCCATACCTCCAAGATACCCTGGTTCTCAGAACACCAGTACTTCTATATTATAAAGCTGATTCCAAAAACAAGTATAATGCTGCCACCCTTTGCAGTTTAATGCTGCTACAGAAATTAATTTGAAAAAATAAACCGTTCAGGAAAGGTAAGGTGAACTAAATCATTTTGCTTATACAACAATTACCTCAAATCTGATTTCAAGTTTCACAATAAGTCCAGTTTACTTGTTACTCATTTAAAGTTCATCTCAAAAATAGGAACATTTTAGCGACAAATATTTTCCTTTACTTTCGTGAATACTGAGAATTTTTAAATAAAAAAATGAGATGGGGCAACTGATTAAAAGTTTTGACCCAACAAGCATTGGCAGAAGATTTTTTCTACGTGGATTTGGCAAATTCGTAATTTCTTCCTTGATAGTTTCGTTTGTATAAGTAAATGAAAGTATAGGTAGGATCAATCACTCGCGTTCATCTCGAAGAATATATGAAGTTCTAGCAGTTTCCTAAAAAAGTTACTTGAATGTGCAACACATTTATATTCAAACTAGGTAATTTCCACATCATAAGCTGAAGTAGAAGTATACTCATTCTCTCGAAAAAACGCATCGAGCATTGGTATTCCCATTTTAAACACGCGTTGTCCGTCGTAATGGTTACAATATTATAAACAAGAAGCGAAGTGAAAATAAGAGTGTTTAATAAAACGTTTAAGTGTGTATTTCGCCCGAAAAAAGACATGCATTTCTCTTCACGTTTCATTCATTTATTATTGCGTCGTCCGTAGTAACGGTTTCATCGTAAACAGGACGCGAAGTGAGCAGTAAAACAAAAGGGGGCCAATTGCTTTTTATAACTCGCGAAGGCGGAGGCTCATTCGTCGTCGGGAGGACCTTTTCACTTATCCGAGAACGCTAGTGTGTAGAGAGAGGGCGCAAATTAATCGTTGGCTCGTGACGCTGGGAAGTGTTTTCAGTTGTCGAGTTTAACCGGGAGAAGGGAGGAAGAGCTGACGTGCGTTGGAAGGGAGGAGGGTGGACCACAGATCTCGGATTTGGTGGTCCAAAGAGATTATTGATCGACGCTTCCACAAAGCTCTACCCAACACCCCATTCTCCCTACCCACACTCCTCGTTGGCTGCTTCGCCTATTCCCCCTCTGCCTACCCCAGGGACAGCTCCCATCCCCTCCCCCATTTCCACAAGCGGTCCCCGTTTCCCTCTACAGCGTCCCTACCCTTTCAACCCACCCCACGGGACCCTTACCAAACCACCAACCCCCCATATCCTTCCTATATATATTCCCCTCCCTCCAGTGGCGAACGTTCGCACCCCTGCGGGTCTGGGGAAATCACAACGCGTGCAATATCCGGTAATGGCCACGAATCCACGCTACGTACAAGCGTCTCCCTCTAAATTCGTAATTACCTCGACGACTTCCGCGCCGCGCAAACGAATTAGCATCGAGCACACAGAGAGATAAAAAAATAATCCTGACCCCAAAATGATTACAATATCGCTGGCGCACGCATAATGTTTATTCATTTCGCTGCTCGTGGTTGGTGGAGAGTGGGGGAGGGGGGATGCTCAGAAACGCTGCTCAGATGACGGGGCATTTAAATGCAGCGCCAGGGGAAGAGTTTTTTTTTCTCCCCATGATGGAGCCTTCGCTCGTTTTTTTCCCCAGGGGCTTTTCTATTTACTAGACTATTAGATAAAACTTAATATAATAATAACTTGTAGACAAAATATCGCAAGGAAACGAGCGAACTGCATAAAAAATGCTCCAAATCGTAGCGATAAAACAACACGCAAACACGGAATAAAAGAAAACGTTTGGGTTGTAAATGTGCGGAGTAACTACATAGTAAAAGCATTGGTAATCGTGCACCAAAGAGAACAAAGCAATTAAATTAAGGTACAACAATGAAAAACAAAATCAAATTTTCACTGACACGAGAGCAAATAATTTGAATCTGAGATCCGTCCAAAGATAATCAGCACTGATTTAATATATCCACAATATTGGCTGAATGAAAACAACGACGCAGTATACCATATGACAAACAGAGATGGCTTAACTTGACGCTCAAAAATTTAAGATTTCCAGGCTTTGAACTTATAAAATAAAACAGAAACAACCAAAAACCAACTCAAATATTTTTTACAAACAACAATCGTCTTCGAGACAGAGAATTTCCACAAGCCAACCAGAGCAAAACATTCAACGATATGCTAAAGCTGAAAGATGAATCACACTCTCGCAAAGTCACGGTAAATTTTTTCAGTAATCAGGAAATAAGACGAATGATATAATTACATCAACCGAGATGGCAAAAAACTAAATTGTATTTTAAATTTTCCACAACGATTCCATCCAAAAGCGGCCCCCCGTGACGACGTTTCAAAACGATCCACCGAAATCACTTTTAAAAAGCAGCTGAGCAGGAATATCACTCACCCGAAATCCTTCCTGAATCCTTCCCTACACGGTATTGTTGATCGTGGGCCAAACTCTCCGACCCGATAGAAAATGTTCTCGATTCCAGTGGGCGAGAGCCCTGCTTTGGGGCCGACGATGGCTGGTTGTTGAGTGGGAGTGTTGTTGGGGGGGCGGCCCGGGGGCGATGGGATGCTCCGGCCCAGACGAGGGACGCCCCTTTCCGCGGCCACGGGATGAAAACAAGTGAGGGTCTGGCGCGCGACATTACGCAGCGAACGGCGGAGGGGGGGACGAGCAGTGGAGTTAGAGGGGGCGGGGAGGGGAGTAAGGACTGCCAACCGTACAGCGATCGACTTTTTTTATTTAAACGGCGCTGCTGGGGGTAACCAGATAGATGGACGCATTTCTACTTTTTCCTGCCGCGGTGCACTGTCGCTGAACATGGGACAGTTAAGGCGGCTCTGGCCTACGAGTCACTTATCCGAGACAGTCTGAGACTTTAAATATAGAATCTTGGAAGAGCGTTTTAAAGACTGAGAAAGAAGCAGAGATTCCATATTAGACTCTATCTCTGGTGTTACTCGGTGGAACCTGATGATGGCATGATATGCCGAAACCTAGGTCGTGTTACTTTAAAAAAAGTGTGGAATCATAACTAAGTACTTGTTTTTCATTCATTAGAGATTCCATCCCAGTTTTTCTGCAATTAGCCATGAAAGTGGACATTTTAGCATGGGCCTTTATGGAGATTACAGCAGAAAAACATCAATTTGGACGAGGAAGAATATTTATGTTCCTAAAAGTGAAAGTTGAAGGAAGATGAAAGGGTGAAGTGTACTTAGAGAGTTTTGGTAATTGGAATGGAGGCCAGTTTTTGTTATTATGGTCACCCGTTGTACGAGGAAAGAACGAATCTTCATCCCTATCTGTTCGGGAATGTATATCTCTCATTGGCTTAAATCCATGTACGCAAAAATGGTTAATATTTATCGTATAACAGTGATTTTAAAAATTTCGTCAGCGTGACTCGGGATATACAAATAAAGTATATAGTTTTGCGATATATTGTCAACCTTTGAAAGTTATAAACCATAGTGTGGCTGGTCAGTTGGTGCCATTACCCACCCACAGTGAGGGGTCGACGCCGAGGCTGGGACTCTGAGTTCGGATCCGGGCTGGTCAAACAAAATGAGAATCGACCATTCCTCTGGCCTTCGGGAACGAGTAAAAAGTTTGCGCGGTCCCAGAAAACTGATTTATACCCTCTTATTTAATCGTTTCTGTCGGATCTAGAGATGTAGTGCGGTGTCAATGTGATGTTCTCGGTTTCACACTGACATACACACCTATTCTGAATTTCTCAAGCAATCTCAGCCTAGCTTGCAGCCTCCGAGTCTCAATTATTTATCGTCCTTGAGGTGCGACCTCATAGGACGACCGAATGATAGTGCGAATGGCCGAGCGGTGTCTTGGGGGACACTCTTTGCTTCAAATCAGCCTAGTATCGCTTTCGTCGCTGAGATAGGGTAAATATTAGTTCTTAGGCACGCGGAATGATCCTTCCGACAAGGTCAAAGCAACGAATCACTCTTGCCATGTGATACACGTCCGTTCACAACGGACATCAAGCGAAGAATAGCCTTGACTAAGGAGGCGTTCACGGCAAAAAGACAACTGCTGTGTTCTAAGAAAATTGAAATGCAAACAAGGAAACGGTACGCGAAAACATTCGGGTAGAGCGAGGAACTCTGTGGGTCAGAAGCATGGACCACTGGAAAAGTAGACAAGACAAGACTAGAAGCCTTCGAAACCTGGTGCTGGAGGAGGATGCTGGAGATAAAATGGACGAACGAAATAATTAAGTGTACAGAGGAGTAGAAGATGAGAGGACCATACGGAACACCACACACAAAAGAAGAACAAGATGGATTGGACACACCCTGAGACACAATGCGTTTGTGAAGAACATAATTGAAGGCAAAATAGAGGGAAAAGTCCCCAGAGGAAGACCCAGGAATAAGTTCATGGACCAAATACAGAGGAAAGTATATAGGAAGAGATACCAGGAGGTAAGAGAACTAGCATTAGATAGGGAACGGTGGAGGGCTGCAGTCGACCAATCTTAGGATTGAACGATCAATGATGATGATGATCCTTCATCACTTTCAAAATTAGTCTCTTGTCCTCACGAATCCCTCTCTTCAGTATCTAAAACGTAAACAGACCCGACGCTCCCTCATGCATCTCCCTAATCGTTTATCTCGGGACGTAAGCACTCCTGGGTGTCCCTAGCATCGTCGGTCTAAGTGTGTGGTCAGCTCTTTTCCTCGCCATATAAACAAAGATGTACTCCTATCAGCGATTTCATTCCTTAGATCCACGCAAGGAGTCCTTCCGTATACCATTGACGATTGCGCTTGTCCAAATAAGGGTGGATATTTTATTTTACTTAATACTATTTATATATGAGTTTACTCGCCAGACTTTGGTTACTCTATAAATTCAGAATAGGTGAATATTTCAGTGTGATAGAGAATATACTAGCTGACCTGTGCGAACATTTCGCACAGTATGCGGCTTCTTCCTGTTTCTTCCTTCTTTCTTCCTGTTCTTTTACCTGTTTCTTCCCATGAATAATTATATGTTAGTTATGTTTGTGTTAAAGATACATAACGTAAACTTAAACGGTAAACGGTCTCTCTGATTGCATGAAGAATGTAAACAATCTAACTAAACGATCTGTTAATATATGGCGCTTCCCACAACCTTTTAAGCACGTAACCATAGCCTACATATTAGTTGATTATATTGTCAACAGATGGCACTGTTAAATTATGTAAACAGTTAGATAAACGATCTGTTAATAGATGGCGCCTCCCACAACCTTTTATGCAAGTAACCATAGCCAACATATTAGTTGATTATATTGTCAACAGATGGCACTGTTAAATTTTGATAATTGTTTTAAATTTTTTAAACAAATACATTAATCATAAACTTTTTCTTATTTTTCGTCAAAAGCGGGGAACATAAGCTTTGAAATAACGTCTGAATCATTAATTTTGATATTAAATTAAGAGAGATATGGCCTATCCACAAAAAAACTCCTTTGAGAAATAATATATACGGATAATTTTCTCGTTGCACTACATCTCTAGGGTAGACAGAAGTGATAAAACAAGAGGTATGCATTGCCAACCAGACAGGTACAAAGATTCGTTATTTTCATGCACAATGGGTGACCATATGAAAAACTGATCTCCACTTCAAATACCAACACTCATTTAATACACTTATCCATTTCATCTCCTTACATCATTCTCCTTATGAGTTAAAATATGCTTTCTCGCACAATTAGGCGTTTTCCTGCAGTTATCTGAGCTATCTCCACGCGGCTCGCCCACTATCGCCTGAGTTACAAAGTTCATGAAGTCGACAAAACTGCTAAGTTTAGTTTAGTGCGGAGTCGATTATTGCAGTAACGTGTCTCCATTTTTGGTTATACTATATAATAAAAAATATTGAAAAATTTAAAATAAAATTATCTTAAAAGTGGTGTATAAAGTATTGCACTTGCATTCGCACGGACCAAGATATAAATTCTCAAAGTACAGCGGCACATCATTTTAACGCCGACCCTCTTGGCAAACGAGGGCGTAGTCCAATCTTTGAAGTTAAATATCTCCGTTGTTTATCCACTGCCCACGACCAAACTTGTTTCTGAGGTAAGGCAAAAGACTAACGTGTCAAAATAGAAAAAAGATCAAATTTAAAAATGGCTGTATTTTTGTTGTTAAAATTTAAACATTTTAAATTTAAACAAGTTCAATAAAATTTACTTTATTTACAAAACTGATAACACATTGTTGTTTTACATTCTTTTTCAAACAAAATAAGATGTAAACCGTTTCTCTAGCTATTTTTGTTTAGGAGATATAGCAAAAAGAAAAAATATGGAAGCGCAAAATGGTCGAAACTTTGATCGTCTCTAGATCTGCCAAAAATTTTTTTTCTGCAAACGCTTCCACACTTTTTCATTTAAAGCCAGATGGAACCCACACAAAAATTTTAGCTCGAATCGGAGACACCAAGGGTCAACTCATTGCTGATCTGACGTGGAATATATTCATGGAAAAGGTGAGCTGGGTGGCGAGAAAGACGAACGAGGAGGTATTGGATATGGTTGGAGAGGAGAGGGAACTAGTAGCGGAGGTTCGGAGGCAGAAGAGATGGATAGAGGACGTTTTGAAAAGAGAGGGATTACTGAAGTGTGTAATAGAGGGGAGAACACTGGGAAGCGTGGAAGAGGATAGGAATTCTGTACGAAACAAGATGAGGGAGACGATATGAGAATTTTAAGATAATTATATAATGGCGGATCACATATAGGAGGGAAAACATTACGACATGCCTGAAATTAGGACACTGCGATAAGGACTGTCTACTAACCTATCAATCAGCAGTTATATTACTTAAATGAATAAAATGGCTAAGATCTTTTCAGAAAGGGAAATTGATTCAGAAAGTATTTCTTCAAAGTGATTCGGAGATAGAAATTAACCCATCTGAGTCGAGTGACGGTGAGTCATAGTATAAGTGCCCCTTGGCTCGTGGTCCCGTCGGCGAATGGCCAAATTCAGTCGCCGTATCGGCGCGGGAAAATGTACTATTCTCTCTGGCGAACGGAGTGGATTCCGGAAAGAAGAGGCCCTTCACATACAAAGAATTTCATCCCAGGTAATATTTATACTGTTCTTCGCAGAGATTATTCATTTGTTTGAGGAGGAGATTAACACGAATTATTGTCAGCACGTGGATTTATTCGGTGAAGACAAAGGGCTTTCACCCAATCCTGACGTGACCACTAGCGTTGTTTTTTGTCAAGAATATCCACCATTTGTTCGAAATTTATGGCAAGTAACTCTTGAAACAAACATACGTTACATAATGTTATGGATTCTACTCAATTTAGCCATAGTTTTCTCCGGGAATGCGGATTATTTATAATTTAAATAAATAAAAGTATGTGTAAGAAGAATCTAACATTAAAGAAGTAAATGCATACTAATTAATAGTCATTTTTCGATGGAAATGTTTTCTTCACTGGCACTCATCATTCAAATGGGACATCACATGCGTGACACACCGCAAGATCATTGGTTAACACTGGAACAAATTCATACCCCATTTTTCTGAAATACAATGCCATGAAAACACAATACAAAGTGAAATCTATCATACTATTTCCTCCTCTCATCCCTTCCCGATCTTGATATGTTTGCTTCAACACGATGAGAGCTGTTCAATAAGACAAAATGTCTTGATTATCTGTATGCATTTAAGTTAGTTTGAGCAAAATATTATATTGCCTAGAATTCACGGAATTTGATCTCAGTTAAAAGAAAAATAACTTACTTTTCCAAAGATACAAAAATATCAGACCCTTACAGATCTCCTTTCCGAGATTTATGACGATAAACCGAACATGTAACATGGGAAATGGTATGTGTATGCACTCCAGAGAGATCTAAATAAAAAAATTCGCAATTTCTAACTCCTGGATCTCGTCAAAAATGAACAGCGTGTAGTTTGTATGCTTCCTCAACAATCTTTGAAAATCAATCATATCGTTACAGCAGCAGTTTTTCAGGATCACAAGAAACATTCCGTTGTGAAGGAGTTTAAAACGTACCGCGTGAAAAAATGAGTCAAAATAAATGTGACGATATTCTTATTTAATTATTTAGAAAATTAGTCTTATAAAAGTGTATTATTGCACTATAAATGAAGCATTATTTAATTCATGCTTCCTACAGTTGCTGAAATTAAAACGTGTAGTTCGAATATGATCTCCATTATGACTCGGAAACCATCTCGCTCAAACAAACTTAAGCGTCGGCAGCTTCTTTCGTTTTAAACTTGCGCCTAGACATTACATTCGATTCTGATAGCTATCGTATGGAAAGAATGGTTTCCACATTACTCGCTTGATACAGCATCCCCGATCTGCGGGCGGGCAGAGGGACACAAGAATCAACCATCTGTCGCCTTTTCATTCAAACCCTGGGGGGCGAGAGGCTAGGGGGAGGGGGGGGGGAGGGTCATAGTTTGTACCTTTGTTCTCCTCCGATTGGCGTTGCCAACCTAAGAAAGATTCTGCCGAGAAAGCTGAAGGAGCCGTCCATTTAAATGTATTTAATTTTGTGGGGAGCACATCAGTGCTTTTCTGCGCACTTGAACGACGATAAATGGTACGATGTGCGCAGGTGAAACGTTCGATGATCTTTCAACACGTAGCATTACATAGCTAGGCAGTAATCAGAGTTGATTATTCTATAAGTCAATGACGTCAAGACATCGGTTTGAGGTATTAGTTCAACAACATAGTATGCCATGACATTAGTCCAGATGATCAGAACATGATTCAGAATGATTTGGAAATATACAGCATTTATAATGGATACGATTCTCTAAAGCATATGAGCTAATACCATTGAGGCTGATAGATGGTGCTTGCTCTTGTGACCAATGCTAGACTCGGTAGAGGAGAGGACAAGCGAACGAGGGAGACCAAAGGAGACGAGAAATAAGGGACGAACAATAAGTAGGGAGGAAAGTGGGAGAGGACTGAAAAATATAAGCAATACATCCGAATTGAGCAATGCTCCATTAGAAAACATTTATCAATTTTTTTCTCATGTCTGATGTTTCTTGGAGTAAAAAGTTTTTTTCTTCTTGTTGAAATGTCTTTCAGCCATGGATATTCTATTTCTAATTTCTCTTTTGCTTTTTGCGTCACTTGTTATAATTGCCCCCAAGTATTTGAGTTCCTTGACCATTTTTATGCTTTTGCCATGTATACTTATTTTACAATTGACATATCCCTCTTTACTGCAAAACCATTCCCTTTTATACCTTTCTTTAAGTCAAAATAACTGCATTTGATTTCTAAGTGAAATTATATTTCGCTCAAACTACCTTAAAGTTAGTTAAACTCACTAATGGTCTTCCGGGATGTAAATTGAGTCGGGAATTAACCGGTCTAGCAACACTTCCTTACGGCCACAACCTCCTTCTCACTTATTTCATTATCCATTATCTTTAATGTAACGCTAAAAATATTTTCACTTCATTTATTTAGCAAAATAATTGTTGATTTTTATGTGCAGCAGCAATTTAAATTGTCATTTAGCATTCATTTTATAGTACTCAACCTGATATCTCAAGGTAAAATAGACGCGGTAGAGGAGAGGACAAGCGAACGTGGGAGACCAAAGGAGACGAGAAATAAGGGACGAACAATAAGTAGGGAGGAAAGTGGGAGAGGACTGAAAAATATAAGCATGCGCGGTCATTTACAAGGACAGGGTAGAGATCTCTTATGTACCTATAGCATAAAATCAAAAGGAATAAAATATCATCATTAGACATAGTTTACGTCATAAATGAATATTCCTTTATAAGTACAATTCTTCACTCGATAGTTAATTAACTAATTCAAGTTAACCTTTCCTAATATTTCAGGTTACATGCATTACTCATGGGGACAAACTAGAAGCAGTGACCAAGAGAAAGCAATAAAAGAGATAGTTTGAATTTTTCCCATGGATGTAAAAGTAATGCATTAAGCTTCATATTTCACACACTCAGTGTGCTTAAGCGTATTTAAATTTTTGATCTCCCGAGTGTAAATCCCTGGTTACACGATACATAAACTCGCGTGAGTGACTGTGCGAATGCATGAACGCGTGAATGAACGCGAAAATTCACCGTGTAACTACAACAACTTGTACGAATGCACGAGTGCATGAACAGGAAGATTGAACCTGCTCTATTTGTTTCATGCATTTGTACATGAACTTGTACATGAACACGTACGGGTTAATGTATTGTGTAACCAGGCCTTAATGCATAGTCAAGACAAGATTAAGACGAATCATGGTGTGGTTTCTTTTCGTCATCGGTGATGAGATCTCTCTTCAGCGGACATCATTGTCCCGTGCTTTGTTTAAAACATTTCAATAGTAATTATTTTTAAGGATTTGATCGATATTGCTTTAATTTATTTTGAATTACCCTAGGAAATTTACACTAAAAATGCAACAATAGACGCAAAAGCAATGCAAATGTTGAAAAACTCCGTCTATCGGTATGGAATGGCCATCACGGTGAAAATTTCAAATAACTTTTTCTTTCTTAAATGCAAGTACTCCCAATCAAAATTTTTATATTATATACATAATAAAACTAGGTATGGCAAGTAAAAATTTGAGCTCGAAAACAATTGACGCACATAATAATTTAAACTTTATAATGTTTATTATTAAAATGTTAAAGCAAATGATAAGTAAATTTCTATTTTTATACCAAATTTAGTTTAATCAAAACTTCTAGTTTAAAAAAAGCCATTGAACGTCTTGAACGTCTTTTTACGATGATTATTCTCTGAGATATACGATTACGAAAATCTAATGGCAGTGAGAATCGCCATTTTGAAAAACAGCCGTCATTCAGCTGTTTTTAAAAATTTCGCAAAGCGCTTGAAACTGTATTCATTATTCTCCTAGGTGAACGTTTTCTCAAAATTTCGTCAAAATCTGAGAGGTCAAGGGTCAACTTTGGTCCGCAGTGGCGTGGAATGTTTCCTATACCCTATCGCATTCCTAAGTATGAACGCTAAAATCATGCAAAATTTCAACACGATCGGTCCAGTAGTATTTTTAAAGAGAAGATCAACGAACACACAGACAGGCACAACTTCATTTCTATATATTTGTTAGGATAGCTATCATGTACCTACGTGCAATATTTTAAAATTAACGGTTCATTACTTCATTCATTCCGGGGCTAAATAGAAAGCGGTGATTTCCGAACACCGCGCCCATTGGAACCTAAAACAGCTCTTCTGAGTTTTAGGGCAGTATTTAGGTTCGATAGGGGTAAAACTTAGGTCTCTATAAGTGTTCACTATTCTAGATAGTAAACGATATAATACGCACAACAATGAGGTGGATGGAGAGGGAGCTTCCTATTGTGTTCACTGCTAGAAGCTGTACCGGGGGCGTGGCCTGTCCGACATCATTGTTAACCATGAAATTTATTTAGCGCTTACAGGCTGACGTACTAATTATGCAATTTCACGATGAAATCCATTGATAAATTACTAGTTACCAGCATGCATTTACCTCTTTAATACGCCTTCGCCGAAAATATATTTTTCTTTATTCTTATTGGGCAGCGTTCTCGGCCCTCTTCTCTTTGCACTCTGCGTGAATGATCTAGTTGATGACATTTTGCCCTTGGGCTGTAACATTCTCTTATACGCTGATGACTGCAAAGTGTTTTAAAATGTGGACAGTAAGGCTGACTCCCTTCAGTTACAGTCCGCTCTAATGCAATTGATAGCTGGTGCGCAAAATTGTTACTACGTGTTAATCCAGGTAAATCCGCTATTATGTCCTTCACATTAAAACGCAAAACTATCTCCTCTACTTACCAACTTTCCAAACACTCTGTACCTTCCGTCACTTCCTTCAATGATTTAGGGGTCACCTCTGACCAAAAGCTCCTTTTTAGTGAGCATATTTCTTCAATTTCTAAAAAAGCTATGTCCATAGTGGGGATTCTATACAGACTTAATGAAATTACCGACCCTTTTCCCCAAAAATCTGTGTTTCTTGGTTGTTCACTGCCCATCCTTGAGTATTGGTCTCTCATCTGGTTAACTGCGTCCCCAACTACACTTAAAATACTCAACCGCCCCCTTAACTTCTTTTTAGCCATAGTCCGGCATCGCGTGCCCTCCCTAAGACACAGCTCTCTAGTTGAAATTCTTTTGTCTATAGATCTCTCACATCTCCCACATCGCCGGCTAATATCCTACCTAAAATTTCTTCACTCTATCATGAACGGGTCCCTCCGTTATGATCATCTTCTCTCCTCTTTTTCACTCCGCATCTCTGCCCGCACCACTCGCGATGAAAGTCTGTTTCACACACCCAAATTCCGTCTCTCCACCTCCCAACGTTCCATTTTCAACCGCCTACCTTCATTTTTTAATACCCTTGCCAACAATCACTCTACCCTTGACCTTTTCTCCTCACGCAACATCTTTTCTTCCCAACTTACACGAATTGTGTCCTCCTCTTCTTCCCTCCTGCCACAAAATCGATTTTTTTCTTTTTCTTTCTGTTGATTATTGTTCTAATTGTTTTTACAATATATTTTTGTTTTATTTCTAAACTCATTTTTTGTTTACTTAAACCCATTGTAAAGGCCCTAGTTGCTGTTTTTTGCGTTTTAATAAAAAAATAGATAAATAATTGATAATAACCCGTATTCCCCGTGAAAACTAAGGTAAAATCAAGTAGAATCCATTGCACTAAATAGTCAATATATATTTCAAGAGTTACTTGACATGTATTTCAAAAGATCTACATCCACATAATACCCTGCGAGCCGCCGTATGGGCGTGTGGCAGGGGGTGTTGGGTCATAAGCCGTGTAAAGATGTAAGGGAAAAGGTTTTGGGAGGAGAAATGGTGGCGAGTAATTATTACAGTGTATTTACAGGAGCTCAGATTTCACAGTACTCGCTTACTGTGCGCAGAAAGAATGAGTTTTTGTACCTATCTGTTCGGCTGTGTATCTCTCTCATTTTATCGCGTCTGTCAGACCTAGAAATGTAGTGAGGCGTCATGATAATATTCTCTGTGGATTGGATTGGACATTTGGGGAGGCGACCGACGGCTAAGGTCATTTGCGCCATAGGGGATAGGTAAGGGAGGAAGCGTGGATGGGAACCCGACGTCGCTCTTAACGAAAGGCGCCAAGCCTGCTCTAAACGAAAGGCGCCAAGGGGACCGTGGTTTAACGTTTCATCCGACAGACGGGGTACTGTACTTGAAGTTCCCTCCACAAGACACTCAAGTAGGGATCGGTACCCTCTGAAAAACATCCGCCTCTGCAGGGATTTGAACCTGTAACACACAATCAAACCGCGAGCACTATTTTCAGTCTTTAGTTCATAAAGATATTTTAAAACACAAAAGAATACGCGTGCGCCAATTTCAGTCTTAAGTTCATAAGGATATATTCAATTCAAAAGGTTATTGGGCCTAATTTACATACAACTATACACACATGTATACATATATAACTCAAGGTCAACTCTAATAATTGCTCCAGTGTGCACCAAGCTTCATGCAATCCCATTAACCAAAATTTCCTCCACTTATCCAACACCGCGCCAAGGTCACCATCCTTTCTCTCAGGCTCGCGGCACTCCGAATCTCTGGCCTCTCGTCCTTCCTCTTGTTCACGCGAACCTTTCCTTAACTCACAGCGGGACACAAACCATAAGATCCTCTGCTTCCGCGGCCGCAGTCCGCTCCTCACGGCAGATCCCTTTTCACCCCACGATACGGGATATAAAAACTATCACGCCTCTCGCACACGCCGCGTCCGTCCGCTCCCAACGGCCGGTTCCTTCTTACTCCTCTTTTCCCTATTGTCAACTCTTTACTTCCAATTGGCGTCCCTAGCGACGGCCCTTGTTACCTTCTCGCGTCCCGCTTTTCCCTATTTTATTTTTTGTTTTGCCTGTCATCATTGTATAATTAATTCGATTTTGTATATTGAGTTTCATCACTGTATTATTAATCTAATTTTTGAATTTCAAAATTGTATTAATTTGAAAAATTGTACTTCATTATCTCAGGGGCTAAGAGTAGCCCACGATAATGAACTTTATTATTATTGTTAACTGTTTACGTCCAATTGGCGTCCCTAGCGACGGCCCCCCATGTCGATATTGTTTATGACCCAGAGTTCACCTTGAGTCTATATTTACAACGTTACAAACCCTGGCCGCCCATGAGGTGGGCGAGTACTCTAGTCACCACACCGACCCGCTCCCCAATATTTTCTGTGTCGCTCTGTCGAGATGGAGGATATACTTGCTTTACATCCGTAAATTCGTTAATTCCGCCGTGAAGCCACAGAAAAGTATGGAGAGAGCATGGATAGTAACCAATATGGTTGTTATATAGGTTGTCAGACAACATTTGATGACGCAATGCCCTCTCTATCTACCTCAATGACTCATACAAATGGGTCCCAGATGTAAAAAGCGTTGCAACGTGCTAAATGAAGATAAGAAGGAACTATGTAAAAGCCGTTAAGCGCTAGTGGATACGTTGGAGTACAAAATACTCCTACTTAATAATCCTAATATTAATATCAAAGAGTGGAATCTACAAAAGGCTAGGGCAAAATTTCCTATTTTTTACCATTGGCCAGGTTACTAAGGAAATATACTTTTATTGAAATTGGAGAAAAATCGGTAATTTGGAATTGAAAAATTATTTACTGAGCAAAAAGGAAGAGCACAACAAAATGGATTGTAGGAGTTAAATGCGTCAATCTTTCTCCCAACCGTTAGCGAGAGTGACAACCCCGTTTATTGATAACGAGTAATTAAAAAAAAACAAATAAAGAAATATGGGAGGAATTAGGATCCTAATGCTTCGGCTCGCGGATGACATCGTGGTTCTGGCATCAAGTGAAAAAGAGGTGACTCAATTCCTTAACAAAATGCAATATATCCTTAACAGCCAATATAATCTCCCAATGAATCAGCATAAGACTAAGGTCCAAGTTGCTACCAGAGGAGGAGATTAGAATACGAGGTTTATGTTAAACGGGGAATACTGAGGAGCTAAGATTGCCTTTAATAGTAAGCATCAACTATTCAAGTCCAACTCCGACAGTATTTTTTAGGAGTGTAGTGTTGCAGTAGTAGAAGTAGAATTACTGTTTAAGGGTGCGTCGACTACTGCGATTCATTTCGCACCACTCTCGTCCTTAGGTAATACCAAGTTTATGTAATTAAAGCTAAATCGCTTTAGTACTTATGTGAGATAAACTTTGCATAACGTTGTATAAAATCATTTTATAATTTATTAAAACCGTTGATTTCTTTTAAAAACGCAATTACTTGGGTGAGGCAATCGGGAGAGTCACCTAGGATGTGTCCTAATGTACCGTTGATCTTGTGTTTATCTCGAGAAGACCGGTATTCATCACACTCAGAGGGGAACCGCACTCATCACACCAAGGTTGTGTCTTCTCGTCTGTGAAGAGGTATGAGTGGGTCAGGGCATGTAGTGTTGCATGGCAAGGAGACATGGTCTGTGGGACAAAAAAAGAAGAAAAATCTGAAGGCTTTCGAGCTATGTTGACAGCATAATGAGTAAGATAAGCTGGGCAGCGCGAGTGACGAATCGAGAGGTACTGAGAAAAGTTAAGAAGGAAGGGAGCCTGCGGAGATCAGTGAAAAGGAGACGGGACAGATGGAATCAGTCTTCTACTTCGGGATGAGGGATAGGTGAAGGCGATTTCAGAAGGGATGATAGAAGGCAAAAGGTAAAGAGGAAGACGTAGACTGGAGTATTGGAAACAGATAATGGATGACATGAGATGTGGGCGGTTTTCGAAAATGAAGAGGATGGCAGAGGATGGAGAGAGGTGGAAGGCTGTCGCAAACCAGTCCTGATAGACTGACGATTAGAGACGAAGACTATAGGAGTATAACATAGTGGGCCAGTTTTGAGGCTCGTGAGGCCTTTTTTGTATAACCTATAGTACAAAGAGCAAAATATGTTAGAACCAGGTAAATTTTTAGATCCATTGGTTAAGTAGTTTCCGAGGAAAAGATTAACGAACATAGACACCACACCATCTTTATATTTCAGCATAGGTAACCAAATAATTTTTTTGATTAATGAATTTTGATTTAAATAATTAATGATTTGACTTTGAAAAGAATACGAACGAGTTCATTGCCACGGCATCATTTTTGTAAAAATTTGGCAGTCCCACCGCGTGCACGACTGGGTGGAAGTTCGTGATCATCCTCTGTCGGTTAACTTTTCTGTTTAGGACAGCCCTTTCTTCAATTCGAATCTTTTCGTGTAACGCCTTTGTTAGCAAGTCCATAAGTATTGGCACATGATGTCATAAGCGTGTAAACCATTTTTTTACGCTTATTCCTGAATGTATAGGCAGTCGAGTACGAAGATTTAAAAAAGACCTATCCACACTCATTTATTCGCGGCAGTGATTTTTCTGAGGTAGCGTATTCAATGAAATAAAGAAGCTGCTTTCCGGCGAATCTTTCGAATTAGGAGTCCTCGGGTCTCTGTCCAGGTAAGTTGGTCCATTTTCTCCGAGATTTCAAGGTCCGACACGGCCCTCGTCATCAGGAAAGCTGATGCTCATGCCCCGAGATGGCCCAGAATATATTTCGGCGGTGCCATGGCGTTGAGCCCAATAATTGGTCAGGGTTTTGGCGCCAATTTTCCTAGTGCGTTCCACTTCCTTCAGGATAGGGATGTAACGGTTTAAAAATTGATCATTTTTTTTAAAAGCTGAAATTCACTGTCTTAATGGCAGTGCGATAGCATCTCATCACTTTTTTAAAATCTCAATTTCCGCCCGAATTACACTTTGCGGAAACTTGTATAACGTGTACTAGACATTTTTTCAGTATAGGTCATCGAAAATATAATCCGAGTATTTAGGTTTAAATAACAGACATTTGTCGGGGCCATCAAGGTGTATGGAGAGGGCACTTTCTATGCTGGCCATGACTAAAAGCTGTAGCCAGTCCGCCATCTTCGTTAACCCTCATTTTCCTATGGCGCTTGCGGGCTAACACACAAATTTGGCAAATTTACGATGTTTTCCATCAATAAGATACCATCGATCTACAAATCAGCATGCATTTTCCTTCTTTAATATGTATTCTCCGAAAATAAATTGTTTATTTATTAAAATTCATAATAATCCGCATTATCGGTTAAAGTAGGGTAAAATAAAGTTGACTCCATAGCACCAAGTAGCGAATATATGTTTCAAGATTTACTTGTCATCAAATTTAAACGCACAGTGGATATTCTCGCTTTACCTCCGTCAATTCGCCTATTCCTTCGTGATATCCATAGGAAAGTAAGGAAAGAGCAGGGATTAACAATATGGTTGTTATAGGATTCATTTTAATGACGTAGTGCCCTCTCCGTATACCTCACTGGTCGGGACACATAGATGACACACGGTTATGAATGTCGACACATTGCCAAGGGAAACTTCTCCTGTTTACCTCGTTCACGCCTTGAGTTAATCTTCTTCGCTTGCAGTTTTATTTCTTTTGAAATTTTAATCTAAATTTAAAACATTGGGCGTACTAAGTGAGGCGACCGCTAAAAAGAAAATGAAATAATTAATAAATAAAAATTGTTCAAAATCGTTCGCGTTCTTTGGTGAACCGTCACCATGACTACCAACAGTTTTGTTGTAACCGAGGATCACGCGAATATGTATGAATAAAGTCCCACTACGAATTATTTGTGAATTGAGTCATTCCATGTCAATTGATCCGATAAAAAGTAATTCGTTCCATTACCATTTTTTTGCACATTTATACCATCATGTATTGGCAGTTAATTGCAAGGGTTTTAAAAAATTTCCCCTCCGCGTTTTCTCGCGGAAGACATTTTCTCTAAAATGGCGCAGGCGAATTTATGATAATGATACTGTTTACTCTATCCGTAATATCTCATGAACTTATAACGATAGAGATTGGATACTGAAAATAAACCATTTGAGACAAAATGGAAAACTTCTTCAATTTCTCTTTTTTATCTTTACATTGCTTCCTTTCTGAAATAGAACACAAAATCAACATTTTATCCTTTAGAAAAATTGTTTTCGACCCGAATAAACTATCCGAAGAGGGAAAATCTCAGATTTGAGTTTTTTTTAAAATCCTTAACCCTCATATGGATTCTCTGCGCCTTTGCGGCGCTCGTGGTTTTAAAAATGATTTTAAAATTTTCCATTCCCATGGATTTTTCTGAAACTTTCAGTAGTCTATTTTTTCTGCTTTCTTAGGCTAAAAATATATCTTTTTAATGTGTAGTGTGCATAGTTTTCATTTTATTGGCCTCTAATGAATAAAGTTACGTCGTTGGATTTACGGCGCCGCTGCGGCGCCCAGAGTTTCCTCGTCGCAATGTCGGGGACTGCACTCTCAATACTAATTTAAAAGTTATTATGTTTCGTATGAAATGGTATCTTCTATTTATAATCATAATATTTAAATGTTAAAACTTTATAAACAAAATTAAATTGTTTAACAAAGGGAAAATTTTACTATGCCAATTTTGCTTCGTCTTTTTAAATAATGTTTTGCCTGTTTATCTTCGTCTTTAATCATTTTTTGACTATTTATAATGATCATTGACAAAACTTTATCTATTTGCGAGAAAAATTCTTAGAAACATGCTAAGAATGGCCAAGTTTGAAAGATAATGACAAAATATAACGAAGCGCCGCTGCGGCGCCCTAAATCCAACGACGTAACTAAATTCGTAAATCCATATGAGGGTTAAAGTAATGAAGTATAAAAATTATCTCAGTATTGCTATGTGTGTGGAATTAACTTTTCTGTAAGAAAAATTAATTACCGTCGCACTAAAACTCCATCATATTTCGTCTTCATTTTCTCCGTTGGGGGAGCTACAAAAAATATGTGCCAGACAGAATATGAAGACAAGTAAAAGAAACTAAAAAGTTTGAGTTTGACATTCTTCTCATAGGGGATATTAGGTAATCGTAACTAGCTTGGCGTCCTAAATCAATCATTTATGGACTTGATTTTCTCCGTTGGGGGAGCTCTTAAACATGACTGGCTTACAGTCACGAAATATATGCAGAAGTACAAAATTAAGTGTAAACATTAAGTTTGAGACTTAACTCGTACGAAATTTAAAGAAGTTGTAAAAAAAGCGGAAAATTGAGTGGAATAGCCATCCGTCTTCACCGTTTTGACTGTTACGTTAACATTAGGGTTCCCCAGGTAACGATAAAAAAATTGGTGTGACAACCGTACAAAATTAAATGAAGAAATTAATTTAATATTAATTTCAAATCCAATTGATGAAACGTTCATTCATCCCAGAACGTGTATGGATGGTCGGGATTGGGTCAGATCCTTACCTCTAGCGCCCTTCTGTCGCCCCCTTGTTCCATTTTGCCCCAAATCGATTTAAGCACCTAACCCCAGGGGGGGGGGGGGAAACGCCCACTTTCGGAACCACTTGTCTAAAACAAGGCCTATACGATCCTAACTAGGTGCATTCGACCCGACAGTAAATGATTCGGAGCATTCGAAACGCATTTTAGACGGGTAATTATTTCTCGCGCTGGATTAACCTCGAGGCCTACTCTTATCTGATCGCGGATCAGAAGGGAGACTATCTGATAACCTTGCCTTCATTCATTCGACAAGTTGGATCACGACAACCAGTTTCCGTTGCGGGGCGTATTGACGACCTTTTATAATTCGAAATATTAACGCAATGGTAACTTCCAAGTACAGAGTGACTTTTATATAAGAAGATACCATTGCTTGATCATAATTTTTTGAGCTTGACAATATGTTATTAGTTCATAGGTTAGCATTTCTGTAAATTTGCATCCCTATTATGATCCAGGACGGTTTAATTTATGACTCCAGCGCATTCGGGAGACGCGATTTTCCGAGCAGTGCATAGTGTAAACCCAGACCCTCTCCTATAACAATTGAGAAGATTTTAAGTCCTCCCAGGGAAAGCCTTATGGGAAAAAATGATAAAAAAATTGACACATCATAATGTCCATATTCTTAAGTCTGAATAATCGCCAAGAAATGGCCAATGGCAAGAAATGGCTGTGCCAGAGGAAAGAAAATTAGCTCATGAGAATTTCTTTTTTTTTCGCCGGGGTGATTGGTTGCATGAATAAGAAATTTTTTAAATGTGAAAATTACTTTTATTTAAAACTTTTTTCAATGAATTGCGAAATTCATAGCATTCTGAGATGTGGGAAAATTTTTCTCATGGCGTCAATTATGGAACTTCCGTCGATAGGAGACATCTTACAATACATAATAAATAATCAAGCGAAATGATAGCTGTTGTCGACAATCCTATTACGAATTTCATCATGATATCGTACGATACTTGGGCTACACTCGGGAATATATCGCGTATCAGTGACGTCATTGTAAAATGAGAACTCTTTGGTGACTAAATAGTTGAGACGAGATTGAGACAAAAGAAGTGCGACATAAACATCGAAAGCAGCGAAAGAGACATCATCTTGAGGAGGAGAATTTTTTGATATGTCATTCCTTAATTCTGATTTCAATGTATTTATAAATGATATGCGCATGAATATGTATAATGGATTCAAATTTTTATAATCGTTGCCTAGGCTGCGTGTTGCCTAAACATTGCCTTTTAAATCACTCAAACCTTGGCGCTGCCTTGAAAATAGTCTTCTGTGACGACTCGTAAATGGCCGTTGCTCCTTGTCGTTAACGTGAGACTGTGTCGGTTATTACTTTACTGTTGCAGAGATACCGACAGCGCGAAGTTTTAAATTACAGCTGATTATTTTTGACATCTCAGATTAACTTTGTGGATGTCGGGGAGGAAAGATCTACTATAGGAATTTAGCCAGAGTCGTATGGAACTTCCATTCTGAGCCCAAGTCGACTTATTCATAATGGCCGAATGCTCTCTGTAAATGTAAATAAGTGGTGTTCACTTGGTTTTGTACAGTCATTTTGTAAGAGTTTTGAAAATTCGATTTTTCCCGCGTGAACGCGCTCTGTGATAGTGAAACCTCAAAGTATTCAGCTTGCATAGTCCCGCTTGTATGTACAATTTGTGAATGTATAATGAATTTATAAGATTTTTGGGAGGACTATATTCCATATCACGTGTTTAAAATGAAGAAAAATTAAACATTTCAAAGGAAATTAATGCTGGTAAATACATATATCAAGATCAACAATGATAGTGCATTAGTAAACAATAGTAGTAAACAACAGTAGTGAAAAACAAAAGACTTATGGTCATAAATGGTTTTTATTTCATTGTTTTCGAATTATGGCTTAATGCTTTCGTTGTAAATTTTATTATATATTTATTTTTCTCTATTCATGGTTACCGGCAGGCAATTGGTGATACTTTATGTTCTGCTGGCTGCATTTACATTTGAACACAGGCAACACTTTTTTTGCATCGAGTCAATAATCCATATGGATATGCGTTAAATAAGAATATGGTAAACAAATGTGGTGGCTATGTTCATTAAGCTTGACAATTATAACGTAAAGTTCGATTAATTTATTGTTTTGCTGCGGAAATGAGAAAGAAGTGAGTGTATAAAAGTGAGTTTGGTTATATTCCCAAACATTCATTTTTAATAATACAGTAGTTAACTTATTTATATAAACTGAGAATTAAAATCAGTTTCCAAAGGTAAGTAAACCTACTAATATCCTAAATGTAGATGCTCAAAATTGTTTGGTACATCATTGCAAAATAGAAATATTAATTCAAGTAATTCGCAGTTCTATTCCGTGAGCGTAGGTCGTTTTTGTGAGATTGTATTACGCACCCTAGAGCAAATCTAAAGAGCCGAATACAGCAGCAGTGAACGGTGAAACATCTGAATCTAATGTCACCCTTCAAGTTCTGTCACAGCCACTCAAAATGAATTCTCGATCGAAAATTTACCGTAACAATCAAGATAGGTATCTGACAATCAAGATAGGTATCGGCGATCAGATAAGAGTACACCCAGATCAGTATCAGTGATCAGATAAGAGTACGCCGGTAGGCTAATCCGCAGCAAGAAATAATTACCCGTCGAGAATGCGTTTCAAATGCTCCGAATCATTTACTGTCGGGTCGTATGCACCTCGTTAGAGTCGCATTTCTCTTGTTTTAGACAAGTGATTTAGAAAGTGGACGCTACCGCCCCATGGGGATTAGGGGGAGGGGGGTGTTTAATCTATGTGGGGCGTAATTAAAAAGGGGGCGGCAGGAGGGCGCCGGATACAAAGCGAATCTCTATTTCCTTCTTCGGCCAGTATTTTCGTGTCCCATCTTGGTTCGCGTTTAATCTTCGTGATTTTCTTGATCGAAGGTGGCTGTCCATGGCAACTAGGCTGTGGTCACTGCTAATATCCGCACTGGGATAGCTCCTACACTGCTTTACTTGGTTTTTGCAAAACTCTGACAGGTATATAGTCTATTTTGTATCTGGCAATGCCACCTGGCATCTTCCATGTGTATCTCCGACGCGGATGGTGATCGAAGGGAGTGTTAGCTACTACCATATTCTTCTCATTGCAGACCTCTACCAGTCATACTCCCTTGGCATTTCTTTTGCCCAGTCCGAAGTATCCCACACGATTTCCTTCTTTCCCCTCTCCTACCACCGCGTTCCAGTCTTCCACGATGATGAGGTTATCTTTCCCTTTCACTACCCCGAGGACTTCTTCAGTTTGCTTGTACACAGCCTATTTTTCTTTTTCCGTATGGCTAGACGTCGGCATGTAGACCTGTAATATCACTGTGTCCGTCGGCTCTCCTTCCAGGTTCACATATCTGTCGCCTTAATAAAGTCTGACAACTGCTCATTTACGCCAGAGTCACTCCAAACCTTCTGGAGCATATGTATAGTCATCCCGTCATAAGCCTTATTTAAATACTCAAGTGCACAGCATAATTCCTTTTGAAAGTACAACTGTTTCTGTTGCACCAGCTAAAAATGTGAACAGTTGATCACTACTATACCCTCCAGGCGAAAATTCGAAATGTACACCACAGATTCTGTCGATTATTATCTACCTCACTCAATCCATTGTCATTTTACATGAAACTTTCCCCGAGATACTACATAACTTAATGTATATATAATTTATATTTTTGGTCTTCCCACCCTTATCTTTGTACATAAAACGGAACTATATTCGCATTCTTCCAAGCCTTTGGAATAATGGGAGTATCATGTAAGCGACTTGTGAGCATTTTACACCAAAACTTCAGCATTTCACTGGATATCCCATCTACGCCAGTAGCATGTTGGCCTGCACCTCACCACTTTCAATATTCCACATTCCGGCGAAAAACGTAAGCCGTTGCTGTAAGGAAGATGGTCAAGTCCGATCCTCACGGTTTGAGTCTTACGGCAGGAGAAATTTCAGCCTATCAGAGCGCGCCATTACTACTGCCGATGTCAGCCATGACCCACTGCTTTACCGAAAGCACTTCTGAGGTTAGAGGTTAATTTCGGATATTTGTAGACAGCACAGAGAAAATTTTAGAAACTATTTCCGAAAAAAAATTCCAAGAGCTGCAAAAATTACCATGCATAAGTCTTACTTCGTACCTGTTATATCATATTGCCTTGAAATTTGTACACTATCAAGTAGAGACATCGGCAGAATACAAGCCAATGAAATGAAATCCCTAAGGACGATGGTACAAAAGACAAGACTTGACAGGCAAAAAAATGAAGACATTAGAAAACAGGTTGGATGCAAAATATCATTAATTGAAAACGTCAAGAGATCCAGACTGGGATGGCATGGTCATGTGATGAGGATGGAACAGAGCAGAGTAGCTAGGGTATGGCTGGAAAAGAAAATATCAGGGAAGAGAAGAGAGGGCAGACCAAGAAGGAAGTTGATCGACCAACTGAAACAAGACATCTAACTAAGAGGGAGCTCTTGGGAGGAAGTTCAATATCAACAAACATACCAAGATAAGAGAAGTTGGAAGAGGCTGATGGACAACACCCGGGAAACTGCAGTTTCTACCTGATGATGATGATTTCCGAATACTAACATACTATGACTATGCAATTCCATGGCACAAAGAAACTATTTCGACTCCCATTTGTCTTCGACACCCGTGACGCTCTCTAACGGCTTACTCCAGCATTGGATTATGACTGCCTTTAAGAAATCCCTAAATCTTACGGTTTACGTCCATCTTAAAATGGACTTCGCAACCGTTCACGGGCGGCTTCAGACTCGAGTTTCGGAGAGGTGGGAGAACTAACGGCTCTGAGGGTACGGAATACCCCCCAGGAAAAGGTAGATCCAAGGGTTTCGTCCGGGAAATTCGTAACGAACTTCGTGAAAAATGGCGTATTTTAAGTGGTTTTGGAAACAAAGTTATGCCTTTCTTTAGAGCAATTATTTTTCTGAATGTATCTATCCATTTTAGTTACCATTAAGTTTTGAATAATCAACGATGGAGTAAATTATTGAAGCAGAGTTAGGTGTATAATTATGAATTTTTGAGTGAAATTTTGTGACTGCCTGCCCCGGAAGGGAACGGCGTGATTGGTATGTATGTATGAAAACATAATATAGGTTTACAAAGGCATACGATGTATATAGAAACTCTAATTTAACAATTATATAATAATAATAATTAAATCTTCCAGAAATAAGGAAGGTATACATGCACAAAATTAAGAAATTTGGAAGGTAGAAGCCCTAGAAGGCCAACGGCATGTTACTTAGGTACCAACAATTAAATTTACATGCATAGCAAGAATGAAAATGAAAAAAACATGAGATGTAAATAACTGCATGTATTATGACCGAAAGACATTTGCGTACAGGAGAAAAAACGATGTGATTTTTAATATACAGATAACATACACTATGATAACCAAAAATATGAGCAAAATGAACCTAGGAAACCGTAATTTCGATATTTTTACAAGCCAATAACTATTGTTAAAGTGATCTAATAAAACTATTACAATTTATTACCTCTTTTATACTGCATGACAATTTATATTTTGCATACCTGTGAGACTAGGAGGGAAGGGGAACTAGCGGCTCTGAGGGTAAGGAATTCCCTACAGTAAAAGGCGGGTACAAGGATCTCATCCGGGGAAATTCGTAACGAACTATGTGCAAAATGTTGAATGGTTAATGGTTTTAAATTTAGGTCCCATGCACAAAAAGGATCTTTTGAACGAAGTTAAATTTGATTTAGGTATAAGGATACACTAGCCTCTACTTTAGCTTATTAAATGTGCCTCCAAGTTACTTCCCTGCAAAATATTTAGGCTTTTAGTTTAAGGTCTATGAACACAATAAATCACGCCAGGATTTGGGGGGCTATTGATCCTACCCACTCGTGACCGCCAATGGTTTCAATCTATTCATTTCTTAATACTTCTTCTATACATTTCAAATTTTTCATAGCAGCATCCAGGCTGTTTGCAAATTAATATTTCTTTGCTATGTTTTTCAGGAGAAAGCAGTCCTATGCACCACAATTAAGTTAAACGTTAAGGCAGTTTGAGCGAAATTGTTTGCAGGGAGCATACATTCATTAACAAGGAATTTATCACAGTCAACTTGGTTTTTATGCTCCCTGCCTATTCCCCCATCCTCAAAGCTTTAATCCCCTCCTCTTCGTCCTCCACGCCCCTCCCCCTCCCGCGACCACCCTCCTCCTGTATTGTCTTCTCCTCCCCCCCCTCCTCTCCTCAGCTGGTAATGTTTACTAGAATATATGAGGACCCCAGAAGTCAAGGGGTCAAAAGTAATAAAATCGTTGTTTTGAAAAAACCTAAGTCGAAGTTGAAAATGTTTGATACAACCCACTAAGTAGTTAAGAGGCATTACCCTAGATAGCATCACCTGTCAAGAAAATCACTTGGATCCCTTTACCACCTAAAAGATTTATAGTTTCACATCCCATTCCTCTACCTAACTTGTTCTTTTTAATGTCACTTTGACCCCTTGACTTCTGGGGTCCACATATATTATATAAGGCCTGAACTTCGGCCTTAATTTACCTGAAGATGATGTGAATGCACATCGAAACCTGGGTCGTTTTTTTAATAAATCTAGTGGTTTCAGTAAAAGTTGTCCTCTTTATTTTATGATGATGGAATACCACCAATTGAGACTGACTAAAGTGAGGGAAATCAGTAGGCCCTCACTTCTTTAATATGAATTCTCTCTACACGCATATTTTATTCATTAAAATTAATATTAATCCGCACTCTCGGTGATAACTATGATGGCTTGCATAAATTGTTTATTTAAATTAATAATCATCCGCATGCCCGGTGAAAACTGGTAAATTCGAGTAGAAAGTATCACACAAAGTAACTAATGCACGTTACGATTGTTACTTGCCTTAAACTTCAAGCAGATGGTGGATATTCTCGCTTTACATCCGCTGATTCGTCCATTCCGCGGCGTTCAATCCGAAAAAAAAAAAGTAAGGGAAAATCAGGGATAACCAATACGGTTGCTAGACAGGTTGTCAGGCTAGAGTCTGATGACGTAATTCCCTCTCCATCAACCTCAATGACTGTGAAAAAAATCTCTTATTCGCCTTTTTTTATTTTTACTCACTGCCATTCCTTCTTCCTTATTCCATAATGCTTCCCCTTTTATTTTCCCCAACACTCCTTTTCCACTCTCACTATCGGAATATTCTGCAATCAATCATTCATACTCACCCACAAATTATTCACATCCCCAAAACTGATATATTTGCGAATTAAATGTTGAAATAATCGAAGTAATTACAGCAGTGGTAAAAAAATAATTTGACAGCGTCAAGAAAACGATTTACATCCTGTAAGATACAGGCAAAAAAACAATAAGTACCGGCAATGAAGATAGATAGGTTTTGACCATTGAGGTAGATGGGGAGGGCCCTTGCTATGCTGCCCAAAGCTATTTTGAATGAATCGAGTAAACTTTGTTCTTCCACAATGAATTTAATAACTTACGACCATGGTTTCGACGATTAACGTCATCATCAGGTCCTGATTATAATTTTAGTCCAAGTTATTAAATTCATAGTGGAAAAAAAAGTTTACTATATTTATTCAAAATGTTTAGTAAATTCCATAGAGTATCGCCGGAAACCACCAACTATGGCCAATGCTAGTTGCTGAAGCCAGTCCGCCAATTTCGTTGGCGATCATTATCTTGCAGTGCTTGCGGAGTGACGCACTCATTCTGCATGTTTACTACGTTTTCAATCGATAACTTACTAGAAATCAGCATGCGCTTACTTTTTATTATGAATTACACTTCAATATTTTGTTTATTTATTAAAATTACCAATCATCCGCATTTCCGATGAGAACTATTGAAAAATAGAGCAGAGTCCATACAACCAAGCAGCCAATACATGTTTCAAGCAATTATTTCCGAAGATTTCAATTAGATGCTTGATAGTCTTGCTTTTCAACCGCTAGTTCGTCCATTTCCTCGTGCTATCCATAGGAAAGTAAGGAAATAGCAGGGATGACCAATATGGATATTATTTTGGACGTCACGCTTCAGTTTGATGAGGCAATAACCTCTCCAAATACCTCAACGATTTGAACCTACTTCAAGGTCCATAATGAAACTCAGATAAGTTTCAAAGTTGACTACATTTTTCATTTCCGTTCGAAATTTCGAATTCAACGCCTTGAGTACGGGATTGGTCAAACCAACGTTGCCCGTAGCAACAGTTGGGAGCCAGAACGGCTTGGTCTCACAGTCCCCAAAATCTCCAAGAGATGGTGCCAGCATCTCGAGCAGCTGCTTTCCTTGCCTCCCTATTCATGGAGCATATGCTCCGTGCCATCTCTCTGTTGAGAATTCGCCGTCCGAATTTTTCGAGGTAGATGATTGCAGAGTAGATTGATCGACCATTAAAGAAGTGACTATTTTCGGCATTACTGACGTTGGGCAGCTCGAGTAAAAGACATTATGGGACAAAGATTATTAATTGATCCTCATAAACGAGCGCATGATATTAGATTTAATCGTTAGTTTGCAAAAACTTATCTCATCAAATGAGGGTGGCTATCGATGTATCAGAACGGGCAGCGATAGGTCCCGGGGTAAGCCAAGAATGTCCCTGGTCGCCTTTGTTTTTTTATGCTGAGGAAATAGTCTGAGAGGTATGGGAAGAAGTTCTTCCGAAGAACTAGCTATGAGAATCAAGGTGGCAGGGCAGCTGATAAAATCGATTAAGTTCGCGGATGATTAGTCCATCTTCCAAGGGATTAAAAGCTTCAGAAGATACTTTAGAAATTTAATGCGAGAAATACAGAATTAGGAAACAACATAAGAAAACTAACGTAATGAGATTCTTTAGGACAAAGAAAGTGAGGCTAGTAATAAAAGCGGTGGGACAAAAACTCTATTAATGTGAGCATTTTAATTACTAAGGTAGTATGCTAGAACAAAATGGACATAGTAGAAAAGATAAGTAGGAGAAAAAGTTAGCTAAGAAGGCGTTTAGTAATAGAAGGGAGCTGATGACGGGGACCTTCGGCAAGGATATGAAGAGGAGGCTGATGAAGAGCTTGATATGGAGCCTAAAGTAGTATGGGGCCGAAACTTGTACCCTCAAAAATGAGGACGAGAATAGGCTGCAGGCATTTGAATTGTGGGTGTGGAGAAGGATGGAGAAGGTGAGGTGGACGGAGAGGAAGACTAACGAGGATGTGTTTCGCATAGTAGGGGATGAAAAGAAACTTCTGAATGAAATTCGGGATTGGCAGAGTAGGTAGCTAGAGGATGTAATAAGGGGCGATTGGTTGCTCCAGAGTGTGATAGGGGGAAGGATGTTGGGCAAGCGGGGAAGAGGAAGAAAGATAATAGGTCTCATGGACACGATGAAGAAGGGTAGATCGTATGCTGAGGCGAAAAATGATATACTAGAGGGAGATAGAATCCTATAAGTACACAAAAACCAGGAGGTAATACTCCGACTTTCAACTAAGCCTACCTTTCACCGGTAAAATACTTTTTAAAAATTAAAGCGAATTACTACTTGGACGATGATAATTTTTGAGCTCGGGTAGGGAACGAAAACTTGGGATGCGATTGCGGTGATGAGAATACTTTAATGAAGTAACACACTGAGCATAATGAGAACATTTTTTCTCACTATGCGGACTTCAAAAAGGCTTTCAATAAAGAGGCTTGGGCAAAGATAATGCAGATACTAATGAAAATAGGGATAGGTTGTCGAGATAGGATACCCATCCAAAACTAATGAATGGCATAGCGAGCACAGGTGATGGTGGAGGACGGTGAATCAGGATGGGCAGTTATTGGTGGCGGGGTACGGAAAAGGTGCTTGTAAGCGCCATTCCTTTTTAAAATGTATATCGAGGAAATGGTAAGAGAGATGGGAAGAGCTAGAAGAGGACGTAAAAGTAGGAGGCAAGCGGATAAAATCAGTTGTATTCGCGGACGAAAAGGCGTAGATTAGTCAATCATGAAAGTGCGTGGAATACGGAATTGAGAAGAAGAAGGAAGGTGGGTTTATAAGTTGAAATTAACATTAGAAAAAATAAGCGTGGACCAGGAATCGAACCACGGACCTTTGTTATCCGGGCCAATATGCAGACCACTACGTTATCCACTCTTCCTACGCAGAAAATTTTGAAATATATCAAGGAACTAGACCTTACGCCCTTGTGGTATATCAAAGATGGCAACGCATGGGAGAATGTGCTTCAAGGAGGCCACAACATGGGGATTGAATCCTATATCAGCGAATAAGCCTCGCTTGGTTATATATGCCGATCAGTGGTTCAATTCCCAGTCCAGGCCGATTATTTTCTGATGGCAATTTCAGCGTATTTCCCCTCCGCATTTGCGGCACGCTTGTATACCGGCAGGTAGGTTCATAGTATTATGGTGCGCCAACAACGCGGTTACTTTGAATCACTACGAGTTTCTACGAAAAATGTATGTTTTAAATATTCCAATTCATAAATATTTTGCGTTAAATAAGCACGATTAATTTATATTTGCAAAGAATTATATTACAATTTTATAAAAATCTCGATGTTCCTTAAAAATAAAATTATTCGGCTAAGAACATCTGGGTCATCGACTAGGACTGATCCTAGATATTTAAATCATTACCGATGAGACGGTAACCATCGAATACCGTTAGGATTTGTCTGATACTGAGGAGGCAGTCACAGTCATCAGGTCAAGGACGGTATTTTTTCTAGCACAGAGAGATACGAGTGGGTATGAGAGCTGGGCCATATCCTCAGGCGGGAGATGGCTAATAGTCTAGTAACTAAGTAGTCGCGTGGTACCACAGGAAATTGTTGGGGATTCTGGTGAGTTTTAATTAATAGAGTGGATGACTCAAATTACCCTGATATGCTGTTCATAGCGTCACTGATCGCAGAATGTAACCCCAAGACGATATTCCCACGAGAAATACTCAATAGGGTAGTTTTTTTTACGAGAAATTGAATTTTTACAAGTGGTTTAAATGGACCAAAACCACGAACACTCCGTGATTTTACCACGTGTCTCCTCAGTTACGCGATCGCTATTTTTTAAAACGTTGAGGTTCTTATTCTTTGGTTCTTGAGGTCCAATAATGGAGAGGGTCCATTTTATGCTGGCCAACGCTAGAAGTTGAAGCCAGTCCGCCATCGGTTACAGTAGGGTATTGTCCTTTCGCCAGTTTTTGTCCGTTGGTCACCAAATTTAGGATTTATCACTTATTTCATATGCTAAACAATAATACATATGGGCAGAAGCGCTGCGACAACAATTCAAATATGATAAATACGGTACTTATCTTGATTAGGGATAGGCACCTCGTCTGCTTCGGCAGCCATAACCGACGACAAAAGACGATCAAATCAACAAGCGGCTAGGCGACAAGAACCTTCTATTTTAAATTATTTTGCATCATTTGTTCCCGCTTGTTTATAGTTAGTAGTGCAACTAACTGGCCGCTTGTTGATTCGATCGTCTATTGTCGTCTGTTATGGCTGCCGAAGCAAACGAAGTACCCATCCCTAATCAAGATAAGTACCGTATTTATCATATTTGAATTGTTGTTGCAGCGCTTTGGTCCATATCTATTATTGTTTAGCATGTGAAATAAGTGATAAATCCTAAATTTGGTGACCATCGGACAATAACTGGCGAAATGATAATACCCTAATGTAACCTCGCCGTCGACCCTGATTTTCCAAGAGCGTTTGCGGGCGAACGCACTAATTTTGCATTTTACAATATTTCCATTTAAAAATTATGCACTTGCTTATTTAGTGTGCATTCTCATGACAAGGTGATTCAAAAGTCTTGTTACGATTACGGAAAATCAGAACGCTTTTTATTTTTCAACATACATACATGACATTCAACATACATGAAACCAAGATGAAAATGCTACTAAATACATCAAGTTTTATTTGTAATCGCTACTAAGGTTCAATATGACCTCCATTTGAAGCACGGCACACACCTGATGTATATTTAGGAACACTTTTATCTTTGTTTCATGTACCTATGTTGAAAAATAAAAAAGTTCTGATTTTCCGCGATCATAATACGACTTTTAAATCACCCTGTATTTAAAATATTCTTAAATTGACAATCATCCACATTCCCGATGAAAAATTTCGTAAAATCCAGTAGAATCCATAGGACTAAGCAGCTAATATATGTTTCACGACATACCTACCTTTAATACCATATTCTGGCTTTGCATCTGCTAATTTTTCCATTCCATCCTGCTATCCATAGGGAAGTAAGGAAAGATCAAGGCTAAACAATATGGTTGTTATTTCCGTTGCCAGGCTTCAGTTTGATTTTGATGACGTAAAGCCCTCTCCATCGACCTCGATGATCCAGAACGGTTTAAATACAACCAATCAGGGGCGCGAATGGGATTCTCCAAAACGTGTGCGCTCTCGTTATCGTTATTTGTCTTTCAATTGTGCTCATGGGAACCGAAGCGTGATCACATCTTGGTGATATTAACGGAGTTAAGCATCCGTATATATTATATTCTCAAAGGTGTTTTTGTGTCGCAACGCCATAACTCCCATAATTATTCATCAAAATTAATGATTAAAACATCGTTTTAAACCTTATGTTCCCCGATATTGATGAATACAAGAAAAATTGTTTAAAATTAAAGTTTTTGTTAAAACATGATACAACGCCATCTGCTGACAATATAATCAACTAATATGTTGGCAATGGTTACGTGCTTAAAAGACTGTAGGAGGCGCTATCTATTAACACATCGTTTAGTTAGATTGTTTACATTCTACATGCAATCAGTGTGACCGTTTACCGTTAACGAAAATAACATATAATTGTCCATGGGAAGAAACATGTAAAAGAACAGAAAGAAAGAAGGAAGAAACAGGAAGAAACTGCATACTGTGCGAAATATTCGACAGGTAGAAGAACAGGAAGAAAGAAGGAAGAAACAGGAAGAAGCTGCGTACTGTGCGAAATATTCGCTCGGGTCATCTAGTAATCATTAAAACATAAAAGTTAAGGGAAATTCAAGAACAAATAATTTGAGATTAGTCATAAAAGTAAGAGGGTACAAACTGGAAGAAGTAGGACAAAATGATTATTTGGTTGTACGCTTTAGAACATTGGCCATGGTAGCAAAGAAATTTGGAGGAGAATAGCATAAGAAACATAGCTGTTCAGTTCAGCTGTTCAGTTGTTCAGCTGTAGGCTGGGATGAGGGATGACGAGGACCTTGGATTAGGATGTAAAGAATAGGCGGGTGAAAAGCTTGATATTTAGCGTAGCGTTGGGTTGGGCAGAAACGTGGACCCTCAGAAAAGAGGGCGTGAACAGGCTGCAGTCGTTCGAGATGTGGGCGTGGAGAAGGATGGAGAAGATTCAAACGTGGAAGTTTTTACTTGGTGGAAGGCCAACATTATAGTAATTACCACACTTTGCGTCTTCCACAGATTTATTATCACGAGTACAACCGGTTTCGGCAGATACGCCATTATCAGGTATAGGATCCAGTGTACCTGATGATGGCACAACTGCGATCCCAACCCATCGGCAGATACGCCATCATCAGGTATAGGATCCAGTGTACCTGGTGATGGCACAACTGCCGAAACCGGTTGTACTCGTAATAATAAATTTGTGGAAGACGCAAAGTTTGGTAATTACTACAAGGATGGAGAAGGTGTGGTGGACGTTAAAGTAAACGAATGAAGATCATCTCTTAATGGTGGGTGAAAAAGGAAACTTGGAATTGAAATCCGGTACAAAAAGACCAGGTTGCTGGAGGAAGTATTGAGGGGCGATGGGCTGCAAAAGACTATGATATAAGGAAGGTGTTGGGCAAGCGGGGAAGGGTTTAATAATGGTAGATCGTACTCGGAGGTGAAAGAAGAAATACTAGAGATAGATAGGTCCTCGAAAGTGTAGAAGACCGGGAGGAGATTCTCTGACTTGCAACAAAACCTACCTTTTACTGGTAGAATACTAAAGAGTAGACGATAGAGTAAAATGGAGAAAGTGTGACGGACAGATAGTATGACAGGCGATGATGTGCTTGGTAAAATGGGCGAGGACAGAAAAATTCTTGGGAAGAGATAAGAGGAGGAGATTTGGAAGAGAAAGTGCGGGGTTAAGGAATACTAAAGGCGGTGATTGATAGAGGGGAGGATGATGGATAAGAGTGGAAGGGAAGGAAAGTAAATAGGAATGATGGGCGGGATGAAAAAACGAATCGCGCACGGGAATAGTGAATAGCGCACTTACAAGCTTAGAGAATTTTTATGGTCTTCCACTTAAGTAAATAACCCCCAATCGGTAGATGAGCCTATCAGTTAACATAAGTCAATTTTGCCAACAGAAAATACGTTTTTCGCAGTTGGCCTCCAATTCGTAAAAATATTTCACGACCATTGCTGCACTAGCAAAAGAGTCCCGATTCGCCACATTCCATTAAATGTTGCTAGAATACCACTCACGTAGATGAAGAGAGAACTTGCTATGGGGGCCAATGTTTAAGCTGTAACGTAGTTGTGGCCTGCCCGCCATCTGTGTTAACCTCTATTTTCCTCTTGCGCTTAGGGGCTTAGGCGCTTTCTTTTGCAATTCTATGATGCTTTCCATCGATAGCTAACTAGAAATCAGCGATCATCCACCTCTTTATTCTGGGTTATCCTAACATATATTATTTAATTTTTTAATTAATATCAATAAGCATTCCTGGGGATGCTTATTGATATAAATTAAATATGATGAAATCGAGTCGAATCCATAGTACTAAACAGCCAATATGTCATTTGAGTTACTTGCCTTAAAATGCAAACAGTTGGCGGATATTCTTGCTATGCATCCTCTTGCTCGTCCATTCCGTCGTGCTTTCCATAGAAAATCACGGAAAGAGCAGGGTTAACCGATATGGTTGTTATTTAGGTTGTCAGGCAACAGCACGATGACGTAATGCCCTCTCCATCAACTTCGATGTTGAATACTGGTGATAAGACTTAGCAACGGAAGACAAGGGAAGCAGAAAATTTAGCCTCCGGGAAGTTAAAAGAAGAAAAGGAAGCACTTGAAAGAATGTATTCCATCACATAGAAAATAATGTATTTCCATGAAAGGAAATGAAATCATAGTTAGCAAGACTCACGGAGAAACTCAATGCTATCAAAATACGCTTTTGCGAAAGACTTCAATATTTGATTGCATTAGGAAAATAAAAGGAAAATTCTCAGAACAAAACAGGGACAAGAGACGGGGAGAATCACTTTTTATGTAAACCAATTACGATGGAGTTAATGCATAACACGTCAAGATGGATTACAACAGTGGAAAAAGAAGATAGCTTAGGGAAACCCTCTAAATAGATCAGCTACTCGGCTCAATCGACTTAAGCTGAATCCAAACAAGACTAAGTCGATAATATCTGGTAGTCTTTCCAATCCTCACTTTATCTCTATGAGTGACCTTCCTAAAATCAGAGTCCACAATCTCCTAATAAATTATTCGAATACTGTGAAAAGTCTTGGAGTTCACTTAAATAATACCTTGAGCTGGCGGGAGCATACTAAGGATATACGTGGACCCCAGAAGTCAAGGGGTCTAAGTGACATTTTTGAAAAAAATAATTTAGGTACAGAAATGGGATGTGAAAATATTAATCTTTTAGGTGGTAAAGGGATTCAAGTGATTTTCTTCACAGGTGCTACTATCTAGGGCAATGCCTCTTAACTACTTAGTGGGTTGTACCAAACATTTTCAACTTTGACTTAAGTTTTATCTAAACAATGGTTTTGTTACTTAGACCCCTTGGCTTCTGGGGTGCTCATATCTAACAATGTGCATAAGACACTGGGCCAATTGAAGCACGCCATGCATTGGATCCCTATTTCACCTTGCTAGAAGTTAGTTCAAACTCTTGTATTCCCACAATTTTGATTATTGCTCAATTATTTCCCCAGATGTTATCACAGAACTCTGGACTAAGTTCTTCTCTCTTCAAGACTAAGGTCTTCGAAAGTCCTGTTTGCGTTTTATTTATAACATTCGTTACGATGAGCATGTCACGCCTTATTACAAAAAAAAAATAAAATGACTGAAATTGAATAAACGCCGAATACTTGAAAAGGTTTTATGCTATTTTAAGGTACTGAATCCAAAAATCCGGCGTATATGTATGAAAATTTGATATATATAATGCAAGTACCGGGCAAAGATCAACTCGAATTACCAAGATCTTCTATGTTCCTAAATACCATTCCATAATATTTTAGCACTCCTCCCTCATTTCCTCCTGCAAGCTATGGAATTATATACCTGGAAATGTTAGAACTTCATCTACAATTCCGATTTTCAAGAGAAGTATGACTGATCATTTATGTAACTTGGCTTAATCTTCTCATATCAAATCGATATGATCAATTCTTGGAATGTGATTTCATACCTGTGCATTGCAATATTGAATGAGATTCGTCATGTTCGATTGTAACATCATACAGTTAGATGTCGCGTCTATTACTATACATTTAATTGCATAATGTGGAAGTAATAGCGATTGGTTATCTATGCTGCCTGTTTTAATTTCCCGATTACTAATGTTTTCTTAAATGATCTTAAATCTAAGTACTGTAACCCTGATTTTCTCATGTTATGTACTATCTTATTCTTTGATTATTGTTGGTTTATGTGCGGTGCTCCTTAATGAAATTAGTATGTACTGCTGTCACCATTAATCCCTTTTGTTATGGCATGTAGTTATGTTTCAATGTTCAAGGGAACATAAAAGTCCCAGAAGAATAAATATTTTTTCAATTCTTTCATATGGATCAATTTCATTTCTGTAGAATGAATAGTTTTTGAGAAAAAAATGGGGTCCACTACATTTTGGGCTACCCTCGCATCTATGAGCAGAAAAATTCACGAGGGATGTACAGCTCTCCGGTTTCCAACTGGTGACGGTGGTTTGTGGCATCATCATCCGGTTGGAAACCCTAGAGCTCTAAATCCTAAGCACTGGCCGGTAATGCCCGAAATCTTAAAATTCACGAGGGATAATATATTTTTACTTGAATAAAAAGATCCACTATTATTATCCCCTCCTCAGGTAGGAATGAAATATCTGAGGAACTGGACTTGGAATGCATGACCCATTAGCATATAAAACGTTTTTGGACATGCAGATGTTAAGCCGCACGTTTTCACCTCCGCACTGAATTCGAGATCTCGAAAGATATACATTATGGCAGGAAAAATTCAACAAATTTAGCCAAACAAATTTTCTCAGACACTCAGAAGTTAGAAATCTTGCTGGAGTAATATCAAGTTTTGACGATCAAGAGCAATCTGATGGGATAGAGGGCAGAATAAACCTATAATAAAATTTAGCGTGAGGAAATTTTTACGGATCGTATCGTTTGTTTTGTGAGATAAAGGCAAAATAGCTAAATTTCGAGACCCCTTATAACGCTAAGTTCTCCTGATCTAATATAGTAAGCCAATGCCCAATCTGACCCAGTTTGCGTGTTCCGCTAGGTGTTGACGCCTAATTTATTCGGTTTAAAGATCGCATTGATACATCGATAAAGCGAGATTGGCCTGAAAAGTTGGTCGATTCAAAGGAAACGGACAGATATACTTCCTTCTTGTACCTATTGACGCTGAGGCACCCAGGAAGTCACATACATTGTGACCAAACGAAGTCGCCAAAGTGTCCAGACGATTGAGGTATAGAGAGAGGGCATTACGTCATCAAACTGTAGCCTGGCAACCGAAATATCAACCATATTGGTTACCCCTGCTTTTCCCTTATTTTTTTTCGATAGAACGACGGACTGGACGATTTAGCGGATATAAAGCTAGAATATCCACCATCTGTTTGAAATTTAACGCAAGTAACTCTTGAAACGTACATTGGCTGCATAATACTATGGATTCTACTCGATGTATGACAAAACGAAAAGGTCGAATTAGCGTATGTAAACTAAGAATATCCACCATCTGTTTGAAATTTACAGCAAGCAGCTCTTGAAACACATGTACTGGCTACCAATTCCTATGGAATATATTTCATATAAACATAGTTTTCACCGGGAATGCGGGTTATTATTAATTTAAGAATTTCTCTTCTTATCAATCTATCTGCAACTATCTTCCCATCATTTTGAACACATTTGCAATTAACACAATAAAAATTGTGTTAGGAAAATGAATATTAAAGAAGTAAATGCATGCTCATTTCTAGTAAGTTACCAATGGAAAACACTGTAAAATTGCTAAATGCCTGAATAGTCGTAGAATAATGCCTGAATAAATTAGTCTGCCCGTAAGCGGTGAAAGAAAGTCCGGGATAACAAATATGGTGGTCAGGCCACGCCCACGTTACAGCCTTAAGCATCGACCACAATAGCAATTTGCCTCTCCATCAAACTCAATGCTCACCGCTCACAGCAAATGATGCAATGATAGTTGACAGGTTTAAACAACAGAATTCTTTTCCCTATCATAGCGAACTGTACACCAAATGCAGTCAATTAAACACAATGCATTATGTAAAAAATATAATGAACAATTTAATGATTACACCATCGGTATAAAAATTACAATTAAAAAAAACTTGAAAACACATAAAAATTAATAAAATTCACCGATGGCTTCCAATATCGTTAAATATAAATGAGACCTTATCCAATATAGAATGAGCCGGACAAATATACATAATCGCTTTTGTCTAATTGGAAATTTCTGACGGTGGAAATGAACGATAAAAATTTTTATGGAAGTTATAACTACATCAGGTACGAGACAAATAATTTGCTCGTATATTTTGACGGTGAGTATCCGGAAAAAAAATTCTTTGCATCATTTCAACCATAATAATTGGTTTAGCGAACAATTTTTCTCGCCCTCTTGAATTCATAAATAGTTCTTTGGATCCTAATTAGGCAATAGAAATTTCTGTATTCTCTATGGGAATATTACATCCAAATCCAGTGGTTGATCCTACTATTCTCTCTTCACCTCATAGAGTACGAAAGTATTTCTTCATTTAATTCCAATTAGGCCACACGCCTAATACGCCGCGAGCATTTTGGACACTGGTCATAAAGATTTAACCAGAAAAAATAATAAAACACAGAGAGAAGCTGCACGCTTCGTTATAAACAGCTACAAGTGATCATATAGTGTTTCACAACTTTCAGAGGGATTAAGGTGGGAGCCCCTTGAGACTCAGAGGCTATACGCTAGGCTCAGTTAGCTTGAAAATTTCAGAAGTGGCGTGTTTTAGAGCGACACAGTGAATATCATTTTGACATCACACTACATCTCTAGGTCCGACATATACGATAAAAGAAGAGAGATAAATTTCCGAACAGATAGGTATAAAAATTCGTACTTTCCACGCGCAATAAGTGACCATAATAAAACCATAGCTCAACTTAAAACACTTCCATAACACACTTCACCATTTCATCTCCCAAAACCTTATATTAACACCTTTACACGACAGGTGTCTTAACAATACCCCCGCCACAAGCCCATGTGGCGGCCCGTAGAGTAGTATGTAGGTGTACAACACAATCAAACCCACATTCTTTCATTGCCCGCTCTGAAAATGAAAAAAAAAGATCTTATGCCTTCATCACTATTCCATCCATTAGTAACCATGATAACATCTATTACTGTAATAACAGCAGCTTCAAATTGGAAGCGATATTATAACTCTGAAATATACGTTTGAGTGATCCCTTTCTGCTTCGGCTACATATAACACTCACCTGTGCAGTAGTCTTGTGACTGTGAATCGTGGACAATGAGTGAAATCTGCGGAGAATATACGAGCCTTTGAACATAGAAGGATCATGGAGAATCCGTCATAACAACGAAATATATCTATTCTAACATATAAAAATGAATGTTTGTTTGTTCGTCTTCTATGCGTAGAAACACCATTCAATAGATTTCGATGAAACTTTGGTGAGTTTCTGTACGCGCGCCCGCGAAAGTTTCTAAATTATTTAATCCATTGTACAATGGGTGGAACGCGATTCGTTTCAACAAATAAATGTTGGCACGCGAGCTTCTCAAACAAACGCAACGAGGCAGATCGTTTACGAGTTGTTCAATCAAGTGCATCAGAATCATATCAGCGAGACATAATTTGTGTGAAAAGGTACGTAATTTATTTGTACGTAGAGTAATTTGGTGCAGAGGCATATTTGTTTGCTTTTATTTTAAATTCTTGCAATCGATTTTCGTATACGCTTCGCTTTTTCCTAAAATTGGACCTTAAAGCTCGAAAATCTTTAATTTTTGCACTACTTCAACAATAGAATATTTTGTTTACTTCGATACAGCAGCATAGGCATGGAATGGAAACTCATGCCATCATTTATGAGTTACGAATTCCTGGGTAGGTACGAGGAATTCTTGGCACTAGGTCTCAAATTCGTTTAGGGACAGATTTAGAACCCAGAAAAAGGCATTGCAACGCATGGCGGGCACAGCTAGTAGCCTATATAAATAAATATTTAAAAATATTTTTAAAAATCATTTTATTTTACAAAAATATGCACTAAATGTCATTCAAATACGCCCATTTCTAGGGGTTGAAGAAATTGTCTTCGAAGGGACGCTCAGCAACAGTTTCATTCCGTTGGGTTGACACACAAGTTTACAATATTGCATACACTACAGGATAAAAAAGCTATTTTTTTGAAAAATCCATTTCTTTGATGTTCATTTTATTTTCGACTTTTTTTATGATTGAATATTTATTGCCACCGGAAATGAACATATGCGCAAAATTTCAGATCTCTAGCTAGTCAGAAAGGTAGTTAAAAATTGATTACAAAATTTGATCCTGACACAAGACCCTGACACACAGGACCCTGACACACAAGTGAAGTTAAATAAAAGCGATTAATAAAGAAGCCAGCATTTCCACAAACTGCAAACTTGTGAAACTCCAATGGACAGGGCATGTCCCGCGGATGTCGGAGGAGAGGGTAGTTATGAGTGTGTTCACTGGACAGATGGGGGGGGGGGAAGACACCGGTGGGAAGATAACGTCAGCAAGGATGCACATAAAGTGTTCGGGGTGAGAAATTGGAGAAGAGTGGCAGAGGATAGAGAGGAATGGAGGAAGAAAATTGAGGAGGCAAAGGCCCGGATTAGGGCTGTAGCGCCATCGAAGAAAAGACAGGAGATCCTTTTCTGGAATAAGAAAACAGCGAAATTTCTAACTCTCAAACCCGGGAGGGTAGTGTGACGGAAAAAGCGTGCTTGACAGGGGGGGGATAAAAAAATACAGGGGGAGGGTGCAAAAGCGAGAAGGGATCAGTAGGATTAGGGAGAAGTAAGGAAATGAAAGAGGGAGGTTACGAGAAGAGAGATTGGAAAGATGTACCGGGGAACGGGGGGAGGGGGGGCAGAAACTGAGCCATTCTCACCCTCTTTGGGGAAGGGGAAGAAAGAAAAGGGGGGGCTCAGAAATATATTAGAATTCCCCCATTTCCCGGGTAAAATCCGCCTCCTTCAGTCCTCGACGATCTCATCGCGGGGATACCATCTTCAAGATGTACTCAGCACCTCGCCGCGCAAACCTCCCCCCCCCTCCCCCGTCGTCCCTGTATATCTTAATTCGAATCTTTTCCTCCTGAGAAACGTTCGCACTCTTTTGAAGCTCGTAGGGAGACTTAGAGAGAGAGAGAGAGAGGATGGGGTGCAGAGGCTTGAAGGCGGCGTTTATTTTCTTTCTTTCGAAATTACGGGTCTTCTTATTGAATTGAAATCACCTAAAAAATAAACTACTTCCTCCTACCCCTCTTTAAACTTTATTGATCTCACGAGTCGATTATTTTACGAGCCAATCCGACTCAGAGGAACCGAGGACGACCGTGAAGATGAGACAGAGTGGATCGGAATCTCTCAAGGTTCCTTCACCCCGAGATGCAAAAGGAAGCGTCGAGTTTTGGAGGATTTTATGGGCCAAGACAATGGCGCCCATTCTGCTTTTAAAACAAACTTTTGGGGTACTAGGATCATCCAATGATGGACAGTCGCAGGGACGACACAGATGTATTCTATAAAGTTATGGGACACACAAGCCATGGCAATCATTCAACAAGTGTTGAAGAAACATTCGATACATTTGTTGCTTTCATAACTTATGGCATGGAGTTAATGAGTTCCATAAACAGCCAAGATGGCAGATGCGCGATGAACCGCTTGGAGACTTACTTATTTGATAAAAGAGTTGTAATGAGATCAATGGCAAGTTTGTTTACTCTTACTGACTAATTATTATGTGCATTAGCAATTATTCATAGACTAAACTGTCATAAATGTTACCCAGCGCGGCATGATGGACGATTTTATCGAATATTCGACTCTATTGACTATTGGTAAATAAGTTATGTAACAAGCAGATGTGTCAAATTTCAAGCTATCCCGGACTAGCCACGGAGTTCCACTTTTACGGAGTCACCCGCAATGCCACTCTGTAGAAATTCGCACATGTGTGCATTGCGGGTGACTCCGTAAAAGTGGAACTCCTTGGCTAGTCCCGGATAGCTTAAAATTTGTCAAAGAAGAGTGAACGCCTCTCTGTGTTCAAAGTTCGATCTTTCCTCGTGGGCAGTGGCACTAAGCGCACAGTAGCGACTGATTGTTACATTGTATGTCCGGCAGTCGAGAACATCTGGTCCTGTAAAGGTCACAAAAATCCACAGGGGAAGAGGACGCCTCGGTAGCTTAACTGGCTAAAGCACTCGGCCGGAAATCAAGGGATCCGGGTTCGAATCCCGGTCAAGGCGGATGATTTTTTCTCTGTGGAAATTCGCACAAGCAGATGTGTTCCTGTAACCAGAACCAGAACACACTAGAAGCCTCCGAAACCTGGTGCTGGAGGAGGACGCTGAAGATACAATAGACAGACAAAATAAGAAATGGTGAGGTTTATAGTGGAGTTGAGGAAAGGACCAAATGGGACACTAGGGAGAAAAGAAGAACCCTTGAACACACCCTGAGGCACAATGGGTTTGTGAAGGACAAATTTGAACGAAAAATAGAGGGAAACGTCCTCAGAGGAATACCCAGGCATAAATTCATGGACCAAATAATGAGGAAAATACAGAGGAAGAACTATCAGGAAGTAAGGGAGCTAAAGTTGGATAGGGAAGGGTAGAGGGCTGCAGTTGACCAATAGTAGGATTGAACAACCTATGATTATGATGTCATTTGATCCTTATTCGAGAAACTTAAAGAAAAGCATGTCCTTATCTGATAAGACCATCAGAATGTTGACTTTCGATGCTATTATTCCCTCTGATTAGAGTTGGAATCACAAGGTGTTAAATGCGACATTGAGATTATCACAAGGGAATACCGATATTTTCTATTTAATACAAATGCCATCTTCACGAAAATCTGCTGAAAAAAGCGAAAATTCCTGAAATGCCGTGCATCTTACTAAGATATGATATAGTTAGCACCTAAATTTTCCGGTAATTTAAGTAAAAATTGTGGTCATTCCAGAGATATTGCGCAGCAGTCTCTATCCATGTCTGACACTACAAAGTACTACTTAAAACATTCGTGGAATAAGCTGCACATTTTCAGCTTAATTTTGTAGTTTTATTGCTAACGCATACCATCAGCGAAAGCGAGATACGTTTACTTTCGACATATTGAACAAAATTAGGAATTAATTATTTATTTTGATTGGCACGGTCGCGGTAGAACCTCCTTAAAAAATTGTAACTTTACTGGCGCTACCACACCAGTACTTTCAACGAAATACTCTCCTCATTCAACCCCTTTTAAATAAAGAAGAAAAAGGATCCTTTCACACCCGGGCCGCGTCCACTTTGCTCAGCATCACCCCTCATTGTATGTACCATTCATTCACTCACTCCTATCCACTAACTCCCCTCCTGTCCACCCCGCCCCCCGTGAAGATTTCCTGCAACACTCCTTTCCCCCTTACAGTAAAGATCAGCCGCCGTCCGTGAGCACGCTCTGGCGGCGGACGGGAGAGCTAGTTGAAATCGGGACGCCATTTTGGTTCGGCCTCGTGGAGGCCGACGGTATAGGGAATGGATCGAGGACTGAGGGGGAAGGGAATGGATGGAGGGTGTGAGGTGCAAAAGGGGAAGGAGGAGAATGGGAAGTAAGGGCTATATAGCCGGGAGGAATAGCAGACAGGGTACACGGGGAGGAGAGAATCTAGGGAGAGGAGAGCCATCCCCGGGGAAGATCTCACGTGACTGGTCCCCCGACCCCTTCCCCTTCCACACAAAACAGTCCCACCCTTCTTTCCCCACCCCTTCCCCATCCGCCGCAACAATCCTCCCTCCATCTCCTGGCCACGCAGTCTCCCCTGCCCCTCAACCTCACCCCTGCCGCTCCATTCCCCTGACCAGCAAAGCCCAGCATCCGGACCGCGCCTACCATTCGTCAGTTTCTTTTTGGTGCGTGGGATATATCTTCCCACTCTTTCTTTCAGTACTCTTCCTCTTTTATCTCCGTCCTCGCAGCCTTTTAACAAATCTCCCATCGTTCTCCTTCCATCTCTCTTGTTCCCGTTCTTTCTTCTCATCTCTTATTCCTACGCACTCATACCTCTACCAGCCTGCTTCTTATTATGGGCCGTTCAAATGTTACACGAGGCCATTTTGGGCAATTTTCGACCCTATGTCCTCACCCTTACGTAAGACGACTACGGATTTAATCAAACGTTTTGGCAGGCTACTCAGTAGAATTTACCACTAGGAGTTGCTGAGGAAATAGACTCTTATACTTCACTATTTTATAAGCAACTCTGACTGGTTTCTACACTCTAGAATCATACTCACAGAATATAGAATTATTTCACCATATATGTTGGTAAAATGCCACATTGCGTGAGACATTTTCGTAAGCAAAATGGTCAACTATGCACAGCACAACAGTAGACGGTAGTTCTCGAGAAAATGCCAAAAAACAAAGGAATAGAGATACAATTGAGCGTGTGCCTAAATATATGGGTTCATCAACTCTCAATTCTAATCCAATTACCTCTGTATAATGGTATTTTCACGAAAACTATCAAACCGTTTCTCCAAGGACTCGGTATTCAAGGTAATTAGAGTACGAGGAATCCATTTCAGAGAAGTCCTCAGGGCTGCAAGGATCGAAGCGACCCAAAAATATGTCCCTATTTTACTCTCATAATAAAAACATCGGAATAAGTGCAGAAGTTTCCTTTTTTAGCATTTTTAAATTACTTGTACTCATGATATTGGGTTCAAATTTTAAACGCTCCGCTAGTGCGCCCAACGCCGCACACACGCGCTATTCTTGACAATACCGCCCTCCTTACATAAATTGCAACTAGTATTACGTGCGACTAACAACAATGATGCAAAGCTGGATTTCTGGAAATGTTGTCCCATTCCAAGCTTGTAGGGGAACGAAGTTGTTATAAATGACAGAGTCCATCTCCCTGGAATTCCGTTGTGTAGGTTGACAGTGTGAAAACAGTTTCGTCCCCTGTCCTGGAGACTTTCTCAGGCCGAGTCGATAAGGGTTGCATTCTGGCCGGTATATGTAGGAGCTGCTGGACGATGTTTTTCCCACCCTTGATTCCTATTGGTCGGTGGTTTTAGCGCTCTTTTCCATGTTGAGGGCAGGTTGTATCCATTTTCCCCGTTCAAGCTTTAGGGTTCTTCGTGATTTCGATAGTTTACCTTATAAGTCTGAGGAAAGAGCCCTTCCTTTTCGTCAACACTTCAACTTCATCAAAGCAAATTCCGTGGCCTGCTTCTGACCAAGCATGTTTCGCGACGGCTGATTGGCGGAATTGCTTCTTTTTCTTTGGTCTCTGATGCTCTTTCACTCTGTATGCTCTAGCCCTTCTCGTCTTCCCATGTAATCGATTTCCCAAAAGTACATTTAATCTTGTAGACTCCTTTCCCCCGGGTATCAGGGATCCGGTCCTTAGGTACAGGTATGATGTCACTTATTCGGTTTGCTTTGGAGAATCTGATGACTACATAATGTCTCCTCATAGTCACCCAATCTTCACCGACGTGCCTGCTACATGAGGAATGATGGCGTAGGCTGAAGGCTTTTCCTCTGTTTTTCCTTCATTTCTACGGTCTATCAGTTGAATGTTGGTCAACCTCTTCGTTGCGTGGCTGGTGTATTTTGAGGTTTCCGCTAATTAGCGGCTTTTGCTCTCTGGTCAGTCTGAGTTCTGTCTTATCTGGCCACCCTCGCCTGTCCTAGGCGACGTTTAGAACATCGCCTGGCCTTTTATATTTGTCTTTTTTAACGTCCGTATAAGCTTTTGATGGCTTCAACGTATTATTTTTATGTTTTGTCAAGGTTTCGAAGTACTTTTCGGCAATCTTTTTAATTTTATCTTTAATCGGTACTATGCCTGTTGTTTGATATAATTATTTATTCCCTTATCTTCTTCTTATACGGAAAATGGAACGTAGAATCTTCCCTTCTTTCTTTTGTTATCTGTCCCATCGATTTTTTGTTAACAGTCCTGCCCATGCTGGAGTGGCATATAGCAGTTGTGTTTGGATGTATGTCGTGTAAATTTTTACCTTTATATATTTTGGTGTTGTAGTGGATCTGAGAATAGGACTGAGTCCCATTCTCGAACCCATTGCCTTTATCATTGTCTTTTGAATATGGTACTCCATACTCATTTTTTTGTCTAAAGTAATGCCAAGGTATTCCACCTCTTCCACCCATTCTAGGCCTTGCTGCCCTATTCGTAATATTTTCCGGGGTTTGTCCGTTCTATGAGGCTTGTTGAAGACTATTGCCTTGGTTTTGCTAACATTGAGTTGCAGCCTCCATTTGCTTTACCAACTTACGACTTCATCCAATGCCTTCTGTTTGTATTCCACCGCCAGATCGTTTTTTTTTCCTCCTTGCCAATATGGCCGCGTCATCCGCATACAGAGCTATTATAGTATGCCAGTCGCTTTTATCGATTGGAAAATCGGCGGTATAGATATTAAAAAGAAGGGGACCCACTACAGATCCCTGTGGAACCCCAGGGATAGATTTGATAGATTTTATCTCGCTTTTCTCTTGTTTGATTTTTAATCGGTACGTCCTGTTTTTTAGATACGACCTCGTTCATTTTAAAACCCATCTTGGCAATTCCCATTCGTCCATTTTATAAATAAGGCCACTATGCCAAACTTTTTCAAAAGCTTTTGATAAGTCTAGAAATATTCCAACTGTTGTTTCTTTTTTGTTGAAACCGTCGGTGATACAGTCCACAACCCCATGCACTTGTTGTGTTGTTGACATCCTCTCTCGAAAGCCGCATTGATCAGGTGGTATTACTTTGTCCGCATAAGTCCTGATATAGGGTACTATCGGTCGCTCTATTAGTTTCCCCAGATTGGACTAGAGAGAAATAGGTCTGAAATCACCAGCTGTCAGCCTATTTCCTCCTTTTTCGGGGAATGCATTTGACAAGTGCCTGCTTCCTTGGTGTTGGGAAATGCCCCAGTTTAATTGAAGCATTTGTAATGTCCAGTACATGTTTCTTTGCTCTTTCTAGCATCTTACAAATTACTTCGTTAGGTATTTTGTCGATTCCCACGGCTTTTCGTTTGGGGAGCTTACCCAGAACCCTGTCAAGTTCGCTCATTGTTATATTTGGAATGTCTTCTTCCCCGTTTTGGAACTTCCAAGTCTTGTTCTTCCACATATTTATATATTTTGGGCGGATGTTGTCTTGCCCTTGTTAGTGAAAATGCTTTTTCGAGCATATCTGAAAGATAATCAGCTTTGTCTTTGGGTTTAATTAGAAAACCATTTCCAGAATCTGCAGCGGGTCAGCAGCTGGCACTTTCCTAAGACTCCTCGCCGTTTTCCATAAGCTCCAGTCGTTCCCTTCTAGGGATCTTAGTTTATCCTCCCAGACTTTCTTCTGGAGTTCCTTAATCCCCAGTGTTATTTCTCTGTTTAGTACTTTGACTCTCTTCTTTAAAAATAGAGTTACGAGATTTTTGTACTTTCTCCTCCAATAATTCCTCTCCTTAATTGTGATTTTAAGGCCCGGGGTGAGCTGGAGGAAGTCTACCGGTCTTCTGTTTTTCTTGGGTATAGCTATCTCCATTGCATACAGAATTGTTTTGCCTAGTTTGTCCGCCATGCTATCTATATCTCCTTTATTTTCTGGTATCATTTCCGGAGGATTTTTATCTATTTCTTCAACGAACTTCCCCCAATCTGCCAGTCCATAGCAGTATCTTTCTGCTATGTTAGGAGTCTGAACTGGTCTTGTTCCGACTCTTATTATGACTGGATAGTGATCGCTTGTAAGTTCGTTGACCACATAGGCTTTCATACCACTCCTGATGTTTTTGGCGATAGCGAAGTCAATTATGTTGACTCCATTCATTCTTGTCGGTTCATTTGGGGCTATTACTTTAAGTTGACTATTTAAGGCCCATTTATTAAGTTTTTTCCCGTTTTTGTTTTCATTTAGGCAGTTACAATTGGCATGTTTACTCTTGAAATCTCCACCGAACATGGTCGGGTGGAAAACCTTCAGTCAGTTGATTAAAACCTTGTTCTTCAAATGTTGCTCTCGGCTTTAAATAGCACGCGAACACATTTATTCTCCCCAACCTCTTCCTCGTCTCTTCAGCCCTTTTAAGGAGCATTTTCTTGTTACGGCCGTTCATCTCCAAAGATTCTGTCACGTGCTGTATCTCACCGCCGAGTGATTCTTGGTCAGAGATATTTAAAGCCCGATGCTATAATGTATTAATCAGCGAGGCCTTGACGGGCGAGATGGTGGTGTGACCGTGCATTTGAATATCTGTCAGTATGTTTTCTTTCGGTAGACGGCAATGCCAAGGCTTCCATCAGCGTTCCTGCTCACCAACACATCCAAAACCGGTAATCTGCTCTGTTCTTCAACCTCCATGGTGAAAGAGATAACTGGATGCTGTGAGCTTAGATGGGTCAGGAAACCTTCCAGTTCCTCCATCCCATGAGGCCACACGACAAAGGTGTCGTCGACGTATCTCTTCCACACTGACGGATTTCTCGGGTAGCTCCGCCTCATCAAGGATCTCACCGGGAAATGATTACCGAAGGACCTGACCACGCAGAATTCTGCCTTCGTGCTTCGTGACGCACTTCCCGGGAAACACTTCCAACAGAACCATGGTGTTGCTATGGGGCCACCTCCGTCCCCTGTAGTAGCTGATATCTTCATGGAGGATTGAGAACAAACGGCCATTCACAGCTACCCGAAGCTACTCACGTAGTCCATATGTCTTCAACTGTGAAGGAATAACCATTTCAGACTCACGTTAATTCCTATAAACAGCGGCCATTCACAATTTGACGAAGCAAACTTAAGTTAATGGCACAGCCGACATATCATTGTGCTTTGATGAAGTCGGCGCCGCCATCGTGTAAGTTAGTTTACGACATCAATTTTGGGGAAATCTGAGAAAACAGCGTAGCCAACAGATTGGGGCCAAACGTCTGAATCCAAAACACATATTTATTCCTGGGCCGAGTTACAATTCCTGTTGAAGCGTTCTAGTCGCACAAAATGTTCCCCAAATTCGGTAAGTGACGTCATTTTTTCAACCTTTGAGCCAACTAAACGTATGCTTAAGGACTGGGAAGAGCTAGTGCGAGGCAAGCTAGTAAGGCTTGCTAATCGGCCGTACCAGTAGCAAAAATCCATTATGGTGTCCACGCGATGGCTCGTCAAACATTTTAGATAGGTTTCAAATATACTCAAATCTCCTTAATGTGGATTTATTTTTCATGTTTTGAGAGAAAATATCATACTATAATACTTAACTCAAACTAGTTATCAATCTCGCATTGAAAACTTTTTTGTGAGTACCTTGTTAACGGGATAAGGCAAAAACCGAATAACGTTTTTGGTTAAATGTGAGCAATTCTGTATATTATATGCCTTATCCAGTCATTTTAATAGCGGTGCATCCCTGGTTACATTTATTTGATAGGGGTTTTTAATTATCTGCGACATTGTTTTTAATAAATTTAGGTTTCCCTGCCTACCTTAGTGAATAACGCTCATGAGCGATTACTATTCCGTTTTTGTTTTTATTGAGTTTTATTATTTTAACTAATTAACTCGATTCACAGACACAGATTAATATTAAAAGATTTAATTTATATCACTAACAAATCTTGTTGGTGTCTGTTTTAAGCTAGAATTCCAAATGTTGTGTAAACCAACTTGCCCTCCAAGACAACTCAATAGTTTTTATTTCCTTAATTAAAATTAACATTTTGATAATTAATTTAATACTGTAACAGTTTTTACTTCGGCGGTGACCGCATCCAAGCGCGAGCGCTAACTGTCCTTTCCAATTCGTAGTTAACACTCCATACATAACTGGCCCATGGTACAGGGTACGTACTGAGGGCTGTACTTGGATTAGAACACAACCCTGAGTGTGTCTGGGCCTAAGTTATCAATATCGCAATGTGATAATTTCGAGATATCGCACGTCGAGTCGATGAATCGAAATTTAACCCTCAGTCCTACACAAAAGCCATGTTCCTACTCATATCCAACCATTCCAGGGACCGTATTCCCTCCTCTTTTCAGTTTCCTCACGATTCCTAAAACGCGGGAAAAAGCGACGCGGTGACGGACAATGATCAGTCCGCCATTGTTTTTTTTTCCAACCCGCTCTCCCCGCCTCACGTCGCAATTTTCGCACGCTCCATTCGATTCCTCCCTTTCCTCCTTTGCCCCATTCGACCTCGCAGAGAGAACGCCGAGCGACCGAGCGCACGACTCGTGTGAATTTTCTGCTCGGTTCACGCCACGTTCCCTCACTTCCCCCATCCCGCAATCTCTTCTCTCTCCTTCTCTCAGCTAATGGCTTATTAACGCCCTTGTTCCGCCACTCAACGCCCTTCGGAGCGCCAGAAATTAGGCGGAAATGCGATGCGGGGACACAAGGGAGAGAGAGAGAGGGAGGGAGGGATAGGAAGGGAAACACTTGGTGGAGTCATATACCATCCACGAATACCGTGCTCGCTTTGGAGCTGGATTTTTTACGCATAGTGGGAGCGAAACATGATGGCAGTCGCATATGCGAAGCTTGATGCTATAAAAATGAACATAAAAATATATTTAAAAAAAATCGTTTCTATTTAACAAAAAAATGCACTATAAAGTAAAAAATAAGTTTAAAACAGTGCATGAAAGAGAAATTGAGTGATAAGCTCCTATATGAAAATTGTAATGGTCTGATATAGAGAAATTGCATAAGTTTCTGTATGAAAATTGTAATGCGCTGATACAGAGAAATTGTGTGAGGAGCATGAAAGAGAAATTGAGTGATAAGCTCCTATATGAAAATTGTAATGGTCTGATGTAGAGAAATTGCGTAAGGAGTTTCTGTATGAAAATTGTAATTGCGCTGATACAGAGAAATTGTGTGAGGAGCTTCTATAGGATAAGAACCAGTTGTTATGATGGGTTATGCGACAAAAAATAAAAGCGTGGGACGCAATAGGAATCAGTGTCAAAGTAACATATATTCAATAGAGATATAATTGTATAAGGGAATATTTATATTAAAATACTAATGTGATATTTAATTGTTGTATGTTGAGCGCTTTAATATTTATTTTCGACTTTTTTATGACTGAATATTGTATTGTCACCGGAAATGAACCTAAGTGCAAAATATCAGATCTCTAGCTAGTCAGGAAGGTAGTTAAAAATTGATTACAAAATTTCATCCTGATACACAAGACCCTGACACACAAGACCCTGACGCACAGGACCCTGACGCACGAGGGAAGTTAAATAAAAGCGATTAAAAAGAGAGCTTGCGTGGATGCACCTTAGGAGTGAAGAATAGAATAGAAACACCATTATTGTCCTGGGGACAAAGTCCCTTGGAAATAATTTCAAAATACATGACACTGTGGCGGCAGGTTGCAAGTCAACTGTTGCTCCGTTTAGCCACCAGAGGTCAAGAAGGACAACGGTCACTAAAATCTGTCGTCACAACCCCGAGCGGATTGTTAACGCGGCAGCCACCTTGACCGGCATAGTTCGCTGTAACTCTGAACGAAAAAAAAAGGAATAAACTCGTTCTAAAGATATCTGAGTGCGGTGATTTGTGAACGTAGCCACGACGCTACAACGCCATGCGGCAACTGACACAAAACATAAATACATAAAATTACGATAAACTGTGGTAACTAAATCAGTTAGATGGCGACGACAATTCAAGCAATTGCCACGTTTACAAACACCGAAACGTAATTATTAATCAGCCAGGACACTGAAGGATACAAAAATCATAAAATTAAAGTAACCATAATGAAAATTTAACACTATTATTCAATATGCTTAAAAATGAAAATGTGATGTCCATGAAACTGAAGGAAACAAATTATCAGCCAGGACCCTGATGAAACAATTAATCAAAAGAGATCTAATAATCAGTGAAGGGGAGAGGGCAGGGTCTGTGAATCACAGGTCATCACACGCTCCCACTATGCACTATGATTAGCGCATTTTGATTTCTTCCTGTAGGAGTGAACGTTGTTTACATAGTGCGAGTGAAAGAATATCGTAAATTATTTCCTGCAGTGCTCCATGCTACTCAAACTCTGCGAAAAAAAAAGTTTGGATGTTCCGCTTTATTTCCAATTCCAAAAGAATGGCTGTGTTGTTGAGGAATTGCCGAAGAGAGAAATGGAAATCTAACACTACAACGCGCTAGTGTGTGGCAAGCCAAATGCGATAGTGCTTATCGATATTAGTGTTATTCGCCCAAAATGAGTCATTATTTATTTTTATTTATTCATGCAATTACTTGCTTACACATAATACATTGTACATAATCGAAGGATTGCCACTTTGAACATAAATAAAGCCTCCCTTAAAGCTGCTGTTGCAATTTGCATATCACAGCATACGCGTCAAATTGAATTAATTCTCAGAAATACAGATATGACTGGTTTTACAGTATTTTTTTCTATTTTGGTCAATGAAACGTATGCTCTAGAAGTGACTTTGTGCCTTTTCATTTTATCAAAGTTGGATTGCCGGATTGCATTTAAGCTTACTTATGCCAGTTAGTATGTCTAGGGGTTGTTACAAATAAAAGGTTTTCGAATAATTTCACCCACATAAAAGGCTCAATTGGTTTAGAGTGTGATTATTTAGGTACATCTCACAGAGGAGCATGCTGGATCATTTTAGAGAAGGAAACGCGTAAACATCAGGTGCATAGTCGATTGAGACAACATCCCGGCCGAATTGAACCATTGGAAAAATACCTTCCTACAGAACGGCTATAGTAAACAGTAAATTTTGATGGCCATGAAAAGGACATTTCAGACGACAAGGAGCTACACACCGTAGCCGTCTAAAAGTCCAATGGTCAAAGCCTTCCTCCCCTATATCTCTGCTGTATCGGGAAGGATCTAGCGTATTCTACAGAGCAACGAGATTCAGACCATCCATTTACGCCAAAAAAACTATGGGAATAGCGACTATATTTATCTAATGTCTTGGGGATATGAGGCAGGGTTTTTTTTGGGGGGTGCGCGAAGAGAAAGTAGCTCGCCTCGCGCCTTTCTCAGACCCAATCAGGGTACAGTAGAGCCTCTTAATATTCAGTAGCTCTCAGGCCACCGTTCGGTGAAGTACCCGATTCTGCTGGCTGTGATGCCAAACCTCATCACCACAGGGCAACTCTCATTGTGAGCCACGCGGTTTTCCCGGCTGAGGGGTAATTATCTCGGCTAAGACGAGCTACATCCCCCCTCTCGATGGCAGTTCCCCATCCCCAGCAGCGCAGGCCTTCGAACAGCTCCGGACTCGCACACAAGGCGTCCGCCCCCACAAATTTTAGGCCTGCCTCCTAGCCCCAATACATTTGAAAAAGATAATAGTATAGACGAAGGACCCAATCGGCCTGAAGACGTTAGGAGTCTACGCAATTCCCTGCGAGTATGGGAAGATCTACGTTGGAGTGACTGGCCACACAATTGAGACCTCGTAAAAAGAACACCAAAGACATTTTCGATTGGCTCAACCGCAGAGGTCAGCATCAGTGGAGCACAGATTCCGCGACGACCAGGGAATTTTGCTACACAGAGGGAGGGGGGCAAACTGTTTAGCCGCACGCACCTGTTATAGGGATCGCCTGGTCAAGGAAGCCATTCAGATCCGCTTACAGCCAAACAATTTCAACCGTGAAGCTGGTTTCCATTTGATTAGTACCTGGAGACCAATCATTAACACCACTGAGGTAGATAAAATGGGCGCTTGTTATGGTGGCCAATACTAAAGCTATAACGTGGGCGTGGCCCGTCAGCCAACTTTGTTGACCCTGATTTTCCTGCGGGGTTAGGTGCAATTTTTGGAATTTTTACGAAGTTTTCCATCTAGAAATCATCATGACCTTGCATCTTTGATGTAGATCGCCCAAACACATATTTTTTCATATTAATATTGATAATAATACGCATTCCCGGTTGAAATTTGGGTAAAATAGAGTAGAATCCATAGCACTAAGTAGCCAATGAATGGTTCAAGAGTTGCTTGCCTTAAATTTCTAAGAGATGGTGGATATTCTTGCTTTACATCCGCTAACTAAATCCGTCCCATCACACGAGCTATCCAAAGGAAAGTAAGGTAAGCTCAGGGATGAACAATATGGTTGCTATTTACGTTGTCAGACGACTGTATAATGATGTAATGCCCTCTCCATCTATCTCAACGATTAACACCATTAAATACGCAAGGGAAGGCGGGAAAACAAACATACGCCAGTGCCAAACCAATGACATTTGACCTCTAGTTGTGGGGTACGTTTACCGGCCAAATTTAGAGGTCGGCATTCAGAACCCCTGAGGATGAAGAATTAGTGTTCTTCGAAACGTCGGGAGACATGGAGCTGCTGACCTGGTGGAACACCCGAGAGACCTTTATTCACCAGATACCGGAAAACCCAAAATCGTTTATCCCGGCACGCCCACCACGCCAGAGAAAAGCAATATCTTAGGTTAAGTCGGAATGATAGATCACAGGGGCGACGGTCTTTCATGATGGAAACACCGGTTCCCGATCAGCCGCGGAAGTTCAGTATCTTTCGGTTAGGCTAAAATTTGGACGGAAGATCGTATTATTCGTCCGATAGCTGTTGCTCCCGTACGCCAGTGGTGGACAGTTAGAAAGGCTGTTGGAGTTTGCAACATGAAGATGGAGGACGCATTGTAATTATTCGGAATATACTCTTAATGGAAATGACTACTATTCATGCCATAGGAACAACTGAATACTACTTCAATTACACTGGCAATGGAGGGAAGAACTTGGACGTGCCATTTATGCTATACCTGAACGCCGACGTCTTGTCAAAAATTGTCCAGTTAATACATAAAATGGAGTTTTGTTCAGTCCGTAAACTGCATGAGGAGAACATAAAAACAAATGACAGTACATACGTGCGAAATATCCTAGGCCTTTGAGGTATTTCAAAATCAAGTGCTACAGCGACGAATAAGTAAAATGAATTACAAGACTTAATACAAGCATTACCTATGCATGGAAAGCGACCGTACCAAAGTCAATGGAATACGATTGATGACAAAGCGGGAGAGATTGCACGGAGGAGGAGAGTAGGGAAGAGGGAGAGGCGAAGGGAGGAAGGGGCACGAGGACGGAGGAGGAAGTAGACGAGGAATAAAGGAGGGAAAACACCTCCTCCTCGAGTCACGTGATCTCTCCATTTCGCTTAATATTCCAATTGGATTCCTCGGGGATCAATACGCAGACTACATCGGGGTCCATGCGGGACAGAGGAAGGAACGGCGGAGGAGGAAGGTCACACGATATATTTACCGATATATTTCGATGCACAGAATGCGATGTACTGGATGGAGGGCTGAATTCTATGTAAATTTCGAAATGAATAAAATGCAGAGGTAAGCCGTCCGCTTCGTTAAAAAAATAGTCAAGAGGATGAACCGATAGAGGGAGCTTTCTGATCACGAATATGCACCAAATTGTTTTCACCTGTTTTTCAGTGATTGCATGATCAAATGATAGGTACGAAGTCACTCCCGTAGGTGCGTATACGACAAGAAATGAGATTAAGTCATGAAAAAAACCTAGTTCGCTTCATCCCATGGATGAAAAAAATACGTTGGATAAAGAGTGACAAGTCCCCAGGTCACGAAGGAATACCAGCACGCGTGCTCCAGGAGTTAACGCCACACCTCGCAACACTCTTAGAAATCATTATCCGGAGGCAAGGTACCCCAAGACTAGAAAATAGCAAACGTCACACATTAATTTAAAACAAGGAAAGACTCACGACCCAAGAAACTATCGACCTATTATCGTTAACATCGCATTTAATTGGACCTAGACATCTTACCACTCAAATAGATATTTCCGCTCTGGCCAAAATTCAATTAGAAAATCATGTAATACCGTACGGAGACACGGTAAAAAATCTTGGAATAATATTTCATAAGGAACTCAACTGGAAGAAACAAGTTCACGTCACAAAACAGAAATGTCTGAGCATACTACATCAATTATATAGAACCAAGAACATAGTACCGCCCAAAACTCGAACCACCCTGGTGCAGTCGTTAATTTTTCCACACCTAGACTACTGCTCTTCTCTGTTTACTAATCTCAGCGAAGAAAGTAACAACAAATTGCAAGTGACAATGAACTCTTCAATGCGCTACATATATGATCTCAAAAAAATGAGATAGGATATCTGACACGTCCAATTACGCTGGTTGAAACTAAAACAGCCTCGTTTACACCATGTTATTCTGCTTACTTATAAAATTTTATCCACTCGCAATCCCCTTTACCTATCTGCTAGATTTACCTGGAAAAAAGATCTACATACAGTACCCACTAGGAATCATCCCGTAGACCTTCACATCCCTCAACATAGCACACTTCACGTTACTAAATCCTTCACCGTAACCGCTTCTAGAGTATGGAACTCTCTACCATCTAAAGTTAGAAACATTAAATCCATCCATGCTTTCAAGTCCAAGGTGTATGATATCCTAATAAATAATCCTAAAATGTTGTCTGTCTAAAATTGAAAGGAAGTAAAATTAAACACATGTTAAATTGGATGTCTTACACATATTGAAGAAGAATTAATCTATTGAACATGAATGTATTCAAGTTTGGAAGTTCCACTTATTTTGAACATTAATAGTTATTTTAGCACATTGCAAGCAGTGTACACGAGTCTCAGCAAAATCGGCTGAAAAAATTATTTCCCCAAAGAAATTTCAATCTCATCATGCTAAAACTCCTTATGGTCTTTTCCTAGCTTGTATTTTGGCCTCTAAACTCACCCAAAAGTCCCATAAGCTAATTAAAATCCATGGTCACAACGCATACATGGTCGCAGAGCGTGGAGAAAATGATGAAGGTCATAATTAAGGCTTGTCTTCAACGGCTCCAACCAATTGAGAGACGAGATAGATGAATACAGAGATGCCGAAGCGACGCGGCTGCTGGAGGGAACGAAAGCGAATTACGAAAAAAACAGAAAGAGTGATAATGAAGAATCGGTATTAGGAATCCGGGGCTCCCCTCGTTTCCGCGGCGATCAAATAGCTCCGGGATTATTCTCTTTCGACGCGGAGGGATACATAGGGGGCGTGGGGTTCGCGCGAGTGGAATTGTGGGAAGGATGGGCGAAGAGGAGGAGGAGGCGTGTAAACAGTGGAGAATGAGAAGAGAATTGCGTTCGGTGGAGAAGAGGGGGGGGAAGAAGGCCTTTTCGGAGTCAACCTTTGGAAAATGAAACGGAGTATTGGGGGTAAAGAGGGGGGTGCGAAATGCGGTGAGCACAATAAAAGACTTGGGGAGGGGTGAAGAGGGATTCAGGAGCAAAAGGTTTGCACAGGGGAGACAGAAGATTCGGCTGAGAAGAGGTGGGGATGGTAAAGGAAACCATCAATAGTTTACATCGATCTGCAGTCGAACCTTAAGGAGGGTTCACCCGTGGAAGCCACTTCCATCACAGTAGCCTTGTAAGTCGCTTACAACCGACACTTCGATGTGCAAGCACGCACTTCCATGGTAGTAGGGGTCCATAGTGATAGCAATCGACCACGGTTGCTACTAGCAAGGACTGGTTTCTATTTTACCTGCAAGTAGCATATCGATTCAGCGATACAACGGCATGGGATCCGGTGAAATCTTGGTCACAAGTCTGCATTCGAATATTAAAAATGTACAAAGAGTAACTCAGTAGAAGGAGAACTCATTGTTGCACAATAAACTGTTTGTTTGTATTTAAAAATATTTAAAATGCTACAGAACCCCAAAGTTTAGCTTTATGACTCATCTCTTATTAGATAATGATGATTATCGCCCCAATTAACATACTTGTTGGGATGTAATAATGCTCAATTAATGTAATCGATACAAAATAAATTTACACAAGAATGCCTATGTGATTCAAGCAGCCATATACGAACGCCATTATTGCCCAAATATGAGAGATTTTCGAAATTGCTATATTCATAGTTTAGCTCCGTCATTCATTTGTTTGGAAAAAGGCGGAAATTATGTGTAAGTAGAACGATGTTCTGCAAAAGGCGATACGATTCGAGTTCTTTGAAATGTCATAATTACGTGTCTAACTCCATGGTTTGTGTCGAAATTGTGTCAGAGGCCCAGAAGACTAACTATGTATTTTATTTTATGTTTTTGCTATTTCCCTTATTTACCTCTATTGGGCATGAGTACATCACCAAATGAATTCACCTTATTACCATAAGGCGTGAAGTACCGAAAGCAAATAAAGCAATATCATCACTATTATTACTTTACGCGGTCGTAAAGAGGGGGTAAGACATTTGCAACCGAGGGTAAGGTACGGTTTATAGGACTGAATATTACTCACAATAGGTGGCAGTTAGGTCGGGTTACAATTTTATTTATCCCATCACCCCAGACAATGGACGAGAGCGATGAAGAAGGTGATAAACAAACTCGAGTTCCATAATTAACGACTTGCGAACTCAAACAAATGAAAAACATTCGTTTTCCGCGCAAAAAATAAAGCATCTTCGGTTATCACAAAGGCAATCGGTATCAAATTCCCATCGGATAATTTCTCATCGATTTCAATCGATTCTCCGAATGTCAACCTAATGTGCGCTTCTTCTGATACCATCAAAATCCTCTCAGTGAATTAGGCTATTCATTCGTCTTCATTCATAAAATGAAATCACAATTTTGAGAACGCTTTTAATATAAAAATACATAGAATGTTTACCGTTCAGTCCATTGAGATTACATGAGTAAAGAGTGTAAAGTTTTTAAATTAAATTATATTCAATAATCTCTCGAAAACATTCAATTGTAAACCAAATAAAATGCGTTTAAAGTTATACTTGAGTTTATAGAAGCTCAAATTAAAATATTTCACACAAGGAAAAAGAGTGAAAAACAATAAATGAACATATGTAACGATGGAAAATACATTATAAATAAGTGTAATGGACTTCAATCATATTTGATTAAGCTATATAAAACATTAATCTGTTACAAAATTATCTAAAGGCCTATTCAAAATATACACAAATCTATGTGAATGTAGTGGTATCTGTCTCTATGTAGGTAAGTAGAATACTGTTCTACTCGAAAACTACCAAACCTATTGAGCAGGAATTTCGAAAAACTCTAACGAACGTATTTAGGATGGCTAATATACCATTGGCGTTGCAAAATTTGTAACGAATGGGGGGATTTTCCCCCTAAAGCCCGCAACAAGTAAGCAGTATTGTTTTATTGACTTGATGTCAAAAAGAATTAGAACTTCGTTAAGTAGAAAATTTCGGGCTCTTCCCGCGTTGCAGCATTGTAATGGACGGACGTTTACACGGATTTTCAACAATCCAAGACCGCTTGACTCCTCAGCCAATCAGAACGCTCCGGACTAGAACCCAACGGACACATAACGGGCCAGTACCCTACATAACTCATTGGTCGTTCAACCCTAAGATTGGTTAACTGCAGCCCTCTACCCTTCTCTATCCAATGCTAGTTCCCCTACCTCCTGGTACCTCTTTCTATGTACTCTACTCTTTATTTGGCCCATGAACTTATTCCTTGATCTACCTCTGGGGACTTTTCCCTCTATTTTTCCTTCAATTATGTTCTTCAAAAACGCACTGTGTCTTAGGGTGTGCCCAATCTATCTGGTTCTTCTTTTCTGTATGGTGTTCCATATGGACCTTCCCTCTTTTACTCTTCTGTACCTTTCATTATTTCTTCCGTCCATTTTATCTCCAGCATCCTCCTCCAGCACCAGGTTTCGAAGGTCTTTAGTCATTCCTGGTCAGCTATTTCAATGGTCCGTGCTTATGATCCAGCTCTAGATATGCATCAGAAGCCTTACATATAGCGGCCGCCAATTCTCCTGAACATCAGGACCTGATAATCTCGACTGAAATGCCGGCGCCGGTCGTCCATTTAAATGCTGCAACGAGGGAAGAGCCCGAAAAATTCTAATTCAAAAGAAAACCGCGGGAGGCTCCGTAAAAATTGAATGATCGAAGGTTTTCCCGGCGAACTATGTCGTTGACGATTATTCGGGATTTCCACCGAGTAAGGTTCTCCATTTCTGCCGACGTTTCGATGGATTTCGACGAGTCGTCCATCGAAATTTCGGCAGAAATGGAGAACCTTACCCGGTGGAAATCCCGAATAATCTTCAACGACTGCGTAAAAATTATCACTTTGCCTTTACTGCCGTACTACCATTTGGAAAAAATGAAATTCTGCTGAAACAATGTCAAATAGAATCTTAATAATTGACATTTTTAAATCGGAATTTAGAATTACTCTTGGAAACTAAAACTTAATTCAAAAGTAAATGTAAAACGTGTGTAAAATATTACCGTTTTTAATGCGTGCTACCTGAGCTACTATTGGCAAACTCCATTACTAAGATAGCGCACGGCCTTCAAGCAATACGGTAACCAGTAGAGAAAACAATGATGCCCATTTTATTTTTTAGCTTGGGAAATCATTATTTTTAACTTATACGGTTGAAACGACAAATTAAAAGAATGCTATTTGCATCTTAAACATTATTACCAATTTTTCTTCCCAGTTGAAATTCGACGGGGACTTCTGCTAGAATTTACATACATCATTTATTCTCCGAATATATGCTCGGATATAAACGGAAAAAATACAATTTTCAAACGTAGAGACTCCTCTGAGATAAAAAATTATCAGCATAAGAGTGGTGGGTGGTTCAAATGCAAACGGGTATCTCAAGATGAGCAAGGTTAATCACAGCAGGAGATCATCAGAAGTCATTAATCCGAAGATTGGTTTGCTCTCCACTTCAATATCCTTTCCGCCAATCGCTTAATATCTTCATAAGGCTTAGCTATTCGACTGCCTTTATGATTTTCTTGACATGTATTTCATCATTGGTCTCCCTCCGTAATTATTCCATTCAATGAGAAAATGAACAAACAATTAAAACAAAACATTCAAGTCAGGCCATATCTGATTAGCGGGCTTAAATTTTCACATTTTCCGCCTTAATGTTGTAATATCAATGACTTGACTAGAGCCGTTGGTGTATTTGAAGACGCAGAATTTTTCCAATTGACATGCGCTCAGGAAGATGGCAAAGGTAGCCATCGAAACGTCAACCAACACATACTCAACCAGGAGGAGAGAAAATCAGCGAAGACATTATTATAATAATATACGCCGGGAAAGAACAAAATAATTCTAATTCAGAACTTTACAATGTCCAAGTATGATGTCTTTACGGAAGGTAAGCACAAAAAACTATCACAGGTGCAATTATTGATGTTCTTTTGTTATTTAGCACCAATGGCACTTCTCCGGATCTGTTTTGAAGTGCAAGGCCTAATGTCCTGGGTCCGATTAACGATTATATACGTTGAAGGCCGTTTTGATAACCTTATAAGAGTTACTGACCCTATCCAATAAACTGGGAAGGGAATCACTGCCAGACAGTGGGTTAAAATTTAGACAATAATCTTTGATGTAACTTAAAGAGTCAATCTATTTACTGACGGTGTTAATAAAATTTTATGTACTTCGACATACTACGGTAGGACAGCCGAGGAGAACAAAATTATAGGCTAAAGAGCAGAATAGTTTGAAATGCCATTTTTCCAATAAACGAAAAGAGAGCAAAACAGCTGCCATTGAGACTTTAAGGAAGGTTTGTAATAGGCATTGTAACTAGTCAGTTTATTTACTACCTAGTACTTGCTTACAATTCTGCTACCTCATGCAAACGGTACGCCGTGTGTGTTTAAGGTGTAGCACTAGTATCCCAGGGAATTTACGTCAGTGAAAAGAGAACATTAATAGTAACAATCTCACATCAGTAGAATGCTTATGGTGTGCGCATACTAGTACAATTGCGCCTCCTGACAAGTTTTAGCAGATTTATGCTATGGGATCAGTAGTCGAAGCTACAGTTACTAAAGTTGGGTATAGTATAATGCATTGAGGTACACGGGGAGGGTTCTATATCATTAAACTGAAACCTGACAACCGAAATAACAACCACATTGTTTAACCCTGCGCTCTCCTTACTTTCCTATGGTCAGCACGACGGAATGGTCGAATTAGCCGATGTAAAGCAAGAATATCAACCATCTGTTTGAAATTTAAGGCAAGTAACTCTTCAAACATACATTGGTTACTTAGCGCTAATGATTCTCCTCGATTTTACAATAGCTTTTATCGGGAATAAGATCCATTTTCAATTTAAATAAATAGACAGAATACGCAAGAAAAATCCACATTAAATGAGTAAGTGCATGCTGATTTCTAGTAAGTTATCCATGGAAAACGTAATGAACTTGCAAAATTAGGGCGTCAGCCCGTAAGCGCTATAGGGAAATGAGGGTCAACGAAGATGGCGGACTGACTTCAGCCTCTAGCAATGGCCAGCATAGCTAGTGCCCCCTCCATTTACCTCAATGGAATAATGCATGTTGGTGATAACTCAACCCCTGCCGCACACCCTTGAGGTGGCACACAGAGTATTACGCAGAAGCAACGAATGGAAATCATAGGGCGCAGTAGTTTTGCGAAAGCTACAGTACACCAGAGCTAATGGAAAGCTCACAATATTCATTGCGATTTGAATCAGTCGCGACAGAACTACCTTTCAACGAGTATTCGAACGCGGACTGTGATGGCGATGCTCTGTAGACACACTTTTTTTTTCCTTCTCCGCGGGGATTCCGAGGACCTCTGGCGGACGAGCTCTTAAACTTCCACCCCCCCTTCCGCATCATCACGGAGCTGCGGTGATGGGCACGGGGTGATTGAAGTGGGAGTAGGGACGCAAGAGAGCCTGGCACACTCGGGCGTCCTTAAATGTGTTGATCCTGCACTCTCCCGCGCGTCTACGGAGTGTGTTTGTCATCTTTGCTACCCTCGGACGTCGTAATAACGTACGGCGTTAAGTGGGGCGTGCATTAAGGTTTTCTATTTAATCAGTGTTTGATTGTTGTCGTCGAGGACTTAAAAGGGGAACCTCTGACATTGTCTTCATATGAATGGGGCGGAACATTACAAGAGGCATATGTTCTTGGAGTGGTTACAGAACAGTAGATCTTTAATTACCTCTAGTTAAATTAACAGCGCAAATTATCAGATAATTTATAAAAAAATCAATAAACTATAGAGAAAACCGTCCAGCTTTCCTCTGGGGGGAACCTCTGACATTATCTTCATAAGAAAGGGGCGGAACATTACACGAGGCATATGTTCTTGAAGTGGTTACAGAGCAGTAGACCTTTGATTACCTATAGTTAAATTAACAGCGCAAATATCAAATAATTTAGAAAAAAATAAATAAACTATAAAGAAACCCGTCCAGCTTCGAAGATAACATTAACTTAACTGAGCATATTGTGTCCATTTAAAATTGTACAACAACAGTAACTCATTTAGAATATCCAAACAGTTGTAGTAGATGGAGAGGGCGCTTGCTATTGTGGCCAATGCTAGAAGCTGTAACGTGGGCGAGGTCTGTCCGCCATATTTGTTCACCCCGATTTTCCATTTGCGCTTACGGGCTGACGCATTAATTTTTCAATTGGACGATGTTTTCCATCGTAACCTGACTAGAAATCATCATGCATTTACTGTTTCATATCGATTCCTGTTATGTAAATGAAATCATGAAGTGTATGGAGGGAATTAATGAGTATGGAGCGGAGCTCAGTTAATATTATGGTCAATTATTGTGCGTGGAAAGAACAAATTTTGGTACCTATCTGTTCGGAAATGTATATCTCTTATTTTATCGCTTCTATTGGACCAAGATACGTAGTGCAGCGTCAAATAATATTCTCCCGGCCGTACCGAAACACACCTCTTCTGAATTTCTCAAGCAAACTAAGCATATCGTATGGCCTCCGAGTCTCTATCGAATCCCAACCTAATCCCTCTAAAAGCTGAGAAACACTGTATGTTCGCTCGTTGTAGTTCTTAACGAATCACGCACTTTCCTTTATATTTTATTTATTTTTTGGTAACATCTTTCTGTCCACGTCCCAAATGTTCGTGGCGTATTCGAGGAGTGACCTAACGAGAGTTAAGTAGCACCTCTCTATTATGTTTTCACCCGGGGACCTTTCCAATATACGCTAAATAAATCCCAGTTTCTTTAATGCTGTGCCGCATACGTTTTGTATGTATGTTGTCCACGATACGTGGGGCTTTTAGAGGGATTTTACTGGCAAATTTATAAATAAACTTAATTATGATATTTTACCTAAAATCATAGTAAACGGTACTGAAATAGATTACACAAATAAGGTTGTAAACTTAGGAGTTAATATTAATAATACATTAACTTGGAAGGAGTATGTTGCTTTCATTTCCAACAAAGTGTACAAGACATTAGCGCAGATGAAACAATTTAAACATTTAATTCCATTTGAGCTGCGTAAAAAACTCATTAATCATCTTTTAATTCCTCATATCGATTATTGTCTCCTTGTATTTGTTGATTTAACTAAGGAATTACAAAATAAATTACAAATCTTGTTTAATGCCGGAGTAAGATATATATATATATAATACGAGTATTTAGGAACATGTAACTCCTTATTATGTTAAATTGAAGTGGATGAAATTGGAACATAGAAAAATATTTGAGTTATCTGTGTTCATCTACAAAATATTACAACTAAAACCCCTGATTATCTGTATAATTATTTTATTAGAAACCAAAGTGTTCCAGGCAGACAAGTAAGACGAAGAAGACGATTTAAAATTCCAAGGTGTAGAACTAATATGTATCAGTTATCCACAATAAATTATGGCCTTAGAATATGGGATGGTATTCCTGACAATATTATAAAATCAAACAATGTATATAAATTGAAATCGAAAATGTTATCTTTCTTGTATAAAAAATATAATTGTAGCGAAGTGTGAATTTCATTGTACACTGCATTTTTTTGTTAATTTATATAAAAAACTCTCTCTCATCCTTACTAATTGTTTATATATTTTATTAGCTTGCACTATAGTGATTGTAAATATTATTGTATTAATGCTTAATGTATGCTTATTGAATGTTCATATTTGTAAACTGTAGTGTCCTGAAAAAATACTATTTTTGCCACAGAGTTTTTCAGTTAAACTGTACTTTGTTCCAAAGGATATGTAGTCCTTGAACAATAAATATTATTATTAAATATTATCATTATACGTCTGAAGTTAACGTAATTCCATGGTGACTTTGTCAGAAGACTGTCCGCCCTGAGTGTAGATGGCGGTGGTGTGCTGTCGATCACCTTTTAGCTTTGGTGAGTGCAATTGGAAAAATATATTACGACAACGCTAGCTCACGTTGGTTATTGAGAACTGTGATTGCGCCCTCTGGACACATTAACTTGCAAAATACCCAAGTAAATGAGACACAAGATCCTAACTTGAAAATAAAGGCAGGATCATAAGGATAACAAGCAGAGGGAAGACGAGAACACGGAACATAGCTAAGAAACTAAGGAGAGAGAAAACAAAGGAAACGAATTACATTAATCGGGAATAAATTACAATTAAAAGACAAAGGGAAAAGGCAAATACTTACCAGGAGAGGGATAAAATTCCGCATGTGGCGATGTAAATGAATTACATCAAGAAATGGAAATGGGAACTAAACAAAAGTAGAGCATTTACGTATTTTCTATTCAATTGAAGAGTCTACGTCACTTGAAATTTGAGCTCTAGTTTTCTGAATACTTGAAGAATCATATTCACCCATGTCATATTCCATGGAGAATAAAACTTCCAAATATACCACTTGGGTAATGTGATTACATACTTCGGGCATGGCGAATACTAATAAGGGAAAGTTGTGGGTGGCCACTAAACTAAAGCGGAAAAGAGAAAACATGATACCCTTAGCATATAATTGTGTGAATACATGTGACGTGGTTAGCACAGAGAAGACATAAAAACCGTTAAATGCAATTGAAGAGGTTGAGGTAAAAAAATACCACTGCTGAAATCTCACATAAATATGTTAGTATTGATAATTTAGTTGAATGTTAGCCATTAAAAGGCCAGGACGACAATTCCCATTCATAGCCATTGATAAGCATAGCAAGGAAATATGGTAACGTAGTCATCGGAGGGAAAAGGTTGATTTTGGATAAAAAAACCTATTATTTTACAAAAAAAAAAGCGTATGACAAAATCGATCGCAAGATTTAAAGAATTCAATCTTTCAGCCATCCGAAAATTAAAATTTCAATCCCATATATTGATTGCAAATAATTTAAAAAAGATTGAATAACCTCCAATAACTTTGCTATGGGAGTAAAATATTGAGGCCCGTTTAGAGGTCCATTGATATAGATCAATAGATAAGTACACATTAAGAGAGACAAAAACATTCCGGCATGAGTGTGACCTTTATGACCTTTGGATGTAAGGTAGGAAGTTCAATCTTCCGAAGCCGTCTTGGAGGGTTGGTAATCAATAAAGCAAAATAACATATCTCTTGACAACGTGTCGCATAACTGTAGCAATAATAATGTTTGTTCCTCCACACAATTTACATTAAAAATGACAAATTGTGAGTAATTTCAGGTAGCCTTTAAGGAAAACCGGTTTAAGACTACTATCAAATATATCATAAGTTATGCTTTAAAACTCTCACACATACATGTAGCTCACTTAATGAGGCCGATGCAATTGCTAAACAATGTCATTGCGTGCATGAAGAACCTACAAGTTAATATTTTATTAAGTAATACCAAACACCGCTGTAATAACATACCCTCTACACTTTCTACAATAAGTAGCCATGAATGAATATTCATGGATATTATTTTAACAGATTTAGATTTGAAACGAGAATCAGGTAATAAATGTTACACTTGAGGGTCCAACATACAAAAAAAACATCGTTTTAATACCATCAAATTTGGTTTGGGCCATGGCATACGAGTTTTACGAAGGGTAAATGGAAAAGACAAATACAGTATTTGTCTTGAGTTCCCATTTCTTAGATAAAAACGCACTGGAACCATATGAATAAATAAATGCCTCAATGGAACTAACCTTAGATGAAAGGACAGCAGGAAGAAGCTTTCAAAACGGCTTATTTATAGATCAAATATTTATATATCAAAAATATATTTATTATAAATCAAATAATTCCTTCTTTATGTGGAAAAAACGGTAGGCTTTAATGAATTTGAATAAGCACCACCCCCATCGAAAATACCATAATTCTATCTGGAATCAACTGAAGCCTGATTATATTAACCTCAAGAAATGTTGAGGACATTTTTTTTCGTGATGATGTAACAATTTGTCAGGGTTCGTCGCATGATATTCGTTAGACTACCAATATGTTGTTGCCAATTTAATGATTCGTCTAGGATTACTCTCAGGTATTTGAAAGTGGATACTAGTTCACTAAACAATTGAATCCTCAGCACCAGGGGTGCAAATTAACCTGAATATATTTCAACAGATACAGGCGAGTTATCGTGGAAGTTAGTCATGATATAACGGAAACAACAATTGCACTTTTCCACAGGATATTTTAATGAGTAAGGAACGTTTCAGCTCACAGAACCATCATCAGGGACAGGACTGTACCTGATGATGGCTCTGTGAGCTGAAACGCGACGTACTCATTAACATTTCCTGTGGAAATGAGCTGTTGTTTACAATTGTTTACGGCTTTTGGAGACTTTCTTTGTTTTATTTTAATTGTCCAGCCGTAAGAGCTCACCCCATCATTGTTATGGCTTTCCATGTGCTGTTGTTGTTTCTGTTACACCCTGAATATACAGACTATGCAAAAAAAACACCAAACGTTTACTATGGAGACTCTTGGCACTGAAAATGCGGAATTAAACAACTGATTGAAATGGCATTGACAAAAGCTTTCTGGTATGACTGCGGAGAGCGTCGGCGTAAGATGTAGGCTCGCTCCGCTGGAATAAGGATGCGAGTCTCCCCCTCTCCATCAAGGCAGGGTTTTCTGGTCGACGGGTGGGAGGGGTGGGGGATGCTGGAGGGGCGGGGAGGGGTGTTTCCAGGGTCCACGAGAGGGGTGTTTGAGGGTATGGGGCGGGGGAGGGTGGGAGGCTGCAGCAGAAAGAGGGAGGAGGGGCGGGGAGGGATGCTGTGAGGGCGGGGGGAGGGAGGGAAAGGGGCAGGCCTCGCTCTCTTCCGTGGATCAATACTCGCTTCCCTCTCTGTAGCTAGGGAGGGCGTCCCTTCGATTAGCAAGAGGCGCGTCGCAGAGGCCTTTATAACTCCCTCCACCACGCCCTCTTCTGCTTCCCAGCCGCGCCATCCACCCCCTGCCACCTCTCTTTCTTCCAGGGCCAGCTAACAGCCTCCTCTCTCTCTCTCTCTATCTCATCGTCATCACTGGTCGCTCAATCCTAAGATTGGTTGACTGCAGTCCTCCGTCCTTTCCCATCTAGGGTAGACCGGGGCTATTTCGATCATTTTAACATCATTGCGTCATGGACAGAGTTTAAACCATTTGAAGAACTATTGGTCTGCGCCTACTTTTAGATTATCCATTGCTCAGAAGAGTACCAAGAGAAAAATTTATAAAGTTAATGAACCTTGGGAGATAGAGCAGTGTAAGTGAGGTCAAAAAAATTTTGAAACGTCAAAAATGACGGGGCAATTCTGATCACTCAAGGGGCTATTCTGATCATTTTAGTTTTTACATATGTAGCCAGGTATAATATCATATATTTATTATTCGGTTTAAGATGAAAACAACAGAGTAAATTAACACAAAATGGCGTTAATTATTATGTTTAATAAGTCTCAAATATTTAATTGCATAGGTAATGAATTGAAAGAAAGTTCTCTAACCTCAGAAACATGACCAATACCTGTTTCAGTCTCTTCTGTTGGCAGCTGCGAGTGGCATTTCGTCGTCCAAGCTTCTGCAGCTATTACAGGGTGTATAAGTAGGGTGTCTATCATGAGAATGCATCCTGTAATGGGCGTGATAGCTCAGGAGACAAAGTGCTACACTGAGCTGCTACTGAAAGAGACTGAAGCAGATTATGCTCACTGCGAACTGTCATCACTAATATCTGTTTAAAGGGCATTGCAACACATTGATAGAGTTCCTGTTTACGTTGTTTTAGCATTAATAAACATTTTTAACAACAGGTGTATAACTTTATCCAAGAAATTATTGCATTATAAAAAATTAAACTTGTGGCAGTCGAGGTTTTAAATATCTTTTATTATCACAATCCTAATGCCAGCATTGGGAATCATAGCAAGCATTGTCCTCTGCATTTAACTAGCGATCAAATTTACGGACCAATTTCACCAAAAAAAAAATATAAAGGAAAAAGAAAAATAAAAAAAGGAAAGGAAAAAAATAAAAGTACATCGTTAAAAACTACTATGAGCAAACAGTGTTTCTCATTTTTTAGAGAGATTAAGGTGGGAGCCCCTAGATACTCGAAGGCTACACGCTAGACGGCTTAGTTTGCGTCAGAAATTCAGAACGGGTGCTTCCAAGCGACCACAAGCGATTACTGTAATCATACTACCTGCACAGCCAGGATAAAAGAACATTATAGTAAAGTACATAATTCGAGTACTTACTTGTTGAGTAGCTATTCAGAATTTCATTTTCGTCAATTAAGATTTGATTTAATGTTTATTTTTGTTTTTTTATTTGGTTGTCAAGGAAAATGCGTAAAAGAAAATCGATTGAAAAAGAGAGAAACTTCATTCTTTCGGGCATGATACCACTAATTTTAGTAGTATCATGCTTTCGGGTATGTGATAAAATGAATTTCAACTCTCTATCTTTAGTTAACGTTGTTTTAAAAAGCGAAATAATTAACCGCTGCACAAATCCCAATGCTTAGCATTCCTAATCGGCTCAACTAAGCAATATGAATTCCAACAGCAATGACCGAAATCTGGTTGTCAAGCGAATATGGTATTGTTGATTTCACAGAAAAATATGTGTTTCTGCAGCTAAAAACGCAATTTTCAGTCAATTAAGAAGTGAAAAGGATAATTAATTGAAAGAATTAAAAACTTCATTCTTTCAGACATTTAATACAAAAATTCCAACTCTCTATCTTCAGCGAAAATAATTTAAAAAAGTAAAAAATGAAACCACTGCACAAAACCCGATACGTACCGCGAACCACCTAAGGGCCCCTTTTTGGGACCTTTATGGGCCCTGAGATCATTTTAAAGTAGCCTACAACTTTCCTCCTGCCTTGAGCTATTACTCGGCAAAATTTCAGCACGATAGGATTAAAAATGTAGTAATGCACTTACCCGTCGGGCGTTGTTGCACGAAAAGTATTCGAAAGATTAAGAGGACCTTGGAGGGGGGGGGGCGAAATTAAAAAAAAAATTTATACCTAAAACCTTCGAAACCTTCGCAAGAGTGTACTCAACAACTTCTTAAAGTTTCTTGGCGATCGGATCAACAGTGTAGTAATGCATACAGGACAGACATACAGACATATATTCGTTTTTATATATATAAATAGTTTCTGGCTTCACCATGTGGAAATTTATGATTTCACTCATAATTAATGTACTTTGTTTTATTGTCTGCTTTCTGTTGTTGCTTGTGTGTGGAATAAAACAAAGTACATATCTTTGATACATATCTTTGGTATTTTCCGTAAATTTTGCACCAGTTTATTTTCTAATGAAGTCAATAATATCTTATGAACTCCAACATACTACAGTAGATAAGATCATTAGAATAAAATTAGGGTATTAGACTGAAGAACACGCAGGTTGAAAATGTATTCTTTCCCGCGGTCAATAAGAGACCATAATATCTGCCAATGAGACCTCGAGGTCGGTTAGTCAACAATTAGTGTAGCTGATTAGTTGACTTGCTTCATAATGCTTGTATCTTAGTCTGACACGCAGTACTAACATCACCATTCGCATGATCTCGGCTTGACTCTCGAGTCTTCTCTATGCAGTTGCAATATGTATTAAAACAGTTTCTGTAGCATTGGAGGCATGCCTATAGAGTAGTGCATGGTGGTGAAAGTTACTTTAACACTATAGTGTATGCAGTTATGAATCACCCCCTGCCAAACACCATTAAGGTGTCTGTTAGGATAATGTGTTGATGTAGATAGAGATCCCGCTCGCATCATCTAATGAACAACCCAACCTCGGGGAGTGTATTTGAATCGTAAGTAGGTTTATGGCTGCAGGGTGCGCCGAGGACGTGGTCATTATACAACATCTCGAGTTTCAGTTGAATAATATATGCTGTAGATAGCTACTACAGCTATATGCTTCATGTTGCTTTCAATCTTTCAATTCAGTATTCTACCAGCTGATTGGTAGGTTTTTGGACAGTACTCGTCCTAAAGTCCTAATGTCTGAATCATCCAACTAATAACTTCAGGCCTGACTATGTGGAACCTCTCCATATCGGAAATTAAAAGACTGTAATAATCGTCCTCTAAATAGATTATTAGCCATCTACTTAGCAGACCATTACTAGAGTATCTTAGTTTCTGGTCTGGATTATCCTTCGGTTTTCCCTCCGCCAATAGAACCCTCTTCAAATTCTCACATAGTCTCCCTCTTCTTGTTCCGTCCAGAATTCCTATCCCCTTTCTCCCTCTTCCACGCTTCCCCAGTGTTTTCCCCTCTATTACCTTCTTCAGCATTCCTTCTTTATTTCAAAACATCTTCAATCCACCTCTTCTGCCTCCTCCGAACATACCCAACTAGTCTTCCTCTCCCCTACAACCATGTCCAATACCTCCTCGTTCGTTCTTCTCGCCACTCAGCTCACCCTCTACATCCTTCTCCACACCCACATCTCAAACGCCTCAAGTCTACGCATATCCTCCCTTCGCAATTGAACAAGTCACCAGCCAATACAGCGCCACGCTCCATATTCAGGTTTTCACCAAACTTTTCTTTACCTATGTATCAAGACTCCCCTGATTAATTCCCTTCTCGATATAAGCAATATGTTTTGAGGCCTCTTCAAGCAGTTCCTATTATTGTACAAACGAATGCAGGAACTTTTTCATGAGTAAAATTGTAACGTGTAAAGCGGCAACTTGTATGATTGTCTGAATGACTGAACGATAATTAGAAACCTACTCTAATGCTATTCATTTTTTTGCGCATCTAACGCTACAATGGTTCGTACAATAGAACGTACCGTGTGAAGCAGCCTTCAGAGTGGTTATGAATAGCATTCAAATTACATTAAATACCTCGATATTCTTGAAAAAATAAATTAATGCACCCAAGAATATCGGGGTCATCGCCTAGGACGGATCTTAAGTCAACCCTCATTTTTGTTGAATTATTAATTTACTGGCTAAACAATGCGTAATTTGCTGTTCTGCGTGGTCCTCAACTCCTCCTGTCAATGCTTATGGACAACTTTTGAACCGTCGAGGTGATTCCGTTCGCGTAAGTGGTCGCGCGGTACAGCAACGATTGTTGAGATTTTTTTCAGTTTCAATAAAACGGATGGTAGAATAATATGATGGATATGCTGCTTATAGCGTCACTGATCACTTTAAGCAACTCCATCAACAACTTTCCCGCGAGACAAATGCAATGGGAAAGACTGCGTGACATTTTGACGAGAGGTGTAAATGCGTCAAATCCGTGAGCCCTCGCGATTGTACCACGTGACACCATAGATACGTGATCGCTATTATCTCGAACGCAACATACCAGGGGTGCGATCGCGATTCTCCAAAACAGACTATATACTACACATGCTTGCGTTATCCCCATTTTTCTTTCAATTGTACTCATAGGAGCAAAAGCGTCATGCTTTTCCAACAGCTATTAGATGGCTTCACACCGACTACATAAGTCAACATACTTTTCCCTACCATTTTATCATTAAATAAAAGTTGATTAAGCATGGTGTTAAAGGCGAGAATGGATAGAACATGGGGAAAAAACATTTTTCTGCCTGATAAAAATGTGATTTTGTGAAAAACTTAAAAAAGAATAGAATTTTCCCAGAGAAATGAATTGTAATAAAATTAATATATCGATATATCTTACCGTTTCAGTTATAAGAAAATTACTACAGGAACTGCAGTCAAAATGAATCAACTCAGATGATTTGGCTTTAGTTGCTAGTAACAAGTATTTATCGAAAATATATCCGGCTAAAAGTCTGCATAATTTTGTACACTAACATAATTTTCCATCAGCGATGGCATTGCATCGGTGAAAGCACATTCTTTTGACATTACAAACCAATAGGAGGAATTCAGTATTTTACATGATTCACTCAGCAGCAGCAGAACCTCTTTGACACTTGAAGAGAGCAAGCTGAAACTGCATATCTCCAAAATCATTTTTCGTTCAACGGGGTAACATGGCAGGCGTTGATATCTCAATTTTTTTGAGGCAGACATCTTTATTTGTACTAGTTCACATGTAGTGAATCTTCGATTTATTCCAGTTACCAGAGGTTAGACTATGCCTCGTTTAAATGATCTCCGGTTATGAACGTTACCTTGACGTGAAAATTGTTTACGTCCACATTAACTCACAGCGTATTTGATGTAATACACAAGTGTAAAGATCACGCCATCGTGAACTGGACGTTATACAAATGGGCCAGATTGTCTCATTCGTCTTGATTTGAGGATCTCTTTGTGCAAGAAGAGTTCTAATAGACTAAAGCCCATTCCACAATGGACGTATGCCGTGACACTTAGCCGTGGCACATAAGACGCAAGGACTTCTTCAGGGCAGTCAATCTCCAATGTAAGTCATAACAGATCGGCATGGATATCGATGACAAATGAGCGAAGAAATAGTGTCTGCGTGGCTTGGAATTGCATATTCATTCTATTTGAGAGTTTCAAAGTAGTTCCTAAAACTTTCACTGAGATGTTTACAAGCATCCGGTATTAACCTCTAACCCTAAAAAATGTTTAAGCAGAGGACATAAAGCAGAAGAACGAGACTGACACCAGCAGTAGTAATGGCTTGCTCTCATTGGCTGACATTTCGCCTGTCGTAAGACGTAAGCCATAAAGATGGGATTTGACAACTGTCCTAACGGCAGCGTGCTACAGCCTATGTATTACGGCTTACGTCCGTAGTAGAATGGGCTTAAGTACTAACAAATCACGTTAAACGTTAAGAGATATTTCCACCGCTAAGAAAACATTTTGGCAAAGGGCACTTTGGAAGCTTTCCATTACAGGGGCTGAATTCGAGAAGACTGGAGCACATCGGCGAACTTTAGCGAAGCCATACGTAGGTTTACACTACTCTGCTAAGGTGAAAGACAGTAACTGCATCATTGTTGGTTCTTAGTTATTGCATGCTTAAGTTTTCATCTTCAAGTCACCGATTCTTCATACAATCCATCTTCAGGGTGGATTGGATATTTGGGTCGGCGACTGACAGCCAAGGTCATTTGCGCCATAGGGAGGAGGTATGGAAGGAAGGGTGGATAGAAACCCGGCGTCGGCATTAGCCTGCTTTCGACGAAAGGCTCCTAGGGGACCGCGGTTAAACGTCTCATCTGACAGACGGAGTACTGAACTTGAAGTGCCCTCCACAAGACTCAAGTAGGGACGGGGTTTCCTCTGAAAAACATCTTCCTCTGCAGGGATTCGAACCCTGGCCGTCCGTATAGTTAGCCAGTACTCTAGCCATCACACCACCCGATCCCCTAGTTCATCTTCGAAGAGATTTCAAGCTTTAATTGATGCTTAGATTGTCAGTATGGGAAATACGGAATGAAGGTAAATCATAAAGGAACAAAAGTAATGAGATTCCCTGGAAGAAAGACATGTAGTTACTGTTATCTGGCCTAGAAAACTAAAATTTATACTGTCTATACGCTTACAAATGGAGCTTATATCTGGAAAACCGCTAAAGATAAAGTTTTTTTGTTTAGTTTTTTGGAATCCTCGAGGTTGAAGAAAACAAAATCAACTTAAATCTCAAAATGTGTAATTTTGTCAGTCTTTTGGCTCAGCAGGGCAGTACACATGTATGAACATGTGTGGGTTTACAGTGAAAGTCGCAGCCGACTGTTTAGTGCACAGACATAAAGTTTGTTCAACATATTTAAAACGTTTAAGTTTCAACGAGGAGCTATTGAAATTAATAACTAGATTTGGTACTCAGCAGAGGGCAAGAATTAAGAAAGAGTGGAACAGTTCAATCACTTTGGTAGTACACTGGAGGGAATTCTACAAAGAGGCTGTGATATTGACAAGAGAATTGAGTTGGCTAAAGAGGCATTCACGATTTATGATGGAGTTTAGGGCAAGAATATATAGAAGTAGTAGTAGTGTCGGAATTCATTGGGAGCTTCGACAGCTAAGGCCATTCGCACACCATACCGCCTAATTATTTCTTTTATTTCAAGATCAGTCTATATAATACGATAATTAAATAAATATAAAAATAAATAAACAATTAATAACAGTTAAAAGGTTTATCCTAAGTCACTATTTACACGTTCCAGTTTCCTTTCCATTCCTGTCCTATGACGCGTCCTGCGCATGCGCTCTAATCTATTCCGGGTCTCGCCACCCGGAATAGATTAGAGCGCATGCGCAGGACGCGTCATAGGACAGGAATGGAAAGGAAACTGGAACGTGTAAATAGTGACTAACAGATATTTGGGTCAAATAGATCTTATGAGCCCGGTTTCCTTTAAGAATATAATTATGCGGCCGACACAGTCAGGGTCGTCTCCTACGACTTACCCTAGATCTTCCCTGATACTCGGCCGCACGCGCACAGCACGGTACATATCACAATCTGTCAGGAGGTGCCTCTCAGTCAAGGGAGAGTCACAGCGATCACATTGAGGAGGAATCTTTTCCTAGGTGAAGAGGAAAGAGCGAGTGAGGGCACAGTGCCCTATCCTCAAACGTGTAATCGTGACTTCTTCCCTGCGGATCCTTCGGACAGAGGAGGGCCACACTGATACCACCGGCTACGGTACGCCATGCCTCAGACCACATATTTAGGGACACGCTTTTCAACGTAGCCTTCAGATCATCCGCGGAGACCAGCAAGCTTGCAGTCTCGGTATCTTTAAGAGCCTCCTTCGCCGCTAGGACGGCATTCTCGTTGCCGGCTATTCCTACGTGCCCAAGGACCCAAAAGAATGAAACTATGACACCCTTATGATATAACGATAAAAGGGCCGAATGTATCATCTGGACTACGGGGTGCATACTTGAATAGTAGGCAATAACCTGTAGTGCACTCTCTGAGTCACTGCAAAGCAGGAAAGAGGCATTCCTGCATTTTATCCCATAAAGCGCCATCTTTATAGCGAAAAGCTCAGCCGTGAAGATGCTGCACAGCGGATTCAACTTTGCCCTGACGACCCCACGATGGGAAGAGACTAATGCACACGCGCACGTAGATTCTGACTTGGATCCACCCGTATACATGGGGATTAAGTCGGGGTGGCCGTGCAGCAATTCGTTGTACAGTTGCTGGCACATCGCGGAATTGGGGGAGGAATTCTGCGCTTCAAGAAGACAACAATTTATTTTTGGGCAGGGTATCCTCCACGGCGGGTGGCACGAATCGTCAAAGGGATACGTTTCCTGAATGGTAAGATCGCTTCTGTCAATGAATTCCATAAAACGCTGGCTTAGGGGTTTAGTAGCCCTGGTCCTATGGTTAAAAATAATTGAAAACCTGGGGTCAAAAATTATGTTAAAACAAGGGTCCGTCCGCATGGATAAAATTTTTGAAATGTAAATACCCATCAGGATGTTCCGCCGAGTTGACAATGATGAGCATCCAGCATCCGAGTATATGCTCTGAACAGGAGATGTCCTGAACACCCCGGTGGCCAAACGGAGCCCCGCATTGTGTACCGTCGTCAAAGATTTCAAGAAACTTCCTCGGCCAGAGGAGTACACAAAACAACCATAGTCGATGATAAAATATAACACAACAATAGTAATATCCACACTTTAATGTACTACTTCAACACCGACCTTGATAATTGATAATGATAATTGGTAATGGATAATGACATAGTATGTCGAAACCATGGTCGGTGTTGAAGTAGTACATTAAAGTGTGGATATTACTATTTTTGTGTTATATTTTATCATGGATATATCGCATTTCCACCAAGTTCGGCCTGAAACGATTTCATACAACCATAGTCGAGTTTAGACCGCACCACAGCGTTGTATAATAAAAGCATGGTGATGCGATCGGCACCCCACTTCGAATGCGATGAAAACCGTAAAATATTTAAAGATTTCAAACATTTATCCCTTAAAATTCGAATGTGTTCTCTCCATTTGGGCCTGCGGTCGAACACCATTCCAAGGAAACGGACCGAGTCAGCGTAGGGAAGCACCCTACCACCGAGTGTTAACTACGGTGGTACATGGTAAACGATGAAAATGCATGCATTTCGTTTTTTTCCAGAGAGAAACGAAAACCGTTCTTAGGGCACCATTCTTCTAGTTTGCTGAGGCACAGCTGGACCAATCTTGCTGCGACCGCCAGTTTACTCGACCGACAGAAAATCGCCAGGTCGCCGACAAACAAGGACGCCACGATCGGTGCATAGAGATATAGAGGTATAGGTATGATAAGATAGTATAGTGCTGAGATGGTTGGAGTGATTTTCGTTTATTTGCATGAAACTTTGCAAAGAAGTAACTATTAGTTATATGTATAGGTAGAAGCGAAAAATGGCGTGTACCGATTTGGTTTCTTGACAATTTAATACTATTTTAACACAGAGCCTAATAATCTTAAAATGTGCTCTCAACGACTCACAAGTTGCGTTCCAACCACCTTAAAAATGGAGTGTAGTGCGGCGCACAAACAAGGTCACTGAGAAAGGATTTCAAGAACAGACTGCAGAGATTTTTGATGAGTGTGGAGAAGAATGTAGAAGGTGCAGTGAAAGGAAAGGAAGACAAACGAGGGAGTGCTTGGCGTGAGAAGAGGAAACTTCTGGAGGAGATGAGGAAGGAGGCAGGGTTGGTAGTTGAAACAGGCATAGCTACAGGCGAAGGGACGCTAAAAGCGGTGACAGATAGGCTGATATTGGGTATGCACGTAGAAGAAGAAATAATATGAAAGGAATGAAGAGAGGTTGGACTTTTTTTTAGTATTTTAACGGTAATACATAGGTTTTTTGAAATCTAGAGATACTCCTGGTTTTCTACATTTTCAAGGTTCTATCTATCTCTAAAATTTATTTCTAAAAATGTAATTTTGTTGAACCTAGAGTCCGAAGGACTAGGTTCTTGAAATAAATTCTATTCTATTCTATCTCTCGTATTTCCTTTTTCGTCGCATCATACGATCTACCCTTCTTCATCCCGTCCATGAAACCTATTCTCTTTGTTCCTCTTCCCCGCTTACCCAACATTCTTCCCTCTATCACGATCTTGAGCAACCTACCGTCCCTTATTACATCCTCCAGCCACCTAACCCACCTATCCTGGATTTCATTCAGACTTTTCCTTTCCTTGCCCACCATAAATTTCTGTAATACATTGGTTGTCCACACAATGTACGACCGGTTGCGTCGCACTGACGCATCATTAGGCCAAAAACGTGATCTCTCGTGAAAAAATACACGGTTTGCGTTATTGCAACATTTAAAAACCTATTCTCCTTATTCCCCTTCCCCGCCTGCCCAACATCCTTCCCTCTATCAAACATTTGAGCGACGCATTGCCCCTTATCACTACCTCCAACCACCCACCCTGCCCATTCATGATTTCTAATAAGATGTTTCCGTTCCTCGCCCATCATCTCAAGCACTTCCTCGTAAGTCTTCCTTTCTGTTCATCGCACCTTCTTCATCCTTCTCCACACCCACATCTAAAACGCCTGCAGCCCATCCTCGTCCAATTTTCTGAGGGTCCACGTTTCTGATGACATGGAAAAAGAAACCACCGTGTAAGGATATGGGGACCGGCGATGGAAAAAATCTGGAGTATTTCCATCCTCTTTCATTATATCCTACCTTGAGCGTTAGATAGTTAGAAGTCAAAATGATATCACTATTCGATGAGGCTCGAAAATTTCCAGCCCATACCAAATAACCCCACAAGTCCTTGGGTCTATATTTTCCAACCGCATACGAGAAAGTTTTTCCGGGATTTCGATACAGTACACCTCGAGGGATTCCCATTTTTTTAAACCTCTAACTTCGCGAAGAAACTCGGAATCTTTTTAAAGGGGAAATTACGGAAAAAAATTTTCTTCCACATACGCCGAGAAGGAAAAGAAATGTTTTACGCGCGCGACTGGGAATCCCACAGCTCTCTGTTTTTCCGTTCTTAAAAAATCTTTGCCATGACACTGCCACCTTTCACAACGGGAGATTTTTTGCAATTATGAAAAAAAACTCACTTCGGTGAAAACATGTATTATTTTCAAAAATAGTCGAGAAAACATGAAAACTACACACTGATAATTTTTTGACGAGGTCTATGCGTTAAAAATTCCTCAGTTTTTAGGTAAGGTCTCTCTGGAGTGCATACACGTACCATTTCCCTTGTAAAAGATCTAGTATTTTTCGTCACGAATTTCGGAAAGTGGTTCAATAAGGGGCTGATATTTTGGTATTTTTGGAAGAGTGAGATATCTGTATTTAAAAGGAGACAAAATTCATTGATTTCTGGGTTAAATAATATTTCACTCACACTACAGAAAGAAAAAATACTCGCAGTTTTCCATTAATAAAGACTTCATTGAACTGGTTTCGATTTTACTTATTCATCTTCAAGTGAACTTCGAAATATTCACCTTAAGTTGATATAGTAACATCGTAAGTCGTCAAATTATACCTTAATTAGAGGAAAACTGCCAGTGATTCACTTACATCACTATGCTCAACGCATGTAATTTCGAATATAAAACACTGTCTCCGGCGTTACTCGGTGGAAATCCTTCATGATGAGTGAAAAAAAGTACTTGCTATGAACCACACTTTATTTAAAGCAACACGACCTAGGTTTCGGCATATCAGGCCATCATCAGGTTCACCTGCTTTTTCAACATGTGATTTTCAGTTCACTTGGTTTGCCACAAAACATGTGATTTCTTCATGAATTCGCTTGAAGAAAAATCACAATCCGGTCAAAGACAACACTTAAGTTATTACATTACTTAACAATGAACTTTTCGTTTCTCTAGACAAAACCAACCGATGCTTCAAACCATAATCACCGTTCATTGTAATTTCCCTACCCCTGCATTTCCTCGTACATTGTGTGCATCCCTTTACAGAATGTACAGGAGGGTTGGTTGCGGGAGAGTCGAGGGCGAATTACGGCAAATTAAAAAAAACGAGCATCGAAAGACTGACGTTCTCTCCGCCGGCGGCGCTCGCTCGCTTCGCAGGACGATCCACGTCCCTTAACGCATCCCGGAGCAGTCGCTCATTTGACTAATTAATGGCGCCCGAGGAGCGACGAGGCTCGGCTGCACCAACTCGCGTCGCCGATGCCACAGGGATGGGAACGAGGCGGAGGAAATTGGAAGGACGAAGGGATAAAAAAAAAAGACAACTACCATCACTACTACTACAGGTAGAGGTGGCGGTAGACACCTATTCTACCCGGAGGGCGTCGGGAATGTGACTGGCTCCAAAGCCTCCCTCTACGTCCCACTCGATGCCTGCCTGCAAAGTCCTCCACCGACCGCCAAGCTCTCGCGCGTAATTGCGATTGGCTAATTCAGTTTTCGTGGGGTGGGGAGGGAGGAAGAGAGGGAGGGAAACGTGTCCCTGGATACCGACGACGCGTGATGAGAACGCGCGGCACTTCTTTTTCCGGGGGAACGGAATAAAAATCACTTTGACGCGGCAGCCGGCGAATTGGGTAAAATAGAAATAGGAGAAGAAAATTTGGTTTTTAGTTTTCCTCATTTCCAACCGTGGTACAGAGAAAAAAAACAGCACGCAAAGTGCGAATCTATTAAATAAATAAAAATAAACGAAGTAAAGTTGAAAAAAATGACACTAAGTTTGAGCACAGAAATCTGTGTATCTTTTTACATAAGGTTTACATTTAAAGTCAACAAAATTTTGTCATTTTAGATTGAAAAGATTTTACTGGCATTTTCCAATCATTAAGGTAGTTTGAGTGAGATAGTTCCCAAGTCAAAATGGAGACCACGTTCCAATTTTACGTCATAATTTCAGCAGCGGTAGGAAGCATTGAATTAAAACCTGCACTATCAATGATGGAAAAATGTACTTTTATGTACCTGAAATTCTAAGTAATTAAATAAAAATATCTGTATAAGTCTTCAATTTGACTCAATTTTTACGCGGTACGTTTCAAATTCCATCACAATGAAAGGCTTTTTGTGATTCCAAAAAAAAAAACTTGTTCGTTGACAATAGCATTTTCAAAAGTAGTCTTGAAAACATGAAAACTGCACGATGTTATTTTTTTAACAAGATCTCGATGTTAGACATTCCTCATTTTTTGATTAAGGTCTATTTAAAGTGAAAAAACGTACCATTTCATATGTAAAAGGGTTCGTATTTTTCGCCCGTAATCTCTGCAAGTAGCTCGATACGTGGCTGATATTTAAGTAACATTAGAAGAGAAAGCTATTTTTTTTTTAAATGAGACCTAATTTAATAATTTATAGGCCCAATGATATTTCGCTCGAACTCCCTCAAATGAGAAATTGAATAACACATCTGACTGGCGATTAGGAGATACGGGTTCGACTCCCGGTGAAGTCGAATGAAATTTTTTCCATCGCTAATTTCACACAATTTGGAGATATGTGTTAACTGTTTCAATCAGACTTTAACTTTAACCTATGCATCTTTATAACTTCTTCAAATGATATCTAAGCTTGTCGTAAAGTCGGGAATAACTCGTTCTCGACTTGTATACTACGTGAAACGAGATTTTAAAAACTCTGAACGCGAGTTTCTGCTAAGAAGTGACAGAGGAATGTTATATGTGACCTCATTTTCAATCTTGCTACAAATTGTTCAATGTCAAATCACGCAGGAGTCTTTATTTTATTCATGCTCAATAACCAACTTTGATATTAACATATATATAATTAAGTAAGAATTCTACTTTCGAATGGTGAAAGTTTGTGGTGAAATGTTGAAAATGAAAGGAGAAAAAATTTTACTAGATAATTGGTCACTAAATGTAGATACAAATGTTCAAAAATGATGAATTTTAACGCTGCAATACATGGCCTCAATAGCAATGCGACGGCATCTCTTCACATTACTTTTTTACCTCAATTTCCACCTGAATAAAATTGTTCAACCACTTGTATAACTTGCAGTAGATATGTTAACTTACCAAATGTATTCTTTCAGCTTAAGTTATCGATAATATAACACGATTATTTAGGTTTAAATAACAGACTTTCAGTTTTCGTCGGGATACGTAGCCGACATATTGTGATCTATATTGCGACGTTGACAAGGGAGACTTCTGCTGTTTAGCTTGTTTACCAAACCTATTTTTCAAAGATCATCATTATTAGGCATTTAATATACATTATTAATTGTTTTATCCCGGAAGATAATTATACCCTTACCTCAGTTCATTAAACAATTATGATATCAAATCCTGCCGAAATAGCAATGGAGGCTGGAGTCCTAATAATTACTGGTTTCAGTCACGGGGTAATAGCATGGGTTTCAGATTGTCTGAGCGAGGTAGCTCCCTAGTCATAATGGAGACCATACTCGAATTATACATTTTAATTTTCGCAGCTAGAGGAAGCAAAAAAACGAATTCTTAATGGTGAAATAATATACTTTTAAATGACAAAAATCCTAAGTAACTGAACATAGATATCTATGTAAGTCTCTAACTTGACTCATTTTTTGTCGCGCGTTACGTTTAAAATGCCATCACAACGGAGGATTTTTTTGTGATCCTGAAGAAAATTACTGCGGTGACGACATGATTTACTTTCATAAACAGTCGAGAAAAAATACAAACTACTCACTGATTTTTTAGAAGAGATCTCGAAGTTAGAAATTCCTTATTTATTTAAAGAAGGCGCCTCTGGAGTGCATACACGTACCATATCCCATGTAAAAGAACCATTATATTCATCAAGAACCTCAGCAAGTAGTTCGGTAAGGGGCTGATATTTCTTTGAAATGAGACTAAATTAATTGTTTTCCAGGTACAATGATATTTCGCTCAAACTACCTTAACGCTTTGTCCTATAAGATTTTCCCCGAAGGAGTATTTTCATGAGATTTAAAAACCATAAAAGGCAGCAGAGCGCCTAAATTTACTACTTACAGCAAATTTCAAAAAAGTATATATTAAGAAAACAGTATCTCGAAGCGCAGGTCTCTCCTTAACACATTTAAACAATTCATAGCTCTTTCTATTGTTCAAATAAGCCTGCACAATCATTTGATAATTTTTTCAAATGATTTTCTTGATAGGTAGCACCGAAGGGCGCGAGCGAAAATGATTATTGGTAACACATGATAAAGAAAATCAATTGATTTAATCGAGCGTAACGAAATAAAAATTATTTGACACGACCGAATGCCAAACACAGGTGACGAAAATGAGTTTCCCCTCACCTCATTTCGACTCACGGCTCAGCCAATCCGGACAAATAAAACATTTATTAGTAAAAATAAACTTTTTTTATGGAAGATAAATCTTTTTTTATGATTTGAGAAGAAAACTTGTATTATTTATCAAAATAAAAGGTTAGAACTAACATATTTTATCCTCTGATTAGTGTCTTCACCCTTGATAGAAATAGACTGAAAACATACTTTATCCACTTCTAAATTTTTAATATGGTTAGAGTAAATAAATTGTTTTATATAAAAAATAAAAGCTTAGACTCAACAATTTTAGTCTCTTATTTTTGTTTATATCGTTAAAAATAGACTCAATACAGCCCATATACCCACTTCTAAATATTTATATGATTAAAACAGAGAAGTTGTTTCATTTATCAATATAAAATGTTAGAAATGACGTATTGCGGCCTCTTATTTTTGCATTTATCGTTAACAATTGACTGAATGCACACTTTATAACCACTTTTTAATTTAATTTTTGATGAGAGTAACGAACTTGTTTTATTTATTAAAATGAAAGGTTAGATTCAACAAATTTTCGCCTCGTATTTTCGTCTTTATCGTTAAAACTACACACTTTCATCTGCACTTTTTAACTATTTCAAATTTTATTCAGAACTGATTGATCGGTGATAAATAATCGAATACACCATGTGTAGTTTAAAATTAGAGCATGTTCCAACTATATGAAATCTCAAAATTGACGGAAAAAAATCGAACAAACAAGATTTTTGCATTTTTTAATCATGTGTGTCACTTTTAAAACCTCGAAACAATTGACGATCACAGATTAATCTAAAGTGCATTTGAAACATTATTCAAAATGTTACGATTCTATAGGGCTACGAGACATTCATTTCATCTGTGTATTCTACCGGCTGATTGATAAAAGTATATATTAAGTATATATCAAAGTATACATCACGGCTCAGCCATTCCGGAAAAATAAAAAATTTATTAGTAAAAATAAACTTTTTTCATGGAAGATGAATATTTTTTTATGATTTGAGTAGAAAACTTGTTGTATTTATTAAAATAAAAGGTTAGAACTAACATATTGTAGCCTCTGATTAGTGTCCTCAGCCTTCATAGAAATAGACTGAAAGCATACTATATCCACTTCTAAATTTCTACTATGATTAGAGTAAATAAATTGTTTTATATATAAGATAAAAGTTTAGACTCAACACATTTTATTCTCTTATTCTTGTATTTATCGTTAAAAATTGACTGAGTGCACTCTTTGTACTGCTTTTATCCTTATGGCGTATTGTCCTGTTCTGTGATATATAGCGAAGAGAAAATTATAATTGAAATCGCGCCCAATATTCCGAGAAATTAGACATTGGATAAAGTTGGCATCGTACACTAAACAAAACTCATCTACGAAAAACGAAGTCCACTCACTTGATAAGCGAGAAAGGTAAAAATATTTACGTAGACACAGGTCTGTTAGCGAGGCATTTGCACATCCTGTCCATGCACAAATTCCTCAGCATAGTTATAAAAATACTGACTAGTTCAAGACAGTAGACGTTTCCAAACATCGCATGTAACATCTAGTTCGCATAAACCCCCCTCGAAATTCGCCTTGAAGGAAGATGGCTTGGTGGTGTAACTGGCTAACACACCTGACCGGCAATTGGGAGATCCGGGTTCGAATCCCAGTCAAGTAAATGATTTTTTCACAGCGAATTTCAACCCTGGTGTACAGTAGACAGGGTCCATCACCAGAGCTCTAAGCATGATAGAGGAAATAGTACCACAGGCCAGCATGACTCAAAAGACGTTAATCCTTTAAAGTTAACACTTAATGAAATTCTCAGCCCAGAGTCCATATAAGTCACCTTTTCTCGATTTCAGCTTCAATTCGTAGGTTTTACGCAACGCTTTCTATTCTAATCATGAATATCTGATGCGTAAAAACAATGACATTGAATTTAAAAAATTAATTTATTGTTTTCGTGCCTTGATAAAGAATGTCGCGAATTTTTTCAATAAAAAAATATTACTATTTTTATTACAATTACCAGACAAAGACAGCTGGAAATAGTACAAATTATTACCTCAAGAATGCATATCTATCTATATATAAATTAATCATGTGGGTATGTCTGTTTATACGCATGCATATTCCATATAAGCTCTGGAAAACCTGGACCGATTGCATTAAAATTTTGCATGTGTGGCTATTTTTTCACAGGGACGTGCGATTCCGTTATTACCCCTGATATTAACTCCCACCAGAAGAGCATTGGGATCGGTGCAGAGGTTTTTATTTTTGCCTTTATAGATAATTTGCGCTAGACATTGAAGTTTGAATTTTACATCATCCGATAGCTAAAAAAATGGAAAATTTAAATCTTACCATTGATTTCCTTCTGCGTTCCTATTTTTCTTAAGAATTACGGTTTTAGAGCAAACATTTTCCCAATTTCGACAATAGCAAATTTCCTTGACAACCTGACGAATGACTTTAAACAGTATATTTTGCAATGGCTGTGAATAGAAATGTGTTTGAACTTTTATAAGGCTGTGGAAATGAATATCACTACATAGAACGTTCACGAAGATAATGGAAAGAAAAGAGCTATGCAGAACCGTCTAGAAGGTTGTGGAAGTCAATTGAGAACCACTGTACAATTTCTTAAGGCGGGTTTACACATGGATGTTGACCTCTATGGAAGTAGCGAGTGTAGCGATATCTCGAACCGTATCGCCCCTTCCAGGGCATCGTTCTTTATAGAAATAACTTCCGGCATTTTCCAAACAAATGGCCGACAGAAGTAAACAATGAATGTGGCAATTACGAAAATCGTACGAATTTTGCAATGATGGAGTTCGTCTATCGCTATTCGAGTCCCATATGCATCCGTGGGCTTGATGAATTTGTATGAAGTACAATAATTATGCGTCATTTCTTCGAATCAAGGGCGTCAAAAGTGACAATAGTAATAATAATAATTATCTAATAAGAGATGTTGTAAATTTTACCAAAGGGGTTCTTAAGCATTTAAAATATTTTCAAGTAAGAATAAATATTTACATTTGCAAAAATGTCTCCTCCTACTAAGTTATTCATTGTTTACTTTTTAAATCTCCGTTCGCTGTCATGTGACCAAGATCCCACCGGATGCGCTGCGATTTAATCGCAGAATCGATATGCTACTTGCAGGCAAAATAGAAACCAGCCCATTTTCCCCGCAAATAAAAGCGCGTAAACGTCTATGGAAGCCACTCACTTTCGTCAGTCTCACTTGGTGGTATTCCATCATTAAAAAATTTAAGATGTCAACTTTTACAAAACCACTCGATTTATTAAAACAACGACCCAGGTTTCAATGTGCATTCACATCATCTTCAGGTGAACCTGAAGGTGAACCTGAAGATGATGTGAATGCACATTGAAACCTGGGTCGTTGTTTTAATAAATCGAGTGGTTTTGTAAAAGTTGACATCTTAAATTTTTTTTTGTCTATGGAAGCGTTTTCGGCCGTATATTACAGCTCCGTTAAGGAATGCCAGGTACTCGTCCTTCCAAGTCCCATGGACTACCATTTGGCGAGATACCTTAGACTAATATTTGGAGCTTTAAATGGGTCAATGAGTCGAACAATGCTTTTGGATAGTTGATCCTTATCATAATGGATGGAATAAATTTAAAAAATGATTAAAAATATACCATCTTTATTGGAGCAATAAATGGTTATGTAGAACAGTACGAAAACCAGTAACCATACAGATATAAGACGTTAACTCTAGCACCATACCTACGGAATTACCACATTTTGACTCTAATGTTCGCTCTAATTAGCTATTAACTCAATTTATAAAACAGTAAGATGCATCCAATAACTTTTTTTTTATTTTCCGGAACTTTTCCCTATAAAAACAGTTTTCCATAAACATGTCATTGATATTAAAGGGAAAACTACAATTGTTCCGTTTGTTTTTCCCACATTTTCGTTCAACATCACGAAATTTCAAATTCAATTTTCGGGAACAATACAATTCCGAGAGAAATACAGTTTCGAGAACAGAAAGGTAACATTTGGTTGTTCATATCTGTCAGAGAACATTTTTCTCTATAATTATCTGTAATACCTATAAGTAAAATGACATTTATGTCCTTTCTCGGTTGAACCGCCTGACGTACGAAGTGTCATTATTCAAATGGATTTGTTTAATTTCTACGAAGTTAAGCCTGATACGATTAAATGTAATTGATCTTTGGTTAACAAAAGGAAGAAATCTTGATTTTAAGAGACTTATCCAGGATATGATAAAATGACATTTTTTTCCTTTCTCGGTCGGGCCACCGCAATCCATAAAGTTCAAGTGAAATATTAATACTTATGTCACAATATCTCGACGGAAAAGCGTTTCTGGACGGAATATCAATTTCAAAGCGGCGTGCAGTGTGTCTAGAAATGTAGCGTAAAGATCATGGAAGTTAGCTTTCGTCGGGAAACACATTTTCCCCACCATTGGCGAGAGGATTTCGATGATGAATGGTTGCTTTCGTTTAGGGCCGCGTCGGAGATTTATACGGCGCGTCGTTGCTCTCAATTTACGACAACCTTCCTCCATCATCTTGTTGACGTCGGCTACAGCGCTAAGGGAACATTTACCCACGACAAGCACTTCGAGAAGCCCATCTGGCCACATATATGCCACTCGTTTTATCCAACATTTTGCGTTCAATTCAACTTAGAATCTCTATGCGACTTTACACATGGAAGTTGACTTCTGTGGTAGTAGCGAGTGTAGCGATATCTCGAATCGTATCGCCACTCGCTTGGCATCGCTCTGCTTACGCATTACTTCCGGATTTTTCCAAACAAATGGATGACGGAAGTAAACAATGAATATGGTAATTACAAAAATTATCTAAATTAGGCAATAATAGCATTCGTATATCGCTGTTTGGGTCCCATATGAATTTGTGGATTTAATTTATTTGCATAAATTACGATAATAATGCATTATTACGTCGAATCAAGTCTGTTCAATGGGTCAATAATAATTATTTTCTACTAAGAGATAATCCATAAAGCTTATCTTAGGGGTTCTTCGGCATTTAAAATACTTTCAAGCTCAAATGAATATCAACATAAGCAACTATGAGTCCTCCTCCTACTAAGTTATTCGTTGTTTACATTTTAAACCTCCGTTTGCTGTCTTGTGAACACGATTTCACAGGATGCGACGCCTCTGTTTTGCTTATTAAAGTAAATTTGTTTGTGCAGGTCCGTAGAATACGGATTAATTTTTAACGTAAGTGATAGGCTTTCGGTTGTAGCTTTCTACAGTACTCATTCCACCAAGGAAGAAACGTAAATTTGACGAAAATCAAGTGATCGCCATGACACGCACGATGTTATTTCTTAGAAAAGCTACGTATTTCTTAAAAGTTGGATCAATCATCTCCATGTGGGTCCCTCATATTGTGTCGCAACGCCACAGTGAGGATCCGAGTGCACCAATGAATCCACACTGCCATCAGAAGCGCTGCCATCCGGGGTGGGTGAACGTAGGGGAAGGGGAAGATCTCTTCTATCTACATTTATATCTACATACTGCCCCGCGGGCCGCCATGTGGACGAGTGGCAGGGGGTGTTAGGACACCAGCCGGGTATAGATGAAAGGGATAAGGTTTTTGGAGGCGAAATGGTGACGTGTATTATAAGAGTGCATTCATCGGAGCTCAGTTTTCATTGTGGTCAATTATTGTGCGCGGAAAGAACGAGTTTTTGGACCTATCTGATCGGCACTGTATCTCTATTATTTTACAGCTTCTGTCGGACCTAGAGATATAACGTCATGAAAAATATTCTCTCTGCCGCTCTGAAACACACCAGTTCTGGAATTCGCAAGCAAGCTAAGCCTAGTGTGTAGCCTCCGAATCTGTAATGGCTCCCCCCTTTATCCCTCTAAAAGTTGTGGAACACTATACGTTCGCTCGTAGCTGTTTTTAACGAAGCGTGCAGCTTTTCTTTGTATTTTATTTTTTTATTGGTTAAATCTTTATGACCTGGGTCCCAAATGCTCGCGGCGTATTCGAGGTTGGCCTAACCAGAGCGAAGTAACATCTCTCTCGGAATTTTTCATCCGAGGACCTTCCTATGCTGCAGAAAAGCAACAACTAAAAGGGCATTTTCGACAGAGGCGTACAGGCCCCATAATTCGGCAGGAGCGGTAACCAGGAGTCAATGAGTGCACATTTCGATATATTTTTAGAGCAAGTCACATAAAAGTTCTCAAACTATATTAAATTTCATCGACACTCGCAGATTCAATGAAATTTGAGAGTGAAATGAGAAATTTATAGAAATTTAGAAATCTCCGATTTACCTTACTGAATTATTTCTATGAATAAAACCTTCGCCACTAAACTACTGTAGACAAGTTTTTGTAGGACGTTCAACATATTCTGCTAGATCCAAACTACAAGGGTCACAGGCATGGAAGTAAGGAAATGGACCGTAGAACCAATTGCTTTAAAATGTAATTTTTCCACGTAAAATAAGGGACCATACCAGTTGCGATAGATCAGTTCTGGGAAACTTGGACCCTCACTGGGGAAAGCACGCTTTGCACCTGCGCCAAAAGTCTGAACATTAGCTACTTACAACGCCTGATATATCCGGCAAGATCAAGCTCCTGCATGAATTAGTACCTTGTAAGACTATTTATCAATCGAAAAAAAATACTATCCATTAGTTGTATGTTAACTAGTGTACTGCATGGCAGCTTGTGCGTCTACGTAGAAATTTAATTGTATCTGGTCTGACCGCGCATTGTTATCCCGACTGATTTTGGCCTGCGCCTAGCGGCCGGGGGAAAGTACGCGGTTCTGATTTGAACTGGGATGAGTGCTGCATGCCTGGTGTGGAATCGTCACGTGCCCCACACCCTACTGGTGGCTTGCACGGTATTTCATAGATTTAGATGCAGTGTACCACAAGTTGTTGAATACTCATCCTCATCCACACATGCCATTGAGATGGCTCGCAGAGTACTTCGTAGATGTGGCAAATCACATACAGAATTTACGCAGATAAAGCCTGAAACATACCCTGTATATATATATATATTCTCTCTCTCCCCGAAGACGAGGCTGTGGAGGGGGAAATAAGGGTGAAGAGAAGGAATGGGGAAGGGGATCATCTCGTGTTCCACCCCCACTCAACGCGTAAGCGGAAGAAATGGGACGGACCACAACTGACCATCACCCGAACTGCCTCGCCCCCTCAAAGAGTCCCACATGGCTCTGGGAAGAGGGGACATATATACATCAAGGGTCGTCAATTCTTCATTTCGTTCCGTCAGCGCTGTCCAGTCCATGTGTGCGTACGTCCCCCGAGGACCAAATAATGCACAACGGAGAGTGAGTGAGAATGGTAGTTCCAAGTCTCAACTGACTCGGATTCCACCTCACGCTGGATATACTGGGAGGAGTCTTCAGCAGGAATCACAGAGATCAATAAGTGGGGCCCTGCCCGCCATTATGAGATCTGGCAAAATACTCTCAAAAGGGCTCAGACAAGCCAAGCTCCTTACAGAAGGACCCAAACCGGGACTAGCAAGAAGACTTCTATTGCTAAACAGAGGCCAACTACGCACGATAGTGGGTGTCCTAACTGGACTCTATCAGGTCATGAGGCACCTTCATCTCTTGAAGCTGGTAGACTCCGCCAGATGCAGATGGTGCGAAGAAGAGGACGAAACAACATCACACGTTCTCTGTGACTGTCCAGCCTTGATGAGGACCAGAATAAGGCATCTAGGATCTCCTTTTCCCGATCCGGCTGAAATCAGGGTTACTCCCATAGAGGATACGCTGGCCTTCAGTAAGGCCATTGGACTCCACGGGTAACCAAGATATGGTGGTTAGCACAAAGGACCAATAGGTCTAGGTGCCCCAGGTCCTCTTCGGAGGAACTCCACCAAAAACTAAATCTAATCTAATCTAATGCCGTGTAAACGCAAGTTAGTTGAGCCGTATTAACTTTCAATCTAACCCTAGTAATATAAACGGGGCATTTTTTAAATCTAATAAAAAAATACTCCCATCGATCTCACTTCCGAAACTCAAAAGTTGAAGAAAGTAAAAAAAAAAAATTCCCTGGAAGAAATTAACTCTCTGAAGGAGGAGTTCTCACCGTTGAGATGATGCAAGGCCTAGTCTTGTGTGGAGAGGGCAGTGAAATTTGACCCACACCATACTTCCGACCTCTTCCCACGATGAAATTTTCAAGCGGACGAAATTTTGGATTGGCCAACGGGAAGGAAAAACAAAACAGAGTCGAAAAACTCTGCCAGATGCAGATGGTGCAAAGAAGAGGACGAAACAACATCACACGTTCTCTGTGACTGTCCAGCCTTGATGAAGACCAGAATAAGGCATCTAGGATCTCCTTTTTCCGATCCGGCTGAAATTAGGGTTACTCCTATCGAGTAGTAGTAGAAATATTATTTAAGGGTGCGTCAACTACTGCGGTCATTTCGCACCACTCTCGTCCATTGGTAACACCAGGTTTGTGTAACTGAAGCGAAATAGCTTTAGTACTGTTGTGAGATAAAATTTACATAACTTTGTATAATACGTATATACATGTAAAAAAATTTATAATTTATTAAAAACGTTGATTTCTTTTAAAAATGCAATTACTCGGGTGAGGCAAGCGGGAGAGTCACCTAGGATGTGTCCTAAGGTACCGCTGACCTTGTGTTTTTCTCGAGAAGACCGGTATTTATCACACTCCGTCAGAATGTGTCGCACACTCAGAGGGGAGTCGCACTCATCACACCAAGGTTGTCTCTTCTCTTCTGTGAAGAGGTATGAGTGGGTCAGGGCAGTGTGCCCTATCCTCAGGCGTGTGACTGCGACTTCTTCCCTACGAGTATTCCTGACGGAAGAGGGCCACACTGATACTACCGGTTTCACAGTCCGGAGCTTGTTACTATTACTCCCATGCCACGATTCTTGCCATTTGCCTAGAATAGCGCGTCGAAACATAGCCTTTAGGTCCTCCGCAGTCACCATGTTCCATGTAATTTCTGGCATCTGTAATGCTTCCTTAGCAGCCTTGTCTGCGCGTTCATTTCCAGCTATTCCCATATGTCCAGGTACCCACATAAAGGAGATCTTAATTCCCTTGTTAGTGAGGGAGTGAAGAGCGCATTGTACATCCTGGACGTGAGGGTGGAGTGGGTAATAGGCTGAAATGGACTTCACAGCGCTTAGAGTGTCTGTACAGATAAGGAAAGTGCCAGAATTGCCTTTTATATTTCCTAAGGCCGTCTTAATTGCGAGTAATTCTGCATTGTATATGCTGCACCATGGATGGAGCCTCGCCTTTATGACTTTGTGCTGCGCAGAGGACACTGCACAAGCACATGCCGAGCCGGACTTCGATCCATCCGTATACACGGGGATAAAGTCCGGGTGGTTATCCAGGAATTCATAAAATAGGCTCTGGTACTCCTGGGACGTTAGAGAAGATTTCTGGTGCTTGTGCAGTTCAGTGTGGCACTCTGGTCGTGGTATGGACCATGGTGGGTATTTTGAATACCCAACAGGATACACCTCCGGCAGAGATATGTCAATACTGTCCATAAAATCTTTAAGTCGAATACTTAGCGGCCTGGTAGCCCTCGTCCTTCTGTTAAAAATATCTAAAAACCTAGGTTTAAAAACGATATTAAAACATGGGTGTTTTGTCATTGACAAAATTTTCGACGCATAGCTACATGTCAGCATTAATCTGCGAGTAGCCAACGGCGGCTCCCCTGCGTCCACATACAGGCTGTGGATAGGAGAGGTCCTAAAAGCGCCAGTGGCTAGCCGTATTCCTGCGTTGTGGACCGTTGTTAACGGTCGCAGGTAAGACTCTCGTCCAGAAGAGTAAACGAAACACCCGTAGTCTATTTTAGACCGAATCAGAGAACGGTATAATAAAATCGAGGTGGTGCGGTCTGCGCCCCATGTTGTGTTGCTTAAAATACGTAATATATTTAGACCGCGGCGACATTTCTGGGCCAGATTGCGAATATGTTCCTGCCATGTCAGTCTCCGGTCTAAAGTCATCCCCAGAAATCGAACGGATTCCACGAAAGGAAGGTTACTTCTTCCTAAGCGTAACGGCGGAGCTATATGGATACCCCTCAATCTGTGAAAGTGCACACACACAGTTTTCTCAATAGAGAAACGAAGCCCATTTCTCTTTGCCCAGTCATTGAGTTTTGTGACAGTTAGCTGAGTCTTTCTTGAAACGCTGGCTAATGTGGACGACCTGCAGAAGATTGCAAGGTCGTCTACGAATAGGGATCCCATTACCGGAGTTTTAATAGAGTCAGCTATGTCATTAATGGCAATTGCAAATAACGTGACCTTTAGAACAGAACCTTGGGGAACGCCGTTTTCCTGGTAGTAAAACTGTGAGAGGCTCTTACCTACTCTCACTCTAAAACCGCGGTAGACTCCGCCAGATGCAGATGGTGCGAAGAAGAGGACGAAACAACATCACACGTTCTCTGTGACTGTCCAGCCTTGATGAGGACCAGAATAAGGCATCTAGGATCTCCGTTTCCTGATCCGGCTGAAATCAGGGTTACTCCCATATAGGATATGCTGGCCTTCATCAAGGCCATTGGACTCTACGGGTAACCAAGAAATGGTGATTAGCACAAAGGACCAATAGGTCTAGGTGCCCCAGGTCCTCCTTGGAGGAATTCCACCAACAATTTATCTAATCTAATAGGAGGAGGGTAATACTACAGAAAAAGGTACTTGCAGACCAAGGTCCACATAGTATACAGATTGACTCGATCGGAGTTATTTCCGAATCACCCATTGAGGTAGATGGAGAGGGCGCTCGCTATGCTGGATAGTGCTAGAAGCTGAATCCAGTCCGCCAATTTCGTTAAACCTCATTTATGTATTGCGCTTAACGGCTAACGTTCTAATTTTACTATGTTTTCCATCGATAACTTACCAGAAAACACAGCATGCACTTACTTCTTTACCATGCATTCTCCTGACATATTTCGTTCACTTATTTTAATAAATAAATATTAATCCGCATTTCCGATGAAAACTACTGTAAAATCGAGTAGAATACTTGGAAATTAGCAGCCAATGTATGTCTCATGAGTAACTTGCCTTAAATTTCAAACAGACGGTTGATATTCTTGCTTTATATCCGGTAATTCGTTCATTCCGTCAGGATATCCACAGGAAAGTAAGTAGAGAGCAGAGTTAAACAATATATAGTCGGTATATCCGTTGTTAGGGTTCAGTTTGATGACGGCTCTCTAACTCCTCTGTAAACTTCATCATATCAATTTTTCCGTCTATTTTATCTTCAGAATAATCCTCTGTCACAACTGTTTGGACAGCTTCTAGTCTGTTCTGGCCAGCTTTTCCAATGGCCCTTGCTTTTGATCCATAGGAGGCCGCGCTACATACGGATGTTTTCACATACTGTTTTCTGGTTTGTAGTCCAATCTTCTTTTTAGCAAAACTGTTGCCTTTAAACCATTAGCAATTTGTTAGCCTGGACTAATCTTCGCTAGATGTATTTTGTACTTCTTCCATCCTACATAATGGTACTTCCAAAATTGGCGAAGGAATCCACTTGCTCTAATCTCTCTCCTCTCTGTGTGACTTCTGCATTCAGCTTTTCTCTTCCGCATACTAGGATTTAAGTTTTCGTTTTACTTATTTTCTTGTTGTATTCTTGAAGACCTTGGTCCAGTGCGTTTAGCGACCCCTGACGATCATCGCGAATTCCTACTACGACTGTGATGTCGTCAGCGAAGGGGAGCATGTTGTTCATTTCTTCCCCGTTAATATTAATTCCGTTCAGTCCAATCTCTTCTGCTTCTCTTATTTCCCCTCCATGTACTTGTTGAACAGTACTGGTGAGAGGTCGCATCCTTTCCTGACTCCTTCGTTAATTTTATCTTCAATTTGCCTTCCGTCTCTCATTTGTAAAGGGACGACATATTAATCACAATGGACGAGAGAAATTCAAATCTTGGCATAAAAATGTTCAACTGTTAATTGGAACAGCTTGATTAAAAACAAATTTACGATTGAATCACCATGCAGGGATCCTTCACCATAGAATTCGGCCATCCCTCGAGAGTGAATGATTCATAACATTTGGAAACTGAATACAAATAAAATATGGGATTCTGACCGCAATTCTATGTTTTTGGCGAAAAACTGGCGTTATTGATACCAAAACGCGGTAGTTCCATGCAAATGGTGTTGCGGTCACCTCTTTTGGCTGGACAAATGTCTAAATTAAAAACAATTTCGAGGAATAATCTACATATTTTGTACCTTTTTTATTTTCAACACGTAACCCATTTCATAGGTGGAAGCAGGTTTTTTAAAACTGAATGAAAAAAAAATTACTTCAGTATTTGTCTTGTCTCACATAGTCAAGCCAGAGCTACCTATTGATTGCGACCGGTTTCACCTTGACAATGCATCTCCCGCTTTTAATTCGAGACCGGTGACAGTCTCACGTAACAGTGTGGAAGAGTACTCAGTGTTTTTAAAAACTGAATGAATAAATATGTGCACTTTGGTATTTGTCTTGACTCACATAGTCAAGCCAGAGCCACCTATTGACTGCGACCGGTTTCACCTTGACAATGCATCTCCTGCTTTTAATTTGAGACCGATGACAGTCTCAATTAACAGTGTGGAAGAGTACTGAGTGTTTTTAAAAACTTGATGAATAAAAATGTGCACTTTGGTATTTGTCTTGACTCACATAGTCAAGCCAGAGCCACCTATTGACTGCGACCGGTTTCACCTTGATAATTCATCACCTGGCTTGTCATTTGAGACCGGTGGCAGTCTCGAGTAAAAGTGTGGATGAGTACCGAGTGTTATTATTCAATATGGATACCTTAGCAGAGCTAGAATTGACATAGTCGTGCGAGGGACGTGGTCTCGACGAATGTGAGTGAAAAATGAAAGAGAGAAAAATAAACGATTGGAAACGAGCCCCAGAGGAGGAATAGCCTTGTCCCCTTGGGATGCCCGCGTCACTCCCCAACACCTGCACGCTCTCAACTTCCTGGAGTTGTTTCTCATTCCGGGACGTTCTCTCAGTTCGGAGAGGGAGGGCGCGGCGACGTCCTTTGGTCCCTTAAAATGAATCGTTTCCGTCGCAACGAGCGACCAATATCGCCGACGAGGAGCCATTATAAAAAGGGAGGGCCGAAAATGGTGCGCATCCCGTCGTGCGAAACTACATTCCGTCGATGGCGGCGCTCGCGTGCGCCTCATGTGGCGGCCCCAGACTGCCGGACAGGGAGTTGAATTTAATGCCTTCCCATATCTCGCCGCTAATGGCTGGACGGGTGAAAAATTGAAACCGTGGCTCTTTTGGTCGCGTTCAGTATAGCTTCACATTCTTCGCGGGCTCAGACAGGACACTACGAGAGAGGCAATCTCAATGCAAATGATTGTCGAGCGAACGCTATCTGGACATGTAAACGGATGCGGTGATATACTCAAGTTTCAAATGAAGCCATGGGATTTTGATATTTAAAAGACGGTTTTATTCACCCTGAAATATGAATATTTTCTAAAAAAATTAAAGCACATTCAATCAGACTAACCCTCACTGGCATCAAGTAGGTACTTTCCATCTCGTCACTATTACGAAACGACGAAATTATAAAAATCATTTCCTTGGTTGACCTAATGGTTGCCTTGCGCAAGTCATGACCCCCATGACGTATCCACACTTTGGGTGGAGTATACATAAAGTCTTCAGCTTAAGTCGAATACCTTGGAATTACGTTAACTTCAGACATACCGAGGGGAGCTCACAACCAAAATATATGCAGCACAACATCAAAGAAACTAGGATTACTCAATAGTTCATGGGAAGGTCCTCGGATGAAAAAGTCATAGAAAGGTGCTACTTCGCTTTAAAGAGGCCACACCTCGAACATGGAAGGAAAGGAAAGCTGTGCACTTTGTTAAAAACTGCTACGAGCGAACATATAGTAACTTTCACAGGGATTAAGTTGGGACCTCCTACAGACTCGGAGGCTACACGCTGCGCTTAGCTTGCTTGAGAAATTCAGAACTGGTGCGTTTCAGAGCGGGATTTAGGAGAGGAAAGTCAACAATAGAACAAATTTTCACAGTAAAAGGAACCCTGCTTAAAGCCTGGAAAAAATGACACTGAAGAATATAATGTATTCATAGATTTCAAACAGGCATATGGCTCGCTCAATAGAAGAAAACTCAACCTAACACTGCTCGAACTAAAAATCCCACATAAATTAAAAAGATTAATCAAAACGACAATGGAGGACACAGTAGCAGTAGTACGTATCCAAAACCCACTGACAGATGTATTCAAAATCTCGAAGAATCTGAGGCAAGGAGATGGACTGGCACCTACCTTATTAAATACAGCTCTGGAGTAAGTAATAAGGCAGATGGAGTCGGGAAGAGAAAACTTGTTAACCAAAAAAATAACACAACTATCTGCCTACGCAGACGACATTATCATAGACAATAGATTATACGCAGACGATATGAGCCGAAGAGCAGTAGCGGCACAGCAAACCTACCTACAAATAAAAAAACATGCGAGAAGTATTGGCCTTGAGACCAACCCATCAAAAACAAAAATACTACTACAGAAATGAGGGAACAGGGGCTCACAGATAGTGTTACAAGACCCCATTCAGTCAGTGGACGGATTTATATACCTAGGGGTGGAATTAAATGCAGATGGTACAGAAAAGGGAGAAGTCCGGAGAAGAATAATACTAGCCAATAAAGCCTACTTTGCAATGTCACATGAACTTAGATCAAAAAGTACCCATCGCAATTGCTAGCTAAAAATATACGAGACAATTATAAGGCCCGTTGCAACAAATGGATGTGAAGCATGGAGCGTGACAGAGAAGGTGAAAACCATAATCGATCGATTTGAAAGGAAAGTACTTAGAAAATTTTTAGAACCTTTTTGGAAAACAGTATCCGGAGAATCAGATTCAACAATGAATTGTATGATCTTTTTAGAGAACCCCCTCTGTCAAAATTCATCCGACTACAGCGACAGCAGTGGGCCGGGCATGTGGCTAGAATGGACGACAAAAGGCTACCAAAGAGAATGTTAGATAGCTGAGTGTAAAAGACCATTAGAAAGACCACGTAAGCGCTGGGAAGATGAAGTACAGGCTAACACACGGGATCTCCTCAGACTACGACTCAGGAGGAGAGCAGCAACAGACAGGGAAGCAAGTGGGCAGAAGTTAAAGGAGGCCAGGGCCCAACCTTGGGCTGTAGTACTATAGGAGAGAGAGAGAGTTTCAGAGCGACATAGGGAATATTATCATGATGCCTCATTACATCTCTAGGTCTGACAGAAACGATAAAATAAGAGAGGTACATGGCCGAATAGATATGAACAAAAACTCGTTCCTTCCGCGCACAATAAGCGACCACAATAAAAACTGAGCTCCTTAAAATACAAGTCAGCATTTCTCCTCCAAAAACATTATCCCTAACATCTTTAAATGGCTGGTGTTCCAACACCCCCTGTCACATGCCCATGCTCGCAAATCTGTATTTTCATTTCTAGGCTGTATTGCTAGACTTATCGCAATGCAGCCTTGAAGATGGAGATTTTAACTTGTGCTGGCATGGAGATTGCACAGAGTACAGCAATAATACGCCAATTTGAATGAGAGAGCATGCCTTTGTGTAAAAACTGTTAATAGGAAGCGAAAAGTCCCAAAAATAGAATTACAATAAAATACAGGAATCCTACCGACTATTTTTTTAGAGTTATTAGGGAAATTAGTACCGTAATTTAAGTCATAATGCGGTAGTTTCATGTAAATGGCGCTACAGTCGGCTCATGTGGCTGGACAATGTCTTTATTGAAATTATATTCGTGGAAATATATGCATACTTTGCTATTTAATTTGTTGTTACAATGGGTGACCCATTTTATCATCGAAATGTGGATTTTTTTCAACAAAATTATTATATATTTGTCACTTAGTATTTGTCTCAAGTTACATAGTAAAGGCAAAGCCACATTAAGGTGGGTTTAACACTAAGTTGCTCTATTTTATTTATTCAGTTGAAAAAATCCTGCTACCACTACTGAAGAGGGATAACCATAGAAAACCAAAATTAAGGTGCAAAATATGCGGATTTCTCAATGATTTTTTTCAATGACCATATTTTTCCAGCCCGTGGATTCGACTGCAGAGCCACTTGCATGGGTCTAGCGCATTCTGACCTCAATAATGACAATATTTCGCTGATAACTTTAAAAAATAGTTGGTACGATGTTATATTTTATTTTTATTCAATTTTCCCAGACATTTAGCTTCGTACAAACAGTTTCTATAAAAGACTTATACATGCTTTGTCGTCCAAATTGACGATTTTCTGCCGTAATCTGACCAATCTTCATCAGAGCCTGTGTAAAAATGTTCACTTTCAATGCTGAATCACTGTACTTCTACATCTACATACTACCCTGCGAGCCGCCGCATGGGAGTGTGGCAAGGGGCGTTCGAACACCAGCCGTCTAAAGATGTAATGAATAAGGAATTTGGAGGTGAAAAGGTGTCGTGTATAATGGAAGTGTATTTAGTGGAGCTCAGCTTTTATTGTGATCGCCTGTCGTACGTGGAAAGAACGAGTTTATGTACCTATCTGTTCGGCAAAGTATATCTCTTATTTTATCGCTTTTGACAGACATAGAGATGTAGTGAGGCGTGCTCCCGTCATGATAATATTTTCTGTGTAGCTCTGAAACAGGAAAATTACCCTGGGAATTATCCTATTTCATTTTCATCTTAGCTTATAATACGCATTTCCAAGATGTTATATTAAACTTTCCAGAAAATCTGGAATATGTGACTCTGCGGCCATAACGATTAGAAGGGAGAAACAGGGATGCTGTGGAGACATGTTAGGAGTAGCAGAAGAGGATAAGCTTAGGGCGGGGATGGAGGGGGGGGGATGGTCTGAATCGGACTTGAGGGTTTGGGGGAATGGAGGAGGGGGGATACAGTCACCACGGAGAGGGAATAAATGCCTCCAAAAAAATAAGGGAGCTGTTTATTTTTTTTTCTAAGTAGCCATGGGGGCGGCATCGTGTGCGAGAGGCTTCCAAGAGAGCGAGCATTTTAACCAACCCGGGGAACGCCCCCTTTCCCGCCCCCTGGCCATCCGGACCTCCCCTTCCTGCTTCCCCCCCCCCCGTGCCTACTCCTTCCCTGCCCGCTAGTTTGCCGCTGCCCCCTTTTTGCATTCTTCATGACACAACATTGCGTTTTTTCCGCCTCGTTCCCGGGGCTTCAAGAGCAGGAGATGGGAGGAGGGGGGGGACTGTGTGTCCGTGCCCTTAGGCCGACACAAGAGAGTGGAACGAGGAGGAATGGACCTTTTTGCCCGAGTCCTGAATTTTTTCGCTGCGCCGCCGAAAAACGAAGAATTTTATGTTTTCAGGATGGCGTCGCTAGATTCGGTTTATTCGCTCACTTGAAATTATGAGTCTTGAAAATGTTCCTTGCTATAGAAAAAAATAGGTTTGTGTGTTTTTTAACGACGACTATGCTAGATATAGAAGTTATTGATGTTGGTTGCCATGAGGCAGATGTTTGTTTAATGAAGTTATTGGTGTTGGTTGTCATGTGGCAGATGTTTGTTTTATGGTCACTCAGTAAACAGACTAGTTGGTGATACGGCTTTTGTACTGTTGATGAAGGGTTAAAAGAAATTAACAAGACATCAATTGATAAGTTTATGCTTAAATCAGCAAAACTAAACAGACTATCGTCTTTGAGGCTATCATTTTAACGCCACACTACATTTATAGGTCTGGCAGAAGTGTCAAATAAAGAGAGATACAGTGCCGAACAGATAGGTACAAAAATTCTTTCTTTCCCCGGACAATTAGTGACTATTAGGAAAACTGAGCTCCACTCAAAACACTCCAATTATGCACTTAAAAATTTCACCTTCCAAAACCTTATCCATTACACGGCTGGTGTCCTAATACTCCCTGCCACATGCCCATTCGGCGGCTCGCAGGGTAGTGTGTGGATGTAGATTTATTTTCGTGAAGCACGTTTCACACAGGCACGAAACAGCGCAACTTTAAACTGCGAGTTTTTCCCAATTAGGCGTCCAATATTTATTGAATAAGAACGGGGTTCATTTTGACATCCAGCGTCAATGCATCCTCGCCTGCTTTCATGCAATTAAGTGCTTTGCACAACGCAATGTTGGATTGGAATGGATATTTGGGGAGGCGACCGACGGCTAAGGTCATTTGCGCCATAGGGGATAGGTAAGGAAGGAAGGGTGGATAGAAACCCAGCGTCGGCATTAGCATCCTCTTAACGAAAGGCGCCAAGGGGACCACGGCTTAAAGTCTCAACCGACAGACGGAGTACTATACTTGAAGTGCCCTCCACAAGACACTCAAGTAGGGATCGGGTTCCTCTGAAAAATATCCGCCACTGCAGGGATTTGATTCTGGCCGCCCGTGTGGTAGACGAGTACTCTAACCATCACACCAACCTGATGCCCCACGCCGCAATGTTAAATGCACGTTTGTACATACATTAGATTGTGCAATTACGTGCCCAATGTAAAACGGGCTTTTACCACTCATACATTTATGTTTCCTTACGTTGGCGTAACGAACAATATTGCTTTCGAGACAGTGTTCCTTATCAACGGATTTAATTTGTTATTCAACCACGTCAGAAAGTTTTCTTTCAATTTCATTACGAACAACATAGAGCATTCTTTCGTTTCTCAGGAAAAAAATCTCATTTAATGGTAGAGTCCAAAGAATCAATTATTTCGTTTCAAAAGTTCCGTCGCTTTGTTTTGTTATATCAGAGTAGCTAATCATTAAAATTTTACAACTTTTTATGAGGCTATTCTGAACGTTTATGCCCAATTTTTAGGAAAGGAAGAAGGGAAAAATAATAAGTTACTACTCCACTAACACAAGGTAAACTTGTTAAGTGAGTCTTGCGCAGTCCGCCATGTTTCTGAAGCAATCCTCCCTTGGAATTATAGTTCCTGCCGTCTCTGCAGACAAATGGGTTGCACGCGACGAAGGTTGTTCCAAACTTGAGAAAAAATATCAAGACTCGCTCTGAACTATATTACTTTCAAAATTGTAAAAGAAAACAATTTAATTTCTCAAACAGCGTAAACGACATACTTTTTCTCACTGCGCAACGGACATCGAATTGACCGGCCATTGAGTAAACCACAACACCATTCTCCCTTCATTAAAATGAAATCACTAGGTCTCTGAATAAATTGCATATTTAGTTTCGAACTTCTGCAATACCGTTGCTTAGGTCTGCTTTATACGACGCTCGATCTAACTCGAGACCTAATATGCAGGATGGTGCGGGGGATTAAGTACGGAATTATTTACAAATTTTGAATCAAGGCAGTAAGCAACTATCGGGACATATGTGCGAATTTCCACAGAGAAAAAAATCATCCGCCTTGACCGGGATTCGAACCCGGATCCCTCGATATCCGGCCGAGTGCTTTAGCCAGTTAAGCTACCGAGACCTTTGTGACCTATACGGGACCAGATGTTCTCGACTGCCGGATATACAATGTAACAATCAGTCGCTACTGAGCGCTTAGCGCCACTGCCCAAGAGGAAAGATCGTACTTTGAACACAGAGAGGCATTCACTCTAATTTGACTAATTTTACGCTCTCCGGAATTAGCCAAGGAGTTCCACTTTTACGGAGTCACCCGCAATGCACAAATGTGCGAATTTCCACTTAATGTAATTAAGTGTATATTCGCGCATTAATTAAATCATCCGCCTTGACCGGGATTTGAACCCGGATCCCTCGATTTCCGGCCGAGTGTTTTAGTCAGTTAAGCTACCGAGGCGTCCTCTTCCCCTGTGGATTTTTGTGACCTTTACAGGACCAGATGTTCTCGACTGCCGGACATACAATGTAACAATCAGTCGCTACTGAGCGCTTAGCGCCACTGCCCACGAGGAAAGATCGAACTTTGAACACAGAGAGGCGTTAACTCTTATTTGACAAATTTCAAGCTATCCGGGACTAGCCACGGAGTTCCACTTTTACGGAGTCACCCGAAATGCACAAATGTGCGAAATTTGCGTACGTATTATTAAATTACATTAAGTGGTCTGCGGCGCTCTGACGTTACCAAAGAACCAAGAAGTCTCAATGCGAGTGAAGGCGAAATGATACGGCCTAAGTCACCAGTTTTGTGGTCAAAATACCTCTTCATCTTAATAGTGTACCAATTTAGTTTCAATGATATTCAGTTTTATATTTTTTACTCGTAATATTTGGATTTTTATCCTTTATAAGTCTATCATATTCGAAACTCGCTCCGAACCCAGGATGATATTCCTGAATGTGTCATACCGTAACTTAACATGAGCGAGGCGGCAGTATTTTCGTTGTTTTCGTAATGAGTTTCCATTACATGATTTTTATAAATTCAACATCAAACGTTCAATGGTATCAGGCTCAACTATGTGGAAGTTGATATTCACAAATGAAAAAACGACTATGAGTATCCCTCTCTCCAAGAACACATTCAACAAAGAATTAGAAACAATAAAATCAATAGCCATGTCAAACGGTTACAACATAAACATAATAGACAAAATGCTCCAAAAAAAACGTTCTTTCAAAGCACAGCAATTGCTCTTCACTCCAGTAATAATGGAAAAGGAAAAGATTCGATGGTGTAAATTGCCATATTATGGCATGATCTCTGAAAAAATAGGAAACCTCTTTCCAAAACAACAGTATAGAGTGACATTTTATAACGGTGAAAACCTCAAAAAATTCCTGGGTAACACAAAAGACCAAGTGCAACCTTTTGAAAGAAGTGGCATTTACAAATTAAAGTGCAACGACTGTGGTGCTGCATATGTTGGGCAGACAGGGCGTACATTCGAGAGAAGAATCGAGGAACATAAGAGATGTTACCGGAACTGCAATCTGTCGCAGTCCCATTTCGCCAAACATCTCTGGGAAGAGAACCACGAGAGCGACTTCAAACCGGAGATACTACACTTTGAGATAAAAGGGAGGAAGATGGACAAAAAGGAGGAGCTAGAAATAAGGAGGAACATGAGTAAATGTAAATTACTAAACGACATCCTTTTTGAAAGAATTTCCCCCCTCCTACAAGTCTCTCTAAACCTCACCGAAAGACGAACACCCAGATCCCTCCCGCCCAACTCCACACCCGCTGATAACCCACCTCCACCTTAACGACCCTTTCCAGGTTAACCCACCCCTCCCTCTACCTTCCATCCCCCGCCCCCACCTTTCTCACCAACACGGTCCTCCTAAGGGTTTTCCCTAATTCTCACCATAACCGCCACCCCTCACCTCTCTCCGGGTTTCCCCTTCCCCCCCCCTCCTAACACCCATTCTTCCACCCCTCTCCAACCTCCCCCAAGACCCTTCCAGGTATATATTTGCTTGAATTTTAAAATTTTTTGTACTTGAAAATGACCTCTATGTGTCGAAACATGTTGTACCAAAGAAATAAATCAGTGGAAGAAAACGAAGTCGTTTTTTCATTTGTGTTCAACATCAAAGGCAATGAACGACTTTCATGGTATATTCGCCCACGTATTAGATTACACAGAGTAGTTGGCGGCTTTGCGGAGAGAATCCGCCTCAACCTGCAGCCAAGGCGCTTCAATGAAGATAAGTGCTCCTTTGGACAGAGATGAACTGAAAACCAAGTGCTCTCGTTTAAAATTGCTCGACTTCTGACTGTGAAGAGATGCGTTCATCTCCCGGCTGTTCTGAGGATTCCTCGCTACCTATACTTTGACAGTATGAAAAGCAGAAATACAAACGAGCTCCTTAGAACAAGTACTCCATCAAGAATGCCATTGTGTGATTTGCGAGCACCAAGAGAAAGACGGAGTCATTTAAAGCGGCTCTAGCCTCAGGGTCAGCCATTCTAGACACTCTGAAAACTTTATATAGTATCTTTGTTGTGTGTTTCATGAACTGAGACGTTGCGAATGGGGTTTCCAGTCTTTGTTTACTATAATTCAGCCTTGAAAGGCGAGGTTTTAACATGGACACTAATGAAGATCCCTCATACGAAAACGGAGCAACGTCAGTTTGAGCTGGAAAGCATACATTTAAGCTTTTAATTTAAAAGGTTTACAAGAAGCAAAGAGTCTTGGGAAAAAACTGAGTAAAAAATATAGGAATCTAACCACCTACTGCCGAAACTGAAGTCAAAATGCAGTAATCCCATACAAATGGCGCAGCAGTCGGCTCCTATGGCTTGACAGATGTGCGCATTAAAAATATATTCGTAAACTGATGAACAGATTTTGAGTAATTATTTGGGTTTTCAATCCGTATCCCTTTCATCGGCAAAAGCAGGATTTTTTGAAACCAAATACTGTGTAATTTAGAATTTGTTTTGACTCACATAGTCAGGCCAGAGACAATATAATAATTCCTAGAGACCTCTACATTGACAATCTGGCTTGATGTGGCGGAAAGATAGGATTTTTATTAAACTCCACTTTCTCCGGCGAGATGTTGTAGAACAGCATATTAAGTCTTACCTGATGATGACTGCTAGACAGTTGAAACACGTGTTGTAAGAGTTTGAAATAAATTTGGTAGACAGTACATTATCGTTTGAGTATCAATAGGATTTTTATTATTTGTGCCTCATGATGATGCAGTACGTCGAAACCTAGGTCGAATAAAAATTTACCTAAGTGGATATTTTTCTTTTACTCTCATTCTTTATGAAGAATTCCAGCCACCTCATCAAGCCTGATACTTCTCTTTTTGACAATCTGGATACAAGATTTATAAACAAGGTCCTTGTAAACAATTACTCCATCAAATAGAAATCGTCTGAAACCTATATTTTGCCATTATTTTGGTTTTTAATTTGTACTCCATTTCATTTGCGAAAGCAGGATTGTTTCCACCAAATAATGTTCTCTTTAATATTTGTTTTGACAGATGTAGTCAGACCAAAGGCACCTGAAGTATTTCTCGCAACCGCTACTTTGGACGATCTGGAGGCCAGATGTATAAATGAAATACTTAGAAACATTTACTCCATCAACTAGGTATCGTGTGACACACGGATTCGAAGAGAGAAAGATGGAACACCTAACAATTTCCATATTCCATTCGCGCCATCCTGTTTCCATGTGCGCCTCTCCCAGCCGTAATATCGGCGCGCATTTGTTTTCGTAGAAATGCGTGCGGTGGCACCATGCTGTCTCGCGCGGCAACTAGGTCACTCGACTGACTCTGTAAGAGGCAAGGGGGGGCGAGGGAGTGTCCACGTGGGGGGGATGGGGCAGGAACGGATCGGGACGTAGGGCCGGTAGGGGCGGAGTGTTTTGTGATGCCCCTGCGTCTCCCCTACAAACCCCCCCATTCCGAACCTAAAGAGGGCGATACGGACAGGAGGAGGAAGAGTTGAGAAAATGGCCGAACGCGTGAGGGATGGGAAGCGTTTTTCAACCGGAGGAGGGGGTTGCTGTCGTGTGCGAAGGTGGCGGCATCTGGCAAGGGGGTTAGCGAAGCGGGGAGATGAACAGTGTTGCCAAACTAGCGACATTACACTAGTCTGTAAAGGGAAAATGCAATTTTTCGCATAGTTACAAACCTAACTGATATAAGACATTAACTCCCGCTTTACTAGATGGTAATCGTTAATGTTTTTCATTATGAAATAGGTAATTTAATCTGATTCGACACTTTATTACTCTAACCGGTACAAGGTGAGATAAATTAAGAAAGAAATCAGCTTAAATTACCATTTTCGTTATGAATAAACCTAATGCATTACAGTAATGAAGTGTCTTACTAGACTCGAATTTTAAGAATTCTTGAAAAATGTTTAAGATTCAATAGGATCTGAAGTTACCAGGAAATTGAGTGGAATTTATGCACAATGCAGAAATAAAATGCGCCCAACGGTCCACAAAAAAATTAATTTTAATTTAAAGTCTTTACTTTAAAGTATTTGCGGTGGAAAAGTGCACTTTTTATTTCTGTTTCATTTTAAGATTCTGAAAAAGCCCAAGTTTTAATATTCGACTCAATGAATTAAAAAATTTAAAAATTTGTAAAAAGAGAGGGATTCCCACTCCTCGCACAGTGACCAGTGCGGACATATATCGAGGACGCTTAGTTGCGTCACAGTAATAAGGCTTCACTTGATTTATAAATGTGGTTTTTAAAAATCAGTATCACGTTAAAAGTCACGATCTTGTTGTATAATCGAGCTTAAACAGAAAAAAAGAAGTTTAACTCCCCTATTTGGCCGCAAATATACTTTTTTCCCTAAAATGTCATCGAATGATTTGTCACCTGTCACTAAAATTGTATCTTTTGCCACCAAAGACTCATGAAAGCTGCTCGATATAGCTAAAGAGTAACTACAATGACAGCATTACAGACAGGCAAGGCGAATATGCTGGGTAACCGGACAGAGTGTCCCAACGGCCTGACGTTACCAAAGAACCTTCTTTGAAGTCCGATAGTGAGTCATGTCGAAATGGAACGGCTTATAGCCTACAGTTTCGAGGTCAAATTACCCATTTTTCTGAAAAGTCCAATACTGTTGTCTCAAGCATCTACAATTTAATGTTGTTCCTCTTAATAATTGAGTTTATCTGACGGAAGTCTATCAAATATGCAAGTCTCCGAGATCGAAATTGACGTAAAAAATACTTATACGTTAAATATGGAGACAGGAAGGTTACTTGCACAGCACAGCAACCTCTGTTTTTACATGAACTACAGACTAATCTTATCGAGTTAGGGTCAATTATATTACATAAAACTTTGCACTTCAGAACTGGGGTGTGTCCTCAACGCAGGCGAATATGGCAATTATTGACTTAAATAAAATAATAAAATATACAACTAATTGAATACCACTGAGCGCTCAAACTAGTGACTTCAGTCATTTTTCAACACGCAGAATAGACTTCGACTGAATCCGATTACCAGATGGCAACACTGTAGACCGCACTGGGGTGGGTCGGTAGAGAATGGGGGGGACGTCATGGGGGCGAAGCCACCGCCCCCATGACGGAGGTGGAGGGGTACGTAATTAAGTGCGTGGGGGTGGGGGAGAAAAGATGAATCCGTTTTCAGCATTCTGCGCATGCGCGAACCCGGAGATCATGTTGCGCCCTTCCCCATCATCCCTCGAGGCAGCATCTCCCGGCCATCAAAACCGCCCCACTCTCCTCCGGCCGCGTCTAAAGCACCTATTAAATTCTCGACGCCCCGGCACAGCAGGTGCGGTAGTTAAAAAAAATAAATGAACCAAAAAGAAAACAGGAATAACATACAAGCATGACATCGTAAAGGAAAATATCGATTACTGACATCGATGTCGGAATCGATAGCTGAAAAGCTGATTACGGAGCGAGGCGGAACGACCGGTCGTTATCTAGCATCGATACAATCCTAAGATTGATTGACGATGTGGCTTCCGGGCGTTACTAGCAGGAAGCCAATCATGATTGAGTGATATACATTTTGAAACTATGTATCTGCATAAAATTAAATACATACTTTATAAAAATATGTTATTCACTTATAATATTCGCCTGATGGTGACGCTGTGCTTTGAAACCTTGACGTATTTGTCTTTCCTACGTGGATTTTCAATACGTTATTTTTTCCAATAATATTGATGGACGTCCAATCAACTGTTCCCTGATATCTCCTGATAATTATGCCTTCACCCCCACGTGCCAAGCTATTTCTGTTTCCAGTAGGTACCGTTATATCCGATTGAACGTGTTTATCTTCTTCCGTATTACTCCTCTTGTTTTCCATCTATCTACATACGTAAACTATCGAGCGTTTAGCGGAAATCTAAGAAACAGCTGAATGACGCCAGTTTTTCAAAATGGCGATTTTCACTGTCATGAGACTTTCGTAATCACATATCTCAGGGAAGAATCAACGTTAAAAGACATTCAGTGGCTTGTTACAAATCGGAAAGTTTTGATAAAACCAAATTTGAATAACAAATAGCAATGAAACTATTACTTGTACCAAAATATTAATAATAAACATTAGGGATGGTTGGATCAGTGCTGCGGATCCAATGACCTGCAGGTCTTTACATTGGATGAGATACTGATATCGGATCCAAATACTACACTAAATCAGATATGCATGAGAGAGTTTTAAGCGACTGAAGTGCCGGCTGTCGTCGGCTATCGGTGGCTTTCTGCCAAACAAATGAAATGCTGTTGATGTACTACGTTCGACAACCGACTTTTGCTGAATGTAAATAGAAATCACCCCTTATTATCCATCTTATTATTTCCAAGAATTAAATCTCAAGATGCCGTATAATAACAGTCATTGCAGAAACGCTGACTTAATGCCGACCAACATCAATATACATGCTATATTCGTGTATGATTCCGCTTTTACGATATCGCAGGAGGTTCAAACAAGATATCGAACACTTTTTCGAAACCAAAGAGGGTTGATGCGCCAACTTCATGCAGTCTGACTAGGATACGAAGCTATCATTGTTTCCTATATTTATTAAACATTTTAAAGCTTGAAATTTTAAAAAGGTTTACGTTTTTTCGAGATCTTTATTTTTACTCGTCTAACCTTGTTTTGTAATGCATATAACATAAATTTTGGGAGAATATCCATCCATTAGTGAGAGAAAAACCTTTGGTAGTACATAAACGTCAGTGCCGCCCTGTTTTTAAGACACACACTAATGAAGTGTGGAAAGAAGGAATAATAGTGCGTATCACTTCGGCAGGGTATTTCTCTCACTATGTCGCCCCGATCACACCCAGATTGTATGAGTGATGGTAAAATGCAGGCTCCAACAATAAGGTATGGCCAAACTTTCAGGACACATTCCTTAAACGTTAATGAGAGAAATATGAGACATGGATTTGGGTACGGGAACACTTTATTTTCATGTAAGGATTCATTTTCTACAACTCTTCATTTAATATTAATGAGGGCACAGGAGCCGAGCATACCGCATGAAACTTCTTTACATGAAATGAACAAAATGCTCTCCTTCAGCATCAACATACCGTCTCAATGAACTCGCGCTGCGCACCTGTGATCCTACGTTAAACTCGACGAGATTAGGCGTCACTTCACAGAAGAACACCTAATATTAAACTTTAGATAACCTCTCCCACCGCACAGGTCCTTAATGTTTGTTCCTCTTCCTTCCCTACCGTGTTATTCCCTTATTATAAAAGTTACTTTCTCTCCACACCTCCAAACATCATGTAAATATCACAACAATTAATACATAATACACAAACCATTGTAGCAAATGGAGAGGGCGCTGGCTATGCTAGAAGCTTAGGCCACTCCGCCATCTTTGTTGACCCTCATTTTCCTAGAACACTTGCGGGCTAATGCACTAATTTTGCAATTTTACAATGTTTTCCATCGATAACTTACTAGAAATCAGCGTGCACTTACTTATTTAATGTGGATTTTCCTCACGTAATTTTAATATTCATTTCAATTAAAAATAATTTCTATTCCCCGTAAAAACTAATATAAAATTCATTAGAATCCATAGCGCTAAACAGTCTATGTATGTCTCAACAATCACTTTTCTTGAATTGCAAACAGATGGTGGATATTCTTGCCTTACATATTATAATTTATCCATTTTGACGTGCTATCGTTGAGAAAGTAGAGAATGAGCAGGTTTGAACAATATGGTTCTTATTTCATTTGTCAAGCTTCGATTTGATGATGTAGTGGCTTCTCCATATATCTCAGTGATTTAAATAATTGTACCTGTCGATGCAGCAAAGCTGTGAAACAAGTCGTACAAATATAACAATTGTAGGAAAGTACAAAGTATTTTTTGCAACATGAATACTAATGTAGGTGTAGAACTACTTATGGCATTGTAGCCTTCCAAAATACGGCCGCGAAGACTTACTGAATCCTGTACCAGGGTTCCATACACTAGAGCTTTCAAATGCATCAACAAATAAATGTCTAGAGGGTTTAGGTCAGGAAAGCGTGGAGGCTAGGGGATCGGTCCACCTCTCCTTATCCATTGGTCACCGAGTCTGTCATTTGAAAATGACTTATAACAGTGGGAATAAAGTAAGATCTGAGGCTTTCTCGGCGTAAGATGTTAAGAAGCTATATCCGGGAAGTCCACTGGGTGAAAGACTCCATGGTTGCCGACGTTTCGACGGCGAATCGTCCATCATCTTCAGGGTATAATATCAGACAAGGCAGTCTACAATTTCTAGGTCCTAAATTCTTATTATACCCTGACATACGTTTTAAACAGATTTAAACTCACCCATAACATACTCAGCTCCACTACCCACTGTTATCAGCATCTCTCTTCCATCATTTGATATTATCCCTTCTTCAATGACAACACATATCCGTCGTATGCAAATCTTAAGCTCTCAAGCTTCCGTTGCTTAGGTTGTCCGGCCAATCCGGGGTCCCAAACCACCCTGTCAGAATGCCCAGCGATAATTACAGTTTAGGGCATGCAGATGTAGCTCCATCCATAAAAAAAGAATACCTTTCCTCCTTGCAGGACATTCCGACCGCGTTAGCGCGCGCAATGGTAACACTCGCAAAAGATAAAACAGGAAAAAATGTTAGGCGTTCAGGAGAGACAAAACGAACGAGACGTAACTAATCCCAACGCGCGCGTCAAAAAGCGCGGATGGCTGGACGTCAAAGAAATGGCGGCGGTGACTCCGTGACGTTTATCCTCCGGAAAAACACCCCCACCCATCCACGTGACGGCCGCGAAGAGAGAGACTCCACCTCGCAACGCCGCAACGCGGCGCTGCGCTTTCAAAAGGCGCCCGAGTTCCGACGGGCCCAATTTTACTACTTCCACCGCGTGATCTCGTTCAACTTTGATCGTTTATTTTTTTTCGATCGTGACGATACACCAGGATACCTTGCAGCTATTTTAAGAATTGCTCCGGTTGATTGCGGCAAATAGAGGAAGATTATCGGAGCCCGCACAAAGCAATCGCAACGGTCAAGCTCTCACTAAAGTTCCCGGCGCAGTGAAATAGGAAGTTTTCGGGACTGGGGTTACGAAGCTTTCAAAAGATGGGGAGGAAGGTTTATTGGGCTGTGCCATAGAGTAGCGCACAGCAGGACAGCAAAAGGTGAACGAAATGAGCCTCAGAGTAGCAAATCAGTTCTGCAAATCTCTTCTATTAGAGCATGGGGATTTTTCTCGGACGAAAATGATTTCACAAGTCAGCGTAGGGACAGATTGGTTGATGTTTGTATTGGCAAAAACACGCTTCGCCAGAAACTTGCCGAAACTGAAAATAGTTCAACTAGTAGACTTGCAGAGCCGTTAATAACACGAGCAATTTATGATAGCTATACAAGTTTCAAAATCCTGCAACATGGTGTAGGAGCAGTTAGAAATTTCTTATTTAATTGTTGTTAACAAAACCAGCGCTTCGAGAAATGGGATGACTCACCACACTACCTGCTGTTATGTTTTCACTTGTCTCGCAATGAGACCTCAAGAAAGGGTTCCTAATAAAATCATAACAAGAATGATATTACGGGTCTTTGTGCATTAAACCTTTTTGACAAATCGATGTAATCTGTTTATCTTGCCTCAGTATCTCTCCCTTGTTAGTAAAAAGAGCATGAAGGTACCAATTTGCTATTCATCTCAAATAGGGTACAGATTTGACCCACGATTAAACAAAAAGAAGATGAGAGACAACGGTAATTAATATCGCCTTAGCAGAATCCACAAGACGTAAAAAGGCAACGTAATTAAAGTAGGAAAAACTGCGAGGTCTTTCTGAAGATAATCAGCAAAATTTAAAACTGAGATAAGGAAATAAGGTATGATTGTTAGGTGAGAGGAAATAGACATGCCGTCTGTAGTATGAAGAGAGAGAGAGAGAGAAAGAGAGGACCTGCCGTTTGAATCGATAAGAGGGGATCCAGCCATATATACGAAAGAGATTTTAAGAGCTCGGTGAATCAAGGACCCCCCCCCTACCCTCCCAAATAGCTCCCTGCCCGGGAATTCTCGGAAATGGCTCCGTCTGGGGATTTCACGAAAGCGATCAAAAACGCGGGATTCGGAGGAAAAATAATAGGCTTGACTCTTACTCCGAGTATATACTGGCGGGCAGATGATTTTAATAGGAAAAATCTACAATCAGAAAATATAAGATTCGTTTGTACAAGATCGGGAAGTAAGTAAAAAGCGAGAACTTCAAGCACGATTTTTCATAGTAATCCATCAGACAACACGAGAGCGTGGTTATGCAATTCCTTCCAGTTGTCTACCAGCTGATTGGTAGGTTTTTGGACAGTTTTTATCCTACTAGCACATCGTTCCATTTTTGGTCCCACAGTGGGCCGCCATTACATCTACAAATTACCTTTCAAGTCGCCGCATCAGCGTATGGCAGGGTGTTTTAGGACACCAGCTGTGTAAAGACGTAAGGAGTAATGTTTTGGGAGGTGAAATGGTGACGTGTATTATGGGAGTGCATTGATTGGAGCTCAGTTCTTATTTCGATCGCTTATTTTGAGCGGAAAGAATGATTTTTTGCACCAATCTGTTCGGCAATTTTATCTCTCTTATTTTATCGCTTCTGTCACACCTAGAGATGTAGTGAGGCGCCATGATAATATTCACTGTGTTGCTCTGATTAGATCCCTCTGGAATTGACTGTGACCCCTAGGATGAAAGAAAAACCAATGCCTGATCATCTGCAAATCAAAATGAGTATATCAGGTCCCTGATATGCAATAGCAGCCAATAAGGTTAAAATAGATATGAGATACCCATTAGTTACAGATATGTTATTCCTACAGGAATATTCACAGGAAAGGAATTCTTGCGTAATTAAAAGTCTATGCTGATCCTCTAATTTCCCTCATAAAAATAAGTATAAAAATAACTTCCCTTGTTATCTTGGAAAAACAATAACTTAGTCAGTACAGTAATTGTTAAGGCTTTAGTCCTAAATTTCTACTCATGACCAAATGAATAACGCTTGGATTTTATTTTCTTTTAGTCCTCACCAGGGATAGTGAAAACGTCTGCATTCATACGTTACTAAAGTTAATTCAGCCCTGAAGATCTCATAGCCAATCGGGTATCTTTTTTCTTTTTAAATCACGATTTTAATGGCGGAAAATTCTAGGATATCTGCTACTGAGATCATCTCATATTTCAATAATAAATTTTCAAAACTCATTTCACCAGTTGATTACGAGATAATAAAAAAAATGCGTAAACTTTAACAAGAAATAACAGATTTAAAAAAAAAGCAATGAAGCAATAATAAAAATAAGATTATTTATGAAAGGTTTAACGAAGCATAATTTATCATTAAAATATCGAAATTTTAACTTTTAAAAGGCTTACACTTAGTTATATTAACAAAGTGTACTAAATTTTTAGCAAATAAGATGGTATATATTACCAAAGTTAAAAAAAAGATAATAATCAATCTAGATAGATCTAGGAATGGAAACGAATCATTGTGAACTTAGTTAAAACTTCAATTTTCCACGATAGTTACTACAATGGACTAATCAATGGGGTTATCATCTTAAGCGAATCAAAAATAAAAAATGTTTGTTTCCTAAAATTAAATTCATGCATCATTAGAGGACATTTAAGCAACGCGTCAAATGCAGATGCTCTCCTTCGGAGAAATGCTTCATAAGAAAATGACCTTTGTGGAGACACATTCAAGGAAAATATGCCCTAAAAACTTTGGACAACTGAAACTTCAGGTCAAGTAGAATCCATCAATGAGATACGGAGTCGCCTATCACGAAGTTCATCAATTATTTGTGAGCCACGGACATCAGCTGCAGACATCCCAGAATTAATGAGAGAAGAAACTCGCAGCTTTGTTAGTCCTGAGAACTTCAAAATTCAGGCATCTTCTAGAAATTTCTCAAATTTCTTGCAGCGATAGTCAAAAGATAAATTAAAACGTCAACTTTCCCGAAAGATTTCAAGCCCACTTTTACAAAAGATGTTGATGTGAAGCATTTTCTCTCCAGTTTTTTTGGCTCTACAATAACGATTTACGAAAGCATTTTTAGGCAAAAGAAAACTTAACCGCGATCGATAGCTGCAGTGGCCGGGGTTAACCATTGAGGTAGATGGAGAGGGCATTACGTCATCAAACTGTAGCCTGACAACCGAATTAATAACTATATTGGATATCCCTGCTCTTTCCTTAAGTTCCTTTGCCCGACAAAATGGACGAATTTGCGGATGTAGAAGAAAGGAAACCCACCATCCGTTTGAAGTTTAAGGTAAGTAACTCTTGAAATATTTATTGGCTACTATGTGCTATGGATTATTCTCAGTTTTACAGCAATTTTCACTATAAATTGTTGAAATGTAATGAATGTAAGCAGCGTAAGCAAGTTCACATACCCCAGTTACGCTAACGGCAACATCATCGTTCCTTTGTTTTCGGCGCGATCATTTAAACCTTTTTTTTCGGTAACTAATTACAAAAGGAAAGTGTTTGTTGCATTGTTACCAAAAAGGAATAAAGACTGTCCAGTTTTTCTTGTACGTAAAGGAAGTTTCAATATAAGTAAGGTTCATTATTAATTTTTAAACGACGACTGAAATTCTAGTATACAGAAGAGAGAAACTGAATGCAGAAGTCAACCTGAGAGGAGAGAAATTAGAGCAAGTGGATTCCTTCACCTATGGCGGAAGTACCATCACGTGGGACGGAATAAGTACAACGTACATCAAGCGGAGAATAGCCCAAGCTAAGAAGGCGTTCATGGGAAAAGACAACTTCTGTGTTCAAAGAAGATAGGACTATAAACCAAGAAACAGTATTTGAAAACATTCGTGTGGATCGTAATATTCAATGGATCGGAAGTATGGACCATTGGAAAATCTGACCAGAAAAGACTAGAAGCCTTCGAAACCTGGTGCTGTACGAGAATGTTGTAGATAAAATGGAAGGACAAAAAAGAAATGATGAAGTGTACAGAAGAGTGGAAGAGGAAAGGAGTATACGGAGCACCATAGAGAAAAGAAGAACAAGATGGATTGGACACATCCTGAGACACAACTGGTTTGTGAAGAACATTGTTGAGGGTAAAATGGAGGGAAAAGTCCCCAGAGGAAGACCCAGGAATAAGTACATGGACCAAATAAAGAGGAAAGTACATAGGAAGAGATACCAGGAGGTAGGAACTAGCATAAGATAGGGATGGGTGGCGGGTTGCTGTCAACCAGTCTTAGGATTGAACGACCAATGATGATTTACTTAAAAAAAGTGAAATACTTTATGTAAGAAAAATACATATTGAAGAAGTAAAAGCATGCTGGTTTCAAGTGGAAAGACCTAGGAAGAGCTGGACGGATGGGATAAAAAGAGAGATCCCAGAGAGATCTTAAAGATGAGCAGTTAAATGACCCTGAAATATGGGCATCTGTCATCGGAAGACGCCGTAGAGCGTATATAATCAATATAATTTTACATTTATTGCTTCTTCGATGTGAATGTTGGAGACTGCTGTCGGCAATGCGCATCCTTGACGCACTCCTTTCCTCATTTCTGTTTCTTTCACCTCAAAGTAAGGTCACACCCCATCAGTAGTCTCGTAGTAATTATGCTTCTTCATGTAATTATGTGGCTAGCGACCATAATGGCTGCTCATGAGACTTTGAAGTAGGTTAGTCGACAGGTAGGGTAACTGAGTAGTTAATTTGCTCCCTAATGCTTGTTTCTTCATTCGCTACGTGGTACTAACATCATGTTTGGCATGATATCTGCATGACTCAGGTGTCTTGTATACGTAGTTGGAATTTGCATTTATACGAATAGTTTCTGTAGCGATGGTGGCTCACCAAATCGTATTGCGCATATGGGTGAAAGTTAAATGTACATTCCAGTGCATGTTAGTGATGTGATTTATATAATTTTTCAAATAAGTCAACAAAAAAACATTGGACAGCTGTTCAATTAGGCACATCTATGTATACGCAAGAAATAATCGTACAAATTGTATTATAAATTATAGGAAAATTATATTATAAAATTTTCGTCTCGATTAAATCTCGGTAATGATGAGGGTTTACAGCGCGTAACTCGAAATTTAAGAGAAAATCGAACGTAAATTTGTGTTTCTTATTCGGCATGAGACCTTGTTATTTCTTAGGAACAATTTTAGAAAATTGAAATGTACATGTTGGAGAAAATCTGTTCATTTGTCATTGAATCATTTCAAAATATATGTCAAGTGTCGTAAGGCTACGTGTTAAAGGAGCATGAGATTGTTTAGGAACCAAATCGTCAATGTGCATTTTTTTGTCTGAACATATTCCTAATAAACACACGTATGCAAATTAATAAGGAGCCACAGGGACAATTAATATGGAGTGAAAGTTTTTGGCGTTTAGGATAAAGTCTTAACATTAAAAAACAAAAGTATTGCACCGGTTAAGATAGATTTTGTTGAATGTCAGAGAATCTACTACCTGTTTTCTACACTTTCAGGAGCATATCTCGCCCTATTATATCCTTTTTCGTCTCAGCATAAGATCTGCCCTTCTTAATCCCGTCAATGGAACCTATTCTTATATTCCTCCTATATTTTTTAAAGCATTCTACCGGTTAAGGTAGGCTTTATTGATTGCCAGAGAATCTCCTCCCCCTTTCCACACTTTCAGGAGCATATCTCGCCCTATTATATCCTTTTTCGCCTCACCATAAGATCTGCCCTTCTTCATCCTGTCCATGAAACCTATTCTTATATTCTTCCTATATTTTTTAAATCATTATACCGGTTAAGGTAGGATTTATTGATTGCCAGAGAATCTCCTCCCCCTTTCCACACTTTCAGGAGCCTATTTCACTCCATTATGTTCTTTTTCGCCTCAGCATAAGATCTACCCTGCTTCATCCTGACCATGAAACCTATTCTTATATTCTTTCTATAATTTTTTAGGACCAGTGGAGGTTGGCTTTATTGAATGCCAGAGAATCTCCTCCCCATTTCTACACTTTCAGGGCCTATCTCGCTCTAGCATGTCCTTTTTCGCCTCAGCATAAGATCTACCCTGCTTCATCCTGTCCATGAAACCTATTCTTATATTCTTCCTATAATTTTTTTGGACCGGTGGAGGTTGGCTTTATTGAATGCCAGAGAATCTCCTCCCCTTTACACTTTCAGGGCCTATCTCGCTCTAGTATACCCTTTTCGCCCTAGCATTCGATCTACAGTCTGTACATATGTCATAGAATTATTTCGAAATACACGGCAAGTGTCGTAATGCTGCGTGTTAAAAGAGCATGAAATTGCCAAAAAAAAAACAAACCGTTAACGTGCATTTGTATTCACTTTAATCGGAAGGTATTTCTTATGGGTACGCGTATGCAAATTTTCGCACAAATCCGTACATAAACGAAAATCACCATAACCACCTCAAGGTAAAAGGGAGTGCTGTTTATGTCTCCACCCTGCTTCCATTATCCTCACCCCTCAAATTTTCCCATCTCCTCCTACTGCCTTCGAGTTGCCTCTCAGCGTTCTTTAGCGTCTCTCTATACATATTTTTTGTAGCCTCCCTTCTCAGTTCTCGTCGCTTCCTCTTCTCTCGGGGATATTGTAACAATCTCCTTTTCTTTGTCGCCTCCTCCCCGGAATGGATGCCATCTCATTTGAATAGTTTGAGGGAGCGCCGTCGGGGGGCAGCTTCTTCGCAGCCCCCGCTTTTCAATTATTTTTCCCTCTCCGTCTTCTCAAAGGCTTCCGTTTCTCAGGATGCTCCCATTACTTCCTCAAAGATGCCTCTGTATTTATTTTTCAAGATGATAAAAAATGTATCCGTATTTATTACGCATAAAAATGATTCATGATCTCCACTGTGAAAGGAAGGACCTGACATGTTTCTGATATCCTTCTTAGCCCAGGTAGCAGGCGGTACACTTGATTTTTAAAGTGCTTACACCTCAGCCGACAAAGTTCTTTTTGTTTTAAGAATGAAGAAATAAAAATGCAATTTTTCACGGAAATAAAATTGACTTCTCACCCGAGGTTCAATGACATCATTTGAAGACATCTACAATTACATTAAAATACGGGTCAGAAACAAATATTTTTTAGGTAACTTACACGTTTCATTTCATCGTTAAGTCCAAATTCCACTCAATTATTGCGAGAATCTTCGGGTTGCATATTTTTTAGAAAGTTTCAAAGACCAGCTATCTTCATCGAGCTTACAGCTGCTAAGCCAGCACATTCGAGTTAACTCATATTAAATCCTAGGTACTTACATTCTTGAGAGTGTGGTATAGTCTGACCAGTTTCAAAACTGTGGTCTTGCTGTCCACTCTACACATGTAATTTGTTTTTCTATTAATAACCTCTATCCCCATTCCTGATATTCCTGACTTGTCTTGCGGGTCATACACTCAATGTCGTCCTAATAAATAATTATTGACCGCATGCGAAGCATAGAGTTAACAACTTATTTTCCGTCTGAGGGATTCCCATGGCCTTACAGTTTCTTTTCAGAGATTTTAAAACTTGCCCCTAGTATACAAAGTGTATATTAAACAGAGTTGGCGAGAGGCAGCAACCCTGTTTCAATCTCTTATCTACTAAAAAATCCTGAGTTATTCTATTTCCCGTTATATTCGTTCTCCATCGTCATTATACATGTATTTTATGTCTTACATTAAGATTTTAGTTATACTTGTATACAATTAACTTACTTTCACCGTTTATTTAATTTCTCGTCTCGTCAAAAAAGTACCCATGTGCAGTATGTATGCTTTATCGACTATTTTCGAAAGTAAATCATCTTTTCGCTGCAGTAATGTTTCCAGAATCGCAAAAAAACATTCCATGTACGTACCGCGTGATAAAATGAGTAAAAGTTAAAAACTTAAATAGATATTTTTTTAAATACTAAGAATATCAGTCATATAAAACTATTTAACAACATTGTTAATGACGTAATATTAAATTCATGCCTCCTACAGCTGCTGAAATTGAGAACTATAATTTGAACTAGAGAATAATCTCGCTCAAACTACATTAGTAATAAAGTATAGGACGATTCTCCGGGATTCTCAGCGTGGTAACGGGGTGTTTGCGCGATTCATCCAGAGATCAATGGCTGGAACCACATGATGTCCGGGATACGACAACATGAGTTTCAATTTCATCGGCCATCATTTACATTATTATAGCTGCTATATGATAGTTTTCAATACGGCCGCCCTCATACGGTTCGTGGCTCCATGTGATCGGAAACTTGGCTATTCCTCGCTTTTAAAGTTGAATTGGTGACTCTATCCGAGTGTTTTGCTTTACAGAGGGACTAGCTAACCCGTGCGAATATTTCGTACAGTATGCTTCTTCCTGTTTCTTCCTTCTTTCTTCCTGTTCTTCTACCTGTCGAATATTTGGCACAGTATGCAGCTTCTTCCTTTTTTTCCTTCTTTCTTCTTGTTCTTCTGCCTGTTTCTTCCCATGGACATCTATATGTTATTTATGTTTGTGTTAAAGATGCATAAGGTATACATAAACGGTAAACGGTCACACTGATTGCATGTAGAATGTAAACAATCTTACTGAACGATGTGTTAATAGATGGCGCCTCCTACAGTCTTTTAACCACGTAGCCATAGCCAACATATTAGTTGATTGTCTTGTCAACAGATGGCAGTTTCATTTTTTAACAAAAACTTTCATTTTAAACCATTTGTCTATTTTTCGTCAGTAGCGGGGAACATAAGCTTTAAAAACGATGCTTGAATCATTAATGTTGATGAAGAATGGGAGTTATGGCATTGTGACAGAAAAACATCTTTGAGAAATAATATATATGATACATAAGGACTGTTCACCATTAAGCTGATTCGATTTTTTCGTCGTCTTAGGTGGCTCCGTCCCCAGGGTCACGTGTTTCAGATTTTCTGAAAACTTGAATATCATATTCGACGTGTGTTTTATCAACTAAGATGAAAACAAAATACAGTTTCCAAGCTTGTTTTATCGTAGTTCAGCCTTAAAAGTGGGGTTTTTAACATCGGCTCTTACGGAGATAGCTCTGATTGCAGAGGAAAAATGCCAATCTCAACGATAAGGCATTTCCAAGATTTTGTTTAAAACTGTTTATAAGAAGCGGAGAGTCCTGGAAAATATTTTTTTAGAGTTATTAGCAAATAACTGCCGGGACGGGAGTCAATATATGGTTGTCCAAGAAATTGGCGCTGCAGTCGGCTCCTAAGGCTGGAAAAATGCCGTCATCAAAAATATATTCGCGGAATGATCTGTTAATTTTGTACCTTTATTTCGGTTTTATATAGGTCGCCCATTTTATCAACGAGAGCGGGATGTTTTAAGCTGAAAAATAACAATATATAACTTAGATTTGGATTTGACTCAGCTAGTCAGGCCAGAGCAACCTTAAGTGGTGTCATACCAAATAAGTGCAGCAATAATACGAAATTTTCAATAGATTTACTTCTGAAACACTTAAGTAGGTAGGTACCTAGAAAATAAAGAGATAAGCACCGTGAGCAGAAATGGCCGTAGCCTTCATCACCACCAGTACTACTCTGCATCTGTAAATGGCCATGTCCGCGGCGTCTGCCGCCTTGGATACGGGTAAACGATGTCGTAAATTATACATCGCTTCGCTGGAATCTTCGGCATCTTACGAGTACTTCAATAGGCAGGCTTCTATAAGACACCACTACCACATTAGTAAGACTCCATGCGTGAATGGCCATGTACGCGGGGCCTGCCGCCATGGAAACGGGTAAATGACGTCACAAATCGTGCCTCGCGTCGCAAGAATCTTTGGCATCATAAGGAAATTTCAAAAGATAGGAAATAAGATCACAATGTTCATTCCAAAGTAAAAAGCTCTGCACCGTGGACAGATCTGTCCAAGGCCGCCACCACCTGTACTGCTCTGCATCTGCAGAAGACTGTATCCGCGTGTTCGGCCGCTTTGGATACGAGCAAATGACGTCATGAATCTCTTTTATCTCGCTTCTCTGGATTTCCCGTATTTTTACGATTTCCTTTTTAATGTAACGTCATACGTATTCATTCTACCACACAGAAAACGCATAATTTTCAGGATCCTCATTCAGTCGTCAGCATTATAGAGAGCTTTTTCGAGAAAAAATTTTTATGTCAATAAATAATACAAGTTCCTAGGTAACTTTGTGGTATTCCATTATCAGAGGATTTAATGGTAACATTTACAATACCACATACTTAAAAAACACACGACCCGGGTTTCAATGCTTAAGGGTCATCTTCCTGAAGACGACGCTTAAGCGTTGAAACCCGGGTCGTGTGTTTTTTAAGTATGTGGTATTGTAAATGTTACCATTAAATCCTCTTTTTATGTCAACTCCCGATATTGTATGTTCGCACGTGTGTGATATGAGGAATGGGTGGGTGGGAAGGGAAGGGCGGGGAGAAGGGGGTGTGGTACAAGGGAGGTGTGTGAGGAGGCAATGGGTGGCGGGGGAGGGAGTGAATTCTCGTCGGGAGACCTCGCGGGTGCCCTTGGCAACTGCGAGTGGTCGATACACACGCTTCTCTCTCCCTCTATCTCAACCTCTCTCTCTCTCTTATCCAAACCTACTCCTCCACCACCTCCTCTCCTCCTCATCTCCCCCCCCCCCGCCCCTCTTGTGTCGTCACCACACGGATCAGAGACATCTACACATCATCATATAAGCCGACAGGTAAAACTGAGAATGGCGGCGAGATGTGAGGGCGCCACCGTCTCCTTGCCGAAATAACTCGTGATTCGGTTTGCTCGGCCATGCTGGGGAAGCGACCGACAACTTAGGTGTCATTTGCGATGCCAAACAGCGTGAGCTTTGGCTGGAAATGTAGCCAGAACGAGATGTTTCCCTATTCGTCATGCAGAACATATTCGAAGTAAGATCTGAGGCTTTCTCGGCTAGTGACCTAAAAAAAACTCTATTCGGGGTGTCCACGAGGGTGGATCGTTCTGCCACTTTTTTCTAGGAGTGTAATGTTATACCCCTCAAACTTGGTCCTCCTACTGCATAGAAGACCATATTACAGGTATAAATATTTTTCTATATCAGATAATATCTTCTGTGATATTTTCGCCACCAAGTTTCAAAATTTCGACACCAAAATTGACTGAACTGAAAACACCAAAACTGTAAATTTTATGTAAATTTTGGTTAAGTCGACCATATTTTTGAGTAAGGTAATGTCACCTGCGATAAAAACTGACATTCCAGCCTCAATATGCAAGTTATATGCCTCTGGGACGCCAGGGATGCATTCTCTGGGGTCGGAAATTGGGTAAAGTTCAGTACAATTTAGCACTTGTTCTGCTCCTCGCACTGTACAATGTCCACCCCATTGAGGCATAAGGAGAGGGCATCACGCCATCAAACTGTGGCTTGAAAACCGAAATAACAACGATATTGCTTAACCCTGTTTATTCCTTATTTGTCTATGAATAGCACGACGGAATGGATGAATTAGCGGATGTAAAGCAAGAACATCAACCATCTATTTGAAATTCCAAGCAAGTAACTCTTGAATCACAGATATTGTCAGCTAAGTGCCATGGATTCTACTAAATTTTATATTAGTTTTCATCGGAAATGCGGATGATTTTTAATTTAAATAAATAAACAAAATATGTGAGGAGAATGCACATTGAAGAAGTAAGTGCATGCTAATTTCCATTACGTTCTCCATAGAAAACATTGCGAAATTGCAAAATTAGTACGTTAGTCCGCAAGCGCAATAGGAAAATGAGGGTCAATAAAGGTGGGGGACTAGCTTCAGCTTCTAGCATTGGTCAGCATAGCAAGGGCCCTCTCCATGTATCTCAATGGTCCGCCCGGTAAAAAAAATCCATGGTAGCCGACGTTTCGATGGCCGAGTCGGCCATCATCTTCAGGTCTCAATGACGCCTTCAACGGAGGGTGACGTTCAGTTTTTTGTCGTTTTCCCTTAAAAGGGTCATTCAGCTAGAAAGCGATGGACGACTTGGCCACATCGAAACGTCGGAAACTAGGATTTATTTTAATCCGGTGGACATATCCAATAGAGCTACGTGAGACCAAAAGAGATTTTTTTTATTTTCAATTCAGTTGCAGTAAGAAATATGAAGTTAATACATAAATAATAATGGCACCAAATGTAGTTTCATATTACTGAATTTCTCGGTAATTAAATAATTATGTCATGAGCCACATTGAGTGGATTTGAAAACTTTGTTGCTTCCTTTTCTTTCATTTTCTATCTATTGTAATTAATGCAACAAAAATAAATAAAGCAATAAGAAAAAATGTACATCATAATTTTACTATTTTTTTCTAGAAGTAGGCATAAGCCCTATCATCAATGAATTATTTTGTTACTCATATGTCAACGACTTACACATTAATTACGCTTCCTCAAGGCTTTTTAAGGATTCATTGCGCAAGTTACACTACAATTAAATCAGGTTTACATATTTTACCTTATAAAATTTAAAAGAATCTATAAAAACAAATATCGCCAAACCGAGTAAAATCAACAAAAAAATGATACGCTTTAACAAAACGTAATTTTTTTCAAAGAACTTTAATTTTAAAAAAATATTAACAAGCACATCAATAGTGACAAAAATCATCATTATATCATAAAATGAAATTCTGAAGAATCATTCAGGTGATATTTTTATGACATGTGATGTATATACACTATACACTATTTTGTGAAACTATGGTATCAAACTTAATGAAATCAGACAGCTAAACCTGATTGAATTTTTGTACATTGTGCAAAATTAATCGTAATTCAGCCCGGGGGAAGCATTATAAATAGGCATAACGTCGGCCTTAGAGGAACACAATAAGTGATAAATGACTGGATTCACATCTCCAGTAAAAATAATATAACTAAAATGAGGTTTTGAGAAGGAATCATCCGAATAACAATCTTACATAAAGATAATATTTTTTCACAGCTCTCAGAGTTAGTAATTGCAGGATTTCCCTTACTGCATTTCCTGCGTAGGAAAATCGTGTAGCAAGAGGATAAAGCTCACCATGAAAAAAGTTTTTTAAAGGCGAATCATGTCCCCGTTGGTGTATATCTCTGCATCCGTGCGCACGACTTCATAGGACGCCATTTCTTCGATGCAATGATTGGTAGGAAAATTAACACCATAAACACCGGAGGGGTCAATTTGACCGCTTTTAATTTCAGACCATCCATTACCTCTGATAGAATCCTCCCAGCAATAGCATATTTCTAGACTAATATTTGTTTTAGCAGGAGAATATTATGAGAGAAAAGAAGAACCTCAGAGCAGCAATGGTTTTTAATGTTCATTACCTTCCACCTATTAGCACCAGACGGCCATTTTGGCCCCAGGCTATCTCGCCCCTGTTGTAAATTAAGTAAATTTGTTATTACAAATAAATTTTATTTAATACGACCCGGGTTTCGACGAGACAAGTCATCATCAAGTGCTCCCACTTTCGTCCAATCGCTATCATTATATAAAATTTATGGGGAATAACAATGTTACTTTATAACAATGTTGAGAAAATTCCATGAAGTCACGCCAGAGGCAACTGATTATATTTCGCCCTTGTTTTGAGTTTTGTCATCATAGAATGGAGCTTTCTTCTTTTCATTGAAATATTATGGAGAGTTCGACAGCCGGATATGAATACCCAAGGTGAATCACCGCACGAAGTCCCGAAGGACTCCTCGGAGCAGCAATATTTGTTAACTCACATTAATTACATACGAAGCACGCATTCACGGCAGTCCCGGGTCCAAATCCTCATGCGAAGCGCCACAATCTATATGTTGAAATGACAATTTGCAGTAAGTTGATCAAACTTCTATCGTTGAAAAAGAATCTGAAATAATAAATAAAAGAAATTTTAGAAATAATATGCTTATAACTTTAATTAATAACGTCTACTTTCCTTTGGCAAACAAATTATTTCTGAAGGGTCAATTTCAAACCATGTCGGTACTAAAAAATATGCCGCTAATAGCCAGTTGCAGGAACGACACATATGTATTCTATAAAGTTATGGGGCCTATAAGCCATGGCAACCATTCATTAAGTGTTGCACAAAAGTTCGATAAATTTATTGGTTTCATAACTTACGGCATGGAGTTACCGATTAGAGGTCCATAAGTAGCCAAGATGGCGGATGGGCAATGAACCGCTTGGAGACTTAATTACTAGATAAAAGAGTTGTTTTGAGCCAAATGACCAGTTTGTTTATTCTTACTGACTAATTATTACGTGCATTAGCAATTATTCCTTGGATAAACTTTCATATATTTTATCCCGCGGTAAATGATTAGATCGAATATTCGAAGCTATTGACTATTGGTAAATAAGTAACTAATAGATGCGTTCCCACAACCCGAATATATTTATGAAATCTATAACTTGATGGATTTTGTAACTGTTGATTCTATTACTAAATGTTCTTGCAACCGGCCACAAGTCCGTTAATGTCCGTACTGTTGGTAGAATGTAGCAATATTTTTTATGCAGATTATTTTTATTGTCAACGGGAAAAAAATTGCTGTAGTCCTGATCCCCATGATAGATGTGGCAACTCTGTCTCACCCTCAGTGCGTGATGTGAGTGCGCTGGGATGGAGACAGGGTGAGAACGTCGCATGTAGGGAGGGCGGGGTGGGTTGAGATGAAAACAGGATTATACGCGCTGGGAGGGCGAGCGGGCGATGCCTGTCACTGGTCCCTCCCACGATCATCAGATCACGTGTCCCGGGCCAATGAGGATGATCAGCGACAGCAAAAGGGACGGAAGGGGGGGTGTTTGGGGGAATTAGTGAGTGGCAGTGAGCTACAGGATGGGAGATACGTATGCATACACCAGATCACAGAAAGCTTAATCTCCCATCACCGCAGCGGAGTCGAAGTGCGCCCATTAGGCTGCGCCATACTGGGATAATTTCAAGCGGATTGCTTGGCTTCAGAATCGCACTGGTCTTGGCCATCCACTTACTGCCCAAGTAACGGCGGCGAAGATATGCATTTTTAATCGTTTCTTTAGGTCTATATCCTAGGTATGGTAAAACGGCCTTGGAAAGTCAATCCGTGGAATTTCCCTTGCTTGAAGGTTAATTACACAAGCCTGTAAATTTTAGGGTCCTGACAGCTCCTTTGATGCTTAAGAGCCATTTCCGTTGTAATTACGTGCAATGTTTCCCAATCCGTTCATAAAAATTATAAATCACGTCTGAATATTGATATTTTCTAACTTAGAGGTATCAATATTGCGATTTTTAGGTCATTTTCAACTTGAATTTCTCAGAAACCAAAAGTGATAGGGCAATTCGGCAAACGATTTCGAAGTCTGCACGAAAAAATGAACAAAATCAAAATAATAATTATTCAAATACATTTCGCTTTTAACTTCAACTATTCAAATACATTTCAACTTACACGAACACAAAAATTTACCGAATATATGTAATAATTATTCAATTAATGAGTAAAATAATGAAATAACAAGGTGGAGATCAAAAGCAATGTAAAAATTGAACTGTTTTCCTCTGTCGAAAAATTTCCTTGGCCTGCGGACAACTCTCGGTCTTTTTTTCCACGTTCCAGACGCAATAGATCATTTTACAGCGGTGAATATTTGCCCCCGGCAGATACATTATCGGTGCATCGGCTGGACTGCTTAGCCTAATGCTCGTAAACAACGTAACCTGCAAATCATAGATGCAAATTTTGGCGCAAGGAAATGGGCACGCCTTCAGCGCGAGATCAGGGACCTAATTCAGTTAGGACCATTGAGGTAGATGGAGAGGGCGCCTGCAATGTTGGTCTATGTTATAAGCTGTGTCGTGGGCGTGGGATGTCCGCCATCTCTGCTAACCCTGATTCTCCTTTAGCGCCTGCCGGCCAACGCACTGATTTCGCTATTTTACAATGATTTCCATCGAGAACTTAAAAAGAAGTCTCCTTGCATTTACGTTTTTAATACGGATTCCTCTTACATATATTATTTTTAATTTTTTCAAATTAATAATAATCTACATTCGCAGCGAAAACTATGGTAAAGGTGAACAGAATCCTTAGCGCTAAGTAGCCAATGTATTTTATAACATTTACTTATCTTGAGGTAGTTAGACCGTTATAGTTCCCAAGTCACAATGGAGACCATTTTCAAATTATACGTTTTAGTTTCATCATCAGTAAGAAGCGTGAATTAAGTATTGCATTATAAATGGTGCCATTATATACTTTTATGCGGCTGAAATTCTTAGTAATTAACTTGATTCATTTTTTGCGCGGTACGTTTAAAACTCCTTCATAACGGGAGGTTTTTTCGATTCTGAAAAAATTACTGCGGTGACAACATGATATATTTTCATAAACACACAAAATACAGTTGTTAATTTTTAATAAGACCTAGGTGTTGGAATATTTCTCATTTAATAAAAATGTTCCTTGGGAGTGCGTACAAGTACCATTTCTCATGTAAAAGGGCTGGTATTTTAGATAAAAATCTCGGTAAGTAGTTCGGCGAGGGGCTAAAATTTAGCATGGCTTAAATTTAGAATCTTTGGAGGAGTAAGATATTCTTCCTTAAAATGAAACCGAATTCATTGATTTCTAGGTGGAATGATACTTCGCTCTCATCGCCTAAAATTTCAAACAGATGGTGGATATAAATAGGTCACATCCACTAATTCGTTCATTCCGTCGTGCTACTCAAAGGAAAGCACAGGAAGGGCAGGATTTACCAATATGGTTGTTATTCCGGATGTCAGGATTCATTTTGATGGCGTAGTGCCATCTATATTTGCATCAATGGTTAGGACTAAACGCGGTTGATTCTCGGAATTTCAATGGATATGACATCCGTGGCCCTCGATGAATCTCAAGATTTAAAATGGTTTTGTCAAGGCTTTGACGTCAAAATTGAGCCACTCTCGAGGCTCGGAAACTCCGCGAACTTATGGAATAACCCCTCAAGTTCTCTCAAACCCACAAGGCCAAGCTCTCTCGGCTCTTGTATACATAAATGCTTACTACGTAGAGTATAAGAAAAAAATTATAAACAACGAAAGTTTTACTTAATAAAACCTACAAGCGTCGAAAGAAAAGTTAAGAGGGACCAACAAGCGCACTCAAAAACAAAAAAAATGTCTGGTATACCCTGCTAAAAAATTCTGCATAGTTTCCTTATAAATACTTCTACAGAATTTCTTAAAGTTCTGCAGATATTCCTTAAAGTATTGAAAGGCCATTTTACGGAACTCCCTACGACGTTCTGCAGAATACCTTAGGATGTTCTGCAGGATACCTTAGGACGTTCTGCGGAAATCCTTACGACGTTCTGCATAATTCCCTACGACGTTCTACAGAAGTCCTATGACGCTCTGTAGAACTCCTTACAAGCTCAAGGAAACCTCACATATTTCCGTAGGGTTGCTTGAGTTCTACAGAACAGCTTGTAAGGAGTAATTTAGCTCTGCAGAAAATATCTCTACAGAACTTACGTTCTGTGGAGTCAGGCTCTCATGTTCCGTATAGATCCTTAGAAAAGGAACTAGTTCTGAAGAAAGAGTCCATTTCTGTAGATTTCCTTACGTGCTACAGATCAGCTTCTAAGGAATTTTTTTAGCAGGGTATATAAATGCATAATACTTATAGATGGCTAACTTGTATAATAGCAAAAAAAAACAACGTGCAATTTACTTTAAGAAATGACCTACAAGCGCGTGGCAAAAACTGAAGATGGACCAACAAGCGCACTCAAAAACAAAAAATAAAGAGAGGGGATTATGGCAAGGGGATGTAGTATTTTTTTAGCGCGGGAGGGTAAAAGAGAGAAATGGGATTAAAGCTGGAGAACAGAGACGCGGAGGGAGGGTACAGAGGGACGAGAGAGAGAGGGAGCGTCATTGGGAAGATAAAGAGGGGGGAGATAATGGATGGGAACGGGGGATACATGTGATTGGGGGAGGTAATGAAGGGGAGGGCAAACGCGTGGATCAGCGCAGCCAACCGAACAGAGACGGATGAATTATTATTCTCCACGCGGAGGAGTCGACGGCGGTGGGCGGGGGGGGGGGGGTGAAAGGATTTTTTTTTTGCCATCAAACCTGACACCGCACCCTCATATCAGGCACAGTGAATGACGTGTTTTCCACCAAGTTTCAAATCGGACTTGAGGGCGAAGGATCTGAAAGAGCAGACGACCTGTCTGGAAAGTCAAGAAGTTAGGAGACAGTGAGGTTGAAATGAACGGGATGCGCAGGCAGCTTTTCATTCGCCGAAAAGTTCCCTGTTCGCCTCACCTCTGCCGCATTCCAATCGCTTCGGATCAAGCACAGTTCGGTGCGACCGTTTGGGCGCGGCCGTTTGAGCACAGCCGTTTGGGCGCATAGACGCTTCAGTTACCACTCGGCTGGTAACCATGCTTTTATGATTTATAAAAAGCGGTAGAATTGCTAAATGCTTGAAATAAAATAGCAAATTTTATGGTGGGTGTTAATCGTCGGCCTCTGTGTCGGCGGGGTAAAGTCCTCGCCTTCTAACCGGAGGGTCGTGGGTTCGAGTCCGCCTGGGTAAGATTATTCACTGCCCAGGACATGGGTGTTTGTGTTCGTCTCATGATATATTAAAACACTTGTAATTGGGGAAACCTGTAAGTGTTAAAGAAATTATTATTACTATTATTATATAAACAATAAGTGTAAAACGTTTAAAAGCACTCACTTTAAGTAGATGATAAATAAATAAAATTCAAGAAATGTTTTTCCAGTCATGAAAAATGTAGATATGAGAAAAAATAAAGACTAGTCTAAAAACTACGTTGGAAATTATGGTGTTTCATCTACTAATGTATATTACGCTGAAAGACACTTTGAAGGTGCTTGGATGGGGGAAGTTATCACCAACATAACACGTCCCTGCGCCTAACGGCTGCGCCAACATATCCGTGCGCCCAAACAGCCCGTGCGTAAGCGTCTCTACGCTATAACATAAGTATGCAAGAATGCAAAATTAATGTGTCAGCCCGTAAATGCTGATGAAATACCGGGGTTACCAAAGATGGCGGACAAGCCACGCCCACGTACCAGTTTCCAGTGTAGGCCATCATAACAAGCGCCCTCTCCACCAACCTCAATGGTTAAGCCCTATATCCTTCCCTATCTAGCGGTCACACCCTTAGCCCCCGATCATTCATTTTATGTACTTTTTTCTATTCATTTTTCTAGTTTGACTTTCGGTCTGAGTCAGCTCCAGTGACGACGGGCTTAAGTCCTTGCCTTCTAATCCGAGGGTAACGAGTTCAATTCCTGCTTGGGTGGAATATTTCTTCACCCACGACATGGATTTTTGTACAAACTGGGTTTGATGGAAGAAGCAGCGGTATCGTCCCGTCCAGCTCAGTATAAATAAGACAGGACAAGACTGTTTATTTATTCCCTGGCCTTCCTCGTGCAATTTTTCCGCTCATGGTTCTTTAAAAATATCCCTCACAAACCCATTGTTTACCATCTCTCTGAAAAAATTGATCCATTTTTAAACAAGTGTTTTGACGGGATTCGATAATAATCTACAAAATACTAAGCCATGACAACTGTGGACCAAATGGCCTGTTGTCGATCGTTTCCTGAGTGCATATTGTTCCATTAATCGTCGTTCGCGTTCCCTAAAATGCGCTGAAATGTTTATTGCCTTTGTCCACCTGGACAGGTGAATTTCGACCCAGATGTTCTAACCTGGAGATCTAATTGAGGAACATAGTTACCTCCCGAATATTTTACCGGGAGGAATACCATGACGAAACATATTTTCGAATGCAAGGTCGCCCCTTCTGTGCCAGGGTTACCCAGCCAGGGGGTACTAACACCCCTTGTGAGTGCAAAAAATCATTCCAACGGGTTCGAGAATACATTTCAGTTCTTTGTTTCTATATGGGTACTCTTTTGTAGGGCACAAGAAACTTGTCATTTGTTTGTGTTCCGCCCATTTTTTTCAACCGGCCAAGGTCAACGAACGCGGGTGGAGAACCCGAAAATGAGGAACACTCATGAACAACGCTGCGAAAACATTCGCAAAACTTTTAATTTGTTGATAGATTTTTCTCTCCCGTACGTCTCTTCTCTTTCATCTTCTTTTCATTTTTATAGATCTTAGATCTGTTTTTTTCTTTCAGAAATACGTTCTCCTAAACTTTCTCCTTTGATGGAGAGGTCCATCTCTTAGCTGGTCTACCTGGCAGACGTAGACCCTCTGGAATTCCGCGTAGCACAATCTTGGGAATCCTAGACTCATCCACTTTTCCATATGGTCTCTACAATAGCATCTCCACTTTTAGCTCCGAGCTTACAATATCTTCCAAATAGTAGCCTTTACTGATCTCTTCTTCTGTATTCTGTCTCGCAGTGTTTTTCTTACCAATGGTCACAGCGTCTTTATTTTAGTGGTTCTGAGAAGGTTAATCCTTCTGGTGGTCTCCACTCTTGTTTCGATTCCGTAAGCCATGATGGTTCGGATACATGTTTTATAAATTCTAACTTTTCTTTCCACCAGCATATTTTTCTTACTCCTGACAATATCTCTAAGGCATCCAGAGACAGCTGCCGCTCTAGTTTTTAGCTTTTTAACTTCATTATATAGATCACTGTAGCCTGATAACTCGAATTTATGTTCAATTAGTATTTAAAAAAATGATCATACAAATTTGTCTCGGTCACCTTCGTCTTTAATCTAAAATAAATTATTACTTTGTGGGCTGCGAGGACATATTACAACTTTTCAGGAAGGTGGGGCGTAAAAAAAGGTTAGGAACCACTGTCCTAGTGAGACTAATGTGATAGTTACCCCTCGTCTTTCACAGTACCCCGGTCGAATCTGTGATTTTAACTTTTTTCTCTCTTAATCTTTGTTACGGTTGCTTTACACGGTACGTTTAACTGTAGAAACGAATGTACGAACTCTATAACGAGGACAACTGTACCGTGTAATGCGGCAAATTGTAAGATAATCTGAATGACTGAGGGAGAAATAGAACCTACTCTAATTCCATTCACTTTCTTGTACAATCTATAATACATTCGATAGTGCAATAAATTTTACCTCGTAAAACGGTCTTTACAGTCAAAGATGAATGCGTTAGAGGAGCAATGCGGGAGATATTTATTTTTTTAATTTAAAGTAAGAAAACCACATACAGCTATGGTACCATTTATATGGGATGAAGATGAACCATAAGAAGACGAAAGTGATGAGATTTTCTAGAAGTAAGAAGGCGGGGCTAAACATGAGGTTAGGAGGGCATAAGATAGAGCAAGTGGAGCAATTTAACTACCTGGGAAGAGTTTTGGAGGAAAATGGCTTTAGTGGAAGAGACACTAGATGTAGACTTGCCATTCCTAAAGAAGCAATTTGAAAGAGTGCGGATGTGGGGAGGTCTGAATAGATATGAAAAGGGTGGTGAAAGCTCTAATAAGGAGCATGCTGCTGCATGGATCAGACACTTGGTCATTGCAAAGGGAGGAAACACGCAGACATAAGGCGGTTGAGATATGGGTGTGGAGAAGAATGTAGAGGGTGAGCTGGGTGGCGAGAAGGACGAACGAGGAGATAGTGGATGATGTTGGAGAGGTAAGGAAGCTGGTGGTGGCGGTTCGGAGGAGGCAGAAGAGGTGGATGGAGGACGTATTGAAAGGGGAAATAGGGGAATTTGAAGAGGAAAATAGAGGGGAGAACACTGTGGAAGCGTGGAAGAGGAAGGAACATGATAGGAATTATCCACAGTTTCATACATACTTTTTTTAAAAAATAATAGGAGCTTTAGGCAGACTCAAAGGTGTCACCTGTATGGAGACTGCCTTCATTAAATAAATAGCATCGCCGGAATTTAATAATCACTATTTTCCAAAGCATAAAAACAACTAATTGGAATATATCAGTTTTGCCCGTATTATGAAAAATTGAATGCAATATACAACAATAATAATACATCGAGCAAATATAGCACATTCATGTACAACAGAAATAATACTTACAAAATACTTACAAATTCTGGACGAATTAAGAGAGAGGGCGGCGATATGAGGAATTCGAGAGGGATCTAACGACGGGCTATCCATTGGAACAAAAACGGATTACGATAAATACTGTCCAAAAACCTACCAATCAGTAGGGAGAATACATAAATGAAAAAATATCTTTCTACTACACAGGCATATAGGCATCCACGTGCATAAATTGGCTTACACAATAATGGAAGTGGTGAGGAGTGAGACAGTTCTGCGACCGTCCGTTGGAATGATTCGCCCGGCCCGCCGCTGAGGATCAGGGTTATCAGAATATCCCTCCACCGCCGTCCGTACAACCCTTGCACGTACCCTTGTTCTCCCACGGACCCCTGATGCCTCCGTCTGTCAATTCCCTCCATCCCCCTTTAATACTACTACCCAACCAAAACCCGTCTTCGTTAATACCCTTAAAAAAAAACCTCCCTCCACTAAACCCCCTTTATGTCCGGTCAGCGTCCGGCCAGTGTCCGAACGCTTCTGCCCCGCTTGCATCACCATCGCGTATATGAACCACCATAGACTATCAACTAACGTTCGTGTCCCTAGGGTAATTCATATCGGTCTAACCCGTCCTAACCGCGAATTCCTCCCTATAATTCAAATAGAAGGTAGGTGTGAACTTGGCAGTATGCGCCGACGATACGGTCATTTTTAACCACTTCCCGTCACGTTTATGGATCATGTATGAATGACAGCACCCTCTAATGAAATAAAATTATAGGCATGGATCCCTAGGTAAAATGCTAATGACAAAAATTTACATGCTTAAAATACAATTTTAAAAAACCAGTTGCAATTAAAAATACTAAAACGCGGCAAAGGGAATTTGAGTATTCGCCTGGATGGGCTCTAATGTCTCCACCTGACTTCAGCCTTTGACGTACGCACCGGTATTAGTCACACTCCGTGAGAATATGTCCTTTGCTAAGATGGCAGAGGCAGTCATCATTCTGCGGTGATATCAATTCAATAAGACGAACTTATAGACAACAAGATTTTTAAAAAACTAACGATTTCCGCAGGATTTTTGTAAAAGACGACGGGTTTCATCCAAGAGTCGACAAAATCTGTTCCTCTGATCAGCCTGATGTCATAATCAGGTCGCCTGATAACATAATCTAGTCTCCTGTTCAACCAAAAGACCACACGAAGTATACGGATCAACCTGATGACACCATCATCCCCAGATCAACCAACCCGATGACATCACCAATTCTTCAGATTCACCTGATGAAACGATCATCCCCCTGATGACCAAACCAATGACGTCATCAGGTCTACCGGTCAACCGGACGACACAATCATCTCCCTGAATAACTAAACCAATGACATCATCAGGTCTACTGGCCAACCTGTTGGCTACTCGATGAAACAGTCCATTTTAAATGAAAAATCCGGCAGAGCTTTCTAAGATTTGATTCATGTCACTAACCACGAAGCTTCACAAAGTGGATCTGGAAACTAGGGAATTCAAGAACAAATGAAAGCAATGCCATCAAACGGAAGTAAGAAACACCTCTTATGGCGAAAGCTGGAACGTAATAGTGCGTCGATAGTCGGCATAGTTGGTAGAGTAAGCAGGATATTTACTTCACCCCGCGTCCTACCCCTTACCTTTGAAAACCCTTGAAGGTGGTTAGAGCGGGAAACGTGAGTCATTGAGTGCACATTTTTTATAACTCTTCCAGTAAATCAAAAACATTCTATGACACACTTCACTTAAGTCCATATTCTTATACGGTGTGAATAACCACACATATTGTAGCAGAAATGATACAATAACTGTACTTCAAAATTTTTGTCTCAATTTAAGTATTGATTTCACGTGAGTTTCCGACACAGAATTCGAAATTTAAGCCAAAATCGTAGGTAAATACGTATTATTTATTCGGCATAGTTGTATTTTAGTTATGAGGAACCAGTACAAAAATGAGAAAGGTATGTTTCCGCGCTTCAGGGAATATCTGCACATGTCTCTGATTTGTTTCTAATTCAATTTCAAGTGCCATAGGGCTACGTGTTAAAATAGCATTGAATTGCCAAGAAACCAAAGATCACTCCCATGCTTGTCTTCCTGTCCGTCCACCACACCTTCTCCATCCTTCCCCACATTCATCTTTAGGAGGTCGGTGCGCCAATCTTGAGCCGTTGACAGCATATTTTAATAACTTTTCCAGTAAGTCGATAAAATCAAGGACCAAACATAACTAAAATATAGCAGTCGAAAATGACCATATATGTTTTAATATAAATTATGCGCGAACTATATTAGAGCATCACTATGACTTCGGTTTACTGCGCGGAATTCGAACTTTAAGCAAGAATTGTTTCTAAATACGTGTTTTTTATCCCGCACGATGTATTAACATTCATAAGGAGGCATTAAAATAATCTGAAACGTAAGCTTCGCGCTTAGGAGAAAATCTGCACGTTTGTCACCGAATAATTTCGCAATATATGTCAAGTACCATAAGGTTTCGCACGAAGCATAAGAAGCTGCACGCTTCATTAAACACGACTACGAGCGAACATATAGTGCTTCACTACTTTTGGAGGGATTGAGGCGGGAGCCTCTAGAAACTCGGAGGCTACGCGCTAGGTTTAGCTTGCTTGAGAAACTTTCAGAACTGGTGTGTTTCAGAGCGACACAGAGAATATAATCATGACGCATCACTACATCTCTAGGTCTGACAGAAGCGATAACATAAGAGAGATACATTGCCGAACAGATAGGGACAAAAACTCTTTCTTTACGAGCACAATAAGCGACCACAATGAAAAATGAGCTCCACTAAATACACTACCATAATACACGTCATCACTTCACCTCCCCAAACCTTACCCCTCACATCTTCACACGGCTAGTGTCCTAACACTTACTGAAACACGCCCATTCTGCGGCTCGCAGGGTAGTATGTAGATGTAGTATTAGGCTAAGCGTTAAAATATGATTAACATTCCTGAATACCAAATCAGTAGTGTGCAATTATTTGGATTTCAACAATACATATTACTAATCATATTACTAATAAGTGCGCATATGCAAAATTTCACGCAAATCTGTACATTAAAAAAATCTCTCCAACCACTTTGAAGCCCCGTCCGCTATCCTTGGCTTTACCTCATCCCACCCCCCCAAGTAACCCTTTATATCCCTACCCTAGCGTCCACCCCTGCTACTATATATCCGGTCCATTCCCCCCTATTCAATCCACCTCTCTCATCCCCAACTGATCCTCTATCCTCACCCTCCCCCCACTGCAAACCCGCGTTGTTCGGTATAATACGTATTACACCGCCCACCCCCACCCCTGTATTCCCGTCGCAAACAATACAGCCGCTTCAAATGAGAGCCTTCATAAATGGCCCCAGCTTCCCGTCGCAACGCTCAAGAGGGTTCCGAATGAATGAAAAAGAAATAAGAATATCAAAAATTCCTCCATGAATTATTCGTTTTGTTTTTTGCTTTGATAGGGGACTGCTCATTCCACGCCATATAATCAGTCGCAGTCCATTTCGGCAATGAAGACGGACGATCCTTCCTCACAAATCAATTAGCTTTTATTGCTTTGTGCACCATGGCGAACGGGAATTTAATCAAATATTAGGTGCTTTGAGCGATCCTATAATAAATTACCGCTGTGCGGGTTCGATGCTCGAGCCGATCACTTGACCTGGCACTTTGCCAGCAATACCTGGTACTTTGAAGTACAAATGCGGCAAAATCACCAACGATTTTCAACGCTAATTTCACGACGTCATTATCATGCACTCGAAGTTTGAACGAGATGTTTTATAGACTTATTACCCCCTACTATTCTGAAGAAGGCGGTTGTGTTGAGCCGCCGTAATATAGAATAAACTTGTAAATTTACTATTTTTGTTCTTCCTGTTTTTTTGCCAGTCACGCCTGTGACCTCTTTTTATCAAATTGTGCACCACGCGTATTTTTTCAACGTTTATCAATCTTTTATTTGTATACCTGAAAAAGACACTTCGGCTGTCGAAATATTACAAGCCTATTTGTGTCTTTTCGCCCTTTTCGCTGTGTTACTCGTCTCAACGGTCACCGTTAACTGTACCGATTACAGTACCGTCAAGCAAAATCGAAGTGTACTCATATCTGGGGCTTCGGCATTAGATGTAATGTTATCAGCTGTTTTAAAAAAACTTTCATTAATCCATACTTTTGGGGTTAAAACATGTCAGTATCTACTTACTTAGTATTATCTTGTACAATTAATTGTGTCGACCCCTTGACCGTTGACTTACTGATTGTGCTTAGTCACTACTTTATAAACCGGCGTTGCGGAGGATGTACGGGATTTGAAAACCAATATAACGTTTCGTTCAAGAACATCGGAATAGGCTTGATCATTAATATCACGACTGACAATCAAGGGTTACAAGTAAACGCAGGTTATAACATATGGAATCTTATGGTCAACGCTTGGAATGCGTAGTAAAATATGGCCGTATGCGCAAGGACAGTGGCTTCAACTTTGGAGACTAAAGGCTCCCGCAGTGAATTAATGGTTGAAATAAAAGGAATTGGACCGGTAATGTAAAAACTAAATTTCTCTTGACTATTTATTAATTTGTAAACATAAGGCATTTCATTACAATAAAACCATGTCTAGAATTTGCAATGAATGTAACGGGTGCATATCCATCGTTCATAGGAGACAGTATCGTATACTTTAAGATTTTAACGACAAGAATCAGCATCCAGCTTCCGACTTCAGGATTAATTCATGAAAAAAGCACTGGTTCAAAATCGAACGAGTAGTAAACAGCTTCTCAGTTAAGAGGAGTAAGTATTATCATCTGCAGCTCATGAGCTCCAAATTACATTCCTGGATATCTTCATCTAAGTCCTACAAATGAAAACCGAATGCCTAATTTTATTCAGGTGTTTTAGGGTTTAGAGCTCATAATTATATTATTAATCACGATCAGTTGATTTATTCGGCGGTCAAAATTCATTATCGTGTCGCACATTTAAAAGTCTTTTGATTGGAGCGACAATAGTTTCTGTGGTAGTTTTCACGCTTATTTTTAATCCTAGAGAAAAAATGGAGTTAACACTTAAAAGGACTTTGTAAATGGAGCAAGAAACAGAAGTGGAAACAAGGCCTTGAGGCGACGTATCACACCCCCTCGACCGGTTGCGTTGTTCATGATTTCCGACCCCAGCTTTTTTGTAAAAGACTTACGTTATCATCTTGAAATTTTCGGAACATAAATAATTGACCTTTTCCAAGGGAGACCTATTTCTAAAATGTAACAATTTTATCCAGGTGCATAAATAAACCACCGGGAACGCGGCAAGATGTATAGTATAATTTAAAAAAGTATTATCTGTATTGCAAAATCTAAAACAAAGGGATATACATCGATCTTTCTTCCATCAGAATGCTAAGTAACAGACGTCATGGTTGAAAGATAAAATCTGTAATTGGTTCTTTTTGACAAGCTTCTTGAGAGGATTTCCGCCTTGATATGCTCGGATGGTGACGCAAATAGTTCAGACTTTCTCCATAGATCTTCAGTCAGCGCTGTCTATACCTGCACGCTGGAGACTTGGTAACAACTTACTGGCGATCGTTACCTTGAGCGAGAGTTATTCTGGATCGAGAGACTTCTGACGTCAAAACGATTCGATCATAGATCTTGAATATAGGTAGATGGCGCTTTCCACTAGCCCCTTACTGGCGGAGCGCGTAACACAATAACCTTTCCGCCCTCGGAGTCACGTGATTCGGGTCAGCTTAATGGCGTCGTTCGAATTTTCTGTTGTAAATATCGTCCCCGCTACGGTGAAAGACGTGTAACTTTTACTAACATCATTTGAAAAGTACATCTTGATGTAATTTAGATTAAATAGTTACTTGAAAGCGACATGGATTTCGTATATATCGAATTTCACTGTCGTAAGAATGATGTTCACCAATTTTGTACAACTGAAGTAGATAATAGCAGTGAATTCTTTTTTTCGTTTATCTCCTTTGCAGAGGATCACTTTCATCCAGATGCTTCGTTTTTAAACGAAAATAAATCAGATGAAAGCACGCAAAAACACAAAAGTCAATTACTGGAACCTGAATGCCAAAATTTCCTACATACACAACAGTTGACTAGGTGGGAAATAGCACATGTACCCCAATTGACATATGCTTTCTCGGTAATAAGTATATTCATGGCTAACACAGCATTAATTCTAACAGAAAAACACCTGTGAGAAGAAACGGGACTTCCTTTACGGAATCTCTCCTTGCAGCTAAACGCACTACACGCATTCACCATGATGTTGCCCCGAATCACGTGAAACTCGACGAGCTTATTTATTTAATTAATTTACATTACAAATAGACAAACGCCTGGTGGTAATGAATAGATACGTGCCAAAAATACACATTGATAACACTGCAATAACACACTGCAATAATACACTGCAATAGCACTATTAAAGTGAACTTTTTCTAAAATAAACTAAACATTTACGTTTAATTAATTTTAAGGATTTAGGTAAGGGCTCAAAAATTTCAACAGGCAGCTGATTCCAATCAAGAATACCTCTGTTTAAAAAGGAGTACTTGACGGAGTTTGTCTTTTGACTTCTTAATTTTATTTTCTACTAGTGATCATTTTTACCTATATAATTAGGCCTCTCGATGGCATCTTTTAGCTCACCCCAACCGTTGTCACCCGAGACAATCCTGTAGATTGCACTCAATCTATTAGCCTTCCTTCTTGTTTGGAGTGTGTCCCGTCCCAAGACTTTTATCATATCCGTCACGCTGTCGGTTATCTTACGTCGGCGTGACGTCATGCACCAACTACCTATTCAAGATCTATGGATACGATCGGGTGCGAATGTCGCCATCTGGAGGATTTTCTACGGAACTGTTTCTTACCGAATGGTAAGGTGCGTCTTCTAAATTATTTCCGTCACCATTCGAGCATGTCGTCGCGGAAAACCACTCAGGTAGCTCATCGAAAGGGACCAATTTGAGATTTTATATTACAATCTTGATGGATGTTACTCAGCCATATGAAAGAAGAAGGATTGATACATCTCCCTACGTTTACGATTTTCCAATACATATGTTAGTTTTTGGAAATATATACACTATATCCTGCAGATTTTCCGGTGGTTTATTTATGCACATGGATAAAACTTTCATATTGGAGATACAGGTATCCCTTTGAAAAGGCCTGTAATTTATATTCAGAAAATTTCAAGTCGATGACATAAGTATGAAACAAGAAATTTGGAGTCAAAAATCATGAAAAATTCGACCGGTTGAACGGATGCGGTGCGTCGCATTAACAATAGCTCCCAAGGATTCGAATCTCGAGAATTCAAGAATTTAAAACACATAAACTTTGCTCCCGATCTTTTATGAAGCGCGCTGCCGAGTAAGCAGGATCTTAAACTGATGGAAAGCGTGTATTTTGCTCTGTTGCGAAGTGATTAACGCACTGGAACAAAGAGAAAGGTTTCCAATGCTTTAAAATGCTCATATACCGACGCGAGAAGTCGAGCGCTTTTAAATACCGTTCGTCCCTTTTCCATTTTTCTGGAATGCATGGAATGTTGGTAATTGCTATGTCACGAAACGAGTGATTTAGAGGGGTAAAAAGTGGCTTGTTGGAACACTGGTCACTTTGCAAGAGCCTGGTGGCCGGACTTTTTTCTTTTGCTTTTTTGGGAGTAATTGGCCCTATCCCATAACTCCGACGACTAATATTTCCGCGTGGAGAGAACTAGTGAGCGCTAATTTTATCTCATAGATCGGAGCAGGCGCATGTCTTTCTTATCGCTCTCAGACATGTTCAGTTATATTTTCTAATAATGTAATAAATCTGGGCTTATTTAGCAAAGGGGAACCCGCGGCACCCTATTTAAGTATCCACTTGCATGGTGCTTATTAAAAACTGAACAAGGTCAAATTTCTGTTAAAAAAAACTTCGAGAATCTTCTTGATTCAGAGGCAATTAAATCTCATGTTCCTTTTATCATGAAGGATTGCGTACACGAGCGACCTTGCCATGCGTAACTTAATGAGAATGGAGGAAGAGGGGGAAATATGAGTTTTTCCTTGCTGGAAGGGAGGGACGTAATGAGGTATCCAATCCTAAAAAAAGAGATAAAAACGACTGTTTTGAATCTAAAGAGATGAAAATAAACTGCACAACTTTATTGAGGCTATTTTTTTTAAGGTGTTTGGAGCGATTTTCTTTTATTTTCGATTCTAAGATGTTTAGAGCATTTTTTTTCGAGAAACTTTGCACACGTGAACTTATAGGTTATATAAATAAAGTTTTTGAAGTTTTCTACCGGCAGAAGGTATGTTTTGTTTAAAGTTAGAGAAAATCCTCCACGTTTTCAACACTTTTGAGATCCTATCTACCTCTAGTATTTCCTTTTTCGCCGTAGCATACAGCATACTCTTCTTCATCCTGTCCGTGATGAGTACGCATAAAATTTTATGCAAGATTGAATCAAATTTGGAGGAAATTTACAATTACTTGAATCATTTCTGTGTCTTTTTTTTCTCCAGTTTAAGGTCTATGCTGCAGAACTCAAATGAGACACATTTAATGCTCCAAACATTTAATTGAAATGCACACTTGTCGTATTTGAGCCCTCGTAACAGGAGACCGAATTCAACTTGTTGCACGGGTCGGTAAAAAAACTGCTTCGTTGCTAATTTCATCCCGTCAACTTGTTTCACTTAAAATTGGCGCACTCACTCACCCGCGCTGTCTCGCGTCGTCAAAACAAGTAATCATGGGAACAGGTATCAAGAGCTCCCGCCATTCATTTCCATTCGCCGGGCAATAGAAAAAATGAACAGAAGTGAAATACGGAAATAAAATCAGACGGAATCCTTCGCGGATACTGGGCGAGTTCATTCCAATAAATAATTGAGCAAGACTAGTTGTTCACGTAGTTCCGAGAGGAGGCGCTAATTGACGAAGGCCTCATCACGGGATATTGATTAATGAGGCGTGACTGGGAGGGTGGGGGGGACACCAATCACCCGATTCTCCATCAAATCACAATCAATTTCCATCACTGAGTAGAAAGCCTGACAGAGGAGGGGCTTCATCATGTTCCGTTCATCATTAGATAATCATCCGCGGGCAATTGGCAAGCGCGTGCGATCGGAACAAACGGAACGCGGGCGACGAAAACATTCACCGAACTATAATTCAACAAGCGAGGATTTGACAAGTATATATAAGTAGTTTGAGCGAAATATCATTTCACCAAGAAATCAATTAATTGGGCAGCATTTTTTAGATAAATATATCACCCTTCCAAAAATACCAAACCATTACCGAATCGGTTTCCGAGATTTTTGACAGAAAATGACATCCATTTTACCTAGAAAACAAGTAGGTGTATGCACTCCTGAGAGACTTCATTTAAAAAATCAGGTATTTAAAGTACCTAAATCTTGTCAAAAAATTAACAGTAAGTAGTTTGTTCGTTTCCTCAACTATTTTTTAATACAAATCATATAGTCGCTGCAGTAATTATTTCAGGATCACAGAAAACCATCCGTTACGAAGGAGTTTTAAACGTACCGCGCGAATAAAATGAGTCAAGTTAAAGACTTATTTAGATATTTTTATGGAATTGCTTATAATTTCTGTCACATAAAGGTTTGATTTTTTTGATTGAACCCTTTATAATGCAAAATTTAATTCATGCTTCCTACAACTGCTGAAATTAAAATGTAAAATCGAATATGGTTTCCATTATGACTACGGAACTACCCAGTTTTTAAACTACCTTGAAACTAAAGAATATTACGAACTATCAATGGAAGCGACGGAAATTATGACAACTAAGCATGAATGAAGGCCATCCTGATGACTATCAACTGGGAGCTTGAAAACTCATGGACATAAGTGATTTTATATCAATTCCTCGTAAGCACCACATTTGGACTTTAAGGACGGCAGAAATTCGATCATAACTTAAAGAAATAGGAAGTAAAATTCCTGAATATGTTACTTTTTATAATATAGCACCATTTTTCGCTTCAAATATAGGTGAGTGTGGAGAAGGATGGAGATCGTGAGTTATGTGGAGAGAAGGACGAACGAGGAGGTATTGGATGTGGTTGGAGAGGAGAGGAAGCTAGTGGCGGAAGTTCGGAGGAGGCAGAAGAGATGGGCGGGAGGACGTATTGAAAGGAGAAAGAATGTTAGAGAGGGGAATAGAGGGGAGAACACTGGGAAAGCATGGAGGAGGAAGGAAGAGGATAGGAATTCTGGAAGAAATAAGAAGAGGAAGACGATATGAGGAATTGAAAAGGGATCTAATGGCGGATCAAGAATAGAAAGGAAATTAAAATATGCCTGAAACTATGTTGCAAGGAATAGCCACTGTACAAAAACTTACCAATTAGCTGGTAGAGTACTCATATCAAAAATTGAAGGGACATGATAGTAACTAAAATAACAAAAATATCGGGTCATTACTTAATTTTTGAGCGATTCATCTCATTTAACTAGCCAGTGTGGAGTTTCGGTATCCACTATTTCAACGATTTTCCGCTTCTTACATGGAGCGTGACACTGTACTGATTGACTAATGGAGACTTGTTCATTGTAAAGAGAAGATGCACACAGACTTGAGGCTTTTGAGATGTGAGTGAGAATGAAAAATTGAGAAGGTGAGCTGGATGTCGAGAAAGAGGAGCGAGGAGGAGTTCGATATAATTGGAGAGGAGAGAAAGCTAGAGGCGGAGGTTCGGAGGAGGCAGAAGAGATGGATGGAAGATATATTGAAAGGAGAGGGAATGCTAATGAGGGAAAGAGAGAAGAGGACACTGTAGAATCTAGGGAGAGGATAAGGATTCTGGAAGAATTAAGAAGAGGAAGACGATATGAGGAGTTCATGATGGATCTAATGTCGACTATCATACATGAGGGAAAACTGGACGATATGCCAGTAGGTTAAAAACTGTCCAAATCAGCTGGCATTTTATTAAGTTTATTTATAGTTGTTTAAGTTTATTTATAGTTGTTTAAGTTTATTTATAGGTTTCCAAAATTTGCATTTAACAAATGATGTGGTACGAAGTCACTTGCACGGGTGCATATACACCTGGGTTGAAATTCACTACGAAAAATTCATTTGACTTGACCGGGATTCGAACCCGGATCTCCCAATTTCCGGTCAGGTGTGTTAGCCAATTACACTAGTTCTACACTACTACATCTAGTTAGTACACTAGTACATCTAGTTCGCATAAACTCCCCTCGCCTTGAAGGAAGATGGCTTGGTAGTGAAACTGGCTAACACACCTGACCGGCAATTCGGGTTCGAATCCCAGTCAAGTCAAATGAATTTTTCAGAGCGAATTTCAACCCTGGGGTTTATTTATAGATTTCGTTTGTTCGAATGTATTATCTTTTACAGACCACAGAATATTTCAGACTTCAACAAAACCCAGGTTTCAATGGCTAAGCATCATCTTGAGGTGATTATACAGGTATCTCATTCCCTAATATACTACCAGTAGAAAGAAAGAGGGACACTTGTGTGAGAGGACAAAATTTTTGCATTTCACCATTTCTCTTCCCTCTACTGATAGTATATAAGGGAGTGAGACACTCGATTAATCGCCTGAAGATGATGGTCAGCCATTAAAACCAGATTTTGTTGAAGTTTGAAATATTCTTTGGTCTGTAAAAGTTACAAAGTTAATACATTTGTGATGGAGTACCACAAATTTAACGATGATCGAGTTTTAAGCTTAAATCGAAAGTTTTTACAAGCTTCCTCGGTGAAACCCATGATGCCCACGAAAGGCAACGTCAAAATTCCAACTCTAAAATCTTAACTTCCGAAGTAACTAGCCTGGAAACCCAATTTTTTTATCCAGTTTTGTAAAGTGCACTTCAAAGTTATTTTATTTCAGTTGTTACATAATCTGAAATAACTGACCCTGAGAACAGAGCCACCTTAAGGGGACACAGAAGACCAAAACACCTTGACTGTCACGTATAGTAGAGCCCCATTAAACAAAACTCCGAAAACCCAGGGTAACTGAAACGATGGGTACATCCAGAGATCGAGAGATAAGGGCTTCCGACACCGTTGTAACGCGTTGCAAAGAAAAGGCGCAAGGCGAAATTCCATTTTTTCCAAAAATTTAATTTTTCGCAACGCAAAGTAATTGCTTTCACTATGTTTTTAAATTAAATATAAAATGATGATTTTTTGTGCAATTCAGCCAAATTTACCAACATTTGTGATAAACCATCGCTTTTCCGTTAAAAAACGTGTCATGTCTGAATTTTCAGCATTATAGGCGAGGCTAAGTTTTCGGGATGACCTCCGCGTAGATTCGTCTTCGTACGACAGTTTCGCCGGCCTTTCAGCAGGCGTCTTCAGGTTTGAAGTGTGGTTGTAGGTTTTGAAGGTGGACGCTGGATGAAGACGGGCAGAAACCTGGATCCACGCTGCAAACCTGAAGACGCCTGCTGAAACGCCCGCGCCTCACACTGGTCCTCGGCCCATGTATTTCTGGGACATGAAAAGATTGTCTCAGATCAAGATGAAATTTGGTGTATATATAGGTTTTCGGGGGTCGCCGAACACGAATATGATGCCAAAACAAGTGGATTTTGCCATTCAACGTGAAAACTTGCGGATTTCATTTTTTGCAATTGTTGTGCGAACAGATTTCATTTGGTGCAAATAGGACCAAATTAACAAATAAAATTAATGTAGGCAAATGTCGGCAGACACTTATGTTTTTTATACTTAGTGATGTTAGTTACACTTTCCAATAGATTTTTTAAATGGAATTTCATGGAATGAGTGAACTTTTCACCATTTTTATTATATTTCGCGAATTAAAGTTCTCTAATTTTCGTGATTATCAATTTGAAATCGCATATAATGAGAACTTAACAATAAATGTTTACTTAAATATATAAATAGTACATACTTTCCGGAGATGAATCTAGTTCTTTGAATTACAATGGATTCAACAGTCTTCTACGTAAGCGACTCCGAAGTTAACGCATATTTGACTTTCGATTATTAATGGAATACATACCTTACCTGAGCGTTTTCTTATATTACCTCTAACAGTAAAGGTGCGTGATACCAGTTCAGAATCTTCGAATTCTGATGCGTCATCACTTACTCCATCCAAACGTACAGCACAAAAGATTTACCTGAATACTTTATTTTTCTTAACATGTCCCATTTTTCCATATACAGGTACCACTGTGCGCCGGCGAAACTGTCAAGCGAAGATGAATCGACGCGGAGGACATCCCGGAAAATTAGCCACGCCTACTCCACCACTCCGCGGAAGCCTTCGTCAATATTTGTTCAGCACCTTTTCTTTCGGTTAAGGGGTTTAAAACGGTAATCTTGCATATTTTTATAACTAATCAAGTAAATTTTTAAAATTCTACATTTAGGAGATAAAAATTTTAGACCTCCATCCATAAAGATATATGCGCTTCAGAGGAGGTAATCACCACACATGCAGCAATAATAACCATCCAAATCGGCATTTTTTTAACACTTTTGCCCTAATAAAAGCGTTGTTATGAATTGCTTTTATGATAAGAAAATTTACACATGTAAATTCGTGCTTTTTACTCGGCATGATATCGTGAAATTTTTAGCAGGCGCCATAATAATTACATGAAACGTATCATTTCGCGTTTAGGAGAAATACTGTACGTAGGTGAACGTATCATTTCGAAATATATATTCCATTAGAATACGTGTTAAAAATCGCTTGAAATAGCTAAGAAAACAAATCGGTAAGATCCAATTTTTTCACTTTTAACTACACGTTGAAAATTGATTGAAAATTGAAAAAAGAGCGTACGTGACTGACTTTTATGTATGTATTCATTGATGCCGTGATATTGTATGCGATTATGTAACTTGCAGCAAAGTATTAATTTTGCTTATACATTTTTCGAATCCTAAAGACGTTTTTTGCAAATCGTATGAACATATCAAAATTGTACGTCAAAGATTTTCCGGGACGGAGGTTACGTAGTCCAATGGAACGTTTGTTCTCCGCGTACAATGGCCAAGTCTCCTTCCCTTCTGTTTATCGCGAAAATGAGGAATGAACGCCTACCTCTTGAAATATGCTTAGATGGCAACCCCAAAAACGGATCATATCCATTGAGACTACTGATTCCACGTTGGGCATTTGGTAAAATGATGTGTTGGTAAAGTTGTGTCACAAATTGGGGTAAAAAAATTATGATTGTTACGTATTGATAATTATTACGCGTATGCAAATCTTCAAGCAGGTCTGTACATAAACAAAAATCACTCCAATCACACAAAGCGTGGATCCAATGTATCTTTCCCTAACGACAGAGAACTCTACGACACCTCTGCGACCCAACGGTGCACACATCTTCAGTCTCCATCCCGCGGAACACTTTGCGCCTGCCCCCTCTCCACCTCAAATCGATCGCGGCGCTATGACAACTTTTACGTACGTGCGGCCCTCCGCCATCATGTTGAGTGTGGGAGTGGGCGTAGAGAAAGACGCGGCGAGGCAGCATCCGACGCCCCGCGAACCGAACGCGGGTCAATGCGGGTCAAATCTCCCAGTCCCTCCTTCCCCTCCCTTCCGCGTACAATGGCCATTCCTAGTAGTAGTGGGGTTTATAGGGTGCGTCGACGGCATGGTCATTTTGCACCACTACGCGTCATAATTATAAAAAATAAATATACGCTGCATATTATATTATAATTAAGTACTTGAAATAAACGTTGAGTCAAAATTAAAAATAATGTTACATCCTTAAAATACTATTAAATAGGCCAGTTTCGTTTAAAAATTCCAAAGTGCGGTTGAGAACATCTGGGTCATCGCCTAGAATGTACCCCAGGTCTCCCACTAGCTGCAGCCTGTTGCGCACCACCCGATATCTCTCACACTCCGTCAGGATATGTCGAATGCTAAGAGGACAGTCACAGTCATCACATCGCGGTGGAATTTTCTCTTCGGTGAAGAGGAAGGAGTGGGTCAGAGGGCTGTGCCCTATCCTTAGTCTTGTTATGACGACTTCCTCTCGGCGACTCTTCCTGACGGACGAAGGCCACGCTGTCACTACTGGTTTTAACCCGCGCAGTTTGTTACTTTCCGTGGTTCTCCACGCCTCCTTCCACTGCTCTAGGACTGCATTTCTTAAAGCCGCCTTCACATCTTGGAAGGGTACCGGCATCGGTTCCATGGCGTCCATTGCGAGTGCCTCTTTCGCCAAAGCGTCGGCTCTCTCGTTCCCGGTGATACCCACGTGTCCAGGGATCCACGTGAAAAAGATCTTAATTCCCTTTTTGTCAAGAGAGAGGAGTGACGATTGAATCTCCTGGACTAAAGGGTGCGCGGGAAAAAGGCCGGAAATGGCATTCAGTGCACTTAGGGAGTCCGAGCATACAACGAAGGAGCCACGGTCCTGAATCCCATCCAAGGCCCGCCTAATAGCGTACAGCTCCGCTGTGAAAGCGCTACACATTGGATGAAGCCTTGCTTTCGCAGCTTCGTGATGGGGTGAGAAGACTGCGCACGCGCTGGCGGTGCCTGATCTGGAGCCGTCGGTATAAATAGGCACGAGATCTCGATGGGTGTCTAAGAACATATAGAATAGACGCTGGTACTCTTCTGCAGTGGTAAAGTGTTTTAGGCGCTTGTTAAGATCAGTATTGATTTTCGGCGCGGGAGTGACCCAAGGCGGACTTTTGCAGCTTCCTAAAGGGTATATGTCTGGGAGTGTAATACCTTGCGCTTGGATGAAAGTATAAAACCTTATGCTAGCAGGCCTAGTGGCTCTTGTCCGGCGATTGAAAAGTTCTATTAATTGGGGTTTAAAAACAAGGTTGAAACATGGGTGGGACTTCATAGATAAAATTTTGGCAAAGTAATTGCACATGAGCAGGTTCCTTCGGTGGCACAATGGCGGCTCTCCTGTATCCACATAGAGGCTTTGCACCGGACTAGTCCGGAACGCCCCAGTGGATATCCGTAGGCCTGCATTGTGTACCGCGTTCAGAGTACGTAGGTACGACTCCCGTCCAGAGGCGTATACGAAGGAACCATAGTCAAGCTTCGACCGGACCATCGAACGGTACAACAAGATCAGCATTGAGCGATCGGCTCCCCATGTTGAGTGACTTAAGAATTTTAAAATGTTTAGAGTCTTAAGACATTTAAGTTTTAAAGTATCGATATGTTCCCGCCAGTTGAGGCGACAGTCAATAATCATGCCTAAAAAACGTACAGAGTCAACAAACGGAAGGTTTGTACCGCCCAAGGTTAGTGATGGGGGAATGGTATGACCCCTACACCGGCGTAAGTGGAGGCATTTAGTTTTCTCCAAGGAGAATTTAAAGCCGTTATCTTTGGCCCACCTATCCAACTTGTTTAGAGTAAGCTGGATAAGTCTCCCCGCGGTAGCTGGTTGGGATGACCTACAAAAAATTGCGAGGTCGTCCACAAACAGTGAGCCAATTACCGGTGTTTTTACACAGTTAGCGATATCGTTAATCGCTATAGCAAATAGCGTTACGCTAAGTACTGAACCTTGGGGAACACCGTTCTCTTGACTATAAAATTTCGATTCGTGTTGGCCAATTCTCACTTTAAAAACTCGGTCCGATAAAAAATTTTGAATAAAAATGGGTAGGTTACCCCGAAATCCCCATTCGTGCATCGTTCTTAGGATTTTGTGACGCCAAACTCGGTCGTATGCCTTCTCTATGTCAAAAAATACCCCGACTACGTGTTGGCGCAGAAGAAAGGCTTCCTGAATATAGTTGTCAATTCTGACTAAATGATCGGTAGTGGAACGGCCTCTGCGGAAACCACATTGAATACCAGAGAGAAGGTTTCGGCGCTCTAGCCACCAGACGAGCCGCCGATTCACCATTCTTTCCATAGCCTTACACAGGCAGCTGGTGAGGGATACAGGTCTAAAGTTATTCGGGTCGGCTCGGTCTTTGCCTTTTTTGAGTATAGGAACTACCGCAGACTCCCGCCAGGACGGTGGAAAACAACCTTCTAGCCATAGTTGGTTGAAGGTATGGAGAACCTCCAACAGTGCCGCCTCCGGGATATTCCGGAGGAAGGCATTGTGGACCTCGTCAGGTCCCGGAGAAGTGATATGGGAGTCAGCAATGGCAGATTTGAGTTCCCAGAGGGAAAACGGAAGGTTGTAATCCGCCAAGGGATGTCTTTCCTTTAAGTTTATCGGGGACATCTCCAATCGCTCCTTGGTTTTCAGAAACGTAGGGTCGTAGCTCCTGTTACTGCTGGTTTTGGCAAGTAGCTGGGCGAAAATGTCGCTGATAGTAATTTCAGACGTTATTACATCGCCATTGCCATGTAAAAAGGAGATGCCGACCTGTTGGTGGTTACCCGATAGACTCCTTATCTTGCGCCAGACCTGTGTAAGTGGTGTTCTACAGTTGACATCCGAGACAAATTCCACCCAGGAAGCCTTCTTCGCCTTATTCACGACCTGCCGAGCCTTAGCTCTTAAGCGCCGGAAGGCGGAAAGGTTCGTGTCCGTCGGGAACTTTTTAAAAATTTGTAGCGCCTTTTTCCGTTTGCGAATGGCAGCTGCGCATTCTTCATTCCACCAAGGTACAGCTGGTCTCGATTGGAGACGACGAGACCGTGGTACGCTTGTATTCGCGGCTTCGATGATGCAGCTTGTTAAATGATTAATGTTAGACACGCTGTTTAGCGTCATGTCGTGTTTAAAGGTAAAATTGCTCTTAAAACGACCCCAATCGGCTCTCCGGATAATCCAGTTGCCCTGCCGAATAAAAATAGGGTTAGAACGTCCCTCTTTCAATATAAAAATGGGATAGTGATCACTCCCACATAAATCGTCGTGTACGGACATACTCAGTTTATTTAAAAACACGCTCGATGTCGCGCATAAGTCTATAGAGGAGAAGTCACCAGTAAAGCTGTTGAACCGGGTTTTCTCCCCGTCGTTCAATAAAACTAGGTTAGACTCCGTAATAAAGGAAGATAAAATCCGTCCTCTACGATTACATTGTCCTCTACTGCTTCCCCATAGAGGATCGTGTGCGTTGAAGTCACCGAGTAAAATAAAGGGCTGAGGCAGCTGGTGGACAAGGGCTTCCAAATTAAAACGGGTGACCGGTGCACCCTCCGGCAGATATACGTTGCATAACGTAACCATCTGCGGAGCGTGAACAGTCACTGCCACCGCTTGAAACGGTGTGTTCAGGTGTACCTGGGAGGTGTAAAGGGCCTCCCGGATAGCAATTGCCACTCCACCCTGGGCTCGTTGGCCGCAGGTGTCGTCTAGTCTAAAAACCTTAAAATCGTTTAAAATGCCCTTGTCCGTGTTTTTAAAATGCGTTTCCTGAAGACAAACGCAAACCGGGTTAAAATCACGTATTAAAACGTCCAGCTCCTCCTTATGCCGATAAAAACCGTTGCAGTTCCACTGCAATATAAAAGCCATAAAAAGGAAATAATAAATAGAAAAAATAAACTAAGATAAAATCGAGCGGTTAAAAATTGGGGAGGTCAGCGTCTTATGCGATTTTTCTTCCCCTTGCTACGAACTTGGAGGATATCAGTGTCTGATAGACACTCATCCTCCTGCATTGGCTCTGGGGTGCTCTTTCGAGCCTTGCCAGATGGACCGGGGGATTGCGAGTTCCCACGCTTGGATTGCGTGGCCCCGGCAGATGTTTTGGCCGGGTTCCGCTTAGGGGACCCCGGACCGGTGGGTTTGGTCTTAGATTCCGGATTGGAAGCCTTAACCGGAGTGGCCGATTTCTCTTCTGCGGGTTTAGTTTCCTGATTGGCATTTTCATCCGTCTGGGTCGAGATTGTGACCTTTGCGATCGGAGTGGCAGCGACATGAGCCCACGACCTGGAAAAAGTGGGGGCAATTTGTGCTCTATACTTTTTACGAGCCTCGAGATACGGTATTTTATCCACCGTCTTAATCTCCATGATTTTGCGCTCTTCGATCATCTTTGGACAATCACGAGAGTACACGGGATGGGCACCCTCGCAATTGACGCAAAGCGGGTCACTTGTGCATTCCACACCGTCATGCTTATCCAGGCTGCAGCGGGGGCAGGTGGCCTTGCCCTGGCATCGTGTGGCCATGTGGCCGAATTGCTGGCACTGGTAGCATCTCATAGGTGCCGGTATGAATGGCCGCACTGGGACCGATTCATAACCGACGAACACTTTGTCGGGGAGGACGTCACGCGCGAACGTAAGGATGACAGATGTCGTGTTGACCCTTTCCCCATTGCGCTTAGTAGTGAGTCGACGAGCATCGCAAACCCCCTGTGGGGCCATCTCCCGCTTTATCTCGTCGATCTCAACATAAAGTAAGTCGTAATGGCTAATCACTCCCCGACAGGTGTTCAAGGTACGGTGTACCTCGACCTTGACGGGAATGTCGTGCAGCTTTACGGTCTTTAGAAGTTTCTCACTTTGAGCCCTGTTTGCCGTTTCAATGAGCAGTGTGCCATCGCGAAGCTTTTTTGCCGATTTGAGATCCCCAGGAACCAAACCCGAAAGAACTTTACGAATAAGAAAGGGGGAAACCTTTTTCAGGCTCTCCCCTTCCTTCTGGCACCTCATCACTAGATAGCGCTGACTAGCGCCATAAACATTTTCTCCCCCGTCCGAATCCGGACGGGATCTTTTTTGGGGTGGAGGTTTGTTGTCCGCCATGCCCTAGATAACATTCGTCCCCCGAGCTCCCCACCCACCATGGAGCCACACATTTGGGACGCCACACCGCGAGCCGGTGTGGTCGCCAGGGCTACCCGAGGGGATATAGCACCCTGAAAGTGGTCGTCTGTTTCGGGTTGGGTCTTCGATATAACGGGCCCACCAACCCGTGAATCTCCGACCGCCCTACACAGACCCCCACCTCCCTAGCACTCGCCACCGAACTTAACGGCAAGCCGATTGACCGGGGGTGGCTAGCCCCCGGCCTCCCGTTTACAGGGAATCCAGGGCCGAAGTGGGATATTGAACTCCGGTCCATACCGGGTATCCGACACCCGGCTGGGTTCCAGAGAACTCACCCACCAGGATCCCCTTCTCCCCCTTATGGGTCTCCGCACACGGCAAACATGCGGGTGGATCGCAGGCCAGGTGGAATGGCCGCACACAGACAGTAGACCCACAAGACTGTCCGGACGCATCCCTTTGCTGCCTGGGGGTTTGTTTTCGGGGTTTACCTCCCCGCCCTTTTAGTCGCCTCTTACGACAAGCAGGGATACTGCGGGAGAATTCTCCATCCCCCTACCCGCAGGGGTGATGGCCATTCCTCCTTCCCAGTATTCCCCAGATGGGTAAAATCATTGAGGTAGACGGAGAGGGCATTACGTCATCAAACTGTAGCCTAGCAACCGAAATAACAACCATATTGGTTACCACCATTGAAATGTATGGAGAGGGCACTTGCTATGCTGGCCAATGATAAAAGCTTAAGACTTCATCCATGAGCCATCTTCGTCGACCCTCACTTTCCTACAGCACCCTTGGGCCAACGCACTAATTTTGAAATTTTACGATGTTTTCCAGCGATAACTTACAAGAAACCAGCATGCATTTGCTTATTTCGTACTCATTCTCACATTGTATATTTATTTAAATTAATGCTAATCCTCATTCCTGGTGAAAACTGGAATAGAAGAGAGTAGAATCCTTAGCACTACGTAGCGAATATACGTTTCAACAGTAGCTTGCCTTTAATTTCAAACAGATGGTTGATGTCCTAGCTTTACATCCACTAACTCGTCCATTTCGTCGAGCTATCCACAGAAAAGTAAGGAGAGCGCAGGTTTAAACGATATGATTGCTATTTCGGTTGTCAGGCTACAGCTTGATAACGTTGTGCCATCTCCATACACCTCAGCAGTTACTCTCCCTACTCCTAACTTACTTCCCTTTGTATAGCACGACGAAATGGACGAATAGGCGGATGTAGAGCAAGAATATCCACCATACGCACGGAATTTACAGCAGGTAACTCTTGAATAATATATTGGCCACCGAGCTCTTTTGATTCCACTCGATTTTACCTTAGATTACACCGCAAATTAGGATTATTACCAATTTAAATAAGTAAAAATATACAGGGTGATTCAAAAGTCTTGTTATGACTACGGAGAATCAGAACTTTTTTTTATTTTTCAGCATAGATATATGAAAGAGAGATGAAAATATAACTAAATACATCACGTTAATAAAAGCGGATGGAGCGAAACCATGATGTATTTAGTGATATTTTCATCTTTGCTTCATGTATCTATGCTGAAAAATAAAAAAAGTTCTGATTTTCCGTAATTATAACAAGACATTTGCATCACCCTGTATATGTAAGGAGAATGCATATTAAAGACGTAAATTCATGTAGACTACTAAACTACGACGGAAAGCATCCTAAAATTTCAAAATAAGCGCATCAGCTCGCAATCGCTGGAGGAAAATTTAATTCAATAAAGATGGCGGACAGGCCTCGCCAACGTTACAGCTTTTAGCATTCGCCACCTTAGCAATCGCCCTTTACCTCAATATGTAAAATTGTCTATAGGATATTCTCTCGAGGAAAGGTCAAACAAATAAAAAGACAGCAATTCTTGACCAACGTTTTGGAACGTAATTCATTCCATCATCAGGGCTACAAAAAACATGCACACTGAAGGTCAACCACAACACATCTCAGAACAACCCAATATAGTATAAAAATTTTAAAAATGGTGTATCAAATAAAGCAACACTGAAAATTACCAAAAGAATCGCATTAAGAACCCGAATCCAGATCATACTGCCACTGCAATTCTGTCTTCTGTGTGATGTGAATTCGGGTTCTTAATGTGATTCTTTGGCAATTGTCAGTGTTTTTTTATTTGATATAACATTTTTTAAATGTTTATATATTTGGTTGTTCTGAGATGCGTTGTGGTTGACCTTCAGTGTACATGTTTATTTTGTAACCCTGATGATGGAATGAATTACGTTCGGAAATGTTGGTCAAGAATTGCTGTCATATTACTTGTACGACCTTTCCTCGAGAGAATATCCTATATCAATGGAGGTCGATATAGAGAAGAATGAGATAAAATTGCCTACCCCGTCCGATGTCATTACCGTGGTTACAACGAGTTTCGCAGAAGGAAATATTCGTATTAACACTGTACTTGTTAGCAATATGTAGGGGAGACTGGGGCTAGTTGGTTACAGAAGCATGTTCGTTCATTAAGGGTAGCTTAACAATTAAGCGAGCGAGCGCTCGGAAACCTAAACTGTGTCTGGCGCTCACCACTCCCTACACTTAATTAATACACTGCCAGTCGGCTACTTGCCTCCGCTCGGGAAAAAGCTTGTAGGGTGTGTTTTCTGAGCCGGTTTGCCATATTCTTCTATCTCATTTTCTTATTAACCTACAGCTAACTTAATTACGGTATCCAATGTAGTACAACTTTGAAGAGCAATCAGTTAGCTAAATGTTGATACGTTCAAATTCGTTGCGAATTTGAAATGGACAACTGTAACTCAGGTCCGATGAAAATATGGTGACGGGGTAGTACATACACAGAAAATGATCAAACAAAGGGAGAAAGAAGCAAGAGTTGTCAATCGTGACAGACAATCCTGAATAAACCGCTTTTGAAGAAGAAATAGGGACTGAAATAGAGAAAAAAATTCCTGGAGCCAACTAGTTGTGTTGCGGGTTGACGGAGAGACTTAAGCGGGGATAACATGGATCCGGAACGCTGAAGTGCATCTGGCCAATCACAAGCGAGGAGGTCGCGGAATAGCGGAGCGTGGGCGGAGCTTCACCCTGAGGAAGCTGCGTTTAAAATTTCTGAATGTTCTCCGCATTCCGCACGCGAACTCGAACGTCAGAATGCCCAGAAACCTCAGGAAACAATAACCAGGGTGTCCGGCGAATCTCGATATATTTTTTCCCTGAGTTTTCCAGGTAAATATTTGGTTTTTCCAGAGTCGTATTCCACTTTGTTTCCGACGACTTTTGATTGAAATTCCTATCAAATCTGCATTCTGCAATGGTCCCGGCCACCATGATTTTGGGCGAGAGAACGTGTACATAAAAAACAGCCACGCACTCCCTCCTGAGTGAGACACGCGTGGCAAACCTGCGTCACCTTTTAGATTACGGAGACCTCCAAAGCGAGGTCTTTGCGAGGAGTCCCCTACCGCGTGTATTACTCGTTCTCTAGCATTACAACTGGGGCTGGGTGGAGTTAGGTTACAAGGCGCATTGCCAGAAGGAAATCCCCTCGTACCGGCTGTAGGGCAGAAATAAAATCCGTTATAACACCAAATCTCATCCACACAACACGTTATTATTTCTAGATGAAAAGAATATAATTCTTACATTATATTTGACACCACAATCAAACACAAATTACAATATGCACTGGTGAAATGATGAAAGGATGAAGGCGATAATGGTATGGATGATATGTACTTAAATTTATGAAGTAAAATAACAAAAAGAATTGGTTTAGGCCCACAAGTAGGGCAGACACTCCAAGAAAATATACTTTTGAAACAAGTTTTGTCAGTCGGTCAAAACAAGTGTGTGTTCAAGATGAGCTGAAGATGAACATGCTACACAGCCTTATAAAGTTAATATTGTATATTCAATGTAGGTACTTTGTATAGTCTTTTCAATGAATGAACTCCCGCATCAATTCCTGCGGCAACTTTCTCTGCATTTTCTAGGAGTTTAGTTTTCTTTTGTTATGAGTTCTTGAACCTTTAGCAGTACCTCTTTCTTTTTCATTTCCTCTATGGCCTTGTTCGCTTTTTTCCCGCTACGACTTCACTATGCTTAGCATAAGAATTCCTAAAACAGATTACTAATTTTGCAATCCATGGAGATTAAACATTTAAAGTGAAAAGTTGGTGTTTGGTTATGTTAAGCCCAATAGGCGACTCATCCTTCGCAGTCCGGTGACAGCGATTATAATACACGAGCACACTCACAATTGAAAATAAAACTTTAACGAAAGTCACTGCACACCACACTACATACATTACATCTGGCCACGACTCCACCCAAGTCGCACCTGCCCCAGTCCTCTCTACCTAAGCCTTATCCTCCAAAAATGTCTCTCTGGCCCTCAAGACAATGGCTACTGCTCCAACTCGAGCCCTCAATGATAAGGGTATTACTCGCCTCCCCTAACTATCACGCTAGCCCTCAAAGCGAAAGATATTGCTTCCCTCCAACCTATCTCTCCAGATACTCCTTCCCCGAGATTAGACGAAGCATCGCCGTTACTCACAATCAGCGTAGCGCGTACATTAGGGGCCACCAGACCCCGAATTTAGGTTTTTTAAAGGTAACACTTTAAAATAAAAAAGTGCAACAAGAAAATACAGCTTATATGAGCCATTATAATAATGACCATAATCAGAAATTCTAAATTAAACACATAGCCAGCCTTATTGCTAGAAAAGGGTCATTTGAGGGGACCAGTGTTAATTATGGAGTTATTCCATTAGAGTCAACTGATTTGTCCAACGAAAGATTTGAATGGGCCAACAACAACAAATACTTCAAATACCTGAGTGAAGTAATGAAAATTGTTGAGATATACTCGGGGAGTAATTTTCTTAATAAACGTACGTATGCCATACAAAAGAGACAGGTAAACAAAAAGGAACACGGAAAGTGAACAAATCAAATTTTTTTTCACTTCCATGTTCCACTAATCAATAGTAAAAAAAATAAGAAAACATAGTTCTCAATTCCAGGGTAGAGGATCAAACCGGCTCAAGAATAAATCAACCAGGCTGGAAATGAGATCCGCTACGAAGCTCTTGCTCAGGCGGTATGACTGCAATTTTTCTGTCACTAATTCAAATGAATCACTCCAAATGCGGAAAATTTGATGAATACTTTCAATATCATCTTCTGTTCCGTCACTTTCACAATCACCAGCTAGTGTAGAAACGCTTCCAGAATTAAAGGTTGGTAGCTCACGAAATACGAAACTCTACGGGTCTACTTCCTCATTCCACACTGCTCCGGTAGTTACTTGAGCTAAGTCGTCGCTGCTGTCGCGATCGCTCCGAATTATTCCGAGCAAAATAAATTCGTCGAACGGCCCAAGCAAGTCGGAACATATAACTAAGCAGAGCTAAGCAGAAGGGTGGCAAGGGCTCTCTGCCCTGAAGGAAATTGGCCGCCACGCCATTACCAGGGGTTTTAAGAAAAATACGAAAATTAACTGAGTTTTTCCGGAGTTTTCCAGGACTAAAAATTTCCCTGAGTATTCCCGGTTTTCCAGGTTGCCGGACACCCTGAATAGCGCATCAATGCACAGAGAGACTTAGCAGGCGTCTTTGGAGAGCATCCCCGAGCCTGCCGAATTAAACTTGATGTACTAACTACAAAACCCTCATTGCAGTTAATACGTTACATTGTAGAGGAACTAACATAATTTTTGCTAAAGAAAATAATATCACTCAATTTTTAATCCAGGATAACTTCACTTATAACTCGAAATTGGCAGTTTAAGAAGCCAAAAATTAGATGGTAAAAACACCCAGCGCTCATAATTGTAAGTCGGCAACTATAGGAACTAAATATTTAAAAAAACGTCGGCAGAGATGGAAAGTTCGGCCCGTTGATACACCCAATCTATCTTCAATAACATTATACACATGGGAAGCATTACATTTTTCTTTACACTCAATAGTAGGATGACGCTAATACGAAACGCATACAACGGTAAGTTGGAAGGCTAATGGCCGGTTGCATGAAAATTTAGTTATGGAATCAATAGTTATGAGATCCATAAAGTTATAGAACTCATAAATATATTCGGGTTACATGAACACATCTATAAGTTACTTAACTTATTTACCAATAGCTACCAGCTTCGAATATTTGATCTAATCTTCCACCGCCGGATAAAAGTTACGAAAGTTAAGCCTATGAATAGTTGATAATGCACATTATAATTAGTCAGTAAGAGTAAACAAACTGGTCACTTGTCTCAAAACAACTCTTGTATCAAGTAATTAAGTCTCCAAGCGGTTCATTGCGCATCTTCATTCATCTTGTTTACTTGTGGTACTCATAACTCCATGCCATAACTTATGAGACCAATGGATTTATTGAATGTTTGTGCAACACTTATTGAATGGTTGCCATGGCTTATGGGTCCCATAACTTTATGGAATACATATGTTACCATCCTGCAACTGGCCATAAGGGACATAATATTACAATTTTGCTATTACACAGTATTGACAAAGGAAAGTAGAAAGACAAATGAAAAAGTAACTTTTTTTGAAAGTTGAAAGATTCAGGAATTAAAAATTAAAATGGCGCGAATACACAGCGCTTAAGCTGGAAGATTCAGCAGGTTAAAATTACGATGTCACAATTACGCAGCGTTTGGAGCGCTAATCAGTCAGATTTAGCAACTTAAAATTAGCGATAGCGTTTAGACGCACGTTCAGATGACGCATGGCACGTAGGTTGGCAAGTATGTACAGTCACATAACCAAATATCGCGACACACTAAGCTAGCGGTTCGTATCAGGCGGCTGTCGAAGCTCAAAATACGTCGGCTATCCTGGACCTTATCAGACGACTATGAGAATCTGCGGGTACAATTTTCAATATCCTCTAGGAATTGCACCAAGGCAAGCGGGACCGCGTTTTGGAAGTGCTCTTGCTAAGAAGCGAGTATATAATTGAATCCAGAAGCGGTCTGGTTGATTGTATTGATGGAAAGGAGGAGTAGGTGGGAAAACGTGGTGAAAAAGCAATATCGAACGAAGTAAACGAGCAAGAGACTAAGCGAATGAGTCCAGTGGAAGGTACAACGAAGTAGAGCCGAATACACACGAGGACGACCTCCAGCACGCTGAGTCCAACCGTCAGCAATCATCGTGCTCCTTCATGCATAGGATACCGGAAATTGGATGTTGAAAAATGTACCCGCAGATTCCCTAAATCACCAGATATGGTTCAGGATAGCAAACGTATTACGAACTTCTACAGCCGACCGATACGAACCGCTAGCGTGGGTCGCGATGCTTCAAGATATGACGGTGCATTCGTACCAACCTGAGCGCAAAACGTCTAGAAACATATTGAAAAGTTTATACGCAGATTTGCAATGTTTCCAGATATAACCCAGGATAGCCGTCTTAATTTGAGCTTCGACAGCCGACCGATACGAACCGCTAGTACAGTTTGTCGCGATACTTTATGTAGTGCCAGTACATACGTAATAATATGTGCACAAAACATCTTAAAACATAATGAAAAGTGTACCCGCCGATTCACAATGTCTCCAGATATACCCCAGGATAGCCATCGTATTTCGAGCTTCGGCACCCAACCGATGCTAACGGCTAGCGTTGTGTCTCGCGATACTTAAAGAAGTGACAGTGTATACGTACTAAGCTGCGCAGGAAATGTTTTGAAACACATTGAAAAGTGTGCCCGCAGGTTCTTATGGTCACCATATATGACCCAAGATAATCAACGTGTTTTGAGCTGCGACAGCCGACCGATACGAACCTCTAGCGTGGTGCGTCACGATACTTCATGAAGTGACTGTTCATTAGGGTGGTCCTTATTTTTCGATTTTTCGAATTTCTTTCGGGACACCCCGTCATTTTGTGCCAATTGGTGTAAAAACATGTCCTGTAAAATATTATCGCAATTGGAAGACGTGCCGCATCGCACTCAAAGTTGTGAAATTTTGGCATTTTTGGCTATTTTTCGGACATTAATGGCCATAAGAAGGCGCTGATATTTTTCAACTGATTTTCTCTGGTAGCCAACGACGCATTGGACATTTGACATGCTACAACCAAAATATTTTTCAATTCTGACCCGTGGTTCCCGAGATACGGCCCCAAGAGTGAGCGTGTGCTACGCAGAGTGGCGCCCTCTTGCGCCAATGCTCGAAACTCCCAAGTCAAGACAAAAATGTTTATTGCATTAAATGAAAAATAAAGATGCAATCATTGATTTTTCAACAAATATGCATTTTTTAAATTTAATGGCATTAACAAATTAAAAATGTGTTAATAAAATATCGCATAGCAATTCATTTTGTCGAAGGAATAGGACTAACGCCGAGAGCAGCAGCGGACTTTTTCGGACGGGAGTTTCGAGCATTGGCGCAAGAGGGCGCCACTCTGCGTAGCACACGCTCACTCTTGGGGCCGTATCTCGGGAACCTTGGGTCAGAATTGAAAAATATTTTGGTTGTAGCATGTCAAATGTCCAATGCGTCGTTGGCTACCAGAGAAAATCAGTTGAAAAATATCAGCGCCTTCTTATGGCCATTAATGTCCGAAAAATAGCTAAAAATGCCAAAATTTCACAACTTTGAGTGCGATGCGGCACGTCTTCCCGTTATCCAATTGCGATAATATTTTACAGGACATGTTTTTACACCAATTGGCACAAAATGACGGGGTGTCCCGAAAGAAATTCGAAAAATCGAAAAATAAGGACCACCCTACTGTTCATACCTACAAACCTCCGTGCAAAACGCCTTGAAACAAATTGAAATGTGTACCTGTAGGTTCCTATGGTCAGCAGATATTACCCAGGATAGCCAACGAATTTAAACTTTTTACAGCCGACCGATGCGAACCGATAGCGTAGTTTGTCGCGATACTTTATGGAGTGAATGTACATACGTGCAAACCTGCGCACAAAACATCTCGAAATACATTGAAGAGTAGTGTAACCACAGATTCTCAGTTTAACCAGTTAAAGCCCAGGACAGCCATCGTATTTCGAGCTTCGACAGCCGACCGATATGAACCGCTAGCGTAGTGTGTCGCGAAACTTTATGAAGTTACTGTACATACTGGAGCTCGAAGATCGGTGGTGTGGATGGGGCAAACACCAAACTGGCACGCGCTACCGCAGCAGAGCTCGAAAGGTGGAGGAGGATGCGGAAGGGCAGGTAGCGTGGCAGGGCAAGGGGGGGGGGGGGGGCTCGGGCTGGCGTCCTCCCTTCCACACTTCCCCCCCCCCGCTCTCTCCGCACTCCTTTGCCGCCCCTGGGAAGGACAGGCGGAGGGGAAGGTGAGGAGAAAGAATGGAGGGGGGAGGAGGTGAGGGGTATTTGACCCGGATTGACCCGCGTGCACGGCAGCGCGCCCCGCGTCGGATGCTGGATGCGAATACACCAACACGCACAAACTTGCACGTCCGCAAAACTCGCATAGTTTCCCTGTATAAGCGGAGGGGTATGCAACTCTGAGAAATGGTGTACGCTTGTTGAGAAATGGTCGCGAAATGGACAGAAATGGATAGAAATGGATAGAAAAGGACATAAATGGATAGAAATGGACAGAAATGGGCTGAAATCATCAGAAATGGTTAGAAATGGACAGAAAAGGCTAGAAATGGATGGACATGGACAGAATTGGACAGAAATGGATATAAATGGACAGAAATGGTTAGATGTGGACAAAATGGATAGAAATTGACAGAAATGCACTGAAATTGATAATAATTGACAGAAATGGCCGGAATGGACAGGAATGGACGGAAATGGATAGAAATGGGAATGCGGTGTACACTTGTTTTTGAAGTTGCGTACCCCTCGGTATAAGCGAAGCACCTTAAGGTGGTTGGATCGATTTTCGTTTGTGTCCAGATTTGTGTGAAACTTTTCATACGCGCATACTATTACTGAAATCTGCAAATAAACTGCACGAATATCTCTCCAGCCATTTGAATGACCCAATGGTAATGGCGACAGAATTCCGACAAATTCAGCATTTTCAAATCAACAAAGGCTCTTCTGACGTGATAACAGATTTTAACCCAAGCGGCAAGTATATTAGTTGAGGTAGTTCCTCCAAGAGAGGAATTAAGTCTCATTGTCGGCCCCGGTGTCGGCGGGGTAAAGGCCTCGCCTGCTAACTCGAGGGTTGCGGGTTCGAGTCCCGCCTGGGTAGACTAATATCTGCCCAGGACATGGGTGTCTGTGCTTCGTCCGTTGTTACTACTGATCACCCTACGTAAATTGGCCTAATGTGCTGTATTCGGGACAGTGAAAATAAATAAATCAAATTTCATTCATATTATGGAAATTTTCACTTTTAGAAATATCTCTCTTCTATTAGCTATGAACAACAAAAAGTCACCTTTACGTGATAATTTCCGGCAAATTGAATTGATCTATTTATTGCATTGTACTCAGCGAGATCTCCATCTCAAGCCCTGAGGCTGCGGAAATACTCCTTCGAAATGTTGGCGAAAAGAGGCGTTTGAATTCATTTATGCAACCAAGACTAATCCTCTTAAACAACTGCGTACACGTATAAAGTTGTCAAATTCAAATTACATTAAAATTACAGATTTATAAAGACGAAAGCGCAAAAAATTGCATGTGATCGGTTTGGTTCCTTGGCAATTTAGTGCTATTTTAACACCTAGCCTCACGGCAATCGTTATAGATTTCGGAATAATTCGATGATATACGCACAGACTTCCTTTTAAACACGAAACACACTTTCCATATAATAATGATATTTCCTAATAAATATCAAGGCATCAAACCGAGTCAAAAGCAGCATTTTTCTACGGTTTTTTATCTCATATTTCGGATTCCGCGCCGCAAGTCATGACAACACTTACATTGAGACGAAAATGTTAAAATATTATTCCCACATCATTTAAATTACACTATGCAAGGTAATATACAAATTACAAATTGTTGTTTTTAAGTGAAGTGAGGTCCAAAAATTTTTTTTGGCAATGCTTGAAAATTTATTTAAGATTTGCACTCAACGTCTCACGATTCACGCTCCAACCACCTTAAACCACTGCAGTGCACTGGGCAACCGAGGACATAGAAGAAGATTGTAGTCACTACATACCACGTTAGGCTTTTTTGCATTTTTAAAATGCTTTTCACTCAAAAAATACGTAAACGGCGATGTCTGGCTTCGGAATATTAAATAAAAGATTATTACCTACCGACAAAACACCTATCTACTCGTTTGGCTACTCGACCACTGGTCGTGCACTCTCCTTGTCTGTCATGAGAACCTATGCCATGAGCGCTTCCCATTTGAAAGAGTGCGCTACTAACTTCGCAACACAAAAGAGCACTTGCTTTCCATTCGTTTCAGGCCCTACGAACTAGGATTGGATATTTGGGGAGGCGACCGACGGCTAAGGTCATTTGTGCGATTGGGGATAGGTAAGGGAGGAAGGGTGGATGGAAACCCGGCGTCGGCATTAGCCTGCTCTTAACGAAAGGCGCCAAGGGGACCACGGTTTAACGTCTCATCCGACAGACGGAGTACTATACTTGAAGTGCCCTCCACAAGACACTCAAGTAGTGATCGGTTACCCTCTGAAAAACTCCGCCTCTGCTGGGATCTGATCCCTGGTCGCCCGTGTGGTAGGCGAGTACTCTATCCACCACACCAACCCGATCCCCTGCCCTACGAACTAGGAAGCATACTTCAAAACAGATCGGGAGCTTCGGTGATGTGAAATTGAAGAAATTATTTTCAACTGCATGAAAATTGAGGTTGAATAAACTTGACAGCGTCAAGCGTCACTTCGTAGAAATATTTGGCATTAGTATCGATCATGAGTCGGGTCGGAAACTTCGTAATTTTGAGCAGTTTTTCCTTGATCCGTTTCCCAGCTTTACTTCATCGTCTAATTATAACCATTCCCGAATCACAAGCCCTTGATCTAAGCTCTCCTGCCTTCCCTCCCAATCGTTCATATTTCTTCCATTGAGGTATACGGAGAGAGCGCTACGTCATCAAACTGAAGCCTGGCAACCGAAATAACAGCAATAATGTTTACTGCTGCTCTCTCCTTTCTTTCATATGGATAGCACGACGGAGAGAGACAAATTAGCGGATGTAAAGCAAGAATATCAACAATCTCTTTGCAAGACAAATTTAAGGCAAGTAACTCTTGTAAAATACGTTGGTTACTTGAAGCTATGGATTCCATTCGATTTTACCTTAGTTTTTTTTGTGGGAATGTGGATGGTTTTTAGTTAACATAAATAAAAAAATACTTAAGGAGAATCCACATTAAAGAAGTAAGTGCATGCTGATTTCAAGTACGTTAGCCACGGGAAACATGCAAAAATTTCAAAATTAGTGCATTATCCCGCAAGCGTTACTGAAAATGAGGGTCAACGAAGATGGCAGACTGGCTTCAGCCTCCAGAGTTGGCCAGCATAGCAAGTGCTCTCTCCATTTACCTGAATTATTTTTCCACAACCCCTACACTTTACTATCACAATAATCAATAAATAAATATAAAACAAACCATAGTATTTGACAAAGGAGTAAAGCTGTGAAATTCGACGTGCAAAATAAAAAAAAGTATGAGACAAAACACGTTTCTTGTAAATGGATTGTATTGAGAAATTACTAAATATTCATATTGAATGATAATTTACGCAATGCGAAAGCTTTACTTAGTATTTTCTTCTTATTGCTGAAGGGGAAGAAAGAGAATAACTTTAAGGGCGAGATGAAAAAGGGTAAGACGTATACGGGAATGAAAATCAAATATTAAACGGATATAATGCCCTTCACTTGTGAAAATCTGGAGAAAGTAATTAAAATACACTGGTTTTATATAGATAAAATGTTCCATATCTGATATGAACAACAAAACTCTACCTTTTTAAGTCATTGCGTTCTCAAGTAGGACTTGAAATTACATGGCATTAAACGGGAATAAGGCGAAACATAATTCTTCAATTCTATTTTCTTCCTTGAGCACTAAATCAAATCTTCCTTTTGTTTTTTTTGATAGAGATTTTTGGTCAAACGATGAAACCAGCTTGAAATGCTCCCTAATGTTTCAGATTATTTTAAATCATTCTTCAAGGCATCCGATGCTGTTTATAGTATCATGGAATGTTCTTCCGTCAACACTAATTAGAGACTTGAAAATTACCATGACTAAACAAACATAAAATTTAATCAACATAAAATACAATATTTAAGTCAACGTTGGCAAAGATTAAAACATGACTTTACTGATTTACCTAAAACTTCAATGAAAACACTCATGGAAGATTGTTTTCCTATAAAATATAAATAATTCTTCACGGAAAAGTGTTAAAAAGATACTAACTTAACTGAAGTATTGACATAAAACAAAATACATACATTAAAACACCTTTTTTTACTGGCTAAGTACAGCGATAATTTAAGCCAAAATCTGATGATTCCATAGAAATGGCGTCGGTGTCTATGGCTTTATGGAAAATTTTAATTAAAATGCGTCCATGGGAATTAAACGTACAGTTATTACATAAATTTGATATTCAATAGTTAAAGAAAGTAAGCAGCGGAAGCAGGATTTTTTAAGCCAATTATGCATAAAGTTGGATTAAAGTATCGTTTTGACGGACCGTTGAGCTTTTAATGTCTCTTATAAACGCAATATGAAATACCCCGAATAGAAGTGTCAGTTGATTCCAATGTCTTCCCTACGTTGGCCAGGGAATCATTTCTCGGCGCAGGCTCGGTCTATTAAAGATTATTCCCGAAGGCCAGGCCTAGCCCAATGATTTTTCCACGACAGAAATGCTAGTATATGACCTCTCATGTAAGTCAGTGAAGCCGTTTTCGAGATAAACTTGACATTCCTAGGAAACAACAATTGATTGATCCAAGGCTATTTAAGGCAGTGCGAGCGAGATGGTAATACTCTCAATAAGTCCGTAATCTCAATAGATACCACGTTCGAATTATAAGTTTTAATTTCAACAGCTGTGAGACACACGAATTTAATATTGCATCATTAATGGCGCAATAATATAGTTTTTCATGACAGAAATTGCAAGTAATCAAATGAAAATATCTAAATAAGTCTTTAACTTGACTCATTTTTTTCACGCGGTACGTTTGAAACTCCATCAAAACGGAAGGTTTACTGTGATCCCGAACAATTTACTGCGGTGACAATATGCTTAATTTTCAAAAATCAATTTTTGTTGAGAATATTAAATTGAAAAATTAGTTGAGAAAACTTACAAACTACACACTATTGATTTTTGAGATCTGAGCGTAGGGAATGCCTCATTTTTAATATAATGTCTCTCTGGAGTGTATTTCACGTACCATTTCCCATGTTAAATGGCTGGTATTTACTGCCAATATCTCAGAAATGAACGTGGTAGGGGTTGAATTTTTTATGTCAATAGAAGGGCGATATATTTTTCTTTGAAATGAGTCCAAATGCATTGATTTCTAAGTTAAAATGATACTTCGCTCAAACTACCTAACGGTTTGGTCACAAAAAATTTAACGAATCTGGCGTAGTAGCGTGTGTGTGCATGCATTGCAGGCGGCATGTGACGATGATGATGATGTGAAAAAAATGGAAACTTGAAGCTTTCATGTGGTGGAAGGACGTCTTAATAAACAAGATAAACATTTGTGACTTCCACATAAATTGTGGAAATTTTTATCTTGTTTATTATGATGGTGATGTGAATTTGTGAATTGTGACGTCAGAAGGTCAATGACTGTACCAGAATGTACGAACTGACGAGGTAGTTCGAAGGGGATCGGGTTGGTTTGGTGGCTTAAGTACTAGCTAACCATACTGGCGGCAAGGGCTCAAATCCCTGAAGAGGAAGATGTTTTTCAGAGGAAACCCGATCCCTAGTTGAGTGTCTTGTGGAGGGCACTTCAAGTACAGTACTCTGTCTGTCGGATGAGACGTTAAACCGTGGTCCCCTTGGCGCCTTTCGTTAAGAGCAGGCTAATGCCGACGCCGGGTTTCTAACCACACCTTTCCTCCCTTACCTATTCCCTATGGTGCAGATGACCTTAGCTGTCGGTCGCCTCCCCAAAATCCATTCCATCCCAACAAGGTAGTTCGAGCGGGATAGTTACCTCGTAAATAAGGAGGCCATACTCGAATTGTACGTTTTCATGTCACCAGCTGTAAGAAGCAAGAATTAACTCCATTATTGCAATAATATACCTCAATATGACTGAAATTATAAGTAATCAAATAAAAATACCTAAGAAAGTCTTTGACTAGACTTTTTTTCACGCGGTAGGCTTAAAAACCCTTCTTAATGGGAGGTATTTTGCGATTCCGAAAAAATTACTGCGGTGGTAATTCGATTTATTTAAAAAAAATGTCGAGAAAACATACTCTCTACACACCTTTAATTTTTTGACGAGGTCTAAGTGCTAGAAATTCCTCATTTTTTTTTTAAATTATGAGTCTCTGGAGTGCATACACGTACCATTTCCCATGCAAAAGAGCAGGTCAATATTATTATATTCGTCAAAATTCTCAGAAAGTCGTTCGGTAAGGGGTTGACACTTTCGATATCTCCGAAAGGGTGAGATATTTTTCTATAAAATGAGACCAAATTTCTAGGTGAAACTATATTTCACTAACCCTTAGATAACGTTAGTAACATATGTGTTAGGATATTTCACATTCTTTACCCAAGATGAAGAAACTGTGTTGTCTCAGGCGTAACTTTATGGAATTTGCTTAGCATATTGAATGAGAAGCAGTAACTTTGTGATTCCACATTTATTTATTGTAAACGACCCGGGTTTCGACGTAGCACGTCATCTCGACGTGCTTCACGTTTCGACGTAGCACCTGATGATGACGTGTTACGTCGAAACCCGGGTCGTTTACAATAAATAAATGTGGAATCACAAAGTTACTGCTTCTCATTCAAAATGAAGAAACTGGGCATAAGGTAGCTGGAGTGGTGACAAGGATCATTGAATGCACATTTACATAACTTTTCAGTGGATCAAAAGGAATTCCAGGGTCACATTTAATTATAGTACATCTGTTTAAGCGGTGAAATCCACCATAGGTGCAAAAGGTAATGGGAATCATGCAAAAAGAATTACGGTTCACATTTTTTTCCATTAATTTCCATTTTCCACGGTTAGTTATGACTTGAGTTTTCGGCGCACTGTTTGAAATTGAGATGAATACTGCATCTAAATATATTTTCTCAAATCTTTGACTCGACTCGTCACCTTGATAAATACCTACTACAAGTTGCCATAATGATAGCAAGAGAATTATTTCGCACTTCTAAGAAAAAGGAGCATATGTAATCGAGCTAATAGGAGATAAATCCCATGTCCTAAAGCATTGGTGTTAAAATAACATTAAAATGGCAAAATAACAATGTATTTAATACAACTTTTTCATTTTTATCAACCATAGATATCAGTAATAGATACACGTACGTACGAGGTTTCTCGACAATCTTTCCATGGGCCAAAAAGACTCCAACCATGCGGAAGGAGGTTCCTCTTTTACTATACGAGTCAAAAAAGAACTAAATCCCACCTCATCGTCGGTATTTTCTTAAAAATACTTCTTTCACTGGTGATACCCCTCCGTCTAATCAAAAATAAAAACAAAATATGGGTATCATTCTAAGAATAATTTATTCTATAAGAACACTTTTTCCTTGCATATAGGCCGCTTGCATCGATATTTTCATGAAATCAACGAATTTTCTCGCCAGGAAATTCTGTAACTCAAGGCATGAGATGAAAAGGCGACGAAATTTTATCATCGTTCGATTTTATGTTAGTATTTACGGCTTTAAGGAGGAACATTCATTTTCGACAAGCCAATGGCCAACCTAAATTTCAATACATATTATAATGTATGATTTCTGCTACCGAATGATGTAAAAATATTACTACATTATAAGTAATTAAACTAAGATATACTGGTTAAAAAATTATGAATTTTTACGCTGAAATGCACAGTCAGCAGCGATGGCATCTCTTCACATTATTTTTAAAAATCTCAATTTCCGCCCAGATGATATTGTTCCAAAACTTGTATAACATGCATGATACACTGAGGCAACTAATTTATTTTTTTCGGCTTATGCTTTCAACATTACAACAGTAATATTCAGGTTTAAATAACTGACTTCCGGCATCGGCCGGAATACATAGCCGACATACCGGGATGAATGTGGCAACGTTGCCAAGGAAACTTCTGCTGTTTACCTTGTTTATGAAATTTCTCAGAAAAACTTTAAATTAGGCATATAATATACATATAATACATACATACGTACATACCAATCACGCCATTCCCTTCCGTGGTAGGCACAGTCACAAAGTTTACCTCATAAATACATATTTGTACACCTAACTCTGCTTCAATAATTTCCTCCATACTGACCTATCCTTGCAAACCTCTTTTGCTTCATTTACCCCCATCGTTTGCTTCATACACGCCCTCCTGTTTTTAAGACTCCTAATATCCTTCCTCCTAAGAATTTCCTCAACCACATTCAACCACAACTTTCTCGGCCTACCTCTACCTCTCGCACCATTCATTTCATGGTGCGAGAGGTAGAGGTAGGCGGAGAAAGTTGCTATACATAAATAAATATTTTTAGCCTGAAGATACTTATACCTTTCCATCAATTCGTTAAAAAAGCATGTTACCCAATCCTATATAAAAGCAATGAAAGCTGAAGCCAGTATAATCATTGGCTAGTTACGAGGCAAAAGATAGGGCATAACGCTTTGCCGTAAAAGATTTTACCCAAAAGTGACTTTACATGAACTTTAAAAATTAACATGGCAGCACTACGCTTAAATTTACTCATTACACAAATTTTATTATATTAAGATAACAGTATTTCTAAACGCAGTTCTCTCCTTAGGTATTTCGCGAGAATGGCATCTACGTATGAAAGAAAAATGCCATTGTTCTCCAAGTCTAACCCGTTCCCACATTTACCTCCGCGCAGCCCTACATGTATGAATGCAAGTTGATAGGACACGTTGGTGCGCAACCCAGGGTTTCGTGAACCGGGCATTTTAGGGGAAGCGAGGAGAAGTATCAGGGGTTCTCCAACCGTATCCTTCCCGCAAACGCGTGGGCGGTGTGTAGGGGCGAGAGGGGAAGGGACCCAGGGTTTTTTTTAAGAGAGGGGGGAGGACCAGAGGTAGGGAGGGGAAGGGGAGCGCAGTAGCAGGGGGGGGGATTGTGGGAAGGGGAGGGGGGGCAGGAGAGAGGGAAGCTGGGAGGAGAGTGAGGAGATATCCCTGGGAATCCACAGGCTCGGTGGTGGTGGACCCGTTCGGAGCAGAAACGCTGCTAAGCCTTTGCTCCATCGATGGGGACGGATCAATATCGGCTACGAAATGCCATCCGGGTCCCTCCTACTCACCCCCTCCTCCCCCTCCCTCCCACCCAGCCCCTCCCCACTGCTCCCCCACCTCCGGATTCCCTTCCCCTTGTCCCCCCCACCCTCGATACCGTTCCCCGGATACCTCCGTCTCTATTTCCACCCTCACCCTACCTCCCGTCCCTAACGACCTATCTTTTTCCTTCTAGCCATTCACCTCTCAGAGAATCGATGGCTATGTTCAAAATTCAATAGGCAACCATAAATACATACCCATTACCCCGTTCGCTTCCGAGAACGTAGACACAGATCAAAGACTTGTATTCTACGTGAAATGACAAGAAAAAAATGGGAGTTATAATAATTTCCTCCATAAGAAGACGGCGGGACGCAATAAGAGTGATGAGAACGCAAATAAAAAGGATCCTAAAATGTAGGAAAGATGTTTTTGCTTCCTTTGTGTTTTCGAGAAAGCGTTTGATAGGGTAAAATTAATGGAAGTGCTATTGAAAGAGGTGTCGATTGGAGGGACAGGCGTCTCATCAGGAATGTTATACACACCAGCGGGCTCAGATTAGGGTAGCCGATGGAGAATCAGGATGGACCGTGATTGGACTGAGAGTGCGGCAGGGGTGCCCACTATCACCGATACTTCTTAACCTGTATTTTAAAAAAATGTTAAGGGAGGCATGGGGAATATGGATGTAGGAATATAGGTAGGAGAGGACCAAACAATGCCAGTGAGATTTGCGGATGAACAAGCATTCAAGATGCGTCAGTAAGCCAAGGGTTTACAGTCAATGATGAATACGTTCGAGGTGCAGGGCGAGAGGTATTGGACAAAGATACACCATAAGAAGAGGAAAGTGATGCAATTCTCTAGAAAAAAGAAGGCGGTGCAGAACATAAGGGTAGGATGGTACAATATGGAGCAAGTCGAACAATAAACGATTCCGGGCAGTATTTTCAAGGAGAATGGGTTTCGAGGTAGGGACATAATATGTAGAATTTCAATGGCTAAAGAATTATTTTCACAGAGGAGGAAATCGATGATGGTGAGAAAGTGTAGAGTTTCAAGGAGAATGGGTTTCGAGGTAGGGACATAATATGTAGAATTGCCATGGCTAAAGAATTATTTTCACAGAGGAGGAAATCGATGATGGTGAGAAAGTGTAGAGTTTCAAGGAGAATGGGTTTCGAGGTAGGGACATAATATGTAGAATTGCCATGGCTAAAGAATTATTTTCACAGAGGAGGAAATCGATGATGGTGGGAAAGTGTAGAGAAGTAAAGAAAAGGCTTTTGAAAACTGTAACATAGAGCGTAGCACTGTATGGGTTGGAAACCAGGCTATTGCGAAGAAAGGATATTAGAGGACTGGAGACGTTCGAGATGTGGATGTGGAGAAGGATGGAGAGGTTGAGCTGGGTGGCGAGGAAGACGAACGAGGAGGTATTGGATATAGTTGAAAGAGGAGATGAAACTAGTGGCTGGCGGTTTTGCAGGAGGCAGAAAGGATGGGTGGAGGATATTTTTCAAAGAGAGGGAATGCTGAAGAGGGTAATAGGGGCAAGAACACTGGGGAAGGGCGGTAGAGGAAGGAAGAATATAAGAATTCTGGACCAAATAAAAAGAGGAAGACAATATAAGGGCTTTAAGCGGGAACTAATAGCGGATCACCTTTGCGGGGGAAAATGGAATGATATACAAGAAATTAAGACGTTAGGATAATCACTGTCCAACAACCTACCAACCAGCTGGTAAAACGCTCAAATGAGCTGTTCTGTCATTTCAAAACCTTAAATTTTCGACGCTTTGAAATTTTCGACCACCTTAGTGGACATTAAATTAACTTCCAACACCGGTGCATTCAATCCACATTCTTTCATTCCTCATTCGTTACTGCATTCCCAACCACCCAATACCCACTGCATTCACTCCAATATTACGTTCATCGAGGCGTACCCTAGTTTCACTGCCTTTTTATGAAGTGGGGCGTAATTCACTTTTGTGTACAGCTCTTTTTTCTTCCTAAGACGTTTCGCCATTCCTTGATGAGAAAAGCACACTACTAACACAAGGTCCGTAGAAGAAACAGATTGCTTCCAAATAAGTAGATACGACGATTTCCCGATCCGCGCCTCTATTGGCTAGCATTTCATGTGACTTAAATGACGTCACGGGACGATTATTTATATTTAGTGAGTTTTTTAAAGATAGTTTACATAATTATCATCTTAATAAATGTTGAAATTAATACAAAAATGGTTTTCCAAAAAAATAAAACACCAAACTGTTTGAGAAAAGAGTATTGTTTATGATCCATATTTGAATGCACTTCTGTACGGGATTGGCTGTGAGGACGTAAGTGACGTCATAGCAGCAGCACCGGCGCCAGCGACCATTTCGGTAATTTCATTGAGGTGTATGGAGATGGCACTACGTCATCAAACTGAAGGCTAACAACTGTAGTAACAACCAAATTGTTTTACCCTCTTCTTTCTTTACCAGCCCTCTGGAAGCAGGATTGCCGTAAGACGTAGCAAGTTTGCATTAGTTCCTGAGGAGGCTTAGTTCAGGGTGAAGAAACGAGAGCGCTGCAATCGCGAGAAATCAGTCATTGCTAGATGCACGATTTTCGCTCTTTTAATGCATTTTTGGAATGATAAGAATGTTGTACTTTAACCAATTATGATGAATTTACATAATATCCGCATTTAGTGTAAATTTTCGGCCCAGATTCACGGTTTCGAGTAAAACAAGTCTCTCAGTCATACCAACTTTACTCATTCAAGTGTAAATTTAAAAAAAACATTAATTCAAACCTATCACTCTGAAAGTGTTTACATATTAGATATTTTACGGAATAAAATGATCAATTTTTTAACTAGAATATATCAGAATTGAGGAGAAACCCATCCCATCATCTAAATTAAATTTATGCAGTTTCCTCTCACTGATTTCTTAGGAGCAATAGGCGGCCTGCGTGTTTCTTTTGTCTAATCAAGTCATTTTTTGTTGACGTTGTTGACTGTTGTTGGTTGTTGTGGTAAATTATAACAGAGCATTGCATGTTCGAATACTTTGTGAATTATATTAATTGCCTAGACGAGAATTTCCAAGGATGGATGAAGGAAGGAAGCAATAAATGGAAATAAGTGAATGTAAGTAATATTGTTGATATTTCCGTGAGATGTTTACATTTTGCTTCAATTGCTTAATTAATATATCATATTTTAAGCCGTTACATCAAGCTGCGGAGATTTTTGTTTTTATGTCATCTTCGGAAGTAGTCTTAGGAAAGCCAGTTTACTACCTACAACTAACTTCGTTACAGGTATGAGTTTGTAAGTTTTACTATTTGAATATTTAGATTAGTTTAATAGGATTATTAGTTTTGATAATTGTGTATTATGATTATTTTATTTCGTTTCAGGCTACATGAAATCTGTCACATTATCAGATAAAGATGGCTCTTCTTCGACCTGTATCCCCTTATATTTGACCTTATGCCCCTTACTTCCTTAAGGTATTCTTTCAATGGCCTTAAGTGGAAGTCAGACGAATTCAAGGTAAGAATAAAATGTTTGTGATCAGTCTCATATGTACTCCAACTAATCCACTTCTTTGAGGTGTATATTGACTTTTCATTGAAGAATGGAGGGGTAAATAAATGATATAAATCCATTTATTAACTTTAATAATTCTCAAGAGTGCTTTCTACTGTAATGTACTTCAATATTTGTGTGTTGGTTGTTAATTTTTGTTTTTGATGTTAAGTTAGTAACACCTACTACCTGATATTTCTGTGATCCTGTTAGCAAATGTTGAAGTGAATGGTGAAACAGTAGTCTTGTGAACGCAATCTGAATAAACCGTTGCTAAATTAATTCTTTTTTATGTTTGTGTTGTGAGTCTGAGTGGAAGGGGAAAACCATACACAAATTATTTGTAAAGTATGCAATTTTATTCTCGGGGTTAACTGAATCACTGTAATAATTTAGTAATTTTCCTGATTTATGTGTGAATTTTAAGCCGATATCGCCGCAAGAATATGTTGTTGCTATCCATGTGATGGAACTGGCACATTGATAGAGATTATAAAAGCTTGCGGCAGTAATTCAGCTACCATAAAGCAAAAAAAAATCTGGGAAGCGAGTCAAATTTCTCGCCTCTAAGTAAGATGTGTAGTTCTCTTTCTGACCGTTTCAATGAATGGAGGTCGCCACTGTAGCCATGAAGAACTTAGTACGCTATTTTTAACACACAGATGACCATCTTTCCTGTGTATATAATCTTTGTTCTTTACTTTCCTTTGGATGGCACGACGGAATGGACGAGTTAGTGAATGTATTGCAAGAACATAAACCATCTGTTTGACATTTAAGGCAAGTGACTCCTGAAACATACATGGGTTGTTTAGTGCTATGGATTCCCCTCAATTTTATATTAGTTTTCATCGGGTACGCTGACGAATTTTAATTTAAATAAATAAACAAAATACGTAAGGAGAATCCACATTAAAGAAGTAAGTGCATGTTGATTTCCAGTAAGTTATCGATGGAAAACATAATGAAATTGTAAAATTAGTGCGTTAGCCGGCAAGCGTAAGAGGAAAATGAGATTCTATGAAGATGGCGGACTCACTTCAGCTTCTGGCATCGGTCAGCAAAGCAAGTGCCATCTCCATCTACCTCAATGGGTAATTCGTAAACAACTCCGACTGAGTCAACCTCTACGTTCTGTGGACCTTGCTACCGACGATAGTTCTATAACGTATTTAAATATGAATTTTAAACAGCAAATACTGCGTACCATATTAGAATTATCAGCAGTAAAAATAAATCCAAATATCAACAGGTTGTTAGGTAGAAGAGGGGATTTACGAAGCACAATCTAATCCATTAAGAACGTTTATACTTGACTCCCAATCGCGTAAAAACATTTCTTCCAGCTTCAAAACCTTCAACTCACCTCGACCCTCAAGGGAATTTTTTTTAAACAAGCCTCAGACAATATTTCCGGGTATGGAGGATCCATCCTGCACTCAATTATGCATTCATGGCACAAAGCTGGAGCACCGGGTACACGGTTCGTACGTATGACTATTTCAAAGGCATTCTCCCATTCATTTAACCGCACGCCTGCTATTCCACAGCCTGCAGACGCTCATTTCCTGCTTTCCAGAAGGTCAACCACCCCAAAATCGAAATTCCACCGGAAGTATGGCGTAGATTCGCTCATACTTAATCCCCAAGGATTCATGAAGACTGGAAATAGGCCCGATATAGAGTTGGAGCTCGATTTCCAGGATGACATCCAGGTAATCCTATTATTCATTTATAAGATGAATTACAAACATTAGAATGGTAATGTCCCGGTTTAAGATGGTATGAACTGAAGAGAGTAAAAAATCCATACATTTTTCCTACACGCAGGCCCCCATCTCCTCTTATTTGACCGTCTTAGGTTTTTGAAATATTAACAATCGCAGTAAAAATTGAAATATTACTGGCAGCAACGAACGATTTATGTTATTTTATACTGAGACAGATTCGGATTTAATTAAATGATGTATCTTGTGCACGGAACAATCGGCAGAATAACCTTTTCAATGAATACCACGGAATTCCGAGTTATAAGCCAAATATTTATCCTTAAATGACTCAGATAACGAACAAAAAAAACAATCATATAACAATGATAATTATTATTGGAATACACTCGAGTAGAAGTTGTTATTAATCATATTATTGGGGAAAGAAAGCGAGGCTGGTCATAAAAGTAGAAGGAAAAAAACTTGAGCAAGTAGAACATTTACTTGGGCAGCACGCTAGAAGAAAATGATCGCATGAGCAAAGAGATAACGAGGACTGTGTTAGCCAAGGAGGCGTTTAGTTATAGAAGAGAGCAGAAGACTGGGAATCTTGGGCAAGGACGTGAAGAAGGCTGGTGGAGAGCGTACTACATGGAGCGTAGCGTTACATGGCGTAGAAACGTGAACCCTCAGAAAGGAGAACGCGAAAAGACTTTCGAGATGTGGGCGTGGAGAAGGATGCAGAAAGTGCGGCAGAAGGAAAGGTAGACGAATGATGAAGCACTAAGCAGGGTGGACGGGGAATGGAAACTTCTGAATGAAATCCGTGGTAAGCAGGGTAGGTGGCTGGAGGAAGTAATAAGGGGCGATCGGGTGCTTAAGACTGTGGTAAAGGGAAGGATTAACATCAGACTGCTGGGAAGAGGAAGCGGGAAAGGGTAAGAAAGAGAATAGGTTTTATGAATAAGATGCAGAAGGGTAGATCGTATGGGGAGGCGAAAAAGGATATACTGGAGAGAGATAGGACCCCAGCAGTGTAGAAAATCGGGAGGAGTTTCTTTCCCGGATTTCAACAAAACCTTATTTTACCGTAGAATACTTTTAAAAAATTAACCAATTTAGTTAAATTGATATGAATGAGAGTAAAAATCCTCCACATTCTTCTCAAACGCAGTATATTGTCTACCAATGACATTTATTTCTTCGCTTCGCTAGCACATGAAAATATATTATGGATTGGGATCTCGTTGCCAAAAACAGTTGTCTAGAATTCCGTATACAAATAACTTTTTGGAAAGTGGCGCCGCCTAGTGATGAAAGACGGAAGTTCAAATGTAAATCCAGTCGACAGATTGTAAATAAACACGTATTACCGGTTTTGCCATGAATTTCAAATTTCCCAAATTATTATGAACTTGGAAGAATTGGTTTTTACTTACAAGTAATCATAATGTAGTTGATAAAAAATGTAGTACCACACGCGGGACGTAATAATACACTTTTTTAATATCGTCCGGTCTACAGATAATTTAACCTCTCCAATTTTAACTACACAAATGCACAACTTCTTAGCTTCGTGAATATCGCTATACGATAATTTAATAATAATGCGGGGTGACTTCACGAGTATTCCCAATAGCCATCATTGCACTTTGCATTACACTTTGTTAACATCGTCCGGGCTACAGATATATTTAGTTCCTCTCCAAAATGTAATTAAATAAATGCACAATTAACTTTTTAGCACTCCATGAATACCGCTATACGAAAATTTTATAATAATGCGAGGTGACTTCATGAGTATTCCCAATTCCCATCATTGTAGTATAGGTCAAAAGGAATGCACTTACCCCCGCCTTGAATAGTTTCTTATTTTTCAATCCAAGTCTCCTATTTTGGATCCTCGTAGACGCACACCCTGTTTTGCAGCCTGGCACGAAGCAAGTTCTGTTCAAACAAGGCATTCTGAATTCTTTATTTAGGCAAAACAGCGTTAATGCATTCCAATTATAATCGGATTCTGGCAAACAACGTAGTCGGCACACGATGAACGTTTCATTGACCTCTTACTGATTTCCTGTAATAGATATTTCCTCTCTACCATTTAAAAAGTAAATTTTAGATAACAAGCATAGCAAGATATTATTCAAAGCATCAATTAATTCATATCTCCTCGATCGTATTGAATATTCACTAGTCTCACGTTAGCAACAATTAACTACGTCTATTTATAATAACAACAGAAAAGACTCAAATCGAAGTGGCGCCAAGGACTGGGTGAACTAAAAGTAGAAATTTAGGCAACACGTAGCCTAGGCAACAAAGCCAAACATCCGTATCCATAATATATATTCATGGCTCAGTATATATCTTACCTCCCCAAAACTGTCCATAAAACCTTTATCCTAACTTCCGCTCCCCCGCTTTGCCAACACTCTTCACTCTACCACGGCCTTGAACGTCTTTTCGCCCCTTATCACTTCCTAAAACCTCCCTCTCTTCTTACTCCTAATCTCCTCCAGAAGTTTCCTCTCCTCACCCGAACTTCGAAGCACTCCATCATTTATCTCCCTTTCTCTCTACCGCATCGTCTGCGTCCTCCTCCACTCACATATCTCAAATGTCTGCAGCCTACTGCCGACCATTTTTCCAGACTCCAGCATATGCTTGAAATTATAGCTGTATGCGAATTTGCAGTAATGGGAAATTCATGTAGTATGAGGCCGAGCGCTTGACCGATATGGTATGCACGAGCTCCGTAGGACCCCTCGTGACGGACCCGTATGTGACTTCAATTGTCTTTAGTTGCTCGAGTGGTGGATAGCCGCCGACTGACCCTTCGAGTCCAAACAATATGGCGGATGCTTTGCTTTATTTGCTGGTAATTGATTTTTCACCCACCTTCAGTCAACGCATTGCCACGAAATTCCTGTCACGTATACTGCTAATATTACGTATTTGTGCAATGTTTCTAGTTTACCAATAACTTGATTATGCTCAAAATAAGAAGCCGTAAAACCTGTGAAGTGAGCTTTCTTTCTCCCCGCCATTATTTCGCATTTTGCCCCTTATCCCTGTTATTCGCCTTCTGACCCGTCTTGAGCATAACGCCTCCGGTTTACAGCACAATACTCCAGATTTAAGGTGGCTCTGGCCTCATAGGCACTCATTCAAGAATTTCTGAAAACTGGTATGCATCATCTTTGAAGTCCTTTCAATAAACTGAGATTAAAATAAAGTAAGGTTTCCTAACTACTTTTATAGCAATTCAGCCTTTAAAGTGTAGGTTTTAAAACACGTTCTAATGGAAATTTCTTTGATGACAGCAGATAAAAGTCAATTTTAACTAACAAGCACATATAAAATTTCGATTAAAACTGTTAATAAGGAGAAAAAAGTCCTAAAAATTGAATAAAAAATACAGGCATATTACCTCCAATTTTTTAAAGTTATTAGCGAATTATTGCCGTAACTGACGTCACAATGCGGTAGCTGCATTGAAATGGCGCAGCAGTCGGCTCATAGAACTGAACAAATCTGATGATTTGAAATATCTTCGGGGAATAATCTGCATATTTTGTACCTTAATTTTATTTTTCAATAGGTAACCCATTTCATTAGCACAAGCCATATTTTTTTATTATAAATATATAAAAATGTGTAATTTAGTATCTGTCTTGACCCATTACTCAAGCCAGGGCCACCATAACTCCCCAACAACTGTTCTTTACAATCAAAGGCAAGATCTTATCACGAGAGGTAGACTAAACGCTGTTGATATGGGATGATTGAGTATTTGAAGTAAAAGTAGGAGGAATATGGTAATGCATGAGAAATTTCTGAAAGATATTCTGTCTGACCCTCGATTAACAGCTTTATATGAATGAAAGGAGTGTACTTCTTTAGTTTGGACATGTGGCGAAAACTAATGAGAACTGTAAAATGAAACAAGATTATAATAGAGGAGTGAATGGTCATAGAGGAGGAGATAGAACAAGAAATTCAGAGCTGAATGCCGTGGATCGACATAAAACGATGAATTTTCCACGGTAAATTCAAATTTTCACAAGCATTTCTTCTGGAGACTTGGTCCTGGTATTATGAATTTAGTCACATCTTGCCAACATTTCTCAGTATTATATCCGAATCTCCAGGGCAATTATGTACAAGTGTAAGTGAAATAAGATTTTTATAAACTAATAACAAATTGAAAACACTTTTTTACCTTGAAGTTCACTATTGACATGGGTTCAGGGTCAGAGTAGGCTGAGCAAGGTCCGTAGAAATATATAGGTTGCCTCAAAACTTGTAGATGATAAGATTTCCAGATCCGCGCCTCTATTGGCTAGCCTTTCACGTGACTTCAATGACGAAACGTGACGGTTTTTTTGATTATTTTTATTCGGTGAGTTTTTTAAAGAAAGTTTATGCAGTTATCGTTTTAATAAATGTTGACATTATTACAAGAATGGCATTACAAAAGATAATTCTCCGAACCGATCAAGAAAACAGTGTAATTTATGGTCCATATTTCAGTACACTTCCATACGGGCGTGTCTGTGAAGAAGTCAATGACGTCACAGTAGCAACGCTGTTGCTAGCAATCATTTCGGTAATTTGTAAACAACTCCGATTGAGGCAACCTGTATATTCCACGGACCTTGCAGGCTGAGTACATCGTGAATCAACGGTAACAATATCTATTAATGATTACTAAAAATAAAGACCATAAAAAAATAATCAACAAACAATTTTAATGGCATCAAAACACTAAAAAAAGTTATTAAAATAACTAATAATAAAATTCCCCACAATAAAACATCAATGACATGATTATAGTTTCTGTACAAACTTTTGATGACTATGTATCACATATTCGTACATTACTTTAGACAAACTCTGCTGCTAACAAATGAGTGTTAAGGAATATATATTCTTCCCACGATGTAATTTGATATTGTTACATTTTATAAAATTTTGGTTTATTACCATTACCATTATTTCCGGCAGTGGTTTTTACAATGTGCACCATTTCTTTGGCAACAACTAATGAATGTTTTATTCACAGTCAATAAATTGGTACAATGTAAATAAATGGTAACAATTGAAGTTGCTACCTTTATTTACATTACACTCAACCTTCTCTGATCATAAAGTATGTCAGCAATTAATCTCATTGAGGCAGATGGAGAGGGCATTGCGTCATCAAACTGTAGCCTGACAACCAAAATAACAGCCACGTCGGTTATCCCAGCTCTTTCCCTACTTCCCAATGGATAGCACGATGGAATGGACGAATCCGCGGATGTAAAGCAAGAATATCAACCATCTGTATGAAATTCAAGGCACGAAAATCTTAAAAGATATATTTGCTGATTAGTGCTATGGATTCTACTCGATGCTAAAATAGTTTTGATTAGGAATACGGATGATTATTAATTTCAATGAATGAAGAATATAACGAAAGAAAATATATACAACAGTATCCGGCGAAATATCGCGGAAAATCATCTAGAATTTAAAAGAAATAAACCTTGTAACTTTAACACTCCATCATTTATTTGTCTGTACAACGCGTTTCGACGCTTAAAGCGTCATCATCAGGTACACGAAATTGTACCTGATGTTAACGCATTAGTATATCTATTCATGCGAAATTTAAACTTAGATCATCATCTCCACGATTCCACATGCGTAATTCCTATTACATGGCGTACATTCACATTTATAATGGAAGCGTGAGAAAACAAAAAACGATTGCAAATAAATCAAATTACCTAGAAGTACAAAATTAAAGAGCTAAAGTTTCGATTTCCGGTCTCTAAAATCAGAAATGTCGCGTCATTTCACACGATAACAATCAATACGTATGGCTTAGCGTGTCACTGAAATCAACGATACACTAGCAAAGAATTAGCAATGCGCTGGCGACAAAAAAACGAGCTATTTTTTCCTGTTATTACGTATTTAACATTGATTAGCGACCGATATCCTAGCATATAATACGCTAACCAAGAACCGGAATCAATATCATAGCGACAATCACTAACGCCGTCGCTAGGCGAAGATTGCGACCAATTATAAGTGAATTGACTTCCAGGTTGCAGTTTGATGATGCCATGCCTTCTCTCCATCTACCTTATTGATGTATATGGGGAGGACGCTTGCTATCTTGCGGGCGCCATCTGTGTTAACCACGATTTTTCTTTAGCGCTAAGGAGCTGACGCGCCAAGTTTGCTATTTTACGATGTTTCCATCAATAACTTAGTACAAATCAGCATTAATTCACCTATTTAATATACATTCTCCTAACCATGAATATACATTATGGATTCTCGACTCGTCGTCAAAAACTGTTGCCTAGAATTCCGTAAACAAACGACCTTTTCGATTGAGTCGCCGCCTAATGATGAAAGACGGAAGTTCAAATGTAAATACAGTCTCCAGATCGTAAATAATCACGTCTTACCGGTTCTACTTACCAGTAATCATAATGCAGTGGATGAAAAATATAGCACTACACGCGGGGCGTAATCACACTTTTTTTTTAATATGGGAGCATTCAAGTATTACGCAAACTCATTTTTGGCCATTTTTGACCCCTCCCCCCCTTGTAAGCAAACAAGAGCATTAGCCGAACCCCTCCCCCACACTTGCTTACGTAAGGTTTTTTCGATTTTTTATATTTGCTTTATATAAAGAAAACCAAATATTTTGTACTAATTTTGGCGTGTTTCTTTAGCACATGAGTACTATAAAAAAGCGTATTATTAAAGTAGGTACTTAAGTAGTATTTATTAGTAAATTTAATTTATTAAAGTATTAATTAATAAATTATTATTAGTGCGCGTAACACTATATACTATCTGGGCATTCTGTACTGTGTAGACAAAATTTACTTTGAGTATAAAAGAAACCGAACGGTGAAAGCAAACACGCACGCAAATGCGTCAATCAACATTTAATGGGGAGAGAAGCGCTCCAATACTTTATTCAAGTATCCAAAGTTTCACTTCTGTCATGCGTCGCCGCGATACTCAATTTTTTTAATCGTAGTAATTTAATGTTTATGGCTATATACATAGATGTATATTTGAAGGAGGAAGTTTGCACGAGTAAAATTAATAAACGCTAATGAGCAATAAATTCTGATTTAATGAATTATTATATAATGGAGAAAATGAAGATGTAATGAAATTTGTGCTAATGTACGACAATAGCGTACAGTAGTATCTAATAATTCACTTAAATAACATTAAAATATGAGATAAAAACATAATTTGACATTTTCCTTCGGAAAAAATCTGCTGAGTTTATAAGACAAATGGCCTTTTGTCTTATAAACTCAGCAGATTGTTTCCGGAGTAAAATGTCAAATTATGTTTTTACAATCCAGTGACTTCCAGAAAATTGTTTTATAATTCTAAAGATTGCATAAATGAAAAAGAAAAAAAGTGGAGTTTACATGTTAAAATGCAACACAAATTATTGTAACAGGTTTCATATTGGGCACACTGGAAGAAGGGTATTGTGTAAGAATAGATGAACATAAAAAAATCATTTTTGTATTCAGACAACAAATCTATGTTTGCTAAGCATTTATGGGATCGTGACCATTCATCTGATTTTAATTTTCATATTTTACATGTCATTGACAAGGGTGCTAAACTGGATTTCTTGGAAAAATTTTAAATTGGGGCATTTCAAAATATGAATGGGGATAGAATTGTTAACGAGGTTGTGCCGATGACGCATTCAACTTTTGTTTACTGTGCGGGTTCCTTACCCCCCTAAAATCTTTTTCGAAAACCCTGACCTTGCTCCTTAGACTTAAGTTCCCACCTCCTGCCTCCTCCGTTATACTTACCCCACCTACTTCTCAAACATATATAAGTCAGACAAACTGCTCACTCTTGTCTCCTCTTGAAAATGACGTGTTAGCGTTGAAACCGGTCGAGGTGCAATAAAAAGTGTGGAAAAGACAAAGTGTTATCTTTGATTAATATGAACTTCCACAAAGTCAACCCGTCAACGATTGATCTTATTCGACTGAGAAGACTTTTCTAAGTGGCGCCAAGGACTGAGTGGACTAAACGTGGAAATTGAGGCAACACATCACCTAGGAAACGATTCCAAATATTTAAAGCCATAATGTATATTCATGCGCCTAACATATATTTTTTAAAAATCCATTTTAGTTACTATGTAATAATCCGCATTGTCGGTCAAAACTATGGTAGAATTGAGTAGAATCCATAGCACGAAAGAGCCAATGAATGTTCCAAGAGTGACTTTCGTCATCTTTCAAACACATGGTGGATTCTCTGGCTTTGCGTCCGCTAATTCATCTATTTTGTCGAGCTATCCAAAGAAAAGTAAGGAAAGAGAAGAGATGACCAATATGGCTGTTATTTCGGTTGTCAGGCTACAGTTTGATGACGTAATTCCCGTGCATCTACCTCAATAGTCGGCCCAGTGTAAAATGGCCGGGGTGGTAGATGAGGCAACAACAGCTTCAATTATCCCGTGAATAATTCACTGGCGGCATAATTCACCCTAGATTCAGCACTCTATTCCAAATACTGACAAACGTACCGGGTCCGCTGCTGGATCAAGAGTCATCGAGCGACACGGTCTTGAGTTCAATGAACTATTGCCGCCGCCACGCGATGTGCACGAGGCCGTATTTTTACCATCCTCATCATTCCCAAATCACCCCCCGGGAATGGATGAATGAATCAATGGGTGAGTGAGTGATCGCGCGCCGAGAGGGTCATATCGGACCCGAAAGGGAAGTGCATTATTCACGCGTGAATCGAGCGCGCTTTTGTTCCGGGGGGGAGATGTGAGTTCATGCGTGGGGTTTGTTCTCGCGTCCGAACCATCCACGAGGGCGGGCACAGAAATAAAGCCATTCTAAACCCCATCATGAGTTCCCTCTCCCTCCATTTCAACCAACCTCTCTCTCTCTCTCTTTCCTCATCCCTCAACCGAATCGAACGGTGAGTGCAGGTGCGCAGGGCCCCAAAACGGTCGACAGTAGAGCGCGGTTATCCGAAACAATTGGTGATTGGAGAAGTTCGAGTGACTGATTTTTCGGATAACCGATGATTGATGGAAAAATTGAGACAGTGCTTCGCACGATCATAGGCGTAGTAGTAGCAATTTCTTTATTGAGTGCGTCGACGATGTGGTCATTTAGCACCATTACACGTCATACTTATAAAAATATAAGTTACAGATAGATAGATAGATAAATTTATTGCTCCTATTGAAATACAAGTACAAATCTCTTAAGTACAACTAATTTGGAGCTTTAGGCAGCCTCAAAGGTACAAGCACCTGTATCGAGGCTGCCCTCCGTAAATAAATACATGAAATTGCTGGTTAATGTAATACATTTTTAAAAGACTAAATTTTTCCCAACATATGTACAAATACGGACCATATCATTTATGCCAATTTGTTAACAAAGAAAAATACACGCTTCTTTTTTACAATACACCAAGCTATATTTTATAAACACTTAATATGGTTAGTTACAATTTGGAACATAATACGAATTACCAATCTAATACAAAACTTCGATTTTATTTATGGATAGTATCCATTCCTTAAGCAGCTTTAGATTTTTTCTTTTGATTTTTGAAATTTTTAAATACTCTGGTATAACATTTAATAGTTTGGGTTCTAAGTAAACAAAGGACCTCTTAAATAATGTTAAGTTTGGTTTTGGAGTAATTGCACATCGCTTCCTTCTTAAATGGTATTCATCACTACCGGTACTAGCGGGAATATTGCCGCTCTTTAAATAATATAATTTTAGTACTTTAAAAATATACAGTTGTTTAATTTTAACAGAACTTGGTATTTTAATAAAATAATTGATTTAAACCCTAAGTCAAAGCTAAAATAATTTTTACATCCTTAAAATACAATTCAAAAAGGACAGATTCATTTAAAAATACCAAACGCGAATAAGGGTATTTGAGTCATCGCCTAGGATGGACCCTATGTCTCCCGCTAACTGCAGCCTGCTACGCACGCACCGGCATTTGTCGCACTCCGTCAGAATATTCTGCACGCTGATAGAGCAATCACAGTCATCGCAACGAGATGGTATTTTCTCCTCGGCGAAGAGTAAGGAGTGTGTCAAAGGGGAATGCCCTGTCCTCAAGCGTGCAATTACAACTTCCTCCCGGCGACTCTTCCTGACGGACGTGGGCCACGCTGACACTACCGATTTCACCCCGCGCAGTTCATTGTTTTCAAGGTTTCCCCATTATTCTTTCCACTCGTCTGGGGCTAACTTTCTCAAGTTAGACTTGAGGCCTTCGAAGGGTAACAGCGTCACAGTGATATCCTCCAACTGAAGTGCCTCCTTCGCCAAAGCGTCGGCTCTTTAATTTCCAGTGACTCGCACTTGCCCAGGGACCCAATGTTATTAATTTTATTATTGGGGTAAGGAAGCTAGGCTAGCCATAAAAGTAGGAGGGCATAAACATGCGCAAGTAGAGAATTTAATTGATGGAAAGCTACAAGAAAATTGACCCAGTAGCAAGGACATAAGGAGGAGAATAGCGTTAGCTAAGTAGGCGTCTGGAAATAGGTGTGGTGGACTGAAAGGTAGACCAACGTAGATGTCCTTAGCATGGTTGGCGCAGGCTCAAAAAACGGTTGACAGTAGAGCTAATCCATAACAATTGTTGATTGAGAATGCTCGAATAAGTGATTTTTCAGATAACCGATGATTGACGGAAGATTTTTAAAAAATGCTTTGTAGGGTCAAAGAATATATTATTAATTTTATTATTGGGGAAAGGAAGCGAGGTTAGCAATAAAAGTAGGAGGGCATAAACTTGATCAAGTAGAGCATTAACTTAAGTGTAAGCTAGAAGAAAATGGACACCGTAGCCAAGACATAAGAAGGAGAATAGCGTTAGCTAAGGAGGCGTATAGAAACAGGTGTGGTGGACGGAAAAAAAGACTAACGAAGATGTTCTATGAATGGTGGGCGAGGAAAGAAGACTTCTGAATGAAATCAGGGATAGGCAGGGCTAGTAGCTGGGGTGTGAAATAAGGGGCGACATCCGAGAGACACAAAAAAACGATGCCAACAAACATAAAACTATACAAATTAATTTTCATGTCGTATTAATTAAATGTTATATTTAATATTTTACGTTTATTCAAAACCAATTTATTTTACGACGAAGTTATTAATATCTTACGAATTCTAACACTACGGTGGATCAGGTTATGAGAGTAAAATAAGAGAAAGAGACTGAGAATAGACAGGTTTGGAATGTCTTTTTTCTAGCGATCGATTGGAGACCATAATGGCTACCAATGAGACCATGAAGTAGGTCAGTCGAAATGTAATCTAGCTGATTAGTTGGTTTGCTCCCGAAATTCTAGTTTTTTAATCTACCACGTCGTACTAACATCACGTCACACATGATCCCTGCATGAATTTTGAACCTCGTTCACGTAATTGCATTATATATTATTTGGGTAGTTTCTATAGCTTTGGTAGCATACCTATATGGTAGTGTATGTAGGTGACAGTTACGAGTACGTTATAGTATATGCTGGTGATAACTCACCCCCAAAAAAACACCCTTGAGGTGGCTTGCATGGTAATTTGCATACGTAAATGTGCTTATCACTCGCTGCTTTTCAAACAAATTTATCATCACACGTTTATTTTTTGCTGAGGAGAAAATATACAAAATTATTTTCCACGCTTCTTGAGACTTGATCTGTTGCTGATAAATCTTGATAACGATAAAAATATAGCAATTGATCAGCATAAAATGCTTCTCGTTGTTCTGACCCCTTATTTGCGGTCTCAAGGCAGTGAAAAGATTCCTCGTCGGAAGGTCCTTTTTCAACGAGGTCGTCGTCGCCAGCCTCTTCCTCATCGTCCATTTGGAGACGGGCTATTCCGTCCATCTTCAACACCTTTTATCCATGGACGATCTCATCATCTTCGAGCCGCTCATGAATGTTTTCTTGGTCGCATTCTGCAAATCATGAAGATTCTTTTGTCAGCCCAACCACTTCCGATACAAACTGGCTGTGTGGTGGTTCTCCAGGTATACTGACAGACTCACCTGTTGGGCAGAGTCTATTCCAAGATTTTTAGCAGAGTCCGTTGGATAAGAGACCATTCTTTTGCTGCCATATACTAAGCATCACTCATGCCAATTTCTTTTGGACCGAGGACTCACCGACGCAGAGGACCGTACACGAGAAAAACCATTGGCCTACGCGGAAATCCCATTTATGGTTTCTACATCTACGTATTATCCAACGAGCCACCGCATAGGCGTGTGGCAGGGGGTGTTAGGACACCAGCCGTGTAAAAATGTAAGGGATAAGGTTTTGGGAGGTGAAATGGTGGCGTATATAATTAGAGTGTATTTAATAGAGCTCAGATTTTATTGTGATTGCTTATTGTGCGCGGAAAGATCGAGTTGTTGTATCCATCTGATCGGCAATGTATCTGTCTTATTTCATATCTTCTGTCAGACCCAGAAAATGTAGTGTGGCGTCCACCTAATATTCTCCGTGTCGCTCTGAAACACACCAGATCTGAATTTCTCAAGCAAGCTACTCCTAGCATGCAGCCTCAGAGTCTCAAGGTGCTCCCACCTTAATCCCTCTAAAAGCAAGCGCGTAAGTTGTGAGACACTGTATGTTTGCTTGAAGCAGTGTTTAACGAAAAGCGCAGCATTCATTGATATTTTATTAATTTTTTGGATAAATCTTTATGAACAGAGTCCCAAATGCTCGAGGCGTGGCCTAACCAGAGCGAAGTAGCATCTCTCTTTTACTTTTTCATCAAAATACCTTCCTATTATACGCTATACAAAACCTAGTTTCTGTAGTGGTTTTTGTTTAGTAACTTCAATGGTTGGGGTATTTGAGAAAATATCTCGAGTTCTTAAAAAGTATGACGCGATAACGAGATGCAAACCCGTGCAGACGACGGCCAACATCCGATACCAGACCAATACCGCCTCTCCGAAGACGTCAACGAAGGCTAGAAGAATCTATTCCTTGCCCTGCAGCTTCGGCAACAAGTATATTGGCCAAAGCTGTAGACCACGCAAGTGCCGCATGCAAGAACATAAAAGAGCTACCAGACAGAGACAATTCTAGTTTTCTGCAATTGTGGAGCACGCCTGGGAGGGGCCTGCGGAATAACATTTTACACTCGGAGAAGACTATTCTCTGCAAAGAAAAGAAATAATTCCCCGTCTCACCAGGGAAGCGGTAGAAATAACAAAAAACCCAAACGATTACAACAGAGATAACGGCTAACCACTATCCGCTAATTGGAATACACATTACCAAGAAGACCCTCAGCGGACCAATCAGAGAAGTGAAGCCAAAAAAAGCGCGAAAACCATCTAATATAATGCGGAGCCTCAGGATCCGACGTGTCACTCGGACCTGATGAAGTCCGCAGGATATCAGGCGAAATATTATCCTCAAGATGGAACGACGCTGCGAAAATCCCGATAAACGGAACAATTCCACCGGCCTCATTTCTGATCGCAAATGTTGTCGCGAAACGCGCTGCTGACCCTTTTATCGTCCTCTCAAGTAAAATGTTTTCGTGGTCAATGTTGTATGCTATGAAGTGTTATTGCCGTCCGCTCCTCTGCCATCCCCTTGCCCGCGAGTCTACAAAGATCGTTCAACATCGATTGCATTCTTCCTCGACACAGGTCTTCGAGACGAAAACAAGTCAGCCATTAAGAGGACGCATCATACTTTTCGGTAAGAAATAGTTCTGTCGAAAATCCACAAGGTGGCGTCACTCGCACCCGATCAATGCGTTTTGGCGTCAGGAGTCTCTTACTCCAGGATATCTCACGCAAAAGGCAACAGTTTACGGTAACGTGTAGCAAGGTCTCCGGCGCGTAAGTACAGGCAGCGCTGACATAAGATCTGTGAGAGAAGACTTAACTACTAGCGTCACCGTCCGAGCACATCATGGCCGAAAACCAATCAGGTAGCTTGTCGAAAGATACCAGTAACAGATTACATCTTACAACCGTGACCGCTGTTACTTAGCATTATGACAGAAGAAGGATTGTTACATCTCCATTAGTTGAAGATATGTCAATAATAATAATAGTATTTGTAAAAATATACCCTACACATTGCTGTTTTTCCAACGGTTTAATTATGTTCCGGGATAGATTTTTCATATTTCAGAAACGAGTCTTCCTTGGCAAAGGCCTATTCTTAATACTATAAAAATTTCAAGTTGATGAAGTAAAACTTTTTTAAAAAATCTGGGGTCGGAAATCATCACAAATTCGACCTGTCGAGCGGGTGTGATGCGTCGCCTTAATGTGCTAATTTTAGTGTATTCTCTCTTAGCATCGCATGGAATTTTCGAAGTTTTTGATGTTTTGTCAGTGCATTTGTATTCGAAATGATAGCTGGCGCTGCATATTCGCAGATTTTCTTGGGCGTGCAATGGTTGTAAATGCTCAATAAGCACATTGATTTCGGCCGTGAGATGGAAATGGTTGCGAAGACCCATATCGATAGAGCTACGGATGTATCGAATCGAACGACCTTGCGAGTCTACTAGCCAGTGCCAAGGAGGTTAAAAGGAACTTCCTTTTTAACCTCCTTGAGCCAGTGCTCCCAGGCGGGCGATGAAAGAGCGATATCTCGTATAGTAATACCTATCGACAGTGGTCATAGTTAACCACCTGTGATACAGTGGCGCTGCTGTAGTCTATATCTCGAGACGGGCTCTTTATGTGTTTACATTTACAATTTCAAATCACAGGGTAGATAGAGTATACTTTTTTAACTCATACATTAATTTAATGCCAGTTAGTAACGTTTTTCACATTAAATAGAGTGCTTTTTCTTTTATTTTATCAGTGTCCAATCATGTGCAAGGCTGAGGACGGCCATATTGACTTTGGTTGGGAGTTGTTGTAAAGACATTTTGCGAGAGATTGTGTTACACATCGTCACAGATTTGTCGACTGATGAAAAACTTGCAGTGTTTTTACTGTCGTGAAACATCAATGGACGTTCGGACGAGGAGATTACGTTGTTGCTTCTTGAAATATCAGGTAAGATGACTTTCTATAATTGGCAGTTATTTCATCATTGGTGGAGTTCGGAGTACGTTGAGTATTTCGTGAATGAAATTCGCCTGTGTTGTGACCAGCAACCTATTGCATTGTCTCCAGATTAGATAAATCGGCAGTATTCTATGTCCCGACAAATGTTTTTGATGGTGGGAATGAGATTAAGTTTGAATATCGCTTGCTCCAAAGCGAAGAATATGGATGGAGGACCGTGAATGGAGTACAACCTGGAGCTTTCCTTGCAGCGACGTCATGACGGAAGGTGCGTAAAATTGTTATGACTTTTCAATTTGCTGTTTCTTGAATGTAAGTAGCATACGCGGCGGTGAATGTGGTAGTGGATGAGTATAATAACCCTCCTATTTCTTCCTTCTATTTCACGCATCAACTTGCCGTTCTACGTGAAGAATCTTTGATGCCCAGGGAAATGGTTTGATCCAGGCACTCGCACTGCACCACGGGAGGAAATGTTGCTCGCGTATGTGGGAACTTGAAGCAATTTTCTGTGCATTCGAATAAGTCTAATCTTGAAACTGGCATTATCATTTAAATGTTGACAGCATAGTCTTCGAATGATAACGGTGGGCTCTACTTGGTTCTCGCCAACGAAAAAAACTTTTGTTGAGATACTTTGTGGCGAAAAGGTCAATTGATACCTAATGTTTGTTTAAGTCCTTCGGCATTCATTTGCTTTCGAGTTTGTATCTGCTCCAGGAATGCCATGTCCTCTTATTCATGCACGCTGTTCAAACAAAATTGTTTGGGATGCAATTTCCAGTGAACATCACATACGCACGATTTTAGTGAAAAGTTTTGAGAAATAACTTTTCCATGTTGAGCCTAATTATGGTCGTGAATCGTCAAATAGTGAAATGACTTTTTGTATTTGTTATAATGTCTGCATTTCTAGTGTAACAGTGAATAAATATTTTTTAAATGGTAAAAGAATATTGTGTTCTGGTTATTCTTCTTATTTATCCTTCGTTTCGTCAATATCATGGTTGTACGGCGTGCAAGAGCCGATTACCAGATGATTCTTCTGTGTGATACTCTTTAAAAGTATCAGGTAAGTTTCTCGCGCTATGGCGTTTTTTATTTAAAACTTAAGATTCGTAATGAGTTTTTTTAGCGTGAAAAATCAAACGAGAAGGCTAAAGGAGGTGATTTAATTGTTGGTCAGCTCGGAGATGGGAGCTGCGTTTCAAACCACGCGCCCATTTTGGTCAGTTACCACTCTCTGAGTCACAAATGGCGCTGGTGCGAAATTTATACGCATTGGCCTTACCCCTGTCGCCCCACTGGTGCCCCCACCATGTCTACCGTACACCACCACCGACTCATCTTTTGAGGGTTGTTTTACACCCTCATAGGATCACCAACTATTGTGTCTTGCGGTCAATCAACGACGATGAAAAATGAAAAAATACACGGAACGAAATACGATTTAGTTCCTTGGCAGTTTAATGCCATTTTAACACATATCACACTGGCACTTGACACCTATCTTGTAATGATTCGATGACGTACACACAGATTTCCTTCTAATCGTGAAAATATGAGTTTCATATGATAATAATAAATATCAAGATATCATGCCGAATAAATAATACAAATTTACCTACGATTTATGCATGAATATATATTATGGATTGTTGACTCGTCGCCAAAAAATGTTGTCTAGAATTCCGAAAACAAACAACTTTTTGGATTGTGATGCCTAGTGATGAAAGACGGCAGTTCAAATGTAAATACAGTCGACAGATTGTAAATAAACACGTCTTACCGGTTTTACTTACCAGTAATCATAATGCAGTGGATAAAAATGTAGTACATTACCTAGGACGTAATTACACACTTTCCCACGTTAACAACAATTAACAACGGCCATTTACGATTCTACTGAAAAGACTTTTTTCGCCAAATACTGTTCCTCGCAGTCAGTCGACGACGACGAAAGATGAAAAAATACACGGATAAGAAATACCATTTTGTTCCTTGGCAATTTAATGGTATTTTAACACATATCATACTGGCACTTGACACCTATCCCTACCCCACCTAAGTAGCGCCAATGACTGGAAGAACTAAATGCGGAGATTAGGCAACACGTAGCTTAGGCAACAATTAAAACATTTAAATGCATTATGGGTATTCATGGATTTATGCTTAAATTTCGAGAACCGCTCCGCAAACCCACGTGGAAACCAAACCGAAATTGAAAGCACCAGGGTTGAAATTCGCTATGAAAAAATCATTTGCCTTGACCGGGATTCGAACCCGGATCTCCCAATTGCCGGCCAGGTGTGTTAGCCAGTTACACCACCAAGCCATCTTCCTTCAAGACGAATTTCGAGGGGGGTTTATGCGAACTAGATGTTCAGGCCTCGAGTCTACATTGTAGCACATGAGACAAAGTCGTGCTTACGAAGTCACTGACGCGGTGGATAAACTCAACATTGTCGTTATTAAAACGACGAAATTGACAAATTTCCAAACATCTTCATCTCATGTGCTACAATGTAGACTTGAGGCCTGAACATCTAGTTCGCATAAACCCCCCTCGAAATTCGCCTTGAAGGAAGATGGCTTGGTGGTGTAACTACCAGCAATTGGGAGATCCGGGTTCGAATCCCGGTCGAGTCAAATGATTTTTTCATAGCGAATTTCAACCCTGGTGTATATGCACCCGTGCGAGTGACTTCGTACCACATCATTTGTTACATGCAATGTTTAGAAATTCGAAATTGAAAGGTTAATTTTTGAAAATATAATTCTTATGCCATTCATAAATCAACATGTACGGTTATTTCCAATACATAAATAAATGAACTTAAGTGAAGCGCGATCCAAGAATTCTTTTTTCGACTAACTTAAAAATTTGTTAAAATGTGAACTCAACGACTCACGATTCGCGCTCCAGCCACCTTAACATGAAGTATAGCGTAGTGTGGGGCAGAAACGTGGGCTTCGTGAATGGGCGATGAGAATTACAGCTTTCAGGATGTGGGCATGGAGGAGGATTGAGAAAGTGCAGGAGACGGAAAATAAAACAAACGAGGAAGTGCTCGCCTTGGTGGAAAGGAATGAGGAGGAGGCAGAATAGGTGGATGTAAGGGGTGATGAGGGTTGATAGGTTGCACACGGCCATGATAGAGGGAATGGTATTGTGCAAGCATCTAGGCATTAGAGAGAACTTAAGGTTGTTTAAGCAAGAAAGTTCCCTAATCATAATGGAGACCATATACAAATTATACGTTTTAATTTCAGCAGCTGTTGGAGACATAATTTAAATATGACATTGTTAATCAACATCTACACAATACCCTGCGAGCCTCCACACGGGCGTGTGGCTGGGGGTGTTACCAGCCGTGTTTTTGGGAGATGAAATGGTGACGTGTATTATAGGAGTGTATTTAGTGGAGCTCACTTTTTATTGTGGTCACTTATTGTACGCGGAAAGAACGAGTTTTTGCACCTACATGTTCGACAATGTGTCTCACCTTATTCGCATATGTCAGACCTAAGGATGTAGTGATGAGTCATGATAATATTTTCGGTGTCGCTCTGAAAAATGTCAGTTCTGAATTTCTCAAGCAATCTAAGCCTAGCTTGCAGCCTCCGAATCTCTAGGGGCTCCCACCTTAATCCCTCCAAAAGTTGTGAGATACTATGATGGAGCAATAATATACTTGTATTAACTAAAATTCCAAGTAATTAAATAAAAGCACCAAAGTCTTTAATTTGAATAATATTTTCCCATGTTAAAACTCCTTCAAGACGGAAGATTTTTTTGCGTTACTGAAAAAAATCACAGCGGTGAAAATATGATTTACTTTCAAAAATAGACGAGAAAACATAAAAACTACACAATGCTAATTTTTTTACGAGATCTAGGTATAAGAAATTCCTCATTTTTTAAAATAAAGACTGGAATGCATGCACGTACCATACCCCATGTAAAATGGCTGGCATTTTTCGTCAAAAACCTTGTTAAGTACTTCGGGAAGGGGCTGATATTTGGTATCTCTGGAAAGGTGAGATATTTTTATTTAAAACGAGACCAAATTAAATTGATTTCTAGGCGAAAATATATTTCGCTCTTAACACCTTATGATCATTCCTTATTAACTATCAGCCTCATATTCTCACATCTACAAAATTCAACTACCTTGGGTGAGAGGATGACGTATCAATTGTGAAAACATGTATCCTCTGGTAGCGGCGCATCGATGTTTCCATAGACGACCATCCTATTTCTCCCACCCTTTACGGATCTCCCATTCTCCCACCCTTAAACCAAACCTTCCCCTCTTACACCCTACTTCCCCACGCCACGTGCATAATCCCTCTTTTATGGGCAAACACGCCTTCGAGTGCCTTCAGGGTCGTTAAAATGAAAACAGCCTCCCGTGTTCACCCCATACGACTTCGGTTCCGGGGTTTGCTCTTCCTAGTATTTTTTATCTCTTTTTTATCCTCTCCTTTTTTATCCTTTATTTCCTTCTTTCACTATCCTTCCCTTCTATGGCAAGGTGTGCAGGCAATTTTCTTCTTTTGTTATTGAAAAGAAGAGAGTATACCGTGGATAGTGAGGAGGAAATGAATTCAGCCCAAAAGCCCGGGTGAGAACTTGGGAAACCATTCGGAAGAAGCAGAAATCATTTGAGTGAACGAAAAACAAAGTCTAACCGTGAATAGACTCAGTTTTGAGGAAATCGCCTTTTATTTCCCGGATGAAAATGGCGAGCAGTCGATTTTTGAGGTGGCTCCGGCGTGGGATGAGTTAATTACAGTTTTCTTCATTATCTGGAAACTATAAGGCGACGCATCACACCCGCTTGACCGGTGGCATTTCTTCATCATTTCCAGGCCCAATGAATCGCTAAAAACTTATGTAATGAAGTAGAAATGTCCAGAATATTATTAATACTTGACATTTTTCCAGGGATACCCGTTTCTCAATTACGAAAATTTTATCTCGGTGCAAATATAAACCACCGGGTAATCAGAGAGATGATACGCGTATTTTCACATAAACTAATAACTGTTTCGAAAAATCGCAAACAGGGGGAGATGTACCAATTCCTTTTCTATCAGAATGCTAAGTAACAGTCGTCATAATAGATAGGTAAAATCCCTAATTGGACCTGATCTGAGTGGTTTTCGGAGGTGATACGCTCCAATGGTAACGCAAATAGTTCAGTCTTTCCTCATAGACCTTCGGTACCGACACGCCGGGCAACAACTTGCAGGCCAACTTTCCAAGGGAGACCTATTTCTCAATTATCAAAATTTGAGCACGATGCATATATAAACCATTGCGTATTAAGAAATAAATATATTACGTATAGTTTCACAAAACTAAAAACTAATAACTGCTCCCTAAGGTTCCCTTGAGCGAGAGTTATCTTGAAGTGAGAAGCTCCTGACGTCAAACTGGTGGCCTCGATCGGGGACGAAAGTTCCTATATGGAGGATTTTCTACACAACAATTCCTTAACGAAGGGTAAGATAGATCCTCTTAAGAACTATCATTCTCCGTTTGATATAAGAAACAAATATATGGTTCGATGCAGCTTTCTTGGACTTAAAATCATTTAAAAAATGCTCCGTCACCATTGAGTGAGTGAAAACCAATATAAAATCCTACCCTTTCGTTAATTAGGCCTTGAATTCTGCTACCGGTGAATAAATGCGTTGCCTTTTGAGATCCAAACCGAAGTAACAAACAATTATAACATGTATAGAGATTATTCCAAGATATTAATTTCAATGAGCATTTTATTCCGCTGTTTCTCGCAACGCTGTTTCTCAGAAATTACTGCACATTCATTTCAAATATGGCGATAATTGACTAATCACTGACAAAATAAGGTTGTCAGGTGCCTATACGCGATTGAATTCCATTTTTGGCTTTCTTCTTCTTAAAAAAACTTCGCCTTCGAAAATGGCATCAATACCACATGGAAAAATACAATATTTCCTCGTGTTTCTCCTCATTTAGCACTACGTAGTTCCTAGTTAATTTAGAGAATAAAATATCGCGGAAAGGCAACATTCTTTGGCCATATTAGATAGATGATATGTTTTTCTCAAACTCGACAGAATATGAATGAAATTCCAATTAGGTCACTTAATAGTGGAATCAACTTTTAATTGACTAACAGTGTATTGGGGAGATTTTAACACAAGAAGTCCCGAGCTCTGCGGCTTACCTAATTAGTACATGCAGGGGTCACTTAGAAATAATTTGTCCTCTGAATCCTCAGAAATAATTTCTCCTCCAAAGGAAACTGGACGTTTCCAATTGAAAAAATTTGGAAATTGCTCCCAAAATACTTTTCACTCAATATCGTACATTATTTTTCAATAATAAAGGTTTATATCAGCTCACTATAATTAGCTATTGGAACATATAGGTTTGTGACACATGAGGACTCAGACCCAGGACTTTTGCCTGGGGTCCAAGCACTTCTTAGAAGTCTCGATCTGTCGGGACTTCGTGCGGCGATTCACCCCTGCGTTCCGTTTGGCTTCCAAAATATCAAAAATATCTCAAAGAAAGACAGAAAAACCCCATAACATTTAGCAAAAAATTAATTATTCGGCAGCAAACAGGGGAGAGATAGCATGGGCTCAAAATGACCCCCCTGGGACTAATTGGTAGAAGGTAAGAGGTATTCATAAAAATCTATTCGGGCTTTGAGGTTCTTATTTTCACAATATAATCTACACCTAAAAAAAGATAAAACCCAAGAAATACACTAGAGGTGGGACGACTCAGTCAGAAGTAATGGATTGCCAAAAATAAAATAATGTTAAAACTACCCCTTCGGTACTTTTAGTGCAAAGGTACTTGAGCTCAACGATATATGTTGATGCTACACGACACGGAAGCCATAACGGAAGAAGGATCTTTAGAGATACAAAAACAGCACGAAATCAGCCAACGAAAACAGCCAATCGATTCGAAACTCTGATAACAGCCTATAGAATCGTCACATACATGAACCGAAAAGGATCAAGAGGCACAGGACAAGCTCTGCCAAGCAATAAACGAAAGGAAATGGGTGACAATATAGGAAAAGGCTTTATTATAACGAAATAAAGCCGGGTTAAAAAGGGCATGAAGAAAATTAATGAGGCGTACCTTGTACTATGCTTTTCAGTATCCGGCTTTGGTAACTATCAGACCCTCAGGAATGGCAATACTAAACATATTTTAGCGAGGTCGTAAAGCTTTGTAGAGCGTTCAGATTGAAACCTTAAACCAACAGTGCTTGTCCATGCGAGAGAAAGCGCTTTCATGGTTACCTCCCAGCTTAGGAGGAAATGAGCCAACGATTCAGCGACTAGAAAATGCAACTCATCACGGATCGGTGACCAAATCGATAATCGACATCACGGAGAATAGGGGAACAGAGAACCGAACGTAATTCTAAAGATCATAAACGGGGTCTTCAGAATGGAATGAGTCAACAAGAAATCAATGCTAACCGGCGCCGCACCAAATGGTGCGTATCTTTCGTCGTATACCGTCTAGCCAATGATGGAATCTCTGCGAATAAATCCTGCATGCCAGACACACCTTTTTAATTCCGTTTGAGTGTTCTAACAGGATATTAGTAGTTTTTTGGGCAGTAATTGTCGTAATGTCCCAATTTTTGGATTATCGTTCTGTTTTCCCACCGATATGTGATCCGCCATTAGATCCTTATTGAATTCCTTATATAGTTTTCCTCTTCTTATTCCGTCCACAATTTCGATCCTCTGACGAACTCGGATGAAATGGAGTGTGGTTCGTTGGTTTGGCCATATTAAAATAATGGATAAGTATTAAATACTGAAACATATTTCTGAATACTGAAACATATTTCTGAATACTGAGTCAGTTCAGTTGTGGCCTCCGCCGAGTTCGGTCGTCTTGTTCCGCTCCTCGACTCAAGGTTATGCTTTGCTAAGTGTGTTCTGTGCTTAAAAGCTCGTGAAAACGTGTTACCGAAATGAGTTCTGGTAAAATTCGCCGTAAGTTAGTGCGTTACTCAGGTTTATTGGAGTGCTCAGATTGTAGGAGCAAATTCCACGGAAACTGTTTATAGAAACCTCATACTAAACAGGACATTGAAGCCATTACAGCCAGCAAACAAGTTTGGCGGTGTTGCACTGTGGTTCGTAGATTCATCATGAACGGCCATCATACGCCACCACCGGCGAACATAGTGAATCTACTTGTTCGTTCCAGTTTATAGTTCGTCCCAGAAAGTTTTATCTGAGACAGTTTTAGATTTCCTTAAAGAAATCGAAGCTGATCTTAAGTCAGCAGATGCTAATCTTGGGGACTCGATGAACAAATTGTATGATAGCTTGGACGATTTATCCCCTGTACTTGAGGCTCATAGTAAGCGATTCGACGAGTACTTAGCTACAACGGATTCATTAGAGAGTGAAAACCTATCGCTGAAGAAGCAAATCGCGCTGCTGGCCAAGCAGTCCGACGATCTCGAGCAACGCAGTTTATCAAATTCAGTCGAGATTGACGGTTACCCACATTAAAAAAAAACGAGGACCTTCTAAGCATAATTAGTAATACTGGGATTCTCTCCATTGTTTTCGGGTTAGCTGCGTCAAGTTTTATTCAGATGACGTTTCGTGGCCTATGCTGGCCACATCTTCAGATCAGGTCTGAGTGCCGACAGATGTCAAGTCAAGTCAAAATATGTTTATTTACACATGGCCCTGTATATATACCATCCTCAGGTTGGCCTACCAGTGGCGCGACCAATCAGCGTCGAGGACCCCAATTTTGGCGCGCTTTTGCGTATGAGTCTCTTCCAAGCGGTGTTCAGTCTATGCCCATCATCTATATTGAAATTGTCTGCTACTTTTTCAATTTCCATAGCCTCCCGGATGATGCGAGGGATATAATGCTTTTCTTTGGCTAGGACTTTTGCTTTATCAATCATAATCTGATGCCCGGGATTAGTTAACACATGTTCTGCCACTGCTGATTGTTCGCAATTTATGAATGAAGAATTGAATCAATATTGGGGCCGAGTTGGGAGTCATAGTCAAAGCGGATGACATTGGCAGCTGTTACCGTTTCAAACCCAAATCGGAAAGTGGTATCCACGTGAAGTTCCTTCATCAGCACATCGAGGAAAATCTACTGGCTAAAAGAAGAGGGACTTCTCGACAAGGCACCTGGACCTCGACGTGACACCCACCCCTCTCTACATTAAGGAAACCCTTTTTCCTGGACGGAGTAGGATTCACCGGATCATCGTTGGAGCTGAAGAAGGAGACCTCTAGGACCTCATCTCTTCGGAATCAGCAGATACTTCGTGGGAATCAACGTTCATCGCCCGTCGAGACCGTCCTAAGCGGGAGCTAGGGCGTAGACTCCGGGCAGCCACCGGCGTCACTTGTTGTAGTGCGCCAAACGGGCAACCTAGCGGTCAACCAGTCGCTACCCCCACCCCCTCCGGCTATATAAGCGGGACCACCTCGAGTCGCAGAACTTTTCTTCCAGGCCGGCAATAGGAACTTCGCGCTCGGACCGGCCACCTTGGTGGAACGGTATCCGGTGCTTAGCACCCTATTGGCCGTAGGAGTCGCCCCGCCCGGGGAATAACGACTCAGGGTCTTCGGAGTTGAAGTAGATTACAAGGGCCCGGTCCTTGTACGTCCTGCTTCCGCCACACTAAACCCTCTCGGTCGCCCCCGACGCACTCGTTGGCCTGACCGAGGGCCCCCAATTCTCCTTGGCATTGCACGCTAACGCACTCGTTAGCCGCCAAGGAGCTCCCTTCACAAACAAGAGCGGCGCGAGGTTAACGTAGTCCCTCGTTCTCAGTCGCGGGGCACAACCGGGAGCTTCCGTTTGTCTGCGGGCAAGCGGTCCAATAGGTACACGCGGGTAGGGAGGGACAACACTACTCAACCGCTCCCCCCCCTTAAGGGGGGGAACCGGCACTTACCCTCAGGAGGGCCCCGAGGCCCTCTTCAGGACCAAAACTACACCGCGTCGAGTCCTTTTCCTCCGCTCCGTATATAGAGTACCTAAGCTTTGACCAACCGTATAAGAGCGGTACCCTAAGGCCCTCTTCAGGGCCAAACTCCCCTCCGCGTCCCTTGATTCCTTGGTTGACAGCCGTATAAGAGCGGCCAATCAAGGCCCTCTTCAGGGCCAAACTCTACCCTTCCGCGTCCCTTGCCTCCTTGGTTGACAGCCGTATAAGAGCGGCCAATCAAAGCCCTCTTCAGGGCCAAACTCTACCCTTCCGCGTCCTTGCCTTCTTGGTTGACAGCCGTATAAGAGCGGCCAATCAAGGCCCTCTTCAGGGCCAAACTCTACCCTTCCGCGTCCGTTGCCTTCTTGGTTGACAGCCGTATAACAGCGGCCAATCAAGGCCCTCTTCAGGGCCAAACTCTACCCTTCCACGTTCGTTGCCTTCTTGGTTGACAGCCGTTTAACAGCGGCCAATCAAGGCCCTCTTCAGGGCCAAACTCTACCCCTCCGCGGTACTTTTGCCTCCCTTGCAGCGTCCAGTTCTCTCCCTTGGTTGAAAGCCTTAAGAGCGGCAAATCAAGGCACTCACTCCAAATAACTTTTAATTAAAACTTAGTCACTTGAATTAAAACTTCTTAGTCTCACACCAATTACGGAGTACACAGGCCGCCTATCGGCATTTCCCCCACCAGTCTTCAACTGTGCCTATTACTCTTGGTCGCTTGGACAAGGCGAGCGTTGCGTGGTTCCGCGTAACGGAACCGGGTCAAGCCTCACTGGCCCGGCTGGGGGCCAGATGCGGCGATGGCCCACCTGATGCTCACCGGCGTACGCACGGAGGTGTGGACGGACCGGTTGCGCTCCAGGGCCCTGAGGACCTCGCCCCGTGCAGTTGTCCAACCCGGACACCCCCAGCTGCAAGTCCCCTCCCCCCAATGGCCCGCATCCCCGAGCACCGACTCGGACGCCTCCACACCGAGGGCGCCCAGGGTAGTCGTGGGTCACCCCTCCCCACGCCCAGCGTCCTGCCCTACGATGAGTCCCGGAGCTAAGGCCCCTTTGAGGAACTCACCCGTTCTTTCCCCGGATGAGGAAGTCAGGGCCCTAACTTCTTTCCCCCCTTTCCAAATTATGCTTCTACGGGAGAAGTTACCGATGCGAAGCATCCAAGCCCCCCTTCCCCCCTTCCCAGGCCAAGCAGTCTCGGCGGAGTGACGAGCGGGCTCGTCGCGGACGCCCTTCCGGTCCACGCCGGGAGGGGGAAGGCACGGTCCGTCAGGCGCGCTGCCCGGACTGCGGCGGCGAGCACAGGGCGGGCGATGGGAGTTGTCCCCGACGTCCACGCGCCCCGCCCTCGCTCGCCGCGGCCGCCCCAATTCACCCCGACCCGTCTGTTTTGCAGGCCATCCCCGCCCTCCCCGTGGACGCGAAGCCAGTGACGAGGAAGGAGCTCCTCCACCTGCTGACGATGGTGCTGACCAACATCCACCAAGATCAGCGCCAGGCAGTAGGTCGAGCCATCGACGATGCGGCAAAGACCGTACTGGGGATGACAGTCACCCCGCTGTACTCCCCACCGGCTTTCCCATCGCTCTTCTCTGACCTCTTCAATGGCGAACGATAAGTCGAGGGTTTCTTTTATAAATATTCGCGGTGGCCTGGGCCAAAAGAGGCCCCTCCTGAAAGAGCACATAAGGACAAGGAAGGTCGCCATCATGGGGCTGGTGGAGACCTATCTGCGTCCCAACTCAAGTGTCAATATTTCTGGATTTCAGGAATTCAGCACCGCGAGGCTTGGCAACACATCGGGAGGCACCACACTGCTAATCCGCAATGACATAGCCGCCGTCAGGGAAGACATCCCACAAGACTGCCTCACCCCGCGGAATGAAGCAGTTCTCGCCCGGGTCCACTTAAAGAGGAGGAAGATTTTAATATGTGTTATTTATTCCAGGCCCAACGTGGAACTCCCTGTGAAACTCCTGGACCACATAATAGCGTCCTGTCCAACAGCCATAATTATAGGAGACCTGAACGCAAGAAACACCTCCTTCAGGGACCAGGCGACGAATGCTAAGGGGAGGATTCTGCAAACCTACCTTCTGCAGCACTCCCTAACCCGCCTGGATATCCCGTCGCCCACCTTCGTGGGCAATGGGTGTTCATACCCCGACCATGCCCTGGTAACCGGAAACCTCATGGCACTCTCGGGTGACGTGACGGTGGACGATTGCCTTACTTCCGATCACCTGCCCTTTTCCTTCCCCCTCTACCTCGTGGATCCTCTCTTGCATCTCCGTCACCCGGCCCGACTACAAGAAGGCAGACTGGGACACATTCAACGGCACAATCGCTGAAAGGACGAAGCACATTGAAGGCATAGAAACAACGGACCAGGTGGACAGTGCCCTAAAGGCAATGGAGGACGCCTTTAAAGAGGCTGCGGGCTGCATCCCGACGAAAACAATCGACCCGAAGAGGCCACCACTACCCAGGGATGTGGTGGATATGATTAAACAAAAGAGGTCGATATACCGGGATTGGGTTAGAACAAAAGACCCCGACCTAAAGACTGAATGGAATAGAATGAATGCCCTCATCAGAAGGAAGGTCATTCTGCAGAAGGAAAAAAGTTGGGAAAATGCCTGCAGAACACTCGATTACAGGGACGGCGGCGCATTCTGGAGAAAATTCAAAATACTGACAGGACAACACAAGGCTAAAACATGCCCGTTAACTGACATTACCGGGGTTCCGATCGCTGATGCTACAGCAAAAGCTGAGGAATTCCGGAGAGTCCTGTCGGAAATTTACACGCCCGCCGAAGATCCCCTCTTTGACGAAGTCAAAAGAGACAGGTGCACGAGGGCAGTGCAGACTGCTGAAATACTTTTAAGACCATTGCAGACACCAGCCAGGATAGAGGACGACCCGGTACTCCAACCAATCTCCGCAGAGGAAATGGAGGAAAGCAGACCGTGGAAGAACAAGGCACCGGGCGACGACGGTATAACCACCCTTCATGTCAAAAAGGCCCCTGCCTGCGCCCCACTCCTGATGTCTATCTTCAATGCCATACTATGTATTGGATACTACCCTGATTCCTGGAAAAGGATTACAATGGTAATGATACCTAAGCCAGGAAAGGACAAGAAGAAAGCGGAGAACTACCGGCCCATCAGCCTCACTAGCACCATCGGCAAGTGGTTCGAAAGAATCCTAACAAGACGGATGAGCACCGTGTTCGAGGCCATTGGTGTCCTGCCCCAACACCAATATGGCTTTCGACCACGTAGATGCACCACCGACCCTCTGGCACTCCTGACAAGCACCGCCACGGAAGCCATAAACAGAAACAGATATGCCGCAGCACTGTTCCTGGATATCGAACGAGCCTTCGACAGTGTATGGCATGATGGGCTGATGTGTAAAATGGCAAAGCTCCCAGTAGTGGGTGCAAACCTACTGCGCATCATAAACTGCTTCATCAGGGACAGAAACGCAAGGGTAAGAGTGGTCTCAAACCACTCTGCGCTCTTCCCCCTCCAAGCAGGTGTCCCCCAGGGCACCGTACTATCCCCCCTGCTGTTCACCCTGTACTGCCATGATATGCCAACTGATGGTAGAGCAAGAGGCGCGGTCACTCTATGCCAATATGCAGACGATACCGCGATATGGTGCGCAGGGAATTCCGCCCGGACTGCCACAAACAATCTACAGAAGATGGCAAAGAGATTGGAAAAATGGTTCACCACATGGAGGATGCGACCCAACGCAAGCAAGTCGCAACTACTCATCGCCAAACCTCTAGGAAGTAAACCAGATGGTTGCAGGCTACGACTATGGGACCAATGGATCCAGGACACAGACACGGCGACGTATCTCGGGGCACTAATCGATAGACATTTTACTTTCAGGAAGCACGTGAGGAACGTGGTCGCAAGGTGTAGTAGGCGTAGTAACCTGATCAGGGCGGTCCGCGCAAGGGGGCGGGGAGTCTCGGCGAGGTGCGGCCTGCTCCTATACAGGTCGTTCATACGGCCAGTCATGGAGTACGCCGCGCTGGCCATTCTCCCGCTACGACAAACTTTAAAGTCGTACGCCACCCTTGAGCGAAGGATCCTCAGGCAGACCTTCGACCTGCACCCATTGACCCGTTCCCGCACCGTATATGACCTCACTAATAATGAACCTCTGCTTCACAGGTTGTGCCGCCTACGCTGCGACGGGACAAGGAGGATAGCGGAGAACAACAGGGCGCTTCTGGATTCCATAATTGGTACAGCAGGTGGTCCACTGCCCAGAAAACCTAAGAAAAAGCTGTATTCAACTCCAAGATTCATCTCGGACCACCTCCATCTATATCACCCGGAGGTCGCGCTACCACCTCATACAATCAGACCCACGGTTCCCGCACCCGCGCAACTTACCATCACACCAGGTTTTCCTCTCCGCCCCAAGAAAAAAGGAAAGAAGAGAAAGAAGAAGAGAGAAGAAGAATCGGCGTCCGACACAGTGGCCCCCCCAGCAACCCTTGCCCCAAGTGACTCCCCCCCACATCCCCAGTGATACCCATATTTATTCCTCCCTCCCCCCAGTGATTCCCAGTGATATTGACTATTTATTGTTAACAGAGACATATTCCATGTTGAAATATTTCATAGTTTAACCACGTTATTAACGGATCCCCAGTGATTTCTTTATTACCAGAGACATATATATATATATATATATATATATATATATATATTATTTATGCAGAGACTTATTCAGTGTTGACTTTTAAATTTCTAAGATTTGTTATTTCTTTGTGTTGTTTTGTTTTATATTGTTAAGTTTGTGGCCTGGCGGTGGTTTTAGCGGGTTTCCCACCGTCCTAGGGCGAATGCCGGGCCAATATCTTCCCGCACCTGTAAAAGTATTCCAGTGACTTCCCTGAAGAGGCGACAGCCTAGAACGGGGTCCACACCATTGTTTTTGTCGTTTGTTATACTTGTATTTGTTTCGGTGTGGAAATAAACATATTTTGACTTGACTTTGACTCCTGGACGGATAAAAGTGCTGCATGCTGCGAGGGTTGTAAAAGAATAAGAAAGGCTACAAATATTAGTGGATATGAGGAGGTGAAGTTTTGATGCGGAAAGCTGAGAAAGAACCAGTGTTTGTCCTGACAAGTTTGGACGATATAAATTTTTTATAAAATTTAGAATGTCAAATTACATTAAAAGTAAGATACATTTTAAACTCGTGTAAGAGGCGCACCTTTTATCCCAGAAATCGCAGCCGAAAATGAGGGGGTGCGCCTCTTACACGAATTTTTTATCTGCCTGCCTTACTCTCAAGTCCCCGGAGAGCCGTTCGTTTTTTATGCGGCTGACGCTTGGGTTTTTTGCATTTAACGTGTTCGCATTCCCGCTCGTCATCGCTTACAGCAAAATATAATTTGTATAAGTTAAATACAGTTAAAAAGACCCATACTCACAGTTACTACGACTTGTGCATTAGGAAAATGGTGGGGGAAAACGGCATTAAAAATCAGAGCTCGGTGTGACTGTCCGGAAGGATTTGATAATGGCCGAAAGTTCGAAGTTAGGTCCGCTAAACCTAGTGATAAGGGAAAAAAAGCCCCTAAATTTTGTCTTCAACTTCAACGCTTAAAAAGAGGGGTGCGACTCTTACACGCGTTTAAACGGTATTTCATAGCAATGTATTATGCATCGTATATATAAATACATAAAATTATCCGTAGTCTTAGATTTAATTTTGATTTATTTGTGACGTATCTACAAGGCATTTCGTATTTACCTAGTGCAATCATACTGAGTGAAATTTGGGTTGGTGAATATGAACTTAATCTTTACAAATTAAAAGGTTACAAATGTCTTGCTTAATGCTGTGGTGGAAGTGGAGCCAGAGGTGTCATTGTTCATTTGCAAAGTACGATTGATTGCTACTCAAGTGTGATTCAAACGGCCACTGCTGATTTTGTGCAAGTGAACCTGGAACTTGAATTTCTCGAATTACAGTTAATCGCTATCTACAGAGGTAAAAGATTTCCGATAGCTGAATCTATCTAACTTTTATCTGAATTTAAATCGCTTATTTTTCGTTTAAAAAGTAATTCAATAATCATTGGTGATGCTAACAATAATATTATGGTATCTTCTAATGACTCGGATCATTACTTAAACTTAATGAGCTCCTCAGGATTAGCGTGTCTGCTTGACTCGTCAACAAGGGTAACAGGAAACTCTGCTACCTGTATTGATCACCTGTTTGCCAGGTTATATACAATGTGCACGTAGGACCCCCAAATAGATGTGTTTCACGATGCAATAACTGATCACTCTTTGCTTCGTTTTTCTATTCTCGCGAAAGAGCAATTATACAGAGAAAGATTGACGACTACTCCAGCGAAAACTAAGATAGACTATGATAATTTTAAAATTAAAATAGCTGAAGTAGCTAATAATCTTCTTGGGCATATTGAAAGGAAAAATTGTGCTCCAAAACATAGACACCATTCATCAAATGAAAGTTTAGCGAAAGAATTTATTAAGTGTAGAAATAATTTGAAAAATGAGCTTAGGGTTGCCTCTAATCACTACTATTTGCACAGGTTTCAAGTAGCCAATGGCAATCAGACTCAATGGAACATACCCATGGAAATATCGGGCCGTACACCACTCAGACAACATGAAATCTGCCTGGAAATAGATGGTAGTATAACATCTGATCGGTCTGTAATAGCTAGGGCATTTAATTACTACGGTCTTAGCCCCTACGATAGTAATAATAATAGTAATGATAGTAGTATTGATGACTTCGTCGCCGAGTGTTGTGGTTATTTTCATATCGTTGAATCTATGTATCTTGAACCGGTCAATCCTGATGAAATAGCTAAATAAGTTCGATATTTCCCTGCTAGCAAAGCCCCTGGTTACGACGACATTAATAGCGAACTTCTGAAACTCGTTTTCAACGAATTAGCTCCAATTCTTTCGCATGTACACAACTTAAATTTTACTAGCGGTGTTTTTCCTTATGAGCTGAAAAGGGTGGTGGTCAAGTCCATATATAAAAAATGGGATCGGTTAAATACACAAAATTATCATCCAATTTCATTGTTGTCGATATTTTCGAAAATTTTAGAGAAGTTACTCAAGTCAAGATTAATTTAATTTCTTGATAAAAAGTGCTTCTTCAGCAAAAATCAATATGATTTTTTGAGTAGAAAGAGAACAAAAAATGCGCTGGCCTATTAATTTCCTCGTGTTTACGAGTCTAATAACTCAAATAGACGCACTGGCAGCCTAATCATTGATATTAGCAAGGCTTTGGATACCATTGATCATAGGATTCTGACCTTTAAGCTTCAGAGGGCTGGTATTCGAGGAATGCCACTGAAATGGCTCACCAGTTATCCGTCTTCGAGAATGCAGTGCGTTAAATTTGATGACGTTTACAGTAATTACAATACGATAACTTCTGGAGTTCCACAAGGCTCTGTCTTGGTTCCAGTCCTCTTTTTCTAGTTTATATGAACGACCAATGTAATTACGATTTTTTAGGTCATGTGACATCATTTGCTGATGATGTCGCCTTAAACTATTGAGGTTTAAACTGGGATAATGTAAAATATGGTGTGCAATCAGATTTGATCAATTTGCGACGTTGGTTTGTATCAAACAAATTGAAAATGAGTGTAACTAAAACTTAGTATATGTGTTATAATTTATGTAACAGGTACAAGTTCGATTGGGTTTTACATTTTCATGAATAAAACTATACGATATTACTTCATGCAATAGCTGCTTACCCATTGAACGGGTTTCCTCCAGTTGAAAGTACCTGGAAGAAACCCTGAAGGAATTCTTTAAGTGGCAACAACATAATGATAGTCTAACAAATATTATGCGACAAGCCCTGACAAATTTTTACTTCATCAAAAATAAATATCCTTTAAATTTCCTGAGGATAATCTACAACGCTTTAGCTAATTTCAGACTAAGTTATGGTATTTTTTGTTGGGGTAAAGCTTATTTAAATTCCCTAAAACCTTCCGTTTTTTTCCAAAAAAGAATTATTCGAGTAATTTTGAATTAGACCAGTTTCGAAAGATCCTTCCCACTCTTTCTTCACTTAGGGTTGCTTCCATTGAGGATTAAGATATGTTTATAAGGTTCTACGGCGTTTTTATATTAGAAGTGGTAACGCTGTCATATTTCTGAGCTTGTCTTCTCCCTTCACGCTACGTAAAACCAGTATACCCATAGCCAAACCCAATGTGATTATATTCAAACGATGGGATTTGTATGTGGGACCACTGGTGCACAAATAATTACCCCATTCATGCACTGAATCAAAATATGTAAAAGTACTATCGAAAAATGTACAGTCTAGACTTCTCGCCAAAGAGAGTGTAGAGGAGAAGTTACTGTAAATGTGTTTGAAATAACTTGAAAAACTGTCAATTTGTAGCTTCTTAGGGTACGCACTTACATTGCCACGTAGTTGTCTTTGTCTTAATACATGAGCTACATGTATGCTTAAGTGTAAGCATAACATGTTATCATTTGATGGTATTCTTAAACAGGTTCTCCTTCAAGGCTACCTAAAGTCATTCGCAACTTATCATTGTGGATATAATTTGTGTTGGAGTAATAAACATTATATTATTAATATTTATAATTTACAGGAACTAATGGTGAGAAAGAAAGGGCTAGATAACAAAAGCCATGAGTGAATAAGGTGGAGTATACTCTTTGGAGAAAAAAATAGAAGTGTTAAGAAAAGGAGGGTGTGTATAGAACCTCCTCAAACAGCTTCCTCTCCTCTCTGACGATATCCAATACCTACCCGATCATCCTTCTCACCACCTAGCTCAAGCTCTCCCAACTCAAATGCCAGAATGGAATAAGTTACAAGAAATATCTATTAAACGACGCCACACCAAATGATAGGTCTTTTTAGCCATAAACCATAGAGCATATATGGTATTTTTGAGAATAAATCTGGCATAAAAAGACTCGCATAAACCACGTGAAAATCAATATTATCACACTTGGATACCCTTAATGATTTAGAAGACTAAACTAGGGCATCAGGTTTTCCAAATAAACCTCCTTAAAACTTTCCTTAAAATAACCAAAACGGAAGTGCCACGCCCCCACCGGACAGAGAGAAATTATAGCACTCATCTCTACCTAAAAAATTATGTCCGAGGGTTGGGCGACATTAATGATGAAGGAAACGGTTGACCAGATTCATCTACACCTACATACTACCCTGCGAGCCGCTGCATAGGCGTGAGGCTGTGGGTGCTAGGACACCAGCCATGCAAAGGTGTAAGGATGAGGTTTTGAGAGGTTAAATGGTGAAGTCAATTATGGGAGTGTTTTGATTGGAGCCCAGCTTTTATTATGGTCGCTTATCGTGCGCGGAAAGAAGGAATTATCGTACCTGTCTGCTCGGCAAGGTATCTGTCTTATTTTATAGCCTCTGTCGGACCTGTAAATGTAATGTGGCATCAAAATGATATTTTCTGTGTCGAACTGAAAGACACATGTTATGAATTTGTCAAACAAACTAAGTCTAGAGGGCAAGCTCCGAGTCTCTGGCGTATCCCAACCTATTTCCTCTAAATACTGATACAAACTACATATTTGCCCGTAGCAGTTTTTAACGAAGCTTTCCTTAGTATTCAATAATTTTTTTCCGTGAAGTCTTTCCGTCCACGGACCCAAACTACTCGCGGCGCATTCGGGGTGTGGCCAAACCAGAGCAAAGTATCACCTCTCTTTTACTTTCTCATCCGAGGACCTTCCTATTATAGGTAGTTCAGGATTTAGTTGGTTCAGAAATCTATTTTTTAATAGCATCACTCATGTTTGGAAAAATACCCGATTTTTCATTTATGATACAGAATAAATAAATGCGGAAAAAATTTAAAGTGAAGATTTTTCTCATCGACAGCAAAAAAAGGAAGAGCTCCCAAAGATCAAGTTCAGATTCGATCTTAACGTAAAATTTATAATTTTCTCTCTCCTTCCCTCTCTGTCGACTGCGCGGATTAATTTTCTTTTTCCTTTGAGAGGTCTTAGGTTTCCTTGCTTTGTTTAAGCTTTGAGAATCAACTTCCTCTTCGTCAGAATGGAACAAATTGGAAAGGGAAAAGAATTCATTCGCCTACAGATGTATTGTTTTACTCGGGGAAGAGAAGATTTATTGTTTTTTTTTCAATCCAATAAAAATTTATCAACGAGCTTAGCTCGAGTTTCAAATACTGAGCTGGAATGTTATCATACTCAATGGCCATTGTGCGAGATACATCTATATGAGGAAGAATTTGAAACCCCAGTACATAAAGTGACAGAGAATATTTTTCATGGAGATGTCTGAAAATGGAATGAAGAAGCTAATATCCTACTTCGCGTTTTCACCCAGTACACTTCCGTTAGTCAAATATTCTCCCATCAATAGAGCGTAAATAATACCACAATTGTTGCATTAGAGTTATACCGGCTTATTATGTTACCCGGCATACACTACATTTAGCGTATGCATTAATATGGACAAACAGATAAACACAAAACTAATAAATAGTTTGGATATTGACAAACAACTCTCAGAGAAATAAATAGAAACAATTGAGGCCTTATAATAATTTATTACGTAAATATTTCTTCATTTTTCTTCGAATAAATTATATTTTCACAGTCTTAGACGATGACAGTGGAGTGTAGAATTGACATTTACCCCAAAAAATGTGGTGCAAAATATTATCTCGCACTTTCCATTATATATTACATATGTCTTGGCTATTTATTTTTAGATTTCAATTTTCATTTTTTAGTTAGAATAAAAAAATCCCCCCTTAAATTTATATTTAATTGATTAAAATTAAATGATAATGTAGTTTAGCTCTAGGTCAGTGTTTATGTAAAGCCTAATAGTCGAAAGTTTGAATGACCCCTTATTTTCGATTCTTTCTTTTTGTGGGGAGGAATACAGAAATAGTAGTTAATTTTACATTTGTGCTTAATTGCCTTGGCTATTTATTTTTAGATTTCAATTTTCAATCACTGATTAATTGATATTATTGTCACATACCGCATATAACAGCGAAGATACAAAAAAACATGGAGTAGCTACCTACAATTTACTGAGGGTGAAATTACACAAAAATGTGTTTAGCAAAAAATTAAAATTGTCAGGTACTTATGTAGATATTGACGGTAAGATATCATTTTATCAATAAAAAACTTGTGCTTTTAAATTATCTCATCGTGGAAATTTTCCCCCGATTCACAGACTGCAAAATAACATTAAACATCGTAAACTCGACAGCGTGACCCCAAAGAAACATAAAATTCCACCTATGTTTTAGCTGGTTCAAAACCTAAAACCTGCCTACTTTGAATACATGCGTTACCTATCAGGAACTTAAATTGAGTAACAAAATAAGCAGATGTAGGTATTTTATGGGCAATTTTTTCCAGCCATATGAGCGACCGCAGCCCGATTTCTATGGAATAACCACATTTGGACTTCAGATATTTGCAGTGATTGGCTGATGAATAAAAATAGAAGGCGGTAAGATGACACTATTTGATTTTTGTTCGATTTCTCGGGCGTTTTCCCAGCTTATGACTGTTTTCCCAGGAAATGATATTTACGTTACACAGAAAACTACAATTTTTTCCCCATATTTCTCCCGTTCTGCCAAAGAGCACGAAGCAATTTCAAGTTCTATATTCCGAGGAAAATGGCGCCCTAAGTTAGCATTTTGTCGTTCATATCAGAGAGAGAAAGAATAATTATTCAACACGCAATTCGCCACCATATATTCCGCAACACACGCTATATTTAGCATCGGTGAATCACTTAACAATCTTTTAAGTCTAAGAATTCTACGAAGTAACGACCGAAACTTAAGCTAACGTATGCTACAAGTAGCCAGAAAGCAATGTCCGTAGAATATACAGGTTGCCTCAAAACAAGTAAGCAATGCAAATTCCCGATCCGCGCCGCTATTGGCCAGCATCTCGCGCGACATCACTGACGTCACGCGACGATTATATTTTTATCCAACGGGTCTTTTTTGAGTGTGCTCATGTTATTATCATCGTAATAAAATTTGAAATTATTACAAGAATGGTACAACAAAAGATAAATCACCGAACTGATTAAGAAAACAGTACTGTTTATGATCCACATTGCAATAGACATCTATATGGGTCTGACGGTGGAAACGTCAGTGACGTCACAGCTGCAGCGCTGGCGTTAGCAACCATTTTGGTAACTTAAAAAAAACAACCCCGATCATCTCCTTCTACGAAATACCGTGCAAGCAACCACCACGGTGTGTGGCACGGGGAGATTTCACATCGGGCATGCAACACTCATACAAGTTCAAAACAGAATCGCGCACCGTCTCCCGGCCGCTGTGCGCAGGCCAAAAGGAATAAGGACGACAATGCGCGGTCAGGCATGAAACCAGGAGAGCGCTACACTGACTAAAATGTTATAAGTAATACAACAATAATTATGATACAACTAATGGTTTAAATGATTACTGTGATTGATAAATGTATTTGTGCCAAAGTTTACAAATAGTCTCCCGGCGCATCTAAAAAATTAAAAAACAATATCAAAGGTTAAAAAGGAAATTAAACAATGGTTGATAACAACAATTGATCTTAAAAACTGTATCTCTAATAGTAGTACACGATATGTACATCTATAAACATCTGTTGTAAAATGTATGTACAACTTTTTCACACTGTTTATATAAATAATTTAATAAATAATAAGGGTTTAATATTTTAAACATGTCAATGCACTGTTTGCATTGTCATTTTTAGATATGTTATTATCTAAATTGGCACCTACAGACAAGCCTTTAAAGGACCAGTATTTTTTATGAACTAAATATTAAATAAAAAATAGTCGTACCAGGTACTAAACCATGCGAAAACCTAAATCATGCCGGAAATTTCCTCTGCACCTACATCTGAAGCAACCTATATATTCCACTGGCCTTAGATAGAACGTGAATAAAATGAAATAAAATCCTGCGAGCTAAACTGCTAAGTGACAAGCATGAATCTGCAAATTTACATCGAGAGCTGCAAAAGGGAGAGTAAGTGGGAGATACAGGCTCAGAGAAGAGTGGAAGAGCGCAGAAAGAAAGACGAGAAGGAGCCCGTGCGCATCGCTCCGTTCATCCGGAAACGACCAAGTCTTAACGACAACGCGCGGGGGAGGGAGGGGAAGAGAACGCGGGGAAAAGGGAAACTTCAAAACAAGTGAAGGGGAAAAGGCGGGCGCTCCGGTAACGAGGTGAAGTGAAAGAGCTAAGAGAGAGAGAGAGAGAGGGTATCTCGTCGGGATCCTCGTCTTCGCTTCCTGCTGATGAGATCGAACTCGCGGGTTCAAACGGGTCTCGGAAATTCAAACAGGGCTCGGGAGGGAAAGGGGGCGGGGGAAAGGAGGTAGGGACATGGGAGGTCTTAAAGCGCGTTTTTTTCCCCAATTCGCCCATCCACGCTCCCCGGGGTTAATGAACCAGGACAAATTACGGATGAAAAGAAGGGAACTGGGTAATGCTGAAAGCACAGATGGGGAGGGGGTGGATTGGATTGGTAGGAAAGATGGAGAAAACAAGATACAGAAGAAAGCAAAGCAAAAGAGAGCTTGAGGGAATAACGCCTGATCAGTATTTAGCCGACACTATGGCCTCCTCTATGGATTCAGTTCCCTCTGGCGTCGCGAAGATCTCTTTTGCCCCGTTCGTACTTACATCGTATGCACGATGGTCTATACCCTTATCGTATATGGAGAGGGCATTACGTCATCAAACTGAAACCTGACAGCCAAAATAACAACCATATTGTTTAACCCTGCTCTTTTCCCTTACTTTCCTATGGATAGCACGACGTAATGGACAAATTTGCGGACGTAGAACGAGAATGTCAACCATCTGTTTTAAATTTAAGGCAAGTAATTCTTGAAACATATATTGCCTGTATAGTTCTACGGATTCTACTTTCTTCTATCCTAGTTTTCACCTGAAATGCTGATTATTATAAGTTTAATAAATCAGCAATATATCGCAGGAGAATGCATATGAACGAAGTAATTGCATGAGGATTACTAGTAAGTTATCGCTAAAAAACATGGTAAAAATTCAAAATGAGGGCGTTTGCCCACAAGCGCTATAGGAAAATAAGGGTCAACGAAGATGGCGGACTGGCTTCAGCTTCAAGCACTGGCCAGCATGACGAAAGATGGAGAAAACAAGATACAGAAGAAAGCAAAGCAAACGAGAGCTTGAGGGAATAACGCCTGATCAGTATTTAGTCGACACTATGGCCTCCTCTATGGATTCAGTTCCCTCTGGCGTCGCGAAGATCTCTTTTGCCCCGTTCACACTTACATCGTATGTAGGATGGTCTATACCCTTATCGTATATGGAGAGGGCATTACGTCATCAAACTGAAACCTGACAACCGAAATAACAACCATATTGTTTAACCCTGCTCTTTTCCCTTACTTTCCTATGGATAGCACGACATAATGGACAAATTTTCGGACGTAGAACGAGAATGTCAACCATCTGTTTTAAATTTAAGGCAAGTAACTCTTGAAACATATATTGCCTGTATAGTTTTTTAATGGATTCTAATTTCTTCTATCCTAGTTTTGGCCTGAAATGCTGATTATTATAAGTTTAATTAATTAGCAATATATTTTAGGAGAATGCATATGAGCGAAGTAAGTGCATGAGGATTACTAGTAAGTTATCGCTAAAAAACATGGTAAAAATTCAAAATGAGGGCGTTTGCCCACAAGCGCTATAGGAAAATGAGGGTCAACGAAGATGGCGGACTGGCTTCAGCTTCAAGCACTGGCCAGCATAGCAAGTGCCCTTTCAATACACCTCAATGGTCCGTCCGAACGATACGATATCTGCGTGCGAATCCGTAATGCGAATGCACGTCCGTATCATTGTATCCCATAGTTCCTAACTATGTCACTTTTCAGCGATGGCGCTGGTATAGCGAGCAGAAACCGGAAGTAATGAATAACGAAAATTAAAAAAAAAAAGACTCTCAATAATCGGAGCAGAGCGAGAGGCATGGGATGAAGATAAACCATAAGGAGAGGAAAGTGATGAGATTCTCCAGAAGAAAGAAGGCGGAGCTTAAAATAATGGTGGGGGGGGGGGGGGCACAAAATAGAGCAAGTCGAGCAGTTTCCGCATCTGGTTAGTATTTTGGAGGAGAAAGGGTTTAGTGGAAGGGACATTGTGTGGAATTGCCGTGGATAAAGAAGCATTTTCAAAGAGGAGAGAATTGACGAGGGTGAGTCTCAGTACAGACGGAAAGAAAAGACTGGCGAAAACTCAAACTGCACTATGAAAAAATGAGCAACTTCGACCGCCATAATATTTATCACGAGCGGTTTCGCTTGTTAGAGCATCTTCAGGTGCCGTAAACCTGAAGATGCTGTAAAAACTCATAATTTCGCTATCTCAAGATGAGAAGAGGGAGACGATATGATGAATGCGAAAGGGATCTAATGGCAGGTCATCTATAGGAGTGAAAACGGATACGAATTGGTGCTGTTCACAAAACCCACCAATCGTCACGTAGAATACTGAAACGAATGAATATACATAACAAAAAGATCATCTTCAGGTGCGGTAAACCTGAAGATGCTGTAAAAAGTTAAACCCGTCGAAATATATATTATGACAGTGGAAGTTGCTTATTTTTTCATATTGTTCCGTTCCCACTCTATCAGTCCTGAAATCACAGGTTACGGTGAAAACTCCAATATGGATTGTGGCGCAGTATGGACCGGAGACTCAGTCAATGCGAAGGGAAGTTGTACGTGGACTTGAGGCACATGAGATGTGGGTGAGGTGAAGGATGGAGAGAGTAAGCTGGGAGGCGAGAGACACAAACGAGGAGGTATTGGACATGATTGGAGAGGAGAGGAAGCTAGTAGCGGAGGTTCTAAGGAAGCAAAAGAGATGGAGGACGTATAAAAAGGAGAGGGTAATAGAGTGGAGAACATTGGGGAAGCGAGGAAGTCGAAGGAAGAGGATAGGAATTCTGGACGAAATAAGAAGAGGAAGACGATAATGAAGAATTCAACAGGGATCTAATGGCGGGCCATCTATAGGAGTGAAAACGGATAAGAATCAGTACTGTCCACAAAACCCACCAATCGTCTGGTAGAATATGTACTTAAATGAATGAAAATACTTAACAACATGATACTAAAACATGGCGTCGTCATTTCCAACATGTTATATATTTTGACTAAGGAAAAATCTCACTTAAACTACCATAAAGGAAGGGGCCGGATGAGGTTTCTCGGAAATATCGATGGAGGGGCGGGAGAGTGGGGGGTGGAAAAGGGAAGGGTTGGCAGCGTAGAGAGATGTACGTTAGAGAAGCCGGAAGCAAGGAAGCTGGGTCGCCTCGGACCCTGGTTTTCGGAGCGGGAGGGATTGAGGAGGCCCCCCTCCCTGCAGGAGGGATGTGGGGCAGGGACTCGCCGGGTCCCGGATGAAGGGAGTGGGGGAGAATGAAGGGGGAAGGAAATAGGGGGCGCTTTCGAGGAATTTAAGGGAGTGGCTAAAGAGTAGAGGAGGGGAGAGCAATCCAGGTTAAGAATGGAGGGGGAGGGCAGAAGGGAAGAGGTACGCGAAAAATGGGGAAGGGGAAACTATGGGTTAACATAAAGTTTAACGAATGAGGCGATATATAGTAGAAATTGGTTACAGACCAATAATTTTTTATTTACAGTTATATTGGTAAAAGAAGCATGTAGTGATGCCATAAAATGTATTATAAAAGGTTGAATACTTAAATTTGTTTTAGCAACTCGATAACTCGATTAAGGCCATCAGGGTTGTCGCCTAGAACATATTCTAGGTCTCCTCTTATGCCTAATCTTTCATGTGCGACCAAGTATCTTTCGCACTCCGTTAAGATGTGTCTCACGCTCAGGAGGGAGCCAAACTCGTCACATAGAGGTGGGATCTTTTCCTTGTCAAAAAGGAATGCGTGTGTTACAGCGCTATGTCCTACACGCGACCGCGTGATGGAGACTTCTTCCCTACGGTTCTTCCTAATGGAGTTGTTATCTTTATAGTCATCGGGGGAGATGAGAGAACTGTAATAGAGAAAGCGTTTTCTTGAGACCTCTAGAAATGGTTTTCTGAAGTTTGTTTAGAAAGTATTGAAATATTTTCGGGTTCTCCCCGCGTTGCACTAGCGCCGGAATCATTAGGACCTGATGATGCCGACTGGAATGCCGGCGAAACGGTCGTCCACAGTAATGCCGCAACCCGGAGAGAACCAGAAAATTCCAATACACAAGAAAACTGCGGAAGCCTTCGAAGCAATTTTGTTTATAATGCTTTGCAAACAATACAGTAACTATGCCAACGCAATCTTGCCCAAGCTTTTTACATTGCATAGTTCGGCAAATGTTCGGACAGCGTCACTGCGCATTGAAATCAGTATCGTGTAAAAATAGGCTCCGAAACATCGAATACAATATAAGAACCAAATCTGGTTCCGAGTTATGGGCGCTGATCTCAGAACCGAATTCAGCGCTGACCGTGTATGAAGGGGTCTTTAGGATTTGCCTAATAGGGTGTACTCAATATTATATGATATAAATATACCTGGATAATATAATAAATATTTACATTATAGCTGTTATGAAGAATGATTCCAAGTTCCCGTAAGAATAACTATGTTGAACATTATCGACGCATCTATGCGTGAGCCTAATACGTGAGCAGTTGTGTCAAAATCATACAGAATCGAGCGAACGATAATATGTATCCCACCAGTGATAATATTGTGAATTAATTCGATGCGCTCGTACGTACTATTACTTTCAAAAATATGATTACACCCATTTCGCGAGCTTGATGGAATGGGGCCGCGTTGGAAAAATCTTGTAGTTGGCACTCAGGGCCGGCTGTGGCCTCTGCTGGGAAAGCTTTACGTTGCCTAGAGACGACGAGGAAGGGCGAGGAACTACAGGGCTAGCCGAACTGGAGTCACATGCAGTCCGGAGTAAACGCCCCAGCGGAAGGAATGCCTTCAAGAAACTAACGTCCTCGCATCGCAGCCGATAGCTGTGTTTTCTATCGGGCTTCTCCTTGGCTTTTCAGTTCGCTGTATTTTCATTTTAAAAACTATCATTTTTGAGGTCTAAGGGACTGGCGAAAATATTTTCCTAACAATGTAAATGAAGTTGAATTTTATTTTCATCACTTTTTGAACTAAATGTAGGTGATGTGACATTCCTTCTGGTGTATATTATTATTAACAATCGTCAGATAACGAGGCGTAAATAATTAGTATCAATAAATTTAATTTATCCACCACTAATATTCTTCCTGTTTACGCCACAAGTGCACGCTGCCGTCGCATTCTTTCCTGAATTTCTTCTCGTCCGAAAAAATAGTGAGATCCCAAAATGCCTGCTGACTACTTAAAAATCGTTCGGCGTGCTGCAGCCTTGCAAGTTTATGCTGCTCAGACATAAATGGCTTATGGGCTGGTTGATGACATTTCAGCCCTACCTTCGTAAAGGCGCCGTCGAACAGTAGCATAGCTGCATTCCAGATATGACCATTGACGAGCTCCCTCAGCCCCTTTGCTCGTTAAAGGGTTCTCCCTGACATACTGAGCAATGTCAGTATCAACTGCTGCTGTTGTGCAATGTGGCCTCCCAGGTCTTGGCCTACTCCTCAAAGTGTTGTCGCCGTCCGCAAAGCGCCAAGCCCATCTCTGTACGGTGACCCGGCTAACACCCATGCTTGCCACCTCAGAGATGGGTGTTCCTGCGACGACCATTCCAGAAATGACACCTTTATCGGCAACACAGAGCTCAGAAATCGGAGCACGTTCCATGACGACGAGGTGTGGGGTATATTTAACCCGATGATGGAGTAACAGCCGAAAACAGTCCTTTCGAGTAAAAAGTCGGCAGATAACGTGTTGTCCTCATTAAAGTTATATAAATCTACTGATTTGCTCATAGGCATAGCGATGGGAATGTTCATACACGAGTAGGAATAAAAAGAACAGGGGGAAGATGTATCTAGGTGAAACGAGACGCATCAACAATTGCACTGAATCAATCAGGAAACTAGGATTTATCAAGTGTATAATAGGTTGGTAATATTTAGCCAAACATTTAGTAAAATACAAATGAAAGCTGCACTATTTGTTTAAAACTGCTAAGAGCAAACATATAGTGTTTTCAGCTTTTACAGGGATTAAGTTGGGAGCCCATAGAGACTCAGAGGCTACACACTGGGCTTAGTTTGCTTGAAAAATCGTGAGTTCTACTTCAGATATAGTGAGTTACAGGGAGACAGCGGATATAATTTTGATGCCACAATACATTTCTAGGTCCGACAGAAACGATATAATAGAAGAGATACACTGCCTAACGGATAGGTACAAAAATTCGATCTTTCCACGCACACCATGTGACAATAATAGAAACTGAGCTCCGCTAAATACACTCCCAAAATACACTTAAGCATTTCAGCTCCCAAAACCTTATTCTTTACACATTTACGCGGCTGGTGTCCTAACACCCATGCGGAGGCTCAAAGGGTACGTAGATGCAGATGAACGATAATGATCGAAATTCGTGGAATCTTTTCATATTAGGTGATCACAACATGTTGTGTTCCACAGACTCATTTTACTTGAGATGACTGGTAACGGTTGAGAATCATCATGTAATATATGCAATTACACATACCGAAAGCCGAAAACAGTCTTCTTGAACAAAATTAATTGGATGAAAGCGTAAAGTTGTGTCCTTCTTTTAATTATATAAATATAGTGATTTATTATCTCTATCATCTCAGGCTTAACTTTGTGGAAGTTCATTTCGTATGAAAATGAAAAACTTTGTAATATTCCACCAATTTATTTTATGGTACAACTAGTTTCGTCGCAGCGGCGACATCTTCGGGTACAAAGAGTCAAGGCACAAAATAGTATAGTATAGTATAGCGAGTATAGCGAGTAGCGCGAGCATAGCGAGAAAGGCCAAAAGGACCATATTTTGTGCCTTGACTCTTTGTACCTGAAGATGTCGCCGCTGCGACGAAACTAGTTGTACCATAAAATAAATTTGTGGAGTATTACAAAGTTTTTCATTTTCATACAATAGTGATTTAATTTTAGGTATGGCGATAGGAATGTCTATACACGTGGAGGGATATGAAGAACAGGGTGTAGGAGTAAGTGAAAAGGCCTGTTTACATGATGCATGGCCCGCGCAAGAACGCGGCTGGACAAATGCTCCAGATTAGAACAGGGGCTATTTTAAGACATGTTCTAGTAAGTTCATGCATTTTTCGCAATTTTTGGTGTTTTCAAACGGTGCAATTTCAATTTTAAATGTGTTCACGCATCTACTCGCGCGGGTGCATCCACCGTGTAAACACGACTGAACAAAACGCGTCAAAGAATATAAACTGCATCAAGAGAGAAGAACATTACACACGAAAGTTTTAACGTCGGGAGGAATGGCAGAGGAAAATCCGAGGATTTTTGCGAGAAGGTGTGTTTCGCGGGAAAGGGAACACTGAGATAAAAGGGGAGATATGAGGAACGAGAAGAGAGCGGGCGAAGTGAAATGAGACAGAGAGAGAGAGAGAGGGAAAGCAAGACGGCAAGCACCTCGATGATGGACCGGGCGTTGCCATGGAAACCGCCGGGTTACCCGGGAACGAGAGCCCCCTCCGAATCCCCACACCACCGCGTTTCCTCCCTCCCGCCTCACCCGCGACAAAACGCCCACTCCACTCCCCCCCCCACCACTCCGTTGTACCCTGCACCCTTCCCCTTGTGCGTACCCTTACCCCGTCTAGAACCCCTCGCCGAGGAGAGGAGACCGACGGAGGTAGCCGAGAGGAGTCAGGTGAGTACGCACGCTCCGGCTCCTTCCTCAATTATTATTTCCACCGCCCACTCGTTTCTACTCATCCCTCTCTATCTCCGGGAGTCCTCCATCTCCGCTCATACATACATACTCCTCTCCCCCTTCTTTCTCTACTCCCAAGCAACCCACACTCCTCCACGCCACTTACCTTTGAGCGGATAACCCACCTTCATCTCTTTGGATTTACAAAAAAATCCAAAGCCTCGTCGATCGTTCAATATTTTGACGACAGTTCTTTATTTTGGAGTATTCAACCGGTAAAGGTAGTTTCGTTGAATGTCAGAGAAACTCCGCCCAGTTTTCTACTCTCTCAGGGGCATAACTACCTCTGGTATTTCCTCTTTCGCCTCCGCATACGATCCACCCTTCGTCAAATAAAACCTATTATCTTTCTTCCCCTTCCCCGCTTGCCCTACCTCTTTCCCTCTATGACACTCTTGGGTTACCCATCGCCCTTTATAACACCCTTCAGCCATCTATCCTGCCTATCCCGGATTTCTTCCAGAAGTTTCCTTTCCTCGCCCACCGTCTCAAGCACTTCCTCGTTAGTCTTCCTATCCATTCACCTAACCTTCTCCACACCCACATCTTAAATGCCTGCAGCCTATTCTTGTCCTCCTTTCTGAGGGTCCACGCTTCTGCCCCATACAATGCTAGCTCCATATCAAGCTCTTCACCAGCCTTTTCTTCACATCCTTACCCAATGTCCCCGTCATCAGCTCCCTTCTATTACTTAACGCCTCTACTAGCTACCGCTATTCTCTTCCGTATGCCTTTGCTACTATGCCCATTTCCTTCAAGCATACTGCCTAAGTAATTACAAGGTTCTACGTAATCGAGTTTGGGTCCTCCAACTTTAATGACCAGCCTTGCTTTCTTTTTCCAAGAGAATCTCATTAATCGCGGACATTCTCATCTCCTTTTTTTGACCTGCTTAATTATTTGAAAGGTTGATGATCGCAGAGAAATTGAAATATTATAGTCAAAAACGAATAGTTAACTGATCTGTGTTATTTTGAGAATGAGATATTAATGCTTTCGTATTCAGTTGAATGATGTGTCTTGTATGTAAAACAAACTGCAGCATTGCTTTTCCTATGAAAACCAAGTTATTCCGAGTTATAAACCAAATACTTATCCTTCATTGACTCACATAACGAACTGCAAGGCAATCATATTATATGCATTCCTATATGGATTCCTATTATTGCAATAAACTTGAGTAGAATTTCTTATGAATCTTAATATTAGGGGAAAAAGCGTGGCTGGTCATAAAAAATACACGGGCATAAATTCGAGCAAGTAGAGCATTTACTCGGTCAGCACTCTATAAGAAAATGGACACAGCAGCAAAAACATAAGTAGGAGAATAGTGTCAGCCAAGTAAGTGCTTGGTAACATGAGGGAACTGATGAAGGGAACCTTGGGTAAGGATGTGAAGAAGAGCTGGTGAAGGGCATGATATGGAGCGTAGCGTTGTATGGGGCTGAAACGCGGACCCTTAGAAGGGAGCACGTGAACGGGCTTTGGAGATGTGGATGTTGAGAAGGTGCGGCGGTTGGAAAGGAAAACGAACGAGCTGGTGCTTATCATGGGGGGCAAGGAAAGGAAACTTCTGAGTGAAATTGAAGATAGGCGGGGTAAGTGATTGAAGGAAGTAATTAGGGGCGATGGGTTGCTCAAAAGTGCGATAGGGAGAAGGATTTTAGGAAAGCAGGGAAGAGAATAAGGATGAAGAAGGGTAGATCGCATGGGGAGACGGAAAAAGATATACTCTGAGAATTTTTCAAGCCAGGAAAATGAAATTTTTTTCATTTAGGCTTAGTTTTGACCCACACAGTCAATGTGGAGCCGCCTTAAGGATTTTGTACGAGAAGAGAGATTCGATAGGGTGCTTGCGGGAGGGGAAATGGAATCGGCGGGAGGGGAAATGGAATCGACGTGAGGTGGAAAAGAGAGTAGGGAGAGGGAAAAGAAGCGGAGGGAGCGAAATCATTTTATGCATTTTCCTCGCGTTTCCGACCGGAAGGATTTATCGACAGCAAGGGTTGTTTGCAGTGAAGAGGAAAGGGGGCATTGTTCTCCGAGGAGCCTATTAAAAAAAACGATAACAATAGAAGTTCTCGGTAAACAAAACAATTGATGGCGCCGCGAAGTGTTCGTGCACGCACGGGGGGAGAAGAAGCAGATGCATGAAAAGAGGTTTGATCATCTTGTTAATTTGTTTTTCTTTTAAAACAGAAGATTAGAGAGAGCTTTTCATTCACTCTAATGCGAAGCTCACTTCGCAAATGAACGGAGCATTTGCTTTTCATTCGTTCATGACCCTGCGCACTTCCGAATCAGATCGGGTTCATTGTTGATAAGCGATGATGTCTATTTTGAAAAAAGAGCGTCGATTATGGAGTCGGCGATTGTTGATAATTCATTGATTTTCAGTAAAGGCGTATTACGTGGATTTATCAAGTTTTGAATCTCTGTGGGGTACCAATTTTGCGTTTTGCATACATACTTCACCTTCAATGTTAGAAGCTTGAACGATTCATTTCGAACATTTGCCAATAATTCGCTGGCGAGAGATGAACTCTGTAGGAAAGCCACCAACCGGCAGGTAACCTCACACTTCGCCAGTGCACATCGTTCCTTCCATCGTCGTTAGTACGCAATAGAGAGCGCATATTAGACAAATTACCTTACTACCATGCTAATGACATTACTTGACCATACCTAAGTCCGTATTTATAAACCAGAGTGAAAAGTACAAAGGGCGATTGTATTTCATGTATCCCTTTCGTACAAAGTTGAGCCTGAAACGAAAAATTTTAAATGTTGATACAATGGTTGTCAATATGGTCACGTAAAAAGCTTTTATGTATTTTAATTAATCCAATCTGTAATTATTTTCCTTCCTTTTCTGCAAGATATACAAAGTTCAACGCGTGAAAATGGCATAGCTAGTGTGGTATACTTTGTCCATATTGCGATATGATGTCCATAACTGCGATTTAACGGCTAATAATACCGGTTTCTTTCCATGCTTGAGTTAAGTGAATAGGTGCCATGTTTGATGAGTGAACTCACGTTTCATCGATATATACCTTTTGTAATGATCAAATTCGCGTAACATCATAGACTGTTATTCTCACAGTTATATTTTCAGTGAGCAATACTGTGTCTTCATTCACTTATTTTCGTCAATCCAAATATTAAAATGTGCGATTCAGTACAAAACTATCCAAAGCATTTTTCATATGGAAACTAATTGAACGTAAGGGTGGGAGGACACAGAATAGAGCAGGTGGAGCAGTTTACGCATCAGGGCAGTGTTTTAGAGGTGAATGGGTTTCGCGGTTGGGGCATAAGATGTAGAATGCCATGGATAAAGAAGCATTTTCAAAGAGGAGGGAATTGATGAAGTAAGACCGAGTATAGACGTAAAGAAAAGGTTGGTGAAAGCTCTAATTTGGAGCGCGGCGCTGAACGGGTCGGATACTTGGGTTTTTGCGAAGTGAGGATATACGAAGACTCGAGACGTTGGAGATGCGGTAGTGGAAAAGGACAAACGAGGAGGTATTGGACATGGTTGGAGAGGAGAGGAAGTCAGCGGAGGAGGAATCAAATGGCGGATCACTCATAGGAGGGAAAATGCCAAAAATTGCCAAAAAAGGACGCCAGGATAAGTGCCCTCCAATACCCTACCAATCACCTGGTAGAATACTCGAATGAATTTAATTGGCAAGTAACGAATACGGTTATAACGCGGCTATTGTCGTCACAGGAAAAGATCTATGCTACGGTCAACAATAAGGCCGTCTAAAATCAATGGTTGGCGAATTCACTTTGTGGAAAATACGATTCATGTTAAGAATGAAACTACTTAGTTTTTTCCACCAATATATTTAAACCATAAATCAACCGGTTTCGGCCTTTTCAGGCCATTATCAAGATTACAGAATTAAAATACCCAAAAGACACACATGAATCTTAGAGAGTCTTTTGGGTATTATTATTCTTTAATCTTGATAATGGCCTGAAAAGGCCGAAACCGGTTGATTTATGGTTTAAATATATTGGTGGAAAAAACTAAGTAGTTTCATTCTTAACATGAATAAGGCCGTCTCCGAGAGTTATCGGCGTCTTCCTACCCAGGATATTGTAAAAATAATCTTCGTGAGAACTTGTGGACACTGTAATTGGGAATGTGTGCTCTACAGACTAGCAGAGCTGAAGTATTTGATCTGGCATGGAAAGTTTTGTGAACAATATGGTAACAAAGCCGAAACTCTCCGAAATTTTATTTCGTATAATCCACCCGAGTTGAATATCGTAAAAAAGACAAACAAGACAGTGAAATTTTATAATTAAGGACGATTTTAAGGTCATGATGGGTACTTCTATAGGAAAGCCATCACATCTGATGGCCTATCATAAAGTCTTTGAAGGAGTCTACACTAAGGAAACACCCAAGAATTATGTTACGCTATACGAACACCACCTTAAACTAGGTCCTGTTATACGACTCTAACGCAAAACGCAATGTCTACAAAACTTTCCTCACGTTCCATTTGGACCAAGAGACTTATTACAAACATACCATCTTATGTCAGATTTGGATAATTTGAAACATGAATTTGATTGCCAGCCATCACTGCGGTTGAAATATCATAGTCATAGAAGGAACCACCAATAAGAAATAACTTTAAAATAATAACCCGTTGTATGACTCTACCACAAACTTGCTCATATCAAGTGATTACCATACTGTCCGTTTCACTTTTCTGATGAACAGCCTTCGTCTTTCAACACAATGCATTTCTGCTGAAAATAGTCACATATGGTTAGGAATTATAATTTTTTAAATTCACATCACTTACCCCCGTGTGTGTTTCCCTCGATCTTGTCTTTTCATCTGAAACTTCTCGTTTAATTTGGTGGTTTCCAGGGTAATTGTATGGGAGGACGAGGAATAATCTCGTGAACTGCAAAAGATTTCAGCAACCTGTGACCATCCATTCTGTTACTCTCAAATCGTGACGGATCGAACCAAACCTGAAATAATAGCACATCTGAATCACTTGATAACATAAACCAACGGAAACCTCGACGGAACGAGACCGAGACGAGACGGACGAGACGAGACGGACCCTCGTCTCGTCTCGTTTCCCCCAAAATAAAGTACCATAAAAAGCCCATGTTTCCATAGCCTACGTAATAGCTGAATCGGTACACTCGAAATAGTAGTAATATTTATATGAATTTTTATGAATGAAGTATTAAATTGAACACCGAATGCCTACGTCAAACTGCATATAAAATCAAAGATTTTATTGATAGGTACTCAATGAATAAATTAGAAATATGAAACATTAAATCGGTGGAAAATGGCTGATTAGTCACAACGCTAGCACAGAGAAATCCACAGAAGGTTAAAAATTATAACTAATGCTAAGGAAGTTTCTCGCCATTTTAGCCAGCACTGGAAAAATTGGCTCATTCGCCTTCCACCCAGTCAATATGTTTACATTACTAGGGGATCTAGGCTTTTGAAGAGTGTCTTAAAATTCTTTCCTCCATTATTCATATTGGGATGACTGACTAGAGGTAAATTTAGTAAAACCATTAACTGATTACTAAGAAGGGGTGGAGAAACTATTGAAAAGTCAACAAAATATTTAAAAAAGTTCAGAGATTAATTTAGTTTTTCTGATCTGTATGGTCAATCTAGTTTAGGTAAGTGAACTTATTTGACATGGGGTAAATAAAGGGAAAAGTCGAAAGACCATAGGGAGATTCCACCCAAACTCAACCAAGGACGTGGCACGACCATCTCCGATTTGCACGATTTTTGGCATATAGCCAGAATAAAATGAGGAATGACGATTTGCTAAATATTAGTCTTCTGCAATTATAAATGTTAATGCTATGACACTTCAAATATCACAAAGATATCATTTTATCGCATATCTATACAGCGAACCGTGAAAACTGTAGTTTTTTTATCTGCCACCAGTTCATCGTAGCAGTGTAACAGTTGACAGTCTACGAACAGATATTTTTCGCGAGGTACTCTGCCGCCTTTAAGAATGGACTGAATGCAGCTGAAATGGAGTACCTGCAAGGTGTTTGTGGGAAAAGTAGGATGGAGTTAGAATGAATTAATGCTAGTAACTTAAATAAAACTTTGTATACTCCACTATAGGTTTAATAACACGACCGGGTTTCGACACTTCGTGTCATCTTCAGGTCTTCGTGTCATCCCAAAGATGACACGAAGCGTCGAAACCCGGGTCGTGTTATTAAACCTATAGTGGATTATACAGTTTTATTTAAATTACTATGAATTACTTCCACAAAGTCAAGCCTGGAACCATTTCCTTTGCGAATTAATGCTATTTAGATGCTCCAGTGGTGGACTTTTTGATGGAATAGAGTTTTGGTTAGCAATATAAAAGCAAATGAAAACAATTAAAGAGAAAGGAAAGCCAATTATAGTTATTCTTTTCTTCTCGTATCAGCCTCGACACAACTTAACGACATTATGCTAAACATCCTCACTAACCTAGGAAGATGTATCATGCAGGAAGAGGTGCATAGTGATTTCATTTTGTCATACATCCTTTCGCCGAGATGATGGGCGAAGGGCAATTCGATATTGCGGCATCATTTTTTCTTAGCAGGCAAGCTATAAGCAGGATTGCAAGTTTCACAGCGAGATACTTTACACCATATAAGAGTATAATCCACAATATTTTTTTCGTGGAAGTGAGCACTGAAAGTAACTGCTTTAGAAAATAGTACATATTTTGCTGGATAAGATTTCCAAGGTATGTATAGTACTATAAATGCCTAGGAAATATTATCCAGCTTTTTCCTTATTACCGAACAAGGCAATAAGGAAAAGAACTAAGCCAATAACACTCCCATATTTGGCTCCACAAGTCACACTCATGCCATCAGAAATAGTAGCATCGGCAAATAATAAATTTTAATAATTAGCAAATTTGTCGCAAAGTTATCATTGAATTATATTGCATATTTAATACTTAAGGAAAACGTGACTATTATTTCAAATTAGCAGAAAGATGTTATTTTACGGAATATGTTACACTAAATACCAATCAATCACATACATCTGTATCAACCCAAGATAATCAGCGAATATGCCGCACCAGCCATAATATCGAACACAAATGCAATGCCAGATCAACATAAACGTTGAACAATCTAAGCTATGCTAATGGAGAACACCTCAAAACAAGCATTTTAATGGCGGACATTGCGAAGATCATTATTGAAGGAAGAATAGAATCGATATATAACGAATAATTTAAGATTTTCCCGGTGTATAATATTTAAATATCTTTCTCGGGCTTCGCACCGGGTAATGTTTTCATAATCCGCCGATTATGAAAACATTACCCGGTGCGAAGCCCGAGAAAGACATTTAGATATATAACGACCATGGAATTTTCATGGACTGCAGCTCCACCACCAACATTCTCTCGAAACATTCGACTCACATTGTTCGAAATCGAATCGAACCATCACAAAAGATATAAAAGTAAATTTAATATGAGTTAAGCTAAACGTATAACCAGCCATTCTATTAATTACTTTAAACAGCTACTCTGGACAAGTAATTCATGATAATTCGGAAAAAGACAATTAAAAACCTTTAATTAAAAGGAACTGCTGTTGGCTTTACTTTTTCGCGTTAAGTAGGCTGCGTTTTGGCAGACCGGTCCCTTCGCTATGTAAGATGTAATAATGAATACAGATAATGGACGTTTACCTCATCTCCGATATGGTAAAATTGAATGAAAGAGAAAAGGAATATTTTGAGATCAATAAGAAAGAGGAAGACGAACTGGATCGGACACGTCCTCGAGGAAAAATTGCCTGCTGAAAAGAATATTAGAAGGAAAGATCGAGGGAAAAAGAGGTAGACAACGACGAAGAAATAATACGTTGACGGACATTGACACTTTGAGTGCTATTGACGTAACGGTACTTCCTCCTATGTTTTCTGAGAATGACGATGAACGTACTAGGACGTCCATGGAATATCACTATTGAACGGCAGCTGGACGTAATGGTATAGCTGCAGTCTTTCTGGTGGACATATATATGACAAACAGTAATATATATGTAGCAATATATAGTAAACAAACAGCAATATATAGTAAACAAAATTTCATTAACTCAGATTTAAGAGTGTCTTCTATTTCAATACAGGTAAGTGTGTAAAATCCCCAGTTTTTCCGAAAGGACCTTCAACTTTAAGCCCAGCGCGCAAAGTGTTAATGATGGTTGGAGTTACGAAGAGCTGAGGGAGGAAGCACAGGATAGACAAGCATGGAGGGAGCAGTTGAGTTGAAACCTGTTTGAGGACAGATTCACAATATATGAGACGTGTAGCGAAAGATCTGGTACCTGATGACATCCTAAGTCAGAGAAACACGTGCAGCCACTTATATAAAATCAGTGGAAAAGTACAACTGTATCCTATAAGTATGAATCCATAATGTATGCATATTCATGGATGTGATACAGAATGAATGTCGTTCTAAATGGCCTTTTTTTAAGAGCGTCTCGGTTTTCCTGCTCTGGTTTTCCGGAGGCCCCCAGCCGCCGAGGAGAGAGATTTTCAGCGCGCAGAGAACCACATAGGGTAAGCAGGGTCTCTCTCCACGGGGAGGGGTACGGAGAAAAGGTTGAGGTGTGCGAGGAGCGGCAGGAGGAATGAATTTTGGGTGGGGGAGGGCGGAGGAGAGTCAGGGAATCAAAGAGGGGGGTAAAGATGAGCCTAAAAGGAGAGAGGAATGGGGGGGAGGGGAAGAGCAGGGGATGCTAATTACCCGCAACTCTTTTAGGAGCGCCGGCACGTTGAGGAGCACAAGGGTCCCTTCCCCTATAAAAAAAGACTCCTTCCCCCCGCCCCGTTCCCTTAACTCCTCTCTCTTGCATCTCCTCATTCCTGGACCTCCTTTCATCTCGCCCGACGAATCTTCATCTCCCTCCTTTACCATGGCAACTCACCCACCCCTACGCTACATAACTTCTCGCCGATCCGACCGTTTTTACCGCCCCATCCACCCCTCAAAATCCCCTTCTTAATTCCTCCTTGGCCCCTGGAGCCATCGAACGCGACGTGCGCCCACCCCCCACTTCCCCCTCTCCTTTTCAAATCCGCCGAGCCGAAATTAACCGGGTAAAGTGCTGGTCAAGAATCATCTCACCCTCCACCTTCGACCCTCGTTGAAAAAAAATTAAGCAAAAAGCTTATTTTTTTTAGAAAACGAGCAAGTGTGAGAATTGGCCGGAAAAATACTATCCAGACATTCATAAGTATTGAAAAATTTTTGACTTGTCCCTGATTTAACGGGTTACACATTGAAAACCAAAATTAAGGTACGAAATCGGTAGATTTTTCCTCCAATATTTGCAATGGCCACATTAATCCAGTCATAGAAGCCATTATCAGCGCCATTTTCAAGAAACTACCGCATTTTGACTCCTGATTTGAGTGGATGTGGAGAAGGATGAGAAGGATGCAGTGGACGCAAAGGAAGACAAACGAGGAAGTGCTTGGGTAGTAAGATAAAGAAAGAAGAAAATGGGTATAAGCGACGCAAAGACGTAAGGAGGAGAAGAGCATTAACGAAGGAAGCGCTTTGTGATAGAGCGGAGCTAATGACTGGTGACAAATTTCAAGCTATCCGGGACTAGCCACGGAGTTCCACTTTTACGGAGTCACCCGCAATGCACAAATGTGCGAACTTCCACAGAGAAAAAAATTATCCGCCTTGACCGGGATTCGAAGGGATCGAGGGATCCGGGTTCGAATCCCGGTCAAGGCGGATGATTTTTTCTCTGTGGAAGTTCGCAGTAATGACTGGTGTTTTGATTAAGGATAAAAAGAAGAGACTGATGAATAACTTGAAAAGAGTGCGTTGTATGGGGCAGAAACGTGGACCATGAAAAACAGTACTACAGTAGACACCACGCTTTCGAGATGTGGGTGTGGAGAAGGATGAAGAAGACGAAGAAGGTGGACGCAAAGGAAGACAAACGAGGATGTGCTTCATATGGCGGTTAAGGAGGCTTTTGGATGAGATCAGTAGGAGGCAGAGTAGGTGGCTGGAGTAAGTAATAAGGAGCGATGGGTTGCTCAAGCCCGTGATAGAGGGAAGGATGGTAGGCAAGCTGGGATGGGGAAGAAAGAGAATAGGTTCAGTGGACGGGATGACGTCGAGTAGAGCGCACGCAGAGATGAGGATACATATAATAGATGGACAAGAGCGTGAATTATCACGCGTGAAAATCTCGAGGATTTCCTCTGACTTTCAATCAGACCTGCCTTTAACCGATAGAGAAATTTCAAAATAATACGATGTAACATGTATGGGTGTTAATGATGGTGTGTTGTAACATGCAACTTGGGTAATGCTGATTTAAGGTAGTTCGGTCTTGACTACGTGAATCAAGACAAATACTAAGTTACACATTTTGATTAATTCAGTTTAAAAAGCCTGCTTTCGCTTATGAAATGGGCTACCTATTGAAAACCAAAATTATCGTACAAAGTATGCTGATAAATTCCAGGAATATGTTTTAATGACCACATTTGTCCAGACATAGAAGCCGACAGCAGCAAAAATGGCAAGGAACTGTCACTTTCCTACTTCGATTAAGGCAGTAATTCGCTAATAACTTAAAAAAGGGGCGGTAACATGCCAATATTTATTCAATTTCCTTGGAATATTTGCTTTATGAAAACAGTTTTACTCAACAGCTTAAATATGCTCTCTCGTTCAAATTGACTTTTTTCTGCTGTAAAATGAGCAATCACTATAAGAGCCCATGATAAAATCTCCACTTTCAAGGCTGAGAAATAGCAACACAAGCCAAAAACTCCCATTTCATTTTCATCTCAGTTTATAAAACGCACTTTACAGATTATATATTCAAGTTTTCGGAAAATTTGTAATGAGTGATTGAGAGTCCAGAGCCACCTTCACATTTGAGTCCAGAGCCACCTTCACATAAAAGTACAAGCACTAAAACACTGCGCTACACATATAAGTACAAACACGGTGAACGAAAGTAACGGATCGGTACCATATGTTCCTTAAGAGCAAATGCAAATAAAATACCATTTTTGCTTAAGACAGCGCTGAATTCCATCTTGTAATCGTCGCCGAAAACTAGAAACCAAAATTGGGACGTCGGGATATGTAATCAAGTACGATTATAGTTATGCATGTGACACGAGAATAAGTCATAAAGATTGTCTTAGGGGTCCATTTAAATTCGCATTACAATTCCCTTAATTACTTACACATTTAAAACTCCACGTAAAAGTACAAATAAGGTGAACAAAAGTTATCTGATAGGTACCATATGTTTATTAAGAGCAAACGCGAAGATAAAGTGTGCTGATGCACTCTTACCTCTAATATTTCATAAGTAGATAACAGTGACGTAATACTTAAGAGTAGAGGGATAACGTAAACAATTGACTGTGTTTCACTAGCATGTTCAGTAAGGGTAAGTAAAGTCGATTTTAGAATATCCTCTGGAGATTGACGAACTCGGAAGTTCCTTGGTGATGGAATTTCATGAGCATGAGCAGCATGAGTAAGAACTCTCATTTCAAAAATGAGTTAATTCACGATTAACCATTTCCCACTCTGAAATTTGGTCTCATGTGGCTTCCAGGGGCAATATGTAGATGTGGATAGCTTCCGCTGCAGTGCAAAATCAACCAGAGAGACAAGTATTCTCCACTATGGTTTGCGATAGCAAGAATCCGTTGGGGCCACAATTTAACGGCACGGCAAATGGCTCCTGGCCCAAGAGGCCAAAGCATAACCGTCCCCATTCAAATCACCAGTCGCTGACGATCTCCACGGCTCGTTCTAGCCCTCAGAACCCTAGGGGTGCGATGACGGATATTCATAGTTCGGACTCTTGGAAACTCGGCCGTATATCAAGGTGTCTGGAACAATTTTTTTTCTGTACAGATTAGCGTAAAATTTTGCACACATGTACTTATTAGTATTAAATATAGATTAATCTAAAAAAATACATGCTATCGAGTTGATTTCTTAGCAATTTAACGCCATTTTATCACGCAACTTTTAGGCACTTGACACATTTATAAATAATTCGTTTCTATATGTACAGATTTTCCTATAAACGCGAAATGTAAGTTTCATGTTATTGAAATGGTGGCTATAAATATCAAAGTATTACACCAAGTTAAAAACATGTTTTACATTTTATTTTTGCTCGAATTTCTAATTCCGCGCCGCAAACTCAATTCAAAACAAAGCTTCAATTAAGACAAAAATTTTATAATACCATTCGTGTATATATGTATTACTAGATGTATTATGATTTCCTCCACAAATACAAAAAGCATCAAAAATAGGCACTCAAAGACTCACGATTCGCGTTCAATTCACCTTAAAGAAGTAACTCGGGGATCCATACCTACTCAGATATAAAGACGGACTTAATGCATACCTTAACAATGTTCTAATTAATAATAAAATATTTCATAGTTCTCAGCAACCAAACGAACCCGCCTTCTCCAGATTAAACCTCTTAATATTATATCAATTTCTCAAAATGACAGAACTTATTTATACTTACACACAATTTACTACGTCATTTTCAAGGTTAAAGCCTTAAAAATTGCATTGTTTTGTCGAAAAAGTGTGTGGTAATAAAAATTGAGTGGAACAATTCAGTGATTTTGATATCATGGTTCAACCCTTGAAAATCGCATAGTATTGTCGATACGTAGGTCGGTGTGAGGTAATAAAAATTGCGTGGAAACAACAAAGTTCCGTCATTTTGAGATAATGATTTCTGCAACCAATTTCCAAAAGGTATCGCCTGATTTGTAGCCAATGCAATCAGTCTCAAAAAGATATCGCTAAACTTTATTTATCTCTGACCCAATCAGGCATATGGTTCGGGCACTTGTTATGTTGGCCAATTTCAGAGACTGAAGCCAGTCCGCCATCCTCGTTGAACCTCATACTCCCATAGCGCTGGTGGGCAAAAGCACCAATTTTTCAGTTTTACTGTTTTCCATCGAGAACTTACTATAAATCAGCATGCATTCACTTATTTACTATGCATTCTCCTCACACATTTTGTTTATTTATTAAAATTAATAATAACTCACATTCCTGGTGGGAACAATCGTAAAATCAAGTTAAATCCATACCGATAAGAGACCAATGTGTGTTTCAAGAGCTACTGGCCATAAATTTCAATCAGGTGGTGGATCTGCTTGCTGTACATCCGCTAATTCGTCCATTCCGTCGTGCTTTCCATAGGAAAGTAAGGAGAGAGCAGGGTTAAGCAATATTGTTGATATTCCGGTTGTCAGGCTTCAGTTTGATTATGTAGTGTAGTAGTAGTATTTGGTTTATAGGGTGCGTCGACAACATGGTCATTTTGCACCACTACACGTCATGTTTATAAAAAAAAAAAATATATATGTTACATATATTGGTATTAAAATAAAATTCTTAATATGTACTCTTAGTCAAAATTAAAATCGGTTTTACATCCTTAAAATACTGCGAAAAAGGCCAGTTTCATTTAAAAATGATAAAACGCGGTTGAGAACATCTGAGTCATCGCCTAGGATCGACTTTATGTCTCCCGCTAACTGCAGCTTGCTACGCAAGTATCGGTATTTGTCACACTCCGTCAGGATATGCCGAACGCTGAGAGGGCAGTCGCAGTCATCACAGCGAGGTGGTCGTTTCTCCTCGGTGAAGAGAAAGGAGTGAGTCAAAGGGCAATGCCCTATCCTCAAACGTGTGATGACCACTTCCTCCCGGCGACTCTTCCTGACGGATGTGGGCCACGCTGACACTACCGATTTCACCACGCGCAGTTTATTATTTTCAACGTTCCTCCATATATCTTTCCACTCTTCTAGGGCTACATTTCTCAAGAAAGACTTAAGGTCCTCGTATGGTACCAACGTCAGAGTTATTTCCTCCAAGTCAAGTGCCTCCTTCGCCAAAGCGTCCGCTCTTTCATTTCCAGGGATACCCACATGCCCTGGGACCCAAAGGAATGATACAGATATTCCCCTCCTGCTAAGGGATATCAAAGCAGTTTGTATATCTTGAATGATTGGGTGCATTGAAGAAAAGTTAGAGATGGAGTTCAGGGCGCTAAGAGAGTCCGAGCATATGACGAAGGAGCCACTGTTCCCTTCTATCTCTCCTAGGGCCATTTTTATTGCGAGGAGTTCCGCTGTGTAAACACTACACAGCGGATTTAACCTCGCCCTGATGGCTCCATGGTGGGATGAGACAACTGCACATGCACAGGCAGCGTCAGACTTAGAGCCATCTGTAAAAACTGGCACGATACCGGGGTTGCAGTGAAGATATAGATAAAACTGACGCTGGTATTCCAGAGTAGTGGTTAGAGCTTTCTTGCGCTGAGTGAGTCCCATGTTGATTTTAGGAGCGGGAGTTTCCCATGGCGGATGTTTGGGAAAGCCAGAAGGATATACTTCAGGAAGCGTGATTCGATGCTCGGATATAAAACTGTTGAATCGTATGCTTGCAGGCCTAGTGGCTCTGGTTCGACGGTTAAAAAGTTCTAAGTAGCGGGGTTTAAAAACAAGGTTAAAACAAGGGTGAGTCCTCATAGATAAAATTTTTGCTACATAGCCGCACATAAGCATGTTTCTCCGATGGGACAAGGGCGGTTCTCCTGCATCCGCATAGATGCTTTGCACTGGACTCGTACGGAACGCCCCGGTGGCTAACCGTATTCCAGCATTGTGAATCGATGTCAGTGGGCGCAAGTATGACTCCCGACCGGAGGAATACACAAAACAACCGTAGTCTAGCTTTGACCGTATCAGCGTCCGGTATAGTAAGAGAAGCGTATTGCGGTCAGCTCCCCAGGATGAGTGACTTAGATATTTCAGAATATTTAACGCATTTGTACATTTTCTTTTCAGGACACTAATTTGTTCCTTCCAGTTGAGGCGATAGTCAAATACAAGTCCCAGGAATTTGTTGGAGTCCACAAATGGAATGTTTTTCCCTCCTAAATGTAGCGGCGGAGGGATGTGTTGCCCCCTAATCCGGTGAAAGTGAATGCATTTTGTTTTTTCCGAGGAGATTTTAAATCCGCTCCTTTGGGTCCACTTCTCCAATTTATTCAGCGTAAGTTGGGTGAGTCTAGCAGCAGAGGTAAGATAAGATGACCTGCAGAATATGGCGAAGTCATCCACAAACAAAGACCCTATCACCGGTGGCTTCATGCAATCAACGATATCGTTGATTGCCACGGCGAAAAGTGTTACGCTTAAAACTGACCCTTGTGGAACCCCATTATCTTGGCTGTATGCTACGGATAGGTACTGACCTATTCTAACTTTAAAAAACCGATCGGATAAAAAATTCTGAATAAAAGTGGGTAGATTACCCCTGAGACCCCATTCGTGCAAAGTGTTCAATATTTTTCGCCGCCAGACAGTGTCATATGCCTTCTCTATGTCAAAGAAGACGCCGACAACATGCTGGCGGAGAACAAAGGCTTCCTGGATGTAATTATCTATTCTTATCAGGTGATCGATCGTGGACCGGCCTCTACGAAATCCACACTGAATATCGGAGAGAAGGTTTCGGCGCTCTAGCCACCAAATAAGCCGTCGGTTAACCATTCTTTCCATTAACTTGCACAGGCAGTTAGTGAGTGCTATAGGTCTATAACCATTCGGGTCAGTACGATCTTTGCCCTGCTTCGGTATGGGTATGACTACTGATTCGCGCCAGGACGACGGGAATGCACCGTCTCTCCAAAGGTGATTGAGAGTGTGGAGGACCTCTAACATTGTCGTCGTCGGAATATTCCGGAGAAAGGCGTTGTGGACCTCATCCAATCCGGGAGCCGTGAATTTGGAGTCATCAACGGCTGATTGTAGCTCCCTAAGAGAAAACGGAAGGTTATAATCTTCATGACAGCGGATCTCGCGAAAGTTGATTGGTGAGGCTTCAACTAGTAATTTAATTCCCAAAAATGTGGGATTGTAATTTCTATTACTGCTCGTATCGGCGAGCGAGCGGCCAATAGCCTCACCAATCTCAGGAGCTGAGGTCACAATATCGCCACCAACCTTGAGGTAGGTTATTCCCAGCTGGTGGTGATTGCCCGAGATACTCTTCACCTTACGCCACACCTGTGCAAGTGGAGTCCTGCTATTCACACCCGACACAAATTCCATCCAGGAAGCTCTTTTTGCGTCTCTCACGACCTGTCGTGCCTTCGCTCTCAAGCGCCTGAAGGAGGATAGATTAGTTTCCGTCGGATATTTGTTAAAAATCCGCAACGCCTTTTTACGTTGGCGGATAGCTTTCGCGCAGTCATCATTCCACCACGGAACTTGAGGTCTCGTCGCAGTACCGCGAGACCGTGGTACGCTGGCGTGTGCAGCTTGTATTATACTGCTAGTCAAACTGTTAATATTGTCAACACCATCACGTGTTTCGTCATATTTGAAATTAAAACAGTTTCGGAAAAGCGACCAGTCTGCTTTCCGGATAGCCCAATTGCCTGACCGTATAAAACTAGGGTTATAATGCCGTTCCTTGGTAATAAGAAGTGGGAGGTGATCGCTCCCACAGAGGTCATCATGAACGGTTAAGTTAAATTTTATACTTAAGGCGCTCGATACAATGCACAAATCTATGCTTGAAGAGTCACCGGTAAAAGAATTAAAACGGGTTTTTCCCCATTGTTCAATAAAACCAAGTCATTATCTAAAATAAAGGAGGATAAAATCCGTCCTCTGCGATTGCATTGCCTTCTTGGGCTTCCCCAAAGAGGATCGTGGGCGTTAAAATCTCCTAGTAAAATAAACGGCTGAGGTAGTTGACGGACAAGAGCATTCAGGTAAAATTGAGTGACCGGTGCACCCTCGGGCAGGTACACGTTGCATAGCGTGATCGCCTCGGGGGCGTACACGGTGACTGCCACCGCTTGGTACGGCGTGTTTAGGTGCACTCGGGAGGTGTAAAGGGCCTCCCGAATAGCAACCATAACTCCACCATGGGCTCGTTGGCCACTGATTTCGTCAAATCTAAAAACGTTAAAACCTTTTAAAATCCCCTTGTCCGCCATTTTGAAATGCGTTTCTTGCAGACAAACACAACATGGGTTAAATTCGCGAGTTAAAATGGCCAGCTCCTCCTTATGCCGATAAAAACCATTACAGTTCCACTGTAAGATAAAAACCATAAAAGGTGAGTAATAAATAATTTTAAAATTAAAAAAAATAAATAAATAATAAAAACGGGCATTAGGTTCAGAGGGAGAATCAGCGCTTTATGCGATGTCTCCTCCCCTTAGACCTAGCCCGGCGGACCTCCGACTCGGAGACATATTCATCTTCTTCCATCGACTCTGGTTGGCTCTGCCGGGCCGGACCAGATGGCCCGGGGGATTGAGATTTTCCACGCCTGATTTGCGTGGCCGGGGTGGAGTTGTTCGGGTTCTTACCTGGAGAACCCGAACTGGTGGCGTTCGTCTTTGCCGGATTATGGGCCTTAGCCGGCTCGGCCGATATCTTCGACGTGGCTTTCTGGGGCATATTCTTCGGTCCATTAGATTCTTTTACGCTGTTTGTGGGCTTAGTTTCTTCGGTCTGAGTGGAGATAGTACACATTTTCTTGGGGGTTGCTGCTACACCTGCCCAAGATCGGGAAAAGGTAGGGGCCATGAGACTCCGATACTTCTGCCGCGCCTCTCCATACGGGATTTTATCTAGGGTCTTAATTTCCATAATTTTCCTTTCATCCTTCATCACAGGGCAATCACGAGAGTACGCTGGATGCGAACCCTCGCAGTTTACGCAGAAAGGATCGGAGGAACATACGTCACCCTCATGCTTGTCCTTGCCACAGCGCGGGCAGGTGGTCTTACCCTCACATCGCGGTGCGATGTGGCCGAACTTTTGGCATTGGAAGCAACGCATGGGGTTTGGTATGAATGGCCGCACTGGTACCGAATTGTAGCCCACATGCACTTTCTCGGGGAGCTTATCGAGAGCGAACGTGAGGATCACAGATGTAGTATTAATCGTCTCACCGTTCCTCCTAGTCGTAAGTCGACGACAGTCTGTCACACCTTGTGGGGCCATTTCTCTCTTAATTTCGTCTACTTCAACGTAGAGGAGATCATAATGGCTTATAACTCCCCGAGAAGTGTTTAGGGTGCGGTGGATATCTACCGTGACCGGGATATCGTGGAGTTTCTTCACTTTGAGCAGTTTTTCTGCTTGGTCTACATTTGCCGTCTCAATCAATAGTGTCCCATCTCTAAGCTTTTTGACTGAGTGAGGTTCTCCAGGGATGACCGCAGACAAGGACCGTTTAATGAAGAAGGGAGACACCTTTTTAAGTGTCTCGCCATCTTTCGCACATTTGAGAACCAAATAGCGCATGCTCTTCTTGAAAATACTATCTCCCCCGCCCGTATCCGGGCGGGATCTTTTATTTGGAGGGAGTGAGATTGTCTCCATGAAAATTAGGATTTCGTCCCCTGGGCTCCCCACCCACCACGGAGCCACACATTCGGGACGCCACACCGCAAACCGGTGTGGTCGCCAGGGCTACCCAAGGGATATAGCACTATTGTTTAGGGGGACTGCTTCGGGTGGGGCCTCCAGTGCATGGGCCCTCCAAACCCGTACACCTTTGGCCGCCCTACACAGACCCCCGTCACTCCAGCACTCGCCATCGAAACGTGTCGATAAGCCGATTGATCAAGACTGGCTAGATCTTGACCGCCCGTTTACAGGGAATCCAGGGCCGAAGTGGGGTGTTGACCTCCGGCCCATACCGGGCTTCCGACACCCGGCTGGGTTCCAGAGAACTCACCCACCAGGATCCCCTTCTCCCCCTTACGGGTCTCCGCACACGGCAAACATGCGGGTGGATCGCAGGCCAGCTGGTATGGCCGCACACAGACAGTGGACCCACAAAACTGTCCGGACGCATCCCTTTGCTGCCTGGGGGTTTGTTTTCGGGGTTTCACCTCCCCGCCCTTTTAGTCGCCTCTTACGACAAGCAGGGATACTGCGGGAGTATTCTCCATCCCCCTACCCGCAGGGGTAGATTATGTAGTGCCTTCTCCAAATACCTCAATGCTCTCATCCCTCTCCGAGCATGTATTTATCATTGAACCATGGTTGCGGATGCGGGTACTATTCTCAGGGCAACTCGGTGCCAAAACCATGGCCAAATATTGGAAATATGGCGTGTAAACCGTAGGTACCAAATAATTTCCCTCTTTCGTTATGAATATGCAAGCATCGTGCTTAGCGTACACAACCAGAAGGGATCCTTTCGAAGCCTTCTTCCTGCCTCTCTCATCTTCTCCTTCGGGTCCAAAAACCCCCACTTCCCTCATTCCATGGTATTCCAACACCCTCTTTTCGCAGTCCCTTTACCAAATGTACCCCTCCGAGCCAAAAATCCTTCGCCACGCCCAACCTGGTCCCCCCACACCCCCCAAAACCCCTTATAGCACCCTCACGCACTCAGCCACTATCCTCTTACCCTTACTGAACACAATCCCTCGCCTCCGAGATGGGGGAAAAGGATTGAGACCCTGGGGGCCTCCTTCGCTCGCCCCCTTATTTCCCTCTCTCACTTCGCTGACCCTTTTTTCCCTCAGTTCACGTCCATTTGCTTCCCCTCACACACTATCGCCTTATTTTCTCTCCACCTTCCTTCAAGAGGGAATGGATGCTGCACCAGAAATGGTGTTTTCAGACCGTTGGGATTTTCATTTCCATGGTCGCATGCCGGTGGAATAAAAAAATTCTATTTTACCAATTTAGTGCTCAAAAGATGAAAGTTTTAGAACGGTTTATTAGTAAATTTGTAGGTGAACATATGTGAAAGACAAAATGGCAAACGTCACAAAAATTAATCCAGTATTGAGACCATTTCTTGGAAATAAAAAAAAAAGACTTTATCAAACTTTTATGCCACACACACAAAGCGAATGCTTGGATTCGTAGATTTAATATGCATTGTGGGTACATAATTGTTTTTTCTGCTGACTGCCAACAAGCGAATCTACTTAAGAGTGTTAAATACGACGCCAGAGAATGCGTACTGGTCTTGTTTCTCTCGTCGAATGAGACCATTTCTTAGAAATCCAATGAACTTATCCAACTTTTCTGCGACACTTAACGAGCGAATGCTTTGACTTGCAGATTTAACTACCGTTTTTGATGCATATATCAGTCGTTTCTGCGTACTGACCACAAGTAAACCTACCTAAGGATGTTGGAGACTACACCAGAAAACGTATTTTTTGAGATGTCAGGAGTTTCTAACGATAGAGTCATATGCTAATATATAAATAAATCCTGTCCGCAGTACACGGCGCTTGAAAGATAAAGCAATGACACAACATTTTATTCGTCAATTTGATAGCTATCATATCGGAAAGGCAAAATCGTACACCTCATTAAAATTAGTCGTCATTTATGAGACAATTACTCATAAATGTATTGACATATCAAACGCTTCCACTAGGTACACAGATCGAATGCTTTGACTAATAGATTTGATAACTATTTTGAGAATATATGTGTTGTTTCTGCAACTGACCATAACCGTTTCCACCGTTTTTATTGGTACAATCACATACTACCAGGTAAAGACATCCTCTTTTCACCATTTGAGACTTGAAAGGTGGAACAGTGGCGCTAACAATAATTGCCAAGTTAATATTCACAACATCGGAAAGAAAATGTAGTAAACTTTGCTAAAAAATACACCATTATCAGCTATGAGGAATTCAGTCATTGGGGTGATACGGATACCAAATAACCAAAGTGACAAACGGTTATCTCTCAGTTTTGACATTAGTCATTTCTCGATATACCAGTCTCCATATCACTTCTATGGACGTGAATACCAAGAAGGATATCGCAATGATTCCGTGGCGGGCTGCAGTACTGTATACATCTCCGTTTTCCGAACAGAAGCCATATTCCGCAAACTCTAGATACGGTTGCACCTAGGGATATCCGAGGATATGACGTCAAAGCTCTCGACAAATTTACCTCTTTAAATAGCCCTATTTGAAAATTTTGAGGATTTACCTCGAAAATCTGTCACTCTCGGGGCTCGGAAATCCCGGGGCCATACAAAATAGCCCCTTACCCCCCCCCCCCCCCCATCCCCCCAACCCCCGGGTCGGGCAGTCCGCCCAAACCGGCCTTCAGTTCTCCACCTCCATTACTCCCATTACACATCCAGTCAAGTCCTTTCGAATTTTGGCTGATTTCCTTTATATCATAGAAAAATATTTAGCTACTCTCTTTAGCTGCGTGGAGAATTCGCCATAAAAGCTGTTTACCGAAATAGGGACTTAATTTTCCAAAGTTGCATAGCCTCGATGTTATTCATTGCTTTGAGTATTTCGAAAAGGCGTTTGACAGAGTATAATGGGAAAACTATTTCAAATACACGGTAAAATGGGAATCGATTGCGAGACATGAGAATGATCCTACACTTATACATATGTGGCCCAAAGGCCACAGGTGTAGGTTGCTGCGGTGATTCTACGTGGGAAGCCATAGGTCGCAGGGTGAGGCAAGGTTCCCCCTTTTCGCCTTTACTTTTTTAAAACTGGGCACAGGAAATGGTAACAGATGCATAGGAAAAACTGGATGTGGGAATCAAAGTACGAGGATAGCTGATAAAGTCTGTTAGACTCGTGGACGGTCAGGCGCTAGTTAGTCGATCTATGAAGGGATTACAAGCTTTAGTAGCTGCTTCAGAATTTCAGCGCGGCAAATACAGAATGAAGATAAATCATAAGAAAACAAAAGTAATCTGACTCTCTTGGACGAAGAAAGTGAGGCTGGTCATGAAAGTCGGAGGCCACAGATTGGAGCCATTGGAGCTTTAAATTACTTGAGTAATATGCTAGATAAAATGAGCATATTAGTATATACATGAGGAGGGGAAAAGCAGTAGATGAGGAAGGACTGAAACTAGGATTTTGAGAAGGGACGACGTGAATAAGATTCAGGCCTTTGAGATGTGGATGTGGAGAAGGATGGAGAAGGTGCGGTGGAAGGAAAGGAAGACGAACGAGGAAATGCTTAGTTGATATTTATCATATCGGAAAGGCAAAATCGTACACCTCGTTGAAAGTAGTCGTCATTTACGAGACAATTACTCAGAAATGTATTAATATATATTATATGTATATTAATATGTATTAATAAGGTGGGCAAGGAAAGGAAACTTCTGATTGAAACCCGGGACAGGAGACGGTGGTCGGAGGAAGTAATAATAAGATGGTTTACACAAGACTGTGATGGAAGGAAGGATGTCGGGCAAGCGGGGAAGGGGAAGAAGGAGAATAGGTTGCATTACCAGAATGATGAAGAGCAGATCGTACACTGAGGAAAAAAAGGAAATGCTTGAGGTAGATGGGACACAGATAGGGTAGAAAACAGAGAGGAATTATTACCAATTTCAGCAAAACCTATATTACCTGTACAAATCATTGTAAAAACGTTGCACACTATGTGGTACATAAATATCCTTTTTTTCGCAATTCGGCACTAGCAGGAAAGGAAGAAAAGGCAAGGTAATTACTGATTTCACGATTCATGAGGATAAACCATTTAACCAACTTTAAAATAATCTTTGGATGAATCGTTAACAGCAATGATTCAACGTAACAAATACATATATTGCATTGAAAATGTGGATGAAATGGCGAGCATTACAAACGGGGGAGTCGAGGCAAATTTATAGGTCACATAGGCACACGATATACGCAGGCGCAACCAATAGGAGTCCCACGCAGAGTTCGAATTTATTGGATCCCAGCTTTCAATAGAGTTATCGCCGTTGGTAGGGCCATCGCTTCACCTGAGTAGAGGGGGGGGGAATAGGTTCCGCCCTCTCCCATTGGCCCACTGCCCATGGAGGGCGAATCTCGGGCGGAAAGATCCATATAATGACGGTTTGGAAGTGTCGAAGCCGATGATATCTTCCTCGGAAAAGGGTGCTCCCCCTGGAGGCGAAACTCTATTTCGTCCGAAAATAAACGGCGGCAGTCATTCGTTACACTCACTTTTATCTCTACTCCCAGGTTTATCTTTACTCCCAGTTCTATCTTTACTCTTGCAGTTCATTCGGGTCCATTTATATTGTACAACGAATCCTTTATAATCGTTGACAAATGAAATTGTTGAAAATCAATTAAGATAGGTAAAAAGATTTGTTTGTAGTCAGATCTCGATGACACGTCATTCGGCACCACTACAGGTCACATATATTGAAAACTTAAAAAGCACGGAACTCTGTAATGAAATACAATTATTGACATAAATCCTTATGTCCAAGCTCAATATTTTTACATCCTTAAAATACTATTAACAAGATAAGTTTCATATAAAAATACTATATCGCCGCTAAGAGAATTTGAATCTTCGCCTAGGTTGGATCCTAAGTCTCCACCTAGCTGCAGCCTATTACGAACCCACTAGTCAGAATCCACGAATCAGAACAGGAGCGTTTCAGAGCGACACAGAGAATATCATCATGACTCCTCACTACATCTCTACAGACGCGATAAAATAAGAGAGATACACTGCCGACCAAATAGGTACAAAAACTCGTTCTTTCCACGCACAATAAGTGACCACAATAAAAACTGTGCTCCACTAAATACACTCCCATAATACACGTCACTATTTCAGCATCCCAAAACCTTATCCCTTACATCTTTACACGGCTGGTGTCCTAACATCCCTGCCACACACCCATGTGGCGGCTCGTAGGATAGTATTTAGACGTAGATGTAGAGTAATCTCAGTAAACTACTTACTTTTGTGCGTCTGACTAGTGTTTCTCTGTAACTAGGTTAGCTTTACGTCAGAAAAATACTTGCCGGTTGAGTGAGAGAGTACCGTTTAGGTATTGCATGAGTGCGTGTCATTCTTGCGTAGTGAATCCAAGGCGTGGGTTATTTACCCTGTACATATGCTCATGACTAACCCCTTTTTCTCCCTAAATTTTATCCCTGAAAGGTTTTTGTATACTGATTTTGGAGATACTCTGCGCACAATAAGCGACCACTCAAAAAACTGATATCCACTAAATACACTCCCATAGTATATGTCACCATTTCACCTCCAAAAACCTTACATCTTTACTCGGACTGTGTCCTAACCGCACACGCCCTGCCGCACGCCCATGTGGCGGCTCGTAGGGTAGTATGTAGATGTAGATGCATTTGTCAAACTCCGTCAGGATATGCCGTGTGCTGAGAGTGCCGGCGTAGTCATTACACTGAGGGGGTATTTTCTCCTAAAAAATCAAGGAAAAAGAGCAAGCATTTTCACGGTATCAATTAAAAAGCCCTGGGCGAATGATATTTCCTCCGAGGAAATTCGAACTTACGTCTGCATACGAGTGACTACGTAAAGTCAACAGCACCGAGACAATTTCCGGTATCCTCAAAATTAGAGGAGGAAATATCTATCTCTCTTATGAATAGTACGCTTGACGCATTGTCTCATTGAAAATTGGACGCAACAGAACCGATATAACCGCCTTATCACCTTTGGGACGGCATGAATATTCAAACAAATGACGCTTAATTAAACCGCAATCATCGCGCGTCTGGAGGGAAGATGGCGGTTCACATTTCATCACGGTGACATGACGTAGGTGTTTTCCTCCATTAGGGAATCGCTGTTAAGAATTTACCTAGCTAAGGGATTTCGAACATTTGAGAGGGAGACAGATAATCTGTCATGAGGCCGCTTATGCAGCGGGGAAAAGGGAAATTGAATGGCATGGCAGAGGTAGGGGAAGCAGCAGAGGAGGTCCCCGGTCCATGGAGAACCCTGGCACCGCCACTTCCGCAGAGTTACGTAAGTGGGTTGCCAGGACGTCACGGCCCAGGATACGGAGCAGATAAACGAGGGTATGTTGAGGAAAAGACATTTCACAGGATGCTAGTAGTAGTAGTGTTTATTTAAAAGGGTGCGTCGACGGCATGGTCATTTTGCACCACTTCAAGTCATATTTATAAAACTATATATTTAGAACTTGGGAATGCAATATAATAAAATAACTGATTTACAACAAAATGATAATAACTGATTTACTGAAAAAATTGATTTAGACCATTTGTTAAAGCTAAGAGAGCATTTACATCCTTAAAATACTATTAAAAGGGCCAGTTTCATTTAACAATATTAAAACGCGGTTAAGGGCATCGGAGTCATCGCCTAAGATGGACCCTATGTCTCCCGATAACTGTCGCAGGTTCCGCACGAATCGGTATTTGTCAACTCCGTCAGAATATGCCGCACGCTGATAGAGCAATCAAAGTCATCGCAACGAGATGGTCTTTTCTCCTCGGAGAAGAGGAAGGAGTGGGTCAAAGGGCAGTGCCCTATCCTCAACCGTGTGATGACGACTTCCTTCCGGCGACTCTTCCTGACGGACATGGGCCACGCTGACACTACCGATTTCACCACGCGCAGTTGGGTGAAATAGGTAGTAGGAGTGAAACAGGATGCTTCCATAACGTCGAATTCCAAGGAATATGACCGAATACAGTAACGGCCATATTGCCCGAAATAACGGAATTGTCCCGAATAGAAAATTTACAGAAAAAGTCAAAAGAGTTATCCACTCACAATTTGACACGTTAATGAACAATGATTGAAGGAAGGATGTTGGCCAAGTAAGGAAGGGGAAGAAAGAGAATAGACTTTATGGAAGGGATGAAGAACGGTAGATCGTACACCGAGGCGAAAAAGGAAATACTTGTTGAAGTTTATGAATTAATCGATTGTTAATTTAAATTAAAATAAAAAAGCAGAAGGGTTGTCAAGGGTTCAGAGTTGTTGATTATTTACCGGAGAAAAACGATCAGTCAAAGAGACAACAACGACGTGTATAATTAAAGATTAATAAGATCATTATTTACGTTAATACTGTGTCTAATAGTTATTTATGGAGCAAGAGAAGAAATAAATCCAATAATACTTGAGAGAGATAGGTCCTTGAAAGTGTATAAAATCAGGAGGTTTTCCTCTGAATTTAAACAAACACTACCACGTACCGAAAGATTGCTTTCAAAAAATGAACCATGGAAATAATCTTCATTAGCTAGGTATTGAAAATTGGGAGGAACTCCCACCCACACTTCCCAACGACCTTTTAAATATAACAGCATCACGTGAACTACCTTTTGCATGGCTCCTACCCTTCGCTACCTACTAGCTACCTACCTGAAAGGATAGGCCCCACCAGAATCAATAATTAGTTCTTCAGCCAGTTCAGTCTTCGTAGTCATTGGAGCGCGAAAGTCCTTCCACCACGTTAAGGTTGTAGTACAGAGAAAGGGTCTCTAGGACAGAAAGTTTGGCTGGTCATAAAAATAAAAGGGGCACAAGCTGGAGCAAGCAAAACATTTTAACTACATGGGTAGTGTGGCATTTTCTGGTCATACCACTCCCTTCTTCCGAACTTATTGCAACGAATTCCTCTCTTTGGATAGCGTCCCCTCCACGGACTGTTTACCCTGCGGACATGGCTGAAGGACTCGTCAGAGAAGCGAGCAACGACAAGTCGCGATGGCGAAACGTCAAGCAAACGACGCCTAGCATTCCTGCGACTCCTGCCAGCAACCTTTCGGCCTCTCAGCCTCCTCTCAGCCTCTCAGAACCTCTCAGAATCAATCTTTCCCTCGCCATGTCCCCTTTTGCTTAAATAGCAGTTTGCGCAAGATAGCTACGAGGAAACCTGAGGCTTTTAGTCAGGGTTCAAAGGCAAAATCCTCATTCTTTGGTTGGAGACGAAAAACAGTTCCCTTAGCTACAATTGAAAACTCCCACCGCATAAAAGTACTCATTCCACTACTTAATTCCCCCCCAAGACAACCAATCGCCTCTATTCCATAGCTTTTACCACTTCCACCTTCAACCTTGTCGAACACCCCCATCCTACGGAGGCATGACTTTTCGCACGGTCTATTTTACCCTGAGACGAAGTAGAGAGCACATCGCACACTTGTTTTTGACCGAGAAAGCCTATACTTTGGGACTTAGTTAAATTGGAGATTAATTTGTGGATCTTTGAGGTCACAACACAGACTGGTTGACCCTTGAATAATTTGGTGTGTAATTCGTAAGCTGGTGAAATATACTGGTTTTATTCGTGGTTTAGTCAATATACTTGTTTTGCACCCTAGCTTCTCATTTTTTTAATAAAAACTTTGGAAAGACTTCGTCTTCCCAAGACAAGCGTTCTCGGAGTGAAACCTCTAAACCTCTCCTGTTGACACTTCAGCAGGGCAGAAGAAAATGGGTATAGTAGGAAAGACATGAGGAGGAGTAGAGAATTAGTGAAGGAATCTCTAGGCAATGGAGCGGAGCTAATGAGTGGTACTTTGATTAAGGATATAGAGAATAGCTTGATATGAGTTTAGCGGTTGCAAGGGACAGAAACATGGACTCAGAGAAAACAATATTACAGTAGACAGCAGGATTTCGAGATATGTGTGAGGAGAAGGATGGAGAAGGTGCGGTGGACGCAAAGGAAGACAAACGAGGAAGTGGTTCATAAGGTAGGTGAGGAGAGTTAGCTTTCGGATGAGATCAGGAGGAGGCAAAGTAGGTGGCTGAAGAAAGTAATAAGGGGCGATGGGTAGCTCAAGGCCGTGGTAGAGGGAAGGATGTAGGGGAAGCTGGGAAGAAAGAGAATTGATTTAATGGAATGGATGCCGAAGGTTAGAACGTACGCAAAGATGGGGAAAGGTATAATGGAGGGAAAAAAGGCCCTCCTGAAAACGCGTAGGATTTCCTGACTTTCAATCAGACCTACAAGTAGATTAATTTCATAAAAATATGATGTAACGTGTGTAGTAACTTGGGTTGTGTTTACTTAAGGTACTACGGGCTTGAGTATGTGAGTCAGGACAAATACTAAGTTAGACATTTGAATTCAGATTAAATAAATCCTGCTTTCCCATATGAAATGGGTTTCCTATTGAAATCCAAAATTAAGGTACAATATATGCAGATCATTTCACGAATATATTTTTAATTACCAAATCTTTCCAGCCATAGCAGCCGACTGTAGCACCATTGGCACGGAACTGCCGCATTCTGACTTAGATCGAAGCTGTAATTCGCTAATAAATTTAAAGAATAGGGGGCAGGCACCTATTATTATTTTCACTCATTTCTCTGAGACATTGCGCTCATTATAAACAGTTTTAATTAAAAATCTGAACAAGCTTCATCGTTCAAATACAAGTTTTTCAGCTGTAATCGGAGCTATCTCCATGTGAACTCACGTTAAAATCTCCACTTTCAGATAAATCAGATAAAACAATACAGATAAAACTGCCAGAAAATCCTACTCACTTCTCTATCTTAGTTTATAAAACGCACTTCAAAGATGCTATATTCAAGCTTTTGGGAAAAATGAAATTTGTGGACCTGAGGTCCGAGCTTAAAAAAAATAAAGATCCCACAGCGATGGTACCAGCAAAAACGATTGGTTGAAAGCAACCGGATCCTACTAGGAATAAGTAGCGAACTACTTCACCAAATTCATTATGAATTCAATCCTCTCATCACTTATAACAGACATCAATCTTGTCATCAAGTGCGGTGGCTCAGTATCACAAGTCCTCCTCCATAGAAGCAAGTGCCCATAGGTTATGTGACCTCGTGTTGAATCAGGGGCATTTTTCTCAGAGCTCCATGAGTACAAGTTACAAGTCTATGTCACAAGGCAGACGAGTTACTCAGATATGCCAAACAGAACACGTTTAACAACTCCAAAAATATGACGGACGTAATCAACGCCAAATATAACTTGTATTTTGATGATTACGATGTATTTAGAGAGTGTGCCTTGCAATACTTCCCATTCAATAGTCGCTGCCACGTTTTTGGGTAAATTTAAATGATTTAACACACTCAAACATTCTATAATTTTGTATCGTACTTTAAAGAATCCCAAGCGAAGTCGGGTTTCCAGGGAAACCTAACATCATACGAAAATAGTCGTCCATTTCGCTGCATTTCTTGAAGAAAGAGCTCAAAATGGTAGTTATTTATAAATCTTACATGTAAGTAATCATATTTAGTGGGTTTTATCTTTATTGAACCACTTTTGAAGGATTTATACCATGATATCATAGAGAAACTTCAAAGTCATGTAATTTACGTTGACTTTAAGATTCTTTATCGAATCTTGCGGCTCGTATTCACAGTTGTTGATGACTTAGACTTGCAACTTGTAGACTTGTCGCTCTGAGAAACAGGCCCTAGGTCTAGTGTCATGCTAGGGAAGGCCGTCACTTTTAGTCACTTTTTTCTCAAAGCGGAATGTAATACTCGGCAAAATAGACTCATCCACATGGACATTACAGATATGGTTTTTTTTAAAGTCATAAAGAATCTTCCATGAGAAGTTTATCCTCTTAAGTTTCGAAATTTCGACTGAAAACACCAAAACTGTCATCATATTTAGTTCGTTCAAAGCGACCATATTTGTGGGTACGGAGATCACTTGCGATAAAAACTGACATTCAAGCCTGAATATGCCAGTTGTATGGCCCCGGGGGGCCAAAGATGCCTCCTATGGGGCCCGAAAAGCGGGAAAATTCAGTACAAGTAGCATGTGGGTAGGCCAATTATGTCTGTTTTTACATTTCGCTCCGAGAAAAAAAGTGGCAAAACGACCCATCCGATGGGAAGGGACGCAATCTTAAGGTAGTTTGATCGAGATAGTTCCCTAGTCATAATGGAGACCGTATTCTAATTATACTTGAAAATTATAGCAGCTGTAGGAAGCATGAATAAAATATAGCATTACTAATGGTGCAGTAATATATTTTTATACGATTAAAACTCTTAAGTAATTAAATAAAAATATCCATTAAGCCTTTAACTCGACTCATTTTCTTCACATGATACGTTTGAAACTCCTTCACAACGAAAGGTTTTTTGCGATCCTAAAAAATTACTGCGGTGATTGTACGATTCATTTCTAAAAAAAGTCGAGAAAACATATAAACTACACGCAGTTAATTTTTGACGAGATCTAGGTGCTAAAAATCACTCATTTTTTAAATAAAGTCCCTTTGTGTCGCATACACGTCCCATTTCTCACGTACAAGGGATGGTATTCTTCGTCAAAACTCTCGAAAAGTAGTTCTACAAGGGGCTGATATTTCGGTATCTTTGGAAGGGAAAGATGTATTCTTTAAAATTAGACCGAATTCATTGATATCCAGCAGAAAGGATATTTCGCTCGAACTACCCTAATTATCCACCCTCAGCATGCATTTCGAAAGCCATTTATCGGCTTCCATTTTTCGCTTGAACCTCTTAAACAATCGTCCCACCCTGCCACATAACTCCGACACATCCAAACCCCCGCCAAATCGCTGCGTTTGAGCTTGAATGGAGCGACCATGCGTGCCAGGAAAATTTGGCCGTGGCAAATGGCTCGACAGTAAATATAAACCACCTATACAACATATTTATTCTAACGAAACTTCGCTCCCAGATGAATTGGTTGCCATTCAAGGTGGCTCGACCCACATGTAATTCAGAAAATTGCTACACAGTATGTCTCAGGCATGTTACATCTAACGCTCAAGGGTTTGAGGCTAAGAAGCACTGTAGCAAGGAAATAGTTGAAGACTTCAAAGGCTCACGATAGTCATTTGAGATAACGTTATCTTTTGTTGTTTTAGCCATCTTTGATTGGAATTCGTAGTAGTTCTAACTTTCTGAGTTTATAACTAATAACTGCAGGTTGAACTTTGTGAAACCTCTCCATACTTAACGGATACATACTTAACATACTTAACTCCAGCTGAAGATGTCATTATGTGACGGAACCATGGTCGTTCTCAATAAACCCATCTAGTGAACCTATACAAAGTGTATTTTAATTTCCGTTTCTGAGTTTACCCTATAAATACTTTTTTCATCCAAATACTGATCGAAGACGTAACTTAGTGGAAAGTTTTTAAAGATATTGTTAAACCTTTGTAATAACTGTATAAATATTGAACGTGTATCTGAATTCAAATATTTGGGAGTGACTTTAGATCAGCATTTAAAGCGGGATAAACACATAAACCGCATTACTAGGGAACTGAAATTTTTCCCCGCGAAGTTTTATTTCCTTCAAAATAAATGCCCCCGGCAATTTATTAAAACTATTTATTATGCTCTAGTTCAGTCTAAACTAAACTACGGCATAATTTGTTGGGGAGGTGCTTATAAAAATTTCCTCAATCCGCTACTAATTATCCAAAAAGCAATAGTAAGACATTGCCAGAAAATGTCAGTATGAGCCGTCCTTCCCCATATTTGTGTATCTTCAGTTACTTCCCCTACGCCATCTCTATATTTATAAGGTACTGAAAATATTCTACCAAAGAAGTGGTGATAAACCTAAGGTCGAAACCCATGCACACAAATTAAGATCTTCAGCAATTCATATTTTGCCCAAGCCTAATTTGACGTTATTCAAGCGATCATATATCTACATTGGGCCAAAATTATTTCATACATTGTCGGGTGATATTAGAGATACAATTAGTTTATCATCATTTCTTTACAGGGTTAAAAGATGGCTACTCGATACAGAAAATCCTGATGTTTTTTGTCAATAACTGTTAACAATCCTTATAATATGTTTGCACTAATATATATGTATAATATGTTTTGAGATTTAAAAATTGTTATCTTTTCATTGTATACCTATGTTACATATTTTGTCTCAGCATATTCTATCTCATTTCGAGTTTATTCTTACAGAAAAATTGTTTTTTTTGAGGTATCCCAAATACAGGCAAAGCCTAAATGGATCCATAATTTATCCTTTGTTATGCCTTATAGTTGAGTTTGTACAGTTTATTTAATGGATAAATAAATTTATTATTATTATTATATATGACGATAAAGTATCTTAATGTATTACACACTTAAAAGTTTTATTGGCGGCCCAGCTTTCAACTGCACAGCAATCATTATCAAGGTACTTTCTTCATGCTTTGAGAACAATGAACACAATAGAGTAATAGAGAATAACACCGAGTTAAGTCCCGTTGCCAAACATTCGTAGGACTCCCAGACTGGAGTAGTGGGGAACTGAAGTTTCTAGGTATACCGAGGCTCAAACAGCCCATCTCGGCGCTAGTTTTTTCCGCATCCCAAGGCGAATGAATTCCTCTTGACGCGATTAAAAACGCAGATAAGAGATAAGAGTCAAGTACGGGAGACGAAATAAAAATGTACACAGAAGCCTTTGGCTCAAACATGAGCCCAGAAGATTATTTATTACAGAACCTTGGACACGTGCCTGAATTTGTGCCGATAACAAGAGGCAGCTCGTATGAAAGAAACCGGGCTAGTCGCTTAATACTGTTGCCTTAAACCCTGCGTGATCAACAGTCCAGCGTTAAGACCAAAATCCCTCATTCCTCCAACATTCTCAATATTAGTGTTACCTTTCATGTTAAGGGCGAACCGGAGCTTCGAGGTACTACTGACATAAGATGTACAAAATTTGCTCTGATGAGCAAATTAAGGCTTAGTTCTGCCTAGTACATATTTCTTAATTTCATGTGAACACTCCTGAGGGTAAAAACATATAGCACAAAGCGTTAAAAAGAAGTTTTTACTCCGTGACGAAAACCACGTATCATACTGACTTCAGCCTCTATTGCCATATCGGCAAGATGTGATATCATGATTATTTAACGGAAATGAATATCGCATAGGCCGCACATTACGGAGGGATTTTTGCAGAAAGTCAAAATAGAAGGAAGGATCCATATGAATAAGAATAAAATAACAATTTCCACACAGTTTTAATGAAAACCGACCGTGGTTTCAACACTTTATATCCTTATCAAGGTACAATTGTTTATATTGTAATATTGTAATGCTTGAGCACGTTCAAAAGTGATTTTCAAGATTTTTATATTTTGTATCATATCATGTGTATCCGCTTTTTGACAATTATGTTTGTTATAATGGATTGTTAAAAGAGTTTGATTTCCAGACACTACAAAATAGAAGAAGCATAAACGATCTGCTATTTCTTCATGACGTCATCAATAAGGGACTATCTAATGAGTTATTGAAGGAAATAAGAATCATAGTTCCTAATGTTAATAGTAGGTTAAAAAGAACCATTTACATACCAAGGGTGAATACCAATTATTGTGCAAATTCGCCGTTACAAAGGATTTGTGTAATATATAACAAGAATTTCAACGAACTGGACTTATACATAAGGAAAGACTACTTTTTAAAAGATGCTATGAATCTGTTTGTGAAGTGATTTAGATTGATTTTTGTGTTTTTCGCGACTGTGACCTATCTAGTTAGTAATTTCAGTATTTGTAATCTTGATTGTTATTATTTTGTGGCTAAGACCAGTTTATTTTTAATTTTTGTACTTATACTTTTGGATTGTTCACCCTATTATTATGTATATATGTTGGGCGAACATTAAACACAATAAATAAATAAATAAATATTCCGAAGATATATATACCCCTTAGCCAGAACAACAATAGGTGGGTGGGTTAGGTAATGAAGGAGGAAAGGGTAAGAGATGGGACGTATAGAGGCGTAAAGGTATCGCAATAACAAGTAAACAATGGTGTGGGGGGACCAGAAAAAGAAGAAAGAAAAGAACAGGTGGATTTGATGTTCAAAAAACAACCAGATTAGTGGGTCACAGGACGTGTAGAGAGATAAAAGTGTGGAAATCACTACTGTTATTTTACTCTAACCAATATGGATATACAATATTTCCACGAAGTTACGCCTGATACTCTTTTTTTATACTTTCAGAGGGAAGGATAATCGAAAAGAGAGGAAGGAAGAAAGTGCGTGATGACAGATATGATGAGAGGACGTACACGGCAATGAAGAAACTTGCCCCAAACAAAAATGCCAGGAGAACACAGTTCCATTGAGACCTGTAAATAGACAGATACACTAACAGAAGAATACAACCCTCTAGAGATGTGGCATGATGTACTGGCGTGATGGTCACGCGTTCATACGCACATCTATGCATTTCTGTTGATCTCACCGTCTCTCCATCATAAACACAGACGCGAGCCGGTCGTTCTGGAGGATCGTTTGTCCTTTTGATTCCTTGCTCTCGACTTACCCCTCCTCCACTCCTCTCAACCGTTGGGGAGGGTAGGCAGGTAATTTAAGCGTCGAGTTTATCGAGCGACGTCCCCACCCCCGCCCCTTTTTACCCTCCCATCCCTGCCGAGCGGAACCGCAGCGCCGTTGAGCTGAGCTGAGCGGAAATCAATGGTCTCTGGACCGACCCCACACCCCTCACGCATACATACACACATATATATTTCAGAGGTTAGAGACAGCCATTCGGCGAGACATGTTGTATGCAAACAGGAAATGAGCCAACAGAATCACCAAAAAGTGACCAAATACATCCCAGGATATCACCAAAAGGGAAGGAAATACATTCAAAACATATGATATGGTTTTAGTCACGTTCGATGTTCCACAAGGAAGCGTGATCGACCCTCTTTTATTCATTCTCTGCATAAATGGCCTAAGTTTTCCAGTTAGCAGTAAACTATAACGGGAAATTAGCAAAGGCGCGGGCGTAGAAGTCTTATTTATGCATGACGTAAATATTGATGCTCTTATTTATGCATGATATTTAGAATCTGTAGTAGTACTCTTTGTATCCCTTGCATGTTGGAACGATTGACGATAGAATTTTTCTTGGGTATTCGATTTTTAATTGGCGCTTTGCATGTGTGGTACGCGGGTTTCAATGTAATTTCGGTGTTCTACCGTATCATTCATGCATGCCTGGTGTGGAAGCACCCCTTGCCACACACCCTTTGGGTGGCTTGCAGGGTATGACATAGATGTAGATGTATCGGGATTGGAGGCAGGAACTAAATCTTAGTAAATTGACCACAGTACACTTCTTGCAAAACTCATGACACCAACGCCATGCCTTCCTTGCGGGTGAAGTAAGCATCAAAATCCTCTGAAAATGTCAAATACCTTGGAATAACCTTAACGTTAGACACATCGTGGAGAACGCACAAACATATAGGGCACAACATTAACGAGACTAGGATTTCTCAAGCGTATGATCGAAGAAAACTTGGACGAAATAATGAATGAGAGGTGCTACTTTGCCCTGGTTAGGCCACACCTCAAATACGCCGCGAGTATTTGGAACCCTGAACAGAAAATTTAACCAAAAAAATAAATTAAATACAAAGGAAAGCTTCGTTCAAAACTGTTAACAAGTAGCTAAACTGAATAAGTGGTGTTTATCAGTATTTAGAGGAATTAAAATGGGAGACGCTAGAGACTCGGACTCGAACTTACGCGCTAGACTTAGTTTGCTTTAGATATTCATAACGGGAAATCAAAAAATGCCATACCTACACTGAGGGTGTGAGGGAGGAGGGTGGGGTGGAGTAAACATGAAATCTTTCGACATTGTTAAATATCTTGGAATAACCGTAACTTCTGATATCATGGGGAACACACATACAAAACATATGCGAAACAGCATTAAAGAAACTAGGTTTTGTTAAGCGTATCATAGGAAGGGAGGATGTTGGGCAAGCGAGGAAGTGGAAGAAAGAGAATAGGTTTTATGGACGGGATGAAGAAATGTAGATCGCAAGCTGAGGCGAAAAAGGAAATAATAGACGGAGAAAGGCCCCTGACCGGGTACAAAACCCAGATTAGTTTCTCTACCATTCAACAAATCCTACCTTGTACCAGTAGAATAAATAAACAAGTAGGTCTTTCGTGTGTTTCCATATTTATATCGTTACTATTTATGGCATTTTTAAATATATTAAGGAGTCCACAGGCATACAATAAACACAAAACTATTGAGGATTAATGGAGAGGGCGCTTACTAAGGTGGTCAATGCCAAGGTCCTAAAACGCGAATATACGGGAATAACGACTTTGGTCAATGCTAGAAGCTGTAACGTGGGCGTGGCCACGTCTGTCCGTGCGCCTGGCAGTCATCTTTGTCAACCCCGATTTTACTCTGGCGCCTACGGGCTGACGCAATAATTTTGTAATTTTACGAGATTTTCCATCGGTAACGCACTCGAAATCAGCATGTATTGACTTCTTTAATATGCAATCTCCGTTCGTTTGTATTTTATTCATTAAAATAAATAATAATTCTGTTAAATCGAATAGAATCCATAGAACTTGGTAACTAACATATGTTTCATGAGATACTTGACTTGAATGTCGTACATATGGGGAATATTCATGCTGTACATCCCCTAATCCGTCCATTCCGTCATGCTATCAAAAGAGGAGATTGACAAAAATACCTAGATGTTCGTATGAACGCGTAACCATCACGCCAGTACATTATGCTGCATCTACACTCACCACTTTAGCGGGCTGTATTCTTCTTCTGTCAGTGAATCTGTCTATTTGTAGGTCTCAATAGAACTGTTGTCATGCACTTACTTCTCTAATGTGCATTCTCAGTACGTATTTTGTTGATATATTTAAATTAAAAACCATCCATATTCCCCATGAAAACTAGGGTAAAATTGGGTAGAACTCATAGTAGTACGCAGCCAATACGTGTTGCAACAGGTACTTGAAATTAATTTCAAACAGATGGTTGATATTCTTACTTTACATCCGCTAATTCGTCCATTCCGTCGTGATATCGAAAGGTAGGTAAGGAAAGAACAGGGATAACCAATGTGACTGTTGTTTCGGTCGTCAGTTTACAGTTTGATGACCAAAATGCTTTCTCCATCCACCTCAATGGACGAAAGGCACTCAATTCGCGATCTTTCGGATCCTTCAGCCTCTTCATTGGAGCAAATCCGGGCGGAACTCTATATACGTACCAATATATCCGACGAACAATAAGAGAAGAACAGATACAACTAATATGGTTGGCATTTCGGTTGTCAGCCTTGAGTTTGATGACGAAATGCTATCTCCATCTACCTCGATGGACAAAATACACTTAATTCGCGAACTTTCGGATTCTTCGGTCCCTTCATCAGAGGAAAGCCGGACGAAACTCAATATATTCGTATATACATACGTATCCGACGAACTGTATGGAAAGAACAGATATAACTAAAATGGTTGTTATTTCGGTTGCCAAGGCTACAGCTTGATGACACAATGCCCTATCCATCCACCTCAATGGACGAAACAAACTTAATTCGCGAGCTTTCGGATCCTTCAGTCCCTTCATCGGAGCGAAGCCGGACAAAACTCTATATATATACGTACATGCATATCCCAGGAACATCTAAACTCACGGCTCACAGCTTCCGCCGCTCCCGACACCGCCCGCTCGCCAGCCAATGACGGAGGAACGGAGGAAAGAGGGGGCGGGGAGGGTAGGGGGAGAAGCCCTCCATCACTAATGGATGTAGTGAACTCGCCGCAAAACGGGTGATGAGGGGGGCGGGAAACGCTGGCGATACAGGGGGGGGGAGGGCGAGTAAGGCACACCAACACGCCCACTTGGACATGTTGAAAAATTTTCGCGAAGCAATCTAGAATGCAATTTACAGTCCTCGCGGACGCCATATTTGGCGTTTCGACGATCAGTAATTGATGAGAGAGGGCAAACGGGGAGGATTCTAATCAGGTATCACAATAGAATTCCGCTCACCGGCCGGGTCGTCGCCGTCTATTAAGGCGGCTCTGACTCGACTGTGTGAGTCAAAATGTATACTAAATTGCACATTTTTATTTCTTCAGTAGGAAAAATCCTACTTTTGCTTTGCAATGGGTTACTTATTGAAAATCAAAAGAATTGTACGAGATACACAGGCTAATCCGCGAATATAATTTTAATGACCACATTTGTCGAGTCATTAGAGCCGACTGCAGCGCCAGTTGTATAGAATTACCGCATTTGTACGTCAACTACCACAGTAATTCGCTAATTAACTTCGTGAAATTGGTGGTAAGAATCCATAATAATATTTTATAAATTCCTGGGACTTTTAGATTTTTGTAAACAGTTTTAATTAAATTTTGAAAATTAAGGGCAAATTTGTCATTCTACATCAAATTTATTAGTCTTAAAATAAACATTACGAGGAATAACAAAGATACCTTTCATTTACAAAGTTGAGTGAATTCCATCAAGTCATGCCTGAGACGAGTGGATTTACTTATATACTTAAATATTCTTTCTCGTGCTACTTGACGTTTTTTCTGGGATTATATGAACATTCTCCATAAGAGCCCGGGTTGAAATCTCCACTTTCAATGCTGAATTACAGAAAAACCAAGGTCGTTCAACATGGAAATAGTATTCTTCCTTCGATACAGGTCTTGGCAACGCAAAAAAAGTTCGCCATCCCCACCAGCACACAAACGTTAGAATATCGTTAGCATTACGTTCGAACCACCGTGGTTTGAAACACGTTATAATGTCTAACCATTCGAACGTTTTTTTCTCGTTTTGAATTAACGGTTAGGAAGAAACGTTCGACTAACATTAAAAAAAACGTGATTTTTTACGAAACCCACGCGCCTACTCTAAACCACCTGATTTTTCAATATTATGTCGAACTTGATTAAAAGAAGGTGGACAAGATTACATCATGATACGCTAAGTCAATCAGCGTGTGAGAACTATTCCGCAATTTTTATCACTGGCCATGGTTTCGACCATCTTTTTCATTATTAATGACAAGGATGGTTCAAATCATGGTGCATGATAGTAGCTTAATTACTTATATAATAATATATAATTAATAACTTACAATTCAATGAGTGGCAAGTAAAATTTCCACAAGGGTACGCCAGAAACTTTCATTTACATTTGATGCACTACCTATAAGACAGACACTGTCCTATTGTATTCGGACGTTTTACCAAGAAGGAATTGCACCCAAGGGATATTTATTACGTATATATAAAAAAATATGTACACATTTATATATATATATATATATATATATATATACACTCATATAAATGTTTATACAGAAAGGTAGAAAGAAAGTGGATAGGAACACGTAAAATTTACAAAGACAATGGTGGTGTGAAGATGATGCCGGTGGGTGATAAGCAGCCCGCGCGCCATCTATTGGCCGCTCTCGTGGGTCATGCCCTGGGGAGTGTTTGTTCATATAAACCCCCCGCCGATTCCAGCAGTTTCTTAGTAGACTGGGTAGCTTGGTGGTCTGAGCATTGGACGCGAAATCCAAAGGTCCGTGGTTCGATTCCCGGTCCAGTCGAATTTTTTCTGCTTGGAATCGGCCATCATTTCATCTTCACACCACCATTGTCTTTGTAAATTTTACGTGTTCCTATCCACTTTCTTTCTACCTTTCTGTATAAACATTTATATGAGTATATTTGCCGCTGTGCGGTCTGAGTGAATGAGTGAACGATTATATATATATATATATATATATATATATATATATATATATTTTCTGTGTTTGTCGTCTGCCTTCCTCTGGCAAACTTTTATATATTCGTCACTTAAGTGATCCTAAGTGCATATTTATATATATATATATATATATATATATATATATATATATATATATATATATATATATATATATATATAAAAGTTTGCCAGAGGAAGGCAGACGACAAACACAGAAAACAAAAAAATGATGAACACACTTACAAAGTTTCTTGATATTTCGGTGCCACTAGCACCTTGGTCGCAAGAACGTAGAGGACTGAGAAGGAAGGGAGGGCTGAGGTGGAAGGAAGGGAGGGAGGGATGAAGGTGCGGGCGACCCACCGAAATATTTATACTCGTGAGTTTGCTTTTTATATGTTTTATATTTAGTGTCACCCTGTGACGAAGTTTTGTATTGTGTTTGCCACGTTCGTGGAATCTTCGCAAGAACTATATATATAGAAAAAAGTGGATAGGAACACGTGTTCCTATCCACTTTCTTTCTACCTTTGTTTGAACTTTTATTTGAATATATATATATATATGATTTATAGATAATTTAAAATTGCTGCTTTCCGTCATACAACTCGATCCTATTAAATATTACGTCGCTGTACTAATGCAATCAGTCAATGAAATGTTTAAGCTGGAGCTGTCGTCAGAAGTAAATTCAAAGTGATGAGGAAGCTCTATCATTAACTGAAATGAAATTAATACGACATGACGTTTCGTTTCACATGCGGAGCTTCGGAGTGCATGGAAACGAAGTCGAGAGAGAATTTACGCAACTTCAAAAGCCAATCCTCGATAAATACCCACACGTCAACACCAGCTTAACTCCGCCCAGAAACACAAGTTTAAAATGGTGAAAATGGTGGTTGAAAAGCCGAAAATTTAAAACCTGACGAGAACAGCCTCTTACAAGTGCATTAAGGATTCATCTTCTATTTTAGCAGTATAACACATTTTAAGCACCATTTCCGAAGGACGCCAATCAAGATGAATGGGAAAGGTAGTAATAATGACTTTAACCAAACGAAGATTAACATCCAAAGGAAAATCGGCAAGAACTAGTACCCTTGCCTATTTTCAATTGATCTGCACATAGTACATTTTTTCTACACCATTCATAACAAAAAATAATTCACCAGCTGTCAAACATTTCAATTGACATGGAATCCAAATCTCAAGTAAGATATTTGATGGAGGAACGTAATAGTTGCTACTATCAGTCATCTCCGACATTTGTTACGCATTTGTAAGTCTTAAAGCACAATCCCTGTCACAACACACAATCTCAAGAGATGAAGCATAGCTCTTATTAACCTTAATATGTTAACACAACACCACGAGCACACACGCAATCCATCACAGCGCATAAGTAACATTTGTAAGCACTGGCCACAATAAACACTGCCGCTTAAACACACGATAAACCTTTTCACTATACTCACCAATTATGACACCCATGTCCTTGCAGAAATGAGATTTAGAACTTCCAACTGCAATAAAAAGTTAGAAGAAAGCGCTACAATAGGATAGTTTGCGCCAGTTGGATATTGTCATCAATCAAAATAATACGCTTGAATGAAATACTTTTCCAATACATTACTGAGCAGCATCTAGGCCACCAATTGTAATTGAAGTCAACAATGGAATGTAAAATTTCATACATAGTCCGTCAAAAATTCAAGACGACGAGAGCTCTTCAAATATCAATCAATTAAGAACCAAAACAAACCCTTCTTCGATCGAGAATGGCCGCTTCGACAGCTATTTTATTGTGGAAGCCGAGGATTCGAGCGTGAGGCAAAATACGTTCGAACGTGAGTTACAAAATAGGCATCGGCAATTGTTTTCGAAATATTACCCACAAATGTGCCCAAAATTCATCGGATATGACTCTTTTTCGCTCGAACGTTAAGTTATAAAATCGGCCCCCATTCTCTTCCCTGTGAGCACTGTAAACTTTGAAGTATCCTTGGTTACGAAGACGTAAACAGCCTGACACTCCGACGAAGGTCTGCCGCGAACGTTATTGTAACGTTTCTCTAACGACTCGATGAGAGGCTCACGGAAGTTTAGATTAGAATGATTGGGAATCCAAACGTAAGTGGCGCGCGCTAACCAAATAACATTTTTTGAACGTTATTTTAACGTTTGTGTGCTGGTGGGGATTAATGTGTTAATTTTAGTGCATTCTCTATAAGCATAACATTCGATAAACAACATTTTTAATGTTTTGTAAGAGCATTTGCGTTCGAAATGAAGGCTTTCGCCGCATATTCGCAGTTTTTCTTGGGTGTGCAACGGTGGTAAATGCTCAGAGAGCATATTAATGGCGGCCGTGTGGTGGTATTGGTTGAGAAGACCCATATCGATAGAGCTATTGATATATCGAATCAAACGACCCTGCAGCTAAACTAGCCTGGAGAGACTATTTTATTTTCATCACAGTTCAAGAAATGCACTTCAAAGATATTGTATTAAAGTTTTCTACAAATCTGAAATACGCGACCTTGAGGCCAGAGCCAATTTAACAGCTTGGTCCGTCGCCACTCTATGAATCGGTACAAAAATTCAAGTTCGCATGCATTGGAGAAAGCACGCATTATTATAAAACTTAGCACTTAAAGTGCGCATTATAAAATAAACAGGACACGAATTTTATCAGAATATAGTTGTGTCCTCCATAAATATTTCTACTTTCGAAACTTTTTCGATGAACGACGTCACGGAATGGAAACGTATACATAAATCAGAATTCTTCCCTAGAAAAAATTGTGGGACAACTTTGCGAAATTAGACGAAATCATCGTTCTAATTTACTTTCTTAAGGTAGTTTGATCGAAATATCAATTCACCTATACAAATCAATAAATTTGGTCTCATTTTAAAGAAAAATTTCTCACCCTTCCGATGACACCAAAAATTCCGCCCCTTACCGAACTACTCTCGAGATACATGACGACAAATCCCAGACCTTTCACATGGGAAATGGTACATGTAAGCACTACATAGAGACATTATTTTAAAATTGAGCGATTTATAACGCCTAGGTCTCGTCAAAAAATCGACATTGCATTATTTGCATGTTTTCTCCACTATTTTTTCAAATTAACCATATTGCCACCGCAGTAAATTCTTCGGGATCACAAAAAACCTTCAATTTTCAAGGAGTTTCAAACGTACCGCGCGAAAAAAAATGAGTCAAGTAATGATTATTTTTATTTAATAACTTAGGAATTTCAGTCATATTTAAGTATATTATTGCGCTATTAATAATTCAATATTTTTTTCATGCTTCCCACAGCTGCAGAAATTTAAGCGTTGATTTCGAGTATGGTCAACATTATGATTAGAGTTCTATCTCGCTCAAACTACCGAAGGGGAGTAATTATGCTAAAAGGCACGATAAGTTTGTATTCCCAACGTCCTCGTTCAAACTTCACTTCTTTCAAACTCTTACGAGGACTTCATGAATGATCATTCTCTCCCTCCGTATGAACTTCATCGCTTTTTAATGACACTGATTCCCTTTGACTCGGGCCCTTTTCTGCTCCGTTGCTGCCATTATCCGAGAATCATTACCTTGATTGAGAATGCTCCTTACAATTCATTCACATCTACTTGCTAACCTCCGAACCGTCGCGTGAGTGTGAGGCAGGGGATCTTAGGACCGCATCTGTGTTAAGGGGAAGAAGGACTAAGAAGGGGGATGTACAGTAGGTGAACTGTACGTTTGTTGAGTATTGGCAACCCAAACATTTAACAAATACTATGTTCTGTTAATTATTATGTTACCTAAGATACGGTTGTTTACAGTTTTGAGGACTTTGATAATGACGAGAAGTATCTGTTACGATTTAGAGTTTATTGGAAAATTATAGATACGAAAATTCATATTAATGACAAGGAGTGGTTTAATTTAAACAAGCCTCCACCATAGTTTTCAGCAATGTTAACCGGGTTTTGCCGGCAATGGAGAAGAATAGACATTGCTTCGTGATACGTTTTCTTCTTACCCTTCATTCTACGACAATACTTTACGCTCAAAGTGATGCAATAATAAACTTAATTGCGTCAGGCATCACTTTGTAGAAGTAATTCAAGGTCCGTAGAATATACAGGACGCCTTAATCGGAGTTCTTTTCGATTTAACCATTGATTTACATGGAGAGGGCACTTGCTATGCTGGAAAATGCTAGAAGCTGAATTCAGTCCGCCATCTTCGTTTACCATCATTTTCTCAGCTCGTATCTATACCAATTTACACAGTGTGTCCCAGTTCCGTTACGACTGCGTATGCGAAATTCCACAATGCAATGCTATCTCGTGGCGAGTTGCGGCGTGACAATCCATGAAGCTTCAGCAACAACCGTGTAGAAGTTCAAAGCGCTAGTATCGCAGCAACAATGCGTTCTGGCCGCGAATTCAATAGTACATGTCTTACACTCGTCGGAAAATGGCGGTTGAGCAGCGAGGCAACATCAATTTTTGTGTTAAGTTAGGCTAATCAGCCAGTGAAACGTTCGATATGATGAAAAGCGTTTATTTTGGTGATTGCTTAAGTCGCTTAAATGTTGTCTGTGGTATGCTATATTTCGTGACGGCATGGAGGACATTAATGCGGCGCCACGAGTATCAAAGCCGCGAAAAAGTCGCGCGGACGAAAATGTTTGAAAAATCGCTGAAATCATTGCATCAGATAGATAGGGTTCTGCAAGACTCATCGAGGAGATGTCAGGAATACCTAAAACTATTGTGCACAGAATTTTGACCGAGGATTTGGGTAGATGGAAGGTCTGTGCGCGGTTCGTGCCACATCCACTTTCAGGCGATGAAAAACATAGCAGAGTCGAACACTACAAAGACCTATTGAAGACTGCCCTAAGTGACATTTATTTCACGAAAACGATTGTAACTGGAGACGAGACATGGTCTTTCCAGTATGAACCTCTTACAAAGCGGCAAAGTGCAGTGTGGTTGAGCCCAAAGAAGCCGAAACCAAAGAAAGTGCGCATCCAGAAGAGTCGTGTGAAGACAATACTTACAGTTTTCTTCGATTCCAAAGGAATCATTCACAAATAGTTTGTACCAGAAGGGCAAACCGTAAATTCTGAGTATTATCTCGGCGTCCTCCATCGTTTGTGAGCGAGAATTAGTCGGATTCGACCCGAATACCGAGATGCAGGTTACTGGTCGCTCCTCCACGACAACGCTTCAGCCCACAAAGCGAAGATCGTACGCAAGTTTTTGGCCAGAGAAGGGTCACAGTCCTGGATCACCCACCGTATTCACCGGATTTGGCCACAGCAGACTTCTGGTTGTTCCCAAAATTGAAGATCGTACGCAAGTTTTTGGCCAGAAAAGGGATCACAGTCCTGTATCACCCACCGTATTCACAGGATTTGGCCCCAGCAGACTTCTGGTTGTTCCCAAAATTGAAGTTGGCAATGAAAGAACACCGTTACAACGCCATTGAGGACATCCAAGAAAATTGTACCGCAGTACTAAATGCATTACCATAAAAGGACTACAGTGACTGTTTCGAAACACTTTCAAATCGATTTCAGCTGTGCATTGACTCAGAGGGTGACTATTTTGAATATATACAGTGATTTTTTTATCATTATCCATGTCTTTTATTTTTTATAGCCACATTCCTAACGGAACTGGGACACACTGTGTATACTGTAACCTCGTAAAAACCGTTTGGTTCTCCGAACGAAGGCAGTGCTTTGTAGACACAAAAACAATCATCTGAATTATTAAGGGGGCTCCACCGCCACTATGTGAGTTAACAAAATACTAAATTACAACACAAAATTGATGTTCTAAAAAATATCTTGTCTTCAATGATGGTTTTCAATATGCGTTATCTACGAAAACCAAAATGAAGGTACAAAATATGCCAATCATTACGCCAATATATGCTTAATGAACACTTTTTAGTGGACATAGACGCCGATTGCAGCGCCATTTCTAAGGAATTATCACACTTTGACTTCAATTTTCGCAGAAATCAGCTTATCACTCCAAATAAAAGACAGAATCATCTATTTTAAATAAATTTCCCGGGTGTTTCCGCTTCTTAAAAACAGTTTTCCGTGAGTTTGGCATAAACGCTGTCTACACATGTACCATATTTCCCCGTGTCTCACCTGTATTTTTGTTGTTTATGTATGATTTGTCGCGTCGTCTTGGATGCAGGACAAACGGACGCAACAGGGGGCTAAAAGGACTGAAATTTGTAATAAAAGTGTTACGAATAGAGCTAAATAAAATAAGTCAAAAGCTCAGACAACTTATAATTCAACTATGATGTTATAAAAGAGTGGACAACACCACAGGTGTCTCACCCATTCTCCCATTTAATACCATGTTATTTCCAGTTCAACTTGCGAGAAAAATGCGCAGAAAGATTAATTTTTGTTGTTCATATCAGACAGAAGACATGTTTTTCTATAAATATGCAAATGTGAATAAAATGACATTTTTGTCCATTCACTGTGGAACCATCTCATTCACTTTTTACTGAAAGGCATTCTGAAAAAATAAGAAAAACTACGAAAAACTGGGTTATACCCAAAACGGAAACACTTCGGGTTTCTTCGACGTCCTCCTACGTTGAAATCATCTTCTGTACTCTTCCTCCAGGAGAATTCGTCCTCAGGTCTTTCAGTCCGACTGCCTCACTGCCCTCGTCCCCGGTATGCCTCGTCCAGACTACCATCGTACAGACCAACGTACACACGAGTTTGTTGAGAACAGAGCACAGCGTACAGCGTTACCCTCGCCCCACTCACCAGGGAATTCCCACTTGGAGTACGTCGCTAGTATTTGGGACCATTACGAAGTAGGACTAGTTACAGATCGAATACAGCGGAGGGCAGCTAGATTTGTTACAAACTGTTATGATAGACATGGTAGTGTTACAAAATTGTTGAGGGAATTAGGGTGGGAACATCTATCCGATCGAAGGGAGAAATATAGGTTAAATCTTTTACGAGAGTTTGATGCAGACTACTTTTTGCCGGATTTTCAAAATATTTTGATAGAGCCAAACTATTGTGGTAGGAACGATCACAGGATTAAGGTTAAGGAAGCATACTACAGAACCGAAATATTAAAAATGTTATTATTTCCACGTACAATAAGGGATCATAATAGTTGTGATAGATCAGTTCTAGGATACTGACTAGGTTTAACAGGTTTTTTCAGTAGTGCTAAATATGTTAACATGAATTGTAGATACTAACCTCTCATACAATCTCCGGCATGATATACTCCTGCATGTCTTAGTACCTTGTAGTGGTATTTATTTGTCACATTAATAATATTAACCAGTAGTTATATCTTGAGTATTATGCCGCATGGTAGCATGTTCTTCTTCGTATCACTCTCCTAGTTTGTGGTCTGACTGCGTACCGTTGCCCTGACTGCTTTTGGCCTGCGCCTGGCATTCGGGGGAAGGTGCGCGGTTCTAATTTGAACTGGGATGAGTGCGGCATGCCAGGTGTGGAATCACCCCGTTCCACACACCCTAGTGGTGACTTGCACGGTATTTCGCAGATGTAGACATGTCACTCAAGCACAGATTTTACAATTTTTCTATGCTTCCCATCCATTATTTCCTAGAAATCAGCATACTCACTTCATAGTATGCATTCTCTTTACATATTTGGCTTAAATTATTTAAATTAAAAATCATCCGCGTTCCCGATGAAAACTATAGTTAAATATAATAGAACCCATAGCACTGAGGAGACACTATATGTTCCAGAGTTACGTGCCTTTAATTTCAAACAGATGGCTGATGTCCTCGATTTTCTTCCACTACGTATCATATCACGACAAGCTAGTAAAGAGCAAGCAAACGAAAAAAGGAATGCCATATTCCTAAGGCGTTTAAACGCTTCCGAAATGTATTTTGAGCAAATGACACATTTCTATACGTATTCATTAAAGTAACGTCATCTGCTTCACCTGAACGATCGTCTTTTTTTCATTATCGTAATTCATTATTTCCAGTTCTGCTCGCGATACCAACGCCACCACTGGAAAGCGACAACGATAGGAACACTGGATTACCATGGTAGGGACGTGCATTCACATTCCGGATAGCCGTCGTACGGACCATCGCACGTAGGACAGTAAAGTGAACGGGGCATCAGGAATCTTCTCCTTCAGATACGCGCAACCTCCTCGTGCGCCCCTCACGATGAAGACAAATGACGAGTGTGGAGCAAAAGATGTCACGGTACCTACCTATTAATCAATTCCAACCGATTAAGGAATCGACAAAATAAGATAATTACACCGCAGAACTGATAGGTAAAACAATTCCCACTTTCTGCACACCATTAAGTCCCCTTCACAACAACTTAACTTGGCTTAAGCAGTTCCCGAGTGCCTATCGAGGCCTGAAATTTCCAACCAATCACAGCACGCCACTTTCAAAGTCGATATTAAAATCGATTGATGGGCCTTATCGATATCGTAATCCCGATTACTTCCGCACTATTGATAGTAAACCAGGTCTTGCTATTGGCTAGAATTAAGAGAAAGTTGAGAAATGCTCAACTCCAAGACTACGCCAAGTCGAGTTAAGCCACTTTAAGTTGTTCTGAACCAGTGTGTTGCTTTCTCATGGACTCAACTCCTAAGTTGCGCCAAGTTAAGTCAAGTTAAGTTGTTGTGAACGGGGCTTTACGCATTTCATTGTAGAACAGAAGAGTGTAAACTGTCATTTTTCCCACGATCGATAAGAGACCATAATGGCTGCGTTAAGACTTTGAAGTAGGTTAGTCGACAGGTAGCGTAGCTGATTAATTGATACGCCCCCTAATGCATATTTATAAATCTACCTAGTAGTGTTAACACCATGTTTTGCATGTTCCCTGCATGATTTTTGTACCACGTTACATAGTTACATTGTATATTAGTAATATCTGTAGAATTTTAGAGAACCCATAGAGTGGTGCATGTTGGTGAAAGGTAATTTCTATACTGCAGTGCAAGTAGGTGATAAGTCTTCCCCTGCCAAACACCCTTGAGGTGGCTTACAGGGTAATACGTCGATGTAGATGCATTACTGTTTACAACAAAGGGGGCATTTCTTTCAAGGTGTTGAAGTGCACGTCGGAGCACAGCACACAGGATCGAAGATGAATGCGTGCGCTGGCGACACGTTCGGTAGCCCGCCGGTAGGTAGCATTCTTTGTGTGTGTGCACCAGTCAAGGCTAAATATTTTGTGAACGGGATTTGTTCAAAAGAAGTAGTTATTAACGTAAGATTTTAACCTCGGAGCGATTAAAAACAATTCAGTATCCACGTTTGACACCTTTACGAAAAATGAACACACAAATAATTGTCATGGATACAATTGTCGACGTTCTTTTGTTGCTTGGCGTACTTCAACTTACTCTCATCATCATCTGTTTTGAAGTGTGCTTCACGGTGCAAAGGTTCTGCATTGCCTTGTTCAGACTACTACCGTGCGTAGGATGGTATGTTCGGCAGTAGTCCCAATTCGTAATGAGAATGCTCGTTCGTACCATGATAATCCTTAGTTCCTAACACTGGCACTCCACAGTGGTAGAGCTCGCGTAGAGAGCAGCAAACCGGAAATTGTGAATATCGGCAATAAAATGGTCAATAATTAAATAAAAGCAGATAATAGTACTTCAATGCATTAAAATCAACGCGTGTCATTTGCTAGAGAAAACATTTCGAAAACCACAACACGCCACAGAAATATGGCGTTTTCCTTATTTCCTTCGCTTGCTCAGTACTTGTTTTCGCGACACCCTGGTAAGGTGAGGGTCTAAAATTTTGATAGAAATTGTTCGTATAAATTTTACACTCTGAAATGCGACCTTTATAGCGACTTTAGACATATTTCGTTAATCAATATTTACGTTATTACCTACACTGGACAAGTCTCAAACGATTATCATGGGCCGCGCCGAAATGTCCAAGATAAAATCCTCCCATTAAAAATGGCAACATGAGCGCAATTGAATTTTCAAGAAGCAGCCTCTGCAATTTTAGAACAAATATTTTACTTTCATGATCATACCATAATAATTTTATTGATAATTACAGTAATAGTTGGCTATGTAATAACATCCCTATTTTGAAATAAACAGTTAAATCGAAATCTACTAGATACATACAGTTACTCTGACATTAATATGCATGCATATATCAAGACATCACTTCCACGTTCAGTTTCTAAATGACCTGCGACCAGATGACCCCTCGGCCCCCTTAATCTTTTGTACTTCACAAAATAAGAATCTTAAAGGTCGAAATGGTCGAAGAATATATCTCCAAAGAATGTGTGCAACGGGAAGCATTTCCAAGGGCGTGGATGGCAGTCTGAAAGCAGAGATGGTGGGTAGGAAAGGGGTTGTGTGTTTCTCCAGGCGAGAGAGAATAAACGTGGAAGAAAAAAACTCTCGGGGTTTGTTAATCAAGGAATATGAGCGTACGTCTGTATGCATGCACACCTATATACGCGAGCCAAGGCGAAGAATGGTGGGAGGGGCAGGGGAAGGAGAGGGTTTCTGAATATTCACGTCCAAGACGATACAAACCTCCCCCTCTCTCACGAGATGTGCCCGGTGACGCCACACTCGAGAGCTCATATTCCTTAAGATCACCAACACGCGGGCTTCGTAATCATCACCGGGAGGAGGGAGGCATTCGGCAGGGCCTTCAGAGTGAAAAATAAAACAC